>CM051822.1:89473233-90723233 GCA_028451465.1 Erethizon dorsatum
TGCATCTGTTCATTTGTCCATTCACTCATTCATCTCTCCATTCATGAATATATATTGAGTTTTGCATAGAATAAACAAGATAAAATTAGTCCGTGGCGTTGTACAGCTTATTATTATAATGGAGGATCAGAAAAACATTGATCAAACAAGTAAAGATATGAGATGGGCTATGAAAAGATTTACACTAGGAGGAAGTCATAGTAACTGCATGGTTTCTTTGGTTTGGAAGGGGGTGGAGGTCAGAAACGATCCCTTGGAGGACTTGGCATTGAAGCTGAGGAAGGAAAGTTCTGAAGGAACTAACCAGAACAGTTAGGGGAAAGAGTGTTTTAGACGCTGGAAACCAGAAATGAAAGCCAGGCAGTGCAGGAGAAGTGAGGGGAGAGCGGAAGGATCTATTTGCTGAAGTTAGGCCGAGGTCAGATTGTAAAGGTTTCCGGAAACTAGGATAAAGATTTCTATCTTCTTCTAAGTGCAACAGGGAGCAATGGAATGGCTTTTTTTTTTTTTTTTTTTTTTTTTGTGTGGGTACCCGGGGGTCGACCTCAGGACCTCGTGCACCAGCAGGCGCCCGTGCCGCTGAGCGATATCACCGGCCCCTTTTTTGTATGTGGGTTCCGGGAGTCGAACTCGGGCCCTCGAGCTTGCTGGGCAGGCACTTAAGCCGCTGAGCCATCTCACCGGCCCTGGAATGGCTTTAAGTAGCAGAATAACATGACTTGACTTATGTTTTGGGGAGATCTCTCTGGCTGCAGAATGAAGAATGATTGTATAGAGACAAGAGTGGAATCAGGATGCCCAGGGAGGGTGTTATGCAGTGGTCCTATGAGCAGTGGTGTCAGCGTAGCTCAGTGCCTGGGGGTTTAAACATTTGTGGTGGAGAGAGTGGGATAGACGCACATGAGGAGTAAGGGAGATAAGGAAGGGACACTGTATTTGAAGCCATGCTTCTCTGAGGGCTTTCCTGCCCTCATGGGAAATGGCAAGAACAGTATGTCATTTCAGAAGCAATTCTCAACTGTGGCAGCACACGCTTGCTGGGAGAGTATGGGGACAGGCCCTACGCCAGTACCCCAACAACTGCCACATGATTTTATGGCATGATTACCACACAGACTCTCAACCCTGAGTGAGGACCTAGGGGAATCTCAGAATAACAGGCGGTGTTTATAAGTACAGCGTAGCTGAGCTTAATGAGAGCTTATGCTTTGCTATTTTAATTCCCAAGGACATTTTGATTTCATGTTTATAAAGTCATTTTATTAGAATAATAAAAACATTAATTAAAAAAATTTTATGGAGCCCTCTATGATGTAAATTCAATTCTTTGCTCATATTTTATCTACTGCGTCTAGAAATTTCCAATCATTTTGATTTTCATTTCCGTTTTTATTATGAGAAATTCTATTCTACATATGCTTTATAATAAGTATTTAATTCATCACTTAGATTAAAAAAATTCAAATTGTATTTATTTTAATTGACAAATAAAAATTGTATATATTTATCATGTATAACATGTTTTGAAATGCCTATATACTGAGGGATGGCAAAATTAAGGTAATTAACATATACTTTACCTCATATACATGCTTTTTGTGATGAGAACACTTACAATCTACTCCTTTAGCATTTTTCAAGACTATAATATATTATGGCTAACCATAGTCACCACTCTTGAGCACATTCTTCTTGTCGAACTAAAATATTTTGTATCCTTGGACCAATGTCTTCCCAAACTGGCCCTCCTTCTCCAGCCCCTGGCAACCACTATTCTACTCTTTATTTCTTTGAGTTCAACTTTCTGGTTCCACAAATTACTGAGATCATGGAGTATATGTCTTTCTCTGTGTGGTTTATTTCACATATGTGAAAATAACGTCCTCAGGTTCATCCACGTTGTTACAAGTGACTGAATTTCCTTGTTTTAAAAAGAAGAATAATACTCCACTGTGATTACATATTGCGAGTTCTTTATCCATTCACCCATTGATGGCACCTGGGTGGATTCCGGATCTCAGCGCTATGAATAATGCTGCAGTGAGCATGGGAGTGCAGATGACTCCTCAAAATACTGACTTCATTTCCTCTGAATATGAAGTAGTGGGGCTGCTAGATTGTGTAGCTGTTCTGTCTTTAATTTCCCAAGAGACCTCCATACTGTTTTCCACAGTGGCTCTACTAAATTACATTCCCACTAACAGTGTGCCAGGGTTTTCCTTTTTCTACATCCTCGCCAACACTTGTTATCTTTTATCTTTTTAATAGAAAGACTTCTAACTGGAATGAAGTGCTATCCCATTTGTGGTGTTAATTTAAGCATGTTTTTTTATGTTGAGAATTTTCCCATACACCTGTTGGCCATTTGTAGGTCTTCTTTTGAGAAATGTCTATTAAGGTCCTTTGTCCACATTTTCATCTGGTTATGTATTGTCTTACTATTGAGTTCTTTGGGTTCCTTGTATATTTTGGACATTAAAACTTTATCAGGTGTATAGTTTACAAATGTTTTCTTCCATTCTGTAGAATCTCTCTTCACTCAGCCAATTGTTTCATTAGATGCACAAAAGTGTTTTAGTTTGATGTAATCTCATTTGTCAATTTTTGTTTTCATTGCCTGTACTTTTGGTGCTATATCCAAAAGAATCATTGCCCAGATTAATGTCAAAGAAGTTTTCCCCTATTTTTTTTTTTCCTAGTAGTTTTAGTTTCAGGTTTTATATTTATGGCTTCAATCCATTCTGAGTTGATTTTTGCATATGGTGTAGATAAAGGTATAATTCCATTTCTGCATGTGGATATCCAGTTGTCCCAATACCATTTATTAAAGATATTTTCTTTCCCCATTGTGTGTTCTTAGGGTTTTGGTCAGAATCAATTGACTATAAATGTATATATTTATTTCTGGGCTCTCTCTTCTGTTCCATTGCTTTAGTTTCTGTAGCATATTTCCAAATCAGATATTATGATGCCTCCAATTTTGCTTTTTGGGCCCAAGATCGTTGTTGCTATTTGGGATCTTTCTTGGTTCCATAAACATTTTAGGATTGTTTTTCTATGTCTGATGAAAATGCCACTGGAATCTGATAGGCATTATATTGACTCTGTGGATGGTTTAAGGTACTATAGACATTTTAACAATACTAATTCTTCCAATCTAAGAACTTAGGATATCTTTTAATTTACAAGATATTTGAGTCTTCCACTTGTTTCAGTAGTGTTTTATAGTTTCCAGTGTGCAAGTCTTTCACCCCCTAGTATTGTGTTTGATAGAAATGGTGAGGGTAAGTAGGGATCATTAGAAAAAAGACTTTCAGCTTTTTTTACTTTTGAGTATGATGCTAACTGTGGTTTTGTTATATATGATATTTATTGTATTGAGGTACATTTTTTCTATACCTAAATTGTTGAGAGTTTTTTTAATCATGAAATGTTGAAGTTTGTCAGATTTCTTTTGCCTCCACTGAGATGATAACAATATCTTTTTGTCCTTCATTCTGTATTCACATTTATAGATTTGCATATGTTGAACTATACTTTCATCCCTGGACTAAATCCCATTTAATCATGGTGAATGATCCTTTTAATGTATTGTTTAATTCAGCTTGCTGGTAGTTTCTTGAAGTTTGGATCTGCATTCATTAAGGGTATTAGCCTGTAGTTGTTTTGTTTTTCTTTTGTAGTCTTTGTCTGGGTTTGGTTACAGAGTAATGCTAGCCTTGTAAGATGAGTTTGGAAGTATTCCCCTTTCTTCAGTTTTTTGAAATAGTTTGGGAAAGGAGGGGCAGGATGTGGCATCACACCCCTGTTCCCCAGCACTCTGGGAGGCTAAGACAGGAGGGCCACAAATTTGAGCCTAGCCTGGGTAATAAAAATAGGTCTAGACATGTAGCTCTCTGTGAGGGTCATGGGTTCAATCTCCAACATGAAAAAAGTTTGAGAAGGATTTGTATTAGTTCTTTACATGTGTGGCTGTGTAGTAGAATTCAGCAATAATTACTCATTTTTTTCTACCAGTTCAAATTTTGGCTTTTTTACCTAAAAGTGACTTCTTTTTAGGTACAGTTTTCTATGGCATGGTTTTGCAAGTCTATATTTTTCAAAGATATGTGTTTCTTTAGTGAAGCTTGAATTATAATCAAGTTTATTACATGCAGTTTTAGCCATTGTCAGTTTTATTTTCTGTTCTGTATTTTCTACCAGCAATATTCATTATAAATTGAATACGAACTGATAATTGCATTTATATTCCAGCTAGCCTATGAACTATTGCCTCATCTATATTGGAATTATTCTCATACTTGAGCAGTAGAGGCTGGCATAAGGATTTGGACTTCTGTGTCAGGCTCCTTGGTATCCGTTCCTGGCTTCACCATCTTCAAGCCTGGTGACATTGGTCCTCAGTTTCCTTATCTTAGAATGAGCATAACAGCAGTGCCCAATTTCCAGGGTAGATGCCACCAGGAGGTTTGAATCAGTGAATGCAAAGCAAGCACTTGTCACTTTGCATCAATAAATGCCCCCGATTCATTATTTTGATGAAGACAGGCTCTGGCTGTTCCTTAGGAAGCCAGAGTTGCTGGAGTTCATGTCAGGTGCCCCTATGACCCTGGGCATTCTTTGTCTCCATTTTATTGTCTGCTTCCATCTCTCCTAGAGGCTCTTGGGTTCTCACTTCTGCCTTTGCAAAGTGGTTGGAATGTGGACCGATGCTTCTAGGATTTCATAGTACGGAGCCTCTGAATCTGTATCTTAGCACAATTGCCAGGCGTCCCAATGCACGCTGATGCAGAGAGAGGCTTAGATTTCCCCATGCAGGCGTTTTCCAAGGGTGGGCAGCAGTCCACGTATTCAACATCTGTGCTAACCCTGGACTGCCCTCTGCTCAGATCCTCTAATGAGTGAGTACCCACAAAGGACCAGGGGCATATGATCACCTTTCTGGGGGTTTTGGGGTCTGAAAGCCATCATTTGTGTCAGATGAAGAGGCTCGATCCTATCCATAATTTTAATTGGCACTGAATAGAAACAAGTCTGTGGTTTTTAGCCTTCTAAGGTTAATTTCACTCAATGTCATCATGACCAAGGAGGACTTTGGTTTCATGTCAATAAGAAAGTTCCTGACATGATCAGCAAACCAATGGACTCACGTCCACACGAATATGTCTGACGTTCACCCTCTGTATTCTCTATTTGTATGCAGTCAGAATTCATAATGCTCACCAGGCTGGTGTCTGGCCCCATGACTCACTGAGGAAAAACATGGATTCTTTAGAAAGTAAAGGATGCAGGCAAATACTTGATGTGGAACTATACTCTCTTCTGTCCCCCACCTAACGTGGATGCTGCTGATCTGTGGACACCTAAAGTGGACATTGTTGCCCACTTCCTATGGAGCCAGGGGACCTGATATTCAGCATGGGATCTAGAGTCCTTCTGCATCAGTTGGTAGTTAGCTAGGGCCTTGAGGGCTCTCTTTGTACTTCCCCAGACTCACCCAGCAACTACAGAGTTAAACTAAACCAATAGAGGAAGAGGCCAGAAAGATGAGGGGTGGGAGAGTCTGATAGAACTTGCTCCAGGACTGTGCTGGTGTTTGTGCTGATTGGTGACTGGTGGATTGTTAAATATTTTTAACATCACCCTGGGGAACAGTTTAAGAGACTTTCTCAGTACAGTGCTCCAAGCAGTCACTACCAATTGATCAAAGTTGGTACTTTAGATAAAGTCTATTTATCATCCCTGGATGAAGTTCTCACTTCCCCCAAGGATATTTCTTGAGGATTTTGGACTCCTGTGTCCAAACCTATTCATTTGACTCAGATGGTGGTTTTCAGACCCCAAAACCCCAGAAAGGTGATCATATTCCCCTGGGCCTTTGTGAGTATTCACTAATTAAGCAGCGTGCTCTGGAATTAAAGAACCTCAAACCTCCAAATCTGGATCTCTAGGGCTGTAACCTCAAGTACCTCCCTGGAAAGAGGTGAGGCTGGAGGCTTAGCTACATTCCCTGATCTAGCCCAGCGCTGGGACAGGCAACAAAATGTAAGCCAAATTCTATTCCTGCTGCCAAGGCTTCCAGTAGAATAAAGGCAGCTTGTCCAGACCTGCATTTGGCCTTGACATCAGCCAGTGTAAAGCCAGGAACAGCGATGGTTTCTCTGCCACATGTTTTTATTTTTGCCAAAACCAAGGGACTGGTGCTGCCCATAAGATAGCAAAAGCAGCTTAGCATCAAAACAGCATGACTTGTGTTCTTAAAAATAGAGCACTAAGTAAAAATATGCTTGCCATGTTAATACTGTCTTTTTTTAGTAAGTAGCAAAGAGCTCCCTGATTTTAAAACTAATATGATCATGATGTGAACAGCTTCAACCTGTGCAAAAGTAGGACTGCTGTAAAGAAGGGCTTCTGGGGAAATGGGCCAGAGGAAGGAAGCAGTAAGATACTGTCTTAGGAATAAACAACTCAAGCGCCTGCCTGGCAAGCGCGAGGGCCCGAGTTCGACTGCCGGAACCCACATACGAAAAAAGTGGCACGGGGGCCTGCTGGCGCGCGAGGTCCTGAGGTCGACCGCTGGTACCCACAAAAAAAAAAAAAAAAAAAAAAAAAAAAAAGAATAAACAACTCTATATGACCTGGATGGTCTGAAGGGAATAACGCGGTTACCTCCCAGGGGCTGCTGGCATTGTTGGAGTGGGATAGGTGTGAATAATTTCTTTCAGCGTCACTTTGTTTGCCATGAAAAATTCTTAGAGTTGCTCAACCCCCATTTTACCAGTGAGACCATGAGATTCAAAGGAGTTAGTTGACTTGTCTGAGATCACAGCCAGCTCTAGACACACTCAGAGTCAATAAGTAGAGTCCTCACTGTGTACTCTGTTAACCTAAAACAATACGCCAGCGTAACTCCTTCATTTATTAATCATGCACAGGTACCGTTAGGAGAACTGATTTACTGTAGTCTTGCACAGAGGGCTGGTTGAGGGTGTATATGTCTACTGTCTCTATATAGGTCTAAACAGCCTCCTTTGGTGCTGTCTTGGGGTCTTGGCACTTTCTAGGCTGTCTTCGCCTTCGTCAGTTTCTTTTTGTGTCTTTCTGAAACAAATCTTCAAAACCTGCTTCCCCACACACTGGGAAAGTACATTAGTAATTTCATTTTACATAACAGTTCTTCCAACTCAGAAGGTGGAAATCTCACCCATACCTTCCTGGGTGCTTCTCCTGAGAAGCCGCCTCTTTCACCTTTGCATTCTCTGGGTCTTCTGTCCCTCTCCTGACTGGCACACTGCTTCAGGGAAAAGCCATGTGCCATCATGGGAAAAGCCCGTGAACAGCAGTGTGCCTATGGACAAGGTCTCTAGCCTCTCCGAGCCTGAGTCACCTCACTTGTGGTAACACCTGACTTTCAGGGAGAGTGTGAGGCTTTGACGCCTGCAGAGAGCTGTCTTTTGACAAACTCTCGTTTCTTTCCTTTGTTGAGAGGCATGTTCCAACTTCTGTCTTCTCTTGTAGTTAGTTACAGGCATGTTTATGCTCTTGGGTAGGATTCTGAGGTTGGTGATTTGGTTTCCTAATCCTACATTCCCCTACCCCAAGCAGAGCCTTGCTGCCAGCTCTCCATTAGTGCTTGTGGAGTGGATGCTAAAATAAATCAATCCCTTCTGGCCTGAGGCAGCTGTGAAGTGGCCATGTTCTCTCTTCTGCCTTCTTCTTTGTTTTGGGAGACCAATTTCTGGAACTCTGACCTCTGCATTTGTGAAGTGTCTCTGTATGTGACCTCTTTGTGGAAGGTCCTTCTCCCAAGAGAGAATAGGACTTAGGAAACCAACTTCAAAACCCATGCAAAATGAGCCAGCCTGCTTCAGTCATGGTCGCAGCACTGGAGCAAGAAGTCTCCATAGTGGTACCTTCTCTTGGAGTCGTGGTTTTGAGTGACTCTCAGTATTTTCTAGCAGTTAGCATGCTCTTGTGTACTTTGTAGCTGAGTTTAGTTGTCAGATTGAGGGCTCTTGTCCCCCTACACACAATTGGCTGAGTGGATGTAGAGGGGGCTGGTGGAGAGGGAAAGAAGAAGTTAGCAAAGTCTCAAGAGTGGACAGAAAGGAATAGGACCTGGTGGCCAGAGGAGAAGGGGATAGAAGCCCCGTGATTCTCCCCGCAACTCAAGATTTTTCTCTTCCTGACCATAGTTGCCTTCTCCTTGAGTCATTTTGAGCAGGCTCTGATGCCTGTCAACAAACAGGCCCAGCTGATTTCTTCTTTGAATCCACTGGGGTCAAATGATAGAACCCTTGAGGGCAGGATCACATTTCTGTTTTTCTTGTCACCAAATTCATAGGACAAGTCAGAGATGCTGGTAGCCCAGTAGCTGTTGGTTCAACCAGTTATGAGCCCAGGTAACACAGGTTGGCACAAGGAGTGTGTTTGTCCCCAGAAATACTGACAATCACTGGGACATTTTCAGCCGAAGGCATAGCCTCTGCTCCTCCATGGTGTGTGTGTGTGTTTGTGTGTGTGTGTATGTGTGTGTGGTTGATTCTCTAAATACGTACCGTAATAAGCCCCATTTATCATGCATTCTGCAGTGGTTTTGAAAACTCAGGGAAATCCATTTGAATCCGATATTCACTGATTGCCTTGTTGATTTGGTCATTAGAATACAGCACCCGCATAGCTTACCGGAGCCCTTGCTTTTCAGCCCTCCCTGCCTTTCCTCCAGCCACAGTCAGTAGGACATTGCTGAAGCATGAAGCTGTAATTGCATTTACTGTTTATTTCCACCTAAGTATTTACACCAGGCTTTATGAAGCTTGGAAATATGAACTGATTTTCCTTTACATACATGAGTCAGCCTTACTTTTGTCTAAAGTGGACTTTATGAACCTGCATGAATTAGAATAAACACTGAACTCAGCAATCTGTTCTATATTTAACTCTTAAAAAGCTAGCCTTTTTGTGTGCATGTGTTTGCGTGTGTGTGTGTACCTGTGTGTGTGCACAGAATATTAAGGAAAAGTTAAATTGAAGTGCCGGTGCAATGTGTGAAGCTGGTTCATCTGAAGATGTGGCCTGGAACAATTTCTGCTCAAGCGAGACCACAGCCAATAGCTGAGGAACCACTCCCTCTTCTGAAAGTCACCATTTCTTTATTTGTGAGGTGAAGAAACCAATACTTACAACCTAGGATGGCTGTGTAGAACAAAGAAAGCCGGGACCTAGCACTGAGCCAGTGTCTCCTTGGGACTCCGTAAGCACCTACTTCTTCTGGAGCCTCATCCTGGAATGGACCTTAAGGTTCTGGGTGGCTGAGGCAGGTATTTCGTGCTATGTCCCTGATTGTTCCTAGGAAGTCCTGAGCCAAATAAATAATAAGAACTTACTATATTTGATGAAAGTCTAATGGGCCTTAATTTTATCAGCGTCCTACCAAAGAAAAATTCCTCCCAAATAATGTTGCTTTGGGTCATCACAAGTAACAGACCAGCAGTAGAGAGCAGAAAGGTGATGAGAACAGGACTTCCAAACCCAACCGCTGGGGTTTGTGCCTCAGCTCAGATGCACTGAGAACTGTGTGACTTTGGATACTTCACTCAGCCTTTCTGTGATGGTCCCTTCACCTGTAAGATGAATGCCTTACAGGGAATGAAACGCTTAGAACCACACCTGGTACACAGTGTTCATATTTTATCATCATCACAATGATGGTTTCTAGTCGTGAAAGGAAGTGGACTTCGGCAGCAGTGAGACTTGGATTCATCTTGGCTCTGCTGCTTGCACCTGCTTTGTGATCTCCGACAGTTGCTCACCTTTCCTAAGCCTCTACCTCCTCATCTGCTATTTAGGGACGACCCTTAGCTCCTGCGTTATAGTAAGACAGCGAGTGTAAAGTGCTTCGGTTGTGCCGTCAGGAGAGACAAGTTGGTCGGTGTTTCCTGTCTCAGTGCCCCGATAAGAGCCTTCATGCCTGAACCTGTGGGACGCTGAGCTGAGTGTAGACTTGGCATGAGAGTGAAGTCCTCTCCCCTAGTGAGGAAGGACGCACATCCTCCCAGCCTTTCCAGTATGGGAGGGACAGTTAGTTCCTTGACCCTAGTCAGAGCACTGTAATAGTGTACAAAAAGTCTGGAGATGAAATTAGGTGGGAAGATTCGAATCCCCTATAAGGGATTTGGCTGTAGAGTCCGAGCTCCCATCTACTTCACAGCCACAGGCCTGGAACCAGGGTGGAGCTGATGGGTAAGTGACCGTGTGTACCTGTGGGGTGGCCGCCCACCCTGGTTTTTCCCTGCCATCTTGATATTAACCGTGCCCTCTTTCCTGGGCTATGTGTTAAACAATAGTCCCCTCTAGGTCAAAGAAGCAAGGCTGAAAGAACACCTTGGCGTGGTGGCCAAGGTGAGAAAGGAGCCTGGCATCTCGCTGGGCTGAAGCAAGGAGGCTTCTAGGGTCTCCACGGAGGGCGCGAGAGGGGTGACTGTGGAGAAACCACAGCCTGGTGGGACAGAGGATGGTACTACTGGGAAAAGGCATAGGCTGGATATTTTCTGGTGAACTCCTAAAAAATAATTAAGTAGAGTAATGTAGATTCCCCAGTGTATCTATTAATACTTACGTGTTAATTTTATAAGCATGTCAAATATATATATATATATATTTTTTTTTAAAATAATAAGACAAATCACAGTGAGCTTACAGAGGGACGACAGCATGGCAGGCTTGGGTTCATGTGTGTTACATGTATCAACTTCTTTTATTCTAACAACAGCTCTCTGAGTTGGAAATAACTGTCATTATCCCCAGTTTCCGGACATTAACGCCGAGGCACAGAAATGTTACTAACTTGTCGAAGGTCATACGGCTGGCCAGTGGGACAGATTCTCCCCACACACTCAGGCACCAGTGCCTAAGCTCTTAAATGAATTCCACGTTCCTCCTGGAGGTACAGAAATGCTGAGTAACTTGCTAAGTCACAAAGCTAAGAAGTCAAAGAGGCAAGACTCACAGCTCTGCTGTGCTCTGGTGATTGTAACCTTAGTAGGTGTTAATTCTTTTTTTTCTTTTCCTATTATTTGGAGGATTTGTATGAAGATCCAGTGAGACAAGAAATGGGCATTTGCTTAGCCAGCTGTAAAGCATGATGCAAGCTGTCATTTGTAAATTAGATCTAAGAATGAGATGAGAAACAGGGAGAGCCTAGCCTTACATCAAGAGGTGTGGAAAAGAGACCCACACACTGGTAGGAAGGAAGCTAAAATCTCAGCTAAATCATCTTAGTAGAGGTGAGAGATTCTAGACACAGGAGAAATCAGGTGGGTCTTAAGACCAGCATGCCAGAGGGAGACGTTTCTCCTCCAGTGCTAAATGACAAAGCAACAGACCCAGCTCTGTGTTACCTGTGAGCATGACTTAGAGCCTAATGCTAACAAAACTGCAGTATCTTGGACAAAACTGTTGCTTGTACAACAACATTCTCAGTGATAACAACAGCAACCTCTTTTTAGCCAAAGACACTGCCTCCTTTTGCTCACCAAACTTTCCTTCCTCCAGGCTGCTCCAGATGCCTTCCCAGGTCATGGCTCTCTTCAGCACCTCTGCCAGGGTCCTCATTTGCATCTACATATGCAAATCTTTATCTGGAGCTCTGTGGCTCCTCAGGCTGTAATAAGCCTACAGAATTGCACTTACCATTGATATGAAAATGCTACAAAGACTGACAGTTCGTTCCCTCCCAGTGTTACCCCCCCTTCCCAAAATACTGGCATCTGCCAAAGGCTCAGTAGTTTTCCAGGGGAGCAAAAACGCAGACTTACTGTGCATTCTTTTCATCTACGAAGAATCTGATTTAAATATGAATTCACAGAACACAAATATCCAGCACTCAAAAGAATTGTAACTGAGATATATTTTGTCCAACCACTACAGTTGTCGTATCATTCTTCTGTGCTTGGTGATGTCCTGTCAAAAGAAACTAGATGACAATGTTTGGAAAAATAGCACCATTAATCATATGAAAGTGATTTATTTTTAATCTACCATTCTGCACTGTCCCCTAGTTATTTGTGAATATGTACCAAGACCCAACGTTGAATATTTGATAATTGGTTTCTTGCATTTCCGTTATTTTTCCTTTCCTTTTGAGTTTGATGTGTGTTTCTCAAATACTTAGTAAATGAATACTGGACTCAAATAAGGGCACAGTTAAAAAACAGATTATTAATTTATTTAACAAGTTTTTTTGAGGGCCTTAGCAGTGTCAGGTCTTGTCTGAGGTGTAGCCAGGAATGAGGACAGAACTGCCCTTACTGGCTAGTGAGGCAAAGCCAGTTAAAGAGCAAGTAAAGAACATACCCTCACTTCCACATTGCGACAAATTCTAGGAATGGAAAAAGTAGGGTTATTGCAGAAGAAAATTACAGAGTAATCATGGAGTTCCTCCTCATTATACAAAGGCCTCATTTTGTGGCTGAGAAGAGTCAGACATAAGTAGGTTCCCCAAGCCTGCACCAATAGTTCCTGGCCAACTCCCAGCTGAAGCCAGTGCTGCTTTTCAGATTATCGATATACTGTTAGACTTTACAGTGAAATCTACCATACTCACATGGTGAGTTTTCTGGGAGGCTTTTTTGTAAAGATATGTAAGTATATACAATTAACAGATTCCTAGGAAGATGCTAGAAAGCATTCTATACTCCTCATTGGATTGTCAAGGTCCAGATGCTGTGGCATCATGGAATTCTTGGTCTTGCCAGACACAACCTCAGAATTCTTGTAGCGAAACTCCCTTCCACGCGATAAGCAGAGAAAACCTCTGAACTCTGGATCCATTGTCTCTTAGATTTTATATCGAAATGGTTCACACCAAGAGGCAATTGGAGGAGAAAGCAGGGCCCAAGAGAGAAGGGTGAAGGAAATAGAGAAAATAGAAACAAAGATGGCACCAAGACAAGAAGCATGAAACTAGGAGAGCAAGCACCTGACAGAAAAGGGGTATGTGCCCATCACTTCTCCCAGCATGTGCATTGGCCCAAGGATTATCACCTCAAGTCACTAATAAAGATCCACCTGCTATTTTTTTGTGTGTGTGTTTCCTGTTTCTGTACATAGTACCCATTCCGTGTGGGAACCCCTGAGGTTGGAGCCAACATATGATCCTCATGGTTTGGTCTTCCTCTCAAAGCTGACAGTTTCTAACAGCTTTTTACAAAGCTTGGAGGTGTCACCCCTGAACTTGTTTCAAGTGCCACATACCGCTCATCCATCCTATACTATTGTCTTAGTTACTATTCTTGTTGCTAAGACAAAATACCCAACACCCAAAGTGAAACGGGGAAAGGTTTATTTAGCTCACAGTTTTTAGTGGTTTCAGTTCATCATTGGCTGGCTCCAAGGCAGGGTGGCACATGGCAGAGGGGCAACCATTCATGGTGGTGGAAGATAGCAAAAGCAACAAGTGAGACCAAAAGGGGGAGACAAGCCTCTTTCTGCTCCTTGTATCTTATCCAGACTCCTGGGGTTAGGGTGGTGCCAATCCAATCAGTGGACTGATCCAGCAATCACCCACCCTTAATCTCAGCATTGCACACTCTAGATTGAGCCACCTCTGAAAATCCCCCCCCCATGACTGCATCAGGCTTTTGGGGGGACATCTAGACACAAACCATAGCAAATATATTATAGAAACCCTTATTATAAAGAATAACAATGTCATTCTCTACCTCTGCCTCACAAAATCGGCAGTGGCTCCCTCCTTATTGCTGTATTAAGAGCAAGGTGAATACAAGTGTTCCAATTTTCTGTGGCTCAGTAACAAATTCTCCCCCAAACTCAGTCATTTAAAATGATGATCTATTATTATCTCTCATGTTTCTGGGATTGATGGGTTCAGCTGGAGGGTTCCTGCTTTGCTCTTTCATATGTATGCAGCCAGAAAATGTCATCTGAAAATATCTTCACTCATATGTCTGGTGCCTGGACTAGATTGGCTGGATCAGCTGCCACTGGGCAGACATCTCTTTACATGGCCTCTTCATGTGGGTACTTGGGCTTCCTCACAGCATGGTGGTCATCATGTAGGCAGCTCTCTTACATGGCCACTGGCGACATCAGAGTTAGCATTCCAAGAGACAGGAAAAAGAAGTGTCCCTCCTCTTGAGGCTTGGACCTAGGAACCATGTAGTTTCACTTTTGCCATTTCCTGTTGATCTGAGATCATCCACATTCAAAAGGATGTGACATAGACTCTCACTTCTTAGTGGAATGAATGTCAGAAAATTTCTGGCCATCTTCATCACAAATCTACTGCTCTATCCATATGACAGACCTTGTTATATATGAAAAACAAACAAACATGCACTATTATATATATATTTTTGTACATGCTGTTCCTTTAACCTTCAAACCACTCACAGCATTCCCAGCCCCCATATCCAGTCCCAGTTGTCAAAATCCTGCTTAAGACCCCGCCTCCAAGACTTAATTCATTATCTCAGATATGTTTGTCACAGTATAAAGCAGCAAACTGACCTAAATCCCTTTTCTGGAAAATATAATCCTATGTATGCAGCTCATGACTCTGTTTCTTTATTTATCAGTCATGGTAATATACTTTTGATCTGTATTGAGCTAAAATGACATTTAATTATAAAAGTAACTGGAAAAAAATGTATAAATTATGGAACAACACAAAGAGAAAAAATAAGAACACTGGGAGTTAACCTTGGCCACCTTCCCAATCTTTTTTCTAATAATATCTATGTATGTGTGTGGGTAGTCTGTAAACTGGTTTTTTATCCACTTAACACAATGTTATGGGCATTTTTCCCACATCAGTAAATCTCCTACATAATCTTCCATCATGATGGCCTCATATCATATTTTATAGTCAAGTGAAGCACCTAATAATTTTTGTAAAATACAGTTAAGCCAGATCTTCTCTACTCTCTCCTTGTGTGTGTTTTTAAATCTAAATGTAAGAATTTGCCTTTTTTAAATTAAAAATTATCTTGTTGCTTTTAAGGCAAATTATTCTATTCTATTCTATTTATTTATTTATTTATTGGTACCTGGAATCGAACTCAGGACCTTGTGCTTGTCAGGCAGGCGTTTGTGCCACTGAGCTATATCCCTGGCCCAAAGGCAAGTTATTATAGCCTCTTGTAATGTTCTAAGCCGTAGTTTTATCAGTATAACTTTCTCAGATTTGTGCAATTTTAGAATCAATGAGTAAAACAGTCACTGATGCATAATTTAAAGCAGATAAACCATCCCTCCAAATTTCATTATGCCATTGATCAAACACTAATCAGTTAATCATCTAAGCTGTACTAATCATCACCTGTGTCTTGTTTCTCTGTTTGAACAGAAGAATTTCCAAAAACAGAAAAAAATGACTGCCAATCATTTTACCATTTGGATGCATTCCATCTGCCACATCCCTCTTTATGCCCATCTTATAATTTTATTTAAAAAAGAGATTGAATTGCTTTGGGACAACTTCTTCTTTTTGAAACTAAGTGTTGTCTTGTTCTATTGTGTTCAAAACCAACTGTTTAATTTTCCAAGCATTACATACAATTCATCAGACTGTAAATAACAAAGTCCATTTTTAAAAATCCAGGTGATTTTCCAATTCCCAACGATCTTTCAAAGCGTAGCCCCAGAGGCTTGGCATTCTCATCTTTAAATCCTTTAAGTACAATTCATTCGTGGCTCAGTTGGGACAAAAGATTTGGACTCACTTAAACCAGCAATGAACTTTCTTCAATCTCCTCATTTATTGCAGATTTCTAAACCCTACAAAAAATTTGTTCTACACTTTCCTGGTAAAGATTATTTCCCCTGAAAAGGTGGAGGCAAAATACAAGCGGAGTCATTGTGCTTTTTCCCTATCTCCTGTTTCTATTATACCACCTGCTTCGAGTACTGGATCCATTTCTTTCCTTTCTAAACTGCTTCAGTGCTTGGTCACCTCGAAGGTCTCCACAGTGACTAACAACGCTTTGTTATAAGAGTATTAGTTAGAACTCTTGGTTGCAAGGGACAGCAATGCGACTCAAGCTTTTTAAAGCTGAAACATTTTTAAAAGAGTAATATACCATAAAATGTTTCAGTGCAGAAGAGTTTATAACACAGCTAGCTAGAGAGATTCACATTTTGCCACCAGGACTTGAATATTCCTCTCTATCTTTCTCTCACTCTCACCCTCACGGTTCTCTCTGATTTCATTCTAAAGTGATCTCCCTCAATGGAGAAGCTCGAGAATGGCACCTTCAATGCCCCAAACTCTCAGAAAAATACAATTTTTCTTACTTGCAAAAATTCCAGGGTGAGCTCTGTTTAGCCCGATTGGCTTGGACGAGGTCATGTGCTCATTCCCGAGCCAAAGGCCATGAACATGGTGTTCTCTGATTGGCCTGACCTGGGTCAAGGGCCTACCCATGGTGCTGGGCCATAAGCTGTACATAAATGACTGGAGGAGACTGGGCTTCCCCACAGGAGCCTGATCTAAGACACAGACTGCCTGGGGGTGAACTATGACCATGGAGAGATACCGATCAAAGTAGAAAGAAGAGAGGCGATACCCTAATTTCTCCTCTTTTATCCACCAGTCT
Organism: Erethizon dorsatum; assembly: GCA_028451465.1. NCBI lineage: Eukaryota > Metazoa > Chordata > Mammalia > Rodentia > Erethizontidae > Erethizon > Erethizon dorsatum. Next base: position 89,489,850 of record CM051822.1, read on the forward strand.
CCCAACATCACCTTTCATTGGATAATCCAGAACACGGGAGGCAAAAAGTCTGGGAAATGTAGTTTTCAGAGGAGAGAAAGTGAATGTATCTAAGACCAAAGAGGCAAATAAGTGACACACTACTTTCAGCAAGTTAGAGAGATGGAAGTTATTTTCATCTGGAAAATGAACACTTATGTCTTAATCTTTTTCTTTGCTTTAGGAAGATTTAAATCTTGTTTGCTTTTGAGGAAAGAGAAATTCATTTAAGCTGCTTCTGGCCATAGGTGGTAGAGGCTACCAGTAGGCCAGGTGTCCCTTAGGCTTCTGCCTGGCCCTGTATTACTGTTTTCATTCTTAGATCAGACAGCCCTGGAGGAAAGGCCAACACCACCAGAGTGGTGAGGGGCTCTTTGCAGTGCTCAGGGCAGGAGCTATTTTCTTTCCAAATCAGAGGTACAGACATGCATAGCTTAACAATGGGGGATACCCTCTTAGAAATACTTTAAGTAGTTTTGTCTTTGTGCATCAAAAATCATAAAGTGAACTCTCACAAATCTACAGGTCATAGGCCAATTATTTCCCCTGCTTGATGTGATTTGCAGATGAGATAAACACAGGTGTTTGAGGCTGTGGCCAGCATAACAAGGCACACTGTTTTACAATGAACTTTTTTATGAGTAGAAGTATACTCTAAAGTAATGACAAAAAAATGTAGTGTAAGGAATGCACCAGTGACACAGTGATTTATTGTCATTACCAAGTATGATGTACTGCACGTCATTGCGTGTGCTGTATTTTCATATGACAGGCAGTGCAGTAGGTTTTTTTACTGGCATCACCACAAACCTATGAGTAACGTATTGCACCTCACTGGAAGGACAGCTGTACCGTGGCCATGCAGTAGGAACATTTCAACTCCATTCTAATCTCATCAGGTCTCACATTACATATGCTGTCTTCATTGACCAAAACACTATTATGCAGCGCATGATTGTACACATGTATATCTGGTTTCTGAATTTGAACAGTGTGAGTTACATGGCAAGTTCAGATAATGAGGGAGAATTGAGTTATCCGAATCATTTTCTTTTGGTTTCTGAGTGTTGGATTGCAAGAGTTTGGACGGTGAGAGAGTCTGTAATACAATATTTTAATAACTGGTCAACCAGCTGGGTATGTCTGAAGTGAATATCAGCCCTGTCAGTAATCCTCCCTCCTTCAGGAAGCCGTGGGACAGTGTGACCTCCCTGTAGGTACTCTACCAGGTCCAAGGATACTCTGTGAAGGCAGTGGCGGTGGGCTCTTCACTGACAGTGCGGTTTGTGCTTTGTATTGAAGTCACGACCTACGATATAGCATCCAAAGACCTATTTCAAGAACACAGAACTGAGCCAAAGCTTTGAGTTTCTTTGGCTAGGGTACTTTCGTGTTGCAGAATACAGCATGCTCTTCTTTTGTTTTCTTTTTTTTTTTTTTTTTTTTGTGGGTACCAGGGGTTCGACCTCAGGACCTCGCGCGCCAGCAGGCGCCCGGGCCGCTGAGCGATATCACCGGCCCCTTTTTCGTATGTGGGATCCGGGAGTCGAACTCGGGCCCTCACGCTTGCAAGGCAGGCGCTTAAGCCGCTGAGCCATCTCACCGGCCCTCTTCTTTTGTTTTCGAAACCCCAGGGTCTCTGAAAAGCTTGCATTAGACTAAGGGTGTTTCATACAAGTGGCCCAGGGATGAAGCCAATGAAGTACCTGGCTTGGTTTGAACTATATTAGTTAACATAGAATTTTAAGTCTGATTGTTGCTAACATTTAAAAATGGAGATGTTCTGCATATAAACCCAAATGTCAGGCTTTTCCCAGGAAATTGAATGCTTGGTAATACTGGTTCCACATTTATAGTCCTAACAATGGTACTGTCTCCTTTAGACAGGCATGCGTTTCTGGTTACCCACAGTTTCTATCTCTCTCTTTTGTCTTCCTGGCCCACTCTTGAGAGTCAGTTGCCATTTATTATCTTTCAGCAGGCAGATATCACTCATTTGCACGATCTTCTGGGCCTCTTAGGTCTTTAAGTTTCTGATTCAGTCTAGAGCAGGACTCCTGGACCAGGGTGCAAAAGCAGCTAGAGGAAGCAGAGCTGAGATTCAACAAGCGTGGGGGAGAGCAGGGTTTTCTGTGGTTCCTGTGAGGGGAAGAGTTTGGGACTTCTGTGAGGTGGCTTGTAGATGACTGGGAGACCAGGTACTGTGTTCTTGGTCATTGTGATAAAAGACCTCTGAGCTCAAGCTTGGACTTGCCCTTCAGATGACTAGATTAGCTTGGAACAGGACAGCCAGTTGTACTCAGTGGGGACAGAAGATGAAGGGATTTCCTTCTAAAACTTCAGGATGTGCAAGAACATTGGTGCTGTTGAGCAACACTGGGAGGGGGACCAATCAGATTACTGAATGGGACATCACTCCCCCATCACGGGAGACATGCAGATGAGTACTGATTAGCAGACATAATGTATATGGCAGCGTATTGGCTTTGGGCTTGTTTGGCCGTACGCTCAGGTTCAGCATTCTCCAACAGGTGAGAATGAATACATATTTTATATTACATGTGTATAAAATTTATATACATATTATGCCATACATACATGTCCAAAATTTTCACATGCTCGTGGAGGCTGAAAAAGGCCTGAGACCTACGGTGGGCAGACTGCTGACTCAGGAGAACCAATGGTACTTCCGGTCCGAGCCTAGTCTGAGATGTCCCAGTTTGAAGAGCACCGGGCAGAGAATGAATTCTCTCTTGCTTAGGGTTTTGCTCTACTCAGGCCTGCAGTGAATTGGATGAGGCCCAGCCACACCGGGAAACACAATCTTCTCTACTCTCTCTGTCTATTGATTTAAATGTTAATCTCATTCAGAAACAGGCTCGCCGACACACCGGGAACAACGCATAACCGAACATCTGGACGTGCTGTGGCTGGTCGTGCTGACAACTAATCTTGGCCCATGCACTTCACGTCATCAGGAATCGAGAACTGGGGTGGAGCCCTCTTGCTTTGCTTTGTCATTGTGTGGTCGTGTCGTCGTCATCGTCATCGTCGTCGTCGTCCTCCTCCTCTTCCTTCTCCTCCTCCTTCTTCTTTTCTTTGTGATACCAGGGATTAAACCTAGGTCTTTGCAATGAACTACGTCTCTAGTCCTTTTTTTCTAAACGTTTTATTTGCATGAAGTGATCTGAGGATGATGTTTCAAAAGCCTCCAGTGCAGAGTTTGCCTTTGTTCTTATTGTTTTTCCCAAGAATAGATATACTAATACTCTGTCTCCTGTTGCATGGAGGACATCCGGGAGATCACGGAGCTACCACGTGTCTGAGTATCGGCTGACATTCCTGAGGGATACTGTGGCCGCTCTCTAACTGGCCCCCCAGGCTTTCCTTGCCCCATGAATTCCATGAATTACCTTCATAGTTCTTTCCCCAGTGCCTGAGCCTTGTCATGCCACTGTCACTTTTTCACAGTCCATCTGGTTATACCTTGGTCTGAAGCCTGATCTCTTCCACATATTCCTCTAAGCTCCTTCACTACCAGCTCCACCCCTTCACCATCATGGTCTCTGCTCAACTTTCTGATATTCTATTCCCTGCTCCTCTTACCAGAGGTGAATTTTTCTTCACTTCTGCCTCTTTGTCTCCTGTGAAGTTCCTATTCTGACTTTGAAGTCCACCTCGAATGTACCTTTCTCTAGTCATTTCCAATGGTAATACTTCCGGTCTCTATCCTCGTACCTTCCCTGAGGTACATATCCTCCCTCTTCCTCCTGGATCTAGAGCGCCTTAACAGCAACAAAACATACCCTTCAAGAGAATCTGGACAAAAGAAAATGAGACGAATCTTCTAAGAACCAAACTGTGAAATCAATTTGAGGGGCTAGAAAAGTCACATAAAGACAACTTAGAATGATTCCTGGTTCAGAGAGCAGCTTGGCAAAGCTATTGTTAAAACAGCACTTGTCTCTCTGCAATCCAATCCAGATGTGAGAGAAGTGTGTTTATATGGGAGAATTCATTTATTACATCTCCCTCTTAGTGGTTATCATCATGAATTAGAATATTTAAGGCTTTCTGAAGTCCTGTGATGATGAACCCTGTTTTACTTTGCTGAATGTAGTATTTCTTGAATTTCATGTGACTTTATTTTTCATAAGTACTATGAAACTATTTTCATAGAATACAATCAATATCTGATGGACCAAAGACATGTTGTACAAATGAGATGGGAAATTGGTCTGTACTGAAGCTAGAAAAAAATCAGAGGGGCCAGTGCTGTCAGTGTCTACTTAAAGGCCATTTTAAGGGGGTGATGACCTTGCCCGATGTCTGCGTTGTCCCGGCAGCAGGTGGCTCCATCCAGGGAGAGAACACAACATGCTTCCTTGACCTGATCCCACCCCATCACTTGAGTTTGACAACTAATTTCTCTTGTTCTTACTTTCTGGTCCCTAAGCCACTTCCCTGATTATAGTTTAGTTTCTCAAGTGAATTCCTCACATGAAAGAAATAATCTGGTCTGCAGATGGGATATTTAACCCCCTTGCAGGTTTATTATGTTGGGAAATTGGCATTCTGGGCTGTACCTCAGTCCCCCGTGACCTTGATTGGTGTGACTCCAAGATACTGATTCTGTCTTGGTGGAATAAAACAAAATCATATTTCAGAACCTGCAAGGCTGTGGATGATATCCTGGCGCTGTGATGAATAACAATGCAATAACCAGTGTTTATGAAGCAGTGTTTCTGTTATCTGTTGCTGTGCAGCAAATCACCACTTAGTGACTTACATCAAAAACAATCATTTCATTACTTCCCACTGTTTCTATGGATCAGGAATTTGGGGAGGGCATGGCTGAACAGTAATGGCTTGGATTGCGGTCAATGATTGCAGCAGATCAGATTCTCTCTCTCTCCCTCTCTCTCTTCCTCTCTCTCTGACTTAGAATCTATATTTGTTCGCTATGTCACTGTGTGAACTGGTTAGGGCTTCCTTATAACGTGCTGGCCCCAAGACTCCAAATATGAGATTACCAGGAAGTTGTGTGGAGGCTCTACCAAATTTTCTGGTTTGGATTCAGAGATCACATCACTGCTACTGCCTTCCATTTGTTACAAGTGAGTCACAGCCCGCTGATTCAAAGGGAGGAGAAGTAGAACCTACCTCTGGAAGCTTTCAGCCAGTCTTCCCAGTGGCTGCCACATTACCATGCATACTAAGTGTGGAGGGAGAATGTTTCAGGTAATTACTTATGTCTTCCTCTTTAATCCAGCCCATCTTTCACTTGAGACCAAAGGTCTTGCCCTTGTGGTGACCCTGCTGGCTCCCCATCTCCTCTGGTCCAGACAACAAGGTTTGAGTTACCAATTTATGAAACTAGAAAACAAAGACCCCAAATACTTGGTATTTTTTAGTTTATGGGTTGCTTGTTGACTAAATGAAAATGTCCTATTGAGACTGACAATATTGGCACTTTGTCTAGGTGTCCTTGGATCCCTTGTCTTCCGTTTTATGTGCCTCCCCTCCCATGTTCCTGAGTTCTTACCCACCAGCACCTGTGGCCTGCCCTTGGGTAACTGGAGCCCGCTCTGCCCATCATCTGGGAATGTGGTTCTTCCCACTGGTCCTCAGCCCATGCTCAAGGTTGGTCCAGGTCCCTATCCTCTGGCTGGGGTGCTGGGAAGATCACATACTCCAGAACATCCTTGTAATGTCAGGTGGAGCTCCCTTCTGGGGACTCTTTGTGACACACCTTTGCTTGGTTCTCCCCTTCCTCCTCCTGCTCCCTTGCCTCCCTTGTGAATTTCTCTGGGTGCACCACCTTCAGAATCTGCTACCAGGGAGCCTGAGCTAGGACACCAAGGAGGGGAAACAGGAAGAGGAAGCAGCTGATGGAGATTCTTCAGTATAAGCCCTGTCCTTTGCCAAATCAGAGTTGAGCCAGGCTGGCCTTTCCCCATCCTTCAGAAAGTAGACCCTCCCCTTGTTGCAAGTGACAGCAGCTGGCTAGTCATGTGCCAGTCACGAGTGCCCTGGTCTAGACTGGGGTTCTCTGCTCAACTCTCTGTCTATCTGCCTTCCGTGGACACAGCGCCAGCCTCTTGGAATGGAGATAATGCCCAGTATACTTAAAGGGGTGGTCGTGGTCTAAAGGAGCGTCTTCCCACCTCCCACACCTTCTCTCTCTGCCTAATCTCAGTGATAATCAGGGGAACTCATTCAAAACCTGCCTCCGATCTGGGGCAGATTGGAACACACTGAAGTGAGAGTTAGAATCCTTGAGCTCTGGTCCTGGCTCAACCCTGACTAGTTCTGTGACCTCTTTTCTCATCTGCATTATAGTCTCTGAGATCCCTCCAGTTCTACACATCTGTGCTTTCCTAGGACAAGTTCAGTGCCCCCGGAGAGCTTATCATCTTGTTAGGGAGGCACGACACAATTAGATGCTTGTATATGACAGACTGTAGCACAAAGCTAAAATCAGTCCAATTAAGAGGGAAAACACACAGCGTAGCAAATAAGTACAGTGACTGATTAGTATATCTGTGGAACAGACTCTTGAGGAAAGGGCTTGAGGAAGAATTTGAGAAGAGCCTCAGAGAATGACTGCTGCCTGGATGGGGAATGGAAAAAACCACCAGTCTTATGCATATAATTGTTACCTGGGTGTGAAATGAGGGTAGAGACAAGGGAGAGTAGAGAATGGAGTCTGGGTTATCATTTAATTGCTATTCTAACTCTAAGCAAATACATCACCACACATTGCTCCAGTTATAATACGCTCATTATTTACAAGGCTGTATTTCTATTCTCCAAGGCTTAACACACATCATCGGAATTCTGACATTCAGAACTGGCTTTCCTGACCCCCTAAATTTTAATTAAAGTAATAATGTTATTAACAGAAGCTGTAATTTATCTTTTCCTTGTGTTCACAAAGAAGAAAAAGGCAACTTTGGACAAGTTTATTCTCCTGGTTCCTATTCCTGGTTTGTGTATTTTGGGGGTGAAGTGGGGTGGGGAGGCCTAGGTCTGGGTGGTCCAGACCTTGCTGCTCATGTTCCGTGGTCTCTGTGGGGCAGAGGGTCCTCTTCTGGTTGTGTGCAATGGCTGTGCTGCTGAGCTCCACATTCAGAAGCAGCTCCTGAGCTAAAGCGCAAGTCTTACCAAAGCCCTTTTGGCATAAGACAGTGTCTGTGTGTGTGTGTTTACGTGTGTGTGTTTCTGGCATTGGAAGGAATAAGCAATCAGTGATTTAGGTGACAACTTTCCATGCAATTAATTTCCTCTAGACTAATGCAGGTGCTGAAGGGAACTGCTGGGCCAGTCTGCTTAGTAAATATCCATCCCCAGATGTAGAGCAATTCAATGGAAATAATTATATGGGGTCAATTAGGCAGAAACCCAGACCTCCTCCTGTTAGCCTGTTCGAACTTTTTATTTCTATGAGTCAGGTTTGCTCAGGATTTAAAGTGCTTTACCTCTGGAAAAGGGAAACCTCTGGGAAGACCACTGAGTGTGGCTGTCTCTGGAGAGGGTGGCCGTCGCTCCGCAGCAAGCACCCTCAGGTTGGCCTCAGAGGATCCTGGGCTAGAGTGCTGGCTGCACCACCTGGTGACCCCATGATCTTAGGCAGGGTGCTGAACACTCTCAACCTTATTTTTCATTGTGGGGGTAAGAAGGCCCATTTATACCCCAGCATTAATTGAGAAAACACTGGTAAAACTCTTAAAAAAGGGCTTGGGACATAATAAATGCTCCATGAGTAGAAACTTTTGTTATTATGGTGATGGTTATCAACAGAAAAAGGGAGCATTATTATACCTGTGCCACCTACCAGAGTCCAGTAGAAAATCTCTATAAAGGATGGCTTGCAGGTGAAGAGTAACTATGCTAGGCTCCAAACATGCAGAATTTAAACCAACATGTGAGTTTATAAAACTGAACAACTCAGGGTGACAGAAGTGCTGGGCAACAACAGGATCACCAGAATCGAATGGACCTTAAAGACCCTTGGCTGGGCCGTTAGGACATTTGTAGATCATTCATGGCTTGTCACAAAGAGTGGGGGCGCTGGTGAAAACAAAGCATGAGGACCATTGTCAGGTTGTAAATGAGTCAGAAATGAAGTGACATCACGTCTGAAATGATAAGGCAAACTAGGGAGAAGCAGGATCCAAATGACAAGAATTCAATTTTTCATGCAGTAACAGTGTTTACCGAGAGCTCACAACTTGGCGGAGGTGTTTCTAAATGCTTTATGTGGATTCCTTACTTAATCCTCACCACAACCTGCACAGTTGGTTGCACAATCACCTCAACTTTACAGATGCACACCTTCAGGGGCACACCTACTGCAGATGGTGAGGGACACCTGCCTCTTAAAGAAGCTCCTTTATGGCGTGGGGGAGCGTAGATTCTTAGAATGTCTGACAGCTGGGGAGGGCTTACTAGAACCCTGGGAGAACTTGGTTCTTCACTGTTCTTACCCATTCACTGCATGACTGCTCATATAGGCTCTCGTACTCTGTGCCAGGAACTGGGTTTGGTGTTGAAGTTATAATAGGAAACAAAAATAGACACAATGAGCTTTGAGGGGAGATGGAGTACACAGACTTCTCCTTACTCCTCTCGCCATGTATGATAGCATCAACAACACCTGGACATTGTGTATAAACTAAAGATAAGAAGACTCTGAAAGATGAAACGACAGGAGATTGGCTACAGAGTTTAGGACCCGCGGAGTGACACGTGGTGAGTTTCCTGGGTTTTCTTTTTGTTTCATTATCACGGACTTGGAAATGAAGAAGTCAGCAACTGAGAAATACCAACAGGCATAGACAATAAAAATCTTGCTATCTCTAGCTAAAGGATGAGCAAGTCATAGATGATAAGGGCTCTACTCCAGCCAAGCATCACAGCAAAGCCTGGGTGTGGCCTCCTTGACCGAGAACTGCAAAGGTTGCATGGGGCCCAGACTTTCCCACCCCTTAGGCTGTAACAAGGGCTGCACAGGAGTGATGCCAAAGAATATCCTCTCCCCTCCTGGGGTGGGGTTGAGGGAGACAGAGCAGACAGGGAGGGCTTTCCACCCCTGTGGTCAGGAGCTGCAGCCCTCCTCCACCCTTTTGCATCAGTGAAGGCCACATGAGAAGCTGCAGTGAAGACACCTTCCAGCCAGGGAGGTGTCAGCTTGGTGTGGACAGGAAGCCCCCATCTTCTCCCAATTTTTTTAGTTTTTATATTTGCAATATTGGGAATTGAACCCAGAGCCTTTGAACTGAGCTACATTTTTTTGATATTGCTTTAATTTTAAAATTTATTTTATTGGTACACTTTTGATATACATAATGATCACATTCATCATAGGGAATTTTTACCTGTACATAATATATCTTGATTCTTCTCAGCCCTTTCTTATTCATTTATTTATTTTTTGAGACAAGGTCATGCTAAAAAGCTTCCCCAGGCTAAGCTTCAACTTGTGATCCTCCTGCCTCAGCCTTTTAGAGGGCTGGGGTTATAGGTGTGCACCACCAAGCCCAGCCAAACTTCCACCTGTGTTCAGCCAAACTCGTATCTGCCCAGCCCCACCTCCCCAGGGCCAGTGGAGGTCCAGAAGGGAATGTGGACTCGTACTCCCATCTAGCAGTAGTAAGCTGGCACCGCCTTTTGCCTTGCCAAGGCTATATCAGAAAGCCACTAACACAGAGGATTCACAGGAGGTACAGAAGCTCAAAACAAAGTACCCCAAGTGTCCAGGTTTCAACTAAAACCACATGTCATGCCAAGAACCATCAAGATCTCAAACTGAGTGTAAATAAGACAATTTATAGATGCCAGCACTGAGAGGACAGGGATGTTAAAATTTCTGGTAAAGATACTAAAGTAGTTATTGTAAAAATACTTCAATGAATAATTAAAAATATGCTTAAGACAAGTGAAAATATAGAAAGTTGCAGCAAAAAATATGAGACATAAAGAAGAACTGAATGGAGATTGTAGAACTGAAACACACAAGAGCAAAAACTAAAAATCTCAAAGGATAGATTTGACAGCAAAATAGAGAGGACAGATGATATAAGCGTTGAACTTAAACAAAAGAGAGAAAATAGACTCAAAAAAATGAGACTCAGAGGTTTGTAGGACCACAACAAAATATGTAACAGCCACACACTCAGATCCTGGAAGAAAGGCAGACAAAGGACAGAGATAGAGAAGTACTAACAATAAAAAAATAAAAAAATAAAAAAAACTGAAAATTTCCCAAGTTTGGCAAAGGATGTACCTAAAAGAATGTGATAATGATTTCATATGATGGGTGTTTCATTTTTGACATATATATTATTTCGCAATGTACATCAAATAATCCAAGTGTATAAATCAAAGATTAATAAAAAAGGAAAAAAACTGAAAAATAAACCTGTACATCCTCAAGAAGTTGCACAAACTCCAAAAAGAATAAACTCAAAGATATTTACAAGAAGACACATCACCATCAAATTTCTGAAAACAGAACATGAAAAATCTGGAAAGCAGCAAGAAAGAAATAACATATTATGTATGGGGGAAACAAGATTCAAATGGCAATGGATTTCTCATCAGAAACCATGGAGCTCATAAACCAGTGGAACGACAATATTTAAGCACTAAAAGTAAAGAAATCTCAATCCCAAATCCTATAGCCCATGAAAATATCCTTCAGGAATGAAGGTGTAATTAATTTATTCAAAAATAAAGAGAAACTAACAAGATTTGCCACCATCAGATCTACCCTAAATGAATAGTTACAGGAAATACTCTAAAAAAAAAAAAAAAAAAGAAAAAAGAAATGATAAAAAAAGGTGTTAGAACACCAGGAAGGGAGAAAGAACATGATAAACAAAAACACAGGTCAATAAAATACACTTTCTTTTTTTTCCTTGAGTTTTCTATCTTTGTTTGATGGTTGAAACAAAAATTGTTACATTGTTCTTAATGTGTGCATAGAAAATATTTCAGGCAATCATACTATAAGTGGGGGAACACAAAGGGATATAAATGAAGGTAAGCTTTTCATGTTTCATACTGGTAAAATGAAAAGCCAGCAAGCTGTGATAGGGTATTATAAATTTTATATGACATGTAGATGAGTAACAATTTAAAAAGTTGCACAAGAAAACATATGAATACTATAGATAAATCAGAATGGAATTTTAAAAGTGCTTTTAACCCACAGGAAGGCAGAAAAAAACTTCAGAGAAATAAAAAACATAGAAAGCAAAAAATGAAACGATAGACTTAAGCTCTAACATATCACTAATTATATTAACTATAAATGGTCTAAATATACAAGGTAAAAATGATTGGCAAAGTGGGTTAGCAGATATGACCCAACTCTGCTGTCTAAAAATAACACATTTTATATATAACTGTAAAAGGATGGGAAAAGATAACTTATGCAAACATTAATCAAAAGAGAAGAGAGGTAGCAGACTTCAGAACAAAGACAATCATGAGAAATGGAGACTTACAAGGGCAAAAGGATCAATCTGCCAAAATGACACAGCGATCTTAAACGTGTAGGCATCAAACGATAGAGATACAAAGTCTGTGAAGCAAAACCCAATGAAACTGAAGGGAGAAACAGACAAATTCATAACTATAAGGACTTCTCCTGAGAATTGATAGAGCAACTAGACAGAAAATCAGCGAGGTCACAGAACACACCAACAGGACTTAGTTGGAATTGATACTTATAGAATTCTCTGCCCAGCAATAGTGGAATACACTTTCTATTCAAGGGTTCACTGTGTATCTTAGTGCAGATCTCAACATGTTTGAAAAGACTGAACTCAGACAGAATGTGTTCCACCACAATTAAAGCATACTAGAATTCTACAACAGAAAAGTAACAGGAAAATCTCCAAACACTTGGAAACAAAAGAACATAGTCCTAAATAATTCACAAGTCAAGGAGGAAGTCTCAAAGGAAGTAAAAGTATTGAACTGTATGATAATGAAAACAGGATATAAAAATTTGTCTGATACAGCTAAAATAATGCTGAGAGGGAAACTTACAACACTAAGTACATATACAGTGAAACCTCGGTTTGAGAGTAACTTGTTCTGCGAGTGTTCTGCAACAGGAACATTTCTAATAAATTTTAACTTGATAAACAAGCAGTGTCTTGCAAAATGAGTAGTATGTAATGTCAAATGTCATATGATCACAACTGAGCCAATGGTTCTCCCTCTTTCTCTCCCTCTCCCTCTCTCTTTCTCTCTCTCTCTCTGCAGGATTATGGGTGACTGTCTCCCAACAGGAAGAGGTTATGGAGGAGATCTCTTCTGCAGAGAAGAAGGAGAAAAAGGAAGAGGACTCCCTCACTTCCAATGAGATTAGGGAGATGTGTAAAATGTGGGAAACAGTGCAAAAGTTTGTAGAAAACACCCCCTAATGAATAAGCCTGTAGCAGTGTGAGCAATGAATCTGTTTAACAACAGTGCGATGTCACATTTCTGCAAAATCCTCAAAAGAAGGCAAAAGCAAATGTCATTGGATAGGTTCCTTGTTAAAGTTGCAGGAAAAGTAAGATTCTGTTGAGCCAGTAGATAGCAGTGATTCTGTTAGTGAAAGTCGTCCTACACAATCACCCTCCACTCTCTCGTCTCCCTCACACCAGCCAGAAAGGTCTTCAAAGGGAAGTGTAGGTTGATATGTTTATTTTTCTTTATATTTTGTATTTTCTTTATTATTTTGTATTATATTACAGTTTTGTAATTGTTTTTATATGAATAGTTTTTGGGTTATGGAATGAATCATCTGAGTTTCCATTATTTCTTATGGGGAAATTTGCTTTGATATACAAGTGCTTTGGATTGCAAGCATATTTCTAGAATGAATTATGCTTGCAAACCAAGGTTTTACTGTATTAGAAAAGAAGAAAAGTCTTAAGTCAATAATTTAAACTCCTTTCTGAAGAACCAAGAAAGAGAGGAGCAAAATAAAACTAAAACAAGCAGAAGGAAGGAAATGATACAGAAAACAGAAGAAATTAATTACAATAAAAATGGAAAAATAGAGTGAATCAAGAAAACAAAGGGCTGGCTCTTTGCAATAAAAAAAAAAAAACTGACAAACTTTTAGTAAGACTGACCAAGTAAAAAGAAAGAAGGTAAAAATGCCAGGATTAGAAGATATCACTATAAATTCTGTGGACACCAAAACAGAATCAGGAAATACTATTAACAATTTCACATACAAATTTGATAATTTAGACAAAATAAGTTTTCAAAATAATTTTTAAAGTAGTGATTATCACAATTTACCTAGTATGATATATATAAATTAAATATTCCTACTTTTTTATATTTGGAGGTTTTACATTATAAAGTCAAAGATTACAAAGTATATAAGCTGCAGTATCTACTTATTATTTAAATATATGTACAATTTCATATATGTGAGTGTACACATACATGTGCACACATTACACATATATGTGTGTACATGTATCTATATGTATTATATGTACATACACATATAGTATACAAACATACACAACACATGCGTCTAACATTGGATCTCTTAAACTGTACAACCAAATGCCACCTGGGAGTTGGGAGTTAGGAGTCTCTCTCCTACCACTATTAAGGAAATAAAATTCATGTGTTTAAAAATTCCCCTGAAGAGGGCTGGTGATATAGCTCAGCAGCATGAGCACCTGTGTGGCAAGCGTGAGGTCCTGAGTTTGGTTCCTGGTACCCACATAAAGAAAATTAAAAAAAAAAAAATTCCCCTGAAGAAATGTCCAAGCCCAGATTATTTTACTGAAGAATTCTGTAAATGTTTAAAGAAGAATTTAAACCAATTCTATACAATACCTCCCAAAAAATAGAATAAGAGAGAATATATCCTAATTGATTGTAATAAGTTAGTTAATATTGCCCTAATACCAAAACCAGAGAAAAAAATAGAATAAAAGAACAAGAAAATAGAATGAAAAATGAAAACCCCATATCAGTATGAATATAGACACAAAACTTTTAAACAAAATATTAACAAATAGAATCCAGCAGTTTATGGAATGAATTATATACCATGACCAAATGAGATTTATTGCAGTATAAGATGGGTTTAATATAAAAAAATCAATTTACACTAATATGCTAAAGAAGAAAAATCAACCGATCATCAGTGGATGCAGAAAAAGAATTTGGCAGAAGTTTACACCTATTTCTGATAAGTCAGAAAAATGGGAATAGAGGGGAACTTTACCTGAATACTTGCAAAAAAGAATACAGATAACATTACATTTGACAGTGAGAGAAGGAAAGCTTTCCCCTTAAGAGCAGAAAGAAAACAAGGACACTCACTCTTACCATTTTTACTTAACACAGTTGTTAAATTTCTAGTCAACTGGGAATTTCTAGCCAGTGCAAAAGGCAAGTAAAGGAAATACAGCTTGGAAGACAGCCATGCCCACTACCTCACCTCCAGTGCCCAGCTATACTGAATGGGAAGGACACAATAAAGCTGTCCCTGTGTGCAGAAGACATGATTGTTTACTTGGAAAAACTCAGTGTTTCTACAAAAACAATCCTGGAATATGCAAGTTCAACAGGTTTACAGAATATAAGATAAACGTACAAAAATCCATTTTATGACAAGTGAGTGAAGTGTACAGGACACATGGATGGAAGATAGGATATAGAAAGATGTTCTATATCATTAGCCATCAGGGAATGCAAAGTAAAGCCACATTAAGATTTCATTACGCACCTACTAAAGTGACTAAAATAAATACTGATAACACTAAATGCTAAGGAAGATTCAGAGAAAAGTAGCACTCATACATTGCTGGTGTGAATAAAAACCAGCAAGGGAAAGCCATTGGGCAGTTTGTTAAAAAAAAAAAAAAAAACAAGCAACTATCATATGATATGACCCAGCAATCACACGTCTGGGCGTGTCCCTGAGAAAGAAAGCACATATTCACAGAAATCCTGTATATGAATGTTTATGGCAGCTTTATTCATCGTAGCCCCAAATTTGAAACATCTCGTATGTCCTTCAGCGGGTTAAACAAACTGTGATACAACTATCCCACAGAATACAAGTCAGCTATTAAAAAGGAATAAACTATCGAAGCACGCAACACCTCGAGAGAATCTCCAGAGAATTGTGCTGAGTGAGAAAAGCCAATCCCAGAAGTCATATATGGTATAAATCTATTAAAATAATATGCGGAAATTATAGAAGTGGAGAACAGCTGTAGCAGCCAGCCATGGGGGAGGTGATGGGGCGGATGGGAAGTGGGAGGGTGATGGGAATTCCCTGTAGTTTGTATCAAAATCAGTATCCTGGCTGTGCCACTATACTATAATTTTGCAACATGGTTCCATCTAGAGAAACTGGCTAAAAGCTATGACATAGTGGTATCTCTAAATTTTTTCTTACCACTGTATGTGTATCTATAGTGATCTCAAAATGAAAAATTTAATTAAAAAGAGGCATACTCTTTTTACTGATGGAGTTTATAATCTACTGGAGGAGAGAGGCATTAATTACATGTCTATAAAAGCGTATATAAGAATTCAGCTACAATAATGCTTCAGAGAAAAGATGTATTGTCTGAGAACGTGTAATAGATGAGGCGGCTAGGTGACTTATTGCTCAAATCAGGACACTTGTGAGAAGGTAAGGGGTTGTTATTGGTAATGACCTTAGGAAAATCAGTCTACACTGAGATTTGAGGTCACCCGAATAATGCGGGGAGGTGAATCTGTGGCTGGTCAGTGAGGTCAAGGGAGGCTCACTGGGGGCAGAGCAGGAAAGGTGGGAAGGAAGGCAGAGAGAAGTGGGCAGGTGGGAGGGGAGGAGCCACAGGGTAAAGATCCATGGCTGGGGGAGCCTGAGTTGTGCTGGCTGCTAGGGATCTAGTCCCACCTCCAAGGGGACCCCCCCCACCCCTGCAGGGAGGTCTGCTGGGGCTCTGGGTCCAGTGACCTAGGCATTTCCTTCTTCCTTTGTTCCTCATGAAGGATTAGCCTGTGGACCGCATGTTTGTTTGGGGGATGATATTTAGCCCCTACTTCGTTCTCTCTGCCACACTGTAACAATTTTCCAGAAATGCCAGCTCTCTTCAGTCCCTCGTGGTGCTCCTGATTCTGTCACAGACAGGAGACCGTGTCATCTCCGAGTGTGGTGGTGGGGCAATGAATGGTCACAGACACACCTATACTCCATCTCCTCTATTTGGTGGCAGCTTGAATGGTCTTGGTCATCCCTGGCCATCCACTCAGGGAGAAAATCTTGTGACCTGCAGGACCATCTTTGCTGCGCTGTGCCTCTTTCTTTGTCCAGGGTCTCACTTCCCTCTTCTCCTGCATCCTAACTTGCTCCTAGGTCCCCCCTCCCCATTGCTTGCCTTGGACTGTGGGTTTCAGTTCTCTGGCATCCAGGTCTGGTCTGTGAAATAGGCTGAAGTGCTGCACGCTGTTCAGAGCCCAAGCGTTAAGGTCTGCCCCCAAGGACATTTCTAATCTCACTTTGGTGAATTAAGAGATTTGACTTCTTAGGAAGGAAATCCAGGCATCATCAGATAGATGGATAGATAATTATTTTAAGCAGTGGTGGTGATGGGAAGGGGTGGTAAGAGTGATTTATTAAGTTTTTATTATGTGCCACGCACCATTCAAGCATTATCTCCTTGGATCCTCACAAAACCCTTTGAGAGAGGAATGTTGATATATTCATTTTATGGACGGGGAGTTGGAAGCTCAGAAAGGTTAGACGTCTGCCCAAGATAAAGAGCTGTAATGTACAGCTTCTGCTCTGAATCCAGAGTCACCGTGTGTCACCGCAGGGCTGTGTGGCCTCCTGGAGGTTACCACTCATCTCCACTCCCTGTGGTCTTTTCTCCTATCTTCTCCCCAACACACAAACCACCCCCACTGCTGCCAGGACGGCACGCCTTCCTTTTCCTTCTTTCACCCTTCTCTCTTCTTTCCTTTTCTTTAACTACATTTTAAAAAAAATCCCAGGCCTATTTTCTTTTCTATTTCTAGAGATCACCCTCATGGTGGCCGCCACTGTGTCTATGGCCTGGGATTTCCCATGGTCGTATAATCCCCTGGTTAAGTATGGTGAGGAGCATTTCTAATGCTGACGTTGTACTATTGGAAAGGGGTGTGTTAAGGCATCGATATTTAGGTATGACTTTGATGCTCCCCTGCATATAACCTCTGTTGGGAAAGCACAGAATAAATGGTAGTGGGAGCAGAAAAGGGAGGTTGAGTGCAACAAAGATTCTTACCTATTGGGCTCTAGGAGTCAGAATGGTAGGTAGCTTTGGTGGGAAGATACCAAATCCAAGATGTCAGGTAAAACAACTGGCCTGTGCCTGGCCTTTTGTGTAGTTTTCTTAGTGCTTGCTTGTAAACTGTCTCCTTTAATCTTCAAGCCCATTTATGGCCCTGTACAAGACTGCTAAGTTCTCTCATCTAGCACTGGCAAAGCCACGATGAGGTGTTAAATCCTTTTATATCCTCACATCCACCTCTTCTGGACGATTCCCTCTTTTTGCCATAAGCTAGTAGTTAAATTGGCCAAATCTTTTTATCTGTACAGGTTGATTCATCCCATTACTCTTTCATTCACTTGACAAGCATTTATCGAGACCTGACATTAGCTGAAGCTTTTACATATATTCTTTCATTTCTCCTCAAAATGACACTGTGAGGATGATAGAATACCATTTTTTAAATGGAAAAATGGAATAATGCATGGCTTTATGTGTGGTTGGCCAGCGTCGCCTGTTGTGGGGTTTTGACAACAATCACCGCGTGAACACAAAGGCCCCACTTCCCCAGCCAGGGAAGGAATGGACCAACAATACTATGGCAGGTCCATTCCTGGGAGACAGAGGATTCCTTGGGTGATGAGTTTGACTTGGGTATTCTCCATTAACCTTGCCAAAGTTTCTTAGATCTGCATGGCAATCCATGGTAATCTAAGACCCTTCTACCCAGGTTGCTTGCCTCCCTTCCCTTCCCTTCTCTTCCTTTCTTTCCTGTCTCCTTCACAAGAGTCAGGCCTGTATCTCAGTAAGATGGATGGATATTCCAGCTCCTTCTGGCCCTCTTTTTTTCCTTAACAGGACATTTACATTTACCTTTGCAACATTTCCCCCCAGTTCTAACAATGTCTTGTTATCTGCATTTTGGGAAAACTTTTCTTTTCTTTTTTTCTTACCATGCTGGGGATTGACCCAGGCCCTTTCTTACTCTAGGCAAGTGCTCTTCCACTGAGTTATGCACAGCGCCTTGCACTGCCCCTCCTTGGAGGAACTGGATTAACATGCATATCTTATTTCCCTCCCTTTTCCTCCTGCTCCTCTTCCTCCTCCTCCTCCTTCCTCTTCTCTCTCTCTCTTCTTCTCTTTCTCTCATCCTCTCCACCTCCAACACATTTCTGGCCTTGGGGCAGAGGCCGAGATGAAGAGAAGGCCCTCTTCTCTGCGGCTGCTATTTGCAGTCCCTTTTCCTGAGGTTGGGAATTTGTGGGCTGGCCCAGGGCACTTGGCAACACTTCCAACTCCTCTCTTAAGAAACACTCATTTCCTCTGCTTCTGTGATCCCACCTTCTTCTGGCTCCTCTCCTACTTCCCAAGCTAACCCTCCTTCCTTGGTTTTGTCTGTCTGCCCTCATGGCCCATCCTTTTACCAACGTCAAGGGTCTCCATTGGATGCTTTTAATTTCCATGCTTGAAAAGACAATTTTCTTTTCTCTAAGAAATGCAGTGTTGCATTGTGAGTCATTAGGGAGAAGAGTAAAACAAAAACCTATTTTCCTGCAAAACTCCTTTTCCAACTGCATCCACCCTATTAGATTGATGCCCTCCTTTTCTTTTGGAGACATGACTAGAGGGAAAATGTTGACAAAGCTGTTGATGACTTCAGCAGCCTAATGAGTGTGTTCTGTCCTGGAGATTAGGTTTTCATTTTTTTTTTTTTTTTTTACGTGGCTACTGGGAGTCAAACTCAGGACCTCGCACTTGCCAGGCAGGCGCTTATGCCGCTGAGCTATCTCACCCGCCCTAGGTTTGCACTTTTGACTTGACTTCTTCAGCCTGAGCTTGCTACCTGAACACAGGCTGGAATTCACTGACTACAGTTTTCTCTTTCTGACTAGGGGAATGTCATTTAATGATAAGCATGTCACCATCTTCTCGTTGAATTGAAAAGCATGTCGTGGGAACTATGGCCAGTGAGGACCAGCCACCGCTGTTAGTCCTCATGGTGTGTGCCTGTGTGGACAGGTAGCTAGTGCAGCGACAAGGGCTCTGGCTCCTGAGCCAGGCATACTTAAACGTCAGGGTTGCCTAGGGTATACTGTGTGCCACAGGAAGGAAGACAGCACAGATGGTGTGTAAGAGCTTATCTCTGACGTCAGATGGGTTCGGATGCCAGCCTTTAGTTTTATAACTCAGCCTAAGTCAAATTTTTTCATCTGTAAAATGGGGGACAATGTCCTGATCGCCTCAAGACTATTAAGAAGAGTAGGAACATGTACAATTAAACTTATCCGGCACGTGATCTGTGCCAGACCTACTTCTGGGTGTTTTATCTCCATTTATTCATTTAATCTTCACTGTGATCCTAAAGGGTCTGCTATGTCACCATCTCCATTTACAAATGAGTAAGATGAAGCAATGACCAGAAAAGACACAGTGCCTGACTTATTAAACGTCTGCCTTCACGTAGTTGTTTTCTTCTCTTCTTTCCTCTACCTTTCTTTCTTTCTCTTCTACTTTTCCTTTATCATGAAGTCTTGGATGATTTTGTGGGCAGGGTTTATAACGGTACCACCTGTACCTATGAACACCATGGCTTCCGCGGGGAAGGGATTTCACTGTTTCCTTGCACATGGGTATGTAAGAAATGCTCTCTGGTCAGGATTTTGTTTCTGGCAGGTCTTCCTAAGAAGTCCATGAAAAAGATGATTAGACTCCCTTTCTTTCTCTAAGGAACACATTTTGGTAATGGGTGTGGTTGACATTTGTTTTGTTTCTTTTCTTTTTTTTTTTTTTTTTGTGGGTACTGGGGGTTGACCTCAGGACCTCGCGCGCCAGCAGGCACCCGTGCCGCTGAGCGATATCACCGGCCCCTTTTTCGTATGTGGGTTCCAGGAGTCGAACTTGGGCCCTCGCGCTTGCCGGGCAGGCGCTTAAGCCGCTGAGCCATCTCACCGGCCCCCTGTTTTGTTTCTTTTTGTGGCTACCCAATATCTGAACTCTTCCCATGTATCAGAGAATTTTCACCTTACGAGGTTCATCCAGCTTTTACTGCTCTCTAGGACAGGGGCTGGTGAGCCAGGCTTAGCGGATCAATGCTAGAGATACAAAGAAGCATTTAGAAGGTTAGCTGATGGCAATAAAGGTGGCAACCTCTGGGGAGAGTTGTCACAGCTGTGTTGGCAACAACATCGAGCATTTGACTCTGGTGGTGGTGGTGAAAGCTTCACAGGATCAGTTCCGAAGTGTGATTTCAGATATCATTCTGCTTGCAGACCCTCTGAACCTAGTTATGGAATTCTCCCAGAAATTTCTGGAGTTACCCAATACCCTTTTATTAAAAATAATTTTCTGCTTAAATCACAGTTGCTTTTTGTGTGGTGGAGAATACTATTGTATTGGTCAGCTGTTGCTGGGACAAAATACCTGACACAATTTAAAGGAGAGTAAGTTCATTTTAGCTCATGGTTTCAGAAGTTTCAGTCCATGGTTGGCTGGCTCCAAGGCAGGAACACCATGGTGGAAGGGTGTGGTGGACTGAAGCTGCTCATTTCACGGTGGCAGGAAGCAGAGCCCTAGGGAAGAGCAGCACCAGAGAGAGATACCCTCCAAAGGCATGTCCACAGCAATCTACCCCCTCCAGTGGGCTCCACTTCCTAACAGCACATTCAGCTATGAATACGAGAGAATCCAGTGATGAGTATGGCATCCCCATGATACAGTCACCTCTCCAGAAGTCTCTTAATTCAGTCAAGGTGACAAATGAGTTTAACTGGCACAAGTATCAATGGAGCCCCACAGCTTTTGTATTTTTAGAAAGTATTTGCATGTTATAAAGAGCAGGTGGCTAGTAGTTGCAGCAGAAGTGTTATTATTTACATTCATCTGTTTTGTATTTTACTACACACTTATTGAGGGCCAGTTTTTGTATCAGGCCAGGTGCTGAGGATATAATTTTGAGCAAAATAGGTACTTATTGCCTTTATGGACACATAGTGGCAAATCCTGATGTTTAGTGGTTTTTCTGACTGCTTTTGTCTGCACTTCAGATTTTGTTTTATAATTTTTTGCCTCTGTAGAAATTCTGAGTCACAGTGCAGACTGTTGTTTTGATGTTAATCAATTAATTAATTTCCTATTTAGTTTTATAAAGGTTGTGAAGTGGCTTATCAAAAATGCACAGATATAATACAATTAAAAGAGTATCAAACGATGAGAACAAACAGCATTTAGTAAAAGGGAAGCAGAGGATACACGTTTTGTCATGAAGGCCATTAGATCAAGTGAACCCAGTGCTTAACTTGACGACTGAGACAAGAGGAAGACAAATGAGAAGGCAAAGGCATTTTAAGAAAATCTTTAAGAAAGGATGTCAGTTTCACAGGAGAAACCTGCATTTTCCTGGGTCTAAGCATTATGAGAAATGTGCCATTAGGTCCTCATATAAGAGGTACTAAACATTTTATTAAGTATGAGAAATAGGCATAATTGGAATGCTTTGCTGTGGGTGCAAATGGCAAGATATCTATTAGGTTATTAAGGGTTCAGAAGGGAGAGAGAGACAGAGAGATAGAAACAGAGAGACAGACAGAGACAGAAACAGAGACAGAGAGAGACAGACAGACAGAGAGAGCAGGACAATTTCCCAAAGTATTATTCTGCTGTGATGGTTATTTTAAAAATTTAAAGAAATTTTGAAAGATTTATTTGGGTGGTAGTAATCTCATGGATAACGTACAGTGTAGTTTGCTTTCTCAACTTGCTGGTAACAGGGACAGAAACCCTGGCAGAAAAATGCATTCTCAAGAGTATACATTGTTGGACCTCAAGATGGTGGATGAGTAAGAAGCAGGCAGCAAAACTCTCTCTAAAAGTTACCATTGGAACACGGGAATATAGCGACCCAGAAAGCGCAGGAGGGGGGGAGATGCCTCCCCGAAACCCAGAAAAGTTCTGAAGCGCAATCTGGGACCCCCGGCACCAGTGACGGGTGACTTCCAACAAAGAAGAAGGAAAGAAGGAGCAGACCGCGCGCGTGCACCTTCTAATATCCCGGGAGTTGGAGCGCCGGCGGAGGCTCAATTCTACGGACACACGGTGGCAGCTGGCGCCAGGGAGCCCCCACGGAGGATCCTGAGACAGCGGCGGGGCAGGGGAGTGGCGGAGAACGGCGCTGACCGGCGGTGAGTGTCTCTCAGCCACAGCTGACCCGCGCCAGAGAGCGACCGGCCGGGCGCCATTGTGGGGGGTGTGGCGAAACTCAGAGCGGCTCGGAAACTGCTCTGGGAACTTGTGCTCCGGACAGGGCAGCACAGGGCCTCTCAATTGAGCCCACGAAAGTGTGCTGAGGTCAGCAGGCGAACGAGACTGGACTCTCAGCCACACCTGTCCCGCGCCAGAGAGCGACTGGCCCGGCGCCATTGTGGGGGGCGTGGCGAAAAACCAGAGCGGCGGGAACCAGTGCAGGGAACCCGCGCTCCGGACAGCGCGCTGAGCCTCTCAGGCCCAGGGATCGTGAAAGGGCGGCGAGAGCGGAGGCGAGCTAGACTGGTCTCTGCCTGAAAGTACGCGCCTCTGCTCACCACCCACCAGAGGGCGCTCCTGGCTTACTGGGACGGACCTGCACAGAACAGGACTTTGTCACAAGGTACCTGCCTACAACAGAGTCAACACCTGGAACTGATTCTTTTTATATTTTTTATTTTTATTTTTATTTTTATTTTTTATTTTTATTTTTATTTTTTTTCTCACTGATTTGTTTTTTTGTTCTGGCGAAGGGTTTTTTTGTTTTTGTTTTGTTTTGTTTTGTTTTTTGGTGGGGTTTTATTTTTGATCTGTCTGTTTTATTGTTTTTATCTTTGTTTTTGTTTCTGTATGTGTATTTGCTCTTTCCTTCATTATTCTCTCTGGTTTTTTATATGAGTGTAAACAGCGCCTCTAACTTCTTTGTGATTGTGGTTGTGATCTGTTCTTCCTTTTATCCCTTCCTTCTCTTTTTACCACCTGTCCTCTGCACTAGTGTCCCAATTTTAGTGGGATCCCTCTTGGTCCTCTAACCTTACATCTAATTCCTTCCTCTTCTCCCAATACTCTATTTCCTCCTTAACTCATCTTAAATTTAAACTCCTCAAGGAAAAATTGACATACATAGGACTTGTATACTGCATATAATTTTTCTGGTGTGTTTTAGATTTTGTTATATAACCGCAACTCTATACAGCTAAAAGTGGTAAATAACTGGTTAGCTCAGTCTGTCATTTTTTAGGCTGTGTTTGATGCTTTAGTTAACATTATAGCCAAATGTGAAATAATTGTTCTAAACATCTTTCCTTCCTGATATTTCATGATTGAGATTGACTAAGGGACACAGAAAATACAGTGGCACAGTACCAAAGAATCAAGGACTGGGCCAAACAGGTAGCAACTTCGCATACCCAACGAATTGAAGAGGTAGGATCTGGCAGAAAGCTCAAAACCTAAAAGCAAGCTCCACTTGGAAGATACTGCAGAGAAGTAGTCATCTTCTAAAGATCTTAAACACTAGCAATAAAGTAACCTACTATAGGTAATTTGCAAACATCACCCCAGGAATTAAAGAAAGAAAAAATGAGACGACACTTAAACAAGATGCAACCACACACATCCAATTCACCAAAGGCAAACCTAGGGAGCAACGAGGTGGGACAATCCGAAAGCCACCCACCTGGCCTATCTGAAGTGGTAACAACAAAGCAACTGAATGAGGTTCTGGAAAAAATTAAAACAGAAATAATCTCACAGATAACTGCAGAGATAATGTCTACAATGAAGACCATGCTTAAGGACACTATAGCTGATACAGACAAAAAAATAGATGAACTTAAGAAAACTATAGAAACCATGAATGCTCAGCATAGGAAAGAAATGGAATCTATAAGGCAGATTCAAGCAGATATCCAAGAGATAAAAAATTCCATTGAAAGTATTTGTAGCAGGATAAGCCAATGCGAGGACAGGATCTCAGATATAGAAGACAGGCTTGCAATTAGTGATCATGAAATGGAAAAATTCTTAAAAATAGCAAGGGACCATGAAAAATCAATTCAGCAGCTGCTAGATGACTCAAAGATAAACAACTTAAGAATAATTGGAATAAATGAAAAAGCAGGAGATAGCATCAACGACATTAAAACCTTGTTCAAAGACATAATCAGGGAGAACTTTCCTGGAAGAGAAAAGGAATTTGACACCCCTATAAGTGAAGCTTTTAGAACACCAACTAGACATGATCAAAAAAAAAACTTCAGCCAGACATACTATAGTCAAGATCCCAGAAATTCAACAGAAGGGCAGAATCTTAAAAGCTGTTAGGGAGAAGAGACAAATCACCTATGAAGGAAAACCCATCAGAATCACAGCTGACTTTTCAGCACAAACCCTCAATTCAAGAAGAGCTTGGAATGATGTATTGCAAGCTCTAAAGGAAAATAATTTTCAGCCCAGATTGATGTACCCTGCAAAACTATCTTTCAAAATTGATGGAGAAATAAAATACTTTCATGACAAAGAACATCTGAGAAAATTTATGACCACCAAACCAGCACTCCAAAACGTTCTGAAGGACATTCTAGAAAGAGATAGGAACCCCAACAGAAGGAATCCACCAGGCAGGGCAAATAATTAAATAGCCGGAAAGCGGAAAAACAAAGAGTGGGAACCAACAACAGGAAAATATCATGACAAGTCAATACATATCAGTTTTAACCATCAATGTTAACGGTCTCAATTCACCAATCAAAAGGCACAGACTGGCGAAATGGATCAAGAAGCAAGATCCAACAATATGCTGTATACAAGAAACACATTTAATTCAGAAAGAAATTCATAGACTGAAAGTCAAAGGATGGAAAACAATACTCCACGCCACAGGAACCCAGAAAAAAGCAGGGGTAGCTATTCTTTTTGCAGACAAAGTGAACTTCAAGCCAAGAAGGATTCAGAGAGATAAAGACGGTCATTACATCCTTGTAAAGGGAACAATCCAAGAGGAAGAGATAACGATCATAAATATATATGCATCAAATACCAATGCACCCAGCTATATAAAACAAGTACTAAAGGACATGAAAAATCAAATAAGCACTAATACAATTATATTGGGAGATCTCAATACTCCACTGTCACAAAAAGATAGATCAACTGGACAGAAAATCAATAATGAAATAGTAGAACTGAACCAAACTTTTGAACAAATGGACTTAGTAGATGTCTACAGAGTGTTCCATCCCACAACATCAGAATACACATTTTTCTCAGCTGCACATGGGACGGTCTCCAAAATAGACCACATACTAGCTCATAAAACCTGCTTAAGTAAATGCAAAGGAATTGAAATTATCCCATGCATATTATCAGACCATAGTGCAATGAAATTGGAAATCAATGGCAAAAGATCCCACAAAAACTCCCTAAACACATGGAAATTAAACAGCATCCTCCTGAACAACCAATGGGTCACAGATGAAATTAAAGAAGAAATTAGTCACTTTCTACAACTGAATGATAATGACAGTACAACATACCGGAACTTATGGGATACAATGAAAGCAGTCCTAAGAGGGAAATTTATAGCATTAAACACTTATATCAGGAAAATAGAGCAAGCGCAAATAAACAACTTAAGGGTGAACCTCGAGCTTCTAGAAAAAGAAGAGCAGGTTAAGCCAAAAGCCCGTACAAGGGAGGAAATTATAAAGATCAGAGCAGAAATTAACGTATTGGAGAATAAAAAAACAATACAAAGAATCAATGAAGCAAAAAGTTGGTTCTTTGAAAGAATAAATAAGATTGACAAACCCTTATCCAACCTTATTAAAAAAAGAAAAGAAAAGACTCAAATCCATGCAATTGAAAATGAAAAGGGTGATATCACGACAGACCCTGCAGAAATCCAGAAGATCATCTATACCTATTTTGAAAATTTATATTCTACTAAGATGGAAAATGCAGAAGAAATGGACAGATTCCTAGATTCGTATGAATTACCAAAGCTGAATCAAGAAGATTTAAAAATCCTAAATAAACCAATATCAGCCAATGAAATTGAAGATGTAATTAAAAACCTCCCAACAAAGAAAAGCCCAGGTCCTGATGGATTCACTGCCGAATTCTACAAGAAATTTAGAGAAGACCTAACGCCCCTACTTCTCAAACTTTTCAATGAAATTGAAAGGGAAGCAATACTCCCAAATTCATTCCTGGAAGCAAGCATTACCCTGATACCAAAACCAGAGAAGGACCCAACTAAGAAAGAGAACTACAGGCCAATCTCCCTAATGAACATAGATGCAAAAATCCTTAATAAGATACTGGCAAACAGAATCCAACAAATCATCAAGAAGATTATACACCATGACCAAGTTGGATTCATCCCAGGGATGCAGGGATGGTTCAACATACGTAAATCAATAAATGTAATACAGCATATTAACAGAACCAAAGACAAAAATCACATGATCATCTCAATAGATGCAGAAAAAGCTTTTGACAAAGTCCAGCACCTTTTCATGATAAAAACCCTACAGAAAATTGGAATAGAGGGTCTTTATCTCAATCTGGTAAAAGCTATCTATGACAAACCAACAGCCAATATTATACTAAATGGCCAAAAACTGAAAGCCTTCCCTCTAAAATCAGGAACAAGACAAGGATGTCCACTGTCCCCACTCTTATTCAACATAGTTCTGGAAACTTTAGCCAGAGCGATTAGACAAGAGAAAGAAATAAAAGGAATAATGATTGGAAAGGAAGAAGTTAAATTATCATTATTTGCAGATGACATGATACTCTACACAGAAGACCCCAAAAACTCCACTAAAAAACTGCTAGATTTAATAAGCAAATTTAGTAGTGTAGCTGGATACAAAGTCAATACTCAAAAGTCAATAGCCTTCCTGTACACAAATAACAAACTTACTGAAAGAGAAATTAGGGAAACAATACCTTTCACAATAACATCCAAAAAAATGAAATACCTAGGAATCAATCTCACGAAGGATGTAAAAGACCTCTATACTGAAAACTACAGTACTCTGAAAAAGGAGATTGAAGAGGATATCAGAAAATGGAAAGATATCCCTTGCTCCTGGATAGGAAGAACCAATATAGTGAAAATGGCCATACTTCCAAAATTGTTATACAGATTTAATGCAATTCCAATCAAAATTCCAACAGCATATCTCACAGAATTAGAGAAAACAATCCTAAAATTCATTTGGAATCAGAAGAGACCTAGAATAGCAAAGGCAATTCTGGGCAACAAATGCAAGGCAGGGGCCATCACTATCCCCGACTTGAAATTATACTATAAAGCTACTGTGATAAAAACAGTGTGGTACTGGCAAAAAAACAGACCTGAAGATCAATGGAACAGATTAGAAGATGCTGAAACAACCCCAGACATACTAAGCCACCTTATCTTTGACAAAGGTGCCAAACACATTCGCTGGAAGAAAGATAGCCTCTTTAATAAATGGTGCTGGAAAAACTGGCTCTACACATGCCGAAGATTAAAACTAGATCCATATCTTTCACCATGCACTAAACTAAATTCAAAATGGATCAGAGATCTAAATATTAAAACAGAAACATTAAATCTGCTGGAAGGTAGGATAGGTAAAACCCTTGGAGACATTGGTGTAGGCAAAGACTTTATGAATAAAAACTCAACCGCACGGGAACTATCCCAAAGAATCAATAACTGGGATCTCATCTTATTAAAAAGCTTTTGCACAGCAAGAGAAACCACCAACAGAGTGAAGAGACAACCCACAATGTGGGAAAAAATGTTTGCCAGCTGTTCCTCAGACAAAGGATTACTATCGAGAACATATAAAGAACTCAAAAAAATCAGACCCCCCAAATTTAAAGACCCACTCCAAAAATGGGCATCTGAGATGAATACACATTTCTCAGATGAAGAAATACTAATGGCAAATAAATATACAAAAAAATGTGCAACATCACTAGTCATTCGAGAGATGCAAATTAAAACAACACTGAGATACCATCTCACCCCAGAAAGAATGGCTACTATTAAGAAATCAACTAATAACAAATGCTGGAGGGGCTGTGGGGAAAAAGGAACCCTTCTCCACTGTTGGTGGGAGTGTCGACTGGTACAGCCACTGTGGAAGTCAGTGTGGAGATTCCTCAGAAAACTAGGGTTGGAGGTCCCATTTGACCCAGCTATTCCCCTTCTGGGCATCTTCCCAGAAGAATTAAAAACATCGTACCACAGCGATATATGTGCACCCATGTTTATAGCAGCACAATTTGTAATAGCCAGATCTTGGAAACAACCCAAATGCCCATCAACTGAGGAATGGATAAGAAAGATGTGGTATTTTTATACAATGGAGTACTATTCAGCCATAAAGAAGGATAAACTGGAGACTTTTATAGGTAAATGGATGCAACTCGAGAAAATACTCATAAGTGAAATAAACCAGAAGCACATGTGTAAGCATCGTATTATCTCTCTAGTATGAGAAACTGAAAGAGTAAATAGGGCCGGTGAGATGGCTCAGCGGCTTAGGCGCCTGCCTGGCAAGCGCGAGGGCCCGAGTTCGACTCCCGGAACCCACATACGAAAAAGGGGCCGGTGATATCGCTCAGTGGCCCGGGCGCCTGCTGGTGCGCGAGGTCCTGAGGTCGACCCCCCGGTACCCACAAAAAAAAAAAAAAAAAAAAAAAAAAAAAAAAAAGAGTAAATAAGATCCAAAATGTACAATAGACATGGTGAATCAAAAAGAAACTGGTCAAAAGGAAAGAGAGACTGGAATAGGGAAAAGAAAGAAGGGAAAGGGAAAAAAATTGTATATATATATATATATAAGATGGTTAAGATAGATACACTACCATTTTTACTTAGTTCATTGAAGAGTAAGGTTTGTGCCAATAATGTTTGGACAATTGAATGCTAATGTCTGGTGTCCTGAATAACTAACTTAAAGATAGTAATACGTAATGTATTAACCATTGTTACCCTCCTATTATGTTTGTTTGAAAATTTGTTCTTCTTTTGATTTGTTTTGTTTTTTCTTCTCTTTAAAATAAAAAAAAAAAAAAAAAAAAGAGTATACATTGTTATAAAGACTGTCACCTCCTTTATGTCTGACTCTCATATTTCCAACATGTGATGCCTTCTTTCTCTCCCCATGGGGTAGAGTGAGGGCTAATCCTAGCCCCAGTCTGCCCTTACAGGCTGAAGAAGACATTAAGCCAGGAAGGCAAAGGAGAGAACTTTCCAAACACAGCCCTTTCATAAATTCTGAATTGACATGGGACAGGTCCCTTCTTACAGCAGGAAGACAAAGAATTTGATGAAGATGATAAGAAGATGGTGATAATGATGAACACGGCATTAGGTACTATGGGGCAATGGGGCAGGCTTCATGGAAGAGCTGGCATTTAACCACACAAAGGGCATATTCCAGAATATTCTTACAGAATATGGTAAAGAAGTTCATGAAGGTTGCGCAGCACATGGAGACTTGGATACCATTCTAAGAAATCTGAACCTGGGACAAACTGGTAACGGAAGAACTCTGATCGGAGGGCAACTAATAACAGCATCTTCCTTTATTTAGTACTAGGGATTGAACCCAGCACCACAAACATGCTAGGCAAGTGCTCTTCCGCTGTCACTGCCTCAATGCTTTGAAGTATTTTGAGATATCGTCTTACTAGGTTGTCCAGGCTCACCTCAAACTTGCAATCTTTCTGCCTCAGCCTTGTAAGTTCCTGGCTTTACAGGTGTGTGTCACTGTGCCCAGCTTTCTTATGTTTTAAGAGGTAATTTCTGCCAAGAGTGTGAAGCCGTGCTGTTTAAAATAATAGCCACTAGTCACACACAGTTGCTGATCATTTGGAATCTGGGTAGTCAGAACTGGAATGTGGGCCTGTGAGATGGCTCAGCGGCACAAGCGCCTGCCTGGCAAGCGCGAGGGCCCGAGTTCGACTCCCGGAACCCACATACGAGAAAAGGGCCAGTGATATCGCTCAACGGCACGGGTGTCTGCTGGCATGCGAGGTCCTGAGGTCGACCCCCAGTACCCACACACACACACAAAAAAAACTGGAATGTGCTATAAATAAAATCCTCACCATATTTTGAAGATTTAGCCTAAAAATATTTAAAAATGCCTCAATATTTTTATGTTGATTACAAGTTGAAATTTTTTGATAGATTCAATTCAGTAAAACAAAAATTAACTTCTGTATTAGTCAGCTTCTTGTAGCTTAGACACGATGCTTGATGCTGACAACTTAAAGGAAAAGAAGTTTAATTTGGCTCAGTTTCAAGGAATTCAGTCCATGGTCAGCTAGGTCCACGCAGGAATGTCATGGGGGAAGGGGGTGGTGGGAGCACAGAACAAGGGGACATTGTCAGAGAGGAATGGCCAAGAAACCACAGGGTACCCAAGGTCGCACCTCCACGACCCACCCAGATAGACCCAGGAGTGTGCTTAACCAATCTGCTAGGTATTTCTTAATCCAATGAAGTTGACACTCAGTATCAATGGTCACAATTTCACTGGCTTCTTTTCACTTCTTCAATGAAGCTACTAGAAAATTGAAAATTTCCCCTGTGGCTCACATCATCTTTTTATTAGACACCGGAAGTTGGCTTGGGGGATGGAAGAACTGAAGACCAGGAAAGGACTGGAAGCTGTCGCAAAGCCTTAGACCAGAGACGGTGAGGTTAAGAAGGAGGGCAGGAATTCTGGGAGCACACAGGAGGGAACACGGGAAAAGGCTTTTGAAGTAGGACTTGATTTTTTGGATTTTTGCCCATCACTTCCAACCCCTGAAGTGGGATTAGGAAGAGGTCAGAGTCAAGCTTGCATGTCAAGTGTCTAGTCCGGTGACTGAAATGTTGGGGGTAACTTTTAGGCTTGATGCACGCAGGCTTCAACACGGGTATGTGTGTTGCTGTGGCTGAATGTCCCCGCCGAAACTCATGTTGCGGATCAGTTCCCCAGTGTAATGGTATTGGTGTGGTGGGCCCTTTATGGGAAATAATTAGATCATGGGGCACAACCCTGGGAAGGGATTAATGGCGCTATGAGAGAGTTCTAGCTCTTGTGGAACTAGCTCAGTGCTTGACTTATGGGCTATTACAAAGCCTGGCAATTACGTTCCATGTTTTTCTTGTACTCACCCCATGTAATGCCATCTGCTATGTTGACAAAGCACAAGAACCTCACCACAGGAGGTCACTCAATCTTGAACCTCCCTGCTTCCAGAATTGTGAGCTACATAAACTTATTTTCTCTATAACTTACCAAGCCTGAGGTATTTTGTTATAGTGAGAGAAAACGGATTAAGACACATACACATGTATGGAGCAGTGCGGAACTGAGGGGTGAAGCTTAAGAGAGAAGATGTAGTGGGGGTTGTAGATTTAGGAGTTAACACCAAGAAGTGGTGACTGGAGGACAGAAATGAGGAGATCACGGAGGGAGAGAATGACGGCCTTCCACAGAGAATTATGCCAATGACAGAGGATGTGACTCAGAATTTACTGTGCACGCGAGAGAAGGGTAACCGGGGATAGTGACTGAGGCTGGTCAGGGAGTATCAGGAGACCCTGGCACCATGGAGACCACAGGGGACCTTTTCTGGTGGGGCATGTTCACAGTGGACAACAGACTGTTGAGAGAGACTGTGGGGAAGCCACAGGTAGTGTCTGCTGGGGTGGGGCTCTGAGCCCTTGAAGGTGGATATTAGATTGCAAAAAGCCAGAGCGAGAGCGAGAGCGAGCAAGACAGAGAGAGAGAGAGAGAGAGAGAGAGAGAGAGAGAGAGAGAGAGAGAGAGAGAGACACGGAGGGAGAGAACACCCTTGGTGAGGAAGGGGAAGCTGGAGAGGATCCTGCACTAGAAAAGGTTTTTGGGGCCAAGGAGGCTGAAGAGGGACACACAAAGGACTAGGGAAGGAAGGAGAGGCCCAAAGGAGGAGGGGAAGAAAGAGGAAGAGAGCGGGGAGGAGAAGGGGGGCAATAATTCATGGAGCAAGACCAAAGAAATGAACTGGTGCAGGAGATATGTGAAAACGTCACGCCTGCAACGAGAGTCTTATACAGCCCCCCTACTTTAGCTACAACTGCTTGAGACTCTCCAGAGCAACCAGCCCTCCCACGGAATCCATCAGGCAGGGCCTGTCTGGATGGGAGGAGAGAGGCGCCCCTTCCCGGAGTCAGCCCACTGCTCTCTCTGGGGGTCCGCGGAGAACTGGACCGTCTCCCCTGAGGCCGGGTCCGGAGACTGCGCTCTCCTGGGTCGTGAGAGCCTCGCTCTTAAGGGCCCATGGACAGCCTGAGGCTCCTTATACTGTAGCATCTCCATCCAGAGCGTGGAAGGTTCAGAGAGAAGCCCGTCCCTTTCAATCCCTGAGCTCCCAGCTCTGGCTGCAGCGCCCGGCCTTCTCCGACAGGGGCGCTGGGCACCCGCGGATGGCCGCTCTGGCCGCGTTCGCTGCTTCCCGCATCCACCTGGGCCAGTGGCGCTGGAACTTTTCTGCGGGCAGCTCGCTGCTCTCGGTCTTTAGAAGCCCACAAATGGCGGGACCCCCTTGGTTCTGGGCAGGACATGGTTCCTGGCCTCTTTTTCCGCCCAGATGCCTCCTCTGTCCCCAAGTTCCATTCTGGCTCCGGTGGGAAAGCAAATTCACCAGGGTGAGGGCTCCCGGAGTCGCTGGTGGTCGCCCCTCCTGCGGGATAAGTCTCAGGCGCGTCCTCTGCTTACTCCGAGGCTCTTCCCTTGGGCCTCCTCTTCTCTCTCTCCCTCTTTCTTTCTCATTAATCTTTCTACCTGGCCATCTCCCTTCTGCCTTTTCCCTTTCTCTATTTCCCCTTAGTTCCTTCGTCTCACGTTTCTTCTCACCCCTCTTGTGCGTCCTCCTCCCTCTCGCCCCGGTTTAGCCCTCTCCTACAGTGGGACTCTTCTAATCCGGGAGAGCAGGGCAGGGCCTGGAGGCTGTCTCCTCGCCTCCCCCTCCTCCCCCTCCTCCCCGCCGAACGGCCCGGCACCTCGGACTCTGCCACCCCAGGAGGTCCCGGGAGCTCCCCGAGGCAGCCGCCGCCACCGTCCCTGTGCCCGCCAGGCCGTCCTCAGGGTTAGCCCGTCTCTCCAGCTCACCTAAAGTCTCTGTCTTCCTGTGGCCACCAAGCGCCCAGGCTGCCCTCCGGCAGCGGGCCCAGGGGCCTGGTAAGTCCAAGCTGCCCTGGGCACAGCACCTTCCAACTGGCGGAGGACACTTTTTAACAACTGAGTCCGTTCAGAAAGGGGTCTGGGCAGCGAGGGCACAATCAGGCAGTTCCAGGCAGGGAGACGGGCTCTGGATCTCCCCGGTGGGAGCAGACATTTCTACTACCCTCTCTGCCCACTTGTGCCCGCTGGCCCGGAAGCAGAGCCGTGCCCCTGCCCTGCACCTCCAGCTGTTTCCCGGCCCCAGGAGGATTAATCAGATTCTGTTCGCGAGCGGCTGGGGCCGTGGGCGGGGTGAAGTGGGCTCCAGGAAGAGGGGCCCTGCCTTGTTTTCCATATGCCTTTCTGACGACTCACAGGCTCCTGGAAACGCCAAGACAACCCGTGCGTGATCCGCGAGCGCCCACGGCCCGAGAGCACCCCGCCCCGCCGCTCTCACTAGCACGCACACTTGCTCGTGTACACGCGCACGCAAGGAGCCGCGCCCCCGCTCACGCAGCCGCCCCCCAACCAGCTCCTCCAGGTACCCCCACCCTGTGGCGCCCTCCCGCCAGCCAGCTCGGGTGCCCCTCACCTCCCTCCCTCCCTCCCTTCGTCCCCGGGCTCGCACGCACGCGCACGCACGCACTTCTCGCGCCCCCGCACCGGGCGGGGGCACAAGCCGGGCGGGGAGCGCGAGCCGAGTCCTGGGTGCATCCCGCACCCGGCTTCTGCGCACCGCCTCCCTGCGCGCAGGCTCCGGGCTCCCGCTCGGCTCTCCCACTCGAGCAGTTGGCGCCGAAGCACTTTCCTTTTCCTCCTCCTCCCCCGAGACCCTCGTACCTCTCGGCGCGCAGTCTCCCGCTCCCCAGAACTGGCCCGAAGAGTAAACCCCTAAACGCAGCGAGCATCCGCTCCCAACTCTTCGCCGGGGGCAGGCTGGAGGCTGGATTTCCGAGAGACTCGGAATTGGGGTCCGTTAGCCAGCCCCTCCTTCTGGATTCGACTTGATTTTTATGTTTTAAAAGAGGATTTTCTCATTACCTTCCAACACTCCTTTTTACAAAATTTCTGGAAGAGCTCAGTGGGGGAGATTCTGGGAGATCTTAACAACAACAGCAAAACCCCCAAAACGCCGAACGGGCATTCGTTAATTTTCCCTGGCTCGTGGAGTCCCCTCGGGAAGAGCGCGCGGGCGAGGGCCGGCGGGGCGCTCCAGCCAGCCGGAGCCCCCTCCCCGCTCCCCGACACGCTCGCTCGCCGGCGCGCGCACACCCCCCGCTCCGGACCCGCACCTCGGCGGGCGCCACACACTCGGCAGCCCGAGCCGCGTTCGCCGCAGCGGGATGGAGGCGGCGCGTACGGAGCGCCCCACGGGCTGGACGGGGGCGCCCCTTGCCCGGACCGGGCTCCTGCTTCTGTCGACGTGGGTCCTCGCGGGCGCAGAGATCACTTGGGGCACGACGGGCGGTCCGGGGCGCCTCGGGGCTTCGGGTTCGCGGCCGCCGGCGCTTCCTCTCCTCTTGCCGTGGGCAGTGGCGAGCCAGTGGCCGGAGGAGCCGGCGACCGCGCGCAGAGCCGCCGCGCCGGAGCGCCTGCCGAGCGGCGAGATGCGGGCTGAAGCCGCGGGGACGTCGCCTCCAGGCGCGCCGTGGGTCCAGGGCGTCCCAGCACCTGGCAAGCTGGGCGGCGCAAGGAGGAGCCGCCGGGCACAGCCCCCCAGCACCCTGGAGCGCGGAGACACCCGGGCCACTGCACCGGCCGATGGCTCCAAAGGAAGCCGCTCTCTGGCCCAGGGTCCTCGGGAGGAGGTGCGCGCGACACGGACTGGGGGCCCGGCCGCTGAGGAGCTCCGTCTGCCCAGCACCTCGTTCGCGCTGACCGGGGACTCGGCCCACAATCAAGCCATGGTGCACTGGTCCGGGCACAACAGCAGCGTGAGTACCTTCCCTCAGGGCGGCTGGTCTGGCCGCGCCAGGCTCCAGGGGGGTGAGGGTGAGAGCCAGGGACACAGAGTTGCTGCGAGGTCGAGGTGGAGAACGGGAGCATCTAGACTTTTAGAGGGGAGAGGTTTGTCCGTTTCCCCCATTCCCCCAACAGGTTAGCAGAGTTTGCCATTATGATGGTGTGTGTGTGTTTGTGTGTACGTGTGTGTGTGTGTGGGGGGGGCGCGCGAGTGTGTTTACTGGGGACCCTAGAACTGGGGCTGTCCGGAGAGGGGAGAGGGCGTGCGTCTAGAGGTGGGTGGAGGAGGCGCCCTCGGTCACTTCCCTCTTGGCTTGCATGGAGTCAGTTTTCCTGTTTGGGGGTGCTTGAATTCCTGGGCGAAGACACGGATTGATGTGGAGAAAGAGACTCTGGACAGATGGACGGATTTCCTGCCACTGCCGGGGCTCCCCTCCCACACCAGCCCCGCGCACCCTCACGCTGGATGAGGCCACTCGGACTTCTACCAGCTGCGGGTGGCCGTTTTTCGCTCGGGGCGCATGGTCTGCCAGCCTTTCAAAGGCCAGGCAGCTGCTCTCAAGGCTGTAAGAGAGGCAGTGGAAAAGTTTAAAGCGTGAAGCGCAATCAGTTCTCTCTCTGCACTGCTCGCCCCCACGCGCACACAAGCACGCCTAAGTATCTCAGCAGAAAACAGCGAAGACTCGCTTCCACCAGCGCGTCCAGCGCCACGAGCGGCGCCGGGAGTGGAGTTGGGTCCCCATGCCTGCTGCGCGCTTCTCCACCGCTCTCCTCGCCTCCACTGTCCTCTGGACGCGGCCGTACCGAGAGGTGGCGCCGCTGAGTCCGTTCCGGCGGTTGGGGCGCTCGGGACCGGGAGCCTGAGCCTCGCCGGCCAGGGCTGGGGCAGCTATAGAGGCCTGCAGCGCGTGCTCCAGGCGCTGTCTCCACCTCGCCACCTTGCCGCGTTGGGCAGCCAAATCAAGGAAAGGCTGGGGACGGGCTCCCACTGCTTCCTCCACTCCCTCCCTCCCCTCTCGAGGCCCCTACTTCAGGCATCCTTGCATATCTTTTCCTCCTTCTGGGCTCTCGGTTGGGAGAGATCATGGCGTGGGCAGAGCAGGGCTCCAGGCAGGGCGTGATGGATGTCTGAAGGAGCATTTGGTGGGAAGGCTGCCCCGGTTTGTTATTCTCTTCATGAACGGCGATTGAAAACGTTTTCTTGGGATGTGTCCACCTTATTTTAACGGAGCCTGAGGTGTCACAGGGGTGGGTGGTGAATCTCATAAGCGCACCAGCAGAACTGGAGCGCAGATTCCTGGATCTCAGTGGTGCACCACACAGCGCGGGCAGCTCAGCCTGGGTACCAGAAGCTGGGTTCCAGGGGGGTGTGGAGAGCAGCTTCGGGGCAGCTCGACGGGGCCTTCCTGGGCTTTCCCTGAAGACCCTCACAGCCTTGGGCTGTACATCTGTGTCTTGGGGGCTCACCAGGGCAAGGTGACTCGACTTCCAAGTCCCCAGAGGATGTGTGTGTGTGTGCGCGTGTGTGAGTGCGCGTGTGCGTGTGTTCTCTGACAAGGAGACTTATTAATCTCAACTTCATTTCACTTTGATAATTAGGAATCCTGTGTGCTCACTTTTTTACTGGGTGAGGAGGATGGATTTGATGTGAGGTTGGAAGTAAATGTATCCCAGGAGGAGGAGAAAGGGAGGGAGGGGGAGGAGCCATCTTCAGGTATCTGTGGCTTTATTGCTGCCACATTTGGACAAGGCAAATTCGGCGGGCCTGAGTTTTCTTAGGTCTCTGCTTTTGTCGTTCTTGAGTGTTGACAAAGCCCCTTGAGATGGGACTTCAGAAAAAAAAATGCCGCAATGTGCATGGCCGTCCCTGCCCGTCCACAGGGCAGTTCAGCAGCAAAAAAAGTGAGGACAGCTTGACCTGTGCCTGGGGGGGGGCGGGGCGGGGAGGTGGCCCTCAGTGGAACAAGGCTTGGGGGCCTCAGTAACAGCTGCGAGGTCTGAGCCATCCACAAACATCCCCCAGGGCTCTTTGGCTGCTCCTGGCCAGCCATCACTGCCCCAGCAAGGGCAGGGCTGCCCGGGGCATGGCCTGTCCCCTCCAGTCAGAGAGGGACTGCTTCCTGAGCTTCTCTTCTGCCC
This sequence comes from Erethizon dorsatum, assembly GCA_028451465.1. Lineage (NCBI taxonomy): Eukaryota > Metazoa > Chordata > Mammalia > Rodentia > Erethizontidae > Erethizon > Erethizon dorsatum. The sequence continues at coordinate 89,527,480 of CM051822.1, forward strand.
ACATCTGTTGGCCATGCTAGGGAGAGAGGCGCCCTTGACTGTCACGTCCGGGATGCCCTTTGAGGAAGAGGGGGAAGCTGTGAGGCTGTATGGGAACAATCCCTGGAGAGGAGTGGGACCAGCCCCAGCGGGCCTCCCTATTCGGGTCTGCTCCCCTTCCCTTTCTGGACAGCAGGGAAAGAAGATGAGGAGTGGCTGACCGGGATGATGAAGGTCCTTTCTCATCATTATTTCGAAGTGGAGGGAGATGCACAAAGCAGAGAACATGGGGCCTGTCACCGGGGCCATTCTGACTTGGAAAGACAGTTCTCTCTGTTCTTCTGGCTTCCGAAGTGTTAGTACGACCCTCTCAGGAAGGCCCCCATTTTCAGGTTTAGCACAGTTGGGCTTTGTTGCCTTGGTGAACTTCAGTACTGGAGGTCCCTTGGGGGAGAGTTTTTAGTCACTCATATAACTGAGAATGGAGCTCCGCCCTGGAGAGGTTGCAGTCTGGGGTGTGGGCCTAGGAGAAGGGACTTCATCCCACTCACTGGTTCTGCCCGTGGATGAGGGCCCGAGGGGGCAGGAAGTGGGCCTCACCATAAGCTGGGCAGGTGTTTTGGTCCTAGGACTGGGGCAGGAAGGCTGGGAGGGCACAGGGGAAGATGCCCAGCAGGCATGAGGCAGAGGGAAGCAGGAGGAGGGGGTCAGGCCCCCTCCTTTGCATGCCCCTGCCAGGTGTTCCTGGGGTGGAGGTGAGTAGACTTGGCCCTGGAGGGGCGATTTCCTGTGGTTGATTTTCACCTCTTATCTCCAGCTGGATCTTGGTGATTAACAGGTTAGAGAGTGTTTCACACGCAGAAAGAGCCCAGTCCCTGTGGCTTATAGGGAAACAGAAAAACATATTACTCTGTCGTTTTCCTTTAAATGAAGAAAGAAGCTTCCTTGCTTGCTCAGTGAGTTGGCAAATGGCTTTTGAAGGTGGAGAGTTGTGAAGGCATAGCCTACTTCTTCATGCCCCCTCTTCCTGATTAATCCTTGGTGGGGCCCCCATTCCTGCACCAAGGGGGCAGTGCTGTGGCCTCCCTTTAGTTTGATTCCCGTTTTTCTCCAGCAGCTCCTCACAGCCCTGGTTTGCAGGCTGCTGCTCTTCAGCATGTCTGCTGGGAAGGACTTGCCAGGTAGTTTTCATTTAAGGTGCCCACCATTGCACCTCAGTGGGTGCAAATGTGGAGACACTGGTCATTTTTGGTCCTTGGCAGATCATTCTTCCTGGAGCAGGGTAGGAAGCAGAGCATGTAGATTCTGCAGGCAGGATTTCTACCCTTAACTGATGCAGCTGGACTGTGTTCTAAAATATTTACTCCTAATGTGCAAAATAGTGACAGATTTGATCAGATTAATTGTATTTCACTCACTAAAGCATCTAATTGTGGCTCCCAAACAGATTTTTCAAATAGCTTTTGGCTGGATTGCCTAGCCTTCATCGTCCCAGCTCATAGTCCCCTGTTACAATATCTTAATGCATTTTGCCTTCTTGGAGGCTTAATAAAGAAGCCTGCCACAAAAGCCATTCTTTAGGGGTTTGCCAAAAAAATCTGTTTTTAATTAATGTTACAAGGAGAGCCATCTCAGTTGAGATGTAGCTGGGAAGTGTGTTGGGAGGTAATAGCACTAATTGTTCCTGGTTACCTTCTGCAGAGGGTGGGGTGGAGGTGGGAGCAGAGGAGGGGCTGGACCAGGCTGTGTGTCTGCTCTGCCTGTCCCCTGACGCCTGGGTTACAGCCTCTGATGCGCTCTTCCAGTCCTGCAGTGATTTCCACGGTGAGCAAAGTTGCACACTCTTTCATCGGAAGGCTTGACTTAATGATTGCAGAAATGCAGTGGTTGGAACTTGTGTGGTTTGCAAGGGAGGAGTGCTGGGAAGCAGCTTATCCAGTTGTGTTTGGTTTAAGGGAAGGGGGTGAGTGACTCCAGTGGAAGGAAGGCTTGGGAGGATGTTTCTTTGGGCTGTCGTTCTGGAGGAATTCTGGGACTGTATGGTTTGTGGGCCCTGAGTCATCCCATAAGAAACAGAGAAGTTCCACAAAGCCAGATGTGGGGATTAGAAGATCTGTCTGAGGCTCGTGGTTTATCCAAACCTGGGGACAGATGGGCAAGTCACCTGGTGCCTATGGCTTGACCTACCTGTTGATTTCCTGTTTTCTGCCTTCCTTCGGCCTTCTGCCTGGCTTGAGACAGATCCTTTAGAGGAAGAAAATGTTGGAGGTTGATTCTGAGCACATTTGGGAAAGGTCTTGTGGAGGCAGAGGTGGACAGCACACAGGCCAGTGCCTAGTGGGTGACCGTTGGCGGACAGCAGGGCTCTGTGGGGTGAATGGAATTTTCTCACCATGTTTATTGCCCTGATGTGGAGGTGACTGGCAGAGGGGGCTAGATGGGGCCCTGACTCTGTTGATTGCAGGTGGAGATGAAGGCACTTTGCCTCACACATAGGTATTTAATAATGTTTGAGTAAGCAAGTAAACGAATGATAGTCCCAAATTTCATGGCACAGGCGCTGCAAAGGAGTTTGAAATCTTTGCCTGGGATATCAAGAGTATTTCATTTGGTACGTCTTCATTTTAGCTTAAGGGCCTTTGGCTTCTTGAATTCAAGCAGTTCTTTGGCCTGGCATTCAAGGCCCTCACTGTGTGTGTGTGTTCTGGGTCTACGTTTCCAACTTTGGGCAGGAGTGCTGCATCTTGCACCGTAGTGGGACCAGCCTCTCTGCTGCCCTGAGCCCCTGCTGTACTCCTAGCCTTTGCTCTTTAGTTCTGCTCCTCTTGGGATTCCCTTCTTCCTCTCTGAAGTTGTGCACCTGAGTCATGGCTCAATTTGAAGCCTTCCCTACAAACATTTATTTCCCTTTTTCTTGTCGTTTGTAAAATTTACAGAGTGTACCACACATTTGATCATTTTAATCTAGGACTTGGTTACTTTAATCTTGTGTTGTTTAGTGTTTTGAGGGTGAGAGATGAAATAATTGAATACTTCCACCGACTGTGGGTTCCGCTATTATGTGTGCCTTTTTGCCCAAAGATGACACGCAGGTCGACAGTGCTTCTTAATAACATGCCATCTATGCGCCTGTGTTATTATTTCACGTTTACATTTTAACATAGGATTTGGAGAGATCTTCACCCTACTTAGAACGAGGATGGAAATATGGACTGGTCACCGGCACTGGCTTCTTCTCAGGTACTTCAGAAACTGGATGCATGCTCACAGAAGCTACGCAGCTATTTGCTGAGTATCTCTTGTATCTGTGGCTTTGCTCTGTGCACTGAGGATGGCAGGGTGTGATGGGAGGCAAACAAGGATACGACAGTGTTTGCCTGCAGGTCCTTCTGATATGCTTTGGATGTGAGATAGCTCTAAAAGTTAAATAACGCATGACAGTAAGACAGATGCCACAGGCGGATACGTGGTTAATTGTCAAGTGATCTTTTGAGGTTGTGACCTCAGAGGGGAGAGTTATCACTGTGGGAGACACTGCAGGCATCTTAGGCTCACAGAGTGTCAGGGCTGGAGGGGCACTTGGGAATTGACTTCATCAAGTCACTCGGTGGGGGTGAGGGCTATGAGGCTCAGACAGCAACAGGGCACCCAATAGCTGGACCCAACTGTTCTTTTCTACAGAAGAGCCCAGTACTGTTTATACATTTCTGTCTCCTTTCTCCTTTAGGTATAGCATTTTGCCCCCATGAGGGTTTATTTACATGCTTTCACTCATGTGAAGTAGGGTGCTGCCCATTTTATAGGTAGGGTAGACTGAGGCTTAGGACTGATATATATGATGCCAGACCCAAAGGCTTAGGGGTAGAGCTCTCCCTCCTGTTTCATGGTTGTGCCCCACAGCCTCTGTGTCCACCCACTATAGCAGCTGCAGACAATGAATAGCAAGCTCCTACTAGTGCTTGATGAGCTGGATGAGCTGTATCTTACTAACCACTGTTGATGGGGGATGCTGTAAGTCACCTGGCTATGTGAATTTGAGTGAACCAAATCTGATTGCATCTCCAAAAGCACTGTGCTTGTTTATTTTGATTGTGTAGTTTGGGTTTAATTATTTATGGAAATGCTGTTCTTTATAGTACCCTAATAAATGTGCTATAGTAAATTTGGAAAAAAGTAATGGAGTCTGAGAACTTCAAGGTTACACAAATAGCTTTCTGTATTAAGTCCATGCTGGGCAGCAGAGGGAACCATTCCTTAATGGCTGGGGTGAGAAGAACCCACGGCTCAGCCAAGCCAGCTGTCAAGGTGATTGGTCAAAAGCAGTGACTGTCTAAGCAGGGGCCTGTTACTTGGCACACACTGGGAAAAACTGAGTTTAAGGGAAAAACTGGAAATACAGCTACACAAGAAAGATAATCAGGAATTCTGTTAGGCTGTGAATTATGGGATTCTTTAGCATGAGTATATGTGTGATTTGTCTGGCATATGGTGTATGCGAATTCACATGTGCAGAGGCTTTCTATCCTGAATGCAGTCCTCTTTAGGATTTATTGAGAACACATAGACTGGACACGCGAAGCAAAGCCACAGACTGAATAGGACAGTGGATTCTGGAGGCAGATGCCTGGATTCAAGTCCTGCCTCTGCTTCTGAATAGCTGTGTGACACTGGGAAGGTTGTTTGTTGCCCCTTCTTTTCCATCTCTTCATCTGTAAGAAGGGCTGATGGAAACAGTGCCAAACTGACTACAGCACCTTGCGCCATCATAAGGATGAAATGAGATTGCACATGGTGATTGCAAGAAGTGACTGACCACACATAGTGAGCCTGCAAGACATTTCCCAGCTGGTTTAGCTATTGTTTTTGCACCTGGCAGAGGCTTCTCTACATTTCAGATGGAATCCTGAAGCAGAAGGAGGTACTTGACTAAAGTTCCACAGGTGAAGCCTTCCTGGAATCCAGGCATCAGGAAGACGCCATTTCTGTCACCTCCCGTAGTCCCTGTCCTCTGTCAGGCGAGTCTCAGTGGTGTCTGTCTTTTACATAGTCCTGAGATGGACGGTGAAAGAGATCAACAAGTGAATGACTGGCTTCTTGAAACTCAGACCCAGAATTTGTAGAGGAAAATAGTTAGAATCAGCTCGGTTAGGATCGAGTTAAAATTACCCTCATTAATAGTGAGTAATTTGAACACCTTTTTCAGGACTTTCATTGCATGGAGTGTTAAGGGACCCATTAAAGTCGAAGAGGAGCTTCTCCAGGCGTAGGGATCAATGGATACTCCACAAATGATCATGGGAGACTTCTTGGAGAAAGTGAGTGAAGTGTGTAGCTTGAGGAGATAGGAGAACACTGGGCCTCTGGGGCTGGTTGGCGAGGAGAGCCCAAGGCGTCAAAGATGCATCTACATCCAAGTCGTGGAATGGACCTTGGTGTTCCATTTTTCTTCTCTTGATCCCCTAGCTCTGTCTTTGTGCCTCATGTGGAAAGGAAATATCCGTGGCTGAAACTCACTGCAGAATTTTTGCAGCCTTTTTCTCAGAATGATCACACTGGCCGAATACACTAATTATTTTGTAGTGATCTACACCCATCTGGTTACGTGCTTTTCTATTCCCTTTTTGCCTTCGCCCTATACACCGAGGATGGCACCAGAGATCCTTACACAGACACTAGAGGGAGTGTTGCCCTGGGAAAGAAGTGAAAATAAACAGGATGAAATAATGAGGAAATGTTCTATCAGGAATTGTTCCAAAAGAGAGAAGATGAGAAGAAGTAACTTGTGATCGAACTATGTGATTGCTTGTTGGATGCTCCATAGATGAATAATTAATTGGCAATAGGGCAGTTCAGTCCTGGGTGTTAATCATTCTGCGTCTTTCTGCAGAAAAAAGAAAATGATGTTTTGTACAACTATGGGCTGTTCAGCCCATTAATGACAGAACTGAAACTCTGCAGACAGATTCAGCTACACGTGATCCTCGGGCTTGGCTTCCCATCTCTTCTGCATTTTCTTCCTCATGTTCTGTCATTCTCTTGTGTGCAGTGGTTGGTCAATAGAAGCTTGTTGCGTTGAATGGAATAAAGCCTTTCCTAAACACCAGCACTGCCTAGGTGAAGAGCGAGTGTCTTGGGGCTGTAAAGGCTGTCCATGGCCAGCTCCCAGTTGCTCCTGGACCTGAAGTCTGTACCCCTGGGACATCACAACTGTCTGTGTCTGGTTCTTAATCCCACATGCCTGTTTGATTCAGTCTTCTCAAGAACCTTTCTGGCCTCTATAGTGAGGTAGGCAGTTTCTCATCCAGATGGTTACAATCAGGTTTAAGATGACACTGCTGCATAAGAAATGAACCTTTTCTTTTTAAAATCTTCCCTCAGTGGGAGACGGAGAACAATGACTGAGCAGAACATATTTTTCAGGAGTGGAAGAATAGCTCAAGCTGCCATATCTGGATGTGATTACACACAGAGGGATGGAGAAGACTTGTCTGCAGTTAAAGTTTTGAGGCCATGAAACTGGTGGAAGCTTATTTTCAGGGTGATGGTGGAAGAGGAAGAGGTCCTTAGAGGCCATAGAATTTCTCATCTTGTGTGGCTTTCAGTGCTGTTCACGTGGGAAAGCAAATATTTTACTGGAAGATTTCTCAAAACTCTGAAATGTCTTTTCTGTTATGAGATGTCCACAAACAAGAGTGACCCTGAACTAGTCTCTGCACCTTAGTTTCACCAGCTGCAAAATGAGGATAATACTAGATTTGCAAGGTCATGAGTCTTGGAGACAACATACAAGGGTCTAGCACAGTAAGTTACTTTATTGGTTAAAATGTTAATTCGTATTATCCACTGAGATGGGTTATAGGATAGGTTGGATGGCTTCTTTTGTAGCAGATCTTTTGGTACCCTGCTCATTTTTTTAGCACTTTCCATTTATCTGCATGCCTGCCTGAATTCTAACCACCAGTAAGAGCATTTGCCCAACAGCTTTCTGTGGTCATTAGAGCTTGCTTTGATGATATAAGGCACAGTTTGGAAGACTCAGGGAATGAATGTCTGTTAAAGGGTAAGGAGAAGCAGTGACTGATGGAAATTGGTGGGTCAGTGTCTAGCTCTCTTGCCCTTTGGGGTGTGCTAACTCTGACTGGTTTTCTGTATTCTCCCTCAGAGTCCTGCACGGGGTTAAGCCCCATTTGCCTACCGATGTAACTTGCTTGCCCTTTTTGTCTGCCTTCCATGCCTATTTCATTTGGCTACTTTCTTATCAGTATTTCCTGGGATCGATCACCTCCTGAATAAATTAATTAAACTCGTATTTTTTTTTTTCGTAGTATGTTCCTGGAAGGACTTCAACTGATATAGCTTAGTTATTTCCAACTGTATTAGTTTAGCTTTGTTAGAGAAATAGAGCCAATAGTATATAGGTGTAGATTTACTGCAAAGGTTCAGCTTGTGCAGTTATGGTGGGAAGTCAAAACTCTGTAGCTGGCAAGCTGAACCCCCAGGGAAGCCAATGATACAGTTTTAGTCTGAGTCCAAAAGGCCTGAGGAGCAGCAGGGAGACAATCATGTAACGTCTATACCAAGTGCAATTTCTGAGGCAGGAGACTAGTGTCCCAGCTGGAAGACAGGCAGACAGAGAGAAAGAATTTTTTCTTGTGTAGCCGTTTTTTCTATTCAGGCCCATCTATATGGTGATGGCAATCAGCATTATTCATTCTACTGGTTCAAATGTTAGCCTTATCCAGAAACCTCCTCACAGACACAGATAGAAGAGTGTCCAGCCAAATATCTGGGCACCCTACAGCCTAGTTAGTTTGATATATGAAACTACCCATCATACCAACTAAGAACTTTATCTTATACTTCTTTAAAATTCTGTTTCGAGCCCTGCAGTGGTCACAGTGGGAATGGAGAGGGTCATGGAGTCCTGACCCTGATTCTGAGGTGGTCCTTTTTTTGCAGTGGCACCTTCTAGAAGAAAGGAGCATAGCCTAGGTTGTACTGAATAATATGGGCACAGTGCTGGGGCTTCCAGGAGGGGACATATACCTCCAATTTAGTTTTCAGTGCCATTTTTCAGGGCTGAGGAGCTCCCCTTACTCCAAGCATGGGCTTGCTTTTCACCATGTCCCTAACATTTGGACCTCCACGTGCTGCCAGGTGATCTACTGCCTAAGAATAGAGTGATTCTTTTTCTCTCAGATTTCATTAGAAACTTGGCCTGGAGCAGCTGAACTCACACTTGGTGTCTTCTTGTCTAAGATAATGTCAGTGATGGATATCATGATGTGTTGGAGAGAATTTTGTCTTTGGAATTGGGAATCTTTGGATCTGGGTTCTTGATTTGTGTTACCTGTCTTCAGGCAGTCACTTGCTTCTCAGCTGGGAGGAAATGAGGAGACCCGTCCACGTATAGAGCCTATCTATGGGTAAGACTTGCGAGTGTGTGTGTATGTGTGTTACTTTTTCTTAGTGGGTTCGTTATCAGTAAGGAGAGGGCCTGGAACTATGATTAAAAAATTGGAAAATACTTATCAAACATAAATACACTTGGTCTTATATAGCTGATATATTCATTCATTCTTTTACTGACCAAGTCAATCATTTGTTTGCTTAGTGTAATGCTAGTTATTTGAATTATTTGGAATTTGGTTTCCTTATCTCAAAATCAAAAGAGTTGTACAGACTAGTGCGGGGCCGTCTCACCACAAACTAGATGTGATATGAGGGTGATCCTTTATGTATGTGTGAAATGAGGACAGTCCCGTTGCTCTTTTTATGTCACAGATAAATGATGAATTGCTGCACATGGAAGCAATTTGAAAAGAACAGGGTGATATGAACTCAAGGTGTTACCTGACCTCTCCTATATTCCTTAGGGAGCAGGAGGTCCCTCAGCTACAGCTTTGAAACCACACGTGACACCTACTTTCTTCTTCCATCTCTCAGTACAAATGGAACACTTCCATGAACACACATACCATAGCATTAAAACTCCTAGATTCTTAGGCATGGTGTACAATTAATTTCAAGTCACATCTGATATAATAAAATTCCCAGATGAGAGTGTAATTTGATGTTTAAAAAAATTTGTTCCAGAACTTGATCAGTATTGATCATGTTGCCGTGTTCCTTGCAGTTAATGTGAAGTATTCGGGGAGCTCTGAGTACATGCCTAGTCATGCAGCATGTGTGAGAAACCATGTGATGCCCTGGGGCACCCCCAAAACTTATGGTGTTATGTGTGGGAAACTTATTTGGACAGATATTACAGAGAACAATGTGAGACAACATAAAATATGTGCTAATTTAAGCATATTTAAGAAATCAAATAAAAATCATGGTGAACGAAAAGCAATAAAAATGTTTAAAATTATGGTCGTTTTTATGATCTGCAATAAATCTAGTAGCATGATTGGAAATAGATGTCATCTTCTATCATTAAACCTGTGTCACTTGACAAGATGTTTTCTGACCTTTGAGGTCAGATAGATTTATCCTGTATTCTGCTGATCGTTCAGAATTCTACCATATAACCTAGGGTATGACTTTCTTGTAGAGATATTTGTGTTACCGAGTGTTTCTACTTACTTTATTTTCCTTATAGATGGAGGAAACATCTACCTTTTTACCACACTACTGAGACATTCTAGCTTTTTAGGAGGATAGTCTAATTTATACCAATTTCTTTCTTTCTAATCCTGTTTGCCTACCCTTCTATGATTTCCATTTATTTTACTCCTGGATTTGTGTTTATTTCTTGGATTCCATTCTTCTTTGTTGGGCTACTTTTCATTTTCACATGGAAGATCCTCAAGTAATCTTCTCATAGAATGTATGGGAATGTCCTTGTTTAAATCTATTGTACTGATAGCATACTAATAGATTTTGTTGAACTCTTAAAAGATCCTGTCTTGGAGAGTAAATTATAGGGTCACCAAGTACTTAGGAGATGCATTAACATTTTTTTTGTCATGTCAAAAATTTTATTTTACTTTCACAATGGCATGATGGTTTATCTAGACATAGAAATTGAAGGTAAAAATATTTCCCTTGCATCACTGAAGGACTTCGACTACTGATGGTTTTGCATCATTTGCTATTTTTGAATTATATGTGTCTGCCTAGTTAGGGATGGATGATGGTGAGAAAAGGGGGTGCCTGGCATGGGAAACCTGTTACTTTGTTCAGATTAGTGATGTGCATCTCTTTAAGGAAACCTGATGTGTTAAAACCAGATTTACACAAAATCTGAAGTATGATGTGGGAGATTAAACACTATGTGTAGCAGTTTGCCATTGACACTTACTATCCAAACACCTATAATATAAAAATATAAAAAGTTGTTTTAGCTAACTTTTATTTTCAAACTACATTAATATGCAGTACTCAACACATGTTTGTAGACTGCCCTCTATGTGCCAGGGACTGCGGGGCATTGAGGCTATAGTGGTGTGCAGTCCCCTGAAGGAGAGGTGCATGATTCTACCAAAGACTGCACGAGGGACATTTAAGTTAGGGAAGCCAGAGAGATGCAGCTGAGATCTCAGATATACACAGGGTCAGGTGAGGAGGGGTGAACAGAGTGTTCCGGGTTGTTATGATTTAGATCTAAAACGTGCCCTGAAACTCTTATGTGCTTGGAGGTGATCGTATTGTGGGGGCGCTGTACTCATCAGTGGATTCATCCATTGGTGAGTTCAGTCGTTGAATGCGCTGTTAGGAGGTGGGGCCTGGTTGGAGGCAGGTCACTAGGGTGTGACCTGGAACAGTGTATTTTTGTCCCTGCCTCCTCCCTTCTCTCTTTGCTTTCCGGCCTCCTTGTGGTGAGCAGTGTTCCTTTGCTGTAGCAATGAGGACCTTGGGTGGGTTAGAAATTACTCGGAGAGGAGACTTAGTTCAATTACCGAGAGCCCAGAGAGGCTATTTCTCAAGCAAGAGTGCCCTGCCATCAGGGAGACTCTGGGAAAAGAAAAGGCCACCAAGCCAAGAACTCTCAGGCTTTTATTTAGAATATCAGTGTAAGAGAAAAAAGTGGGAGGGCCGGTGAGATAGCTCAGCGGCATAAGTGCCTGCCTGGCAAGCGTGAGGTCCTGAGTTCGACTCCTGGAACCCACATAAAGGAAAAAAAGGGCCGGTGATATCGCTCAGCGGCACATGCACTTGCTGGCAAGTGGGAGGTCCTGAGGTTGACTCCCGGTACCTACATAAAAAAAAAAAAAGTGGGAGAAGAGCGGTTTGGGCCAGGAGCTGTCTCAAGCCTAAGCATTTTTTTGGGGAAGGGGAAAGACAGTGGCTAGGAGAATATGCCTAACTTAATCTAAACTTATTTAACCATTTGATTCTCACACAGCCTGTGTACTTTTGCCCCGTAGTTTAGCCATTCACTCCTCACAGAGCCTGTGTGCTTTTTGCCTGCAATTTAATTATTTGTGTGCTTTTGCCCTGTGTTTTAACCATTCACTCCTCATAGAGCCTATGCACTTTCGTCCTGCAGTTTAATCATTTAGTTTAATCATTCACGACCGACCAAGTCCCCCACACTCTGCCATGCTGTTTCTGCCATGGAGTCAGGCACCCATTGCCTGAACCCTCTGAAACCATGAACCAAAATAAACCTGTCCTCCTTTAAATTGCAGGTGCTGGGTATTTTGTCCCAGCTATAGGAAAGTGGCTAGTATCTGGGCACATGGCTTCTGTGGCAGGAAGGAGCAAGGTATCTGAAAGGAACAGAGAGAAAGGTGGGATGGGATGGGATGGCTGGAGCAGAAAGATGGGGGCTGGGAGAGGCACAGCTAGATAGGCAACCTGGATAGCAGCAGGCTGGTCATTGTGGGTCTGGGGGAGGGAATTTGTTCTTTATTCTGCCAGGAAAGGGATAGGCTGTGGAAGGGTTTAAAGTAGGAAAGTTATACAATTAAGTTTACGTTAAATGAATCACTGTGGCCACCCTGTGGGTTCGAGGGAGGAAAAGATGGAGGCTGGGAGCCCAGATTGTTACTGAAGCTCAAAAGGATGATGGCTTGGGTGGTAAGCAGTTGGGGGGGTAAGCAGGAGCCCACTGAAGAAATACGTGGCAGGTGTCCCTGGTCGTGCTGTGGCTCCAATTCTTTACTCCTCCTACAACTCCTCTTGTATTGATTTGATCTTTGCTCTCTTTCTGGAGGTGAGCGGTTCTTTCCCACCTCTTCACTTTGGGTTTGGCCATGTGACTGGCTTTGGAAGTAACATCACCATGTCAGTTCTTGGCTTCATTATTTGACATGACAGGTTATGTGTTTCCACCAGGTGTCTTGCGCCTCTGCACTGGCTGTGAGAAGCACATTAGGATGAACCCCTTGGTCTTAAGAGGAAGGGGAGAGGCCAGTAGTACCCAGCCATTCCTAGCCCGGGGCAGTGCTGTGGCACCGTTGCCCAGCTGAGCCCCCTACGATCTGCCAGCCCCAGCCACCCCTTCCTTTGTGAGACCAGTGATGCTTGTGTGAGAACAAGTGATTGAGATTTGGAGTATTTATTCCATAGCTTTTTTTTTTTTTTTTTTTTTTTTTGCAGCAAAAGCTAACTGATACAGCAGAACTTGAGAGGTGGGAGGCAGCAAGTGTGCAGAACGTAATTACTATGTAAAGTGAGACTCCCCTGTGTTTCCAGGTCATTAGCTTTCTTGCTTAGGGCTAGGCTTACTTAGGTGCGACTTTTGGCAGTTGCTTGGCACTCATCGGTTTACAAGTCAAGGTTTCTTTTCCTAGAGCTGAATGAAGTAGCTCGGATTCATGGTCCAAAAGAATTTATCTTCCCATGTATTTTCCTTTTCACTTTCTTTTTTCCAGCAGCCTGATCAGATTCCAGCAGCGCATTTGAGCTGAGTGAGCCTTGGGTTTCATAATAGGGCCTCCAAGCCCCACTACTCAGGGTTTTCTTGTGCAAGTTGAAGTCTTTTTCCTCTAACTGGGAAGCTGGAATTTCACTTAAAAGGGGAAGAAATGCAGGTCCAGGGATTTTCTTGTTTTTGACTAATTATTTAAAATATATTAGTTGTGATAAAATATTTAGCTTTTAAACAACAAATTTAATACAGGGAATTGTGTTTTATTTATTAATGGCAGTTGCAGGGAGATTGGTAGGAGTTGTGCTAAAGTGCACTGTTGTGATTTTGCAAAGTATAGTAATTACTGTAATATTTTGTTGAATTATTAATATCTTCTATGCCTGTAGGAACATAAGCTTCTGCAGTCAGATTCATTTCAAGATTTCCTTTTCTCCCTTCTGGTTTTGTTCTGTGTTGTGTTTCCTTTCTTGGGCACTTATGAATTTTTTAGGAAATGGAGTGGAGGGGCAGAGTTGATTATATTGTATGAAACACCCTTGTAACAGCCTGTAACTGGAGTGGAGGCAGGCAGCAGAGAAGAGCTCTCATTCCTGGATGAACTTTCTGCTTCAGCCAAGCCTGTGTGCTGTGACAGCTTGAGGGATGCTCAGGAAATCATATCTGGTGAGCGAAAGCTAATCGTGGGCCTTGTCCAGGAGCTGAGGTGCAGGGAGAGAACAGTGGCATGTTTGTGGTGTGTGTGTGTGTGTGTGTGAGGTATGTGTGTACATGGCTGTATGTGTTTGTGTCTCCAAGTACAGTTGACTTTTTTGTAAATAGGGTTGGTTCCTGTATGTGTGGCAGCAGCCCCACTCTCCTTTATTAATTGCTTCAACAGTTATGTGCTTGAATGAGACCGCTGTGGCTGAAGATGATGATGAAGGTGGCTTATAGTTGTTGCTGAATGGACTGGTGCTGCAGCAGGACTGTGGATCTGAGTGCAGGATCACACACTGAGCAACTCTTTTGCTTGCGCTAAACTGGAAATCAAAAGCCTGCTTTCACATCACCCACCTGCCGGGGTTGTAAAATGGCCCAAGTTAGCCAATATCTGAGGCTCGGGTTTCCCTATCTATGTAGTAGTTGCAAGCATCAATGAAATCCTGTATTGGGAAGGGCATCACAAACTATAAATCAGGAGGAGTGTTTAAGGGAATGTCATTGTCACTAAAATTATGGAAGTTGTTTGTACTTGTGGTATGATTTTGGGGGGAATAGGGAGGACTTTGTGCTTGATTTTTTTTGTGTGTGTGATCAGGAACATCACAGTCAGTCATTCATTTGGGGAAGGTATTGTCTACTCTGAGATCCTCTTAAAATGTGAATATTCCAAGATGATACTTTAGATCGGGAAGAACACATTGTTTTCCCGATAAGGAAAGTGTGGCCAGGAGAGATTGGGGAGTGCCTGAGTTCATCCATCAGGTGCTAGAGGCACACAAATCAGCGTCCAGTGCTGTTCCGCGACGTCCTCGTGGTCCATTAAGGTTTCCGGGTGCTCTGGAGATTTTCCTGCCAGAAGGTGGCCCTGTGAAGGGTGAATGAATCAGAATAGATGTTGGGGGACACGGAAGGTAGGGCCCCTTAGGTGGAGTAGTGCTTGCCTTTGACTGTAGCTCTACCTTTGACTAGCTAGCTCTGCGACCTTTGAGAGTTACTTTTATGAGATGCCCTTCTCTCCTCTATAACTTTGGGATTGCAGTCTCTATTTGGTGTGGCTGTTGTGAGCATTTTGTGAGTTTCAAGTGTTTGGCAAGGTGCCTGCCATGTGGTAGAAGATACTCTAAAATGGATTCAGATTCTTATTATTAGATAAAAAGAGGTCCTGAAGATTAGCCTGGTCTTCCTGCAGGTAGGTCTACTTCTGATGAGCCACTTTTTTGTCTTGTACTGAGGCTGTGCATTTTAAGGGGAGGAGAAATCTGCACCTTCCAACACCATCACAGCCCCTCATGCGGCTGAGGGAGCAGGGCCTCTGTGTAGCACTCTTGCAGAAAACCACACTCTACAGGGGGAACCACCAAAGTTCATTCACAGCCCCCCATTCTCTTCAGTCCCAGACAGCAGCAGCTCCAGGACCATTTCAAAATAACATTGCAATTGATGCATAATAATTGTACTTATGTATGGGTGCACCGTGATAATTTAATCCATGTCTGCAATAGTGTAATGATCAAATCAGCATAATTAGCATTTCCATCTCCTCATTTATCATTTCCTTGTGTTGGGAACCTTCAAATGCCTCTTTCCTAGTTATTTTGAGATATATAATGAAGTAATGTAAACTATAGTCCCTTCACTGTTCCGTAGAACACTCGCACTTGCTCCTCCTATCAGCTGTATTTTGGCACTGTTACCCACTCTCTCCGTCTGTCCTCTTACTTTTCCCAGGCTGTGGTGAGCACTATTCGACTCTCTGTGAATCTGACATTTTTAGGATCTGTATATGGTTGAAGACCTGTAGTATTTGTCTTTTTTTGGCTGGCTTATTTCACTTAAGATAATGTCCTTTCATTCCATCCATGTTACTGCAGATGACAGGGTTTCATTCTTTTTATAGCTGAATAATATTCTGTTGTGTACATAGACCATAGTTTCTTTGTTCATTCATGTGTTGATGGACATCTAGGCTGATTCCATACCTTGAGGATTGTGAATAATGCTTCAGTAATGCTGGAGCGCAGATATTTCTTTGATATACTAATTTCATATAGATAGATGGATAGATAGCAGTGGGATTGCTGGATCATATGGTGTTTTATTTTAGTTTTTTGAGGAAACTATATATAATTTTTCATAATCACTAATTGCAAAATACTTATCTGACAAGGGATCAATATCCACAATATATAAGGAACTCAACTCAATGGCAAAAATTCAAATAATCTAATTAGAAATGGGCAGATGATCTGCATGAAATGAATCTATGTTTCTCAAAGGAAGGTACATAAATGACTAAGAACTGTCATAAAAAATTGCTCAAAATCACACTCCATTTAGAAAGGTCATTATAAAAAAGAAAAATAATAAATGCTGATGAGGATATGTGGAAGGGGAACTCTTAACCAGCCTCACTTTAATGTCCCTTAGAGGGGATGGGGTGGCATGCAGGTTGGATTGAGCATTGGCAAAGAATAGCAGGTGCCTCTAAAAATGGGGCACGTGAAGGCCCCTGCATCTGTGGTTGTGCCTGCTGCTGTCTTGGGGGTTCCTCTTCTTGTTTAAGTTACTGAGGTGGCTTCCTGAAAATGGATTGAACCGAGAGTGTATCCTGCATCTAACAGTCTACTGAACCCCTTGTGAGCTGGTGGCAGCATTGTTTCCTGTGCATTCACAGCCAGCAGAGTGTGGCCGTCCTTGTGCTCACTTTGGGTAGTGGTGGGGCCTCCAGGGGTGGAGAGCTGGAGCACCCCAGAGCCTGTGCGAGTTCTTGGGTAGGGGGGCTGCACCTGTGTTTGCTTAACGCAGAACAAGAAAAGCCAAGGATGCAAGGAAGTGCTTGTGGCCCCCTTCCTGACCCTCATTCTACCCTCTGCCCAGCACCCTCTGCTTCCCTAGCTTTTCCTACCATAGGGAAAATGGTCTAATATCTGTCCTTTATCTCTTTAATTCCTTTTTTTTCTGAGGCCTTCACATTTTAAATTTGACCTTTTAATGGTGAGTTAAACTCACCACCTGTCTTGGGGATAATTTGTGAAGTTGTTTGGGAACAGGGATGCCTGAAATCAGCTGCTATGCTCTTTGACTAATTTTCCCATGTCCAGGGCCAGTACAGGCAGAGACGGGCCAGCGCCATTCCTGGCCAGAGATGCCTGTTCCTCCTCTGACTTCTGCCTCAGCCTCCACGAGCTCCAGAGGCGAGAGCAAGAGGTTTGATCCCAGGGTGCTTTCTCCCTGTTGGTGAAATGCTTTTCATTATGGGTTTTTCTTTGGTTAGGGAAAGGGGGAATTGGGGATAACTTTGCTTTACTCTCTCCCCACTTAAATTTTTATTTATTGATCAAAAATATGTACAGTAAAATTTGCCATTTGTTGTGGCTTGTGTCTAGATGTCCTCCGAAAGCCTCATGTGGTCATAGGTGGGACTTCTCAGAGGTGGCTGGATCTAGGGTGTGTGATGCCAGGATTAAGTGTGTGATGCTGAGATTAAGGGTGTGTAGTTACTAAATCAGTCCAATGATAGGTTAGCGTAGTTCTGGGTATGGATACTGGAAAGGCCCACCCTCGGTGTGGGTAGCACCACCCAAAGGGTGGGCAGCCTGAATGGATATAAAGGGACAGAATGAAGGCAGCCTTGCTGCTGCTTCTTCGCTATTTCACTGTTTTGATGCCTTCTGTCTGCCATGAGCTGTTCCTCCTCTGCTGTGACCCTCTGCCGTGCCCCTCTGCCGTGCCACCCTGCCTTGGAGCCTGCCAGCTATGAACTGAAACCTCTACAAACTGTGAGCTAAATAAACCTTTCCTCCTTTAACACTGGGTGTCAGGTATTTTGTCTCAGCAATGAGGAAAAGACAACATTTGAATAATTTTAAGGGTACAATTCAGTGGCACTAACTACATAGACACTGTTATACAACCACCCTACCATTGACCCTAAAACTCTGTCATTGTCCAAACAGAAACTCTTAGCCACTTAAACGGTGATTTCCTGTTGCTGCTCTTCCAACTACTGGGTTCTTTTCTTCAGTGTCAGAGCAAGCACAGGGACTTCCAGTTCTCTTATCTTCTGCTGTCTCCTGTCTCATCTGTGTTTTTCTCTTCTTCCCAGAGTTGCGATGAAAAGAAAGTTTATAGGGAGCTGGGATCTGGAACAAGCACGTTCCATGGTTGAGTTGAGATTTCCTACATTCATTATTGTCATTGTCATTGCAAGTAGTGAATGATGACCTGTGAGGTATGATTTGGGCCATGTATGTCATGCTGCAAGGAGTAGTTTCTGAAGTTTGAGAACACATCTTTAATTGTGCCTCAGTCTTGGGAATGAAGAGCAGCTCAGACATGATCTTGGTCTTCTGGGAACTTGAAATCTACGAGAAGCATGACTGGTTAGGATGGAAATTAAGACCATTGCTGGAACCCAAAGTGCAGCCTTTGGGGATGAGATCTTGCATTTGCAGAGGGCTTGTTGCAGGCCAGTGTCAGTCTTGGTACTTATGCTGCGTCTTCTCATTTTCCCACACAGAGGCTTTAGGAGCCGGGGTTGTCATTGTTCCTTTCCTACAGTGGTGGAACTGTGGGGAAGAGTCTCTAGACTGCCACGGTTACTTCGTACTAAGCTGCGGAGAAAGAGAAGTGGAGGAGAAGCCTGGCAAGATGGAAGGCAGCTGGGTCTCGCATTGTAATGACATCACGGTAGGGGTTTGTAGAGTTTGGGAGTGGGGACAGGCTAAGAGAACTGGGTAGGGGTAAAGAGATCAGCTTTGGTTTCACTCCAGAAAGGTACAGTTTTATAACAACAATGGACAACATTTAGTGAGCATGCATCATGTGCGAGACCCTGAGCTGTAACCTTGGCATCCAGTATCTCATTTATCCTAACAGCAACTTGCTGAGGTTTCTGCTGTCACCAGGCTCACTGTAAACACGAGCAAGTGAGGCGTGGGGGGTTCAGCACCTGGCCCAGGTCAGGCAGCAGAACCACAAGTCCCACGTGGGCCTGCCTGACCTGAGGCCTGTCTTGCTGATCCCAGAGCCCATTTCACCACCTCTGACAAAGATTTCTCAAGTCCTGGGCTTCCTCCCAGGGGACCCTAGTGTTCTCTGGAAGCCTTTGCTGCATGCGTGCACAGGAGCTCTGGTTTTTATAAGCAAGGCTGGAGGTGAGGAGGAGCAGTGTGCATGTGTGTGCGCGTGTGCATGTGTGTGTGCATGTGTGTGTGTGTGTAGAACTGGAAGAGACAGAGGTGAGATGGGGCCACACCACAGAGGCATTGTGCAGTGTGCTGGCAAACTCGCACTTTATTTTTGTAGGCAGTGAACAACCTTTAGTCATTTTGAGCAAGGGAGCAATGAGCAGTGGTACTGATCATTCTCAGAACACTACCAAACTCATCCTCCCCGCTTCTCAGAAGGAAAAACAGAGAGGTGCCGTGGCTTCCCTGGGGATGTCCAGCAAACTGCAGCTGGTGGCAGAAACGGAAGCCTCTCTTTCCAGCTCTGGCAGCTGCCGGCTGCCCTCCGCTCCCTCTGCCTGCTCCCTTTCACGGCAGCGCCTCTTGCCTGCTTCGTGCTCTCCACCACGAGCTGCACAGTAGCCTTGCTGTCCATCATTAGAGCAGCCAGTGGGGTTCTGCTGTGATTAAAAGAAGCCAACGGGGGAAGCAAAGCAGAGCAAGGGAAAAATGCAGCCACCAACAAAACATCTTATTTCCCACATGAACTCCCTAACAACTGCCGTCTCTCTGTTTTTGTGGGCAGCTGCTTGCTTCACATGCAGTAGAGGGAAACCCTGCAGGATGGTGGGGGAAGGCAGGCTATTAAGTTACCCTCAGAATGCCAGAGTGGGGCTTACTTCCATTCTCGTCCTCCCTACCCCGCAGAGCAAAACTGATCAAATATTAAGAATTGAAAGAGACCATAAAGGTCTTTCAGTTCAGCTTCTTCACAGCAGGGTTCCCTCTGCTTTCTTCTCCTCTGGTATCTCTGATGCATCATTCCATGGCTTCCATCTTCCCCACTCCGCAGATTTGCTGAACCAAAGTTGAGGGAGGGGCCAGAAGACACTTTCCCGAGCAAAAAAGACTGGCTACCCAAGCCTGTTGTCATTTGATGGCAATGACTCCGGAAATGTCTTAATTAATTCATTTTGTCCAATTAGCCCTTTGCTCTCTGAAATGCTTTTTCTTGGTTGCTGAGCAACTAGGGTAGACTTTTAGCACATGCTTGCTGCTGGAGAAGGAACCAGTAGTTTTCTCCTTCACCCCTCCTCCCCGCCCCACGTGTCTGGGTTTCTGATGCACAGTAATGAAGAGTACCTCCAGATCCCCCAGCTTTCTCGTCTTCCCTGGGCCTCTCTGAACATGCTTGCTGTCTGCCTTCATGCATTTCCAAAGGTAACTTTTATGCCAAGCATTTGTCATGGACAAGGAGAGTGACAGAATATACTTGTACACAGAGAGGCATTTGCAAAATAATGGTGATTAATCTACTCAGGCAAGACATGAGAAGCGCTTTGCTGGCTTGGGTGCCTGGCCCAGGGTTGGCTGAGAGGTGTTTGGAAAGAGGGGGCAGATGCCTTTGGGTGAGGTGGTATGAATATGTGTAGCTTGGCCTGGCAGCAATTCCTTTCCAGTGTGTCCCAGCCTGGGATGCCTTGTGAGCAGTCCACAAGAGAGGGGATTTTAAGATGCTACCAAAATGGACAGTATCAACCCAGGAAGGCAGCAGGATGCTTTGAGGCATCACCCCTGAAGTATAACCTGGTCCAATTTTAAGATGTGAAAAATGCCTCAGGCTCTTCGAGTGGGTTGGAATGCCGGGGCTGGACTTGGAGCCCAGACTTCTGCTCTTCCGTGTGATTTTTCTTTTAATGCGGTGCTGGGGATTGAACCCAGAGCCTCACACATGCTAGGCAAGTGTTCTCCCACTGGCTGTACCTCTCAGCTCCTCTTCTGTGTTTTTATAGCTGAGGAAGTAGAGTCTCCAGAGTTCTAGGTATCTCATCTGGTCACATCACTCCTCTTACATCTCAACACAGGATCCTTGTCCGTAAAGTTAGTTGCTTGATTCACCAGAGTTACTTTCAGAAGCCAGCTTTAATTTAAAACAGCTGAAGTCTGTACTGGAGATATGCTAAGCTCAAGGGTCTTGGCTTTTGTCGTTCCCTTCACCTTGATGTGTGTTTTGCTAGGGGCATGTACTTGGGCCAGGTGTTCAAATCTGAACAGGGAATGGCGCCTTGTCCTTGGCGCCCCTCCTGTAGTGCAGGAGAAGGAGACATGAAGGGAACATTGAGCGGAAGATCTGGGCTGCTCACTGTGGCCCAAGCTTGTGGTGAAGGAGCTGCAGGAGTGGGATCCAGGTGGGCCACGGGGACGGCACAGGCCAAGATGCACGAGAGATCACAGTGTGTTTGGGGACTGGAGAGTGGCTCAGGAATGGAGCCTTCAGGTCTTCTGGCTTTTCTCTGATCCATGGAAAATGGTTTGGTACCGCCCATATTGGCATCTGAAGACACTGCGTCCTGCTGTCCTGAATAATAAGAAAGCGGTTATCTTTATGCACGTGTGGGTATGGAAAAGCATATGTTAGGTTTCCTAGATGGAAATGACTTCCCTTTGAAGTTAGTTCATAAATAATGATGAAGGGCATAGAAGTGCCCATGCACTGCGCACATATTTGGCTATTGCTGTGGACTTTAACACGCCAGGCGTGGAGCATTTAGGAAAACTAGCTGCCTCAGAGAGAGAAAGAGGCTCCATGCATTGTCTGAAGCCCCCACTCCCAGACCCTCTTATGGGACCAAAGGAAGCCTCCCATGGGATAGGACCCATTCTTTGGCTCTGGCTGTGGCGGCGGTCACTCAGTTACTCTGCAAGGTCAACAGACTCTCGAGAAAGAACTCGCCTGTGGCAGTGAGTTCCCTGACCAGGCCTTGCCAATGCAAAAAGTGAGTATTCACATCCGAGCATTGCTGGTCAGGGACGAGCTCCTCTTACCCCAGCTGCTAGCCAGGGCCCTGGTGGCAGGCACTCCTTTCCCAAGGCTCGGCTTCTTAATATAATTTCTCATCTGGGAATTTTCTTAACAAAATGGTCTAATTTCCTCTAGGAATTAAACTGGGGGTGGCTGCTATTTTTCTGGTAAGACTTGTTACTCTAAAATGCATGCTGTGCCCCGAATCACAACAGTCTGCTTTTGGAACACTCAGACACACAATGCAATCTAAGGCTCTGGTAATGGCTTTTTTTTTTTTTTTTTTGTGGGTACCGGGGGGTCGACCTCAGGACCTCGCGCGGCAGCAGGCGCCCGTGCCTCTGAGCGATATCACCGGCCCCTTTTTCGTATGTGGGATCCGGGAGTCGAACTCGGGCCCTCGCGCTTGCAAGGCAGGCGCTTATGCCGCTGAGCCATCTCACCGGCCCCTGGTAATGGCTTTTTGTGAAATAACTCTCTGATACTTTGGGCTTTGCTGGAAGGAGTGTGGATGCACTTGGGTCTTCCTATACTAGAAGATGGGGTCTCCAGTGACCACTGCTTCTTCTTTGTTGCTTTGATTTCCTTTGGTGAGGAATGAGTCTTGTCTTGTTGAACTGTTAACATCTGTTCTTTGCCAAATGGGTCTGCTGATGTGTGGTGGAAGGGACTGCAGCTTTGGCTCCTTGTAGTCATTCCTTGCCATGCCCTGAGAGATTCAGTTTCCCATTTTCTGGATGTGCCCACGTGGATTTTTTTCCCTCCCCCTCTTATGTAAGGAGGCAGGGTACATCTGGTGCCAGATTTCATTCAACCCTTAACAATCCCCCCTTTATGACATCACTGCTCATCACCATGGAAACATTCCCCCAGTCACAGAGACTGGATTGTGGCATCATAGCATTAGGCAGCCGCGGGAGGAGAGGATAGGAGAGGATTGAAACTGCCTGGGTGGATGAAAGGCCAGTAAACTAGCAAGCAGTGGTGGAAATACAAGATTTCTGCAATGACAGAAATGTAAAATTTTTCTGTTAAGATCCTTGAATGAAGAGTCCAACCACAGGTTGCTGGAATAAACCTCACCTAGGATAAGGAGGATGAGCTTGTATGGATTGTAGACCCTGGACTCTTTGTTCTCATTTAAGAATGATTAGGGGAATTTGAATAATTTTAATGAGAGCTTTTCTGTATCTTGTATTTTTCATTTGATCCTCATAAAATCTCCACTGGATCAGGGAAGTTAAATAACTTGACTAAGATCACATAGCTGGAAAGTGGCAGAACTGAGAATTAGGGGTGTCAGATGTGAACTGAGTTCTTGTGCAGTTTATGGGTGTGTGTGTGTGTGTGTGTGTGTGTGTGTGTGTATTAGAGGCAGTTATCAAATAAATATATGTTAGAATTTGCAAGGTGCCATGAGAATAATGCTTCTGTGAGGAAGTGGTGTAGGGCGTAGGGACTTGGGTTTGGTACTAAATTTGGAGCCCTGCTCAGGTCTGGGAGGTGCACATGCACTTGTACACGCAGGCCCTGTGTTGGTGTAACACTGCCTGCCTGAGTTCCCCACAGGGAACCCCACTAGCACCCTCTTCCCAGCTACCTTGGCTGCACTGATCTGCATTTGTCTGCTCCTTTCTCCTGGGAACTTGAAGACAGCCTTCTTCCCTCCATCCTGCTCATTCTTTGTCTAGGGTGTAAAGACCTGGAGATAAGATATTCTTTGGTATTTTTGTTTTTGTAATGCTGGGGATCAAACCCAGGGACTCACATGTGCTTGGCACATCCGTACCACTGAACTACATCCCTAGCCCTCTTCTCTCTTATAGATTGCTTTAACCAAAGGTCTTATAGATTGCTGCCAAATAAATGGATAACCCCTTTTACAGAAAAGGATTAATAACTGGATTTTACATAGTTAAAATATATTGTCTTGCTGGTGGTATGGTGCACATCTGCAATCCCCATACTCTGGAGGCTGAGGCAGCAGGATCTCGACTTCAAGGTCAGCCTGGGCTATATAGTGAGTTCAAGGCCATCCTGGATTACAGAGTGAGACCGTCTCTCAAGAAACAAAAGAAGGGGGCCGGTGAGATGGCTCAGCGGCCTACGCGTCTGCCTGGCAGCGTGAGGGCCCGAGTTCGACTCCTGGAACCCACATATGAGAAAAGGGGCCGGTGATATCGCTCAGCGGCACGGGTGCCTGCTGGCACGCTAGGTCTTGAGGTCAACCCCCGGTACCCACAAAAAAAAAAAAAAAAAAAAGAAAAGAAACAAAAGAAGGGCTGGTGATACAGCTCAGTGGCATAAGCGCTTGCCTGGCAAGTGTGAGGTCCTGAGTTCAACTCCTGGTACCCACATGTTAAAAAAAAAAACAAGAAAAGAAAAGAAACAAAATAAACAAGAAAAATATGCCTGATAGACTTTCCTTATCAAGTCTCATCTGGTAAATGAAGAAGTAACAACTGAGCATTAAAACATAACGCACACACTCACACACACACACAATCCTAGCCCAGAGTAACTGGCTTGCCCTGAGTAGCTCAACGAGGTTTTTGCTGTTGTATGGATGGATTCAGTCCGCTGGTGCTTTCGCATAGCACTCAGTGATCCAACCATGTCTTCTTGGCGTTATTTACCGTATCCCATAGATGGTGTCCACCTGCTTACTGCCTCACGGGGTTTTAGGAGCTGCAGGCGCTTTGCCGTGGAAGCCCTCTGGTGGCCCCCTTGGCGATAACTGGGTCTAAGAAAGCCTGCTGTCCATTTGTATCACCTGCCTAGGCTCTCTCTGACTCTTGCGATGCCCCTCCATTGCACTCCCAGGACACGAGCAGACAGGTCTCTATTTGGTCTCTAAGATGCTGCTGCCTGACTCGCTGAGCACCTTAGTGGTCAGAGCTCTGCTACTATACATTATTGCACTGCGCACGTGTGTACACATGTAAGATTTTAATTAGTGAGCCATATAAAATGTGTTTACAATCCATGCTTGTCCTTCCCAGGGCCTAGAGTAACTCAGTTCCACAGCTCATGGGGCCCTTTTGGACCTGCTTTATTGATTCTCTCAGAACCATTTATGATGGGCACAGACAGAACAACTAAGTGGCTTTTTTAATTTTTCTTTTAAAGTGATACATGGGAAGTCATAGAGTGAATTTAGTTAAGATCACATCCTTTGTGCAAGATAAACAAGGGTTTAGACCCTGGCTGAGGCTCTTTCAGCTCTATGTGGGCAAGTTACTGCATTCGCTACATTTAAATGTCTTCATTGTTAAAATAGCCATGAATCTTAGTTCCTACCCCATGTGATGGGCGTTCAAACTCAGTGAGATACACCTGTAAAGTCATGGGTAATGATAAAATGGGTCAAATATGCCGTTTGCATTTTCTCCGAAAAACTTAACGAAAACCTTTTTGAACTCAGTGCGAAACTTTAATTATAGCCGATTGTATCTAAACTTTCTCAGATTTGAATTAGAAGGATCAGAATAATTGGCATTTTAATTGTTCATCGTTTACAGACATCCTAGGTAAAGGGGACTTAGGAAGAGAAACAATGGAATGAAATTCATTTCTGAGAGCTTTGTGAGATCTTAGAGATATTTGCCCAAGCGTGACCCTGACCTTAGGACTGTAAAGCAAATTAAACAGCTCTAATCCCGTGCCTGCAAGGGCAAACCATTCTCTTCAGATGGCGCTGCCGGAGGAGAAATTCATCTGAATGTGTGTGACATGCCTACACACTGACCAGGTGAAGGAAGCTGCTCTGGGTATCAGAGAGAAGTGTTAGGAGCCAGCCCTACCACCCAGAACTGGCTCTTTAGGAAACTGGCTCATCTCCCCTGATCCCCAAATCCTCAGTTATAGAAGGGGAGAGAGTGATGACAACTAGATCTTTTTATTTCTTAACTTTTTATTGATATATAATATATATGTATCAGCGCACAGATTTAAAAATTATTTTTATGGTAGTAAAATGCACGTACAAATTTACCATCATAACCATTTTAAGTGTACAGTCCAGTATTATTTAATGTATTCATAATATTTCACAACCATCACTACCATCCATCTAAAATCTAAAATACGCCAAAATTCAAAACTTTCTGAGTACAGACATGATGTCATAGTTATAAAATTTCACACCATGAAACTTTATTTCATAAACAAAATTATTAAAAAGTGTATAAAATTACTTTCAGGAATGTGTATTATAAGGTATATATGAAACATAAATGAATTTTGTGCTTAGACTTGTGTCCCATCCCTGAAACATCTCATCATGTATATGGAAATATTCCAAAATCTGAAAAAGTTTGAAATCTGAACTATTACTGGTCCCAAGCATTAGGTCTTTTCTTTGTGGTTGCCATGGAGATTATATTTAATGTAAAGCTGTGATACTCTAACTTGAATTCATACCATCTTAACTTCCATGACATACAAAAACTGCTCCTTTAGAAAGCTCTCTTAGCAGCAGTTTTGGTTGTTGATGTTACAAAACTATGAACATTTTGTGTCCAAAGAAGTTAACTAGTAATTTTTTGAAATGTGTTAGCTGGAGTGCACAGATTTTAGGTGTACATATTGATAAAGTTTTATATGTCACACTGATGTTACCCCACTGCCTAAACAAGATTAAGCTTTGGAATGTTTCTAGTACTCCAGAAAACTCCTTCATGTCCCTTACACATCAATAGTTTCTCCCTGGGGAAGTAATGACTATTCTGACTTGTCAAGTTTTGCCTGCTTTTGAAATTCATGGAAACGGAATACTATAGTGTGGTAGACAGGACTCTACTGAAGATACGACAATCTCTGCCTCCTGAAAATCAGGTCCTTTTTATTCTCTTTCCTCTGGGTTTTCACTGGACCCAGTGACCTGCTTTTAGTAAATATGATATAGCAAAAGCGATGGGATATCACTTCCAAGGTGAGCTCACTGGAGACTCTGGCTTTTGTTTTGCTTTCTTTCTCTCTGACTCTTCTTGCTTGCTCTGATGAAGGCTGCTGCCATGTTCTGAGCTGCCCTTTTGGTAGCGTCCAGTGATGTATTGAGGCCGTTGGCCTAATAGCTATGGACTGGGCATGGAAGCAGACCTTTTTCCATGGAGCCTTGAGATTATAGCAGCCTGGTTGAAATCATGATTGAAGCCTTGTGGGAAACTGAGCTCAGGACCCAGCTAAACTGCACCTGGACTCCTGGTCCACAGAATCGGTGAACGATAAACATCTGTTGTTGTAAGCCACTCAGTTTTGGAATAATTTATCACACAGCAATAGATAACTGATATGCACTGTATGTTCTCTTTTGTGTCTTTTTTACCCATTTAACATAATGTCTGTGGGGTTTATCTCTGTTGACATATAACTTCAGTTCTCCATATTTCTGTGTAATAATTAGAGTTGAGGAATACACCTAAGTTAGTTATCTGTTGTATAATTAATGAACATCTGTGTTCACATTTTTTTTTTTGGTTATAGGAATATTCTTTTATATTTTGGGGGCATATGTACTCATTTCTTCTAGGAATGTATACCCAAGAGTAGAATAGCTGGGTCATAGAGCAGAATTTTAATAGATATAAACAACTTTCCAAAGTGGTAATACCAGTTTACTCCTTGCAGAAATGTATGCGATTTCTGATTGTGCCACTTTCTTGCCAAAACCTAGTATTTTTTCATTTTGTCCTTCTGGCATGTGTGATAATGTATCCCATTGCAGTTTTTAATTTCATTATTGATGGTTGTTGAGCACTGTTCATATGCCTAATGGCAAGTTGGATATATTCTTTAGTAAAATGTTTAAGGAAGTATTTTGTCTATTGTATGTTACATTGTGTATTTTTAAAGTAGATTTTAAAGACCTCTACATTCTGGGTTTAAGTTCTTTGCCAGATATACTTATTACACTCTTCAGCTTCTATTAATGGTATATTTTTGGGAAGGGATGTTCTTAATTTTAATGAAATATAATTTATCATTTTTTTCTTTCAAGTTTGTAAAATATTTGCACATTACAAGGTCTTTCTCCTATATTTAATTCTAGAAGCTTTATTGTTTGAGCTTTCAAATTTAGGCTTATGATCCATCTGCAATTTCTTTTTTTAATGTGCCGAATGTCTGATGTGAAGAAGGGGCAGAAGATTTTCTCATACTGAACTCTAAATGACGTAGCATCGTTGTTGTGGTTTGGGTCTAAAATGGCCCCCAAAACCTTGTATGTTAGGAAGCTGAGGTGGGTCGCGGGGTTGGGGGTGGTGACCTGGAGGTGTGTGTCTCCCTCCCCGGTTCCTCCTTTCTGCTTCCTGGCCATGACGTGAGCAGCTTTCCTCTATCTGGCTCTTCTGCCATGCTGTTTTCCCTTTAAAGCCAGCTGGCCATGCCTGGACTGAGACTTCTGAAACTGTGAGCCAAAGTAAACCTCTCTTTCATTAAGTTGTAAGTGTTTTTTTCTTGTGTGTGAATTCTGCATTTGGTCCCCTTGACTTCTGTCTTAATTCCAATCCCACACTGTCTTAATATTGTAGCTGTATACTGAATATACTTTTTTGGCAATTTAAGTTTTTCGATCTTGACTTTTTATCCTCTCCCCTTTGTGATTGTCTTAGCTCTTCTTGATCCTTTGCCAATTTCCACACAAAAAAAATCTTGTTAGGTAAAAAATGCTAAAATGGTTAGAAGTACATTATAAAACTAAGTTTGGGGAAAGCTGACATGTTTAATTTTCCTTCATCTTTTTTAGCAGTGTTTCATATTTTTCATTTTAAATATCTTACAAATATTTCAATAGATTAATTCCCAGGAATTTGATACTTTTTGATGTCATTATAAGTGAGAATTTAAAAATTTCATTTTCTAGTTTTTGTTGCTAATATTATCTTTAGATTCTTTTGGATTTTTTTTTGGCATACCATCATGTCATCTGTGAATAATGAGTGGTGTTTTGTGCCTTTCTTTTCTTTATACCTTTTATTTCATTTTCTTGCCTTATTGCACAGGTTATGACCTCCCTGCAGTGTTTAATAGCAGCAATGATCCAAATTCTCTTTCTCTTGTTCCTGAGTTCAGGGGAAAACAGTCAGTATTTTACTGTGAATTGTCACATTCACCCTGGGTGGTTATAGGAACCTTTTATCTGATGAAGGGATAAAAGACTCTTTCCAGTCTAATATTTGATGATTGTCTCTTTACAGAAAATAAAAGTAGATATACAGAAGGAATAATAATGAGTAAGAATAAGAAAAGCAAGAGAGATGTGGGAGTTGAAGGAGCGTGCTCAAAAGGAAAGTAAAAGGAGAATTTCTGGGATGCCTTCTGTGTCCAAGTCACTCTGAGAGCCAAGGCACTTGTGATAGGGTTGGGTGCTATGAGGGATGGAGGCTGGAGGAGAGCCCTGCTCTGCTGAACCGGGACTTATTTTTCTACTGTGCTCAGAGGGAGAGTAAGCAGAAAGGGAGAGATGTAAGGAAGGGAACAGTTACTCCAAAATCCTCCTATACACCTAGGGCTTTGCATTTCTTTGCTATCTCTCTCCCTCTGTGTTTCTTTTTGTCTCTATCTCAGTCTTAATTTCCTTCCAGGTCTTGACTTTGGGTTTGGTTTCCACCTTAATCTTACTGTCTTTCTAGTGGCAGACTGATGGGGTGTTCTTTCTGCTTCCACCCAGATTTGATGAGGCTCCTCTACTCTGGCCTACCTCTAATCGAATTTAGCCTCTGAGACACCCATTACATAATTCAGCTTGATCCCGGTCACTCGGATTGCAATGGCTGGGGCACGAAATTAATGGTCATGTCTGGATCTTCCTTGGTGTCTTGGTGGTGTCAGCTTTCTGCAAATCATGCCTGTCCAGCAGTCACAGGTTCACACAGAGCAGGAGAGGGGCACGAACTTCCAGCTGGAATGAAGGCTATAATCACTCCCTCCACCCCAGAAAATTCAACTTTTGTGGTGACAAGTGAAATCCATTTGTTGTGGCCAAAACTCTGTTCTGGACCAACTCTGGGAGCATTTGGAAAGGCTGCTGGGCCATGATGCTGGGCTTGCTGCATCTGGGCCAGTTCTCCTGGTGTTTTTCTTTCTCTTTTGCAAGGTCCATCCTGAGGCTGTTGTTTGGTTTTTCCAGTCCTGACTGAATTAGGATAGTTCCATTTAAGTTGGAAAAGTGCAAAACAACTGTAAAAAGGATTGAAGAAGAAAGAGTTTAGAAAAGGGTTCTCCACTCTTTAGAAGGTGAATGCTAATGTACTTTGCAGTGTTTCAGTGTATTCGGGATGCTCCTCTAACATTAGCTCATCTGTCACAACCTGCTGGGAACCTGGCAGTTTTGTTCTGTGGCAGAAACACTTGTTGAATAAGAGGCTGGGGTTCAGACCGAGACGTTGCTTCATTATTGAAACATGAGACACCCTGTGGTCTCCTGAGCTGAACGAGACCATTACTTGCCATTATTCTGTTACATAAGGCAGTGACATTTTTCTCAACCCAAGTCTACAAGCAGGGCCTCCAAAGTGGCCAGTTGTCTCTGAGTATGACACTTTGAGAATGGTGCATGATGCAGCATCATCCATCCCGTTCTGGAAACAAAGCATTCAGTGTGTGTGTGTGGTGTGCTTAGCAGAGAGGACCACCAAAATGGCCACATCTCTGAGATTTCCAGATTTCTTCTTCCTTGCAGGAGGGACTGCATGAACAGACATTTGTTTTGAGCAGTAGGCACTCCCTGTTCTGCAGAATCTGAATTCTAGGAGTGACAGAACTAATGTCAGGGTTGGACACATGTGTACTGGTCTTCCAACCACTAAACAATTGCGAGGATGCCAACATTAAATTTCTTAACCGGGTGTAGACCTATTCAGTCAACAGAATGCACTTTAAGAATGTGCAGAAGGGCTGGTGAGATGGTTCAGCAGTGTAAGCGCCTGCCTGGCAAGCGTGAGGTCCTGAGTTCGACTCCCGGTACCCACATACGAAAAAAGGGCCGGCGATATCGCTCAGCGGCACGGGCGCCTGCTGGCACGCGAGGTCCTGAGGTCGACCCCCGGTACCCACAAAAAAAAAAAAAAAAAAAAAAAAGAATGGGCAGGGAAGGAACTTCAAGGTTCCATATCTTCCTACACCTTGCTGTTAGCTAACTGTGTTCAGAACTATGATATGTGGCAATGGCATGAGGCTTTGGTGGAAGAAAACTCTGCCCAAGTGAGGAGATTCTCACATGGGATTGGCTGGTTGACGTACACACAGATGACTTCCGGAGATTTCAGAGCTGCAAAGGGAGCTAGTAAATGAGTTCATACACACACAGCTCTTGCATGAGCTGGTATGTAGCAAGTATTCAGTCAATATTAGTATGGGTATTGATGAAAAGGAAGTAAGAATTAAATTTATTTAGGGTGTGGGTTTGGAGGCCAGAGCACCATTTAGGATGAAAGAACGTGTTCAGTGCTGGGAAGCAAGGAAGATTGTGTGTCGCATTGTGTTTAAGTATTTTACCTGCTGCTTTGATGACTCTACTGGGACTAACTCATGAGGACATTCTCGGGAGTTGCTACTCCCACTGTCAGCCTCCTGAACCCTGGCAAGGGTTGTGTCTGTCCCAGCAGTCCCTGCCTGTGGGATATGATATGCTCAAAATACACCAGTAAAATAATGCAGTGAAGTTCTAAATGAGCGAGCAACCAGCAATGGTAGCCCCTAAAGTTACTACTACCTGAAGTTTAAAGAAATAACAGTAATGTGTCCAACACAAGGCTCTCCTCTGTTCTCCCTACCTGTGCCCTGTCTGCAGTGTTCAGGTCTGGGAAAAACAAGAGACTCATTCAGTGCAGAAGACCAGGAAGAAAGACAACATTGAAACTGTGCTTCAGACCCTTCTGGAACTTTCTTCAGATGCTCTGCCAAATGGGTCTTTAAGCACAGGTTTTTGCCTTGTCTTCCCCCTCCTGCAGAGTCTTTGCTGGGGGCTCTCGATCACAGTGTTCCATGGCTCCCTCTTCCCCTTGGTAGAGAGTTCCAGAAAGCCTTGTGTTCCCCTTCTTTTAATTGCTAATAATTATTCAATTTTATATAGCCCAGAGTAAAAAATATTCATGAATAACAAAGTGCATCAAGATTCAACATTTTAAACTATTGTGCTTTTTTAATTAAACTGAAGCATGGAATTAAATACAGTAAAAGGAGGAAATAAAGTGTATATGGCTATTTCAGTTCTCCTGTGGGTCTGCAAGGCAGGCAGATGGAAAGGCTGACCTGGAGCTATGCTCTGTGCTGGGGTCTGTAAAGGAGGCACCTAAAACATCCGGCCTGGCCAGGTCCATGCATTTGTTCACGTATGTATTCTCTAATTCACTTGGCACCTACTTCCAATTGCTACTGTGGTCCCTCCTTGTGCTTCTTGGAGGGATACGAATAGACTCGAACAAGGACTCTAAGGAGCTCATGATTTAGTCATGGCTGAGACAGATGCATGAAGCAGTCATGCTAGACTTGTATGGCGAATATAGGTAAACACACCCAATTCAGCACGCCCAAGGTGGGAGTCTCCATCAGGACTCACAACATGTGGGTCCCACCTTTGCTGCATCTTCTCAGCCTAGAGAGCATCAGCTCTAGGGATGCCGCAGAAGCAGGTGGACCATCCCTCTATGCCTGGAGAGGCTGTCTGCAGTGTGGAGACTTGGGTTCAAATCTCAGCTCTGGCACTTACCAGCTGTGTGACTTTGGGTGGGTCACTTAACCTCCCTTTGCCTCAGTTTCTTTTTCTGTAACATGGGGATAACCATGGAACCTACCTCATAGGATTGCTGTGAGGGCTAACCTAGTCATGCACAAGGGGCTCGGAATGTAGACAAGTCGGCCATCAGCGTTGTCGGCACTGAGGCCTTGGACCGTGACTTGCTGGGGTGTTTTCCCTCCCGTGGGCTTCCGGTTCTCTGGAGGGCTCTCTAAAGGTTTGCCTGCAAGGCAGGCAGGCAGGCTTCAGGGGAGACTTTTGAGGTCTGGAGTGCTCCTGAGAGTCTGTGTTAGCTAGCTTTTTGTGACAGGAGACCTGAGATAACCAACTTAGGAGGAGGAAAGATTAATTTTGGCTCCTGGTTTCAGAGGTTTCAGTCTGTGGTCAGCCCAGTCACCTTTGGGCCTAGAGATAAAACCTCATGGCAGAGAGCTCATGATGGATCAAAGTTGTTCACCTCCTGGCATCTAGAAAGAAGCAGGACAGGTGGGGACAAAATATACTCTTTAAACATGTGCCCCTGGGGACCTTCTTCCTCCAATAGGCCCCATAGTTTCTGCCACCTCCCAGTAGCACCACACCATCAGCTGGGAATCCAGCTTTCAAACGTGTGTTTTTGAGGGGCATTTAGGATCCACATCATGACAGACTTCTCAAGAACCAGTAAGAAGAGGCAGAACCAGAACCTTAGCAAAACCTCCTAGAAGGCCAGCCCCCAGCCTGAGGGAGCAGGAGCCAGACAGACCTGGGGAACAGAGTGGCAGGCAGCTGTCCGGGTCCCCACACTCCGGACCCTCCCAGGATCCCTTCTCTCAGCAAAGAAGGCGTGCTCACGTGTGGGTGCACATGCTGTGCCCCGTGGGCTGTGTTTCCAACTAAAAAAGGAAATGTGAGTTATTTATTTTGCAGCGTGAGCATGGCGAAATGCTTATGAACCAGCACAGGGACTCTGTCCAAGTAAACAAACCCACTTTTTGGAGAGGCGGCTGCTTTTTCCAGCCGAGAGATGAAGGAGAATGGAGAGCTCTCTGTTGCCACGGGGCTGCTGGCACGAGGCGGCATCTCCATCCTCGTCAGCCTCCCCCACCCATGACTCCAGTGTGGGCTGCAGAGCTGAACACCTCACAGCTGCCTTTTGCGTCACTTTACGCTGTAGCTGTGCTCAGTGAGAGAAGGATGGGGTTGTCAGGGGCTGTGCATATGAGCAAAAGGCCCTGGGCCTCTGCCTGGTGGGATGCCTGCTTGCGGCTGACTTTGTTTCAGGGCCTTGGTTTAAGCTCTAGCTTTATGTGGCTTTTATGGAATCACTAGCTCTCTCTGAGCCTAGGTTCCTCATTCATCAAGAGGGGGCTGGTCAAAGCTGGAATCCTCTCTATGACCAGCAAGGGCCCATGATCACCCGAGATGCTGTCCTCACCTTATGTCCTGCTTATTTCCCTGGTTGACTTGGTCCATCATGTTGGCCTCTGTGTTCCCCACCACACTAGCACAGCAGAGCCTCTGCCTCAGGGCCTTTGCACGGACTGTTCCTGCATTCTGGAATCCTCTTTTTCCAGATAACTGTCCAGTTCATCTCCCACCTCCTGGTTTTTATTTTTATTAGTATATGTTTGCGATACATAATGAACACATTCATCATGGGGGACATACATACCTTCTCAGTGAGGCTGTTCTAAAATCGTGTGACCCTCCATACATATACCTTCTTCCCCTGCTTTAGTTTTCTTCCTTATAAGTACCTTTCACGTTATATATTTTACTACTTTACCTTATTTATTGTCTGTTTTCTCATGTGAAGACAAACATTTGTCTCTGTTTCCAGCCCCACTGGTTACAGCGGTGGGGGGAGGAGTGTGGTGGGGGTGAGGAGACCTAGCCCGGTATGGGGTCCCCACACACTGGGCTTGCACACTCCCGGCTCCCCCAGGTCTCCAGAGCTGTGAGAAGAAACAGCCTCTCCAGAAGGCAGCTTCCTTTTGTGAAGAAATCCTCCTGCAGGTGTGTGAGCAGGGCCGGGGGGTTGCGCAGCCTGGTCCCTTCCACATATCAGCTCTGGGAAGTGGGCCGGCTCTGGAGCCTCTCAGCCTTTCCTGTGAATGGGGATAATGGTGCCATGACCTTATAGGGTCTTTTGTTGTAGGAGTCCACGCAAGTCTGAAGAGGGCCTGAATCTTCTAAGTACCCAGCAGGCGAGCTATTATTTTAAAAAGCACTTTCAGCTCTGATGCCCTAATTTCAGGCAGGGGGTCGCCTCCTATGGAACACGGGTCAACCTCAAGGCAGGACTGCTGGGGGCAGTGGTGTGGCTGAATCGTCCTGCCTCTCAGGCTGCCCTGGAGGAGGCTGGGGGTGTTGCTGAGTCTTTGGAGAATGGGTATCCGGGCAGGAAAATGGTGTTTCAAGATGACATGTGGGCTGGGAAACTTGGATGCTCTGAGTCCGGTGCCATGGTAGAGGTTGGGATGGAGGGACCTGCTCTTTTCCCTGAAGCGAGCCAGAAGCTGCTTATGAGGGCAGGCGCAGACAGCCTGACATTTTCTGCTTTCAGCTCCACCCAGCATCTTGTCTAGCAGTTCACACCTTTTCTGGCAGCAGGGCTTTGAGCCAGTGTATGAGTGTGCTTCCAGCCCAGGGCAGTTGGGCATGCATCGGCCCAGATCCTCTTGGGAGCTCAGAGGAAGGCCCTGAATGTCCTAGGAGCTGGGCCAGTCGGCTTCATCTGGCTGCATCCCTGGACCTCCTGGGATGGATTGTTCAAGTCAAGCAGCCTTTGGGTCCAGGCTGTGAAGAATCTGAGAAACCAATGAAGATTTGGAAAGAAAAATCTTTTTTTTTTTTTTTAAATTTGGGGTATAGAGCTCAAATAGGACGTTTGAGAATAAGCTTGTATTTACCTCTTGGTCCTAGACACAGGACAGACTTCTCAGGCCAGAATGCCCGTGACTCAGTGCTTTGGATTCAGAGAGGGGAGAGGCTTGGGAATGAGTCCTAGCTGCCTGACCACGGCTGGTCTCACACTCGTTCTTGTGGGGAAGATGGAGAAGAAGGGGCTGCCAGAACTTTGTGGTGAGTCCATGCAGCTTCCAGGATGACTTCCGCCCTCAGCATGAAGCTTGATTAAGGGAGGAGTGAACAGGGGAGAAAGGTATTTTCCCCCTTTGCCTTGTCACTATCCCGATGATTCATTGTATACGTGCCCTGGGTGATTTTTTTATGCCAGCTGGTGTTTGTCACATGACTCTTGTCCCAGCCAAACAGTGGCTTGGAGGGGAGTGAGGAAGCTAGATACAGTAATTCTGGGGTGCACTGGGGTGGTTTAGGATTCAGAAGCAAGCGTCTGAGTACTGCCAGTGGCTAGCAAGGCCTGGATTCACAGCAGTCTTTTCTGGAATGGCAGAATGACGCCATGAGCATGTGTTTGGTGAGCACCTTCCCCGTGCTGGGGGCCCAGGGCTCCCCTATCTGCAGAAACAGAGTCCTGAAGGCTCAGGAGTGAAGGTGGTGATTCCGCAGGGGCTCAGGGCCTGCCCTGAGCCCAGGAACCCTGGTCCTGACACTCTCCAGGGAGGTGACCCTGGGCAGATGAGGGACTGCAGGTTCAGATTCTTCCTCTGTAACCCGGGGATCATGGTGGCCCCATCACAGGGTGGCTGTGTGGGTTAAGGGCGGAAATATTCAGAGTGGGGTGTGTGTCAGTGATGGAGCTGTTTTCACTGTTTTCCTCTGCTTCATTTCTTGTTGCGGCCTTTAGTCGGTGACATGGTTGCCTTCTTTGGAACAGCGCCACTCAGTGTCAGCGAAGCCCATCTGTTCATTCAGTCCATTTGTTCATCAGTTATTGAACACCCACTCTGCGCCAGGCACAGGAGCCTTGCTGGGACCGGAGAGATGACTCGGGAGCGATTCTTGGCCTTGCACACTGGCATGGGCTGCTGTGTGGCAGTTTTCTTCTCAGTGGACTTGTGCTGGTTAGGCCTGTTCACTACTGGCCACTTGGGACCTCTAGATAGCTTTTCTCCTGCTTCTGCTCCTCAGATAGCTCAGCTGAAAGATGATAGTGAAAATACCAATCATAGAAGTAGCTGGGGATTAAACGAGCATGTGTATACAAGGGGCACAGTGCCAGCATTTATTTAGAAAGTCCTCAATCAGTGTCAACACTGATGACCAGTTGGCGCGGTGGACAGTGAATAGGTGGTGGACACACAGTACAGGAGGCTCTGTGAGAGGGCTGAACCAAGCATTGTGGGAGGACATCTGGGACACAGACCCTGTCTTCAAGATGGACAGTAAGGGCAATGCCCTCTGTCACCAAGGATGAGCTCACTTGTCCCATTGGGGTTGCTTCTAACTCTCAGGCTGCTACCCTCTGGCCCCATGGGAACCCTCTAAATGTGAATCACCTCCTAAGGTCATCTCCATTGCTGTCCTGGGGTGTGATCATGGCACCATGAGCTTGGGGCTGCCTCTCCCTGCATAGCCAGGAGGGACAGGCAGCAGCTGCAAGGGTGACCTGCATGAGGCCACTGATGCCCGCAGTGGATTATGTCTTGCGTCATACCCCTCCCCTCTGAACCACAGCTTGTAAACCCAGCAGTGCTTCCCCTAGTGTGTAAGATTTCCTTAGTGTGCTGGCTCGAGCCCTGGCCCACTTTCCCCACTGCATAAAAGTGTGTGGAAATACAATGGTGTTTTTCAATAAGGTGGCATGTTTGGCTTTTGGGAAGGAAGAATGTTCTTTACAGTACAGGACTATCATGTCTCAGCAGGACTTAGCTTCCCTGGTTTCACCTGTTAAATGTCACCGGTCCCCTCCCCAAATGTCCCCTAGGTCAGTGATGGTGAACCTTGTAGAGATCGAGTGCCAAACTGCAACCCAAGACCCACTTATCTCACCTTGCCAACACTGCAATTAAACCTGAATACTGAGGTTTTAGCTTAGAAAATACAACTCCTACATTAATGCCTTTTGTCTTAAAAGAAAAACACAATAACACACATGCCATAGGTCTGCTACCACTGCCCTAGGTGATTGGATGAACTGCAGCTGACAGCTGAGGTGGACAGCTTGTGCTTCCCCTCTCCTGGGCTCTTTTTCTGACTTTCCTTCCTTTTTGGGATTGTGGGCCCCTCCTGCCTGAGCCATCAGTTTGTTTGCCCCTTATTGTCTATGGCAATGGGGTCCTGCAGCCCTGCGGTAGGACCAGGGAGGGAATGAGGAAGAGGAAGAGCATGGTGGCGAAGCAGAGGGAAGGTAGGTGAGAGCAGGTAGGGGAGGCAGCACAGGGGTCTCTTGAGGGACAAGGGCTCTGCTCTCTCCTGCAGCACCCCTGACCTGGCCATATCTTCGTAGGGATGGGGGAAGGTCAGGTTGGAAGGCAGGCAGTCTCTCCAAAACTGAGGCTCTGAACAGGGTCTGACATTCCTGGAGGCAAACAGAGCCAGAGGGGGCTCTGTAGAAGTGCTCTTAGGATCTCAGTTTCAGGAGCTGATATTTCGGGGTGTGGAGGGAGGAAGGCGCAGTGATGACTGGCTTGGGATTGGGACGGGAACACAGGGCTGGTGGAAGGGAGCCACCAGCTGCTGCAGACTCTGACTGCAGGGACTTCAGTCTCCTGACTCACCCCTGCACCAGCTTCCTGGATAAATAAAGTGACAAATAACCGATTGTCGTGAGCACTGAAACACCCACGGCCAGGACGTCGTGGAGATGAAAACTTGGCATTCCCATAGGACATCTCCACCGTGGTATAACAGCCAGGAACGTGCAAGAACACGAAGAAGAGCCATTTCAGCTCGGAAGGCCACGCTGCTGTTCTTTCTCCCTCTTGTTTCTTCTTTTGCTTTCTTCCTATGCAGCTCCCTTGCCTCTCTCCTCCCTCCTGTCTTACAAACCTTTCGTTGCACATGATGGGAAAGATCCACATTCCTGGAAGGACTCCAGATAGTCAGTGCTGTCTCTTAGAGGCCAAGAGAAGCACCACCCTCAGCCTGTCTACCCATCCACCCAACTGTCCATCCATCCGTGCATTCAGCTGTCCACCTATCCATCCATCCATCCATCCATCCATCCGTCCATCCATCCATTCAGCCGTCCACCTATCCATCCATCCATCCATCCATCCATCCATCCATCCATCCATCCATCCATTCATTCAACCGTCCACCTATCCATCCATCTATCCAACCATCCATCTACCCATCTATCCATCCCTCCCTCCATCCATCCCTCCATCCATCCATCCATCCCAGCCTGGCCTCAAATCCTCCCTCCACCAAGATGCCTCTCTTTCCAGCTGGACAGTAAGCTCCTAAGATCAGAGCCCAGGCTCAGACTTTACAAACCATCCAGCCCCAGCTGGTCTGGGGAGCGGGTGCTGCTGGACATTCCTGGGGGCTCCCTGAGTCCCTTACCTCGTCTTGCTGCCTCTGTTGCCAATTCCAGTCTCAGTCCCCCTGCTTCCTAACTACGTGCCCTCAGGCAAGTTCTGAGCCTTAGCTTCATCATCGGTACAGTGGGGATCATAATCCCATTGAGGTCATAGGGTTGTTTCCAGCACTTGATGGAATAAGGCAGGAACTTTGCTTTGCACGGGGCCTTGCACATACTGAAGTGCTCAAAAACAATGTTGCTGATCATCCCCATTCTCCTCTGTGGCTGCAGGAGGGGGAGTTGGAGCAAAAGGAAGAGGCATCTGCCTTGCTGGATCGCCAGTCACAGCATGGCCAGATTCAGTAAATAACAATACCAGTGAATTTATTTGTTGATCTGAAATTCAGAATTAACTGGGTATCTTGTATTTTGCCTCTCAGCCCTCATCAGTCCCTCAGAAGCTGGGCCTAGATGGTCTCCTCCTTCAGGGTCCTGACTGGGACTGTCATGGAAGTGGGTCAAGGAAGTCTTGGGGACCCGGGGCAGCCCGCACTCTGGCTGATCACCTGCCCAGTAGCTGCAGGCTGGAAGCTAAGGGGAGCAAAGCAGGGGTGAGGAAGCCAGCCAGGCAGAGGCCGGCAAGGGTAGGGACCCAGCTGCAACACTGAGGTTATGTGTGTTGCACACAAAGCGTGTGGACTCGGGCCTGGGCAGAGTGGAGCAGTGTGTGTGGGTACACACCCCGCCAGTGCTTAGCAGCGGGCACGCACCCCGCCAGTGGGTAGGGCACAGCAGTGGCTATATTTTCTTTTCCATCTTGGAGGAAACTGCCTGCAGATCTCAAGCTTCCCCAACCTATGGTGTGTGCCTCCAGCTTGACTGCATTTCTCTGCTTCCTGTTCTTTCTCTCTCTTCTCTACTGTCTTTCCTCCCTCTGCTCCTGCTTCCCTCCCTTATTTCTCTCCTTCCCTCTCTTCATACTCAAATCCTCTCTGGATCGGCCTCCTGAGGGAACTGGAGGGCTACTGACAAATCCCTGCTCCCTGCGGGCCTCACCGCAGGCTCCCGCCCTCTCTGGGAGTCCCCAGTGGGGCTGGCCCTTGGCAACAAGGCCTGCGTCCTGGTGATGGTGATGAGGAGGAACTGCCCAGGCAGGTTCTGAGGCCTGTGGGGGTAGCAGGGCTGTGTCACTCAGAGGGGCCCACAGTTTGCAGTTGGAGGATTGTCGGGGGTGGCCCTCCTGTCCAGGTAACATTCTGTTGCTCCACCCATGTGGGGGCTGCAAACCCTGCTCCCCGTTTTTTCTGCCTGGCACACAAGGCTCTTCACAGTTTGCCTCCTTTCTTTCTTTCTTGTTTCACCTCCCACCTGAAGCTCCAGGTAAATGAAACAGCCTAGGGGTCTAAGAAAGCTGTGTGTGCCTCAGCCCCTGCCCCTGCCCACAACCAGGCCTTGTATCTTCTGTGTGTCTCCTGCCTCAGCGAGATCCAGCCTTCAGGATTCAGCTCTGATACCTACCTGCTCCTCCAGGAAGCCCTCCTGACAGCCCTGGCCAGCTTGGCCTTCGGGGCTCTTTCTCCTGTGAGCTGTTCACTGTGTCCATGTTTTTACTTTCACCACCTCCTGCCCCTTAGGGCCTTGTAGTTGGATGTATATCTCATGCAGACCAGAAGTTCCTTAAATTTTATCTTCCAATTATTCCTGCCACAGGGCCTTTGCCCTTGCTGCTGCTCTTTGGGGAACACCCTCATCCTCTCAAGACTTGTGCGGTCTCAGCCCCAGTATCACCTCTGCAGTGGGAGCTTCCCTGACTCCTCTTACCCCTGGATTACTTTATTCATTGCAGCTTCTTCTTTTATCTCTCAGTGGTTTGTTTCAGTTTGTTGGTCTTCATCCCTGGAGAGTTGTAGGTATGAGGTGGGGCCTTTTCAGTTCTGTGCCCGTCTTGACCCATTGTCCCTTCTGACCAGCTGGCTGGGGTCTGGAGAGAAGGAATTCCAGGCCGGGATCCCCTCTGTGGGGATGAGAGAGGCATAGGGGTGTGTGGGCTGATATCTCTGAATTTCCTGATGATACGAGCTTGGGAGTGGAGTCCTTCAATCTGCAGCTCATCAACCCCTCCCTTTGCAGTTCTTAATGTGTGTTTGTTTTGGGATTCTTTGGTTAGGTTGCTGCCTGGCCAACTCCTTCATTTCCTGAGAATGCGACAGCTTTGAGGAGGAGCAGCTACAGCGGTGGGGTGGGCTCTGGGATCTGTGTGCGGGGAGCTGGCATTTCCAGGACCCCTTGCTCCACCTGGGAGATTCCCAGCCCATGCCTGGCCTGGGTGGCAGCACCCTCAGGGCCTGCTTGTGGGGATGAAGCACTTCTCTGGACAGGGACTGCTCCGGGCAGGGGCCTGGGGTGGGGTGTGGATGTGAGGATTCAGTCCTCCGTAGCCATGCTCTCTGCTCAACTCCTCAGGAAGGCCGACTCAGAAGTGAAGAGGTGACATATGTCAGTTTGGGAGAAGCCAGCAGAGATGATCTGCTCAGGGCATCATGCTATTCAGATGAGGAAGCCTAGAAAGCATGTCCCAAAAAAGACATGCTTTGCGCAGGGTCACAGGGTTGAGGTAGGACTGGCACACAGAACTCCTCCACCTCACTGGCACCTCATCGTCAATCATAGGTGGACTCTCATGTAGCCAGGGGCTTAATTCAGAGAGGTGGGCTTTCGTGTCGCCCACCCCTTTTATATTGATTTTCAGTGTACAAAGATAAGTCTCCCTTTCTTTCACATTCCTCCTCCTTCCTCCCAGTTCATCACGCGAGAAGGTTGAGCTAATGAGGACAAGGTCTTCAGTCCCAGGGGAGTGGACAGCGGCTGATTCTGTACTGATCCCTGGTCCAAAGAGGTGTTACTGATCCCTTGCTGCACCTCCAGGGCTCCCCTTTGTTGGCACAACCACATGATTCTTTAATGGAAGAGAGAGCTCAGAGCACTTGTTTTTTTGATACAGGTTTTAGAAGCTTGTTTCTATGTATTTAACCTTCTCAGGGGTCACTGGAGAACTCTCGTGCAGAACTCTTTGGTCCAGGTATGTGACTGCAGCTGGCTCAGGCCACTGCATCCTTTAGGATAGCATCCAGGGGGATGGGCTCGGCTAGCACCTTGTGGGAAGCTTGTCCTGCAGAGCTGTTGCCCTCCTGACTCACTGCGAGGGATGGGGAAGGAGGGATTCCATGGTAACAAGGCTGGAGAGCCCTAGCACCATGGTGTCATAGCAACCGAATGGAGGAATTCCATCCACATAGTGACAGAGGGACCCCTGGGCCTATCAGACTCGGGCTGGCCCACTGCATTAGCAACCAGCCTTGCCCCCTGTGATGGGGTGATGGTGGAAAGAGAAAGGAAATGCTGGAGTGGGAGGGTGGAAAACCAACCAAAACCAAAAAACAAAACACAGAAAACAGAAATAGAAAGGTGTCTGTTGGATAAGTACCAATGAAAGAGAAGAGTGAAGCTTGTCCTCACCTCCTCTGGCAAGAGTTTCCTGATTCACCCCCTGCTTGAGACATCTGGTGTTCATATTCTTGCTCTGGTCTGGAGCAGTGGACCCTGGCTTTGGGGGCAACACATACTCCTGGTTTTCCTTCTCCGATCTTCCCTGTTGCTTTTGCTAAGCACTGGAGACATCAGGCAAATGATAAAATGATAATTATTGGCTGATCTGTCCCCCAGTGTGTGGCTTCTTACTGTTCCCACGTGTGTCCACTTTGGCTAGTTAAGTGGCCTGTGGTGTCTGCTTTCCTTTTCACGTTTTACCCTCACCATGGACAAATGTCTGCCCTTTTCTCTGCAGTGTGGGCACATGCAGTTGCTCAGGACTTGATTCTGGGTCGGGTAACTGGTTATGAGTTCTTTGGTGGCTAGTATTTTCAGCAACTGGGAAACCTTTGTGAGATAGGAACATCTCCATCTCTATGGATCCAGGGAAGGAACTGAACCTTCACCTTCTTCCCTCGTCGGTTATGGAAGGACAGGGGAGAGGAGAAATAATGGAGGGGAGGATGGATGGTGCAGTAGCAGAAAAGGAGACTGGACATCGGCCTTCCAGGCACGTGTCTGGACTGTGGGTGGCTCAGTGGTCCAGGCAGCTTTAGATGCAGAATGTCCTGAGGCCTTGGGGCACAAGGTGGATTGAGTTTTCTGCACATATACAATGAGGTCCTGCAGGGCTGGGCCATGGTTATGCTTCTTGACCTTCCATAGCACCTGCACCTGGAGCAGCATCCAGTAGGTACTCGGTATTTGCTGACAGAATCGTCATTCACGTCCTCGTCCAGTGTATACTCTAAATGAGAAAATGGAGCATTTCTCCACAGATTACCAAACTCCAGGGGCACTGATAAGCCCCTGATACATTTCTGAGTGTAAAATAGTGTCTTACTGACCATTGAGTGAATATTTGGAGCACTGGGGGCAGGGGTTGGGATTGGGGAGTGTAGGAAAAAGTCATGCTTACCAAGGCGGGCGGTCCAGGTTACAGAGAGAAACATCTCTCCATTCTCCACGGCCTTCATTGCAGCCAAGTGAGATGACTCTGTATCTCAGGGGGCTCAGACTTTAGTTGAATCAGAATCATCTGGAAATCTGACTAAATACGCAGCATCCGAGGGGCACCCCAAAGATTCCAAATCAGCAGTCCTGGGAATCAGCATCTTATCAAGCTCCCCAGATGACTGTGATGGAGGTGAGCTGGGGAAGCAGCACCACTCTACCACGGGGCACTTCTCATTCAGTGATGCCCCTGT
Source organism: Erethizon dorsatum (assembly GCA_028451465.1). Classification (NCBI taxonomy): domain Eukaryota; kingdom Metazoa; phylum Chordata; class Mammalia; order Rodentia; family Erethizontidae; genus Erethizon; species Erethizon dorsatum. The sequence continues at coordinate 89,570,859 of CM051822.1, forward strand.
GAGCTGCTTAAACTTCAGGCTTACTATCTCAGGGGGTTTGCAGATCATGTGAACAACAGTCCGACAGCCTCTGGTCTGGAACTTCACCATCCCCAGCAAAGCAGGAAGCAAAAGTGCAGTTCTCCTTTATCCTGACCTCCTGAGCCGGGAGGCATGGCAGGTTGGCTGGGCTCGTGTGTGGTGGGAGCAGTGAGGAGCCCTCACAGGATATGTGAGGGTTACACAGGTGAGGAGGGAGAGCTGAGGTCACTTCCGTGGACATGATGGAAGCTCTAGAATGCAAAGTGGATTGAGGATATTGGTTTGCTATTTTAAGGGGTGCCTTTAAAGAAAGGAAAGCAAAGGCATTTATTTATAAGCCAACCTACTTTGCAAAAAGTTCAGAAAAACCCAACCCATAGCCTGCACTTCTTTTTGTTCTGCCTTTGCCTGCTGCAGTTGGCTACTGTGGAAGGGGGAGGGCTAATGATTTTGATAACATCCCCGAGGGCAGTAACCAAGAACTGAGTCCCTGCTCTGTCCCTGCACAGTGCTGAGTGCTGACTGTTCATGATTTCATCTTCACAGTGAGCCTGTGAGTTCTATGCACGGTCTCTCTTTTTAATAGTTGAATAAACAGGTTTTAAGAATAACATGCCTAACTGGGTGCAGTGCCATGTGCTTCTAATTCCAGCTGCTTGAGAGGGTGAGGCAGTTGAACTGCAAGTTCTAGGCCAGCCTGGGCAACTTAGTGAGGTCCTGTCTCAAAGTAAAAAAATAAAAAGTAATGGGGACTAGCTCAGTGGGAGAGTGCGACTGTGGACTGTCCTCAATACTGGGGAGGAGTGGGGGAGAATAGTGTGCCCACTGATTTACAGCTGGTAATCAATGGAGCCCAGAGCCCAGATTTGATGCCGCTCCCTAGGTTGGAAACGTTACGCAAGTAGATGATCCTTTTATGCACCTCCCTCTCTCCTCTCTCATTCTCTTCCTCCATGTGCCAAAATGTGCATTCTTCTCTCCAATGTATCCTGTGTTGTTTCTATTTTTGGTACTTTATTATAGTACATGGAGAGTGGAAATGGAATAGAGGGACTAGAATAAACAGGTATTTCAAAGCAGCCATGAGCATCAGCAGCAAGACACACAGCACGAGGGGAGGTGTTTGTGCAGGTCAGGAGATGGCCGGAGTGGTCATAGGCAGCAGAGCCCTGATTATCCACGTGCTTGTTAGCGAAGTTCTTCTTCTGTGTTGTGAAATGTTTCTTCTTCTTGATAGATTCTTTTTTTGGGGGGGGGGTACTGAGGGTCGAACTCAGGACCTCGCACGCCAGCAGGCGCCCGTGCCGCTGAGCGATATCACCGGCCCTTTTTTCGTATGTGGGTACCGGGAGTCAAACTCATGACCTTGCGCTTGCCAGGCAGGTGCTTATGCCGCTGTGCTATCTCACTGGCCCGATAGATTCTTTTTAAGATTAGATTCATGAGCTCTTTCCTCTTTTGTTTCTTTTTTTTTTTTTTTTTTTTTTTGGGTACGGGGGGTCGACCTCAGGATCTCGCGTGCCAGCAGGCACCCGTGCCACTGAGCGATATCACCGGCCCCTTTTTTGTATGTGGGTTCCGGGAGTCGAACTCGGGCCCTCGCGCTTGCCAGGCAGGCGCGTACGCTGCTGAGCCATCTCACCGGCCCATCCTTCTTCATTTCTGTGGACAAAGGACATGCATAAAAAGTCAGATCTCATGTGTGAGATGCGGTACCCAAGATGGTGCCTCCTTTGGGCATTTGGTTTGGGGAGGTGACATGGCATTAGGGAAGGTGCTTTGGAGGATCGTCCAGAGTTCCCTGGGGGTGAGTGGAGGCCTCAGTTACAAAGACGGTGCAGTCCTGCAGACCCCACCTCCCACAGGTGCTTACCCTTAGGGTATACCAGTTAACCTCTTTCATGCAAATCTCTGCCTCGGAGTTCTGGGTGCCCAACCTAAGGTACTTCATGTAGAGGGTTTTATAGTGATCAAATGAGGTCATTGATAGGAGTGCCTGGCACAGCGCTGGGAAAACAGTAGGTTCTGTCCTCGATAAATGTAGTTTGTATTTTATCAGTTTAAAAATGTTTATAGAAACTCTAGGGGCAAGCAGCTTTACTGTATTTTGGAGAAAATATTAAGTATGCAGTCATGATCAGGGCTCTCTAAGTTTCAATAAAAATTGGAATTCTCTGGAGCTATGAAGGAAGCCCTCCTATGAATTCACGTCAAACTTCTTTATCAGAAGTGGTTTGGGACATTCAGACGAGCTTTGTGTAATGGAATTTAATCATGGTGTTATTTCTTCTATTTTACAAGAAATTGTACACTCTCTGGGGGAGGATCTTCCTGAAAATATTTTCACTTATAGGAAGAGATTAAACAAACGCAATCTTTTAGTGAGGAATTAATGAGGACAGGAATCTCAAACCCAGTGAGGCAAGAAGTGGGCCATCATTCACGTCTGCTCTTCTGTGTGTGTGTACATGCGTGTGTGTGTGTGTGTCTCCAGGGGCATGTCTTTGGTTTCCCCTTCACTGGGAGCATTTAGGAGCTTAGTTGATGGCTACTGGTAGGAGCAGGTATGATCCTGGGCGCTCCATTAAGCATTCCACTAAGCTAATAGGGTTTAGCGTCCCACTTAGAGATAACATTTTTTATAGGTTTCTGACAAAACTGGAAAAAGAATGGGAAGGAATTTATGCATTACTGAAATGTATAATATTAAAAGTGGAAGGCCATTTTCCATCCCTACCTCCTAGCATAAATTTCACTCCTCAGAGGTAACCACTATCACAAATTTGGTATTAGTCTCTCTCAGGTTTCCTCTGTACATATATGATCACATACATAAAGGTATATACGGTAATTACATGCATGTGCACATATATTTAAATAAATGGGATCCTATCATAAATTCTATCTTCTTTTTCACTTATTCTAATTGGACATACTTTCATGTCTGTATGTAAATCTACTTCATCATTTTCAGTGTTTGTGCATAATACTCCATTGAATGACTGCACTAAAGTTTATTTAAAATGGCCACAGTTGCATTATTCACAGTAGCTTCGATACAGAAACAACTTACATGTCCATCGACAGTTGCATGGATAAAGAAATTGTGGTACATATGGGCAGTGGAATATTTCCAGTCATAAAAAAGAAGGAAACCCTGCCATTTGTGACAGAATGGATGAACCTGGAGGACATGAGGCTAAGAGAAATAAGCCAGGCACAGAAAGGCAGATATTATAAGATCTCATTTCTATAGAGAATCTAAAGAAGTTCAGCTCACAGGAGATGAGAGTAGAACAGTGGCTCCCTGGGCTGGGGAGTGGGGAGAATGGAGAGATGCTGTTCACAGGGTAAAAACTTCCAGTTCTGAGATGAACATATTCTGGGGATCTAATGCATAGCATGGGTGGGGATGGATGAGTTTAAATTGGATTTTGGTAATTATTATACAAAGTCTACATATAGTAAATCATTACATTATACCTCTTGAATATAGTCAACCTTTGACAAATATTTTAAAATATATACATACATAAAAGCAGTGATGACAATGATAAGCATCCAAGTTGTTTCCAGCTTTTCAGTATGGTAAACAATGCTGCAGTGAACATCTTTATTCACATGTTCACTCTACCATTTAAACATATGGGCCTTGACTCACCAAGTCAGTGACTACTGAGTTGAATTGAAGGCCATGTGCAGCTTGATGAGACACCAAAGGGGCATAGTAGCTGTCCTTATCACACAGTCTGACACTGATTGCTTAGGAGAGAAAACCATCACACGTAGATTTGGACAAAGAAAGAATGTGGTGCGTGGAAGTTCTCCCAGGCGAGAATGTGCATTACCACGATTGTCTAGAGCCTGCTCTTCCTGGCCATTCCTTATGCCACAGAGGGACCTTTTCCTATGTATTGGGGTTTGCTTGCATATGGATGCTAGAATAACTAGAGTTGTCTTTCTTTATAGTTTTAGGGTTTGGCTCTGATCTGAGTGCATTTACAGATAATCATGGGGCTGTTGCCTAAGCCAGTTAAAATCTCACAGTGCTTCAGGCTTTACATGACAAGTTTCCTATTCAAAGACAACAGGTGGCATTGCCTTGGTGGGTGCTGAGCCTCCAACATGTAAATAAACATCAAAGATGTTCACTTATGAATAATTAATTTAAAAATGCATCCAGAACATACTCTGTGACATAGCAGTTGATCTACAACACCATTAATGTGTCTAAGTGAAGAGTCTGGTTTAATGATGCCATTCAGCTTATTCATGGCCCAGTCTGTGATTTAATTCCATCACCCGAGGATTCAGGCAAGCCCAGCACACTTGCTGTTGCTCGGTTCCTCAGTGCGTTATGAAGGGCGGGTGTTTAAGGTTTTGTACTGTCCTGCCACTTACTCAGAGGAGAAAGCTTTCATGAGGGCCATGAGTTGGGCCAGTTACTCTTTCTAAGAAGTCATGGATCCTATGAGCCCATTAGGCAGCCCTCTTGTTTTTTTCAATGCACTCCCTTATTTCCTTCATAAAATAATTGTGAAGGAGGACAGACTTTAGTAGTTGCATTTTACAGTGTAGATTCTGGGAGATCAGAGTGTAATGACTTGTGCAAAGCCACACTGGGACCTCACAGATTTCTTACGACCAAATTTCCTGTTTTATAGTCATTGCACTGTTTTCTGCAAATAACTGATTGGACATATCAGAGAGATGTACACTCAGAATGACTGTACTTATCCCCACCTCTCTGAGCAAAACTCGAGTTCAATGTGTGAAAATTTTAGGGTGAGAAATTTTTGTTTTTGTTTTGCTTTCGGTGTTCAATATCCATTTAACTGCCGTGTCTGCGTTTCAGCCTGCTGTTGACTCTTTAGCGTAAGTACACATACACACAAATGCATGACACCTCTCACAATGAAAAAAAATGTCACTTTAGAAGAAAGAGGAATGATTTTATTATAGAGAAACATAATTAGGCCCCTCATCAAACAAATGGCCAATGAATGTTTATCCTCTATAACTCAGGGCTGTACACAGGGAAGGACGAAGCTATTCAAAGAATTGTCCTTGCCCCGAGCAGCTTAGGATCTAGTTTGGGAAATGGAAGACAGAGTTAAATAACACAGAGAAGTCTGCAGTCAACTGTCCATCATGTGCCATGGGAGACTTTTCTTTCCGAGGAATTTGGAGAAAGTAGGGTCACTGTGAGAAGGTGGGGTCAGGCAAACAGCATTAAGTGCCCGCATTCTTACAACAGAAGGGTCTTAGGATGAACAGAGTGGGAAAAGAGGGGGCTTTCCAGCACACTGCAAGTGCCACAACTTTGGGGTTCAGTAAGGAAATTTCAGGGAGCTATAGCAGAAGTGATCTATCCTGTTGCTTCTGATCACATCTGTGAGCTTCTGGGGAACTTAAGGAGTGCCTGAGTCACTGCTTCCTGGGGCCACTTTATGTAGAAAAGGCCAAAGGATGTAGCAGTATAAAAGGATAAAAGCCTGGACTATCAAAATGTCTTGCAGACTTGCTATTCAGGACCTTACCTTGAGGTGTCCCCGATTACCTGGTCGTCACCACTGTGTCAGCACTGTAGCAGCACTGTCATAGTCATCACCATCAGACATGTGCATAGAGCTTCGGATGGGGATTTCAGTGCTCGTGGAAAGACTCATCTTCAGGGGGCCTCCTCAAGAACGGAAAAATGATCCTCAGTATCGATCACTGTTCTACCAAGTATATGCCATGGAGCAACGGATCTAAGATGAGAAGGGATCTTAGCTTTGGGTTAAGACATCTAGGGAAGCTTCAGAGATGGGATGGCACCCACTGGCTGTTGAAGAGTATCCAGGATTGGCATTGCTAGATGAGCGTTTAAAGATGAGTGGAAAGACCATTTGGGTTAAAACAACCTATGGAAATGTGTGAAGCAGGAATATGATGGCATGCCTGGACAGGAGTGGACCAGGTTTGCTGAGGAACACAGTCATGTGGGATATTAGGTGAGGGAGGATGAAGGGCCTCCGGGGATCTTTAGTGTTAGTATAAAGCCTCCAAGACTTTGCACCCTAAGTGCAGGAAATTCTTGATTGTCAGAAAATAATAGGAGCTAGTAGATTTTTAAAAATACAGATGATTTTAAAAGATGGGTGATTTACTGTTACCTGTTAGGGCAACTGCATCTGAGTGCAATTTGAGCTTTATTCTAGTAGTAACATATCCTGAGATACATACAAATTATTTTCTCATGCACTCCTAAGTAAAACAAACAAATACCCATCTGAGGGGCTGTTGAGAAATTGTAAACGTAATAGACCACAGAGCAGAGTTAAACTGAAGCATTGCTAAAGTTGTGCTTCAGATTGGTGAGTGGTTGATGGGTGCTGAGCTGTGATTTAAGGAGTGGGTGGTTTGTCCAGAGCCATCAATATTATGTCATTGGATCACTTTGTAATGGTGAATGAGATGGCTTGAAATGTGCATTTGCTGTATTGCTCAAGAAGGTTTGGTAGCAATGAAAGAAGCAAAACTCAAACTGGATTAAGCCAAAACATAATCTAACTAAAAATAACAGAAGTCCAGAATGGGGTAGCTTCGATTAGGCTGGATCTGGAGGCTGTGTGGCCATGAGTTTGTGGAAGTTCTTCCCTTAAAAGCTACTAGTATTTAATTTATGTAGTGTTCCATCCTGCTTAAGATGTATATGGTGCAGACCTCTTGGAATTGAGCTAATAGGTTATTTGCCTTCAAATCCCAGACTTTTGGTCTACTTGTGCCATGTTTCTGTTTATTGTGGATTCACCTCCCTGGAAAGCAACCTGTTCTTGGAAAAAATATACATAAATGATGTTTGGCATTTACCTATGAGGGTCTTTAAAGGCTTGCAGCAAATGCTTTCCAAGTCATGGGCTTGGAACAGGGGGAGAAGGTGTAGGAGATGGATGCGATTTTCTCCATTTGGTAGGTTTAGGAAGTAAGATACAGGGAGGGTTAGAAGGTTTGCAAGGGAATATCAGTGACAGCGCCTAAGGCAGAGAGAGGATGGTACTCTTAATTTCAAATTTGTTTTCCTGACAATTGGTCTTCATCTTTTCTGATTCCAATATGATATTTCCTTTCAAAAAGTAGCACTTTAAACATTTGCTTTCTCTAGAGAGTCCATTCAAATCCATTGGTGAGCCCAAAGGATAATAGCCAAGAAATCATTTAATGAGATCTAGACCATTTTACAAGGCGTGCCGAGTTTCTATTTATTGTAGCACTGCATTCAATGTGCACTTCTCTGATTTTTCTTTTAAAACAGAGTAAAAAAATTGTTTTCTGTAGCATTTCCACTGATTGCTAATTCTAAATGCAGTGGGTAATGAAGGAAGTAGCCGACTGGTTCAAGAGTTCAGGCAAGAGTAGATATTATTGATAAGAGGCTTCCGAGCAGGTATCAAGTGCTCAGGTAATTGGTTTTATGATTTTTTGGTATTGGGTAGAGAAATGATCCTTTCCAACTCTTTGAACATCAGTAGTATTTTGCTTCATTTCTGCTACTATTGTTGATGCTTGTTGCATTTATTACATAAGCCTATGGCAGGGGTTGGCAACTTTTTCTTCCTAAGGGCAGACAGTAAATATGTTAAGCCATAGGGTGGACCACTGGCCTCTGCTATTCTTTGAAAACAGTCATACACAGTACATACATGAATGGGAGTGTGTGTGTTGCAGTAAAACTTTCTTTACAAAACAGGTGGAAGGCCTGGCTGCTAGGCAGTGTCTGCAGAGCTTGGGGTAGACTGTGCTGGAGTCTGTCTGTGTGGACTCTGCTGCCTGAGTATAGCTGAAAGGCACTGTGTTTTCCTCTCTTTCTGCAGCCTCCATTTGGCTCCCTCCTTTTTCCTCGCAGTACTCTAACTTTCAGTTTTTCAGTGAAGTTTTCAAAAGTCACATTTCTGGTGACTGCATTTCCAACTTAGGGGCATCGTGGCCCTTGGACTGGACTCAGAGCCTTGATTTTAGCTCTGCATAAGCAAAGACCAGGAAAATTTCTCTGCTTCAGTGCTGGAATGCAGGTACATGGCCTAGTGCAGGTGTGCCCAACCCACGTCTTGTGGACTGCATGCAGCCCCGGACAGTCACTGATGTGGCCCCACAAAATCATAAACTTGGGCCGGTGACACAGCTCAGCGGCATAAGCACCTGCCTGGCAAGCGTGAGCTCCTAAGTTCGACTCCCGGTACCTGCATATAAAAAAAAAATCATAAACTTTTGACGTTACTATGTGATCTTTAGCTACATTTTTTGTGAGTAGATCGTGCGGTGTTCAAGCACGGACTGTGTGGGCCACAGCAGCGCGCTGTGTAGGGAAGGACGCAGTGCAGTGTTGACCCCGCCTCCTGCGCCTGTCGCACATGCTCGGATCAGAACCTGGGTGTATCTTGCGATGCTGAGCAGACTGCCTAACCTTACCGAATGCGTCCTCAGCTGTGAGAATGTCTGCTTTGCTCATTTCATCGAGTTGTGCAGATCGTTCACTCATTCCATCTTAGTGAGCACTGATTTTCTGACGTAGATTTTGCGAACCATTAGGAATATAATGACAAACAGAAGGAAAAGACCTAACCTTATGGAGCTCACTTCAAGTGAACAAAGTAGTTAATGTAAGGGATTAAAAACTTCAAATTGATTGATTATGCAAGAGATTAGGTTTTCTTGATCTTTTGAAACAAAAATCGTTCCAAAATCCAAGGGAAATTTTGGTGATTTATTAAAGACTCTTAAGAAAGCCAGGGCCGGTGAGATGGCTCAGCGGCGTAAGCGCCTGCCCGGCAAGCGCGAGGGCCCGCGTTCGACTCCCGGAACCCACATACGAATAAAGGGCCGGTGATGTCGCTCAGGGGCACGGGCGCCTGCTGGCGCGCAAGGTCCTGAGGTCGACCCCCGGTACCCACAGAAAAAAAAAAAGCCAATGGGTCAGTAGTTCAGATAGAATGATAAGGGTGGAAATGGGGCTAGGGACTAAACTAAAACGAAGTTTAACAGTGGCCCACTGGAGCTGTTTTCTACTGAAGTTCCCCTCTGAGAGAAATGAAAGAGATGTTCAACTCCATCTGTACTCCAGACCTGAGATTACCATTAAAGTCAGCTGGTCAAGGGTAAAAATAAGAGTGTTGGAGGCTTCATTTTGCAGCGTTGTCAGCAACCAGCTGGAAAAAATAGCAGCTCCTGTGATTACTAGGAAATTTCTTGAAAGGTGTAGAAGTGTATCAGGTAATCTATTTGTCACCTACTTCAGTGGCATTTGGGTCGTTGGAGAAGCATTTCATTTTAGGAGGAACTATCACCAAAGAGGAGGAAGAATGGCATGTTTTTAAAAAACAAAAACAAAAACAAAACCTCTGAGGCCTTTGTGTCAGTTGTGAATTTGTTGTTAGTCAGACCAGCCCGCATCTGGTTCACTCCCGTGATATTTATTGAGGGATAACTTTGGGACCTGTGTGGGGGAAGGGATTGGGGGAGGGGTACTAACTCAGAGACCTACCTTGCTTCAGTTGCAGAATAAGCATAAAAGGCTTTGCAAGTGTGATGCACCAACTTGTTGGTGCTCTATGGAGTGTGTGCCCCACCCAGCTAGATACTTGTGTGGTGCCTGGCAAATAGCACATGTGCAAATAATCGTGGAGGCACACGTGCAAATAGTTGCCATTGTATATTTGAGATTCCAGCCTACTCATTTGCAGATCCACAAATGCACCACGTGCCTTCATGAATGGTATTTTGGTGCTTGACATCCTTTTGCCTGCCCTTGCTGACTTGCTAGCTCTTGTTGCTTCTTAAAGACCGCACACATAGGTCTGTTCCTTCCAGAAGGCTTTTTGTTCTTCCCTCCTTTTCCTGCTTCACCACAGCCTGGTTCAAATGCTCTACCTTACCCCTTCTTCCTCCATTCCCTTACCCTCATGTGTCTGTTAGAGCCCAGGACTAACTCAAATGTGGTTGTTTGCATCCTATAATGGAGACCAGTTGTTGGTAATCAAAAACTTTGTCTGAAATTTGGGGGAATCATAAAATATGTATATTATTTTAATTTAAAAAGTACAATGTATTATTTAGCCACTCCTGTTTTGATACAGGCAGGACCTAAATCTTTTCTTTATAAAGTGGCCTGCTGTATGCATTAGAGTTCTAGATTATCTTTCTCGTTTAAGTCGCACCTATATTACATTTTTATAATCTCTAATTCCTGATTTTTTAATGAGCATAAAACACTGGTGATGCAGTTCAAAGATTCTGATTTCTTCCCCAGGCCCAAAATTTTATACTTTTCCCATTCATACTTGATTTAACTATATTTTACAATAGTTCGTCTTCAACAAGTATTTGCAAAACACATGACTAAGCTTTTATAGAAACGTGGATCATATGTACTCATCTTCTGTTGATTTACATACCATTCAATTAATTAATATAATAACAAATATGATGACCGTTAATAATTTTGAGAACAAACACGGTTGGCTCTGGTAAACACATAACTTAGCCATGGTTGGGTATTGGAGAGTGGACTGACAGGTAACGCACAGGTAGGAGCAGCATGAGGTGGGCGTCAGAAGCAGTGGAGAACACCAGTTAATCCAGCAGCAAGTGGCCAGACTTCTGTTCAGGGAATACGCACTAAACTGAGCTATTGGCTGTTCAAATAGATGCTAAATAATTTGTTAAAGAGCTGCTCGACCATACAGAAAGCAAAGAAGGGAACTTTTAAGACCAATGTTTGAAGTAGCAATTGGTCATCTCTTCTATCTGTCAGGATGCCGGGCTCGAATCATAAGGCTAGATTTTTTTTCCTACTCCCTGCCAAATGAGACTGTGAGAAGAAATCTCTCTCTGATAAACAGGGCACAGATTTCTGGATGAGCTTGCCAGCTGTTGCTGATGAGCAAAGTATGAAATGTCTCCTTCACTTCCTGGGTACCTCCCCTCAGTTGCTTCTTATTTTGGCCCCTTCTGCTTTGGCTGTGAAACTGGAAGATGTCGAGGGGACTAGAGTTTCTGGAGAGACAGACCACCAAAGGAAGCTATTTGTATTAAAATTCTGTATGTGCAAAGCCCTGTAATGAGTCTGACTCCACTGTAGCATATGGGATGTCAGCTGGTGAGAGGTGTGACAGGTATATCCCGGCTCATTTCTGATACTGCCTCACTTCCTTTTGTGTAGTTTACTTTACCTGTAAGAAGGCGCTGACAGGAAGCTTGTACGGTATATATACACATACCTACAGATACTTATTTATACATGCATAAATATGAACATACATATCACATGCACGTGTGTGCATACATATATAAGCTGTTTCTGTGATGAGTTTTTCTGCTCGAAACAGATCAGTGTGAACACTTGGAAGACTGCTGTGAGTGGACGGTGAGCTCTTGCAAACTAAGAGCTGTAGGGAGACAGAGATGAAAGTTCTTCCTGCGTACAGGTAGTGTGCATGTGGGTGGGAGTTAAATGAATGAATTAGTGGAGAGAAGCCAGATTTGTCTGAGATGTGGTAGTGCGACAGCACACTCAGGGACCCACCTACCCACAAAACAGAGCTGTGTAGAATTGGGTCCAAGAGACTGAGGAATGTGATGATGTAGCACACATACTTTAAGTTTTAACCATCACCCATAGTTTCGTTTTGATAGTTCTGGCTTCAGATTCTGTCTCTGCTACTTTCTGACTGTTTTAATTTATAAAAAATAGTAATAGGATTCCCTCGTAGAACTGGTGTGCTGGTTAGATTTTTATATGTAATGGAATTCATACAATACCTGCCACACGGGAAAACACTTAAGATAGATAGTCTTATAAGTATTGTATCTGGAGGCAGTACAGGGAACTTACGAGGGCAGGTCAGGGTCAGAAGAACTTCACTGAACCAGGTTATTTGATCGACACCATGTAGTAAGTAGAGAAGTATGGTGCTAGGTCCTTTGGGGGTGGAAGGATCAAAGAAGCAGCTTTTATCATCAACACGACACAGATTTGTAATAGTTAGGGGCCTAATATCCATAGAGGAGGTCATGAATCACAAAGGAAATACATAAATGAATATCACTGATGAGATCTCATTCCATTCTGGCATTGCCATACCTTGGGCGATTTGTTTCATTTCATCTGCTTTTAATCAAGGAGATTCCGAAAACTCAGGGGCTGCGAGTTAGTTAATGCAGCTGCTTCGCATCCATTTCAGAAATGAGAATAGAGCGTCTGCGGCTCCCTCCCCCCAACCAGCCCAGTCCAAGCCTGTTCTCCTTTATCCCTTATATTAGGAAGGATTTGGCCATGACAGTCTTGAGACCCACTGTCGGATACACTTGGGATGCAGCTCTTTTATTGCAGCGAAGGTTGGGACTTGATGCGTGAGAGGGGTTGAGATGAATGAGTTTCCATTGTATTTATAGAAACCCAGTGCAATATCTCCTAAGGTATAAATAGAACAAAGGAGTGTTGACAAAGTGGCTGGTTTTCTGTAACTGTGGAAACCCTGCAATTATTCCTGGAACTACACTCATTGTTTATCTGCATCTGAATTTTAATAAATGGGGCTCTTGCTGTTTATTCATGAAATTTCAAATGGAAATGTATCTTCCATTATTATCCCCTTCTTGTGAGTCAGGCCCCATCTTGCAAATTTGCAGCTGAGTAAATATATGGAACATTAGCAGCAATTAGATAATTGGTGCCCTGGATCAACCTGCCTGCAGCTGCGAATGAATATGGACTGCATAAGTGTCACCTGGTACAGCCTTTCTGATGGCACTGCGTGCCACCACAGCCTTGCAATTAAGCACAGAAGTTTACCAGCCCGTGTCCTGACCCTTCCTCCGAGAGACACAAAATAGCAAAGGAACTGAGGTTCCCTGTTGTCTCCGCTGAGTCTTTGTACTCCCAGAGCTGTTAGGTCTGAGAATTTGGGAAAGAAAGAATAAGTCCATTTATCTTGGCTTAGGTGATTGCTCAATTGCTTTTGATAACTTGTGTGGTGCATATAGCCAGCCAAAATTCATGTTTGGAAAAAAAACCAAAAAACCAAAAAACAAAATTCATGTTTGGATTCTGGGCTGGGGAGAAAGGAGTTAGGTCATAAACCCTGTTTTTCTATAAATCTAAAACTTCCTGAGTCTGGGTTGGCCATTTTTTGACCCTCAAGCATTGGTTTATTTTGGTTTCTGGGTTGGGTTTCTCTTTAGCAGCCACATTCGAATCTCTTTTCCTGGAATGGTCTTTCTCCTGGGTCCCTGGCTGAATGGGATGACTTTCCCAGCTCATTCTTTATTCTTGTCTCTCATGCAATCACATAGCTCTTTTGAGACATCTAAGTTGTTTGTTTGTTTGTGTGCTTGCTTGCATAATTGCTATTGACTTTAAAGAAACAGATGGAGTAATAGTACCAAAGAGAAAGTGTCAAGCAGGCTTAAGCATCACATTCAGTCATGGTGAGGCGCATTAGCCTGCAGTGGCCTCTGTTGGTCTTCTTCCTCTGCCTCGCCCTCCTGGCTTGTTTTCTTACTTTTGTTTGTTTGAGAGCAATTCTGTGCAGCCCTCCAGTCCTTTAATCTCTTTCTCCAGTCTCACGTGCCCTGCACGCTTTCCTAAGTCACGTCTTTCCTTACTGTGTACACATTCCATCGTGTTTAGGAGGAGGCAATGCGGGGGAGTTGGAACTAGCTGAATAGAAAGGGGAGATTTGATTTGGGCTGGGTGTTAGGGTCTGTGACTGGGTCGCATGGAATTCATTCACCTTTTCGGAATCATTCTGGGACAGCTCACTATGTCCCTGGAGAGAACAGGAATGTCAACTTGGATCTTGAACATTATGACTTTGAAGAAAGCTGCGGGCATTTTGTGCCAGTCCTCATCTGGTTTTCGATAAGTTTTTACAAGCATTGGATGCGTTATCTTTTATTTTTATTATTAGCATTATTTTTTTACCTTGCTAATATTTAAATCAGTAATATACAGTTTCCTGTATAGACTGCCTGCTCTGCTTTGTGTATAATGATACATCTTTTCAGCACCTGTGAGATTAGTCTTATGATGCCCATTTTACAAGTGAGAAACTCAGGTTCAGCAAAGTTAATAAATATTCCAAGGCCACACAGTTAGTAAGTGGCAAAGATGGAGTCCAAACGAAGGTCTGCTTAGCTACAGAGCCTGAGCCCTCAGACACTGTGCTAAATCTCAGGACTTAAGTCATTCAGGGATCCTGTTAGCGTTTGAACTGTTCTTTGCTTGAGTGTGAGATATTATCTAGATAGCCTGCATTTTAGTCCTGTAAGTCACTTGTCCATTCTGGTATTGGCATTAAAAACACACACTCAGGCAGCAGTGCCCCCCGCCCCATCTTCTTACATTTGCTAAATCTTCCCTTGCAGCTAGAAACTAGTTTTCCCAATGTTCCTTTCTTGATTCTCACCGCTGCCAACACATCACATGTATCAACCACCTGAAATTGGGCTGCAGGGGTAGAATTTATTTGCAGACATTTTAATTTCCCTGGTGATAAGCAAATTAATTTTCTTGTAACTCTTTAACATTCTAATTGAATGATGGAATGTCGTTTAGTGTGTTTTACAGATAAAAGGCACCGGATGTCTTACCATCCATCAGGAGGAACAGATCTGAGATCTGGGATTTTGGTTCCCTTTGCACTGTAGCCCAGTGGAACCCATCCTGTAGGGCTCAAGAAAAGTCATTTGGTGGTAGAGGGGTGTCAACACCGTAGCACAGCCCAGCTGGTGGCAGTCACCTCTGCCAGGGTCAGACCTTCGTTTGCTTCACTCATTCGTCAAATACGTCTTGGGAGTCTGTATGTGCCAGGCTGTTCTGGCTCAGTAGGGAACAAAGCAGGCCAGACTTGTTCCTGATATCTTGGGGGAGGTAGATGGTAAATTCATGAGTAAATGCAAGGCTAAATCCTATGAAGAAGAATAAAGCAGCATAACAGACACGGAATGTTGGGGCTGCTTTGGAGAGGAGTTTGTCATGGAGGGGATGTTTGAAAAAAGCCAGAGTGAGACAAGAAAGAGCACTTGGCCAGAGAGAACAACAGACCCATGTAGTTGATGGTCATCTTCAGACCAAGTCACTCCACCCTGCCACATTCAGAGCAGTGAGCTGACCCAAACTGGCTGTTTTGGAGTTGTACATTCTCCTGGCTCGTGGGAGCTTCTTCCAGACTAGTTCCTTGGAATATGAGTCCAGCTTTCTCTCTGTCACTAAGAAGTCTATTGAAGAAGTGAACAGATCACCATAAACAAGTAATACGTGAATCATATGTGAAGAGGGACAGTAACACAGGCTTACACTTTCTCTTGGCCAAGAAACAGAATTTGTGAGTAGATGGAAAATGTCCATGTTGGGAGAGTAGATGGAAGTTCTCCAGATCGTTCACTACAAATATTTATCTATTTCCTGGTATGTGCGAGAGGCTCTAGGATGCATGTGGTGTTACTTTGGTATTCTAGTCCCCTTAGTAGTACTTTATCATTATTTTCGTTGTTAAGCAAATACTACTTTTCATTATTATTGAGCACCTACATATATTAGGTACTGTTCTAAATGCTTGATATGAAATAATTTAATCCCCACAATAAACCTAAGAAATGGGTTCTTTTATTGTTCACATTTTATGATTGAGAAAACAGAAGCACAGAGAGGTTAATAATTAGCCCAGGGTTACACATTAACATCTGATCCAGGAATTAAATCTGAGCAGTCTGGGAATGAATATCCATATCAGCCAGCTTTTCTGTCACTAGGACACAATATCCAACACCCACAATTTAAAGGAGAGGTTTAGGCACATGGTTTTGGTGGTTTCAGTCCATGGTCAGCTGTCTCCAAGGTAGAAGCATTATGGCAGAAGCATGCAGCAGAGCAAAGATGAGCAGTTCATGGTGACTACGATGCAGAGCAAGTACACAGTGCTAGGGAGAAAGGGTAAGGAATGAGATATAGTTTCCAAATCCATGCCTCTATGATCCACCTAAACACACCTAGGTGACTTCCAAATCAATCACACTGATGCAATCAAGCTCAGTCACCACGATACTTAAACTTTCCGTGGACTGAGTGTTCTTTATCTTCATATGAGAAAGCTGAAGCTCAGAGCTGTCAGGCATCTTCTTGGGGTCACATCATTGAGTAGCTACAGAGTGCAGAATCTAACATGAAATGCCATCTTTTGACTGGAAGGATGTGATTTTAATGGGATTGCTAAGCTGTTCCTTCAAAAGCCCCCAGCTCAGGCCACACTCACTTTCTTGGGTGCAGAAGGGACCAGGTCTAGCACTAGACTTGGACAATTCCTGGGCACCAAGCTGGGCTCCTTGTGGATCCTGTGTTTCTTTAGGGACTGGGGTCTAAGGTGAAGATCGGCCTTGGGGAATGATGTTTGAGTTGTGCTGGAGGGAGTTTGGGAAACATCACAGGCTGCTGGGCTCAAGTCACTGTGCATACTTCAAGCACAGTTCAGAGGTAGAGATACTGGGCTAAGGATCATGTTCTGTGTGTGCTGTGCTTGCAGGAGATAGGAAGGAAGCAGGAAAGAGCTAGGTTAGTGCCCCTGTTTTCCTGTGTTTCATATTTCTATGGTATGGTGCAGAGAGCCAAGTTCTGGTTCTCCCTGTACCACACCTTTGCCACATAAATTCCTTCCTTTTCCTGCCCTTGTGATTCTTTCAAACAAAATTGTAAACATACAGATTTGGGTAACTTTTCCCGCTTTACAGGGCAAGTTTTATATGTTTCATTTTCTTGAGTCCAGATAACCTTGTATAATATTATGGATTTGTTCCTGTGTTAAAGATGAGTAAGTGGAGGGTCAGAGAGGTTCCTTGTCCTGCCTGATAAGTAACTTTCAGAACCCAATCCCATTTGCTTGACTCTTCCCTGCTCTGCACTGCTGTCCAAATCGTTTCCTAATTAGTCTGTTTAACAACTCTGTCAAGCTGGCTTCAGTTGCCCTCGCAAAGACAAGCTTGAGTAAAATCAAATGATTTTGCTGTTGAATGAAAACATTTCCACGATGCTGTTTTTTAAGCCATCCTCACATATGGCTCCGACTTACACTCCAGGTTTGAGGAGGGCAGCGGAGGCGGAGGTGGGACGGGAATCCTTGCCTGTCACAGGTGAGCCGGTTGGAGAACCCAGAGCCTGGCTGCAGGTCCCTTGTGGGGCAAGGGAGTCTAGGGAAAGAGACAGAGCAAGTTTCCATCATGTAGTAAGTGTCCTTCTTTCCAGGGGGTCAATAGCATTTTCATTTTAATTGAGTTAGAAATATTTTAAAAATCTCAAGTCTTCCTTTTTGGCACCCAGTGTTTTAATGTGTTCTGTAATTTCTAAATATTTGGGAATTTTTTTATTAAAAAAAAAAAACAATAAAAACAATGGTACAAAGTTTCCAAACAAGATTGTAGGAGAGTGACAATGGTTAGTACATTGCATATTGTTATCTTCAAAGTAGTTGCTCATATTACAAGATATAGGCATGAAAAATTGATCAGACAATATAGGCACAAACCTTTCTTTTCAATGGGCTAATAGCAATTAGTACTATAACTGTCTTAACTATCTTGAGTGTGTGTGTGTATATATATATATATATATATATATATATATATATATATTTCTTTTTTTTTCCTTTTCCCTTCCTTCTTTTCTCCTTTCCCCCATCCCAGTTTCTCTTTCCTTTTGAACAGTGTCTTCCCATTTCACAATATCTATCTTTACAGCCATCTTTTGGTTATTGATTTGTAGTCTTAATTCTTTTGTGGCCAGTGAATATGCTTGGTATGATTTTTATTTTTTTGAAAAATTTTAAGGTGCACTGAATATGTTAAGGTGCCCAAACTATAGCCCACCTGGGTGAACATTCCATGCCAGCTTGGGAAGAATATGCTGTTGTTGGGGGGAATGTGATGTTACCACAGGGCTCCCCATCTTCCCCTCCAAGTCTAGATGTTGATGCCCCCCAGTAGGGAAGGTCCTGGAGTGGCTCAGAGTCACATTAGAGTAACTTTTAATCAGTTTAACAACTGGGTCACAGGCAGCATCAGGAAGACCAGGGTCAGGAGAACAGAGAACAGTTGGGTGCTGGGTCACAGTTACGACGGGTTGTGGGTAGGAGGAACCAATATAATAAAGCTTATCCTGTATTCCCTCACCCAGGGCTGATAGTTTCCACATGTTACTTTGTGTAGTGTATACTAGTACTCTCCAAAGTAGGTGTGATGGTTAATTTTCAGTCAACTTAACTGGGCCAAGGGATGCCCAGGTAGCTGGTAGAACTTTATGGGTGTGTCTGTGAGGTTATTTCTGGAACGGATTAACATTTGAATCAGTGAGCTGAGTAATTCTTTAATTGGTAATCTATTCTTACCAATGTAGGTGGAAATCATCCAGTTTGCTGAGGCATAAATAGAACAAAAACACAGAGGAAGGGCGAATTCATTCTCCACTTGAGCTGGAATATACTTTTCCTTCTGCCCTAGGACATGGAGCTCCTGGTTCTTCAGTTTTTGGACTTCAGGAGTTACACTCTTGGGTTCCCTACTTCTCAGGAATTTGGACTTAACTGAATTCCACCACAGGCTTTACTAGTTCCCCAGTTTGCAGTTGGCAGATCTTGGTACTTTTTGGCTCCCATGATTGTGTGAGCCAATTCCCACAAGGAATCTTTTGTTGCATGTTTGTATTGTGTTTCTCTGGCAAACTCTAATACAGTAGAGGACATCCAGGGTTGGACAAGGCATTCCATTGGGTGGTCAGAACAAAATATTACTTTTATTTTTATTTTTGAATGTCATCTTTTTGCTTTTTCTATTTTGGTATATATGTTTAAATGTATGGAATATACTAGTACAGAACAACAAAGTAGATAAAGGCTAGTTCTTGCTACCTCTGCTGCTAAAACCCCAATCTAGCCACTGTACTCTCACTAGAATTATTGCTATAGCCTCAAACCCATTCTGTCCCTATCAGCCTTTTCTTAGTGTGATCGCATCAGCCAGTCCTGTTGCATTAGTCAGGCTCCCCTCCCCTGGCTCAGCCAGCTAAAGCCAAGTAAAGTCTCAGGTTCAGCCAGGTAAAGCCAAGACTCTTACTCCATTTCTCCTGCTGTTTTCACTTCACTCCCGACTATCCACTTGCAGGAGTCTTCTTGCTGGCCCTCCACTCTTTGCAAGCCTTTGCAGTGGGGTTCTCTCTGCCTGCAATGCTCTTTCCCCAAGTCTATTCAACTTGCTCCCTCAGTTTCATGTCTTAATTTTGCACCCCGTTATATTTCCTTTTTACTCTTTCCTGCTTTGTTTTCCCCTAACAGATATATAATTTACCTGTGCATTTGATTTATTGATTCTATTCCCCTAACTGGAATATAAGATGCATGAGGACAAGGTACTGGTACAGAAGGACAGTTCTGGTACTGCCGTATCTCTGGTACCTGACACCTAAGTAGTCCTCCAAGAATATCAATTGAATAAATTGAAGAATAAATACCCCAGGGGCTGTTAATTTTGTTGACCAATAGGACGCACAGTGAAGACGTTATATAGGCTTATTGAAGCAAGGCTGAGTTCATACCACTTGACTGAGGCGGGGCTGGGTTTCAAATCCAGGGCTTTCTGATGCCATTTACCATGGTACCTCAGGGTACTTCTCAGGAAGAGAGGAAGGGAGAGAAACTGAGGAAGAGGAAGGAAGGAAGGAAGGAATGGAGGACACGAAAGACAGAGGAAAAAGTAAGAGAGAGGACAAGATTCTGAATGAGAATGAGAATTGAACTTAAGTCATCAGGACCAAGGAGAGCAAATAATGGGCACCTCCAGTCACCAGGCGGTCCTTCTGGGAACAGAAATCACCCTCGTTCCCCAGGGCCTTAGATATGATATCTGTTCTCTGGAATGTTTGGAATGGGTTTGGGATTCCTTATCTCACCGGAGTTTTCTGTAAAGTTGAGATTTAAGTCAGTGGAGCCAGATTCTCCCCCCAACCACCATCCCCTGTATGGTGGGCCATTGTGTCTTTGTTTGAAGTGTTTAACTGAGCAAGTTAGATGCAAGTTGACACTGCAGTTCCAGCTGACTACTATAAGGAGAAAGCCTCTGACAGGCCTTTCTGTCATTGGGAGATGAGTCATCTCATTAATCCTCACCAGAAACCAAGTGCAGTAATACTTTGGTTCATGAACGCTTCTGTTTGCACACAACCCAGTTTGCAAACAAAAGCCTTTGGCCAAATTTTGCTTTTCTTTTGCAAACTCTACATCAGATAACAAACATGACTATGGCCATCTCCCCCACACAAACACAAATGCAGCCATCTTCCCCCAAATCGTAAAACGATTTAAGTTCTTAAACAGTAACACCATGTGTGCTAACTTGAAGACGGTAGCAGCAGTAAAGCCGAAGGAAAGAGATGTCCTGTTTGGATCTCCTCCAGTTTCTTTCTGCCCTCCAGGTCCTCTTCCTTACCCAAGGTGTGCTTTCTTCTTCTCTAGTCCTTCACTGATGCAGCTTTGTTGCAGGCTGTCTGGGATCTGGTCCCTTCCACTGGGCTCTTTGTAGGTGACCTCCAGGGGTCTTTTTCTTCCTTTCAGTTGCCGCCTTTGCTTATGAGCATCTCCTGGCCAGTGCAGCCCAGGGGCAGTGTCAGTTAGAGGACCTTGAGGGCAACACCTGTATTTTGGGCTTTTAGGGTGGTCGCAATGTTAACAGAAAACAGTTTTAGCACAAAAACACTTCAGAGCTGAGCACTTCATGAAATTTAAGATAGATAAGCTTTGGGATATCAAATTATGTTACCATAGAAGAAAACCTTGGGAGTTACTTCTGGAAGATCCTTATCCTGACAAATGTCATCCTGTCCTGACCCTACCTTGTGCCTTCCTGTCTAGAAAAGAGGTCTGGAGCCCATCATGGAGAGCATTCTTCAGTAATGGACCCCTCTCCCCTTGAGGAACTGGTGTGTTGGGTATGGGAATTTCAGGAAAGACCATAAGAAAGTGAAACTCAGATGGTATCTGAGGAGATCAGCATAATGAACAAAGTAGGCCAGAGGATCAGGGTGGGGTCCAGAAAAGTGGGAAAGGTGTCAGGAATATGCCATTACAGATGCATCTGTTTGCACAACACTGTTGTGAGTGTTGGAAAGGCAGGACATCCTGGATTTGTTTTGTAAATAGAAAGAAGGAAACTGTTTAGCACAGCATTGTCCAATGGAGATGCAACCTGAGCTACATATGTAATGTATAGTTTTCTAATAGACACATTAAAAAAGAAAAAAGAAACACTTGAAATTAATTTTAATGGTGTATTTTAATTTACCTAATGTCATCAACTCAACATACGTCAACATTCAAATATGAATGTTTATCATATATTTTCTCATAAGAAATCTTTGAATCTATTTTTATTTGATACCTACAGCCCATTCTCAGTTCTGACTGATCACATTTCAAATGCTCAGTAGTTACCAGTAGCTAATGGCAACCACATTGGACAGTGCAGAGTTAGAAGATCTTTTTCCTTCTTTAAAACCCTTATTCTTTTATTCCTCCCTTGTCTTAAGTATTTGCTGGATTTTCTTGCCTCCATGCTTGCACATCTAGTGTGTATGTCCACACATGGGGTTAATGAGTTCATGAGTGTAGATCTGCTAGTGTATTTGAATGTAAGCAATTTGAGGGTAGAGTTACGTCCCTTTCCCTCTATGTTCCATGACTCAGGCCTTAGAGAATGAGGAGGTTGTGGAGAATGGATGGTGGATGCAACCCAGGGAAAGGCATTAGTATGTGTCACTGTCTGATCTTACGCTAAATTGCTTCACCTCTCTGTCCCTCTGTTTCCATCTCCATTAAAATGGGACACTGGGCTCATTTGTACCTGCCTCTGCAGTTTCTATGAGGATGAAGGAACACTGGCTGTAAAGGGAAATTTGAAAAGGTATAAAAACACTGTACATATAAGCTAGTGTGTATTATGTTAAGGTCATGGAAATCAGCTAGCTCCTCCTCCCCCCTTTTGGTACGGTGGTGGTGTTGGCAGTAGGAAGCCAGGGGAATTATACCCAAGGGAATGATGCTCACGTTGAGTTTGGAGGGGTGGTTAGTGTGTGTGTCGGGGTGAGGGAGACAAATGAAGTTGGATCTTAAAGCTGTCCGAACAGAGATCCTCCCCTTTGGGCGTAAGCCCATGTCAGAAAGCCGATTAGCTAGCAGAGCTTTCTTCTCAGAGTCTTTAAACAACTCTGGCAATTAGAGACAGAAGAGGCAAACTTCCCTTCTCCAAGTATTTGGTGGCTGCAGATTCCAAGAATTCACTTCATTGTGTTACCAACGTGTACTCAGGAGCCGTGGGGAGGACTCCAAGAAATATTTATCTGTCTTGTCCTTACCTGATCGTGCCTGCACCTGGAGTTTCTTCATTACTACAAAGGTACTTGCTTCTAAGGAATTTATTTGACTTGTTAGCCAGTTGGTTTTAGTTGGAATTAAACCTCTCCTTATTTATTTGGGCTTACATTTCAGGCAGCCATGGGAGAGGCAACGTGGTGAGGGGTGAGAGCCTGAAGGTGCATTAAGAGTGGGTGTCTCTAAGAGTGATGTGGCACTCCCCATCTCTTGTGGATTTTGCCTGTCAGAGATGTGATCACTGTCCTTCCTCACCTCTGCCCCAGAGCTCTCCCCTAGGCACCTCTCTGGGATCTCTCCTTTAACCTTCCCTTCCCCTTTAGTTTGCTAGGTAGGCGACTGCTGGGCCAACATTCCAAAATTAGTCCTCCTTTGAAATCTTCAGTAGATTTTCCTATGGGTTAAGTCCATTCCTTCTGGCCGACCTTCATCTGTAGTTTGGCACCTGCGTGTATTTCCTCTAGGTTGACCATCTCCCTTCCACTGAGCAAGCTCTGCCTGATCCTGTCTCTGTGCCTTTGCCCTTTCTCATCCAGAGCTTCTCCCACAGAGGTGACCAGCAGTCTCAGTCTGCCTCCGCCCGGGAGCTCCTGGATACAAGATTCTCAGCGCTCCAACTGTGAAGTCCAATGCACACTGGCATGGGTCTTCTCTGTTGCTATTTTGCCTGGTTTTGCTGAATTCCTGTTGGGCCTCAGGGATGATCTTGCTGTATTTGTGCATTCACAGGGCTCAGCCTGTTTATATTGCTTCTGTTGTGTGTGTTCTCCTCTTATCTCCTCATTTAGTGCAAGTGATTAGAAGGCAAGAAGTAGGTCTTACTCCTTGGATCTTTGGAACACCTGGCACAGGACTTTCACATGGTAGTTGTACAGATCTTATTAGACTAATGAGTGGTGAATAGATTATATCCTTGAAGTGGAAGGATAGATCAGAACTACATTGATGAATTTTAGTTGATTACAAAATAGTCAGCTATGTTTTTGCAGACAATTTGGAAACAGAAGAAAAGCATACTTTCATTTCTTGTAGAACCACCATTCAGAAATAACTATTAATATTTTTATATCAATTCTCCAATATCTTCCCCCCTTTTAAAAAATTCTTTTATTTTTTAATTTTTTAATTTTTTTTTATTTTAAAGAGAAGAAAAAACAAAACAAAACAAATCGAAAAAGAACAAATTGTCAAAACAACATAATAGGAAGGTAACAATGGTTAATGCAATACGTATTGTTATCTTTAAGTTAGTTATTCAGGATACCAGATATTAGCATTCACTTGTCCAAACATTATTGGTGCAAACCTTACTCTTCAATGAACTAAGTAAAATTAGTAGTGTATCTATCTTAACCATCTTATATATAAATACAATTTGTTTTCCTTTCCCTTCTTTCTTTTCCCTATTCCCCCATCCCAGTCTCTCTTTCCTTTTGACCAGTTTCTTTTTGATTCACCATGTCTATTGTACATTTTGGGTCTTATTTACTCTTTCAGTTTCTCATACTAGAGAGACAATACTATGCTTACACATGTGCATCTGGTTTATTTCACTTATGAGTATTTTCTCGAGTTGTATCCATTTACCTATAAAAGTCTCCAGTTTATCCTTCTTTATGGCTGAATAGTACTCCATTGTATAAAAATACCACATCTTTCTTATCCATTCCTCAGTTGATGGACATTTGGGTTGTTTCCAAGATCTGGCTATTACAAACTGTGCTGCTATAAACATGGGTGCACATATATCGCTGTGGTACAATGTTTTTAATTCTTGGCTACTGTTAAAAAAATTCTTAGTTCTTATAGTACATACAGATTTATATAATTCTTGAGGATATGTATATCTATATCTTTTATACATATATGTACACATTTACATAGACATGTATTCTTTGTATTTTTTATCATACATACACATACTTACATATACAATTATAAATTGTTAAAGGTAGAATTTCTGAATTAAAGGTTTCTGAGTGACTTCAAGAGTTAGGAAGCTGCATGTTGTTTATAGGTGTCTTAATCACTTTTCTAGTTGCTGAGACATAATATCTGACATCCCCAACTTAAAGGAGGAGAGGTTTGTTTTCACTTGTAGTTTGTAGAGGTTTCAGTCTGTAGTCAGCAGGCTCCAAGGTAGGGCAGCATGGCAGAGGGGCTTGGCAGAAGAGAGCTGTGCATGGCATGGTGGTGGGAAGCAGAGAGAGTGAAGGGAGGAGCAGGGGAGGAAGATAAACCCTTCCAGCCCTGCCCCCAGTGACCCCATCTCCTAATAGCAAGTCATCTATAAACCCCATAATCCAATCATCTTCCAGAGGCCCTGCCTATGAGTGCACAAGGCTCTTGGGGGACACCTAGATAAAAACCATAGTAGTGGGTTACCCCGATAGAGGAAAGGATCTCTAGAGGACGAACCTTTGTTCAGACCTCAACTTTGCAGTTCTAATGTTGTTCTAAGACTTAGAAAGTGGAGGTTCGAGAAGACTAAGCTCTGTTGCATAGCTGAGTAAACCCAGGCAAACCTGAGAATGAATGTGGATTGTGGTGGATGGCGGATTAATGTGGACTGTGGTTGATTAATGTGGGTCTGTGTGTGTGAGAGAACGATAAGACTAAGCAGAAGGCTGTGTACCAGGTTAGGGCAGTGTGAAAGGCCAGGTTAGGTGATATCAGGACAAAGACACTTGAATTTGAAGATTAACTACACTAAACACAAGGACCTTGAAACTGTGATGAATCTGCCTCAGGGATGAGGCCTTCTACCCTGTTCCTTCTGGAAATCAAGGACTGATCTTTGTGATGGGGCTTCTTTGGGGCCTGCAGACTCAAAGAGCATCTCTAAATAAGCCCTGGAAAATCCTAGTATCTTTGAGTTGAGCAAGCAGTGGCAGAAAGTCGAAGCTCACTGGGGCTCTAGACCTGCAGGTCACAATCCCGGATGTATTAGGACGAATGAGTACAGATGGTCAGATCTGGTCATCAGTTTATAAGAGCAGTCGATCCACCTTCGACCAACTCATTTCTCTTAACCTTGATAGTTATGCCCCAGGTCAAATGTCACGTGCTTTTGAAGACATAATCGTAGGGTGGGAATGTTCTAGAAGTCTTGATATAGGCACTTGTACCTCTTGTCAAAATAGTTTTGTGAGCTACAGACACATGAACTGTCTGAAAGTCTTGTACAAGATTCTGAAATTCCAAGATTGAAGAGATGGTACAGATGGTTTGTGTAACGTTAGAAAAGCAAATATAGTAATCACAGGGAACCATCAAGGGCTAAAGAAGGGGCACATCTTGTTCAGCTAACCTCATTCCCTTTTTTTGTGGTAGAGTGTTTATCCTAATTTCAGCAAGGCATTTAAAATGCCTCTCAGGATAACCTCGGGCTCAAGGCAGAGGGCTTTGGACTGGATGAGTTATTTGCGGAATAATATGATCAGAATATTTTTAACGAAGCATTCTTAAGCCAGAGACAGCTTTCTAGGTTCTATTCTTGATCCCGTGCTGTTCACATTTCCTTTCATCAGTGACAGAGGAAGAAATATGTAGGTGACATGAAGATGGGAGAGCTAATGGATATGTTGGACAAAAGAATTCAGATCCAAATTGATTAGTTCAGGCTTGAAAAAAAATGAACTTAATTTATCAAAATGATGGTTAATCGGGTCACACGCAAGGTTTTATCCTTGCATTAAAAGAGTAAAACAACTGCTCAAGTGCACGGATGGGGAGGTTTGGCTTACTCATATTTCAGAAGAAATTAAGTGTCAAGTGCAGTAAGTATCTGGTTGTGTGAACGGAACTACAGGACCCGTGATGATAGAGAGAGCCGTTCTCTCTGTCACATCTGGAATGAGGGGACTCGTTCCAAGCACAGAGCTTTGACATAAAACAAAAGCAGACGTTGTGCAGCTAGGGAAAGAACATGGCACCTTCTAAACCTTCCACGAAGAGGGGCTGTGTGTACACTGGGGAAGACACTCAATGTTCCTGAGGCTCAGTTTACTCATCAGTTAAGTGGGACAATAATAATGACCTGATACGTTTGATGAGGAGTGTGCAATCTGTGCCATCGCTAGGGCCACAGGAGCTTGTTCGGACGTGGTGCTCAGCAGAACTTGGATCTCTTTTCGTTGTCCCTGTTAATAGGGGTGAACAAATTCATGTCAAGTGCAGGTTTGCAGTCTGTGGAAGAGGAGATCTGAGAGCATAAGAGATGCATGTGTGTTACCTGCCAGATGTCACCCTGTGAGATTTATGTGGATTATCTCATTTACCCTTCTGAGTGGTCCTGTGGAGTTGGTGCTGTTCTCGTTGGCATCTTACAGGTGAGGAAACTGAGGCTCCGTAGTTAATTGGGACACAGCTAGCACTTGACTCAGCTCTTCTCTCTCTACACCACCATATTGCATCTCTTGCGTTCGAGAAGGATCTTGAGAACTGACGGGGGTTGGGGGAAGGTGTTGGTGTTGGAGAGATGCACCTGTGTTGGGCTTCCAGAGGTGTTGAGTAACTGCTGAGGTGTCTCTGCTTTCTCCCTCTGCTCCCTTCTCAGCCGGGTCCTTGGAGCATTTTGCTGACCAGCTGCTCATCCCTTTCCAGATGAAGAGAAGGGGCTACAGGCATTCTCTCCCACCCTCTGCATGGCCTGGACCAAGGGGCCAAGAGTGAGTTGGGTGAGGAGTGCATTTGTCACTGCTGGAAGTGCAGGGACATGTGAGTGAATGCATTCCCAGTGACAGCCAGAGGCTGCCTGGCTATCTGGTGCCATCCCCCTTCCCCAGTTCCCTTAGTCTGGTTCCTGCTGACATCTCTGCATGGTGAGGAGCCCTGTCTTTGAGAAAGACCACGACCTTCTCTACATGCACCACCGCTTCACTGGGAGGGGACATACCCCCCCCCAATAATCCTTGGGAATACCACAGTGACCTCTTCAGAGGGTTTCCTTGGGTACTGATCAGGTGCAGTGAAGCAAATGGCTGTGGGTTCTTTAGTTTGCATCTCACTTGCTGAGCCACATCCCATCTGGGCGAAAGGTTAGCGCTCAGGTCTAATTCCAAATCATCTGCGCCTCAGGAGTCACTGCTGGAGATGCTTCTAGGAAGGGCTGCTTAATGCTCGGCTCTTTACACACTCTGATGTTCCTTTCAGCTTCCTTGGGAGCCTGTTAGCTTCTGCCTGTACTCCACCCTCTAGGACAGTCATGAGCTAATGTTTAGAGCTTTTAGTGATATCAACAGCTCACTGTGGCACATGTGCCATAGGTTCGCCACCACTGCTCAAAGATATGGCTTATGCTGCACTGTCCACTGTGATGTGTCCTATGTTCTTTGCACTTCTAGAACTTATGTGTCTTCCCAGTTTACTCTGTAGTCTGCCTGCTCCCTTGGTCAGCCAAGCTTATTTTTTTATTTTTTATTTTTTTGTGGGTACCGGGGGTCGACCTCAGGACTTCGCGCACCAGCAGGCGCCCGTGTCGCTGAGCGATATCACTGGCCCTTTCTTCATATGTGGGTTCCGGGAGTTGAACTCAGGACCTCGCGCTTGCCAGGCAGGCGCTTATGCCGCTGAGCTATCTCACTGGCCCCAGCCAAGCTTATCAAGCCCACGTGGGTTTCCTGGACTTTGAGTAACTACAGGGCAGCGACACTGGTTCCTGCCTTGAGCAAATACCTGATGCTCAGTACATACTGTTAAGTGAATGAATGAGGACAAATGAGGGGATGAACACCGGTTTTCACCACCTCACTCTTCATCCATTCTGGTTGTTTCATGTTGGTGATTTATCGACCCTTGCTTTCAGGTGGTGGGCTCTGAAGTCAGAGGTATGGATTCAAATTGCTGCTCTTCCAGTAACTTGGGATTAAGGTTTCAGTTCTTGAAACCTTAGTTTCTTCAGCACTGGAGACGATCTAGTAGGGTTATTGGGAGGATTGAATGAGATTAGGGACATAATACTCTTACTAATCACAGCAGGCACTCTGGAGACAGTAGTAGCTCTAGTGTGCCATTGGGAGGAGAGGACGCTGCCTTGTACTACCACTGCTAGCCTGGTGTTTAATTAGCTCCCAATAAATCTGTCTTGAGTGCTATTGGGTAAGAACCACAATTATACAAAGAAGGCAGGGCTCAGCAAAGGGGCCAGACACATTTAATGAAATCAGACTGTGTGAGCTCAGAGCCTTAATAGCAGCTGTTTTAGGTATAAAGGGAGAAACAAACATGAAGGCAGGATCATTATTCCCTCGGTGTTCTCTGCTGTGTCTGGACGGGATGTTCCTAAACTGTGGTGCCTGTATTTGAAAAGTGAGTCACTCCAGGACAGCACTGCTTTTAAAGATCATAATAGATGATGATGAGAGAGGAACACTCAGAGCCAGGCTGTGCCGCAAGAAGAAAAAATGCCAAATGCCAAATGCCTTTGGTGTCCTCCGGAGGGATGAGGCAATATCAAATTGCTAGAAAGATCAACTCTCATCTCCGCCACCTTACCTGGGGTCAGCCTCTGTTCTTGCATGCCTGCATGGTGCTGGCATTGCCGTTCAAAAGCCTGTATCCTAGGCTGCATCCTGGGCTTCATATGGAGAGCAGGGGTATCTCATCACTGCCCTGAGAAACACAGCCATGCTGCCAAGCAGCACTGGGAAGGTGACAGGTCCCAGCAGTGCTCTGACTACTACAGGGGCTGTTTAGCTGGGGCTTCTGTGTCACCTTCTCAGCACAGCCTGATGTATCTAGGAGGCTGGCAGAGGGGGAGGGCTGGGGGTGCCGCGACCCAGGCGAGCCCAGTCCTTGGGAGAAGAAAGCCCCGTGTTCAGTCCTCTTCCTGGGCTTGGGTTTCTGAAGGTCAAGGTCTGAGCAGCGAGCGAACAGCAGAGGAGGAGCCCAGAGCCAGAGTGAGAGGAAGCCGGGCTCCAATCAGCCTACAGTAAACGGACTGATGGATCAGGAATGCGTTCAATTTCCCTACAAGAACTGCTGTGGATTGTCATGGGCACCGGCCAAAGAATAATAGCAGCCCTTGAACTTGCAGACTGCTTTATGCTGTGGAAACTGCTCTGTATCTGTGGGCTCCTCTGATGTTCTCTGGAACCTGGAGAGGTGGGGAGGACAGGCACTGCTCCTGCTTAGCAGAGGTGCCCAGCAGAGGGCCCAGGGACCTGCACAGGATCACCAAGCTAGGCCGCAAAGAGTTGGGCCAATCCTGAATGCTGTGATTTATTCATGTGTTCATTCACTCATCAAATCTTTAAGTGCTTTTTTAAAAATTATTATCATTATTTTTTTCGTGCCAAGCATTGAGTTAGGTTTAAGAAATGTAGGGAACAGAGATTTGCCTTTGAAACAATCCCCAAAGCTTATATACTTAAATAATGCAGCTTTGAGATGACTTCTTTTTTTTTTTCCCCTCTAGGAAACACCAGGCTTGGTGCTTTGCTGTGATGCCCAAAGGTTTTATTTAATTTCCTCAGTCCTTGTTTTGTGGTGGAGGAGAAAGGGAGCCCCCTTGTTAAGCAAACCTGCAAAGCTACCCTAATTATGTGGGGCTGCTCTTTCATCAGCATCTTCTTGGAACCCAAAGACTGGGGCTGTGAGGTTCCCCAGTGATGCCTAGTTTAATGCATGTCTATTCCTGGATACATCATGATCTTCTTTGGGGGCCTGGTGTCCCATTTATCTTGGCAACTTACCCTTACACAATAGTAGGCAGTCACCGTACAATAATTGGATTAAGTAGGTTGAAATATTATTTTTAAGTTGTTTCTCTGTGTCCTGGTGAATGTGTGGACATGTGTGTGAGACTGAGTTGATCTAAAATGTAAACAAAATTTGCCTACTTTTGCAGTTTGTTTTTAAGGATGCTAGAAAGATCTGTTCCCTAGAAATATGTCCCATTTCCTAGTCTGGTGTTCTCTAATTTTCATTATGAGAAATGTACTTCTTTATCATGAGATCTTTGTCACGTCTGTAGTTCTGTACACTTCAGTCTGTGTGCTGTTCTTTTAGGTGGGGGAGAAATTACAGTAGTGAAAGAGCAGGGAGCTTCTGGAGGTGAAGAGGAGGCTGAAGAAGGCAGAGGCTGTGAAAACAGTGGGCAAAGCTCGGGCATCAAAGACAAGTTCTTTCTTTTGTAATTGGCCGAGAGAGGACTTTGGTTCTATCTTCCCAAGAAGACAGAAAGAGCATCATGGACAGTGTGCATTTCTCCCCCAGAAACAACTACTGAGCACAAGAGCACAGTGACACGTGCAGATGTGCAGAGGACCTCAGGAAGGGATATGCAGGCTGCTCTTGCTCAGTCTGTGGTCGCAGCCTCATGCGGCTTGAGGACGTTAGACCATCGCATGAAGAACAGGTCACCAGGGGCTTACATGTGGGCAGAGGGACTCATTTGTGAAACCCCTCTCCAAAGCCGGTACTGATGTTGCCCTCCCTGGACAGGGGAAGCCACACTCTGCAGCGAGCTGTGCATCTGCAGGCTTTGGCTGGAGCTGGCCGCAACTGGGTACAGACACTCGATAGCCTTGTGATCTTGGAACGATTTAACCTCTGTGATCACCAAAAATGAAACAAAAGTGATGGGATTGTTAAATGAGGCGATATGTATGCAGGGCCTCTTATCAATTTATATACCCAGGAAGTTTTCTCTTCCTTTAAAAATTTATTTTTGCAGTTAATTTTTAAATATCTACTCTTTAAGGTATTTGGTTTAGAAATTCTTTCCCCTAAACTGGTGGAGTATGAATTCAAGAGTTGGAGAAGAACGTCAAGAGAGAGAAGGCTGCTGTCAGAGGAGGCTGTCCCCTGCGGGTTCCCTTTTGCATGGCTCTCCTGCCTGGCGAATGTTTCGGGCAGGGGGCCGGGCTGCTCAGAGGAAGCAGTACCATTGCATTGTTCTGGGCACTTATGCCAGCCATTCAGGGCTCTCAAAAAATTGGCTTAGGAAATGGTTTAAAGTTATTGCTTGGGATTCAGAAAACTCCAGGTGGCTTTTGAGAGCTGCCCCCAGATGCAGCCAGAGATGTGTCCTCAGCTGCTCACTTCAGGACTTTCATTATTTTTCATGTTTATTTCTGGCTGGAGCCAGAACTGGGTATTCATGAGCTCTCACTGTCTGTTTTCTTTTTTTTTCTTTTTTTTTTTTTTTTTTTTTTTTTTTTGTGGGTACCGGGGGGACGACCTCAGGACCTCGCGCACCAACAGGCACCCGTGCCGCTGAGCGATATCACCGGCCCCTTTTTCGTATGTGGGTTCCGGGAGTCGAACTCGGGCCTTCGCGCTTGCAAGGCAGGCGCTTAAGCCACTGAGCCGTCTCACCGGCCCCTTTTTTTTTTTTTTTTTTAACCAATCCTTTTATTTCTTTGGGAGAGAAAGAAGCTTTCTCCCTGGTCTCCTCTACCCCACCTTAGGGTTCAAGGAAACTGGCCCTTGTAATTGTAAATTACCTATGAAAAAGACAAAGCCCTTGGCTCCCTTCCTGGTTGAAGCTTCGAGATCAGCAGTGATAGTGGAAATTAATGAAAGCCGCTGCTGAGCTTCTGGCCTGTTGGTGGCTGCTGAGATGAAAAGACTGCCATTGAAGTCAGCTTTGGGGGTGAGCATTCTGATAAGGATGTGTGTTCGGGATACAGTTTTACACGTGCTGTGGGGCCAGCCAAGCCTCAGGTTTCTTAGAACTGGTTCTCATTTGCTCACTAATAGCCCATCTGCTTTTCTTTCGAAGTGTCACCACTTTCCCTCTAATGTGACCACCTCCTCCCCAAAGGAAATTCCAGCCCTCCAAACACAATACAGTCATAACCCGAGGTGAAGTCGAAGGTCCTAATCTCTCTTCTTCTTCTTTTCAGTAGCAGAATGAGGCACAGATGAGCTCATTTTCTTTTTCATCTCTGCTCATCCCCTTGGGCCCATGTTAAACAGCTGTCACACTTGGGCTGCCTAGGAATCCACTTCTGAAACACACCAGCCAGCCTTCTTAATTGTCCTCCTGGACTAGACTGAATTTGTCATTCTAATTTTTGAGTGCTTGGCATCCTGGGCTTCAGGCCTGTGAGTGTCGTCCTCAAATTTGACCAGTTGTTTGCCTTGGCCACACCTTCTTGTGAGCCGATTGGATGGCACCCTGAAAGCCGCAGGAGAGAGGTGAGCTGGTAAAATCCGAGTGTTTTCTGCTCAGGTGGAAGGGAAGTTTTCTCCTTAAGCTTCTAGCATAGACCTGAGAGAAATAAACACCCATGGCATGCGTATACTCCACCCGGCTCACATGCTGTGTGCATGAGTTTGTCGCACATGAGGGCTGTGTTTTAGAAAGTATAGTGACGTTATTATCCTGTTAAGATTTAGAAATTCATTTTAATCAATGTTGATTAATTTAACATTCATCGTTTTGGATATTATTGTCAGTATCTCCAAAGATCTGTGGCATGGCAGTCATTTCTTACTACCTTGGTAATTTTGGAGTTTATTCAATTAGTTTTCTTTTAGGGGAGTGGGTCCTTTTGAAGTCTATTACCCTTATACACTTGGAAAATGAACTTTTTTTTTTTCCTTTCAAAATGTTTCAGTGCCTGAGCCCTTTGTCTTCTTCCACTGGAGACATGATTGGGTTATTTGTCATTTTCCTGGCTTGATAGCTCAGATTTTGATTGTACGGCTTCTTCTTTGTCTACAACTCACCCACATAGCTATAATATTTTACCCTGACCCTTCCCAGACAATCCCCAGAACAGGGTCACCATTCATTTTGAAGCAGCACTTCATGGTTGTAGCCTCTTTGAAATACCTTGCGATATCAGAAATCAGGGATAGACAAGCTAGTTGTTTTGTACTCTTTCCTTTTGGATAATTTACGTGTCTTCTTTTTTATTTTTATTTATTTATTTATTTTAATGTGGGTACCGGGAGTCAACCTCAGGACCTCACGCTTACCAGCAAGCGCTTGTGCCTCTGAGCGGTATCACTGGCCCTTTTTATTTCCTTTGTGTGGGTTCCAGGAGTCGAACTCAGGACCTCACGCTTGCCAGGCAGGCGCTTATGCCGCTGAGCTATCTCACCGGCCCTACATGTCTTCTTGTAGGGACTGTGGCTGAATTGTGGTGTCTGTCGCTTTTTTGTGACAGATCTTCATGGATTCCATACCCTCACTCTCTCCTGGGATCCAAGGACAGAAAACTGAGTGAAAAGGCGCAGAGGCTCTCAGTTTCTGTGAGTGTACACAGAGGTGTAGACAAATGAAATGGCTTCAGATCACAGTCTAGGAAAATACTTTCTGCAAATTGGAGTCCATGACTTAGAACTGACAGAAACTTTGCAACTTCCCCTGAGACTCACAACCCAGAATCTAAGGTCTATAGAAAGCAAATCTCTGCAGACTCCTACTGACTCTTCTACCTCTACCTCTCAGCCAGGGAGAGGACAGAGAAGCCCAGGACACAGGTGCCTGGGATGAATGCCTCAAGGTTCTCTGGTGTTCTCTTGCAGTGATGCCTGCCTCTGCCACTCTGCAAGTCATTAGAAAAGATGAGGAAGCCATTGCTGAGGTTGGATCTAGACTCGCATACACTCAACCTTCAGGGCATGCGTTTGGCACAGGCAAGATCACACAGTCAGAGTACTAGCTGCTGTGAGGGCCATGTTAATCTTAATTCTGTATGTTTGGATGATGTTAGCATCCTGAGGATGAGTGAAAAGACCATTCTGATTCTCTGCTGCCAAATGTCTGAGCCAAAGAGAAGCCGAAGTCATGTTTTTGCCTCCTGAGCCATCCACAGCCACCCAGAGCAGAGGCCTCCCAGCATTTTTTCTACTGGCCCCATTCTCACGTTCCCTTCTACACACATCAGCTAAGATAGCAGACCCACTCCTATGAAAAGATGTTCACTCCCAATTTAAACCACGATTCCTCTTTGTGACCATGTGTGTAGATAGCAATGTGGTGCAAATGCAGTGGGGGGGTAGGAACCTTGCAGCCAAGGAAGATGGAGTCACCTTGCAAACTCCAGGAATTTCTAGTATTGGTCGCCTCTTGTCCTCTGTCCTTAATGGGGGATAAATGAAGTCACAGTCACAATATAGGAGCCTTCTTTATGTAGATAAACTCAGCCTGTGGGATTTCAAAAAGAACAAGTTCTCTGCCATAGGGGCAAAGTGAAGGCTGAGTGGAAGCAGAACGGATGCCCTTGGATACACAATTGTTTTTCTTAATTTTTAGTGATGAAAGTGTCGTTTTTCTTATAGTCTGCAGAAAGAAAAATGGGGACCAGGAAGGGGTAGCCTGTGCCTCACAGACTGGTCTTGTGTTTGGAGTGCTGCACATGTGGGAAGGGGGCATTGCTGGATCTAAGGACAGCGAACAAGTGATTGGGTATCCTCCCTATTGACCTCCATTCCTGGAACCAAGTGGGTGGGGTCAGAGCACTTGTAGAACACTTCTTGAAGAGATGAGCGTGTGGAGGGAAAAGAACAACTTATTGGGATAGAAGGAAGAGGAGGATCACTTGTATTGACCCCAGTATTCTGACTTCTCCTGCATTTCTGATTTATTAGCCCTGTAACTTCTATTTAATCTGCTTTTTCCTGTCCCTCATTCTGGATTTGTTTTCCTGCCTGGTTTTTCAAGTTTTGTTCTTTATCATTTTCTGTTTCAAGATCTTCCTTTTCATCTTTCTCTTAGGATAGGGCTTCTAGTGACATATTTTCTTCCACTTTACAATGTTTTGTTTTACTCTTTCACTCCCAAAGGATATTTTTACTGGGTATAAAATTCTGGATTGTTAGTGTTTTTCTTTCAGCCCTTGAAAACTGTGTTTCTTTCTCACTTCCCTGGTTTCTGGTGAGAAATTCTCTGTCATTCAAAAAAATTTTTTAAATCTATACTTAAAGCAGTATTTCTTTCTTGCAGCTTTAAAGATTTTATCACTGGGATTCAGAAGTTTGATTGGGTATATCTTGGTGTGGATCTTTTGGGTTTATCCATTATGAGATTTGGCAGTCTTCCTAAATTTTAGGTTTGTATCTTTTGCCAAATTTTATTTCAGTCATTATTTCTTAGCCCCATGTTCCTTGTTTTCTCTTTTTAGGTCCTTTAGGATGTGGTTGTTAGATCTTTTTGTATTTCCATGGGTCCTTGATTCCGTAATCAGATTTTTAGTCTCTTTTCTCTCTGTTGTTCAGAAAAATACTTTGTTTTTCTGTCTTCACATTTATTCTTCTTTTCTCTCCAGTCTGTGTGTGGCCCAACCTTACAGTTTTTAATTTCAGTTATTTTATTTGTCAGTTCTACAATTGCCATCTGTTTCTCTTTTATAGTTCCTATTCTTTTGCTGAGACTTTCATTTTTATCATGTGTTTCAAGTGTATGGATAGGCATTGAAGTATTTTTATGATGGTTTCTTTAAAGTCCTTGTTAGGTAATTCCAATCTCTGTGTCATCTCAGACTGGGCATGTGTTGTCTTTTCTCATTGAAGATGAGATTTTTTTCCTAGTTCTTTAATGAGTGTGTGTGTGTGTGTGTGTGTGTTTAATTGAGTTTGGTCATTATGGTACTATAGTGTACAGTTTTGAATCTCATATAGGTCTTCTTTATTCTCAGACTCTCTCTGACTTCATTCCGATGGGCATGGGAGAGAGAGAAGATGCCTCCTTATTGCTGCCAGGTGGGGTTACAAACCCAGATTCATGTTCTAAGGTGGAAAGTCTCCTTCATCGCTTCTGGGCAGCAGAGTAGGAGAAACCATACTCTTTTGAGTTTAGCTAGAAAATTGTTTTATGATCACTTTAGCAGAAAAGATGTGCACAATTTTTTATTTGTAATTTATGTGGTGCTGGATGACAAGTTGTAACCACAGTGATATGCTTAGTGGAAGTGAGACGGGCAATACAGAAGGCGAGCTTCTGGGAACCGTGACCAGAACCATAAATTTGAGAGTGCAAGGATCCATGGAAAATCCATGTCCGGTTTAGTCTGACACTGACCCTCAAGGAGCGTGGTGAAAGGACTGTGGCAGTGGGTAATGACCATACTCATTGTGCAGTGCAGAGTGCTAACATGAGTCCAGGACTGGCTCATTGGATGTATGCCCATGTCAGGGGCTCATGTCTGGAGCTTGAGAATTGAGCCTTTGGGGAGCAGAGCCTGGGGCTTCACATATTAGTGCTTTTGCCTGGTTTGGGACCCACCAGTTCAGGCATCTGGACTCTTTGATTACTGAACCAAACCAACACAGGAAGTGTAGCTCGTTAAGTGCAGAAAGATGTATTATAAGCTCAAGGGTGCTTGGCACTGACTCTCTGGGCTGGAATGGGGCTTCTGTTCCACTTTCAGGGTTGGCTTAGGGTGAGAATCTAGAAAGGCCACAAAGAGACGAGGAGGACTCTTACTATTTTTTCTTACTTCATGTTCCAGGAATACGTTGTGTGTAATATATAAATATAATTATTAGTAACACTTTAAGTCCACTCAATGGTGTAGGTACAGAATGGAAGGAGTTTTTACATTTATTACCTTTTCAAGAATTTACGATAACACTGTGAGGTGGGAAGAACCTGTACTGTTATTTCATTTGTTGAGGATGAAGCTGGAACTCAGAGAGATTAGGTGATAAACGCAGTAGATTTGGATTGAAACAGGGTTTTCAGACTCTAGAGCCTAGAGCTTCAGAGAGATTTGCTAAGTGTCAGAGTGTCAGCAGCTTCCTGTAAACACTGATGTTTTTTCTTCAGTGTCTGACTCTGTAAACAGAGCCTCCACGGGCTGGCTGACCATCCCTGCCATTAGGGGATGGAGTTACTCCTAGTTTTTCATGTCTCAGAAAACACTGTTGCTTCTGCAAGCTGCAGTCAGTCATTCAGGAACATGTATCAAGCATCCACTGCGGTCTATGCTGGTGACTGACTTGGAGAATGTAAGAGTCTTTGTTCAGATCAACTTTCCACTCCAGGGTCACGAGTCTGGTGTGGGAGGCCAAGTTTAATGCCTGCATGGTGAGACAGAAGGCGAGATGGGAGATGTGCTATGAGAGGCATTCACCTTGCGTTCTCGGACTGGATGGGTAATTGTAGAGATGAGGGAGATAAGTTGCTGGGTGCCCTCTAACGTTGTCCAAGAAGTTCTCTCCTATCATTGGGTGTCACTGCCCTACTCTCTGATCAGCCTGTAGGCTGAGTTCTTTTTTCTCACATACACCCTTAAGCCCTCTTGTGAACTGGAGCGTGCTACTGGTTAGTTCCAGGCTGGGGCTGGGAACACAGGAACTTCGTGGTTTGCACAGCTGTGGAAGCATAGTTAGGAACAGGAAAATTAAAGCACCCCTTCAGTGAGTCATCTGTGTAAAGGCTGGGGCTGCAGCAAAAAGATTGCAACATGAGCTTCTCTAAACCTTCATTCATTAATGGTGGTGATGATGATTCTAATAGAAATAAACTCTCATGATGCTTTTGCATTCACCCAGTTTGTCATCTCCTTTGACCCTGACAACACTGCAGGGTGGATATTATGTCCATATTGTAAGTGAACAAAACAACTCTAAAAAAGCTCCGTGGGCCTGCCCATGGTGGCTGGAGGAAAGTCACGGAGCCACCTTCTCATTCAGAGTGCTTCTTTCCCCTTGTTACTCTGCCTTTAAATCAGGTCCTCTAAAACAGCCGATTAAAACACAGTCACCACCACCAAACTAAAACTGAAAATGAATAGGCTGTTAGAAGATCCCCTTGTTCAGCCTTTCCCTCCCCATTCTGCACCCTTTGTCGTGCTGGGCTGCTTGGGTGATATTTCCAGTAGGGCATCCTACTGCCTGAGATGTCTGCTCGTGATAGTAATTTTTCTAATAATGGTGTAGTAATAGTGTAAAAATAGTGATTATTAATTATAATATATATATTTAAAATTAAAACATGCTTCATATGTCAGGAATAGCAAATTATTTGCTTTCTCTTTTATAATCCTCAGAACAGTCCTACCAGAACATGTTACTAGTTCCATTGTTTCAAGTAGGGGATCTGAAAGATAGAGTCAAGTAATGTACATAAAACAATACAGTGAGTAAGAGGTGGAGCCAGGATTTGAACCAAGGTCTGGCTCATTCAAAAGTACTTTTTTCTAACACCCCAGACTTTGTTTTCTCCCACACAAATGCTGGATTTGCAGAATCTGGACTCTGTGTGCATGCTTAGAATGCATCACGAACACAAAGTAGTGAAAGACAGGCTGAGGCTTCTCTCCTGAGACCCCTCCTGCTTTTGGCCTCTCTGGGGGGCTGCTTTGGTGTAGCATTCTGGGACCCACTTTAGGCTGCACTGGCCAGGACGTGGGCAGTATGTTAAAACCCAAGGCTCCTTGCTCACTTCCCAGTTGTTAATCAATTGCAAATTACAACGGAATTGATATATACATAAGACATTCACATTAATTCTGACAGTGTTCATCGTAATTAGTGCTATTACAATAAATACCAAAGGAAACAGGGAATGATTAGCTACACTTAGCACTTGTTACGGTTTGTTTAAAAAAGTTAAACATGAAATTGGTTGAGGTTTTAGGAGTGATGCTCCATTTTCATGGTGAACGTGGCCGCAAGCCTTGGGTCTTTGTGAGTTGAGAGGTTTTGAGGGGGGTTTCCCACACAAGATTTTACAGAAAACTGAGTTAATGAGATTATCGTACTCAATTAATGATGAGGCTTTTCTTTCTTAATTATTTGTATCTCACAGCTGTTCTCTGCTATCATGCCTCCATTAAAAAAAAAAAAAAACTTCCAACTCAGAAAATGAAAATAGAAGAGGTAGGAGAGTAAATTCCAAGAGATCTAAAAGGAGAAGTATGCACTTTTAAAGACACTGCTTGAGGTATGATTGACATATGAAAAGCTGCACACATTTAATGTTTGCGAAATATTTAATGACACATATGGAGAAGGGTATACACTCATGAAACCATCACTGCACTCTATGCCTCTGACTCATCCACCACCCCCAAAATTCCCTCCTGCTCCCTTTATTTCCTGAATTATTATTTTATAAAAACACTTAATGTAAGATATGCCCTCTTAACAAGTTTTAAGTATATGCTACAGTAGCGTTCAGCATAGACACATAGTGAGCAGTAGATCTGCAGGATTTACTAATCTTCTTTAACTGGAATTTTTACCTTTGCACTTGCCACCTCCCTCTGGTCCCCTCCTCTCAGCTCCTCACAACCAACATTCCACTCCATGACTTGGGCTATTTTAGATTCAGCATGTAAGTGAGATCGTGTAATATTTGTCATTCTGTGTCTGGCTTATTTCACACAGCATAAAGTCCTCCAGGTTCATCCCTGCTTTTGCAGATTGCAGGATTGTTTTTCTTCTTTTTCAAAGGCTGAATAATAGTCTACTGTGTATGCATGTAACATGCTATACATGCATCCTTTAATGAACATTTTGGTAGCATCCATGCCAAAAGGATTTGTGTATTCTTTTAAAAGACATGCTGCATCAGCTCTGGGGTATAATCATATTTTTTGACAGTTACTATGTTCTGACACCTTCATTTACATGATCCTCATTTAATCTTCAGGATGATTCTGAAGCAAGTAGTAAAATAAAGAGGCTCTGGCTTAAAAAAAAAAGTTTATTTGTTCAGTCACACAACTACTGAGTGGGAAGCAAGAATTCCGTTCTGATTCTGGGTGAATTTAAATCTGTGCTTGCCTACTAAGAGTGGTGCGCTTCCTCCTAAGACGCTGAAGGTCTAAACTAAAGAAGCCAGGGTTCTGGCTGTGATTTCCAGAGCATTTCTCTTGATTGTCTTGTGGGTTAGTCTGAAACCCTCATCTGATTTGCTTCCTCCAGAGTCGGTAGTAAAGAGGCAGGAGGGAACCGAGGATTGGTTTAGGACCAGCTCAGTGCATCAGCTACTCAAAGTGTTTGTCCTACTGCGACTTTTGTTTTCAGAGAATGGGCTTCTGAGAGGTAACGGGCCATAATGAAGAGTCCATTCAGCAAATGCTTATTGAGCATCTCTCTTTGTCGGGAATGTGTCCCAGCCCTGGTGAGACAGATGAACAGAACATGTGCAGATAGCTCGTATTTATAGAGGAGACATACAGAAGCTTCCAAAGCACTGTGAGAAAGCTGTGACCGACACGTGGACTTCCTCCCTAAGGGTTGCTAACCTAACCTGTAGATAGTAGGGAGGCAATAAACACATCCTCTGTGCAGTTTGCAGGTTGTATCCTGCAGATCATTGGGTGCCTGCTTGGTTCAAGGTATTGTGCTGTACTCTGACTGTGTTCCATGACCCTGGGTTCTACAAGAGAGGCTCTATTAGGACTGTTCTTAGTACCTAGGGCCTAGGCCAGTGATGGCGATCCTTTTAGAACTGTCAATGATAACAAACAGCCACCACTGGCCTGGGCAGCTTCTGGTAAGGAGTACACTTCCTTGAATGTCTGCTGAAGGAATGAACAAACACACATGAAAAATGAAACACAATTACCAGAAGACAGCTGCTTCTCTCTGGCCTTGCACTTCCATACCACATGTGCATGGGTGCAGCTCACAGACAGCCCCAGCTTCACACTGCGAGGAGCACTGGTTGGAAGCTTGGATGTGGTGCTTGCTGGCTGAGAAACCTCATTTCCCAGTGATTGAGTTTCCTCATCTTTAAAGATCATGGTACTAGCACAGCATTACACAGCAAAGTGAGCTGATGTTCATAAAGGCCTTTAGAGAAGTAGCTAGCATATACTAAGCACTTAGTTTGCATGAAGTCTTGATTAATCTTCTCAGAAAAATTTCTCACTCTGTAAATGCTAGCTTCCTCTGATTTTTAGCTTGATTCTAAAGTCCATTCTCTCTTGTAGATCTTTATGATATATTTTGATGAAATGATTCTATAGTCTTTTTATTGAAGAACCTTATTGAATCTTATCTCATTTTTTCTAATAAATAATGAATTATTAGGTCTTGTTTTGGTTTGTACTGGCCAGGGAATATGTATCCATGGAAAAGGCCATGCAATGAAATAAAAATTCTTTCTCTTCCTTTTTCTCAGTGTGTATAGTTCAGGTTCTTTCTTTTATTTTTCCTTTCTCTTATAAAATTAAAAATAACAGGATCCAGATCTCCACCAGTAGTGTGATCAGATTCCTAGCAGATTCCCCAGAGAGAAAACCACTTTTCCAAACTGTGGTCAGAGGTCCACCATTAATCCAGTTTGCTGTGGCCTCAGGAGCAGGGTCATCAGCCAGAAACCTGGCTGTGAAGAAAGGCGACCTGGTGTAACCTGCTGTGCATCTACTGCAGCTAGGCTTTGTGTGGCCCAGACAGCTGTGGATTTACTTTTTGTTTTCCAGCTCTGATGATGTCATTATTTAGTTAGGCATGGGTATTGAGCACTTAGCATGTACTTCCATCTGTACAACTTACAGGGTGCGTGTGTGTGTGCACGCACAGTGGTCACGCAGAGGTGTTCTTCAGGGCCCGTATCCTGAGGAGGTTACAGTGCAAAGCCAGAACCAGATGAAAGGATGGCTTTATCAGTTTGACAGCATTGTGACTTCTTTTTTTTTTTTTTTTTTTTTTGTGGGTACCGGGGGTCGACCTCAGGACTTTGTGCGCCAGTAGGCGCCCATGCCGCTGAGAAATATCACCGGCCCTTTTTTCGTATGTGGGCACCGGGAGTCAAACTCAGGACCTCGCGCTTGCCAGGCAGGCGCTTATGCCGCTGAGCTATCTCACCGGCGCGAGGATTATGACTTCTGCATCAGCTGTTTTACTAGTTCCTTTGCTTTTACAATGATTATATCTTCTTAATTCATGCTGCTTAAAAATTGGGGCACCCTGGGCTCAAGTATTCAACATTAAGGGTATACTTTAAATAGAAACATATGAAATGCTTTTGAGTTTAGTGAGTGCTTATTGTACGTCAATAACTGCACAGTTTATCATTTCCTCATTGAATCCTCTCAGCCCCATAGGAGGCACTAGAATTA
Organism: Erethizon dorsatum; assembly: GCA_028451465.1. NCBI lineage: Eukaryota > Metazoa > Chordata > Mammalia > Rodentia > Erethizontidae > Erethizon > Erethizon dorsatum. The sequence continues at coordinate 89,613,298 of CM051822.1, forward strand.
TCCATATCTCCCAAAACAGGGAAATGAATTTTGGAAAGAGGAGGTGACTACTTCAAGAATAGTCACAACTAGTGTGAACACAACAAATTAGAATGAGCAAGTTAATATGAATTTAAACTCTGCTAACTCCAAGCCCAGGGCTCCTCATTCTATACTATCCTAGCTTTCACTTTCAGTGTGTCTTAGCAAATTACCTTGCTTATTTTTTGTCTATCTAAAATTTTTTATTTCTCTGACTTTCTTATGGAAAGATTTTCATTTTTTAAAGTGACAATCTCACTGGTATTTTGTGAGCCTGTGCTATAAAATTATAAATCCCTGGCAAAATAATGAACATGAATACTATTCTTTGAAAATCAACAAGTGATAAACACTAAATTATTAAATGATGATATAGTTTAATTTTATCTTGATCACCACCAGATACAATTTTAAGGAATATGTTTGAAAATATGTGCCAGAGTAAGATAAAGTGCCAGAGTAATATAAGCTAGTGAGTGGTGATAACCTAAAAGGATACAGTTTGAAGGACAGCATTTTATATTATTTTGTAGTTTAAAAAATAATTCCAAAGACAGAAATGATTTTTTATAAATATTCAGAGCAGGGGTATCAAGGAGGTTACTTTATTATTTATTATTTATTTATTTATTTATTTTTGTGGGTACCGGGAGTCGAACTCAGGACCTCGCGCTTGCCAGGCAGGCACTTATGTAGCTGAACTATCTCTCCCGCCCAAGGACGTTACTTTAGAATGGTGAATGCTGGGCAGAGCTCCTCAGTTCCCACTCTTGTTTTGTCTTCTGTGTCAAGGAAAATGACTTCAGGCCAAACGGGATGGGGTGAGCATGTGTTAAGGAACATGAATAAATGGAAAAGCCACATAAGGTGTGTGAAGGCAATGCCTAAGGGATGACTTAAGACTCTGAGGAACTCCTAGGGTGAGACAGACACATACCTGATGATCACAGCTCTGAAACAGTGGGCTTGGAAATAAGTGGGCAGGATTTTAGAAGGGGATACTGAAATACTGAGGAAGGGGAGTGATGATCCCTGGGGTGCAGTGAGGGTTTGGTGCAAGAATTCATGCTAGTGTAATTCTTGCTGCTTTGGTAAGGGTCACTAATCTATTGTGACCAAAAAATAATAAGCAGAAAGGACCTCAGCAGCACATCTGAATAACTTCCTGTTGGTATCTTTGTGGCCAGTAAAAATATGCTTAAAGGAAACTGGATAGATGAGTAACTGGCCAGGCAATCATACTTCACAGGTTCCATGTTCGAAAGGGAACTTGTTGATAGACCTCCAGCAGTCAGCTTAAAGGCCCTGTCCTTGGTCCTGCCCTCCGTTCTACCCTCAGGTTGGGAAGATATTGATGGTGAATTCATCCGATGTGCAAATAATACAAGGACAGGAGAGACACTGAATACTAAGATGGAAACAGGATATAAAATGATATTTATAGACAAGATCTGGGCCAAGTCTAACAGAACTAAATGTAATACGCATAAATGTAAAGTTCTACAAATCTCAAAATTAAACTGCACAAAATAGGCTGAGGGAGATATTTCAGTAGCATGAGTAAAATTTTATTAAAAGGGTTGAGAAATAGAAAGCTCAAGGTACACTCTGTGCCAAGTCTGTGAGATAAGCCCAAAAGCTCACAAAACCTTAATCTATGTTAATAGATGTATATTCTAGAATGAGAATGTGATAATTTCTCTGTGGTATGCACTCTTTAGCTTGAAATATTGTGTTTCTAATAATTTAATTTGTAATACTTTTTCTACTTTAGTGGATACATACTAGGATGTGTATAAATTGGGAGACACATAAGAGAGAACTCCATGGCAAGAAAGAGAAGGCAAAGAAAGGAGATGCTGGCAGCCTTTAGCTATGTGAAGGGGTGCCAAGTACAAGAGGTGTTAGGATTGCTTAATATAGGAACACATTACAGAACCGGTGCTAACACGTAGCAACCACAGGGAGACAGATTTGGGGTCGAAGTAAAATGACATCCCTATTAATTACTGGCAAACCCTGCAATGGAGGAGATTTTAAATACTGTGAACTGAGGAGTGACAGTGATTCTCACCACCCTAAGTGAGATATGCCAGCCTAGAATCAGGGAGAGTAGGTAGGAGGCAATCGCTATTGGCCAGGTGAAATAAAACTCGGTAGCTGATTCGATGTAAGAGTTAAGGAGATGCAGAAGACTCTAGGATGGGTCTGTTGCTCCGTGGCACCTGCACAGACAGAGCGATGGCTATAGTTTGTGGTGTGTCTGGGGTAGACCATTAAATGGCTGTGTCTTTACCTTCCTCAACTGTGAAATGAGAGGCTAGAATTGGGCTTCCTCTCATTCACGACATTCTGTGATGACACAAGCTGTAATATCATCTTAGGAAAGGTGCATTTATAGCTGTGTGTCTGGCCATCTAAATGATGTGAGAACAGGAAGGAGATTTAGGTTGCTCCTACCCACAGACAGTCCCCCTCCATGGCTTCACCAGTAACTGGGATTCCACCACTTACTCAGTCTATTTAAGTCCTCATCTTGTCACTAGAAAATGTAGATGCTGATTGAAGGGACACATGTTAAGCCACAGTTTAACAAGAAGTAGTTGTTCAGCTTAGTTTCTTCCCAAAGCTCCAACTGAGCTCAGAGTGTTAAGGAAATTTTTGGTGCTAAGGAAAAGGAAGATCATTTTTGGAGGGTTGGGCAGTGTTTGGATCACACAGCTGAGCAAGATTGCTTCCATTGACAAACGTGGCATGTGGGGATTACCAATGAAGAAAAGAAAGCTTCATTTAAAAGAAAGCGAAATGCCTTTGGGATCATATTTGAATTGTTTCACATCTGTGCTGTGGCCTGATCATGGATTCCATCAGCATCCCTCTTCTACTTCTTTGAGAATGAGATCTTAGAGATACTAGGTGTCTCCTGTTGTGATGTTTGTATCTGTGTGGTGATTGAAATATAACTTCTCTACTCAGCACTCAGTTCCTTTAAATGGAATCAATTACACTCATTTGAACATTTCATATTAAAAATAAAAGATCAGAGTGCTGTCTGAGGTAGTGTAGAATACTGAAATTACTGTTAGGGTTCTAGTATTTGCTGTGGAGTTTAAAATAGAGAGTTTCTGTATATTCTGAATGCCTGTGGACAGCCATTTGTCTTGGGTAATCGGTAACCTTGGAAAAGTTTGCCAGTGGGATTTGAGGATTTTGAAAAAGAAAACAAAATGAAATGAATCGAAAGCCCTAGAGCAACAACACCAACAACACTTTATGGATACTGGGACTTTGGCCTCAAAAATAATTTATACAACTCTTTCTAGCAATTAACCACTTAAGTAGGAGTAATGTCCAATCTGTTGACTGAAAAACTTTTAATTAAATGTACCTGGCTAGGTATCTTTAAAGGATTTGGCATTGACTTTGGACAACCATGGGAAATCTATCCAAATATGATTCGCTTGGGTCTTTTCCACAGAAAAAGGTTTAGGGCATTTTCTAATTTTTTAAATTAAGACTGAGGAATCCATTTGATGGATGGAACGAAGGCCACCTTCACTGTTTGAGAAAGGTTAAATGATATTTACCAGCATTTTTTCTTGCTAGAAAATATAAAAGGAAAAGTGATCTGCATTCATGTAGAGTGGTTGGGCCAAGTTATGTCAAGAGAACTTAGGCTCTGAAGCCCTGCAGGAAAGTTTCCATTAAGGTTGGCTTCTGAATAATGCACTGAATACAAAACATGTGAAAAAGGGAAGAACAGAAAGAATGCAAGTATTTGCTGTTAGCAACAGTTAGCTTTTTAACAAAGAGCCCATTTCCTAACACTATATTAGTGATTTGCCTTGATAAGAGAAGTATAAGAAACATCCTTATATGTGAATTTGTTAATGGTTTTCCTCTCTGTTCCTCCAATACTGACTTTTTTTGTGGTACTGGGGATTGAACCCAAGGCCTTGTGCATGCACGGCAAGAACTCTACCACTTAGCCACATCCCCAGCCCCCAAAACTGATTTTGAAAGATAACCCAGTAACTTCCAGTATTTTGGAGTATTTTGGAGGAGACTTTTCAAAGGACCTCCTCCTCCACTATCTTCTGTATACCATTGTCCTGCAGGTTTTTACTGTGGTATCATGTTACCATGACATTCTTCAGCAATCAGTGACCAAAAGTGTCCAAGGCTAACCTATAGCTGTGGAATTCTTGCTTTCATTCTGTGACCATATTTTCAGAAACCTTAAAGACACTTTTTTATATAATTGAGAAGTTACGTGCACTGAGTGATTAAATCATACTTACATCCTGATAAAAAGTCTTAATTTAGTTGACTTAATAAGATTTAGTGGAGTTTGGAGAGAGCCAGGCAATCTGCAAGGTAGGAGTTCAAGGGCTGTATCTGTGGGCAGCTTCTGTTTACTGAAATTCTGCCATACTCCCGGCTGCACTTCTAGTTTTGAGAGTGTTATGTGCTTAAATCCCTGCAACTGAAGAACCTGTTCTCACCCAGAGGTTAAGTAACTCTCTTTGCAATAATAATAGAGCTGGGATTTCAACCCAGTCTTCCTGTCTTAAAAGCACATGCTGTTTCCACCTCATTCAGTTCCCATGATGTTCCCCAGGCTGTCACATGGGTCTTCTTCGTCAGAGTCACCTGAGGCCCTTGTTGAACATCAGCATGTCAGCCCCCACCTAAAGCTGAGTCAGATCTTTCCTGCTGTTAGCACGCTCTGTGGGTGGTTTGATTGTGTGTCCAGGTGTGGGAATCATGGGCCCCCTTGCCTGCCTTAGAGGGTAGGACTTCTGTGTGCACCAATAGATGTCAGGAGATGTCAGAGGTGAAGTCCAAAATAGTGCATATTTCTGGTCATAGGAGAAGTCAAGAGACACTGAAAGGTAGATAAACTTCCCTGGACTTTGCAGTAGAGAGCAGTGTTGGACTTAAAGCCTTGTTTCTTCTCCTAGACATGCAAATTTACTTGGAAAATGATTCTCATCCAGCCTGGCATTTCTGGTTTTAGAAGAAGTCAAGTGAGGCATCAAAAGATAGATAAACTTCCTTGGGTTTTGCAGTTGAGAGCAGTGTTGGACTTAAAGCCTTGCTTCTTGTTCTAGGACATGAGAATTTACTTAGGAAATTATTCACCACTAGCCTGGTTGGAACTTGGAATATTCATAGAGAAATGAAAACTGATTGCAGAAATCAATCCCTGCTAGGGCTCTATCTAGCTGTGCCCATATATTGGTGTCCTGATTATTAGCATCAATAAAGATTTATTCCACTCATTAGAGGATGGCAGGTTGAACCATGGAATTATACCACATTCCTGCCAGCTCATTTACTTGTTTTCTTCTTTCCCACAAATACCGAAATAATCCAGATGGAGTCAGGGTGGGTTGCAGCAGGATGCCAAAGACAAAATTAAATAAGAAAAGGTGTTATTGAACTAACCTGGCTAATCTTAGCAGTGATCTATGGTGAATGCATTCCAGGTCAACTCATTCTGGTTGACTGAAAAGTTGTGTGTGTGTGTGTATAGTTGGGGCAGGAGGAACTGGGCATAGGATAAATTTATCTGGAGTTATTGACCAACAATCTGATCAGTTATGTGACACATTCATTCATTCACTCATTTGTATATTCATTCTTCAAGGAGATAGGTGATGTGATCAAAATATACGGTGACTGTATAAATAAAATATTATATTACAGTAAAAGACACATTGGCATTAATCCCTTCAAAATGCTGCCTCTCACTTTGGACACACTTTTCCCGTTGTTCTTGCCACTTTCTGAAGCTGTTTTGGAAGTCCTCTTTATGAGGTATGATAAAAAAATATGGTGGATGCTCCTGCTAAGTGCCATCCAGTGGAAAGGTAGGCTTATGAAAGCATTATGAGGTGTTCTTATCTATCTTATTCACCACATCTGGCACCATGTGACCTCTGGCTCTTCCCCAAAGTTAGAATGACCATAAACAATGAATGTTTTGCATCAATTCAGGACATCCAGGCAGCCATAAGAGCACAACTAAAGACATTCAAGAAAGAGGACTTCCAAAACTGCTTCAGAATGTGGCAGGAGCAATGGGATGAGTGTGTTTGAAGTGATGGAGAGTATTTTGAGGGGGATTAATGTATTTAATGTAATTTTTAAAGAATTTAAACACTCACCTTTTTTATCATATAGTATCTCCTTTATCGAGCATCGTCTATCTATCTGAGACTTGTCCATGTTTGAATTTTGTAGGGAAGAGAACTAGCCATTAAGAAATTGAAAATTCAGGTCAATAATAGGTTTTGTGAAAGTGAGACTGCATGAGAGGTGAATGAGAAACATGGTAAGAGACCAAGTAAGTGGCAGAAAAGAAGTGGTAGAGTAGTTAAGGATGAAAAGAATAAATCCTGAAGACTTCGGGATTGGATGTGAAACTTGAGTCTCCAAGGTGGTTAAATTTACACAAGAGTGAGGACATCTTGGTGGGGGATGGTATGAGCAAGGACCTAGAAGCAGAGGTGTGCTGGGGTTTCTGGCAGTGACCAAGCCATTCGTGTTGCATTGATGACCACTTGTTGGTGAGGGGAGAAAGAGGCAGAGGCAGAGGCAGACCGAGACAGGCTCTTTTTACTGTCATTATGCTTGTCATAGAGAATATTAATGATCTGTATGCATGTCTGCCTTCCTCATGATGTTGAAACTCTTTAAGAGCAAGAACTGTGCCTTTGTGGTGCGTGTGTAAGTCCAATGACATACGCAAAGCTTGTAAATTAGTGTACAGTTAGTGTGCAGGGACTGAATGATGATATATCTGGATCACGGGGTGTGGAGCCAACCCCTGTTTCTCTTCCTTGCTGCCTGTTACATATCTGACATCAGCTAAAGTGGTTTGCTCATCTAGAAAATTATTGGTTTATTATGTGGCTCATCATAGATGTGGTTAGAGGAAGCTGAGGTCACTTTGAGCCCCACAGTACTATTATCAGAGTTAGGTCATCAGTGAACCACAGAGGAAGGGACAAGGACTGGAGAACTAATGGACAGATACTTACTAAAGATCTACTTCTGTGTTAAGTACTCTGCGTGTTTAAAAGACTAGTGAGTAGAATCATAAAGACTTTATCTTTCAGAGGGTACAGTACAGCATATCAGACAGATGAGATGTCTATTTGTGCAGTAGAAATAAACAAAAGAATATCTGAATAGTCCATGTAACCTGCCTGGAACTTAGTTTATTTTTATCTGTGAAGTCGGACTGGATGATCTCTGAATAGCCTGTGAGCTTGAAATTGAACAAAAGCTCAGCGGTCAGCAAGGGTCAGGAACTGTGAGTAACGCTCACTTAGCACCTTCCCCATGAACGGGGTTCTGGGTGGTGTATGAGTGGGGGTGAGGTGGATCTGGAAGGTGCGGAGCTGGATGTGGATAGGAGAAGGAGTGCATTGAGGAGTGGAAAAGGTCAGCCTGAAGGCTTGGAGGCTGGAATGAGCATGTGGCACAGAGGCTGCCTGTGGAATCAGGGTGGCCCTCATGTGGCATTGGCCCACAGACAGTGGTCAGGGTGATACTTTCAGACAGATCCCTTACGAAGGCAAGTACCTTCCTTCCAAGCTACTGGCAGCACCGTGGCTGGGATGCTGGAGGTTCATGCTGTACTGGTGCATGGGGAAACTGTGCCGACTTTCAGGTCAGCGATTTCTAGGACTGAGTGCTGAGGACTTGGCCTTCTAACAGCTCCACCTGCTTTCAGGACTCCCTGAGACAGGCCCTTGGCTTCTCCTGAGGCTGGAAAGTCTGTATCCATGTAGAGATCAACTGTTATCCTTGGACTCCTGGCCCATGCCGGCATTGAGCAGCTGCTGCGCAAGTTAAGTTATTTTAGCCAATTACAGCTCACAAAAGTTTGTGCTTTCTCTGTCCAGGTGGATCTGCCAGAGGCCCCCTGACCCAAATGGTCTGGACCCCATGTCATGTGGCCACGCAGCCCAATTAGAAGTGACCAGGGCAGCAGCCCACTTAATTTTATGCAGTTAACACCTAACCCTTGGTTTTCTTGGCAAAGCAAAGGCATTGGCCTTTTGGCCTCTGCTGGTCTGGTCAGCAATTACCCAGTTATTAAAACTAAATAATTGCCATTAGTTCTTGTCCTCAGTGCATGCTGAGTCTCACTACAGGCTGGTTTTTATCTCATTTGCAAAGCTCTTCCACACAGAGCCGGGCACGTTTGTCCTTCAGACGCCAGGCGGGACCAGCAGCACAGCGGCACCCCGAGGGCCACATCCTGGGGCAGCCTGTGCTCTTTAAGAGTGCTGTGTGTTCTGCGCTGTCGTCTGCACGTGGCCACATAGCTGCGGCCTGCCGTCTGCGCTCCTGTCCGTGCGGAGGGCTGAGGCTTTATTGTCAGGGGAATGGGGTTTTCTCTTGCTTTCTCTTGGCTGGATATTGCTTGTGACTGCTGTTTGAAATTCAGTTTGGGGGGTGTGAACTTTCTCTCTCCCTTTCTTCTTTTTTCTTTTCTTTCTTCTGAGTTCTTATTTCTGACGAGATTTCTTTTCTTCAGCTCCGCCGTTGAAAGGAGACGTTCTCATTTTTTCTGGGACACGTCTCAACGCACGGGTGCGTGTGCCTGATGCTCCTCTTGCAGGTCCTCCCTGCTGCCTTGATGCTTATAGCGGCTGTCTGAAGGACAAAGGGAAAGTTAGGATTACAGGTCGTCCTTCTCTTTGATTGTATTATTGGCTGTAGCTCTTCAGCCCTTTGCAGGAGGAGCTCATATCAGGCTGGGATGTGGAAACAGGAGAATTCCCAGCCCCAGAAATAATTGCTTCTCGGAGTGGATTGTTTGGGAGCCTCAGTGCTGAAGAATGCTTTTAGACTAAGCCCCAGCGATGGATGGGACTTGGTGGGGGAGAAAAGGTCTGCGATCTGTGTTTTGTGGCAAGGAAAACACCTGTATGCATGTGTAATAAGAGATCTAATTAGGCCCTCGGTGTGTTTCTCCCTCTCTGTTGCAGTGGCTGCGATATTATTCGACTTTAACTACTTCCAGAGGGCATTGATCTTTAACCCAGATTCATTCCTGGCCATTTTTTTAATCGATGTGGGTGGGTGTGTAACTATAATGAGGGTTACTTTCTCTTTTCCTTACGGCTGTGGTCTCATTTATTTACTCCTTCATTTGGCTATTGGATATGTGTTTATTAAATGGCTACCAGATATAATGTATAGCCCAGCTCAGAACCATGGATTATGGTGACCGGAAGGACCTGTAGGGGCCATTGCCTCAGTTCTCATTTTGCAGATGAGGAAGCTCAGACTCATCTCATCTTTGTAGTGCTTCTCTGAGTCCCAGGGCTCTTGAATATTCTGGTCTTGGGGTAACTTTTTTCCTGGATGCCCTGTGCCTCATCATTTTAAAATGACAGTCTGATGAGCTGATCTAGTAGGGGCTCTGTGGTATGGTGACCCCTCTCTGAAGGGGAATGGGCTTCTTGTCCTTTTTCTCCTCTTGTCCTTTTTCCAGGCTGTTTTCCAACCTGGTTACTCGTTTTGTGTCTCCCCATCCCCTCAGTGGCTTGATAGAGACCAATCTGTCTCCATAGTGCTCACAAGTTGACCCCAGACATGTCTTCATCCTGCAGAAGCAGACGATGCCAGGAAAACTGGTTTCAGATCTAAGATTCTGAGTTATGGCATGAACTGTGTCCCCTACAATTCATATATTAAATTGTAACCCCAGGACCTCAGAATGTGACCTATTTATAGGTTCATTGCAAATGCGATTAGTTAAGATGAGGTCATACTGGAATAGAGTGGGGCCCTGATGCAGTATGACTGCTATCCTTATCAAAGGGGGAAGGTGGACACAGACAGACACACGCAGGAGGATGCTATCTGCATGTGACAGTGGAGATCAAAGTGATGCGTCTACAGGCAAGGAGCATCAAAGATTGCCAGCAAACCACCAGAAACTGGCAAGAGGCATGGAAAACAGATTCTTCTTCATTATATCCCTCAGAGGTGGCAACTCTATCTGCATCTTGATCTTGGATTATTAGCCTCCAGAACTATGACACAATAAATGTCTGTGGTCGAAGCCACCCAGTTTGTGGTACTGTGTTACGGCAGTCTTAACAAATGAATACAGTCTCCAAATGCAGAGTATTTGAGAATGTTCTCTACTGTTGCAGAAGGCAAAATAATCCTCTAGAGAGGGGAGATGGCAGGAGAGGAGCTGCTGTCTCACCGCCATCCCAACAGTGTGAGACCTGAATGAATGAATGAGTTTCATTGTACTTTTTTTTTTTTTTTTTGTTAACATGAAAGGTTTGTTTGCATAGCTGAATGAATACTAAGTCTTAGAGTCTTAGGTATTTGTAAACCATATGATGTAATATGCCAGAAACCTCTATTTTAAAGTATTCTCTACAAAATCCTGTCACGAAGAGAAAAAATTGGACAATATTTAAGTCACTGAGCTGAGATTGTGTTAAGGGGTTACTTTAATACATATTCTTGGGAGATTTACCAGATTTTGCCTTTGTGTGGGATGCCCCTTTGAGCTTTCCCACCCGATATGCTGGAGTCATTATTTGAGCTCCAGCTCAGGCCTCACCTCTTGGGGATTCTTTTTTCTGCTCCTGGGCACAAATAGGTGTTCTCTGTTCTCCTTCGCCATAACTGCCCTTGTTTTGTGCTATTTGTGCTGATGTATTAGGGCAGCAGGTGCTGCAGAGAGGGCCTGGGGCTGCCTGGGGCTGACACACAGGACTCCCTTATGTTCAGGGAGCTCGGACAGAGGTGGGCAAGCAGATGATATGGTTGTTAGTGGGTAGAGTAATTTCGGATCAGGGAAGCTTCTATAAAACACAGCCATGTACTAGAGAGAAAGCAGTGGTGAGCTGGAGGTCAGGTGGCCTGGGAAGCCTCTTAGAGGGTCAGTAGCTGATCTGAGACCTGAAGGGACGGAAAGAGTCAGCCATGCAAAGAGTTGCGGAAAGAGTATCCCAGGGAGAAGAAAGAGCAAAGTACAAAGGTACAGAGAGAGAATTTTCTTGGCGCGTCCAAGTTGGAGAGGTTGGAGAATACAGCTGAGGAATAGAGAAGGGGCCGAGCTTAAAGAAATTAGCAGGAGTTGGGTCATTGTAGGCCTTGTGTCCCTGCCAGAGAGTGAGGTTTCTGCAGAATGGATTTTGAAACCTTTGCCACTATGTCACCTAGCACATGCTCAGTGCTAACTGTGTGCACCTGTGTGCACATGTATGTGTTAATTAGACATCATTAAACGATGACACCCATTTATATAAGAATTGCTTCTGGGGAAAACTATGCTACCCAGGACATATCAAGAAGCAATAAACAGGGCTGGTGAGATAGCTCAGCAGCATAAATGCCTGCCCGGCAAGCGCGAGGTCCTGAAGTCGACTCCCGGTACCCACAAAAAAAAAAAAAAAAAAAAAAGAAACAATAAACAAGCGAACAAATACAATTCAGAGATGCTAAGACAAGATGCCAAGGGTTTTATGTGCTAGATGTTATACATTTTTCTTAGAAAATACTGCCTTGGACCTTTGTTCAGTCTATTAACTCTTTCTGTACATATTATTATAATAATTGTGGTTGTGGATTTTCTCAGGTCCTAGCAAATTTAGTTCAAGAAATTATCACTGAGAAGGAAGTGGGGGTAGAGAATCAACACTAAAGGGAAATTTAGTGATTCTGCTCTAACTTATTGGCGGACAGACTGACAAGAGAGTAGATAGGAGAGGAAAAAAATATATAAAATAAAACAGAGCTGAAAATTCAGCAAGCTCACCCATGTGAGTCTATTAAGTCAGAGACAAACAGTCTTAAATAAACCTAAGACATCGCATATGATACCACAATACAACTACAGGCTCCTTACATTGAAGATTCTGAAATAATACAAGAAAGATTACATTGCACTCCATTTGTTCTGTCCAAGAAAACAGGAAAGTGGGTACCATTCTAGAATAATTACCATTTGAAGTGGTTAAAATGCAAAAACAAATTCAGTACTTCAGGATAAGCTTCATTTATCTGGAAAATGTACTCCTACTGCATTCTACCTCCCTGAATGATGCCAAATAAATGAAAATGTGATTGTTTAGCCCTTTGATCTTCAAAAGCCTTAGTACAAGTGCTAGATGATTTCCTTTGACCTCCCAATCAGAGCAAGGAATTATTATTTCTGTTTTTTTCCTCCCTAAGAGCCAGGTAGGAAATGATGAGCAAACAATGACATTATTACAGTGGCATTTTAATGGGTGTTCAGAGAATGAAGAAGTCAGCAGAGGCAACGCATGACATATTCATGGATATTTTTCTTTTTCTTGCCTCCTCTCTCCCCAGATAGGGAGGGAAAAGCATCATGCCAAACGTTCTGATAAGGATGCGTGTAGAAACAGCTCTTGCAGGCCACTTTTTGACCTTTAGGGAAGGGACAGGCAAAGCTCTTCTGTTCCCCTGTGCCAAGTGCAACTTTTTTTCTTTTCCTGGAAATGTATTTTTCCAGACTGGAGGCATATATGCTCCTCACAGAGGACCCAGGACCTCGATGGCTGCTGGCAGTCCCTCTTCCCCTTGGGAATTAGGGGACGATTTTGAAGATGCAAATTCCCTTGTAAAGGCTTTTGAGAGAAGGTGGATGAGATTAAAAAGATTTGCGTCACTGAAGTGAAAAAGAAAACGGGGTCAAATGGGCTGGTCCAGGCTGCCTCTCGGTGCTGCCAGCAAGCCATCGACTCTCAGAGTCGGAGGTCCATCAGAAGGTCTGGGTGGCATCTTACTGGCAAATTGTGGTTGCATCTTGGTGGCCTCTTTATCTATTAATGATCCTTATGGATACATTGGCCCATACATGGCTTATGGTCATGTGAGTTATTTTCTATGGAGACCCTTCCTATGATATCTAAGCTTCTGAAACCAAATTTTCATGGAATAAGAATCCTCTACAATAAGAATCCTCCCCTTGAGAGCATTCGGTCTCCTCACCATGTGCCCTGTCCCACCTCCCACGTGTCTGGGTGTTTTCTTCCAGGCAGATGCCCTTCTTTCCACAGAGATCCTATCCATCCTTTTGGTCCATTGCTGGCCCAATGGGGTTTCTTTTCCTTCTCATCCTCCCTTGTTGCCTGACCATTTGTTTGCTGCTTATCACATCTGGCTTCTGTTCAGTGGTGTGCGGGTAAATGTTTAGTAAATAGTTCTCTAAGCAGAGCAGAGAGTGTCCCTGATTTGTAGCCTTTACCAATTTCTGTAGTGTAAATACCCCTACTGTGGTCGATTTCAGGCTAGCAATCTGATGTTATTGAATGCAGAGTTGTGAAGCAATATTGTACAACTGGCTTTCTCCAGCTTGTACCAGCTGGCTGCAACACATCACAGTGTGCATTGCCCAGGAGCTCTTGTTGCATATCTATCTCACCTCCCCAGCTACAATTCAGACCTTAGCAGGGCTCAACTCCGGCTTCACATTTTCACCTGGGAATCTGTGAAAAAATATCAGTGCTCAGAGTCTACCCATAGAGACCTGATTGGGCAAGTTGTGGGAGGGGCTAGGGCATCAGTATTTTTAAGAAGCTTCTCAGGTGGGTTTAATGCACAAGCAGGGGAAAGAACTACTATCTTAGATGCAGAGAGAATATTTTATGTCAGTGCTACTCAAAGTGTGATTCTTGGACCAGCAGTATCAACATTACTCTGGGAGTTGATAGAAATGCTAATTTTGGCCTTCCAGATATACTGGATGAGAAACTCAGAGGAATAAGTTAGGCCAGCAATCTGTGGTTTAATAAGTCCTCCAGGTGATTCTTGTACATGCTAAATTTGAAAAACACTATTTTACATCTTCTGAATCCTTATTAGAACTAAAGACAGTTATAGGCACACAGCTGTGCTCAATCAACACTTGTTGATTAAAATCTCTCAGGGAGTATATTTTTATGAAGCAAGCTATTTTTTCCTCTTTGTGAGAGAATTTAGTGCAGAGTACCTTAAAATAGAGATTTCTTCTTGCATATTGAATCATGTGGTTTACAAATATCCAAGGATCTAGCATTTAATGTTCATTCAGCTATGCAGAAATACTTTTCACATTAAAAAGTACAATGGAATTCATTCATTTGTTCAACAAATGTATACTGATGGCTGGAAATAATTAGGTGCCAGTCCGTCTTGCCTTATGGTGGTCACACAGCATGCAGGCAGAGCGGGCGTGGACTTCTGTGCTTGATCCGTGCCTTACAAGCTGTATGATGTGGTGGAAGACACTTCTTTAGAGTTGAATTTTTTCATAGTGATTAATATTTACACAGAGTTTCTTGCTTTAACCTGACACAGAACATCAATCAAAAACTTATAATACACTCATAAATAATGATGGAAATGAGACACATTCTCATTACATTCAGAACAAAAAAAACCCCTGAAAACACATTGATACCCTTTAGTACTTGTATTTTTTAAACAGGTGGCAGTATAACACGCATATGAATCATCTAAGGAACCTGCTAAAATACAGATCTTGGTGAGAATGTCTGAAGAGCGACCTGGAATTCTGATTTCCAGGCAGATTCCAGGCAGTACCTATGCTGAAGTTCATAGACACGTACCGCGTGGGGAGGCTCTTGGGGTCTAGCTGATGTGGTCACGTAGGAAAAACGAAAGGAGTGTGAAAGTTGCAAAGGAAATTATTTGCAAAAGTGATCACAGAAAAGATTTAAAACCACAAAAAATAAATAAGAATTTTGTCCTATACACATAACAAGGCACCCAGCTATCTGATGAGGTAGTTGTGAGTGTCAAGTCGTAGTAATTTGTAAGTTATAAAATAGGGTACATTTCACCTAACAAAGTGATAAATTATTAGCTTCTCAAAGCATACTTAATTCTTCTGCATTGCTTAGGCCATTGTAGAAGGGTCTTTTTTTCAGAATGCTTAATATTCATCCAGCGGGTTCTAGGAATATATATATATATACATTTTTTTTGTGGGAGTATATATATATATATATATATATATATATATATATATATACACATTTTTTTACTGGGAGTCGAACTCAGGGCCTCGTGCTTGCCAGGCAGGCGCTTATGCTGCTGAGCCATCTCACCGGCCTTAGGAATATATTTTTCACCTGTTTCCTCTGCTATGAATCATTTCCCTAGGTAGATTTCCTACTCTTTGAAGTCTGGGGGTTCTTGAACTCCTTTTGGCAGTTTGTGGTGAGGAGAAGGGATGTTCAAAAGGTTCTCTCTGGGGGTGAACTCTAAATTGATAGGTCAGTTAGACTCTCTGGAGTCTACATGCTGAAACGGCATCCAGCGTTTGTGTAGAGAAAATGATCAGTAAATACTTGCTGAGTTAGTGGGCAGTGTTTATGTACTTAATCCTTGCTGGGGTGGCTGAGAAGGACTTCTCTTAAAGAGGGCGTCAAGGTTTACCTTCCTAATTACAGCGTGAACGAAGAGCTCCAAGGAGCTGTGGGCTTTCTTGTCTAAACATCCAATAAAGTTCTTCCTTAAGATGGAGGTGGAACCCCATCTTCCAGGCCTACAGCAGCAGAAGGTTTTCGTAATGCCCACTCCTGAGAACTTGACTGCGGCAAACTGAAAGGCCCTACTCTGAAAGGTGGCGGTTAACGCTTCCTTTTAGAATTATGATCCTCTTCCTGCTCCTAACATTTTTGGTCTATTAGAGCTTGCCTGTAGTATAAGAGATGGCCAGTAGGTGCCGCTCCCTGAATTGCTTTACTAGCCTAGCTCATCACATTGGAAGACAAGACAGACATGGGGACCTAGAACCCAGGGATTTGACTGCATAACCAGAGTTTGCATTTGAGCCAAATGCTTTCTTGAAAAGAACTCTGTAAATGTCTTCTCCTTGGCCGGGCTTGGCACAGGTAGAGCTGAGCATTCCTGGGCTTGGCTCTAGGGAGAACTGCTGCAGGCTCCCTGCCTTCCTTGCTGAAATGATGGTTTCCTGACCTACGAGATCTGTACCCAGAATCACAATCTACTGGGAAGGCAAGGTGAACCTGCACTGTTTTATGGTTCCCAGGGTGATTTTTATGTGGGTTAAAATTTGAGAATCACTTAAAGTAGTCCCTCTTCCTTCTGGGGGAAACGATGGGCACATCTGATTGGCGTTTCAATCACGAGGAGCTTTAAAACAGGAATATTTTGAGAAATCTGTTACATTAAACAAAAACAGCGCACTACTTTTTCTATCTGCAAATTGCTTTTTAAATGCAAGGCGTATTTAAAGAGAAGCTGTGTTTGGGATGGGTCCAGGTAAAATAGGAGAAGAAACTTTCGATAGAGAGGAGAGAGAAAAACAAATTATTTTTCTTGCCTAACTTTTGTTAGATGCACAGAACACCTTTAGCCAGTCGCTGGGCTTGGGAGGAGATGTTGGGATTTTGTGCTCTCACTGAGCCGATTCATTATGCCCAGTTTCTGCGGGTGGCTCATTTGCTATTCAGAAGCTTCACCATCAGGGCTTGCCCCTTGGTCCCGCCAATCCGGTTTCCTGTGCCAGAAGCATGTGCTTGCTCTGCTAATTGGAGGTGCTCTTTCTCCTCTCTGACACTGGGCTGACCCGGTGCAGAGGCACGAAAGAGTACACACAGAGCGTGTGGACAAGCGTGCAGAGGCCTGGGCACTGGGAGGTGGGTGGGCAGAGCAGAGTGTGGAGCCTGCTATGCAAACTAAATCCCAGAGGTCTAGGGGTAGAGCTCCACTTTCCTGCACCCTCTCTGCAGCACACCTGGTTGTCCTTTGTCCCTGCCTTGCTTCTGCCTGTCCCCTCTCCCACTGCTGTTTTCCAGCTTCCCAGCTCTCTGTGTTCCTGCATGACAGAGAGCGGGTCAGAGAACCTATTTATTTGCACCCAGAAGTGGCTGTGTCCTACTGTGAGAAGAGCTGTGGCTTCTCCAGGGATGAGGGAGTCCCCTGACTCTGGGCTCCACAGGGACAGCAGAGGAGATTGATACCCCCAGAGCTCTCTGCTGCTGGTGTTGGGTCCATGCCAGCCCATGGTGCATGGCCAGTGCTGGGCCGGGTCTGGAGGCCCTCCCAGGCGCTGTGTCCCCAGGGGCGCTGCCAGCGCTTTCTGTTTCTGGCAGTGGGTTCAGCACTAAGTGTCCGAGGAGCTATCTGGCGAGCTGTGGTGGACCTGCCCCGGAGCAGGGCTGCCGTGGCCCTGGCACAGTGGAGGGTGTCCCAGTGTGGGCAGGTGCCTACTGAGGAGGAGCTGGGGCCCAGGTAGGAGGCAGTATTGTACGCAAGAGGTCTGCAGGCATTACCAGAGTCTCACTTTGGTACCTCTGGGGTCTTCAGCTCGACTTGTTGGAGCAAGGGATATACACTAAGAACTGGCACTGAGGGACCCATGGACATCTGGTCAGAGCCAAGGGGCATTTAGCTGTCAGGGTCTGCAGCAGGACTGATGAGGGGTCTTTTCACTGGAAGGTTCTGAGGAGGTTCCTCAAAGCAGAGATGGAGAAGCATGACTCATCCCACTCATGGGGTAGGTTGTAGGTTTGGTGACTTCCTGATATCACAGAAAAATAATTTTTAAGAGGCGTCAGTGAGAATCATAAAGAGGCTGGATTTACAAGTGAAAGAGAGGGAGGGAGGGGGGAGAGAGAGTGTGGGAAGGAGGGGGGAGAGAGAGAGAGAGAGAGAGAGAGAGAGAGAGAGAGAGAGAGAGAGAGAGAGAGATGAGAGAGACTTATGGTTGGGCTTGAGGGTTTTATGTGGACTTGGGATGTCTATAAGATGAGTGATCTAAGGTGTGTATTTCTATAGTCCGACTGGTCCTGTACCTGGCAGCTGAATTAAAATGTAAACCATTTACATGTGTTTGAGACTGAGGCATGATCAGCTTTCGGTGTGAGGAAGTATAATTTAAGATGATGAGTATGGGCCTAGACTAATTGTGTCTTTTAAGATGTTTTTTTTTTTTGAGTGAGTTTCCTGAGTAAATTTTGTGTCCTGAAGCTGTAGTTTTTCTTCAAAGTATAATTTTAAAATTATGGCTTTCTTTGTATCTTTTCTACCTATCTTTATTTCTTTTATCCTACCCTAGTGTTACAGCACTTGTCTAGATGTCCCCCCAAAGCCTCATGTGGTCATAGGTGGGGCTCTTTCAGAGGCAGCTGGATCTAGAGTATGTGATGCTGGGATTGATTCATGGTGCAGTGCAAGGATTAAAAATGCTGGGATTAAGGGTGTGTGATTACTAAATTAGTCCACTGCTTGGTTTGGCACCACCCTAAATTGGGTAGCCTAGATAGAATATAAAGGGGGCAGAAAGAAGCTGCTGTTGTCACTTGCTTGCTTTTGCTGTCTTCTGCCTGCCACAAACTGTTTCTCCTCTGTGATGCCCCTCTGCCATGCCAACCTGCCTTGGAGTCAGCTGACTATGGACTGAAACCTCTACAAACTATAAGCTAAATAAACCTTTCCTCTCTTAACTTGTGGGCGTTGGGTATTTTGTCTCTGCAACAAGAAAAAGCATCTAAGACAGAATTTGGTACCAGGAGAGAGGCTGTTGTTGTGACTGTACCTGACCATGTGGTTCAGGAGCCTTTGGAGCTGGCTCGTGGGCAGAGTTTGGAAGGGTTCAGAGATGCCCGCTGAGAAAGCAGCCCTAGAATGCCTGAGGCTGTACTTGATGGCCTTTTTTCCAGTTCCAAGATTTCCTGTTTATCAATTCCATGTGGATTCAGTTAACCAGTGAGTACTGCTGATGGGAGGAGCCAGGGCCATGTGCAAAAGCAGAAGCCTTTTGGTTCGTGGAATCAATGCTTGGCTCTGACTCTTGTGAAGGGGCCCTGGGATCCCCAGGTGGAGGATGTGCACATCACATTGTAATGTGAATCTTAGCCAGGGTTGGTCCCCAGTTCCTAACTGTTCTGATGAAGACAGGGCTGCAGACTGCTGCTGAGACAGAGCCAGGCTGGACGGAGGAAGGACCTTGATTCTGGATGCTAACTGTTGACACTTGTGTGACCTCCCCTGTCTCGTGGCTAGCTGTGCTCTAAATGTAAAAGCTTCCAGATGGAGAGGCCAGAGGGTGGGTGCAAGAGCCAACCCACTGAGAGGCAGAGCCGCAGGGCAGGATCTCCAGGAGTGTGGCCAGTCTGGCAGGCATGTTGCAAGTGGTGGTTGACCCCTTCCTGAGCAGGTCACAGGTTGCTGAAGCAGAGGGACGCTGAGATGATGGGGGAGGCCGACTTCCTGACTCTGGGAGGCTGCTCTCTTCTCCTCCAGGAGACCCTCCTGCAGGGGATTCCTTTGGGGTCCCCTGTTCCCTAAGTTAGCTTTCTTCCGTTGTGTCTCAAGTGTGCTCAGGGTCATTCCCTGGAGTAGGAATGCATCCCTGGGCAGGGGAGAGGCCAGTGCCCAGGGCAGAGGAAGGGGCTGCTGTCCAGT
The DNA here is from genome assembly GCA_028451465.1 of Erethizon dorsatum. NCBI lineage: Eukaryota > Metazoa > Chordata > Mammalia > Rodentia > Erethizontidae > Erethizon > Erethizon dorsatum. Next base: position 89,632,777 of record CM051822.1, read on the forward strand.
CTCCATCAAGCGGCTGGGCAGGTGGGCCATGCTCTGTGCTTGCAACAGTCTCCCCTGCCCTCACCCGTCCACCTCCTCGCCTTCCTCATCCTTCCGTGGGCTGCTCTTCCTCATGGGGCATTTTCGCTGTCACAGTTGGGGCCATATTCCTAGGATTCAGCTTCCTTCTTGCTCTTCCATTGTCTCTGGGGCTGAGTTATGGGATGAAGGCTGAGCTCAGCCACTGTCTCACTGTTCCCAATGGTGTCCACTGGGTAGTTGGGATCTGTGGGTTTCATAAGCCTCTAACAAGCTATTCCTTTTACCCTGCTTCCCTCCTTCCAGCCCTCTCCTCATTCCCTGAACTCACCCTCTGCCACCTCTGACCCATCCTGTCCTGGTCCTCAGATGCCATGCTCTCTCCATCACCATGCCCTTATCCCCCATTAGGAAAGCCCACCTCCTTCCATTCCTCCAAATCCTTTCTGTCCTTGAAGGCTCAGCTCTGTGCTCTCCTCTTTCTGGAAGCCTTTCCTGGTCATTCTAGGCCCATCCCATCTCCTTTATACTGAAGTCCTGTTGCTTTATGCAGTCAGCCCACCAGTCAGAAACCACATGCTGATGCTTATCATGACCCAGGGGAGATGCTGAGGGCACGCAGGTGACCCAGATAGGCACAGCCTCTGCCTTACAGTCCAGGAGGAAGATGTGCTTTCAGTAAACCATCACCAATAAATAGCCAAGCAGTTGTAAATGTGAGGCACTGGAAAGAGCTTTGGGTCCTGGGCAGTGTCTCCCAGGGCGACTCGACCTCAGAGGTTTCCCCAAGAGCCACATTCAGGCTGAGCCCTGGAGGCGCAGGTACCCAAGCAGAGACTGGAGGAAGCAGGGGGTGCTCAGTGAGGCTGGAGAGGTGACAGGAGGCAAATCCCACACACGGTTGGCTTGCATTGCTGTCTTAGGCAGTCTTCTCCCTCTTAGATAGGCAGTGAGCTCCTTGCAGGTGGAGGCTGAATGAGAAAGCTCCAGGTCTCTGCAGCAGCCATGGCGTGCTGTGCCTGGTGACTTTGAGAGCTGGTTGGTAAAGGAGTTTTGTGAGCCTGTTAATGCACATCAGCTGGTAGAAATTTGCCACAGCAAGAATATTTGCACTGAGGAAATTAGTGAATGGTATAAATCTGAGCTCTTTTATTTTTCCTTTTGGTGAACAGATGCTTAAACTTTTCCCAGCACAGCACTGCCACTCATACTGTGCTGCACGCAGAGCAAGAGGTGGTGAGTGGAGAAGAAAGCAGCTCAGGATTGGAGGACAGACTCCAGCTGTGTGTTGCTTGTCAAGTCAAGTTGCTTAGCTTCTTTCAACATTGGTTCTCTCATGTATTGGATTTGGATAGATGGGCATGAGAACTGTGAGAAGACGTGTTCAGTTTTCACTGTGACTGTGTCATAGAGGAAGCCTTCGGGGGCAGGGGACAGGAGGCGGGTTTACTCCACTCAAATAATTACCTGACGGTCCTCAAGAAGTGGAAATAATACCTATTCTCTGTTCCTTTTCAATTGTTTTTGAACTTTAGAGAGTATACCAGTCTCTGTATGTTTAACTGCACAAGCTCCTGTCCTCCTTCTGGAGGAAGGTGACACGTGCCTGACTGTAAAGCACACACTGCACAAGTGATTGCTTGGTCTTTGCACTGAGCTACATCCCCAGCCCTATTTATCTTTTATTTTGAAACTGGATCTTGCTAAGTCACTAAATTGCCCAGGCTGGGCTCCAACTTGAGATCCTCCTCTCTCAGCCTCGCAGAGTGCTGGGATTACTGGTGCTTCAGGCCCAGCTGTCTGTTGACTGTACAGTCTCCTAGTGCTTCCCTGGGACCCCAGGAGAGGGCTCTCCTCCTCCTAGGGGGCTTCCTGGGATTTATGATGGGTTTTGTGGCGTGCAGCCGGGCACAGCCCCTCCTGTCTGCCTCTGGGCTGATGCTGTTGCTTCCCCAGGAAAAGGGAAGCCGTGTTGCCCATTGCTGGTGTCTGCCCCGGTTTGATTATTCAAAGATAATATTTCTGGCAATGGAGCAAACGAGTCGGGAAATGGCTTTTGCGGGTGATTAAATGTTGAGATGATGTGGCAGTGGCCGTGAGATTACCTGACAAGACAGAGATTTGACCAAGAGGTGTTCACGGAGCCCTGGTTCTGAGGGCTGTCTGTCAGCGTGGAGGAATCACACCCAGGATACAGAGCTGGGATCTGAGAATGAAAAGGGGGTAAGGTGGTGCTGTCATTGCTGAAACTTGACGTCTGACCTTGAGCAAGTCATTTTCCCACCTGTGCCTCAGTTTACCTCTCAATAAGATGAAGGGCCTGGACTAGTTGATCTCCAGACTCCTGCAAAGTGCTGACTTTCTGTGATTTTATGAACTTTGCCAACAAGCAGAGACATTCCCGCTTAGGCTTGTTTTATGTTCTAATTCCCAAGGACATATTTCTAATGGACTGTACTCTGGAGACTCTAATTATTTCTTGTTATCCAAGAATAATTTTAGCAAGCAGCAATAAGCTATGAGGAGCCTGGAATGGGTGTGTTCCATGTCAGCATGTTCTGGGGATTCAGTTGAACCCAGCTGGCACTTAGTGAGCGTGCATTCTTGGCATGAAGCCCAGGGTCCTGGAAGCCACATAGGATTTGGGGGAGGAAACCCAAGTCTCAGGCTGAGCTTTGTGGTTGCTGTGGCCTTGGCCGTGTAGTAACCTAAACTCTGGGTCTTAGTTTCACCTGTTACACGGAGCTAGAAAGCATCCCTTCCCCACTGAGGAGTAAACAGGAAGAGGGTGTGACCACATGGCGACAGTGCTTGAGGCGTGGAACGTTCAACACACATTAGTCCTTTCCCTGTACCAAGTGCCAGGCCTAGGTTAGTCGTCAGAGGCACAAAGACATGTGCCAGTCAGGAGGTCCGGCCTGAAAGATGCCTGTGAAATCTGGCCCACAGCTCCTAGCCTGCGACCGAGGCGTCAGCCCTGTGGCACAAGTGCCATATGTTCGCCACCACTGGTCCAGCTCATAGCCTCTTACACTAGGAAGCTAAGGGCCAGGGTGCTCCCGGTGACAATCAGGAAATGAAAATACACTGCAGCTGCGGCTGGTTTTGTCAAGTTTCAGGAATGGTTTCTAGACCATGTCCCTGTTGGCTGCAGCGTGCTTAAAATCTTCCAGCAAAGCACTATTGGCAGTCATCTTCCCAGTGCTGGCTTAGCACTGTGGAGCCGGGATTCTTTGCATTAGAAGAACAGCCCAGAAACTGGGGGATTCTTGTTTTACTGGGGGCCAGTGTACTCACTTCAGTAGCAGGCAGGGCAGGTAAATGCAGCGATGCGTAAGTGCTCCTGACCTAAGCCAGGGCTTGATAATGTGGCACTTTCCCTCTGGCCCATCTTCCCTTCCTTTTCTTCCATTGCAGAAGCAGATATTGAATACTTGGTGTCGATGTCAAAGGTCTTGAAGTGAGTGAGCTGGTACTTGCCTCTGATTCCGGTCTGATAGGGGCGAGGGATACAGAAAACGTGCTCTCAGCCACATGTTACAGGTGCTGAGGGTATTGGATGAGCGTGGGAGCCAGCATGGAAGAAGTACAGGGACATGTAAGGGGCATGCGATCATGTGAGGCCATGTGAAGAAGTCCTTTCTGGAGCCCATGGTGGTTTGGGCAGGTTATCTGGAGGAAATGAGCTCTGTGCTGTTTACTGAAGTCTTCCTGCAGGCCACGTGACTGCTCTCGAACACTCCCAAAGCTGGGGACTTCTTCTGTCTATTTTGAGTTCTTTCTGCTGGGCTAGCTGCAGTCTTGCCAGACAGTGCAAGGGTAGTTGGGGTTGGCAGGAAGCCCTTATCTCAAAGTCAATTACACTTGCCTTTTGAAAATGGGACAAGACATTTATGCTTCATATTTGAGTATTTTTTGTTGTTGGCTTTTTAAAACATTTTTTTTCAGGTCACACTCTGCTAGTGAAATATGATTAATTTCAAATGGAATTAAGTGTCTGTTCTGTGTAGGACACCCTTGCCAAATAATTACATAAAATGTAGTTTGCAGGGAAGGTTGTCTTTTTAGCTTTTCTTAAAGGGCAGTGTAGAACCAGGCACCCTCTGCATACACCTCTGAGAGCCATCTACAGCCTCTTCTTGATCCGCACCCAGGATCACCCTCTATATCATTTGTCCTTTTCCAAGAACTGGGGTCGGGAACATCACAATAATCTTATGACACTGGGCTCATACATTCTTTCCAGACCATCTGCACTGAAGGTATCAGCTTTAATAAAAATATCTGAGCCTATTCAGCAGCAGAGAAGAATAAATAAAACTTCACAAAGCCTTCTTTGTTATATGGAAACAGAGAAAATGAGAGATAGGAAGGCTGCTAGAGAAGACAAGGGGAGAAGACAGGGGTGGTGGATGAGAGGCTGCTCTGGGTCATCCACATGCCCAGGTCACGGTGGCGCTGTGCATGGCAGACTCCTTGGATGGCCCCGGTGTCTGGGACCAGGAGATGAGCATCTTTCCAGCTCCACCTTCTCACAGCTGGGAGAGTTGGCTAGGAATGGTCTCACCTGGGAGGAACTCACAACTCAAAGTGACCCTTAGAGACACTCTCGTTTGACCTAATAATTTTGCAAATGAGACTAAGACCCAGACAAGAAAAATTCAGCAGCTCTCCCTGTCTGCTGACAAGGACCTGAGCTGTGTGGAGGTCTGTTGCAGTCCTTAGAGAGCATCTTCCCAGGCATCTCTGACCCGCAGCTGATGGGAAGAAGATTCTTCCCCTCAATTCCAGGCTGTCTGCTTCCCACTCTTCCCTTTCGGCTTGCTTTTGCTCAGTGGTGAGTGCAAACTGAGCACAGATTGGAATTTCTGTAGGGAGTGACTTTGCTTTCAAACCCCTACTTTCCCACCTGTGTTCCCCTGCAGTGATTTGCGGCCAAGAGCAGTGTTGCCTCTTGGGGAAGATTCAGACATATCTGGAGACATTTTCCACAACAGGGAAGTGCCAGGGGCAGCTCATGGGCAGAGGGATCCACATCTTCAGTGCCCAGGACATCCCTGCAACAGTTACCCAGCCCCAAAGGTTGACAGCGCTGAACCCAGAAACACTGTCTATATAATTTTGCATGTGAGTGTGGGGGGTGGGGGTGAATTTGAAAGAGACAATGGTTTGGCGTGATCACAGTGATAATATTGATACCATTTTATGGTATCAATGGTAGATTTTATGGTAGATTCGGCTCTTGCTTATGACCTTGGCTAAGACAAACCGTATCTCTAGCTTGTTAAAAAGACATTCCCAGACTCCATTTCATGTATATGGAATCAGATCTTCAGGGAAAGGTCTGGGAATATATGTTATTACTTGGCCCTGAAGGTGATTCTGACACTGAGCCTGTTTTGGCAAATAATGGATTCAGCGTTGGTTGTTATTTGTCAATTTGTTATTTGTCAATTCACATAAACTTGGATTTTAACCTCAGCTCTGATATTTATTAACTGTGTGACCTTGGGCATGTCATTTATTCCTTGAGTCTGTACTGTGTCAGCTTGAAGAGAGGGACAGTCGCATGCACTCATGGTTTGCATCAACCCTGGCTCAGCTCTGTAGGTCTTCATGCCTGTCTGATTAGCCTTCTGTTTGGTACTAATGATACCCAACACTCACCAAACACTTATATTCCAGGTACCTTTTAAAAACTTTAACCATGTCTTTTCTCCTTAGCTTCATAGGATCCCTGTTTTAGGGTCAGGGCCCATCCATTGTAGGTATTCTGTGGTCTGCACAGTAATGTACCTGACCCCAGATGTCCCCGTCCTAGTGTCTGGAATCCTTGAATGCTACCCTACATGGCTAAGGTCTTTGAAGATGTGATGAAGTTAGGGATTTTGAGAGGGGACGAGTATTCTGGATTATCTGGGTACGCCTACTATATATAATCTTTACAAGAGGGTTGTAGGAGAGAAGAGGAAGTAGGAGATGTGATAGTGGAAGTCAGAGATTGGAGAGCCTCAGGGACAGGTCACAAGCTGAAAAATGCTGCCAACCTCCAGGAGAGAGAATAGGCAGGGTGATAGATTCTCCAGTGGAGCCTGTGGGTGGAGCTGGCCTGGCTGACACCTTGGCTTTAGGACTTTTCATTTGTGGAACTGTAAGAAAATGATTAATGTTGTTTTTAAGCTGCAAGTTGTGATCGCTTGTTCTAGCAGCCACAGAAAATGGATACACGTAGTAGGGGCTCATCTCTAGAGATTCCGAGCTCTGAGCTTGGCTGGCACTGCTGAGTGGTAAAAGGGAAGTTGGACCCTTGCTGTCTCTCCAGTTAGAGGAGGCATGCACACAGCTTAGAAGGCCTGGGAGAGTTCATGTCCAGGAGTGAATGAAAATATAGGAGAGAAAAAGTTGAGAGCAAGAAGATCTTCCCGGCTGGTACTGTTCACGCACAGAGAAGGTGGGGAGGCTCCAGCCCTGAAGTCTCTCCTTGATGTTTTGTGGAGACATCTTGGTATCCTGGAGACAGAGGCTTCTCTCTTGCTCAGTGGTGCATTGGTCCTTAGATGTTTATCCATCAGTCTGGTCCCCTGTCCTCTCCTTTCCCAACACGGGAAGCTCCTGCCAGTGGTTAACGCATTCCAGGAGCAGCTTTTGCTCCCCTTGTGACTCTGATTAGAAACTATGGTCATCAAGGCCCCATTTCATTCCTGTCTCTGCCGGCCACATGCTGCACTAGCTCTTGTGCTTATTAGAAGTGTGACGTATTTGAGACACGCACGTCATTAACCTGTCATTCATCTGAGGGAGCCATGACGCACATATTAACCTGTACAGGGTGCTGTTTTACTCAAGGAAAGGAAAAAGGAAGTGGAGGGTGGAGCAGGAGCAGGAGTGAGGGGGGACAAAGAATTGAATTGGGTGCACTGTGGAGAGTTAGTAAGAGTTACCTTGAGAAAGGAGGCAGATTAAAAAAACCTGAGAATAATTTGGTAACAGAATATTTTTGGCTCTGAGGCACTGTGAACTGGAGATGCAGAAGTGGCACTCGCACCTTCAGAGGCATCGGGGAGCATACATTCCAATATGATCACTGTAATTATAATAATAATAAATGTTCTCTTGTGGTGTGGCTTGTAGAGGTCACCCTGAGATGAGCAGGGGAAGAGGAGGGGAGGTGGAAGGGAAGCTGTTGATAACTCACAGGCAGCCTCTGAGCTATCTTCCCTCCCAACACTGAACCTCTCACAGGAATCCGCTGGACCACTCGGATGGCCTTTGAGCCCTCCAGGTCTTGCATGGTGAGCCGCAGGTGGCTGCTCTTACTCCTGAGAGGCCTGTTTTATCAGATAGTTCCTGCCTCTGCCTCTGGAGGGGCCTCTGATCCGAAAGCATGTTTCCTCTTGTGAGGTTCTGAGACCAGATCTCTGAGTGGGATGTTAGAATATGCTGAACTAAGCCTCTGAACTGAATTGCCTTTAGGGGGAGGCGAAGGTTAGAGTTGTGTATGACCTAGGAGTGACCTGTGTCTTGTGTCATCAAGCATTGTTTAGTGTGTGCTCGATGCTCCTCATCCTATGGGGGACATGAAAGTGTCAGATAGGATCTTTTTTAGGAGCTTCCTGTTTTGGGGAAAGACTGATAGCACACAGATATTCGCTGATAAGGTTATTATTACTATCGGCAACACGCTAGAATGATATTCTCTAACAGCAGAACGTAATATTGTTATGAGTATGTCATATCACTTTATTGGTTCCTAATGGCAATAGACGGGAAGTGTAGTTGTACCATTATAGATTTGTTCTGCACAGAATATGGGTATCACTGGAGATTACAGATGCTGGAGAACTCTGCAGGCAGGTGCATAGTATTGCTGATGTCTAACATCTTCAGTCACTTTACAGCTCAGACCTCACCTTGCATCTCATTTGATGCCCACCACACTCAACTGTGAGTCATCAGAAGCCCAGAGAAGTTAAGTAGCTTGCTTGCGTCACACAGCTGGCAGGTGAAAGACCTGTGATGCCCAGGCCCAGACCTGTCCCACCCTGCCTCAGTGGCCACTCACTGAGGTATGTGTTCGGATGTGGTGTGTGTGTGTCACAGTGATTTATGTTTTCAAATTCCTCCCACATCAGTCATCTCCTTCCATCCTCCCAGAGGTGAAGTATAGAAGGTAGGTACGTTTATTTTCTCATCCCAGAGTCAGGAGTGTCATGGCAGACATGGGCTTGTGGCAAGCACCTGCTAGCTGTTGGGTTAGGGGACATGCTGGCCTCTAGAAAGAACACACAAGGGCACACACTCTCAAATACACACAAGAACACACACACACCAAGAAGCAAAGAGGAAACACACGAAACAAACAGAAAGCAAGAACAGAAAGCTGCAACTGCCAAGAGCATTCAGGTGAGCCACTCACTGATTGCCAAATGTCAGGTGTCCTTTCCTGCACTCCAGAGAGGAGACAGTGAATGATGGCTGGGACTCCGCCAGTGCCCCCATTTCCTGCTGCTCAGGCCTGAGTGGGCATTTGCACCACCCTGTCCTTTGGTGTCAGGGGACATCTTCCTGCTCTCCACCCTGCATACCATGCATCTACTCCATTCTCGCTGGCATTTGCCCAATGGGGTCTCCTTCTGATAAAGAACTGAGATGGTGAGATGGGATGAAGATGGACTTAAGAAGTTTTGAAGACACACTGCTAGTTTGGGGCCTGTGTGTAAGCGTGTGTGTGTGTGTGTGTGTGTGCATGTATGCATGCGCACCCACAAATACACTCTCAGACATGTGTGGGCTGAACTTTCCACCCTCAGCGGTGTGGAGCAGGAATTGAGTTTTGTGCATTGATCACCTATATTACCAGTTTCGAGGTAGCCTTATTGTTTTTAAACCTCACTAATGATATTCTGGTGGCTGACAGTCGCTGCCATACTTTTACTGATACTCACTCAGCTGGAGCTGTTGGCTTGGCCCAGAGGTGTGCCACTGGGTCCTCCAGCATTGTCCCCATGCTGATCCTGTGACTTGCCTCCATCAAGAAAGGGCAGGGAACGTGGGAACTGGGCAGAATGCACAGCCTTTGAGGCTCTGTCGCTTCCCCCAGCAGGCTTCCCTGAGCATCCTGTCACTGAAAACTGGGAAGATGCATGAAGGTTAGATAGACTTTAGATAAGAAGAGGCTGCAAAGACCATCTAGCTCATCTTTTCATCAGTGCGGTAGCTACGCCCTACAGTGGTTATCAGCCTGGCCCTGGACACCTGCTGCACAAGGAGACCACTCCATGCCGGCAACCATTCCACTGTGGGGCTGGAGCCCTCCTTCCAAGTTTAGCTGCCATGTGGTGAGATATGAGGCCTGCTGGGCTGAGTCAGGTCAGGTGTGAGCCCTTCCTCTTCTTCTGAATCTTTTACTGATAGACCTGGAGACCTCAGAGGAGTCACACGGTCTCTCTGGGACTTGGCTCATCTCCCTGTGAAATGGGAAAGATTGGCTTCCGATGGTTCTCTGGTGAGCCAGGGCTGTCCCTAGGTATTGGAAGGAAGGTTGAAATGGGGGTTAAGTGTTGCATAGGAATCCAGCTATACTAAATGAGAACAGTTATGTTTTTATGTTTTATAGGTTGGGCTTTAAGTTTACTGACTGTTATAGATAAACAAGTTTAAAAGCAACAATATTGGATGATTCAAGGTTTTTTAAGCTCTAATATTTTATGATCTTTGAAATCTGTGGCAATTACAACAGTTTATTTAGTAGAATACGTTCATATTTTTCATCCATTTTGTACAGAATGATTCCAATTCCTCTTACAAGACAGCTTTCCTAATGCCCTTGAACTTCCTAAAGTCATTACAGACTGGTTCTGAATGCAAATTATGATGGCAGAGGCAGCCAGGGCCGGAATGGTGAATTCAGAGAGGTTTCTTTTAGCGTCCTTTGGTGTTTTTATTTTCTCTCCCATGTTACTTTGTTTTCCACGCCATGTGCTGCCTGTCATTTCCCATTCTCAGTGGACCATTGGGCCTGGCCAGAGTTCAGAGTGGGGAAATTGTATGATAACCTTACCCTAGATGCTGTGCTAGATGCTAGTTTAGAGTTTTAGTATCTTCCAAAAATGTGGGACTTCTAAAGCTTGAAGGACTAAACTCGTTCTCAAAAAATTATTTTTGAAGGATAAAGTCTAAGGGTCTGAGGTCACCTGTGTGGGAGGAGGTGGTGTGTGCGGGTGAGTTGTGTGGCGGGGGATGGTGTGCACAGGTGAGTTGTGTGGCGGGAGGTGGTGTGTGTGGGTGAGTTGTACTGTAGGTGCTATGCGTAGAGATGGTTATCTGACGTCCTTCTGCTGCTGCTTCTCTCTCTCTTCCTTAGGATGTGTTTGCCTTAGAGGTGTATTTGCTGTTTTGTTTCACAGAAGTTCTTCCAAATCCTTCAGAATACTAATCTCAAATGCTCTGAGAGAAAAGGATTCTGTGGCCAGTGCCTTTGGGAAAATGCTGGGTGTTATGTTTTACTCTTGGAGATTCACAGGGCACCCAGATCTATTTCAGGCTCTGAGAAAATCACCAGGGAAGAGTCCTGTTTATCTCTGTTTAATCCAGGGTGTTCAAACTATTTGACCACAGTCTCCTTCATTACTCTAAGTGACGCCTGTTAACATCCCCTAGGACTGGTGTTCCTCAGAGCATGGCTAGAAAATTACAGGCCGGTGCTTCTCAGCCAGGAGTGAGTTTGCTCCCCAAGGGACATTTGGCAAAGTTCAGAGGTGCTTTTGGTTGTCACAGCTTGGCAAAAGTGTGGCTCCTGGCATCTGCTGAGCAGAGCTGGGGAGGCTACCATCCGCCCACATGTCAGCCACCCACAGCGGAGAGTTACCTGGCCCCAGGGTCAACAGTGCTGAGATTGAGAAACTCTGTCCTAGAGATAAACAGAGTCTGCTTAAAACAGCACAAGGCCCTGCAAAATTTGGCCCTGGAGCCAAGGTTTTTATGATGAGAGTGTTTTCTGGACGACACTGAAGGAGAGGCACCCAGGTGTCATCTCCCTGTGCACTGCCATCATGGATCTCTGGTTCTCCTTCATGCTCAGAGCTCATTTAGCTTCCTGGACCCCCGCCACCTGGGGAGGGAGGGAGGGACCCCACTGCCGAGTGTCTGGGATCGGCTGACAGGGCTGTCGTCTTGTTCTCGTGTTCCTTTCCCAGAATCAAGTGGTTTAGCACCATTATAGGAGGAGCTGTTTTCCCAGCGTGCAGATCAAGCTTTATTTATTTCTTTAATCTTATCCGAAGCCTCTTTTCTTTTCCTTGGACTGGCAGGGCTCTGCTGTTCGTTCTGGAGATGATGTCGACTGGGTGGGGGAAAATGTGCTCGCTGTCAAGCATGACAGCGTTCCTGGGATGGGGATTCTCACAACCTCGGTGATGTATCTGTTTCCATAAAGCAGAGCGGTGATGCCTGTTAGTCAGCAGAACTCACACCTGCAGCCTGGCCCGTTCAGCCCCGCTCCATTTCAGGAAGGCAGTGGGGACCATTCCAGTTCTTTGATGTTCTGATTCTCTGAGTCAGTGAACATACAGTTCTTGGGGGCTGCAGAGCCCTTTGAGAATCTGATGAAACTAAGGAACTTCTTGTAGAAAAACGTGTGCTGAGGGATTTCGGGACTCAGTGATTCTAGGCAGTGCATGGATCCCTACGGTGTGTGACTTCAGAATTTCACATGACTGATTTACAAGACGTGCTCTGGGGGCTGTCACTGCTTTGGTGGCTCTTTAGGGAGCATTCACATTGGAGCATACAAGAAAGGGACCACCTCAGTCCTGATCTCAGTGCTCCCATTCTTAGGGAGTCATAATCGACAGAGTAAATTAGCATTTCCCTGTGTTTTAACATATTTGTTCATTAATTCAGCATATTTATGTAGTTCCTGTGGGTCAAGTTCTCTTTTAACCTCTGGAGAGTCAAAGGTGAAAAATCAATCTTCCTTTATCTAAGTGTTAAAGGATATAGGAGAAGAAAGGAAGGAAGGAGGGAAGAAAAAAAAGGAAAGAAGGAAGGAAGGAATAAAGGAATAAAAGAAGGAAGGAAGGAAGTTGGATCCTGGAGACTGAGGCTGAGGCATACTTTTCAGGGTGCAGCAAGCCATTTGGGACCAGGGTCCAGCTGCTGTGACCACTGGCTCTCCAGGCCTGCAGCTGCCTGGTGGGGTTGAAGCGTGTGCAGCGTCCAGAAAGATCACCCTCCACGCTTGGTAGTTGGTTCTGGCTCCATGCTTGGCTGGAGAAGCATTTTAAGGACCTTACAGGAAACCATCCAGAACCTCCCTCTGTCCCAAAGCAGCACCACCCATTCCTCCTTTTGAGTGTCCTCTGCAAAGCACTGCAGACCTCCCACCGGTCCATCTTGCTCTGCCAAGAGCATCCAATGCTTAGGCTGGACCTATGCAAAGTACTCAGCAGCACAAACCAGCAGACCAGCACAGTCACTAACAGTCACTTGAGTGACTTCTCATTTGTTACAGACAAGGAACAGAGGACACAGTCCCTACATCAGGATTTTAGGATGGGATTCAGTTGTGATCCACAGCCTGCACATTTTCCCTGAAGGAGGAAATGTGAGGCAGCTGGGTTGGTGGGGGGAGGGGGAGGTGTCCTGTCTTTGGTTCATCCGGGATCCCGGTCGGGGAGACGGCTGTCTTCTCAGATCTCAGAATTTGTGCTGATGGGGCTCACTGACATTGGAGAATATGGAGAGCGTGTGAGTAGTAATTTGGCAAGATGATGAACACACGTTTGCAAATGGGTCCTGGTAATGCTCCAGTCTCTTGTCTGGTCTGCATTGTTGGGGCTTCATAATGATCCACTACAACGACTGATTCCTTATTTTCTGGCTGGCTGTGAGGAGGATGAGCTGGTCTGCTGGCTTGCACTGGGGAGAACACTGAACTTAAGGTCTGGCCTAGCCACCTGATGCTCTTGGTGGGGCAGAGTGGGCAAGTGAGATTTCTTTTTCCAGAAACAAATTTTGTCTGCACAAGGCTATCATCGTCTCCCCAGCAGAGGGACAGTAAAGTCCATGGCCGTGGAATTCAAAAGAAGAAATTGCTTTCCTATAATTGGTGCCTTCTCATTCTCCTTTAAAGAATGCCCAGCCCACTCCCCCAGCTCTGAGCCCCCAGCCAACTGCCGTGTAGGGAAAAAAGACCACACAGCTATTAGAGTTGTAAGCAGGTAATGAGAAACAGGTACAAGCGGGAAACTCTCAGGCTGTGTGAACAGGGGTTACAATCGTAGATTTATATGGCTCCATTTTCTGCTTTCGAGATAGCCTGTCGATGTCTCAAACTGAGAGGCCCAGGGCTGTGGGCGGGGCAGCCTCCTCCCAGCTCCTATGTCAAGAGAGATTTATTATTCTTATATAAAGGCTCTGCTCGTAGCAGCTCCATCCAGATGGGCCCAGGGAGGGAGGCTTTTATTTTATTTCATTTTGCTGAGAACCACAGCTCTGCAGAGACATTTGTTCTGCCTCCCAGGGTAGGTTTCCAAATCTAGGTGAGGAAGGTAGAAAAATTGAATTAGGCAGTGGCTGAGCTGAAAGAAAACTAAATTGGAGCCAACAGGCCATTTATTGCCTCACAATGGGAATAGTAGACTGGAACAGGAACTGAAATGTCTGTCAGTTGGGAACTGGCTAACTCCATAAACTGGAATACTACGCAGCTGTTAAAGGGAATGGAGAAGATTTGTTTGAATTGTTAAGAATTGATCTCCATGGTGTAATGCAAAATGAAGAAAAAAAAACACAGTGCAGGGTCTGTGTTATGCTTCTATTTGTACTAAAGGAAGAGTGATGTGTAAAAGTGAACTTTGCATCTATAGAGACAGCGGTCTCTCGGTGGGTGTATAAAACCTGGTATTTTCCACTAAGGAAGCTCTTGATTGAGGGATAGGAGAGCCAGGATAGGTTTTTATAGAAAATGCTTTTGTGCTTCTCGATTTGTGTTTTTTTCTTTCCTTCCTTTTTACTATGTGCTTGCTTTCCCTTCTCAAAAATCACTTAGTGTTAGGAAATGAATTTCACATGGAACAATGCCTGGCAAGCTTTGCTGTTGGATGGCTGAGCAAACTGTGGTTTGAATGTGACAACCTGATGCTACAGGGAATGAAGGGTTGAGTCCAGGCTCTCCCACCACTGTGTAGGATTTATCACTGCAAATGATGAGTAGGAACCACAGCCTGTCAGGTGAGGTACAGTTTTACCTTCATTTATGGGGACGAGTTGAGTACATTATGGTGCTCATAAATTGCATTTATACAGCACCAATTTTTCATGTACCATCCATCATCTATTAGAATTCTGGGCCACCCTCCTACCCACATCCCTGTCTTCCTCTACCAGGCTGCCCAGCCTTCTCGGCTGATGTCACTATGCTTCAGCGAGGTAGGGTGGGTAGCCTGCTTTTTGAGGCACTCACAATTGCTTTCCTGGGAATCAGGGGTCAAAGAGGTAATGTAAGTATATGCATCCTCAGGTGGGAGGCAATGTATGATGAGGCCTGTGACCACCAGTGTGGTGCATCCCTCCTGGAAACCTTCAAATTCAGCTGAGAAAAAATATACAGTTCAGACCTCGTTCAAGGTCCAGGCTCCTACAGTCCCTCTCCTGAACTCTCCCATGGTGTTTGTATGCTTCCTCCCGTCGTGCCAAGCTGTTCATATTGGATAAGCACCTTCCCAATATCCTTCTGGGTGTTTGGGACAGGCAGCTAGTTGGCGAAAGCAAGGCACTGGAGCCGTGATCATGAAGGGTGTAATTGCTCTCTGGCTCTGTCTGCCTGTGCTTCCTGGCAGCCATGAGGCGAGCAGCTTTCCTCCACCACACTGTTCCACCGTGATGTGTCTGCCTCGCCACAGGCCCGGAAGCAATGGAGCCATGTAACCATGGACTAAAACCTCTGGAACTGTGGTCCCAAATAAATATTTCCTCCTTGAAATTGTTTGTATCAGGTATTTTGTTCCAGCCACAGAATGTTGACCAATATAGTGCTGGGGCCTAGAATCCCTGCAAAGAGTGACCAGAGAGCCAGAGGCAACCTAACTCTGGGCCTCTCTGGGAGAGTTGCCCCAAGGTATGTAAAAGGCATCTTAACTCTTTTTGACTTCTGAAGGGCTGAGATTTATTCATCTCTTCACTCAGGACAGAGATTAACACATCTTGCCCTGGGCTTTTCTTTGAAAACCCAGTCAGACAGTGTATGTATGATGGGGTTGCAAATCACACCAGGCGGTTCTTTTCCCAGAGCATATTTCTATGATGAGAAGTACAAAAACTGGAATTGCTGAGAAAATGAAGTAAATGAGTGGAATTATTCTTATCTCAATGTCTATTCAGAGTACACACTTGATCCACCTTGAAAGTGATTGCCCTTTGCAGGGGTAGCAGCATGTGGTGTGAGCCCTGTCTGTCCTAACCCCATAAAGAATATCAGACTGATGAGTCCAGGGTGCTGTTTCCCTTTCTTTAGCCAGCAGAGATGTTGGCTGTCCTGGTGCTTAACTCTGTTGGATAATCCAGGCCTTTCTCCCCCATCTTGTCTCTCCTTATCTGTGTAGAATGACTGAGAGGATTTCTGGGCCCACACCTCCATAGTTCTTCTTGGCAGTTGAACTGGGGCAGGGATTCCTCTCCCAAAAAGGAAAGCGAGAGACCTTTCAGGTTCCATATCACACTGCTTCTGTCCCCCTGCCGGGCACCAGCGTGCAGACTGTAGCTGGAAGCCAGTGCAGTACTAAATAACACAATGCAGCAGACAGTGGTCCCCATAAATTACTGAGAATGATGCAGAAAAGACAGCGTAGGCTACATAAATTCAGGTATTTAGCCAGAAGCCCATTAAGTTGGGGCAGGCAAAAAGAAGGAAGAACATCAACAAACCACTTCTTTGTCAGAGTTTTAGTGCATAGGGAAGTAGAAGACAAGGGGACAAAAAAAAAAAAAAAAAAAAAAAATCAGCTACATTGGGAAGATGGTGAGAGGAATAGAAGAAAAGGGATAGAAATCCTTTTCCGGATGGTAGAGGGGAAAAATCTCTGATCTTGAGTTGGAATTTCCATGTAACTGATTACTACTGGAAAGTTCTATCTCTGTAGTCAAATCACATTGCTTATTTTCCTCTTAGTGCTTTCTACTCTAATGATGATTATTTGTGTCCATGTTCCCCCTCCCCAGAAATATATAAACTCCCTGAAGGCAGAGCATATGCCTTGGTGATCAACAATTCAGCAGCTGCTTTAATGTAATGTTTGCCAAGCTCTGCTATGAAGGCTTCCTGAGATGAGCAAAACATGGTCTCAGTACCAATGGCATTTACCTCTAGCAGAATGAAGTACAGTTCTTTGCATAGTGTGTGAGCAATCTTCAGTGAATGAACCTAGCTCAACCCTCTCTTCTCTGTTTAAAGAATGAGGAAATTGAGGTCCATGGCTACTTGACCTTCATGAGATGACACTCTCAGTTTGCATAAGGACTAAAACTCAGGTACCTCTTTTCTCTGTAGCTCTGTTTTGTAGGCTATAAACAGCACCATTCCCTGGCCACTGTCTCAGTTGATGGATAAGTAAGGCTGGGAGAATCTGGAGACAATCTCAAGGCCACAGTGGGAAGCCCCTTTCAGGGTACTTTGAGAGCTAAAGAAAGAGCGCACGAGAGTTGTTCAAATCAAGGTCAGCGGAACAGGATGTGTGTCTGAAAAAGACTAGGAAAGTATTTCCCAGGGAGGTTTATGGTAAAGGAGAAGAGGTTGGTTCATCCTGGGCTGAGATGACTGGTGGAATCAATGTCAGACAGTTTCCTCTTTAACTGGTCACCTTGTGGATATTTGTAAACTTCTAGAAGCAATATGGATTCAGAATCATGTAAACAAATATGTATCTGGCAAACTTAGCTCCAATCAGTCCCTTGTCAAGCTTGGAAAACAGCCTTTCCCTTTCCTGGTTGCCAGGTAGGGGAGTTGGAGCTGGCAGGTGACTTAAGAAGCCATCTGATCCAGCCGCCTTCCTTCCTTTATGCAAGCACGATGTTGCTTGCATTTACCAGATGGTTTCAGAGCGCCTCAGTGGGGTTGAAGGGTCTAAAGCCCACTCAGGAGAACTCTTCAGTTGTTGATAGCCCAGTGGTGATTAGTGATTTGCCATTTTGTGAACATTCTAAGATTTTTGCAGAATCAGGCCCTTGTTTTAGGTTGAAACCCAGGTTCTTCAGGGACTGATTGTAAGGCCACCCCTTCACCCTTCAGCTAGGAGCATCGGAAGGCTGGTGTCTGAGCCTTTCCAGCTGGCTGCAGTGATTGTGTGACCGAGGAGGACCAGCCCGAGAAGAGGCCACCTGTGCTTCTCTGACAGGGTCTCGAGCTAGGGAAGCCTGGCACCCGCATTCCTGAGAACTGGGCTCTCCACAGGCCTGCTCACCATTCATAAAGCAGATTTGCTCTTCTGTGGGCACCCATAGCGCATCCTGAGTTCTCTGCAACTCTGGGAAGATTGGTGCAATTCTAAATTGGGCATCCTTAGATGTGATTAGAGCAGGTATTTACGTTTTCACACTTCTTTCCCTACAGATTTAAGGATTAAAGTCTTTTTTGCTGAGATCAGTGTTGTAGTTATGCTTCTGATTTGGAATCAATTAGAAAGAAAGGAGGAGACTAATTTGGAGGCATAAAGATGGAGGAAACTGTGGACCAGCGTCTACACTACTTTCCTTGCAGAGAGAAGCTCATTATTTTAGGGGCGGTTCTGGTCTGGATGCAAAACTCAGGGTCGAGGTTAGGATTAGTTAGTTATCTGAAAAACTCCTAAAACATCATGCAGCTTTCCTCTTGGAGGTATCTGGGCAGTAAGGCTTGGAGAGGAGAACTGGAGAAGCTGTGATGAGGCTTCCGCAATAAGCCTGCTCATGACTGCCTGCTTATCCAGTGCAGCTTTGATGCCACTTGGAGTCTTATCCTCCCGTGACCCGTGGTTGGTCCCTCTTTTAAACTGCATCCCATTCTGCTTTGCTTCACTGGTTAAGCATGTTAATGGCTTTCTGAGACCGTTCAGGCCTTCCAGGCAATGAGCGTCACTAGGAATTTGGGTTTAGTGGGAGCTCATGGGTTGCTCACACAGCTCCTGGCTCCCAGGAGGAGGGCAGTGAACACTTATCTTTATGGTCTTTGGAACAGGTCCTGCCTTGCGAAGTGTAATTTTAAGTGTTCTTGGTATCAAGGTGGCTAAAATTCCTCTCCTTTAGAATTATTTTCTTGAAAAGTAGCCTCCTTCACGAAACTCCTGATGACTCTGATTTATGTGGCCTTACTTTCTGTAAACTCCTATGTCGTCTTTGTTCCATCTTTTCTCTTATATCATCTTCTTCTACTCCATTTAGGTACATGGGCTTCTTGGGTCTTTCATAATGGCTGTGTTCGTACTTCAGGATGGAGTGATTTTGGATGATTGATTTCCCAAATTTATCCCTCAATAAGGAGATTGATTTTTATGTATTTTATATTTTATATATTTATATATATTCTTATATATTTTTATATTATTCATATATATTTTTTATATTTATATATTATATAGTTATATTTATGCATTTATATTTATGTATTATATATAAATATATATTAATAATATATATTTATATTATATATTTATATATATTTATATTATATATACTCATACATATATTTATATATTATATAGTTATATTTATGTTTATATTATGATCATTTAAATCATCACAGCAAACCTGGATAAGCATTACTGTTATCTCCAATTTCAAGAAAAAGTGAATCTTAGCACTTTAGAAATGAGTTGTTTTGAATGTGAGGTAGCATAACCCCATTTCACATGGGTCAACTTCTTTTACAGAGTGGCTGGATGAGAAGTTGAACTCTATACACAGTAAACACATACTCTGCAATTAGGATAATTAAAATAATGATTCTATATTCTTGTTCTTGACCAAGGTCACACAGCCAGGAATCTGTGAACCTGTAATTCAATCTCAAGTCTGCCTAATTCAAATTCTTCTGGCCCTTTCTGATTGAAAGGAAATAATAATGAAGGGCTGCATATAAGAATTTGGATTCTGCATCACGGGTGACCATTGAAAGCTTGTTAGGGAGCTAAATGTGAGATTTGGTAATGTGTTTTAATAGGGCACCATTGCTAGGAATTTGGGTTTTAGTGGGAGGCTGTGAAAAGAAAGAGGGGCCTTTTCAGGTCCACAGAGTTACAGTATTCCAGCTAAAAGGTGATGGAAATAATAGACTGAAGTTGTGGGAGTACAGAGGATGGGATAACAAATTATAAGTGTAAAAATAGAATTGTTAGGACTTAGCAATGATGTGAGTTTGGGGAACAATGAAGTCAAATAAATATTTCAGGATTTTGCTATGGATGCTCAGAAAGGCAGTGGCACCATGAACCAAAAAAGGTACACAGACAGAAGAATGGGGATCTCATTCAGCAAAGGAGAAGGGAGAGAATGAGTATGACTTAATGCATGATTAAAGTGCACCTGCAGCTTGAGAGGTGGGCATCGTCCAAGAGGCAGTTGGATTTACAGGACTGAAGACCAAGAAGGAGGTTTGGATAAGGTGTGGAGATTGGACCCATTGGCATTTAGGCAGTAAGGAAGCTGTCCTAGTGGATTCAATTTCCTAGGAATGTAATGTGGAGAGAGCAAGGATTAAAGAGAGAACTTCAAAAGTAATTAAAATGTAAGAGGCAGAGTGGGGCAGTGATTGTGAACCTTGAGATGCCAGCCCATTTTTTCCCAGGGACTGGGCCTGGGCGGGGACTGGGCCTTCCTTTCATCTCAGTTTCCAGAGCTGAGAGACAGATCCTGCAGCTGCCTTCTTCCTTGGCAGCTACCTCTGAAGAGTTCCAAGTATCCTAACAGGGTCACTCATCCCTGAATTTCTGGAATGCTCATATTTCCAAATTTGTTCCTAAATTCTTGCTAGAATCTGTGTCCACCTTTATGGTTTGGAAAATCTGGTATGTATGTTAGTCTTAATCTCTCCAGAATAAAGTGTAAGACATGGCCAGTGAGTCTGTTTTCCTTCAGGGTTTGGTGATTGGGACATTTACTATCATGAAGCCAAAGGGATCAAAAGCCAAATAGCTTGTGTGGATGTTGAGTGTTGAGGCCTAAAGCAGATACCTATGACATGGGACGAAAAGTCTTTCAGGAGCTAGGAATAGCTATGGAAATCCAGGGGAGATGGGCCAAGTGAGCCTCTACCAGGATTTAAGTGGAATTTCTGGAGCACTCTTGATCAAGAAGCATTATCAAGGTAGAGAGGTTATGCGTGTGTGTGTGTGTGTGTGTGTGTGTGTGTGTGTGTGTGTGAAAGCAATAGAGAGAGAGACAGAGAAAGACAGAGAGAGACAGAGAGAGAGAGGAAATGATAGTGATCATTATTTAGCAAAATAGAAGAGAGTCTTGGAAAGTTACTTCACTGGCCTTCTCTAGGTCTTGCTGCCAGGACAGGGAGGCTTCCGTGGTGACAGGGAGATCAGGAAGGGCACATCAGAGACAAGTTCCCTGAGCGAACACAGTGTCTCTCAAAGTATCACAGCCACACACACTTAGCGCTTGGCAAGCACGAACACCCTGCCTTTCTTTACCTTCAGGAAGGCCCTGGATGGATGCAGTGGGGTGGGGGAGGGAGATGAGTAAGAGCCACCACAATGGGACAGGTCTCTGTAGAATAGTCTTCTCTGGAGTGCTAGACCCAGTTTCCCCTTTCTCTAACAAATATTTTGAAATGTTCACTTTACAATACTGAAATGACAATCAGAGATAATGTAACCTGCCTACACACATAATTAAATCAACATAATGCCCAACCATAATATAAAGCAGAAATAAAGGAGTGTCATTTATAACAAAGTAGCATGCTTTTCAATAAATGCTCAGGTGTGACTCTCCTTGAAGATGTAATGAAGTTGTCAGATGCTTGCTTCTCTATGTAGAAATCACTATAGATAAGATAGCTATAAAGGAGATCAGGGCATGTATTATATCGGCAATTCAAATGCTATGAACAGCATTGTCATTTATTGTGTGATTTCTTAAAAAAGTGAATAAATTTTTATGAAGTTCCTTATTAAACAAAAGACAATCTTCTCTCAATCTATATGTGGTAGTTGTATTGTTAGAAAACTCAGTTTATTAACATTGTGCAAGAATATTTTAATGCTTCGGTGTGAAATGAATTTAGGGTTTAAGTGTGGTTCATGGCAACCAGTTCTTCTCTATCAGAGTATTTGGTAGGATATTTTCAAGCTGTATGGGATGTCATAATTTTTCACACTATAAAATGGTATGGAATGGTTAGTTAGCATTCCTGCTTTTATCTGCTGAATTCAGTACTGGCTCCACTCCATTACATTTTCAGGATTTCCTCTGGGGGTCAGAAGGTTTCTTCTTGATAATCACTATTTAGTGCTGGCAGTGGCCAGAAGACTGGAGATGCTGAGAATTGAAGAGCTCCATTTATTCTCTACAAACAATTCTCGAGCGGTGGGGAGCTGTCCCTGGTGCTGGCCAGACTTTGGCGCACAGCCTGATTTTCTACTAACTATGGCTCAATAGCCAGGCCATCATCCATATCACCTTGCTCTGCTTTGGACTCTTCCTGAGCAGTTGTGGGTTGCTTTGGCTTTGGCTGCAACTCTTTGATGGTATCAAATAGAGCACAGGCCCATGACCTCTAAATGGTTTCACATAAAACTCCCCACCAAGGAGTCCCATGAAATTTAGCTTGGGGGGAGCCCAGTGATTTTCTCAAATTTGGGCTTAGAAGGGCCTGGAAATTTCATAGTTCGCTGTCTATTTGTGAAAAGCCTGTCAGCGCTATATGTACCATCTGAAGTCAAAGCTCTTCACAGTATTTCCTAAAGTGTAAGAATTGTAGAAGTTTACCTAGCACATACATATGGCATAAAATGACATTGGCTCCTATATGATGCAGTTTGTCAGTTTTTTAACCCCTTTAGGACATCAGGGAGAAAGTCTCAGTTGGGGCAAGTGTGTCTTTAACACCTTCCTGTTACTTGACAGTTTTCTATTTTCAGAAAGAAGGAGCCCACCACAGGGGACAGTATTGACTCGACTTTAATAACCTTGCTTTCCTTGCTTTGCAGTCAGTCTTTTATGATTAGTCTGGATTTATGGCAGGTGACACTGATTTTCCATTTTTGTAGTAATATGTAATTTTTTTCAAAATGAACTAATTTTAATAAAAAAGAAGAGCCTTTTGAAATAAACAAGTTAAATTTAGTATAGGTGGTACACATGTGTAGGCTGTGAGAAAAGTGGTAGATGAGGGAATAAAGTTTGGTGACACTACCACTTTGTATCATTCAAAGGGCAGATGTCTGGGTGTAAAACAAATTCTGGGGAACAGGCAGGCCACGCTGTCACACTGTCAGGCTATTGGCTGTTTGTCAGTTCATTAAATTATTGGTTTCTTGCACAGACCCTCTCCAGACTATTTACTGTTCTTGTTGTCTCTTTGTCCCTGGATAGGAAGACAGCATGTTAATGCCTCATATAATCAGTGATGGATGGCCCCACTTGTCGGTCTCTGACACTCTGAGTGTTCAGTAATTTCATTATCTACCCATTTCTCTACTCTTTGCAGCCTAGCACTTATGACAGGGTGGCATTCATCCTAATGACATGGTGTGGACCAGGATCCCCAAGAATCCTTCTGCATCTAGCAGGGGTAGAGTTTCTTGAAAAAAGGCAGCGCCCCCTCATCTAGAACCAAACGAGAAGCTGGGCTGAGAGTATTTGCTGTTGAAAAAATAGGAGAAAAAAAATAGCTTGGGTAAGAGGTCTATAAAATGAAACCTGTAGTGACTAATGACAGTGCTTGAGTTAAATGTTTTCTAAGTCAAAATGGAGTTAAAAGTTTTTTCTCCAAATATATTTTTATAGCATGCATTGATGTTGATTGGATACCTACCAAATAAATGAGATCAAAGGAGCTGCATTTGTGGTTGATTTGATGGGGCCGAGCTGCTTCCTAAGCCAACCGTGGCCAATTTTGCTGCTCTGAAAAAAAGTAGCACAACCTTGAGTCTGAATAGTGGCTGATTTTTTTAAAAATTGGAAGTCCATAAATGTGTTTGGTACTTAAAATACTGTTTGTAATTGTTTGACTAACTCCTGTGTGCCTCACTTATTTATTTCATATAATCTTCGTTTCATCTAATTAACCCATAAAGTAGCTTCAGAGAGGAGAGTTTATATCAGTTGTCTAAAGTCACACAGCACGTGAAGTGGGACAAGAATTTGAATTTCACATTTCTGGCTGTTTGGTGTCTCATATGGCAGTTCATGCCTTTGGGGCTCAACTGCCTTTTCCTGAGAAGAACCTTTCCAGCCTCAGTTGAAGGGTCATTGCCCTCCACCCATTTGAATTCCAAGATGCTCCCAAAAAAGAATCTTGGGAGTTCAAAAACAACAATGATCTTAGGTGCTTGAAAAATAAAGTAGACTAAACAAGGGATGCATATGGCTCCCTCAGAGTCAGCCTTTCTGAGAGCAAGGCTTAAACATATGTCTGATAAGCCCAGCAAATGTCAGTAGTCATCAGGGAAATCTGGAAATGGTGGCTATTACCATAAATCAATTCCATGATTGATACTTAAAATGTTTTATAACCAGTGAAGATCCAGGCACTGATCAATCAAAAAGGACTTTGGCCATAGCTGAAGCAGGGTCCTGTGACCTGGTCAGTGCCAAGTCTTACTTCCTTAGGGACAGGATATTAGGAGACTTGGGAGGTCTAATCAGTGGACTGGGGATGCTTGTGAAGGATGGGACATGTTGGCATTAGGGGAATGAGCATGGCTCGTTCTTAATGGGTGCTGCAGTATCTCCAGGTTTTTAGCTTATGTGGCTCTACCTGTGAATACCAGGTGATTGTCAGTCCTGATTACCCTTTTGTAGAAAACTGCAAGCTGGTGTTAAGGATGTTTGTTTGTTTGTTTGTTTTTCCTATAAGATCTATATTTCCGAAAGCCTCTATAATCATCTGCTTGAAAATTGGAAGGATGCTCTTTCCAAAAATGCAAATTTGATAGAATTCTATATCTATTAGAATGGTGAAAATCCAAAATACAACACCAAATACTGGCAAGCCTACATTCATGGCTGATGGGAGTCAAAAACAGTGCAGCCACTTTGGAAGACAGCTTGGCAGTTTCTTATAAAACTAAGCACATTCTTTTCATGTGACCCAGCAGTCACATTCCTTGGTACCTACCCAAATGAGTTGAAAGCATATGTTCATACAAAAATCCACACTTGGGTGTTTATAGCAACTGTATTTATAGTTACTAAAACTTGGGAGAGAACAAGATTCCCTTCATGAGGTGAGTGAATAAGCTGTGCTACATCCATGTGAGGGAATTATTATTCGTTGTCAAGAAATGAGCTCTCAGAATGTGAAAAAATATGGAGAAACCTTAAATACATGTAACTAAGGAAAAGAAGCTCTTCTGGAAAGGCCACACACTAGAGGATGCCATACATAAAACATTCTTGAAAAGGCCAAGCTATGGAGACAGCAAAGAGATCACTGGTTACTGGGGGTAAAAGGGGAAGAGAGGGATGAATAAGGTGAGCAAAGAGGATTTTTAGGGTAGTGAAACTATTTTGTATGGTGGTAGATTCAAAGGATGTACAACACCAAGAGTGTACCCCAACATGAAATATGGATGGTAGGTGTGATGATGTGGCACTGTAGGTTCATCAATGGTAGCAGATGTACCACTCCAGTGCAGTGGGCATGTTGGTTGGCAAAGAGGCTGTGCATGTGTAGGGTAGAGAGTGTATGGGAACTAGGGGGTGTAAGGGAATGATCTATATTTTCTACTCAGTTTATTAGGACCCTAAAATATCTCTAAAATAAAAATCTATTAAATCATAACTTAATAAAACAGCTTTCAGGGTTTAACTCTAGTCCAGATGAATCCAAATGAAGCTGGTGTGGGAAAAAGGTGGCAGGAATTTGTATTTTCAAAATCTTTTTCAAAGGACTCTTTAAAAAATTACATTGATTGATTGATTGCAGTGCTGGGGATTGAACCCAGGGCCTCTGTTATGCTTCCAAAGAATTCTTAAACACACAAGTGGTTGAGAACTAGTGGTTAGGTGATCAAGATGTTGAGCAAACACATTTTCTTCCCTTTCCTGTCTTCTCCATCCCTGGTCCCATTAACAGTTGGTCTAATTCTCTCCTTAGGTCACTACTTCCAAAAACTGCTACTTCAGTGATGCGTTCCATTACTCAGCTAGCAAATTACTCATCTTTTCCTCATATTAATAGAAATTAGTCACTATTTTATTGCCGTTTTGTCATTCACGCACTTGTACTCCTTCTAGCCCTAAGAAGAAATGCAGAGGGAAGGAGCTCCGCCTTCTTCAGCCATTTCTGGGTTCACATCTCATTTCTGCCAATTGTTGGTGTGGCCTTATGCCTGAGTCACTTTCTTCTTGTTGGACACATTACCCAACACCTGAAACTTAAAGGAGGAGAGATTTATTTTAGCTCACAGCTTTAGTCTGTGGTAGGCTGGCTCCAAGGCAGAAACTGGATGGCAGAGGGCATGGCAGAGAAAAAGGTGTTCAACCCATGACAGGCAGGAATTAAAGAGTGAAAGGAGGAGCTGGGAAGGGAGATAGACCCTTCCAGATGATGTCCCTAGTGAGCCAGCTCTTCACTACACTGATGAGTATAGTTCTCCATGATGCACATGAGAATTTTGGGGGAATTTTAGATATAAACTATTATAGTTTAGGAATATCCAGCTCTCTGGGTCCAGGCTTCCTTATCTGTAAAAATGGGAGAATCAAGAGGGTCTGTGTCATGTGGATCTTTGGGCAACCAGTGGGGGCACAATCCTTTTTACTAGTTTTCTCCTTCCTCTCATCCCTTGGAGGGAGACCACATGGGGGTGTGGACAGGCTCTGCAGCTGAACAGATTTTTGATTTATGAGCTTGGAAAAATTATTTAGCTTTTTCAAACTATAATTTCATTTGTAAGTGGATGGGAGTAAGTCAGTCCACCAGCCAGTATAATTTGGAGGGTGAGAAACATCACCCCTGCCAGAGGGCCAGCTCTGTGCCCAGTTGGCTCGAGCATTCCTTTTAAACCTGCCACTCACATCTATGGATCCAGCGAGGGAGGACCCAGCAGCCTGAGAATGAGTGAATTGTAAACTGACGTTCAGTACAGATGTGGTCTTTGAGGATAAGGGAGGAGTTTGTTGCAGACGATTTTTATGTCTTAAGGCTTTTTTCATCTAGGCATGTATGTTTTGAAGCAGAGCCTGAAAGGAAGAAATAAGCATTGAGGGCTGCATTTAATTCTAACACCAAGATCTTGACGTGAGTATACAAGATATGTAAAAGCTTACTGTGTCATTTTAGGATATGGCAAGTGTGACCTTCAGATCCCATGAAGAAACTGGAAATTTCTACCACTTTTGAAGGTCTTAGGTTTAAACACCGGTAAGAATAGAACTTACAATGATTTTGAAAGATCCTGGCTCCTTTGATGTTAAAATGGGAATTGTATTCTCTGAGAACTACTTCCCCTTTCCAGCTCACTAAGCAATTGTTCAGAGAGTCTCTCTTCACTTTATTATATTTTAAGGCATTTAAAATATTTTGTTGAGTCGTTCTTCTTGATAATTAGATGTAGTGATTAGAATCACTTTTATAGTCTAAGGCATTAAGTTTCTTTTATCCAGCTCAACATTGCCATTTTTAGTAATGACCTAGTATTTAACAATGGTTTTATCAAGATTATGGATTCCCTAAAGCCAAGAAAGGGTAAGAGAGTCAGGTGATGAGAACGCAGGATATAAGGCATTCTTACTCTGGCAATCACCTGCTTATTAGACCATCAAAACATCCAAGGTGAGAAAATAGCACAGAAGAAAAACTGAAAAGTACCAGTAACAAAAATGAAACTTTATGGGTTTTGTACAAAGTTGAGTTTTCAGTATCTTTTAATAGTTGTTAGAATTGTGGTAGACTTTTCAGCCTGAGCTGCTAGATCTGTTTGGACATTGAAGAAAGACATACTAAGCTACAGTTTCCTGCAGAAAGTCACGGACTTATCCTGGCAGTAGCTGGGAAGCAGCAGTGTTGGGGAATTGGAGAGTGGGCAGGACCATGAAATCCTGATTCCTGACCTGAAAGAGTGAAAACAGAGAGGGAGAAGGGATCTGAACTGTTATAGTGTAGTCTAAGGGTCTAACTGGGATCTACTAAGCATCTGTAGTATCCTTTCTTCTGAAAAATGAAGCATAAATAGAATCTGTTACCATTCAAAGCTGTTAGTGATTTCTGAAGTTTGAAGACACCATTATCCTTGTCCTGTGGCCAGGAGTCGTGTTTTCAGGGAAGACCTTGGGTACTGGGAATGTAGCTCAGTGGCAGAACTCACACTTAGCCTGTACAAGGCCCTGGGTTCAGTCCCCAGCACCAAGGCATGTAGGGTGGAGGGAAGAAGATCTTGGAAGAGGGTAGGAAACACCAAATTGAGTTTTTCTTTTGCTTTGTCTATTTCCCCCCATATGTACCTTGTTGTAGTTTAGATCTAAAAATTTCTACTAAAAAATCTTGTGTGTTTGAAGGTGGAGCTTTTTGAAGGTGATTGGATCATAGGGACACTATACTTACCAAAGCCTCATATGCTCATAGGTGGGGCTTTTGGAGGTGCCTGGAACATGGGTGTGTGATCCTGAATTAGCCCACGGATGGATTTATAGCTGGGTGTGATGCTGGAAGGTGCAGACTGATGGGAAGAGGTGGGTCACTGGGGGTGTGGCCTGGAAGAGGATATATATACACACACACATGCCACGAGCAAGCCTCCTCTCTCATACCTTTCTGCCAAGCCATTCTGCCAAGCTGTCCTACCTTGGAGTCAGCTGACTATAGAATGAAACCTCTACAAACTGTGAGCTAAAGTAAACCTTTCCTCCTTTAACTTGTGAGTGTCAAGTATTTTGTCTCAGCAGTGAGAAAGTAAGACATAAACCCTTCGGGCCATGTCTTCAGTGACCCACTTCTTATTACCAGACCCCACCTCCAAAGCACACAAGGCTTTGGGGGACTTTTTAGATCTAAACCATAGCGCCCTTCAGGCCCTTCTGAGATCCAGGCTCCTTCCCTCTTCTTCACTGCTACCATCCCCATTTGTCCTTTCCACATGGCTGAAATTGGCCATTGACAGGGCCATGCTCGTGGTGAGGAGATGATCAGCCTCTCTTTCAGGAAGCAGCTCAAAAATCACACGTAGCACTTCCACTCATTTTCCACTGGGGGCAACAGAACTTAGTCCCACAGACGCTGTTAGAGAAACAGAGGGTTGGATATACAGCTCCGGCTGACGCAGACTGGATTTTGGTAGGAAGGGCTCTACTTGTAAAAGGAAGAAAGAGGGCAGGTAATGAAGGAGAGCTAGAAGTCTTTTTCTCACATCCTATGCCTTCTAATTCTCCTGTGTGTCCCTCAGAGTCCCCCGCATTCCTATCAGGAGCTGCCTGCAGGGGAACGGAGAGGCTGTGGGCTGAACAGTGGGACTGCAGGCCTCTCTACTGCGTGCCTTCATTTTACCTGTGTTTTTGCATTGGGCTTCCATGTAACTTTCCTTTAAAGACAGATTTCCTAGACTAACATGTTTCTGAAAACCACTACTGTAAGCACTTCCTATAATCCTTTCTGTTACTCATCAGCAGCACATTTTCCCTTCTGCCTTATCCATCTCCTTGCTGGGTTGGCTGTTTCTCGGGGAAGCATTTAATGTTTTTGTACAAGGCTTCAGGCCATTTACTCACTGAAGCTCTTGCTGCACGTGACTGACCCTGTTTTTGCTTCTGGATTCTTGTGAAAGGCAGTGTTGCTTTTTGGATTCTTTTCTCCTCCAGCCCTACATTGGAGGGCTCTTCTGCCCCCTCCAGGGCTCAAGGTCTTCCTCATTGGCAACACTTAATTACTATCCAAAAGATATTCAGCACCTTCCCGAAGGCTCAAGCTGGGGGAAGAGTGGTTGTGTCCTTCTTTACCACCTCTGGGTGATGGCTATACATCACCCATTTGTCTCCCATTGTCTAATTACCTTGTTGGCACAAAGGGTTCTGTTATTTTTTAATAACACAGTGACATTGCTTAGGGCTTTACTATTTCTACAGAGTTTCACACTGGGTACTTACAGTATTTGGTACTGACAAGCACTGAGGACATGAGCACCTTTAAATGTGAATTTTAAAGATGGGGAGACAGGTATTCATCAGAATTTAAGGAAGCTGGTCCAAGACCATACAACCACCAAGACGAAGAGTTAGGATTTGAATTCAGTTCCTCTAACTTTCACCTTCATGTTAACTCTCGGCTGTATGGATTGCAGTGAGGAAGAAAGAGGTTGTTGAAAGCTTCTTCATCACAGGAGGGGCTTGAGGTGAATGCTAGTTTCCTTCCTCCTTTTTGTTCCTAATATTTGGGAAGGTGGCCTCACTTCCATCATTTCATATGCTCTTCACAGTAGCCCTGGGAATGGGTAAGGTGGGCACAATTGTAGGTGTTATACAGACAGAGGTCAGTGCCTCGAGGTGAAGTGACTGCCATTGTTCCCTAGGCAGCAGGAGGTCCTTCAGGAGAAGCATAGCGTAGTCCTTCCATCATAGGAGCTGTATCGTGGAAGTGGGATCTTTATGCCTTCATTATAGAAGTTGACATTCAATCTTTAGAAATCAGTAGAGCTCCTGGCAGGGATAGGATAAGATTTATAGAATATGTACTGTTCAGGAAACCAGAGGAGATGCCAAATCATATGAGTTTGGTGAAAGTATTTGCTGTCTACTGAAAAGACTAGAGTGGACTTGCTGGTAGATGTGGGCTTCCCAGGTGCCTTAGGAAAATATCCACCCTAGATACCCTGAGGTTCATTCATGCATTTGTGTGTAAGTTTGTTCATTCATTCAAGCAAGTGGTGGTATGGTTTAGATTTAAAGTGTCCTCTACAAGACTCATGTATTCAGAGCTGGGATTTTTCAAAGGTGATTGGATCATGGGGTACTATACTCACCCAAGGATTAATCCATTGATGACTTCATGACTGAATATGTCCTTAGAAGTTGAGCTTTTATTGGAGGTGGGTCACTGGGGCATGACCTGGAAGGGGGTATTTTCTCTGGCTCCTCTTTTCCATCATGCCCTTCCACCATGCCATTTCTTGAAGCCAGCCAGTTATGGATTGAATCCTCCTAAACCGTGAGCCAGATTAAATCTCTCCTCCTTTAAATTGTACTGGTGGGGATTTTGTCCCAGCAATGGGAAAGCTGACTGATACAGGTGAGGTTTAGAAAAGTAGATACATGGAGAAAGAGAAATCAGGAGTTCCACTCTTAGTTGAGTCTCAGGTGTTGCACAGAGTGATTCAGCTGCCAACACCCTCACCCTATCTAATGAACAGCTGTGTAGTGCGAGTCTTCCATCCATAAGCCACAGCCCTGTGCTGCAGCTCTTTCCTCCCACCCTAACCCTAACTTGAGTGGGAGGAAAGAGATGTACACAAAGAACTAGCAGAATATGATTAGGGTTATAGGAGTTACAGAGATCAGTTGTCCTGGGAGTACAGAGTACAGAATAGAGTAATTCCTGGTGAGGGATCTGAGAAAGGCTTCATGGAAGAGGTGTCTTATCATGTATCTTGGCTGATTTTGTGAGAGGGAAACTGGAAGACATCCAGGGCTCACCAAGAAACTTGAGCAAAGGTGCAAAAATGGAAAATGCAAGGACTAGTCAGGAAATCTTAAATTTTCTCATGTTGTTTGAGAGTAGTTTTGGGTGGAAGGATGGAAGGCATTTAAAGTAAAATATGGTTGGAAAGAGAAAAGGGAGTTGAGTCCATTTCATGACACTAGAGAGGGAAACTAAAGAGTCACCCTAAGGGGCTGGTGCTTCCCTAGGGAGGCAGTAGGAGAGATGGAAGATTTCTGAGTGGTTGTGGTAGGATTCTAGAAGGCTTTGGGATTGATAACCAGTCACCACCACTTTCTTCTGGAGCATAGAATTTGGGGACAGATAGAGCAGAAGGTACCTAGTATAATTAATAACCACAGCGCCCATTCCCACATGCCTTTCCTCTACACTGACCCTCAGTGCCGGTCATTTTGCAGCCTTCTTACATCTTTATTCTTCAGTTCACAGCCTCAGGACCCACCTCTTCAAACCCATCCTCTACCTTCACACAAAACTTTCTCTTTGTCCTGTGCTTATATTCACCCTTCAGTTACCCTTTTCTCCCCACTTCCCATTTTTCTTGGGTTAGTCTTAGTCTTTTTTTTGTTAACCCTTGTCTCAGATACCCTGCTTCTCTTCTTACAGACAACACCTGTCTGCCTTATCAGGCCCACAGAACAAAGGTGTTGGGAAAGAAGTTCTGAATGTTTTTGGGTAAATATTTTTGGCCACTTTTTTTTTCTTTTAATTTTTTCTGTGAAGTAAGTCAAGTTATCTGAGTCACTGAAGGTGCCAGGGCGGGGGCAAAAGGAGGTTGCTAAATTGGAGGAGACTGGAAGACAAGATGAAGGGGCTTCTGAAGCTTAAGGGTCCTGTATTTGGGACATCTCGGGCTCATGGTGATGGGGAATCTGCTTCTATTGGTCAATTGCCTTCCCCATCGCTTTCCTTCTTATTTTTTTGAAACATGAGGCTGATGTTTATGGCTAGACTTTCTGAATATGAGAATGATGACTCAGAAGTTAAGATCATGCTGCAGCTTCCAGCACTTGCTTCTCTCCCAGCGTGTAACACATGGATTTATAGCTGTTATTCCATAGAATCTGATGCATGATGGGGTCGTCCTCACACCTGAAGAAAGGCTTCATAATTTACCTTCAAATCTGGGCTCCAATGAGTTCTGGGAGGCCGACTCTGCCATTGTGTGAAATGGAAAGGTATGGCTCAGTCGTCTGACCTTTACAGCACATCTAAGCATATATTATGGTGCTCACAGTAGTAAACAAGATATCTAACGTTCGGCTCGGGGGAGCTGAGAGAAGTGTTTGTAGAAGCTGTGGGCTGCCTCAGTGGGGAGACTGGCACTTGGCTTTGCCCTGGCATTTGGAGCCTGGGTGGGAAAGAGACAGCAAATATTTTACCAATGAGTGCCAGTCACTTTGGCATCAGAGGAAGGAGACTTCTGAAGCAGAGGAAGTTGGTGCTATTGATTTAGAACATATCCCTACCTTTTTGAGTTGGTGGTGGACATAAGAGTGGATCTTCACTCATGCGTTCAGCCATTCACTAACCATTTATTTAGCAGATAGTATGTGCTGGGCACTATTCTAGGACATAGAGATGTAAAGGCATGGCCTCTGCTTCATCTAGTTAATAGTAAAACAGAGATGGAGATAAATAAATAAGATAGGACAGTGTGCAATATAGTAGAGCACAGAGATGCCATAAAACACAGTGGTTAACTCTATGTGGGGGTCATAGGAGCAGTAATGGTGAAGAAATGGAGGTAAAAATGTGACTTGGGGTTTAACAGGTGCCTAGGAGTTCACCTGTAATCCATGGGTAGAAAGGCATTCCAGATGGAGGCAAAAGCATGTGTAAAGGCCTAGAGTCAAGAAAGAGGATGAGATGTCGGGTGAGGGTGGTTCATTGTTGTTTTCAAGTGAGTGAAATGGTGAGGACTCCTGGTAGAAGAGCAGACAAAATCCTGTCATAAGTGGTCCTATGTGCCATCCTATTCCGGAAACTTGATTGACATTTCTCCAGTACTTACTCTGTAGCTGATTTTCTGCTGAGCAGTTTAGATGTGCTGTCTCATTATGAAGCAGATACCAGCATTATCACCATTTCATAGGGAAGGAAATAGCTCAGAGAAGTTAAGAAATTAGTCAAAGATCGCACAGCAGCAATGTAATGGTAACTTGAAGGTGTGCTGGTGATAGAGAAAGGAAGTGGGTTTGAAACACACTTAGGTGAAACAATCAACAGGAATTGACAATGGACTAGCTATAGAAGTACAGAGGGCTGGTGATATGGCTCAGTGGCATAAGTGCCTGCCTGGCAAGCGTGAGGTCCTGAGTTCAACTCCTGGTACCCACATTAAAAAAAAAAAGGAAGTACAGAATAAGGATGAAGACAAAGGAGGATTTGAGGATGCTTTCTAGCTTTTCTTCTTATGGAGTGGGAAGGACAATCACGTCATTTGCAGAACCTTTTGGCTTTTGGGAGGGATACTGTTAGTTCACCTTAAAATGTGTTGAGTTTTAGATACGTTTAAGAAATACAAATAGAGATGTAAAAGTAGAAATAAGAGCCCATTTGCCATTCGGCCCCTAAGATTTAGTGACTTAAAGAAGTAATTGGGCGGGGCTGAGCTGGTCCCACACTGTGGTCCACACTGGGCTCCCATTGTCCTTGCGGTCCTGCATTGTCACACAGGTGGCTCTGCTCTTGGGTTGAGCTGGATCTCAGCCGGGCGCTGGTGCGCTGGGCTCGGGTCTCGTCCTCCAGCAGACCAGCCCCAGTTTGTTCTCTTGCAGCTGGGTGGGGTCCGAAAGATGAAGTAGAAGCTTGCATCGCTTCTGGAGGCCTGGGCTCAGCCCTGGAACACCATCGAGTCTGCTGTATCCTTCAGGCAAAACAAGGCGGAAGCCAGCCTGGATTCTGAGGCTGTGACTCGATGGGTGTAGCTGCAAGTCACAATAGGAAATGAATGTGGGTACAGGGAGACACAATGTGTGACAGCGGGGACCATTGCTGCAGTTGGCCACACCTGTGCTCCAGGTGAGGGGGACTCTGCCAAGCTCCAGCCATTGCTAATGTCCTGCCTGCCCTTTCTCACCTAGCAAGTGTCGCGGGCTTGTCTGCTATGTGGCTCGCCTCTGCTGGTTGCTAAGGGATGCAGAAATGAATAGCATGTAGTCCTGCGCTTGAGGTTAAGGAAAGTCATGGGGCCTGTTAGTGGTGAAGGCGCAATCGCTCTTACAGCCTATACCCTTCTCGGCATCCTTTGTCTGATGTCCTCCTGGTGTGACCACGGTGAAACCTCAGGCCTCTGGGATGGGGCTACTTCCTGGAGTTTCGTGGAGAATGTGTCATCCTGCAGTGGGATGGCTTATTTCTGAACATGCTTCCGACAGAGAGCATGTTCTCTTTTAAACAGAGCCATATGCCACATCTTGAACGTTAAAATTTAGCCACCACTGAATCATCTAGAGATGAAATAAAGGTTATGAGATTTTTAAAGCAGAAATGAAGAACTTTCAACTTTATTTTTATAGCATGCTTTATGATTATAAAAGAAATATCTACTGTGAGTAGTTAGAAAATCTGAAAACATAATGAAGAAAATAGAAATGACCTATCATTCACTGGTCATTATGTTAACATACTTGTATGCCAATTTTGTACAACTGAGTTAATATTTATGTAAAAAATTTCTATTTAGCATTGCCATTATATATTATTTGCAGATATATATGTATACCTTTCAAACTCTTAATATTTATATTGTTTTATAGGCTGTATTTGCAGTTAATATTCTACAGTTATACTCTAGGATATAACTGTTGAATTTTCTAGAATATTCTAGAATATTCTAATATTCTATAGTGAATATTATAGTTATCGTATTGAAGTACCATGGTTTCATTAACAGTTCCTCTCCCAGTGGGCACTTGTGTTGCTCCTAATAGTTTGCTATTACACATGCTGTTCTGTGACCTTCCTGGAACCACTCAGATTATTGTGAACATCTGATGATTTCCTTTGGATATTACCTTAGAACTGCAAATACTGGCTGGAGGTTAAAAGTATTTCTTAAAGATTTCAGATGGATATTGAGAAATTGTTTTCAAGAAAGATGGTGTAGCAGTTACAAGCTCATCTCTGTGTTTTCTTTGACTCAGAAATGTCTGAGTGGCTGTTGTGGAAAGAATCCAGGCGGGTATTACTGCGTTCATTGTTTCCCTGACTCAGTTATTCATTCACTTATTCGCTAAACATTTGTAGAATGATCAAGTACCACAATAGGAGTCAAAATGTCTTAGCAGACAGTTACCCAACTTCATGCATTTGTCAAAACTCAGAGAACCATACACCAGCAAGAGTGAATTTTACTGCATGTAAATTTAACAAAATAAAATTTTAAGACTGACTTATGATAAATCTATAGTTTCAAGAAACTTAAAATCGAGGGGAAGGGATAAGATTTGAACACAATAATTGCAATACTGGGCAACCTATTAAAATAACCATATAGGCAGGGAAAAATAGTTGTTGGCATATTTTGTGTGGCAGGAAGTGGACCTGGTACTTTGTCCATTTACTCATTGGTTCGTTTTCTGGGATTGCAAAGATGAAAAGCCAGAGTGCTTGCTCTCAAAGAAATTCTAGCATCAGGGTACTCAGAGCTGCAAAGAGAAACCACCGACATGATAATTACTGTAAATTGCACATGTAAGAGACCAGAGCCAGCCTCTGGGAGGTCACACTAGCTTCTGAGAATAGAGAGTGTTTGACATGAGGCATGAAAGAAAACAGTGTTTTGTCTCATTGACTCCCGACAATTCCCTGGGAAAAACAGGGTCCTCGTACTTACTTTACATAGGAGGAAACTGAGGCTTATAGAGGTTATGCAGCTTGCTCAAGGGCACACAGCTCAAAAGTGGCAGAGCCATAGATTCCCCCAGATCTGTGCTCTCTGTCCTAGTTACTGGATCCCTAGAGAGGGGTCTAGGATTTAGGATAAGCACTGTAGGATGGGACTAGAACTGGGGTGATTGAAGGTGACATCTCCCAGGAGAAGCTTTGAACAGGGGGGCAGGTGGGAGATCAGAAGTTCATTTAGGGGAGCAGTACAGGAAAGATGTGGGTGGAAGCCATTCTTTGGGGAG
Source organism: Erethizon dorsatum (assembly GCA_028451465.1). Taxonomy (NCBI): domain Eukaryota; kingdom Metazoa; phylum Chordata; class Mammalia; order Rodentia; family Erethizontidae; genus Erethizon; species Erethizon dorsatum. The sequence goes on from CM051822.1 coordinate 89,668,780, forward strand.
TCATACATTCTAAACTCAGGGCTATGGGCTGTAGTTAGTAGGCAGGAAATGATTGATCTTTTGAGAACAAAAGAGTGGCCTGCTGAGAGGTGTGCATAAGGAAAGATTAATCTAGCTGTAGCACCCTGAAAAAATTAGATGCATGGTAGATGGAGACTTCCCTGCCCCTTGGAGACGTGTCCTGGTCCCAACACAGCACATCCAGGCTGTCGAAATGAGGAAGCTGGCACATCTAGGCCCGATGATCACTTCCAGCCTAGTGAGACCCATCCCTAGTTAATGCACGATATTGTCTGCTGTAGAAATTCTTCAGTATAGTAGAAAAACTCTGGCCCAGATTTTGTTGTATTATTTCAGTTAAAGCAAATCAACAAAACCTTTTCTATTCAGATATTATTTCCTTTTTATTTTCCATTTCTACTACCAGCTTGCAGTTCCCAAAATAAAAAGCTTTGTTTTCTTAAATAGTAGCAGTGCACAGTGTTGAAATATTCCAGCGAGTCAGGCAGTGGTACTGGTGCACAAGAGCAGGAAAGGCTTCGACCTAGAAGTCTCAGCTTCCAGTGGAAGCTTTCATGTCAGATTTTGCTTTCGAGATGGACCAGTGGAACACAGGCTTGAGTGGCTGGGAGCAGGGGCTGATTCAGATGTCGATGTCAGGATGCTTTGTAGCCCTAGGAATCTCAGCTTGTGAAGGTGGAACCAGAAGAGCTCTGAGCAGTTCCCAGAGGATGAATGGAGGAGTACTTGGAGGATGCATGGCCTGTTCCACCTCCATATCCTGGTGGATGGGGGTGCTCTGGGTAGGTTGTCAGTGTGTAGATTTATGGCATCAAAACTAAAACACATCTCCCCTCTGTGGCACTGTGGTTTGCCACCTGTGTTAAACTCCACGATGCAGGTCTTGGTCTTCAGCTTCCCAATAATCTCAGCATTTTTTCTTTCCCCATGGCCTGCAAAGCCCATCCTGCTTCATTGCACATTTGTCTGCCACACTCCAGCTTCTCTGGCTTTCTTTGGCTTTCTGAAATGTGCCAAGTTCTCTCTAGCTTCAGGGCCATCATTGCTACTGTTCCCTGTGAATTTGATCACTTTCCTCCTCATCTTCCCCATTACCACTGAGGAAGGGTGTTTGTGACCTCCCTATGTGAACAACACCCCCACATTATTTTTTCCAATTCCGGGAACTTCATTGCAGCTAGGGATATATGTTCCTTTCTTTGTTTAGCTTGTAAGTCTCACTCCTTACTACTAGATTTTATATTCTGTGTTGCCAGGGACAGCCTATTTTATGTACCAGTAAATACTACAAATCCATACTAACACGCATACTGTACCTGGCTCAGTAACAGAACGAAGGGGCTTAAGGAATATTTAAGGAGTGACTGAGCCCAGTTTGTCCATTTCTGCCGCCTCATTAGCTGGTTCGGGTTCCAGCATGACTGGGCGTGTGTGCATCTTACGTCCTCAGAGCAGGAAGCTCCTGTCTCTTCAGAGCTGGGTCCCTTGGTCCCTCAGGACCCCTGAGCCTTTTGTTTTAGATTGCTTGGAGCTGATGGTTCCACATGAGAAGATTCCAGAGAAGATGCTCTGGAGTCTGGCAAGAATCACGGTAAGGAAGCGCAATCCATCTCTGCCGCTATACAAAAATAGTAACCAGGGCGGCGGTGTTTTCGTAGGCTGGCTGCGGGGTGGTGCGATACTTTTCTTCTGTCATGGCTGTGATCGCCTTGGAAATTCTAAAGCTCTTTGTTCAGGTAGGAAAAGACGTTCTCACTGATAAAGTGTATGTAGAGGGAGTCTTATTTCTCCTCTTTTGGTTTCTGTGAGTAGTTGAGGGAAACTCATAATTTTTCACCTTATGGCAGAGTGACTTATCCCGTAGGAACTGGTAGATGTTCTTTCCTCTCTTAATCACTCACAGATTCTACTAGAATGTTTCTCAGCTGAAGAGCATCCAGGGAACTGGTCATGCACTGCAGTGGGAAGGTGGGGGTCTGAGTCACAAATGAGGAGGTGGGGTGGGGTGGGGTGGGGATGAAGTCAGCCTTGCCTCACTGTCGCAGAGTGTTCAGGGTCCTGCCTTCCAAGCCCTCACTCCCCTACCTGCAGTGGATGTGTCGCTGGCCTCCTCTATATTTCTTTTTGCTTATCTTTCTGTCCCCCCTTCCCATTCCAATGGCACACACTTCCCAAAATCATTGCGCTAGACCCTTCTGTAAAGTCAGTTTTAATGCTGACCCGGGTGCAGCTACCTTGAACATGAGCCCAGTGACTGAGCTCTCCTTGCCTTTACTGATGACCGTGCTTCTGTGCCTTTGTAGATGTTGTCTGCTTGGCCTGAATTCTGCTCCATCCCTCCACCAACCCTTCTCTGTCTATGGCAGACCCTTACTTGTCCTCTGTCACTGCCTCCTCCTGGAAGCCTGCCTTGATAGCCATCTTCCACTCAGTGACAGTTCCTCTTGCTCACATCTATGTATGTTCTCATTCTGTTGCTCATATGTGTTTGCGTATCTGACTCACTAAGTGTGAAATAATTGAGGTGGAACAGGACTAAGCCTAATTTATCTTTGCATTAATAAGATGTACTCAGTGCCACTTATTAATTAGTTGGATATGGAGAGCATTTTATTTACTTCAAGACCTATGCCCAAATGAAGTACAATAGGTTAATTATTTATGGCGTAGCACCTATGTTTAAGTCTCCCAGCATTGTCACATCTCGCAAATGTAGTTGATAATCATGATCCTTCCTTTTCTCTTTGTCATCAAATCCTAAGTGAGCCCCTGTCTCAGGACTTCAGAGATGCTCTTTATGGTAGGATGGGAAGAAGGGAGAAGATGCAGACCCTATTCTCAGGAAGTGTGCTGTGAAGGAGGAGGACAGACACACAACACTAAGAGAAGGTCACTGGGGCGTGATTGTCGCTGAGCTGCTCGCTAAGCTCCAGCCCTTCAGTCACTAACTGCAGCTGTGAAAAACAATGTGCAAGTCAGCCATGGGACCTGGAATGGAACATTTCTGGGCACATTTAAATACAGATGAGTAAAGATTTGACATTGAGAACAAAGTAGATTCACCATATGCCTACTCCTTTATTTAAAATATTATTCTGTCGGGCCGGTGAGATGGCTCAGCGGCTTAAGCTCCTGCCCGGCAAGCGCGAGGGCCCGAGTTCGACTCCCGGAACCCACATACGAAAAAGGGGCCGGTGATATCGCTCAGCGGCATGGGCGCCTGCTGGCGCGCGAGGTCCTGAGGTTGACCCCCCGGTACCCACAAAAAAAAAAAAAATATTATTCTGTCCTGATTATCACTTATATGTTTGCATTTCTACAGTTGCACTTTTTTTAGATAGGCCTCAAGCTAAGTCAGTATATAAAACAAAAACAATTTTTATTATGCATATAACTTTATAGGATATAATCACATTAGTACCAAATATCAGTGTATTAGTAGGTTTATAAGTATGTGTTTATATATAGCTATAAGAATGAACACACCTTTTGCTTTCAGTATGTTTATACATCTTCCCCGAATCAGCATAGGTCATGTAGACTCAGTTTTCAATTTGTAGTAACAGTGTGGGATCCGTCGTAGAATACGCTATTAGTTGCTTGAATATTTCCTGCTATTGGGCATTCAGGAAGTTTAATTGCCTTTTTTCAGAAGGGGGGAAAGGGATAGCACTGTTATAAACATTTCCATACAAATAGCTTTATTTCATTTTTTACTTCTGAGTGATTTCCATGGAATGTAAGAGTATATTACCCAGGGTGGGATTAGCAGGTCAACAGGCATAAATAGCTTTGTTGTTCTGCCAGCCTACTCCCTGGCAGACCCAGGCCAGCAGACAGCATCTCCGGGAGGAGAGGAGGGCACCCGTTTCTGTATAATAGTCTCACATTTCATGACTTCAAAATTAACTTTCACTAATCAAATGGTATTCTGGAATTTCAGAAATGAGTTAATTTGCTTTTCTTTAATCTGACAGAGGTGAGGCGCTGGGCATTTTTCCAGTGTTGATTCTGTCTGCACTTTGCTGCATGTGCCTACTCCCTGTCCCCTCCTTCCTGGCACCTTTCTGGCGCCCTGGTGCCTGGAGGCGTGGCTTGGGGTCTTGCTGTAGCAAATGGCTGTTCTTTCCTTACTGGAAAGGAAGCACAAACTGAGAACCAAACTGTCTTGCTAATTGTTTTTCTTGTATATGTCCCTCAGCCCACAGCATATTTTCACACTAAACAAACGACAGCTATCACAGGTGCACCCGGGTAGGGAACATTTGTGGGTTTAATGAGTTGTTGGCTATTCAGGGACTGGCTTCTGTTCTGTGTGCCCACCAGATTCCCTGGTGACTTAACATCCACCTTGTGTTGGACGAGGAGCAAGAACTTTGAGCTCTGCTGCTGTGTGACCTTTGGAAGTCCTTTAGCCTCTCTGAGCCTGTGATTCCTCTGCTGGATGGTGGGGAGCAGCCTCAGGCTGGGAGGGTCATTTGGAAGCCAAATGAGGGCTGTTTGGAGTGATTTCTCCTACTTTCTACTTCCCCTCTCTGTTCCACCATTCTCTCTGCCTTTTAAGAGAAATGGAGATTTATGGAGTTTATTCTAACTTCAGCTAACATTTCCCAATTTCCTTCTGAGTGTCTGACGCAGTATTCTTGATGTACAGTGTTTTCCTCTTTGATTCTCCTTGAGGCCAGTGAGGCAGGTGTGCCTGTTCACAGAGGCGGAAGGGAGGTACAGGAGGGTGCAGTCACTGGCACAAGGGCACAAATCAAGTGGTGCTGCTGGAATCTCAGCCATGGGCTGGTTGATGTCAATGGCTTGAATTTTTTTAATTAACTGCTATACATTTAGTCTCTAGGGTATTCCTTCTCCTTTAATAGTACTTATCACTGGTTGCTTTGCTCCTCATTCATTCAGTGGGCGGCATGGACTAGCCCTGATGCAGGTTGGGGATGCAGTGGGGCAGCACTTACAGGCCTCCCCTGCTCCCTGCTGCCCGTGGGCAAGCCCGGGAGGCTGGGGGTCCTAAGAGCACTGCCCTCCTCAGCACACAGGGAGCCAGACGGGCTGTCAGAGGAGATAAATCCACTCTGCCCTACAGGACGTCTCCTCAGCAGGAGCTCGGGAGCCTCTGGGCTGTTTTGTACCACAGTGGTGTCCAGTACCTGAGTGGAGCCCAGTTTGTGGTGCATCCCATGCTCCTTGATGCAGGGCTGAGTCAGGCCTGCTGGGAGATTGTGTGAGGTGCATGTCTGCCCCTTGCTGCCCTTGCTCTCAGTTTAATGTGAGTTGTTCTAAGTCCAGTCTTCTCAATGTGACCAAATAGTGATCATGTGTTTCAACTTGGAATTTTGCCAAGGTGTGAGCTTGACCCAAGCATGCCTCCAAGCTGGTGGGTGAGAGCTTAGCTCAGGGAGGCAGCCACAGCCCTGTGGGAGTCTGGGTTTCAGCTGGTGGTGTTGTTCATGTGGCAGCTTTTAATGATGTGATTAGAACAAAAGGAAACCAAACAAAACTCAGTGTAGAAATTTCCTTCCAAACTGGAGAGAAAAGGAGTAAAATTTGGAAAAGCCAGTTTTATAGGGTGATAGAAATATGGGGTGATTGGTGAGAAAGCCCTGGGGTGACAGAATTCCTTGCATTATGGTTTTGTGGATCTACAAAAGTCTCAAACATTATCACTGGAGAATTCCAGGTGTTGCCTGTCTAGGTGAAGAGGAGTCACTTGGATGGCCTATAAAATACAGATAGTCCCCGGAGCTCTTACTCACGCATGAGAGTGGTGACCACATCTGGGCTGCAAAGTTCCTCCAATGAGTTTGGTTCGGGTGGCCCATGAGCCACACTGAGACTTCCATCCACTGTGTCTATCTCTTACCTGTCCATTTCTGTATAACTGTGTCTGCAGCTCGCACTCTGTGACTCTCCCCACCCACCCACACCTCATACTTGCTCTCTGGTCTCCGTAAGCTCCCACAACTCCTCCTCTCTTATGCCCACGACACCTGGAGTTCTGCGCAGCTCCAGTGCCACGTAACCGCTAGCTGGTAAAATGATCACTCGCTGTAATTCTGGGCTTGACTTGTCCTGGAGCAAAACCACACCTTGTACAGTTTGTTTGGACCCCTGGGTGTGCCCAGTGGTGGGAGGCAGATGCGTTCCTTCCCTCCCCCAGGCCTACCCGCTGCCCACGTGGAACCTACTCCTTTGAGTCAAAATTCTAACTTTAGAAGAAAAGCTGCCATCTGGGGCCTGCCAGGTAGGTGGCCTGGAGGAAGAGAAACTGTGACTCAACACAGTTGAGACTGAGGTGTACTCTCAAGGAGCTGAGCTAGCTCAGGCAGCTGTAAAACCAGACCTGCAGTTGCTTGTGTCCTTCTGGGATGCCACATTGGGAATAAAGCATTGGCTTGACCTGGAGCCGAGCACTGGCTGGACTTTGAGCCAGTGATCTTTCTTTTTTTTTTTTTGTGGGTACCGGGGGTCGACCTCAGGACCTCGCGCGCCAGCAGGCGCCCATGCCGCTGAGCGATATCACCGGCCCTTTTTTCGTATGTGGGATCCGGGAGTTGAACTCAGGACCTCGCGCTTGCTAGGCAGGCGCTTACGCCGCTGAGCCATCTCACCGGCCCCAGTGATCTTTCTTGAGGATTTTGTTGGGTTTGCTTTTAACTTAGCCATGAGGAGTTTCCGGTGGAGGTTCTCACGTACCCAAGCTGCTATGGTAACCTCGGTGCTGGAATTGCCAAGTTAATTGACACCTTCTTATCAGGGAGGAGGTGGGAGTTGAAACATTGGGAGGAAATAGAATTTTTGGAGGAGGAAAATCTTAGGCACTGCCATTTACATGGCGTGGGCCTTTGCTTACCTTAATCACCCTGACACTGGGTTTCATCCCTAAAAGAAAGGGAAACAACAGTGGTCATGGCTCATAGGACTGTGGTGAGGGTTAAAGAAGATAATGATGTAAATACTGTTAAGGTTTAGATCTAGAATGTTCCCCCCGAAGCCTCGCGTGTTCAGAGTTGGGGCTTTGAAACATACCGTACTCAAGTGCGGAATAATCCACCAATGAACCCATAGCTGAATTTACCATGGGGAGTGGGGTCCAGTTGGAAGAGGTGGCTCACCATGTGTATCCCCCAGCCCCCCTGGTTCCTCAGTTCACTCTGCTTTCTCACTGCCGTGGCTCACATCCCCTCCACCGTGCCTTCCTGCCTTGGAGCTGGCCAACTGTGGACTGAAAACATGAGCCAAAACAAGCTTGGAAGTTCTGGGTGTCAGGTATTGTGTCCCCAGTGATGAGGAAAGTGGCTAAGACATGCTGACTTCTAGTTCAATTGCTGTTATTATTATTATTATTATTATTATTATTGTAGTTAGGGTTCTCTAGAGGAACAAAATCTACAGCAAATACATGTATAATTATGCAAGAGGATTTATCGGGTAGGCTTACAGGATCGGAGAAAGAAGAGTCCACGAGGGCTGCCTGTGGGCTCAGAGGTGGTGGAATCTGCAGTGGCCATCTGCACACTGGAGAGCTAAAGTAGCTGCTCAGCCCAAGAAGCTGGAAGCTTCGGAACAAGAGGGATCAAGGACGCAGCGCCTGTCGAAGGACAACAACCTGGAAGCTCCCTGGGAGGTCACCGGGGCAAGTTCGCATCGGAAGGCTGAAGAAATTAGAAACCAGTGTCCAGAGGCAATGACGAGGACTGGAGCTCCTCCAAACAGGAACACTTCCTTTTCTTCCCCTTTTTATTCCGTGCAGGCGGCTACAAGCCCATGGGTTGGTGCCACTCACACCCGAGGTGGGTCTTTGCCTCTCCATTTTCTCTCTTCACATCAGTCATCCATAGACACCCAGGACTTCACTAATCTGCTAGATGGTTCTCACTGAAGCCGAGTTGACGTATCACAATTGATTTGTCAGTTGGCAACCATTCATTCTATAAATATTTACTTCTTAACAGGGGTTTCTAAACATCTCATGTATAAGACAAGCTTTTGTTTATTTGTTGATAACAAAGATCAAGAGGCGCAAAACTTGCTCTCAGATATCTCCAAGTGTGGTGAGAACATAAATTATTAATATTTCAAAGCAAGAGGAAGTTTTAACATTAGGATGCATCGAGGGTCACAGAAAAACAGTAAGAACAAAATCTGTGGAGGAATCAGGGCAGGCCTTGTGGAAGAAGTAATTTTGATTGACAGGCTAAAAGAAGGGGGAAACTTTTTAAAGCCATCAGGGACATGAATAATCTGAAAGAAAAAAGATAATTTATTGGCTGGTTTGACAGAAAAGACTTGAGGTTAATAGCTTCAGGTCTGGCTTGATCTAGCAGTTCACATAATAGCATCGAGGACTTAGATTCCTTTAGTGTTTACACTCTGGTGCATGCAGTGTTGGCTGCATCTTCAGGTTCTGCATTGTGTTCCTTCAGATTCTCCCTGCATTTTCTTGGTCGAAGCCATCACAACGATCTCTCTAGTTTTAAAGGAAAGGATGTGGGCGCTGCCACTCAGTGGAGGGTGTTTGAAAGCCAAATGGTAAGATAAGCATGTGATAGGAGAGATCCTGGGAGATGCAGTGGGCCACAGGTGGAGAGATGAGTGTGCGCGGGTAACAGGCAATGATTCCCTGCTGGGGGCGGGGCTTGAGCTGGTGCTTCGCGAGTGGGTGACTCGCTTGTTGGGAAGCATAGGGGGGCGAGGAGCAGAAAATGTATGCAGTTTCTTAGCGTTAGAGGGAGGGCTGTTTGGTTCTTCCAAACAGGTTTCTGTAAAGGCAAGGGCGTCTGAGTGGGCTACAGACTGCATCTGCTGCTGCCACATCTCCATGAAACACCAGCCGTTTGGCACCTTCGAGGAGTCCTCTAGATGTCCTCTCAACACAGTCAAGTTCTGCTTTGGGGCTCCCTGTGCCCACCAGGTGGTTCAGACTCCTTGCTCTGCAAAGCCGTTTCTCTTGACTTGTCCTCGTGTTTTCTGTCCTGTCCTGGGCAGGAAGAGCCTTTGGATCATGGGAATGGAAGAGGCACTGATGACTTGAGTTTGCCACTGAGTGCTCTTGATGGTGTGGACATCACATCCACTCAGATGTGTGCAGATGTGCGTGTCCACCGTCAGATGAGAGTCTGTGGAGAGGAGAAAGTATGTGTAACCTATCAGTGCCCGGAGCAGGACCGAATATGCAGTAGATGCTCAGTACAAGGCTGTTTGAGTGAAATAACCTGGGCTGCAGGCTCCTTACTCCAGGTTGAATGAAAGCAGCACAGAGCGCTCAGGCCACCCCGGTCCACATGATGCCTGAACTCCTCTGTCCTCTTGTCCTGAGTCGTGGCTAGCTCCTCTGCACATCCGATGCCTCTAGAGCCAGTAGCTGTTCTGTCCTCAGTCTCTGTGTCCATGTCTGACAATCCAGGACCCACAGTGGAGGCTTCCACTCTCCACAAACCTTCTCTGCGTCCTGCCGTGCAGGAAGACACAGTGAGCACATGGGAAGCACTGCTGTGTCTCTTTCCCCTCCTCCTTGGCAAGTTTCCCCAGCCTGGACTCTGTTGCTGTAACTGAGATATGTGAGGGACTTATTTCTACAGAGAGATTTTGCAAAAGATAAATTTCTCAGGGTGGTGGCCGTAGATTCTTAGGAAAAGGAAGGACGAGGAGATATGAGCAAGTGTGTGCTGCTGAGTCAATACAAATAGATTATGTGTTCTTTGTTGTTATGTCCTGGGCTGCACTAGAGCGGGCTCTTAAAGCATCGCCATCACAGGCTGGAGGTTTCCTCCATCCCAAGGAGTTATATGGAGGCCAAGGCTAAGCCTGTGTTATTTTAGGCAATCCAGCTAACTTTCTGTAGGAGTCTTGGTCAGGCTGCTAGGGGAATGCTGGCCTCTGCAAAAGACTGGAGGGAGCAGTTCTCAGGCTCTGGCATGGCTTTGACTGCACTCTAAATTTTTCTACCTCTAATGTCTGTGACTTACGGTCACTTTCTTGGTTGAATGGATGCACCTCCTGTGATATACCTTGCAGTCCTCTGAGACTTTGACTAAGTACTCATCTAAGAGCTTGAGCAGACTAAAATATATGCCCTTTACTACTTTGCCATCAGTGGGGTGGCCCTTTGTCTACTTCATCTTGGGGTGTGGCTGTCCCAGCCTGGTTCTGTGATGCTGTGGGTTGAGACATAGGCCAAAGCCAAGGTAGGCAGAGCATGGGCTCTGGCCAAGGTGAGATCCACACTGGGAGTTTGTGAAAGGAACTGAAGAAGTGACCAGGCATGTGAGTGCGGCCAAGGAATGTTACTCCAAGGAAGAAGATCCTCGGAAGTGCAGGCAGCTGTATAGTCACAAGGCCTCGGCCCCAGAGCCAGGCGGGCCGGAGCAAGACGGAGCAGGGGGAGAACCAGGACTACGAGCGGGTTGCTACGAAAGAGAGGATGCACAGGCTCGGAGGGGTAAACTGGAAGTCCGCACAGCTGACCTGTGTGAACTGAGGGTTGCTAGGCCAGAGACACTCGAGCAGTTCTCCTCCATGGGTCAGAGGTAGATTTCAAGGCCAGTCTTGTGATTACAATGAATCCTTGACTTACTGGGAACCTCAAATACATCTATTCTCTTTTCTATTATTCCTCATTTGCAGTTTTCAGCAGTTACTTTCACAGGGCTGTTTCGTCCTCCCTTTTTCTTTCCCTTCCCATTGCTGTTGCCTCAGTTTAGATCTCTTACTTCTTACGTTTCCTATCATTGCAGTACCCTTCTTACCTGGCTCCCTATTTTCATCTTTAAAAATCGAACCTTCACCCTCCTGGCAGTCACTCACAAGGCACGTTAGACTTCTCCATGCTGTTTACTGAGTGGAGCTGACACCCTTTAACCTGGTGTGGTGGGTAGAATGGTGGCTTCCCAAAGATCCATATCCTGATCTCTCGAACATGTGACTATGTTAGGTCACATGGAGGCGCTAGATGAAAATAATCACCCGAGCTTAAGAAAAAGCAATTGTCCTGAATGATCTGGCTAGGTTTAGTATAATCACAAGTCCTTGAATAGGGACAAGGGAGGCAGAAGAGTCTAAGCAGAAGATGTCCTGAGAGAAGGACTCAACCAGCCATGTCTGCAGCCTTAGCAGACAGAAGGGGACCATGAGCAAGGGTTGCGGCAGCATCCAGAAGCTGCAAAGGCAAAGGCAAAACAGTGGTTCTGCCTAGAGCCCTCAGAAAACACGTAGGAATGCAGTTCTTTGAGTAGTGCTGGTGAAACCCATTTTGGACTTTGGGTCTCAGACTTTGGGTCTAAGATGGGACATCTGTATTGCTTTAAGTTTGTGGGCATCTGTTACGGCAGTGTAAGAAACTTAAGCACCTGACATTTAGAAGCATTTTCTGACTCCAGCCTGGTCCCTCTCCTCTGCATCAGAAGCTCTAGTCTCTCAAGACCACCTGCCAGCCCAGGGCCACAGCAGGCAAATTCCAGTTCCTCTTATTCTCGTGCTGCTTCCTTGGGCTGAGAAGCCCTTGTCCTCCTTCACCTACTAAGATGAACTACTCAGACAGCAAGCATCTCTCCAAAAACCTTCATGAAGTGCAACCCTGACCTTACCCCAAGTAAGAAATTACTGGTTCTATCTTATGTCAACCTTACAGGCTTCCCACGAGGCTCACCTGAACCCTTGCATGCTGGTCTCCAATTGAGTGTGGGTCAGGCCAGTGCCCATGCTCATTGGAGGAAGCTGTGTAAGGTCTTGTTTCCTCTCTCACACTGAACATGCCTGAGGTCAGGAACTTTGTGTCTGTCACCCCTGCATCCTCCCAAGTGCTGGGCATTGTGCATTGCCCATAGAGACTCTGAAGTAACTTGTAGGATTGAATAGGAGGCAGGTTGTGATCAATGCCAGTGTGTGAAGGGCATTTCCTCCCCCTTGTTTGAGCTGCAGGGCTCTGTCTCAAGTCCTGGAGGTGTAATAGCGAATAAAACCGACATGTGTTTGCCCCAAGCCGCCTCATGGTCCAACCAAATCCCTGCCCTTGGTCTCACCTGTGCATCTCACCTTAGTGACTACTTCCATCTGGAGAACTGCTCGTTCCCTCAAGACCACTGGGGTCCAAAGCTGCAAGTGTTTGGCACTGACCCAGGAGGGAGCAGGAGGAGGAAGGAGAGAGATGCAGCAGGCGGGACCCAAGAGACAGCTCCTGAAATGAGAGACAGGTGGTAGGACCACACACCAGGCCTCGTGGGCTTGGATGTACCTGTGATCTTCCACTGCCAAGCTGTCCGTGCAGGTCCCCACAGAGTGAGCCCTGCTGCACGGAGAATTCTAAGCTTTCATCTTCAACCTTAGTGAGAGGCCTGGCCAGTATGCTTTGCATTTTGCTAGCTCCAAGTTATCATCACTAAAGAAGTGACATGCCCATTCTTAGGGACTTGGCACTTGTCCATGCGGGTTACAGACTGCCTGCTCTGCCTACGGATATATATTATGTGCATGTTGTATGCCAAGGGCTTACTGTATGCCTGGCAGTGAGGCACTTTTATCAAATCCTCACAACAACCCAATGGAGAAAGGGGTGTTGCTTCTTTTCAGAAGGAAGCCACCAAGGCTCAGGAGGGTAAACACTGGCCTAAGGTCGCACAGTCGCAGAGAGTGAGTGGCAGAGCCTGGATTCCACACCAAGACTCAGTTTAAAGCTTTTACTCCTTTCCCAAAGAAACATGTTGTGTTTTTCTTTTCTGTTGACTTTTATCTCTGGAAGCGTCACTTGGGTGGCTTTGGGGCCACAGTTTCATCTTCGTCCCCTGCTCATGCCCGTTTCTGCCGCTGGTTTCCTCCTCGGGATGCTGTTGGAGGTGGTTGGAGGGTGGAGTGGTGAGCGGGTGGGAAGGTCTGAGCTCAGAGGCCTCGTTCCTGGTACACCTCTGGGGTTCAGTAGCCCTTGTCCTGGTAAGTGGTCACTATGGAGTAGAGGCTCTGGCAGGGAATGCTGGGATTATTCTGCCTCACTCCTCTTTTTCCAGTCTGCATGCGACTTAAATCATTTCCAAGAGAGAGCTGTCTCTCTCATTTTCAAGGTCCCTTGGGGGAATGAGAGCGAATGGGTTTTTAATTCATTTTTAATGGCTTGTTACACAAAATTGGAGCAACCCCCCTCTATTCAACAGCCATTTTTTTTTTTACTAGTGCCCTGTTTCAACAACCCCACTTCCTTAATCTGTCACTTGTCCTTTTTTCAGCTACCAGATTCTGCAAAGTACTTTCATAACAACAGCCTGTCTTAAACATGACTAATGCTTATTTATTTCTTGTCCCTTGGATCGTGGAGGAATGGATAAACCTGTGTGTTGGTACTGCCTGAGTCCTTCCTCTCCCTAGCCACATTACCTGGATAGTTTTGTCATCTGGGCAGTGTGGCGATGGTATCTACCTTTCACCATGGTTACACCTGCTTTCTGTGAAATACAGAGTACCAAACGTGGTGAGTTGGCACTCAGTAGGTGATTAATAATGTCAGTGTGCCCTTCTGTATTTGTTTATCTAAGCTACTCTTGTCTGTCAAGTCATGCTTTTTGCTAGGGATCTAGTGTTTCTTTAGCTTATGTTCCATCGAATACAGGTGTATACCCTCTTCCTTTCTAGAAGTCACCAGAGAATCACAACTCCCGAAAACACCACAGAGCCTTGTTTCACTGTCTTCCTTTCCCTTCCTGTCTCTGTATCCTTTTATCTCACTCTCTTGTGAAGATTTTTTTTATTTGAATAACTTTCTTTTTAATTTTATTCATTAGGACATGTTCACAGTACATAAGGGTTACATTTATCATGGGGAGTTGCTACATGAACACAATATATCTTAATTCTTACTCTTCTTTACTTCTCATTCCCTACCCCTCCTGTCCCTCCTTGCTCCTTCCCAATCTCGGCCTCCTTTCCATTTGCAAAAGCTCTGTTCCTTCACAACTCACTTTAAACTCCTCCTTCTGGAGAGATGAGGCAGATTAGGCAGGCTGAGGAAAAGGCACCCTTGACCCTAAAGACAGCAAGAAGCCACTGGAGAGTATCTAGGAGGAGGTAACAGGACTTCACCTCTACTTTAGACAGGCTGTTCTGGTGTAGGGGTTGAAGATGGGTGGGGATCAGAAATCAGGTAAACGAGTTATTTCAAAGGTCGCTGTGATCATCTTGAAGCTAAACCCCGTGATCTGTTCTCTATCTTCCTGCGTGTCAACATTTCACACAGCCGATCACTCTCTGTGCCTTGAAATGCTCTCTTCACTTGGCTTCCAGAACCCACACACTTGCCTCAGCTTCCCTGGATTTCAAAGCCTGTGCTGGGTCAGCCAGGGTCTCTGACTCTAGGTATTTCCAAAAGAAGAGATTAAATGCAGGAGCTGATTTCAAGGGTGCTAGACAGGCTGGAGGAGCAAGAAAGAGAAAGATGGGAAGAGTTGCTGTGGTGTTAGCAATGAAGGAGCCTTTACACACCCCTGTGTGGGAGGAGAGGAAACAGGCCTGGAGGCTGAGGGCCTCCCCTAGCCAGGGCTTTCCCCGGACAGGACCCCCACACCCAGATTCCTGCTGTGTATGCTGAGCTTAATGAGAGGAACGCAGGAGACTGCTGCTGTTCTTCACCAACTCTGGTGCTGCCCTGTGCTTCTTTACCACCCGCACCAGTCCCCTCCACTGCAGACTCAGCCTGGGTGCCGGCCCACAGGAGAGTCTTAGGAAAGCAACTCAGGGCCTTGTTGCCTACCACCCGTGGGCAGGACTGCTAAGAGAGTAAACAGGCAGGATGCTCGATCCCTTTGGCTGCTGCGAGTGTCCCTCTCCACCCTTCCACTTGCAGCTGACATTGCGATTCTGTCTACTGTAACCCAGAAAGCTCTTAGGATGCTTTCACTCTCTTCTAAGAAAGTGATGCATAAAGTCCCAGTAGTGGCTGTACCTTCTCTGGATGACATTAATTACTTTTGCTACCGTGTCACAATCCCGTGTGGATCTTCTCTAAACTAAACTACTTGTGAAGTTAACCACCACTAACATTCTTTATTTAAAATAAAAGGCACAGGGAGAGCAGGAGAAAAGGGAATAAATTATGGGCATGACCTCTCTTCCTCTCCCGTTCCCCTTAGCCCTGTCATATAATTATCTATGTATTTAGATCATCTATCTATTTATCTGTCTGTCTATCTGCTATGCACATGTCAATCAATTGATTATTCAGTCATTCAATCAATCATCTTGATTTGTCTATCATCATCTGCTTATGTATATGCACACATAGAACAAGCAAGGTAAATATGCATAGTTGGTACAGTATTCATGGATGGCACTAGCCATAAGGCCATAGTTGACAGGCCAGTTTGACTTTCTTCTTCAGCTGCTCATTTTATATTTCCTTTGTCCTTAGCAAGCACTCAAGCCATTGAAGATTTTACCTGGTAGTGGGATAGGACAGCCCATAAAGGCAGAGCAACAATGAGAGGCTTCAAATATCATTCTCCTGGACCTCAATGTATAATAGCATCTACTTAGCCTTGATAACAGGGAAACATAACTCCAGACAGTCAGCAACCCCTTCTTTACCTGT
This sequence comes from Erethizon dorsatum, assembly GCA_028451465.1. Taxonomy (NCBI): domain Eukaryota; kingdom Metazoa; phylum Chordata; class Mammalia; order Rodentia; family Erethizontidae; genus Erethizon; species Erethizon dorsatum. The sequence goes on from CM051822.1 coordinate 89,684,375, forward strand.
TCATGATACGAGCAGCTTAGAACAGACTGATACTGCAGGTGTTTTGTCTCCTACTGACAAAATGTTCTCCTTGAAAACCAAGACCACTCCATCAACACAGCCCAGAGCTGTAGGGACATGAAAATATTCTGTGTTGGCTTATTGGGTGTGACAACAAGAGGAGTAGCCCTAATGGTGGCTATGTACTGTCAGGCCTTTGTATTTTGACATATATAGGTCAAATTTACATCCTGGAGGACAGCACAAGGACATGAGCTCCCAGCTAGTGCTGTCATGGGTTCTTCAAAAGCCTGTCCAACCATTGTGTCAGGCCAGCTGCTTCTGGGTGGTCAGGCTTGTTGGCTAAGGCCAGTGACATGCCCACAGATATTCCCACTGTGGTGCTCCATCTGCTGTGAAATGAGTTCCTTGTCGGAAGTTATATGGTGCGGGGCACCATGACAGTGAAGAAGGAGTACTGAAGTGGAAAGACTTTGGTTCCAGCGTAATTGCTGCAGGCAGGGACAGCAACTCTAATGCAAAGACATGGCTCCTTCTACCAAGGACACCAGAAGGGTGCAGTGTAACCAACCCACCACTAGGTATGACATTGAACCCCACCATTGGTGTCTGACAGTGGCATGTTGGGATGCAGCAGTGACATTATCAGCCTTGATGGGTGGTCCACACTGAGCCCTGGCAAAGCCTCCCTCTCTGCCACAATGGTCACTTTGCACAGGAGCCACAGAGCAAGCAGTGTCGTAGCTGGGGAAGAGGCTGACTGGCCTCAGTGGAAGAGGACGTCCTGTGCATCTGATTCCTGTCTTCTCCCTAGCAATCACGGTTCCTGTGGTGAGCATCAGCATGTGACACGGACATTCAGTGTGCCAACCTGGGAGTCTAAATAGCCTGTTTTCTTATGGAAACACCCTAGCTTTCAATTCTCACATTTCTACTCCATTCACACTCTATTTCTTGGTGACTGAAATCACAGTTCATGTCTTAAATGCCGTCTAGTCATGAGAACTGAACTCCTAAGTGATAGCGCTAGCCTGGACTCTCTTCCTTGAACTCCATACTCCTGTATCCAGCTCATGGTTTAGTTTCTCCATTTTAATATCTCCTAGGCATCTCGAGTGTAACATCCTATGCCAGATTGCTAAGCTTTCCTCCAAACCATCTTCTGCTGCAATCTTTGTTTTATAAAACTACTCTGTGCTTCACTCAGGCCTGGCTGCTGAGGGTCATCTTTGGCTATTTCCTTTTTGGTCACGCCTTATATCCAGTTTGTCAGTCAGTCATCTTGGTTTTGCCTACAGACATATTTGGGTCCCATCTCTTCATTCCCCTCTCCCAGTGCTGTTGCTGTGGCCCAGTGCACACCGTGTTTCACCCAGGTGCTCAGAGACCTCCCAAATCACTTCTCTCCCCTTCCTGCCTTTCTCAACCGCTTACATTTTCTGGTGGCTTCCTGTGTCACTCAGAGTTACAGTGGTTCACGAGGCCAGATGAGATCTAAACCTCCCAGTCTTTCCCTGACCTCATCTCCTGTTGAGTCTTCCCTTGCTCATCTCTAGCTCTGTGAACCTTCTTGCCATTCCTTGACCATGCCCAGTGCACTCCTGCCTCAGGATCTTCGAATTGCTCGCTTCTTCCGTCCATCCTGCTTATCACAGAGAAGCCGCTTCACCTACCTTCACCTCATGCAGCCATTCTTTGAATGCCAGTTTCCCACAGACACCTTACCTGGGCTTCTTTTGTGCTTCTGCAGCCTTTCCTCCTGCAGACCTGCCTTTTAATATCAGCCCTTTCTACATGCTTATATTTTTGTTCCCCTGAGCACTCACCAACACCGGGCTACCTGTTTGTCATTTACCTGCTTGTTTAATTTGTTTATCTCCCTTGCTAGAACATAAACTTCCTGAGTGTAAGGAAGCTAGTTTGTTTTCTTCACTGCCCAGTGCACAGCACTTATCAGAAATAAAGCACTCCATGCACGTTGGCTTGGTGGATGAATGAAATTGGGCAATTTCAAGGACTGCAACACAGTTCAGAAAACTCAGTGTTGGTCTTGCTATATGTGGGGTGAGTTAGGAAGCAGGGGTCATGCTGAGGTTCTGTCTTGAGCCACAAAGTTGATGATACACCCCTTCAACAACCAGGAGGAGAGGTTGACAGCTTTTCAAAACTTCATGCATCATACACTGATGAAGTTGTTATCTCTTGAACTAATTTATTCCTTGCCTCACAAATAGAGCACAAATTCATGGTAGAGAGGGACACCCAGTGGGTGCCCATCCAGCCTTGTACTGTGGATCATTTGGGCTGTGGATTGTAAATGTTCAGCTCCTAATCCAGTAGGTAGAGGCTCCCCTAGGTGGGAGGAGGAGTTGGGGATTCACAGTACACTTCTGAGGCTTCAAGTACATTCTTGTAGGCACTCCCTAGGTGTGTGTTTAGCCCCCTGTTTACATTATCATTAGCTACTGTTGGTAGAGAAAGCCACTTGCCTATTCCAAATGTCAGGGAGGAAAGAACTTCTGGGTTAGGGCAGGAACATGTAGCATGGTTCCCTTCACTTTTGATCGCCTTGGTCTTGGGCCATGCCCTGATAGTTCTTCAACTCAAAGCCTCCAAACATAAAGGAATGACAGAGATGGAGGTGCTGATGACCCCAGCTGATCAGTATATTTGTGTTGAAATATCACGCTGCACTCTGTGAACATGTACAACTACAGTATTACATATTAATCAAAATAAAGAAGGAAAGGCGGGAGGGAGGGGGAGAGAGAGAGAACAAAGCTGAAGGGGGATGTGCAGAGAGCCCTGTGGAATTAAAGGCACCAAGGTTTCAGGAAGGTTTAATGAACTAAAGTAATTTTCCTTCAGAGTAAAATTTTACAGGCATTAAAGGTCCTCACTTCACTGAATGTGCTCACAGGCAGGAGTGTGCTAGTGATTTATGCATTTGCAGACCACGCATTATCCTTCCTGAGGACAGGGATCCCCCGGGGCCTCCTGCCTGCCTTCCCGAGCTGTGTGGAGCAGCCAGGGGAACACACTGGCTCGGCTGTGCAGCCTCCTGTATTGCACCAGGGTCTAGAATGGATGGGTGTATTTTAGGAGGTTAGCAGCTCTAGAACCTAATCCTCTCCCCACCAAATAAGAGTAGCTGGGAACCCTTGTCTCCTGACGAAAAATCGTCATACTCATCATTCCTGCATTCGCTGTGCAGCATATAAAGCGGTGGCTCCACTTATTTGATTTGAATCCACAAGGCCTTGGAAAGTATGGGAAGTACGTCATTGTGTCCTCGTCAGGGAGTGGGGCCGGGAGGTGAGTGCAGTCCTCTGGTTTGCAGGTGCCCTGTTCTTCCCACACCTCCATGCCAGCCTCGTCCAGGAGGCAGAAGGCTGGGACAGTGGAAACTGGGCATTTGGATGTGGGAACCTTCAGAAGGATTCTCTGGTGGAATAGAAACTGAGACTCCTGAGTTTAGGTGCCTCTCTCCTAGAGTATAAGTGTAGAAAGCCCCTCACTTCAGATATCACTGTCCCCACCCCTGCCCGGTATTTGGGCTCTTTAGTTCAAATACAGTAATATGGGAGGCAGCAGGTAAGGAAGACTGCACGTTTCATTTTCTCTTTTGCTCACTTTGTCACCCAGAATCTTCTACTGGCATAGGGCAGGGAGAGATGAAAGAGAGAAGGGGCAATGTGAAATGAAGGATAAAGGCATTAGTTTCTGGCACTATGTGTCTGCCTGTCTGTAGCTGACCTGAGCATTGGGAGGTAGCAGAAGACACTAGATGCCTAGGGAAAAGAAAACTGGAGGTGGACGGTCAACAAAGAGAGTATGAGGCCAGCCATGTCCCTTATCGTCACTTGACTCTATAGTAAGTCCCTGATATGTTACATATGTACATATGAACACGTAGTCCCTTACAATATTCTCCTTTATTGTCCTATTGTCTTCCTCATTTAACAGTGTTTAGTGGTCTGATGGAGCACACTGATCCCGGTAACTACGCCCTTCCTGTGTTCTCGTCTCCTCCTTTCCCAGCTTTACTCCTGTGGGCAGCACCCAGCATGTGTGTGCTTTGCCCCACGAGGGCCCCGGGCAGCTCTGCCTCCAGACTGTTTCTCATCCCTGGAACAGTTTTCTCCCTCTGCTCTTTTGTGTCTAGCCCTGTCCAGTTTGAAAATTAAGAAAGAGGGCTGGTGAGATGGCTCAGCGGCATAAGCGCATGCCCGGCAAGTGCGAGGTCCTGAGTTCGACTCCCAGAACCCACATACATAAAAAAGGGCCGGTGATATCACTCAGCGGCACAAGGGCTTGCTGGCATGCGAGGTCCTGAGTTCAACCCCGCTACCCACAAAAAAAAAAAAAAAAGAAAATTAAGAAAATGATGTAAGGCAGGTGAGCAGGCCTCACCTCAGGATATCCAAATTCTTACCACGCTTTACCCTCGTTCACGAACACTTTGCTGATCACACTTTCTGGACTTAATTGCTTCCTCTTCTCAACTCTTACAGCACATTATCCATACCTCTCTCATACATTTATCATCTCAGCCCCTTTTTATTACCGTGCATTTATAATTCATCCAGAGGACCTTGTATAACACCTGCTGTGAGTGAGGCGTTGCATTTGATGCTGGGGATGCAGAGTTGAATGAGCCCTGGTTTCTGATCTGGGAGAGGTCGCAGTCACCCAGAGAAGACAGGGCATGGTAAGGTCTTCCTAGTGTGACACAAGGCATCAGCGATGAGCAAACACAGTGTTACTGCAGAGATGCCAGGTACCAGCTTGAAATAATGTTTTGTATGCTTCTATTTCCATAAATACATATGGGCTTTGCTGGCTACATTTAGAAGCGTGCACATGTGCACACACGCACACACACACACACACACACACACAAATATACACATATACACATGGACTTCTCCTGTGTGTGCATGTGTGGATATAGCTTATGCGATGAGAGAAGTGCTATTTACTCATGAATTATTCCAGTTTATTTTCACTTCTCCTGCTGTGTAAACTCCCCCAGGTTGGTAGCCAGATAGGTCAAAGAGGTACTTTTTTGACAAAGCGTATTTAACAAACCTGGGTCTCCTAATAATTTGCTTCTTTTCTCACCACATACCTCTGTTTCTTTCTCCAAGAACAAAGGAAGCCACAGTTAGCTTCTCCCCTGGGCCTTGAGCTCTGGGTCTCTCTGTGATTCCTAGAGTTTACCTTGTGCAGGTCTTCAGTAAATATTCGTGGAATTCGTGAATGAATGATAAACTCCTTGAAGGCAAGGGGATGATGGTCCTTGTCCATGTTCCTTCTCATTACCTTTGCACAAGCCTGCGTATGCACGGGCTGCACAGAGGAGCATTGCTCTGGAGCAGAGCGAGCATGGCAGAAGCAGATGAGCCTGGGGATGCTGGCTCCGTCTCTGGCTGGTTGGCTGCCGCGCACTTTGCTGATTGGTCCTGTTTCCTCGTGTGTAAGATGCTGATGTAATTAATACCTGCTGGGTCTCAAAGGTTTGTTCTGAGGATGTAATCACCCAGCGTAGTAGCTGGCGCATAGCACAGTGGTTTCTGCTTTTCCTTATTTAAGTTTGACTGCCACTCTCATCTTGGGGCATCAGCTGGAGGGGAGTCCAGTCAGGCTTTGCTGTGGACCTGGGACCAGCCCTTCTGCCCCCCACCCTGCATGCCACCCCACTCTCTTCTTCCTGATCTGAGTGCTTGTCTGGCAGCCTGGGCCTTGCTAGGTGGGTTTACTGTGCCTGCTTTCAGACACGGTTTTTCACCCTGGTCATTCCCTCCTCCCTGGTGGCCTTTGGAAGGCTGGGAGGGGTGAGAGAGGCCAGGGACAGCCAGGCTTTCTTTCACTCTTGGTTTTGTTTGCTCAGTACAGAATATCTTAAGCCAAAATGTTACATTATCATCTCTTCATGGTTTTATTAATGTCTTTCTGTGCTGGCTCCAGGGGAAGAGAAGCATGCAGCCCCTGATTCTCAGCATTGACCTTTCCTTGGGGGATTCCTGGTGTGACTTAGCTGAGGCATCCTCCTCATACCTCTCCTGCTGCCTGATCAGTTTATCAAGTTACATTCGATGTAAACCAAAGAGTGCTCGGCTAGGTCAGGATCTCACCATGGTTCTATGGGGGGCACCATCACCGCACAGAGGTGAGAAAGGAATCATGGCCTGGTGGAGTCCTTTCTATGTGTGGTCCTCTGGTTGCCACGGGAAGACTTCTGGGCCCTACCCATGCCCCACCAAGTCCGACTTGAAGTGGATGGAGCCAACAACTGGGCAAGAGCACTGTACTGGGTTACTCAGTCGAGTCGGAGCAGTGCAGAGACTTGACCTTGAATCCTGCCCCCATCCTGGGCCTCTGTTTCATTTACTCATCTCTAACACAGTGGCGATAGACTAGCTTGTTTCCATCTCCTGCTGAGTCTGTGAGTTACCACCAAAGCATCACGATCTTCCATGGACTCCAAGGGGATTATTCTGTAAAACCCATCGGTGTGATGAGCTTGTCTGCAAAGAAGACAGCAATACGAACATGATCTCTGAGAAGGCAACTCATGTAATGTGCAGAAGCTATTGAGATCATGGCTGATGAAGTGGTAATTCATGTGACTCAGTTCTGAACAAACTAGAACATCAGAGGGGAGAACAGTTTGATGGCTTGGCTGGCCTTGGGAGGCTTCCCGAAGCAGGTGGGCTTTGGACTGTTCCCCAGCTAACAGGAGGCAGTGAAAGGATGGCACAGGCAGGAGGCAACGGTACACACAGAAGAAAGCACGGAGTGAGGGGCAAACCTGCCGCGCCTTGACAAACTTAGATCACTTAAAGCAGAGGACAGGCTTTTGGCAACTGGAAAGATGCTGGGCGGAGAGCGCTAGGGCTAGACCGTGGGTACCTCCACTGCCAGTCTCAGGAGTGGATCTCATCTTTCAGTCGGAGGAGCCGGTAGAGTTTCTGATCAGGGAAGTGCCGGAATCAGTCATGAAAACGGAAATAATATTCACTGAAGTATGGAACGATATGTTAGTCTGCGTTCTCCAAGAAGGAAATACCAATTAAGATCAGGTGTCCAAGAAACTTGCTACAAAAATGCTGCAAGAGACAATGGGGAAGGAGCTGGGAGAGACTGGGATGCTACTCAGCTGGGATGCAGGTTTGACTCCCAGTGAAGGAGAGAGGGAGGGAGGGAAGGAGGGAAGGAAGGGAGGAAGGAAGGAAGGAAGGGGAGAAGGGGAGACGGGAGAGAGGAAGAGGGGAGGAGTGGGAGAGAAAAGAAAGAAGGAAGGAAAGAAGGGAGGAAGGGATGGAGGAAGGAAGGGGAGAAAGGAAGGAAGGAAAAAAGGAGTGGGGGGAAGGAAGGAAGGAAGGAGAGAAGGAAGGAAGGGGAGAAGGAAGAGAAGAAGGAGAGAAGGGAGAGAGGAAGAGGGGAGGAGTGGGAGAGAAAAAGAAGGAAGGAGAGAAGGGAGGAAGGGATGGAGGAAGGAAGGGGAGAAAGGAAGGAAGAAAAAGGAGTGAGGGGAAGGAAGGCAGGAAAGGATAAAGGAGGCTAGGAAGGAGGGAGGAAGGAAGGAAAGGAAAGGGAGGGAGGGAAGGAAAGAAAGTGGGACAGAGAAGAGATGGAGGAGGGTTCTTTAATTTTTGGATGAGAAGAATTTGCCAGATCCAGTTGTTAATCAGAAGCTATGTTAACTAAGGTGAAACTCTTACCCTCAACATCTCTGCTTTCCGCCTGGATTTTGTGCTTTTTGGAGACTGATGTCCTGAAGTGATCTGACTTGCTCCTGCAGAGCCCTATATGGTCACTGTGACTCATTCCTAAAATAGTTTCAAGCTTCTGTTTTCCAGAATTTGGGGTGGCTTGCACATAGATACCTTGCCTTTTACCTGGTGACTTTGTAGATGAAAGAACTCGAAAGGGAGGATGCTGTTGCACACGTGTGTACGTGCATGTGTGTGGGTTCATGTATATATGAGTTAAACAGTTGATCTTGTGTGCTGCTAGTGTTTGGGGGACAGGGATAAGTCTCCAGAGTTTATTAGGCTTGACTTTAACAAAGGAGGACGCTAGTCAGGAATGGGAGAGACAGTGGCCACTGAGTGACTGTGGTGTGGTAGATTCTCCTACCCTGAAAATAACCATACCACGGAGGATGTTTCTTGCCAACCTGCCACTCCTACCCAAGACACAATTTGGAAGGAAGTCTGATCCCTCCAGTAACGGCCTCATCAGAAGTTACATGTCTAAACCAACTTTGCCAAGGACTCTCTTTGACCTATAACGGATCACATCCCTTGCCTTTAATTTTTGTTTCTTTAGTTTACATAGAAGAAATAGAAATGGAGCTGATTGACCCCTAGAGTGCTGGATGATAGTAAATCTCAAACTGAGCATTTTGTTGTTAGTTAAGTGCCATAAAAATGTTCAATATAATGGCTGATTATTTTTCTTTAATCTTAAATGGATACCTAGAATGAGAAAGTCCCATCTTGGTAGCAGAAATTCATTATCTTGGAAAGAGTTTAATGGCTGCTGTTTAAATGAACTGGAGAAAGTTAAATTGTGGAATCAGAAGGAGCTGAGAAAAGTGAAATGAGTTGTGCATTAAATTTAGATAAACACAATTATGTGTAACTGGATTATCACTTGTGCAGACAAGTGACGTGCGGATGTATGCTACCCACCTGCTTTTGATTAAAATTGATTCAGGTGCAGGTGCTTAGTATTCTTGGAGCTAGGAGGTTGTGTCTAAGCCAATGTCCTTATACATGGGGGTGGGCAGGGCAATGTCTGATATACAGGTCTCCAGCTGGCATGGAGCCAGTCTGACCAACCCAAAATCAGCTTAGAATGCCAATAACTTGATTATAGGCAGCTGTAGCTCTCTGACACATGCAGCTCCTGGGTTTCTTAACTTTACCTGGAGTCAGGAAAGTGGTCTTGGAGCACAGTGAAGTCGAATGGCCTGCTTATTGGATGGTGGGAGAAAATTCCACTTGGTCCATGGCAGATGGCATTAGAGAATGTTGGGGACTGAGCCAACTTCCATTCAAGTAGTTACACCTGCAAAGGCCCTAGTCATGGGAACACAAAATATCTTTGAACCCCTTTTGTAGGTAGAAAGAAGCAGACCCAGTTCCTTCTTACCTTTTTGGATCCAGTTCTGTATATCACAGTCATGTTGAGATCCAAAGCAAGCCTGTCCTCGGATCCCTGGGTGGCCTTGGGGGTGAGCAAAGCCAGCCGGCCTGAGCCTGACCTTGAGGGAGGATAGATGTGGAGAAACAACCGTCAATATCCAGTTAATTTCTGTTGGCGTGTTTTATTTCAAATGCAAAGAACTGTCAGGATTAAAATAAATGCTACTAGTTACAGGGATGCATTAATTTAGTAATTTTTCCCCTGCTTGATCCTATAATACCCCTCCATTTGATGGATAAATATTAAGCCCTCCTCTGGGTGATACGAGATACACTGTGCACTGCTATACAGACTAAAGTGAGCTTCTTTTCTCCCTCTCGTCCCTCTCCTCTGCCCTCCTCCCACCCCCTGCAGGTTATACTGATCCTGACGAAGCTGTATGACTTCAACCTGGGAAGCGTGACCGAGAGCTCTTTGTGGAGGTAAGTGGATTAGACTCTTAAGGAGCTGCTCTGGCTCTGCTCTGGAGAAGCACAGGCAGCGGAGCCAGTTTCTGAAGTAGTAGAAGATCAACTTCCTGGAAGCCCCCTTAAGGCCTCGGGTGGCACTTAGCACCCAGCCTGTGAGTTCCTTCAGCGCTCTCCTTACCTCTTTCGGGGCTGGCCGCACATCAGCTGCCTTGGTGCCTGGCTCCTTCTGCAGTCTCTCAGGGTCTTGTTCTCCTTGGAGAAGGCAGGTTCTGGTCGGAGAGCTCAGAGGGGCATCCCCTCAACAAGCGAAGACCCTTAGCAAGGGCCTGCTGCTGTGGCAGGGAGTCTTGCGGTGGCTGTGTCTTGGCCTGTGGATGGCCCCAAGGCCCTCGCATCTAGAAGGTGCCATGGTTCTGGAGAAGCCAGTGCCCGTGGGAACAGACACAGATATAAGTTGTATTTTTAACCATTGTACTGGTAGAAAGACAAATAACTTAATATGTACTAACACACTTTTTTCATCCTTCCATGCCTAGACAAGCTCACACTCACAGACACCGATCTGTCATCGCACTGGACAATAGCAGGTTTTCATCAGCCATTGTGACTTGGGGCTTCTCACGGTGCTGATGGCCGTGGGACTCAGGGGTTGTGTATTCATTTTCTCCAACATGTGTCAACAGTAGGGAGGATGCTGTCACACAAGGTCATCTGTCTGGCTGCATCCTCATCTCAGGACTGTGTTCTGAGGGTTTCCTGGGGTCTTGGAGTACAGGGACCTGGGCGTGTGATGCCTCTTCATCTGACCTGTTTGTGTACAGAGGGCTAAACTGAGCTTCTCTCACTGGGAACAGGGCACAGTCATGGGATCTCTTAAACACTTAGGGGCGACCTGGTCATGTCGACCAGGGCCCGTCTCCCTTTGCATAGGATGTCTCCTACCTAATTTCGCTGCTCACGGAAAACTGGCAGGGGTGTCAGTAGCTGGGGTGCTGTGACAGGTGTAAACTTGATGAGTTCTGCTCACATGGTACTTCCCAGGGCTCTGAACTCTGAAACCTTCCCTCAAGTCTAGTCTTAGTGATGCTGGGTGATAGTTTCAGCCACACTCCTGCATAGCCTGCTTGGCCAAATCATGAAACAAGCTGGAAAACCTTGTCCTTGTACTAAGAATCAGCTATCCCTGACACCCATGTTTCGGAAAGGGGCTGGCTACCTCCAGCCAAGGGCTAGACAAGCCCTAAACCCTTAGTTCCAGCACCCCAAAGTTTGAGAGGTTGAGCCCACAGTCACAGTTCACTGTTGTGTGTACACACGGCCTCAGGGCCCCAGGTACTTGGATATCCTGTTGTCCAGGTACCAGGATACAGGTGCCAGTCTGAACATCCCGAAACTCTGCCCCTTTAAACGCTTTCCTAACCCTCTGTGTCTTCATTTCCTTGGGAAGCCAAAACATTGCTGCAACCTGGGTGGCTTCAGACAGCTGATAGGTATTTGTACCCTGATGGTCCTGGGGGCCAGCAGTCTGAAATCAAGGCACTGTCAGGGCCACACTTTCTCTGGAGGCTCCAGGGGAAAATCCTCCTTGTCTCTTCCAGCTCCCGGTGGCTGTTGGCATTCCTTGAAGTTGCATCACTGTAATCCCGCCTTTGTCTTTGCTTGGGCTTCTCCTCTGTGTCCCTCATAATGTCACTTGTCACTGGATTTAGGGTCCACCTGGATAATTCAGGATCACCTCATCTCAGGGTCCTTACTGGCATATACAAAGACCCATTCCTCAAACAAAGTCCCACGTTAGTCTCTGGGCCTTGGGGAGTGGCATATCTTTCAGGGAAGTCCACCGTTCAGTGCACTTCACTCTCTGAAGCTCAGTTTCCCTGCACATAAATTAGAGGTAGTACGGAATACCCCTTTGCTGTTTCTGCATTTACTTTGTGATTCTCAGAAACACCTACCACCCTCTTCCCTGGAGTTAGTACTTCATCTCTGCCTGGAGCCCCGCAAGGCGGTAGGTTCCTCACTTCCTTCCCCTCTCTGCTCACTGAGCCCCCAGTCACCGAGGCCTTTCCCCAGGGCTTCACACTCCATTGCTAGTCCACATTTCCCTTCTTAGTACTTATCACCATCTGGCGTGCTAAATATTTACTTATTGATTTATTTATTGTCTACCTACACCCACTAACATCTAAGCTTTAGAGAGAGGGAGGTTTTGCATGTTAATTCAGAGCTATGCCCTCAGCACTAGAGGAGAATCTGACACATAAGAGGTGCTTAATAAATGTTTGCTCAGTGAATGAATTAACGAATGCCTTGTAAGGATTAAATAATAAATGCAAGAGCACTTAGGACAGTAACTCATGTACTTACTCCATTGTAATTATTAATGATTATTAGAACCCTGTATGTTTGTATAGTCTTTTCATTCCATTATTGACTTTGTTTTAAGGATCCATTACTGCAAGATCTGTGAGAGGAAAATTTGTAGGACACCAAAGGAGTGGATTCCACATACTCTATGAACTGGCGCAGTGTCTTGTGGGACTGAAGGCAGGAAGTTAGGTAGGGGAGGAACGTTATTTAGAATGTTGTCCTTTTGCCAAGTGGGGCAAATTGGAATATCAACTTTTACCTAGCTGAACATGTCCTTTTATAGGAAGGATTCTCTGAGCTGGACGTTGGAATGATGAGAGGTAGTCCGTTGGCAAGTAGAAAAGTGTCCCTAACAGAGACAGGGGAGTGGTCAGGCAGTGCTGGTCTACAGAAGGGAGCCAAATGGGAGACAGAGAGCAGCTGAGTGTTGGGTTGGGGACCTATATGGTTCACAGAAGGGGCCTCGCCAAAGTGGTTGCTCAGAGCACACTTGCATTGGTCAGCTTTCTTTTGCTGGCACAGTGTACCTGACACATGCAACTCAAAGGAAGAGAGTTTTATTTTGTTTCACAGTTTCAGAGCTCCATAGTCAACTGGCTGCGACACAGAGATGTGTTGGCAGAACTGGCGGAGGGTGTGCTGGAGGACATTTGCTCAGCTCGCGGCAGTTGAGAAGCAGATGTGGTTAGAAAGAGCCAGATAGAAAGGGGCCAGTGACCAGATGGAGCCCCCAAGGTCACGACTCACCTTTTCCCAGCAAGGCTCTACCTAACATCCCTTTCAGCTATGGACTCACCAGTGGGCTCATCAGTGGGCTCATGATGAGGTCAGAGTCCTCACAATCCACTCACCTCGCTAGGAGTCGCTTGAGCCAGTCAAGCTGACCATCAAGAGTAACCAGCACAGCAATCTGCAGGAAACAAATTCCGTAGGCTGTAACTTTGGGGGGATTTGAAAAGCTGGTGGGTATTGTGGACCGTCCCTAGGGATAAATGTCATACATGAATGTGTTTTAGTGTTAGGTGTCAGGAGTTCATGGTGAAGCTGAGCTTGGGGACAGAGTATGAATGAGGAAAGAGACTGCTCCTAAACTTTGTAAGGTTTTTCTACCCTGTCTGGGCCTCACGGGGAGTCTTTTAAGTTTTTGCTGTCTTCCTCATTCATCCGCTAAAGTTCTCTGTCTCCCACTGTCTTTTTCTGTACTGATGATGATGTATTTTACAGTTAGAGCCTAGAGCACTATGATTTTCCTTCCTAATACAGTGGGCTGAGAAAAGAAACTGAATTAAACATGCACCTTTTTAGCTTCATGTTTTGGCTCACATGCGTAGCCAAGTTGAAATGGCATTTGGTGTCTCTCCTTCAATTTTCTGTACAATAGAGAAGCCCTGGAGCAGCAGATGTCATGACAAGATGACACCCGCTGCCAGGTTGCAGTGTGATATAATTGTTTGCCTCACTGGATTAATAATTCAGAGGCTTTCTATTTCTAAATAGGCAAAAGTCTGTTTAAAACCATTAAATCATGCAGCAAGCTTTCTGTCCCTATGACATTGTTTCTGGAACTCTTTGGTCCTCTTAACAGTGGTGGCAGCCAAGGTTCTTTCTCCACTCACACCAGCATGGCTATGCAAATTTGTCACTTAGCACCACCATCTGTTGGCATCCCTTGGTCAAATAACACAACGCATGCAGGATTTCAGGTTTGGAGGATTATTGAGGTAGGACTGACTTTTCTCAAGGACCCAGAGCTCCCCCGAGTTAGCTGGGTCATAAGGTTGGGAGCTAGAGCTCTCCCTGGGCTTGATCAGAGGGAGACTCCTTCCGCAGTGTCATGTTCTCCCAGATGGAAACTCTACAGCTCGGGGGAGACACCCTTCTCTTCACGTCTCCTTCACTGCCACTGAAAGTGGACCATTGTCCTGTGGTGTGCAGGAAGGCTGTATCTCGCTCCTTTCTCTGCCAACTGCATGGGGTTGTGCTTTGTGCCATCTTTGTGCCCCTGTGCACATGGGTGTGTGTACATCTCTGCCTCATTTGGTGACATTCATGCTCCTTGATTAAGGAAGTAGAAACTAGAATGAAGCTAGGATGAAGCTAATCAATCCACTGCTTGAGGGTGAAATCTTCAGTGCTGAGGAGAAGGCATGGTCAGGATTTATGTTTCTGGTGGGCAAATCACTTCTTGGATTCTGTTCTGTGGATATTAGATATTAGCACTTGGGTTGATAATCAAAACATTGCCTTTCTCTCAAAAAGTGTAATGTATTTTTTCTAGAGAGAGATGCACCGAGTAAGCAACTTTTTGGCTTCTATTTGCCGGTCCCAAGTACAGCGTTCCTAGATGGGTGACTTCAGATCAGCATAGAGGATGGCAGAGAAGATACGTGGGTGAGGTCTCCATAGGTGTGAGGGTCCCACAAGTGCGAGGTCTGTGCTGGAGCTTTCTTCCGGCTACTGGATTAGAGGTGCTCACAGAGTCAGATGAATTTGCAATCATCAAGGCGTAAGAGGCACCAGGAGTCCTGCGCAACAAGGGATCCCTCACTTGGGGGACCTTGGATCTTCACCTCTCTTCCTGTCTTGCTTTGTTTCATCTATTCCTAGCCCAACAGTGTGGGAGATACTCTGCTCTTAGAAAAGCAATCAGACTGCACGGCCATTTCTCCTCAGTGCCAGGCTTCCGGGTCCATAGAGGAAAGGAGCTTCTTGGTTAGGGTGTTCATGGAGCAGACTGATTCCCAGGTTCAGCCTGCAGGAGGCTTTCTCTGCCTTCCTCCCTGGGGGCGGGCACCCTTCTCTGCTCGCCACTAGCTGCTGACCCTTATGCTGTATTGGTGATTTGTTCCCAGCCTATGAGCTTCTCAAGCCAGGTGCCATGTGCTTGAGTTTTTCCCGTACCTGTGATGCCTAGCATGTAACTGCACCTCCCCAGGCCAGTCCCAGCAGCAGCTTTCCCTTACCCCATGCCTTTCTTCGTATTGAGTTGTTTCATTCTCATGCCGCTTGGGAAAACAGTGACTTTTCATTTAGTTCACAAGCTGTTATCTGAACCATTTATTTCCTTCCTAATTGCTCTGTCAGTGACCTTTCCCAGGGATGCTATTTTTTTCCATAGAAAATGGAGACCTTTTGGATTTAATAATTTTTTGTTTGCCAAGAAAACTCAGATAATAATTGCTAACACTTCCCAGAAGTTATTAGTTTACAAATTTTAATGACACTCATGATTTATTTATATGCTTTCCTCCCTCTACAGCTGCTCACCCCAATTCCTTAGTGGAATTCTTGCTGAATCTGAGTGAATTAATGGAAACAAAACTGCACATTGCAATGACATTTTTTTACTATGCTGTTAATTAAAAGCTTTCTGTCCCATTCAGTGGGCTCTTCACATGTGAGGCCATGAAGGCGGGGCTGGTATAGACCATGGAAACCCCCTACACCTCTAGAACTGGAACCTTCTCCTATTTGCTTTCAGTAGCAATGAATCTGGTACAAACTCCTGAGTGGATCACAGAGTGTTCAATTGAACAGATATTAATTGAGCATCTATTGTGTAAGCAGCCCTGAGCTCTGTACCAGGAGACACAGAGTAAGTACATCATGATTGTTATCCTCAAGGAGGCTTAGTTTGGTGGAAATGTAAGATTAATGTACATAGGAAACAGCAGCAAGAGTATGTACGTGCATACAAAATATAGTCTCTTATGTAACGAATGGCTCTGCTCCAGAAATACTTCTGTTTTTATTACTATCACTCCACCTTAGTCTATAAACAACACATAGCAATTCTAGGAATAAATTGGAGAAGAGATCCATATGGCACATATGTTTTGCTTTGCTGTTTAATACATCTTATTTCTCCTTTAAGATGTAAGCCTCTTACGTGAAAGACTACAGTCATCTCTTGGTATCCAGGGAGGATATATTGATTCTAGGACACCCAGCAGGCACCAGATCTGTAGATACCCAAGTCTCTTGTGTAAAATAGCGTACTATTTGCAAATACCCAATGTACTTCCTCTGCATGTATCTCTAGATTGCTTATGGTATCTAATACAAAATAAACTCTGTGTAAATAGTTGTTTTACTGTATTGTTTAAGAAATAATGACAAAAGGGAAGCCTGTAGGTATTCAATTCATAGTTAATTTTGTCAGATGTTTTTGATCTGTGACTGGTCAAATCCTCTGATGCAGAACTGGCACATGTGGAGGGATGACTGGATTTCCTAGAGTAATAGTTTCTATTGTTTGCAGAAACACCGGGAACACATGGGATTGAATATGTGTAGTGCTTAGGAAGGATGAGTCCTGAATGCAGTTTGCCTGGATGTGGATCACAGCTCTGCATCTAACTAGCTGCATCACTTTCAGCAATATTCTGATCTCTCCAAGCTTCCGTTTTCCTAACCATATGATGAAATGGTAATAAGACCTGTCCTACAGAGGTTCTTGAATTTCTGTAAAAACAGGATTTCCTGAGTCTTCTCCTTTGGGTATGCATCTCGGTTAGGGTGTTCATGGTTAACGCTGAGGCAAAAGCTGAGGGTTTGGCAAAAGCTGAGGGTTTCTTGGTTTTCATACACTGGATGGTGGTGGTGATGATTATGGTGATGATGTTGGCAATGATGACTTAAGTGCAAGATGCTCTGATGTTGAGTTATCTCATCTTTTACAGGCTTCTTTTAATGTAGCTGTTGGGGAACTAAGCCCACTGAAGATCTTTGCTACTTCTATGTAATTAACTTGGATGGCAGTGTTTAGACATTCATGTCTCTTGGACCTGGTGTATGCACTGAATTACTTGCAGAATGCCTTAAACATCTAGATTTGTGGGCCCTACACAGGGGATTGGAGTTTAGTAAGGGATGCTACTCCAGCATTTATAATCTTAAAAGCTCCCTGGTTGATTCTGATCTTTGGGTGAGGTAGGGAACTACTGAGCTCAAAGGAAGCTTGGGTCCAAGCCTGTCTCTAGTACCATGTAATTGGATCACTCATGTACCCTTCTGTTTGCTCATAAATAAAGGTATTAGATGAAACGATCTCTCAAATTTTCAACTCTCAGTCCAGACACTACCTAAACAGGAGGCACACATAGGATTTGTAATGCCCCGTGGATATGTTTCATGAGCTAAGAGCATTCCTCTTGAGCACAGCCACCCTCCTTAAAATACCTGGTGGTGAAATTGTGATGTGAGTATTGGCAACATAACACACTCTGTTAACTAGCTGTTCACTGATGGCTATTAGCTGGTTGGTATGCATTAGCCAGAACATCTGTCCTAACTACTTATTCTAAATTCATTAAACATAGCGAGCATCATTCGATCTATGAAAGTCTTTATTCTGAAAAGATAGAATGAGATGGGATTGCTGTCAAGTCATTTGTTAATATTAGGTCATCAGGCATCTTAACTTTGCCAGAGAATAGAGAAATGAGAACACCAGAGAAGTAGGTCTGAATTACAGATTTAATATTCTCCTATTTATTATGAGAAAGAGCGCTTCTTCTTATGGCCTAGTCTTTTTTCTTCTACTAGGCAGGATCCCGACATGCATAAATCTTGATTTTTGTCCAGTGGCTGGGAGAATGTAAAACTTTTGTATGGATTGTGTCTGTTGATTGTTATTTTATGTTGTTTTTCCTTTCCTCCAAACGCAGTGCTGTTTTATCGCAGTCATAAATAACCCCACCATTTGGAGAAGGTGTGTGAAATTCTCCCCGTCCCTTTCCACAGCCTGAGCTCCCTCTCCTCTCAGCAGTAGATTCATTAGCCTTCTAATGAAGTTAATAAGGGAACAGGACCAGACAGTCCCTTCTAAAATAACATTTATAAATGAATGCATTTCCCTACTCTCTAAGGGAGGCCTTAATTTATTTCCCTGCCAGATGTCCACGTGCATAAAGCTATGATAGGTGGGCCCTTGGAATGTGTTTAAAAAAAGGAAAGATTTCAATGCACAGAGAGCCCATCTATTTCCATGTTTATAGGAGAGGGTTTTTTAAATACTCCATTCCTGCTTGTATGTGTAATGACTGTAAAAATTAGGCAGTCAAACTTTCATTATTACTTTTTATCATTTGGTGGCCAATTATTTTATTGGACATAGACTGTAAATGTTAGGAGGATTTTGGCATTTTCCCCTCAAAGACCACTACTCTAGACATTCTCTGGGAAGCAGTAAACTGGTAAGGGATCTTCCTGTCTCTCTCACATGTCTGTGAAGTTTCTTTACATGAATCAGTGACTTTACAGAGGAAGCATTTCACATCTTGCTGCTGCTTCCAAATGTCTTGTGCCCAAGTTCAAGGTAAAGTCAGGTTTTAGAATGCAATAATAAGGTTTATCTTTTAAAACATCCTCTCTTTTGATGATACTAATCTCTTACACCTGTATGTTTATAGTCACTGCTCAAAGGAATGCATGGTGTGTCTCGTCTCTCCAGGAGAAAGCCTGTGTAATTGAATATTCCATTTCACAGATGGATAAACTAAGGTCTCAAGTGAGTTGGCAATCAGTGGTTTCACATTTGGGACCTGCAGTCAGTTCTCCCAGTTCTCAGCAGCTTTTTTTTTTTTCTTTATGTGGGTACTGGGAACCGAACTCAGGACCTCGTGCTTGCCAGGCAGGTGCTTATGCCGCTGAGCTATATCGCCAGCCCTCTCAGCAGCTTCTTGCTCTTGCTGTCATACTACTAACTCTTTCCCAGCTTTTCTTGTTTGGAAACTATTCATATTTCAGAAGAGATCTGTGGCCAGTGGACTCCTTTGGGGATCAGGAATGGATGTTTGTCTAAGTAATTTTTACTTTAGTTGAATTATAAAAATCACCTGGGAATTTTGCAAAGAATCGGTTTGCAGGGCCTTATTCCAAACCTACTGAATCAATTTATGAGATTATGATCTAGCAACTTAGAGTTTTAAAGAACTCCTCTCTTGACTCTGATGTAGCCACTGGGCTAAGGGACTTCAGGACCACCTTGGCTTTTAAAAATCCATGACAACTTGTTTTGGGGGACCTCACCCACAGCATACCTTTCTTCCCTCTACCCCTTTTCGTTGTGTCTGGCTCAGGTAACAAGTGCAATCACTCATACAAACATCTGTAGTTGCACCTTCATCTTTATAAATGACAACCATAAAGGTTAATAATTGGAATGAGCCCCAGCACGTACAAATTAGCTCTCATTCTGTCAGCATCAAGCCTCTCTAATTGGGCAATTAGCATTGATCTTAGAGAGTGCTGCCACAACAGAGTGGTCATAAGGTGTTGCTTTCTGTCTTGACATAATCCTTGTGAGGGCGAGTTGGCAGCTGGGAATCTACACTCCATGGGGGATTGGAGAACACAGAAAGTAGGCGGTGGTTTCCAGATGACACTGGAAGGCTTTCTGTTCATGAAGGGTATTTTGGTGACAAGCAATAGAAGTCATCACTAATTTCAGAAGATGTTGGACTTGTTGGGAGGACAACGACATGGCTCAACATCTGGAAGAAGAACTGAGGCACAAACCCCAGAAATTATGAAGGTCTCGACATCTCCACGTGCTGTAGCAGCTGGATGCCGTGGTGCTACTGTCTTGGCAGCTGCCAGCAGACAATGGCTGTATGCTGTATGGTTTAAGTTAGTGGCAGGAAATTGAAGGGATGCTTTGGTTCAAGTAGTCTATGCTCTAACTATGCTCAAGGCGTAAGAAATTCTTAGCCTTTCCTGACCTATCCTGGCTCTGGCTTCATCCCTATGTATAGAGAGACTGGAACCACTGGACAAAAGGGTGGCAAGAAATGTTCAGGAAATACCAGACCGGTAGCCTTCAGAGGCATCACATGTTTCCTGTTGCATTCTAATATAGGGGTGATTTAAAAAGTGCAGAAGTTTAAAGAGCATACCTCCAGGAATACTATTGACTTAAAAGGCTGTCAGATATTTTGTGTCAGGGAATGTGCTAGGAGCATCATACATAAACTACCCTTCAAGGGTGTGTCCCACGTTGGTGGATGATGGATCTGAGGTTCTGATAGTCAGTGGGTAATGGAGATGAAGTTGGCCTCAGCTCTGTTAATCTCCAGAGTCCATGCTTGTCCTATTGCTATCTTCTCAAATAGCTTTTCATTCAAAGTTTAGTTAGTGCTATTAAAAGTCCTCCAAAGGTCCATGAATACAAGGCTTGGCCTCCAGCCTGTCCTGATGTTGGAAGGTGGTGGAACCTTTAAGAGGTGGGCTTACCAGGGGGTCTCTAGGTCCTTGGGGGTGTGACTGCAAAGCAGATGGCAGGACCCTCTGGCCCTTTCCTTGTCTTCTTTTTTGATTCCTGGCCATGTTGTACTGCCTTGCCACAGGCATGAAGGCAACAGGGCCAAACATCATGTGCTGAAACCTCCAAAACTGTGAACCAAAATAAGCCTTTTCTCTCTATAATTGATCATCTCAGGGGTTTTATTATAGTAGCGGACAGCTGACTAACACAGCTCCAGTTGCTGATTTTCCACAGCTGTCCTCCTGAACCTTGGACAGTAGTCCTAATAAGATCTTCATAAATGAAGCTGATAAGGTTGGTCAGACTTAGTCTTCAAAATTTTATTCTTGCAATACGACTCCATCCTCCACTCATCGAGCAGTGCAAGAATGCTCTTAATTATCCACAAAGCTCTGTGTCTCTTCTGAAGGGTGGTTGCTAGTTAGTGAATATTATCTAGGCTGAGTGGTCCATTTCACATACTTTTTTGAACTGGCATTTTTTATTGAGATAATTTGAGATTCATAAACAGTTTTTAAAAAGATACAGAGAGATCCTATGTATACGTTACCCAATACCTCCATGGTAATATTTTATAAAACTATAATATAATTTCATAATCAGGATGTTGCTATTGATACAATTCGCCAATCTTACACAGATTGCCTCAGTTTTTGTTGTATCTGTTTGTGTGCATTTGTGTGTGTGCCTGTGAGTGTTGTGGGTGCGTCCGTCACTACCCACATAGTCAAAATACTGAATGGTCTACCTCCTCCACTTCTAACCCTTCGTTGCTAAACCCTGGAAATCCTTAATCTGGTCTCCACTTCTAAAATGTCGTCTAAAAAATGTTACAGAAAAAGTAATCATGTAGTATGAAACTTTTGTTGGCTTGTTTACTTAACATAATGCCCTTGAGATTCATGAGGGCAGCTGTACATTATTAGGTTGTTTTCTGTTATGACTGCGTAGTATTCCATGAGGTAGAAGCACCACAGTTTATGTAACCGCTTACCTTTTCAAGGATGTTTGTATTGTTTTCAGTTTTTGTCTATTACAAATCATGCTTTTATTTTTGAGTGCAGGTTTGTATGTGAATGTAAGTTTTCATTTTTTTTTGAATAAATGTGTAAGAGTGCAACTCTTAAGGTAGTTTTAGTTTTGTAAGAAGCTGATAAACTATTTCCAGAGTGGCTGGACCATTTTGTTATCCTACCGGGAATGTTTGAGTGATCTAGTTTCTTTGCATCCTCATCAGCATTTGTTTTGCTGCTGTTTTGTCTGTTCATGTCTTTTGCCCGTTTTCTAAGTTGGGTTCTTTGTCTCACCTAACGTTCTTTATATACCCAAGGTGCTAGTCTTTGTTGGGTACATTGGTAGTTATTTCCTCCCAAACTGTAGTTTGAACTTCTATTCTCTTCACAGTCTTCTTGTGAAACAACTAATTTTGATGAGGTCCAATTTATTACATTTTTTTTATGGATCATACTTTTGAGTCAAGTTTAAGAACTCTTTACACTGTCCTATATCCCAAACATTTTTTTTCTAATGTTTTTTTCTTAACATTTTGTAGTTTTATGGCTTATAGTTAAGTGTGAGATCCATTTTGTGTTAATTTTTGTCTAAGATGTGAGGTATATGTTGAAATTCACTTCTTTGCCTATGTATATCCAGGTGTTCCTACACCATTTATTGAAAGTGATTCCTGCATTTAGATTTTTTTTAAATCAGCATTTTGTAATTCTTCCCTACAAAATCTGTACATTTCGTTCAGTGTATAGTTACTTAAGTATTTCATGTTCTTTGGCGCAATTGTGAGAGACACCGTGTTTTTAATTTCAGTTTCCACGTTTTTAGTGTGTAGAAATAGTGTGTAGACATGCGATTGCTCTTTGTGTGTTGCTTTTGTGTCCTGTGACATTTCTTAATTCATTTGGTGTCTGCTGGCACATGCTTATTGTGGACTCGGCACTACGCTAGGCCTGAATTCACCATGGAACGAAGCGATGCTCCTGATGAGGGTTCCGAGCCTAGGAGATTTTGCTGTAGTAGAACTGTGCATTGGTTCAGTTCATTTCATGAGACTTACTACGTGAAATATGTGTACTTGGCACTGTGGGCCATGCACAGAGGCAAGAAAGATTTTCTCATTCAAGAACCTGTAATTAAGAGAGGGAGAAGAATGTAGAGATAGAGGTAGAGGTAGAGGTAGAGAGAGAGATAGAGGTAGAGATAGAGATAGGGAGACAGAGATAGCAGATAAAGGAAGAGAAAGAAAGAGAGAGAAAAGGAAAGAAAATACAAACCTTTAATAAGACATGCTGCAAGAAATAATTATAAGTTTAAAACAAAGCTATAATGGAGAAACATTCTAATTCTTACTTTGGAAGGTCAGAGGATTTTTAGCTAAGGAGCAGTATGTGAGGTGGGCCTTGAAGGCAAGGGAAGGGAAGGACTTTCATGGGAGATAAGAGGGGAAGGACATGCTAGATAAATACTTAGATTAAATCCAGGAGGAGGGAAGGGTCAGGAATTATTCAGCAGATGGTTAGGTTAGGAGACCAGGGGGATTGAAGTGTGGATGTAGTTTGGGCATGGTGACCAAGGAAGAAACTGGCCAGGAAATGAAAGTCATGTTGTGGAAGGTTTTGATGCCTGAGTGGGATAAAAATTTGTGAACAGAGGAGGGAGGAACTGTAGTTTGGAGACTGTTGTGACACTGTAGTGCTTTCCCTCATTCATTCATTCATTCATTCACTCATTCACTCATTCATTCATTTGCTTGTGTGCTTCTTTATTTGCCGACCTCTGTGGAGCATCCTATGATCTGCTGTAGGGCGTCAGGGATGAGGAAGGCAGGAAATCTTAAGTCTGAAACTTCTTTACCTGCAGGAAACATGAAACTGCTTGCTTCCCCCAGAAACTGTGAGTTTCAGTTGTATGGATGTGAATCCTACAGTAGTTGAGTGCTGGGCGAGCTGACTGGCTTCCTTGAGTCTTACCTGGTGAGGGGCCCGGGGAACCAGGCCTCACCAGCTTGCTGTGCTCAGAGAAGGGTCAGATTCTAACATTCTGAAAGCAAACTGTGGAGTCCCTGGGGGACACTGAGCCTGCCGTAACAGGGAGAGGGCAGGGCAGGCGGAGGATGCAGGAAATGGAAGTGGCTTGGCTCCTTAAGCCACTCCCTTTCATTCCTCAGCTTCCCTTGGGCTTCTGGGTAGGCGGCCTGTGTGCAGATGATACAAACTGTGAAGAATTTGGAGTTGGATCTAATTCCGATGTTCTCTGTTGCTGCATATCCGTATCCTCTTGAAACACATCTGCCTGAATTCCCTAAGACTTGAGAATTGAGGAGCTAGTCAAGATTTCATCCGGCCAACCAGGAAGAAACAGTGAGAATCCTAAGCTTTCAGTTTTTCTTTTTCTTTCTTTCTCTTTTTTTGCATATTTAAATTTTATATAATAATTTTGGTAAAAAAAAAATTTCACAAAGATTGAAAAATGAAGAGCACACTTAAGAATATCAGCCACCTAAATCCTATTCAAAATCATTGTGAAATTTTGGCACATGATGCTTCTCTTTATATATTTTTACCTGTATATCTTTACATAATTGAGATCCCCTTGTATAACCAGTTTCCTTCCTTATTTGATATAAAGTTTGACTGAGCATTTTTCTATGTTATTTAAAATGTTTCACAAACATAATTTTAGTGTTTGCATAATAGTGCACTATATTTCTTTTCCATAATCTACTTAACTCTTTATTCCTCCAGTTTGGGAAATTCAGATTATTTTACATATACATTTTCATTTTTCAGTATTTAAAAAATGTTGCCAAGCATATCTAGATCCATAAATCTTTGTTTTCATGTGCATTTTAGATTCTTTTCTTAGGACAGCCTTATAAAGGAAGAATTTGAAGACTCAGCATGCATTGTCAGATCAGTTATGAGAAAGGTGCATTTCTGAAACTCTAATGCTAGAAAAGCCAAGCTCTGAGACTCATGAGAAGTGCTGCTATAGTTTGCGGGGTTACACATTTGTGTGGAATTTGTGTATATTATACACATGCATTTACATGCTTTGGGATAATTAGCATACATAAGAGTATTGTAAAATTATTCACAGAAGAGTTGGGTAGTTAGGTCACTTGAAATGATGCATCCTCAGACTCCAAGAAGATTGTGTGCATCTCCTGCCAACTGAGAATATCTGGGTTCATCTGCTCTGAATCAGTGACAACAGTCACACCAACAGTGATAATAATCATACTTGCGCATATTTATTGAGCACGAACTCTGTGCTTTACATATGTTTAACTCGTTCTCATGGTAAACCAGTTGAGCGAAAATGACTGTCACCCCCATTTTACATCTGAGAAATTTAAGGGCTGGAGAGTTTAAAGAACTTTCTTGAGACCATGTGCTTAGTGGGTGGTAGAGCTGTGACTTGAGTTAAGCCCTCTGGTTCTAGGACCTTCATGCTTATCCTTGTTCTAGATAGCCCTTCAGTAAGGTCTGGCCTAGGTTAGAATTCATCTCTGGGGCTCCAACATTCTAAAATTTATAGTCTCCTTAGTGCAAGACCTGATGCAGTGCCTCAGGTGACGGTTCCTAAGTTGGATGTGTGACTCCTCCAACCCAAGGTACTATCTTAAATATTTGGGATAAGTCTTAACTCCTTCTTAATTCTCATAATAACCAGCAAGGCACCTCAAGAACAGGAGCTCACCTGTTTTGCACCTGTCTCATTTGTTTCCTGCAGCTTCTTACCTGTATACTCTTGAGAGTCCCTGTTCAAAGAGGGTGAATGTGTGCACTCTGCTGCATGCTGCCTGTGTTCAAATCCTACCTCTGCTGGTTCCTAGCTGGATGTTGGGCAGTTACTCCTCTGGCCCCACTTCCTGCTCTCTGAAATGTGGTTGATCACAGTAGCTGGGCAGCTGAGAGGATACCTGAGTTAATAACGGTGAAATGTTGGGGTCAGTGATGGCTCACACAGCACATGCTCTATGGGGTTTGCTTCAGAAGTGCTCTGTCTTCCCTCCCAATCCCTGTGGAAGGCCTCTGCCTGCTGGGGCTTACCCACGTGTCCCTGTCCTGGTCCACACTTGGGAACACCTCTCCTGTGCCTGTACTTCTGCTCCTGTCTTCCAGCGTGGAGGCGGCGTGGACCAAGGACTCCTGAGGTGGCTGAAGGGAAGGCTCAGAAGTAGGATCGGAAGGACTTTCCAGTGGTGTTCATTAGTGTGCCAGGGTCGGGAGCACTTTCCAGGGGTGTTAGTGGGGTAGGGAGCCAGGGATAGCACTGTGAGCAGGCTGGCTGCAGCAGTAGATGTGCTCATCTCACAGTTCTGGAAGATGGGAGTGCAAGACGGTGACTTGGTCATGGTTGCTCCTTCTGGGGACTGCCCCGTGATGCTTGCCCACCCCACCTTCTGGTGGCTTCCCTTGGCTTGTAGAAGTATCATCCCATTCCACCTTCACATGCACATAGTGTGCTTCCTCTGTCCAAATTTCCTCCTTACACCAGTCGTACTGGTTCAGGGGCCCGTCTGACTGCAGTAGGCCCTCATCCTAACCCATGCAAACACAGCAGCCTTGTTTCTGAGTAAGGACAATTCTCAGGTTCTGTGGCGAAGACTTCAATATACAAGTTGCTTTTTTAGACGCAATTTAAGTCTTAACATTCAAGCTAAAGCTGACGCTGAAGGATGAGGAAGAATTAACCAGGAGCTAGTATGTTGGGGAAAAGAGAGGCAAAAAGATTCCAGGCAGGATTGTGCAGAGATCCTGCGGTACATAGCATCTTGCACTTTCAGGGATCCAGTCTGAATCCAGAGGTGAGGAGAGAGTGCTCCATGAGTGTGTGTGTATGTGTGTGTGTGAACATTTGCCCAACTGGGGTAGCTTGTTAGCCATTTCAGCAGTTTGGGTTTTACTCTGGGCATAATGTAAAACAATGAAAGGCCTTTAAGTAGTGAAGTGCCAACATTTAGTGAAAGGTTTAGAAACATATCATTATTAAAATTTTATTTTAATGATTTATTTTTATTTATTTATTTATTTCAATGATTTAATTATTGATTTCGATGATTTATTATTGAGAATGGAACATTTTTCTGCTGTTTTATTATCTACTTGTATTTTCTCACATACATTTTCTTTTCATGCGCTTTGTATCCTTATCTATTGGTGCCTTGTTTTCCTTATCATTCTGTGCGTGTTTTTAGATATAATATGCAAACTAAAAACTTTGTTGAACTGGATGCCAATATAGTCCCCATTTAACTTTTTATCTATTGTCATAGTTTCGTTTTTCATAAAGTAGATAAGCAACTCTACTAATCTTTTTTTTAAAAAATCATTTCCATTTTTTTGAGATTGAAAAGTTCTCACCTTTTTAATCTGTTCCATGCAGCAGCAAATCCAGTGCTCAGGTGGGAAACATGTGGTGTAAATTGTTGATTAAGCTGGGACCATCGTCTGGGGAAACATCTGCTTGCTTTGTGCTTAATTTTCTCATCAAATCCTCTCCAAATCTATGAAGTCGCTAGTGTTAGATTCTTCCACTTTGTGGATGGGCAAGCTGAGGCTACCAAAACGGCTCTGCTGCTGGAGCTTATGTAGGTGGAGCTGAGCTGTTCACCTCTCTGGAAGAAATCTCCAGGATGTACCTTTCCCAGCTGAAAGGCTTAAGTGCCCCCTCCTTTTTGTCACTTCAGAGTTTGGTGCCCATTTCTCAGATGGAAATAGGAAATTCTCAGCAGGTCAGATGCTTCCACCACGCTGCTCTGGCCAGGCTCCTGCCCTACTTTCTATCATCCTTGCCTCTACTGATGCCACATCCCATTCTGGAATTGTGTCTTCACTCCTCCTGTCCATTTTAGGGCCTGGCATGCATGCTTTTCTCCAGAGCCCGGCACTTTCCTTCTTTTTTCTTTCGAGCCTCTAGAATCTGCTTCTCCACCTACTCTTCTGCTAGTTGTTCTGATACTGGGCGGCATCTCGGAGTGACCCATAGCACCTGGCTGTGTGCTCTGGTGTCAGCTGTGCTCTGTGAATGTCTCCCGGGTAGATGGAGGAACAGGATGCATTTGGATCTCCCTGGCGTCGATGTTGGGAGCCTGGTGAGAGCCTGGTGGGTGCTCCCTGTGTCAGGCAGCCTCCTCTGGATGCCTGATTCTTGGTGCCCTCTGTCTCCTGTCACCAGCCATACAGGAGCACTGCTCTGTAGTCTGTTCTCTGTCACAGCTAAATGTGTAGGCTAGGATAAATTGCTGTTTTGGAGTGATGGCGTGTGTTGGAAACCAGCCAACTGGTAACTGAGAGTGACACATAAAGAATGCCACAGTTATCAGAACTCTGTGACTGTTTTGAGGCAAGTGCCAGATTGTTTATCGGAGTTGACAAAAGAGACATTTTTTAAGAATTGGAGGATAAATAGGGGCAATATGTGCTTGGGGACAGTTATCATAATTGCTAGCATATATTGAATAGCTACTATGTACTGGGAATAGGTACTTTCCAATACCATCTCTGATCTAAACCTCCTAATGGCAAGATGTTCGGAAAATACTGGAAATGGTGTGAGCTAAAGCATGATTCTGTGGAGGTTTGGGACTATTGTATGGCTTTCTGACTTTGCTATCTTGCTCAGAGATGTCAGGAATTTTTATGTTTATAAAAGCCTTAATAACAAACTTTAAAAAGATTATTTCTACTAGGAATCCCTGGTAGTGGGAGAGCTTGTTGTTATTGCAACCATAACCCAGGTCACCAGTGAACATGGCCTTCTTGGGACCGATGGATAAATATGGTCCCGGGGACCCATCCGACCTCTGCGATATTAGGAGACCTTGTTGACTTTTTTGTGTACACTCAGACCAGAGCCACACTCAGTTCCTTCAGGGTTCAGTTCACTTCCATCTTCAGTACGTACCTGGGGTACTATCTGGTACTAAGCTTTAGAAAGCTTGTCCAAAATTGTCTCACTGGGTGGTACAGCCTTCCTTTCACTGCCTTTTGGTGAGCTGTTATGGGCAGCATCTGCCAATGAGTGCAGGACTAGTGCACTGATATCAGAAATTGCATCTGTTATCTGCTCCCCCTCGTCCGCTATTGAAGCCTCAGTGATAAAGTGAATGCACCAAGTTTATACACAGCCAGAATAGCAAGTAGTGGGGTGATGATGGGAGATACTGGGAAAATCCAAATCACCAAAAGCGAACTATAGTAGTGTTCTTTCCATCTCTAGAACAAACCGAGCTCTTTCTGCTTGGGAGCTTCACGTCGCTCTAGAATATTCTCACTGTCCTTCCTCCCTACCTTTCCTGACTCCATTTTTCACAAGCCTCTGGTACTTTTTTAGATCTTGTATCTCTTTAAACTAAGTGTCTCTCCTCTAGATTGCTTATTGGAGTTGACAGAAGAGACATTTTTAAGAATTAGAGGATAAATAGGGGCAATATGTGCTTGGGGGAAGTTATCATAATTGTTAGCATATATTGAATAGCTACTATGTACCAGGAATAGGTACTTTCCAATATCATCTCTGATCTAAAGAGAGATATGAGATATGGGAGATATGATCTGGAAATCCTCTCTAAGAGAGGTTTCCAGGCTGGGCAATTTGTCAGTCCCTTGTTGAGTGCTTATGATTGTATAGCTTGCAGTCATTTTGTTTTATGACTTACATAGGGGTTATTTACTTATTTCATTACTGTTTATTTTCCCTACTAACCATAGATTCATGGAGATCAGGGTTATGTTTGTCTCGTATGGCGTGACTCCTCACTGTCAGCCACTGTGCTTGGCACATGGTGGGACCCATGTAGTGGAGGGAGGGAAAGAAGACAGAAAAGCAGGAAGGTAGGTAGAAATCCGCAGGCAGAAGCCAGGTCAAATGGGAAAGCAGATTTCCACTTCCCTGGATGACAAATCTTGATCTGACCCCTTGTGAATCTCTTGCTTTTTAAATTCTCTCAGCTAAATTGCTGATATTTCCTGCTAGGAGAAACGTAGATTATCACGCCCTCCCTAAGGGTTTTAGGGATGAAGAAAGTGAGAACCAGGGAAGGGAAATGGCTTACTCAGCATTCCTTAGCACATTAAAAGTAGCACATTTTCAGACAGGAAGACAGACAGTCTTGAAAAATCTTGAGCGTTCAGTCTTTAGGAATTTATGACTAAACCCTTTGCTTTTTAGAAGAATAGAGGAAGTGGGAAACAAGATAGGAAGACAGTCAAATGCTGGGCTTTTGCTGGGAGAAATCTGTGCATCTGAAAAGCCCTTTTCCAGGTGGGACCTTGAAGGAACATGGCTCTTCTTCTTAACGTGAAGCCACGCGCCAAACACAATGCATCTGCCAATGAAAATCAGGCAGCGCCAGCAAGACAGATGTGGAGGTGGAAGAAGCACGCTTTTGTGCCATCCATGCAGGACACTGCTGTATTCCGGAGGTGACTTCTGTGTTGATTCTGTCTTTTACTGGTCTTCAAGGGTGTGGAGGGGTCAGAGAATAGGTCCGGACACGTCCTCCATATCACCCCTGAAATTTGAAAAGTGAGGGAGTGAGGAAAGGCACTTGAAGCTAAAAAAAAAAAAAAAAAAGAAGTGGACCCCAACCAAATAGTTAAGAAAGACTGAATAGGGGTATGATTGGGGTGCTCCCTGTTGAGGCAGTAAACTGAACTTCCACTTAATGCTCATATCTAGTTTTTTTTTTTTTTTTCCCCTAAAGAAAAAGCAGACTCAGATTAAGGCAAAAGAGACAGGGATTTATGTAACAAAATTTGGTGATTATTATGGTGGAAAAATGGTAGGATGGATATGTAAAAGATGTGTATTTCTGTAAAACAAATTGTTGACATATGTTGAAAATCTTAAAGAATAGATTTATTGGATTTGCTGAGACAGGACTTTCTTTTTTTAGACTAACCAGAGCTGAGAGACTTAATGTGGATTATCAAATACATCTAGTGCCTCTGTTAGGCCATATAAAATAATATTTTTGGTGCTGAGGAAAACCTGAGCTTGCTAAATGCATTGGTTATTAGCAAATTAGTATATTCATACCCAAATTCTGTAACCTCTTTAATTCTGATATTAGTGGCCTTACTTGGAGAGTGGAAACAAAGTTGACTTCAGAGGTTGGAGTGGGAATAACTGAAGTTATCTAGAGGTGCTTGATCCATGTGTTTTTTCTTTATTTCCATTTTATTTTTCTTGAGCATTTGGAAAGGTGGTCCAAATACTTACAGAGCTTATATTTTCTGATTTACTCTTTACCAACTTGGGGGTTTTCTTTCCTCTTGCCCCATATTTCTTTCAGGGTATCTAAATACTGAATATTCACTTATAGCACTGGTTCTGTATACTTTAATACTAGTAGAAATAATGAGTAGGAAGATTTTCTTGGATTGTTTAGAGCCATTGAATACTGTTTTCACAGGAAGCTTTCCCATCTTGGTTTATTCCCATCCAACAATTAAATTTTTGGAAAACAACTGTGTGCTATGCACAGTGGGAAGGTAGTAGGGATTCCAGGCATGGAGACAAGATAGGACATGTCCTTGCTGGCAAGGAGTGGTCAGAACCATGGGAACAAGAGGCAGTAAAGTACACAAAAACCACATAACAAATACGTTGAATGCCACAGGGTGGTGTGGGAGGAACTAAGCAGCCAAGGTAAAAGAGAGGCAAAGGGGAAGAAAGTGGTCAGGGGAGAGTTTACTGGCAACAGGGCTGGGACTGGTGGGAGAGGAATGAAATGCCCAGTATACAAAATTAATGGGGCAGTTGCTTTTAGTCTCTTGCAAGGGCCTTGTTAAGTTTTGCAGCCTAGATGCCCTGCTTGAATGCTTCATCCTAATCCCAGCCCTGGCTGGAAGGTGACATTTGAGCTGGGGCCTCACAGTAATGAGTGTCCAGGTCTTCAAAGAGCTGATTGGTCTCAGCTAACACGTGAAAGTAGTGTTTGCTGTGGCTCATTTCAACCTGATGCAAAGATATCTGCGTAAATCCTATAATTGCCAAAATTGACCCATCAATGTTAAAGATCCTTTTAAGTGGATCATTTTCTTCCTTTTACACAGCTATCAAATGCAGCGCTAATGAGGGGTGGTATTCATCTTGTTTTATAACCCTGAGCCTTTCTGTATTCATTAGCACGCAGGGATCTGACTGTGTGGTTCTTAGAAACAAGAGCCGCCACCTGTCCTCCCTTCCTATTTTCATGTATGTTGTTTTTAATTGCTGAGGGGCTTGGTGCTCAGGCCTGGTGCTTTCATTTCCTCCTTTACTCTGGCTGCAGAATGCTGTGGGTGTCTCTTCTCTAGTGGAGAATGTCTTGGCTGCCTTCTTGGGGGAATGTTTCTTTATAAATAGCATGAACAAATATAGGCCATTAATTAAAATACATCCACAGTATTAAGGTATTATTGAAAGACACCACATTGCAAAAATGCTCTGTTGCTTTTTATAGTGCAGTCTGCAGGAGAACTTTCCTGGGAAGAATCTCGAGTTCCTGCATAGCTATGTTCTCAGGGCATCTGCCACCTCAGTGCTTCGTGTACTTTGTCAAGGGTACTCACTTACATCTTTCGCTTCAGACAGAGGTGCCCCTCAATCTAGCGAGCCCACTATTATGGCTTCCAGGCTGAGCTCTGTGCACCTAGTCTGGCGATATTTCCCCACGTCTCCTTTTTCATGCTGGCATCTCAGCAAATTGCAAGATGAGATTCTGCGTTTGATTTTCAGCAAGCTTAACTGTATGGCTACAGGAGATAAGGTTGTCCTTTAGCATACATAGATGCCTTCAAGTCAAACTTCACCTGAGCTGGAAATTCAAGTCCCTGCGCTCATCCTTTTCTTTCAATTCTTCGTCCAGCAACATCAGGAGCAGCCAGCTAACTTAACTATATTCATCAGTTTTCCAAAAACGTTTGAAAGTATTAACCCAGTTTAGGGAGACAATTCAACCTTCCTCTACCTCTTTGTTCTAGTCAAGTCCTCAAAGGGTCAAAGGGCTGTATGCTTTACTCAGCCTGCCAGTTCAACTGCTGATCTCTTCTGGAAACAGCCTCATAGACACAGCCAGAAATAGTGTGTAACCAGATATTTGGGCAGCCAGTAGCCCATCGAGTTTATGTAAAGTTAGCTATCAGAGCATCTCTCACATGGATCTCTCTAGGCACTGCCACCAACGTTTATTCTCAAACCGAAAGCAAAACACACCAGGCACCATGTTGAAGTGTGCTGGATTTCATGTTTGAAACCAGAGCTCAGTCGGACTGTCAGGATACACGACCTCTGCACATACTGTGCAGCGCCAGTTACCTGGAGTCTTCTGCTGGCTCCATTGCCATTGGCTGTGGGAAGTAATTCACCATCACTGTAACCCAGGTTTATCATATTCAAAATGAGCATGATGATGGGATCTGTCACACAGCGTTGTGAGCAGTAAATGTGCTCATGCGTAGGAGGTTCTTGTAATAACATGTGCATATCATAAAAGCTCCAGAAATGCGCATGATTGCTGTCATCATTGTCATAATCATTGTCATCATATTTATATTCTCAGAAATTAATGTGTAAGAGTTAATGGCTTCTCTAGGTTTGCTCACATTTTACACTATGTTTATGATGAAGATGAAATATATGTAAACAAAAACACGCATTTAAATTAGTATTTTCCATTATTGTGCCTCTATCCTGGTATTATACATCTTGGTCCATCCAGATCCTTAGGGAGCATGGAGCCACCTTTAGTAAAGTGGCAATGGCTGGGGGATCACTGAGTCATTCATTCAGGCATGTCTGCGTATACTCAGTATATAAACTCATAAACTCAGTAGGTTTAGTGAGCTACACCATGTACCAGGATCTTTGCTAGCCCCTTCATGAAACTGACATATCTTTATTATATTTAGTCAATGTTTTTGTTCTTATTTAATAGTATTACTTTACTTGAATGGAAGGTGATACCTAAAACTGCCATCATCCCCTGATACTTGAGTATAAGGGAAGGTTTAGGCACAGGATTTTGAGAGAAGCTGGGGAAAATGAGGGTTGATGTTGCCTTGGGTCTGAGGGCAGCAAAGAGGAAAGGGCAGGTGGTGGGAGGTTAGGTCTGAGATGTGCAGGGAATGAGAAGCAAGCTCACCCCAGCAGGGAGATGTTGGCTATAGTAAAGACATTTATCCATGTTGAGAGTAACCCCGCAGGGCCCATATCCAGCCAGATTTAGATGGCTCAGCCCATCCTACACTCATATCACCTCTCTCTGCCCTCTCTCCCCCAGTGTCCTTTCTAAAGGAAACTTGCAATGAGTCTACCTCTGAAGCATCCTTCTCTGTGTTACCAACCAGTCTCTGGAACTTTTACAGTGTGAGGCTAAGGGATTTAAGAGCATTAGCCCTCAAGAATCTTGGCGGTTAGGGAAACACAAAGCACAGGAGGGACAGAAGGCACAGTGGAGAAGACACCTTAACACTCACAGGAGCAGAGGTGACCCTTTGTGCTGGAAGGTGTGACCAACTGGGAAGGAAGCAAACGAGCGTTGGACAGAGAAGCCAGCAGAGAAAGTAATAGTTGATACCTGTTGAGAGATTACTGTGTGTCACACAGTGAGTGTTCGAAATAATGAATGGATTAACTTTGTAAATTCTCACAATAATCCAAGGAGGTGAATACTCTACTTATCTCCATTTTTCAGATGGAGAAATCAAGGCACAGAGAAGGCTGAGGATGTCCATATAAATTAGGCCTTGAACAATGTCTAGGACAGTCATGTCAAGAGAAAAGTGAGGGTTTTCCAGAATGGGAAGAAAAAAAGCATGTGGACCCTTCTAAACTAATGGCAGGGTGCAAACCAACGTTAAGAGTCAAGATTCATCAATGGTACAGCATGCTTATTGGAATTCTGCTACTTTATGAATCTTGAGCCTCTGGCTGAGATCCTCACTGTATGCACCAGTTCTAGGCCTTTGGCTATCCAGGTGGACCCTCAAATGCAAATTGCCAGTAAGATAAATGAGAATTGGCAGCTATACTTAAATTATGCAGCCTTCTGCAATGCGTCTACAATAGACATTTTTCTTATGATGAGTAATTATTCTTAGTGTGCCTATCTGAGTGAGATTATGCCTTGGTAATTGGTTTTGAATCCTCAATCCATTTTTATTTGAGCTGTCTTGCTGGAATCCTTTTTATCAATGTTTGTTAATCGAGTCTGAGGAGCACCTGCTGGAGACACAGCTTAAAGTGATCTTGTTTCTGTCCTTCCTAGAAACCCACTGAGGTGGGACAGGGAGTTCCCTTGGGCAGGCCCTGGGCTATGGGATGTGCTCCCTTCACT
The DNA here is from genome assembly GCA_028451465.1 of Erethizon dorsatum. Lineage (NCBI taxonomy): Eukaryota > Metazoa > Chordata > Mammalia > Rodentia > Erethizontidae > Erethizon > Erethizon dorsatum. The sequence goes on from CM051822.1 coordinate 89,718,981, forward strand.
CTCTCAAACTCTGCTGAGAGGTCTCAATGTTGTTCCCTTGAATCTATTTCTGAGTAGAATCTGAACTGATGGGTACATAGTCATCCTTTAGGCAAGGAGGTAACCTCTGCTGTTTCCTACTCACAGGCTCCTTGGCTTGCTGTGACCATCATATTGAATGTATCATGATACACATCTGCTTGGCTGCATAAAGAGTTCACACAGAGTTTACATCCTGTCAAACAAATCCTACTCCAATCCTCCGTACCCGTGCTGGTAATAGACATGTAGCAATAACTGTCACATCAACCTTGCAATACAATTGTCCTTTGATGTCTTTGAATGATTGGTTTCAGGACCCCCCACAGATGCAAAAATCTCTAGATCCTCCAGTCTCATGTAAAATGGTGTAGAATTTTCATACAACCTATTCACATACTCCTATATATGTTATATTTTCTATAGATTACTTATAATATCTAATGCAGTTGTTATGGTTTATATCTATATGAACCCCCAAAGCCTCATGCCATCGTAGGTGGGGCTTTGAGGAGGCCATTGGATCATGGAGTTGTGATACTCATCACTGGATCGGTCCACTGATGAGTTTATAGCTAAATGTGACGTTGGGCAGTGAAGCCTGGTTGGAGGATGTCTCAATTACTTTCTCCTGGCTAGGACAAAATACCTGCCACCTACAAGTTAAAGGAGGAAAGGTTTATTTTGGGTCAGAGTTTGTAGAGGTTTCAGTACATAGTTGGCTGTCTCCAAGGGAGGGTGGAATGGCAGAGGAGAAACAGTCCATGGCAGGGTAGGCAGGAGGCAGCAAGCAGCAAGCCTGCCTTCTTTCTGTCCCTTTGTATTCCATCCAGGCTATAAGCCTGTTGTTTGGTGCCACCCACACTTAGGGTGAGGCTTCCCATTACCCACACCCAGAACAATGCAGAACCAATCAGTGGACTAACCCAGTTATGACACCCGTAATCCACATTCACATACTGTAGATTTAGCCACCTTCAAAATGTCCCACCTGGGGCGGGTGATATGGCTCAGCGGTGTAAGCGCCTGCCTGGCAAGCGTGAGGGCCCAAGTTCGACTCACAGAACCCACATATGAGAAAAGGGCTGGTGATATCGCTCAGCGGCACGGGCGCCTGGTGGCGCACGAGGTCCTGAGGTCGACCGCCGGTACCCACAAAAAAAAAAAAAAAAAGCCCCACCTATGAGCACATGAGGCTTTGCGGGGACATCTAGATACAAGGCATAACAGAAGAGGTGGGTCACTGTGGGCATGGCCTGGAAGGGTGTATCTCCCTTCTTCTTCCCCTGATCCTGTTTTCTTCCTGTCTGCCATGCCGTGAGCCAGTCTTCTCTGCCAAGCCCCTCTGCGATGCTTCCCTGCCTTAGAGCCAGCTCACTATGGACTGAAACCTCTACAGACTGTGAGCTAAATAAACCTTTCCTTTCTTAAATTGTGGGTGTTGTGTATTGTTGGGTATTGTGTCTCAGTGATGAGAAAGTAACTAAGACAACAGTGGAGATGTATAAACTGTTATTGTACTATTTGGTTTAGGGAAAAGAGAAGTCTGTACTTGTTGAGTTTTTTCCCTGAATGTTTTAAATCCATGGTTGTTTGAATCCATGGATATAGAACTCACAGATATAGAGGGCCAACTGGATGTTGAGAGGAGGGATGCATGTGATAATAATTGAGAAAGTGGACTTTTATGTCACAAATGGCAGGCATTGTTGCCAGTCTGTTCTGAACTCCAGCAATGGTTCTCATGTGACCTTTGGCAGGCTGGTTTTCCTTCTTGGATTTTAGCTTCACTGTCAGGAATGCAAAGGTTTATGTCTGATGATACTCTCAATTAAGTATTTTTGAGAATCCACTTGGGTGCTGGGGTCTTTGGCCTGAGGAAAGGAAGAGAGGCCTTGTCTCAGTTTGACTGCGCATCAGGATTACCCACTAAAATAGACTGTACTCCTGCTAAAATGCCAGTTCTGGGTCCCTTCCTCCAGGCACTCTGGTCCAGAAAGTTGGGAATTGGGCTTCAGGATTGTCAGGTTTTTTTTTTTTTTCATACATCCCAAGGGACTCTGATGCATTTAGTCCAGGAACTATGATTTAATGGTCCCTGAAAGAGGGCTGAATAATAAAGGAGAGTGAGGGAGGGGGCCATTTGCAATGACACCTCCTTTGAGGGTATCTGGATTTCTGATGTGCTTTCTTTCCTTCGCTCCATTTCCTCATATGTGTCTCCCATACTTCCCCCAAATGCCCATGCCCCCTCCTACGCACCATTACAAACACTATGGGTTGAAAAGTTTGTTTTCTAAAAAGCACAATATGCTGGAGTCTTGGCAGAAGGAAAATTGTGTTATGTGCTGAAAGCATCATTTGCTATGCGTGAAAGCTTATGGCTGGAAGGACTGATACTCCATTTGCAGAGCATGATTTATAGTCACCCACAGAGACACACACAGACACACATACACACACACACAACTTGAGTGCACTCCCTTACAACAAATATCTTAAGAAAGATGCAAAGAAAGATATGAAGAATCTCTGCCTTTTCTGCTTCAAGAGCAAGGCACACCAGGGTCGGTCATTTTCATAGGGAGGAATTTTGTTCCCAGTTTGCAAAAACTAGCAGAAAATAGAAACACAGCGAAGACTTCTGGTGCAGAACATAGGAAGGAGTACAGAATGCTAGATTTCTTCATCTAGGACCGACTTCCTCTCAGTCGGTGGAAAAAGGCCCTTGGTTTTTCACTCTTGCTCAGTGGCTCACTGGGTTCTTCCCTGGTGGGAGTCTGTTCATTCTTAACCAGCTGGACGGCCTCCTTCTGCTCCAAAGTGCGCTTGCCCTCAGGATGGGGACAGTTCCTGAGCCATGGGATTGATTCTGAGCACTGAGCACAGGCATTCAACAGCCCCATTTAACTTTCAGCTGACTGTCTTTAGAAGTACCTGCTCGGGAGGAATGTGTCATGACATGTAATTTCCTCCTCCATTTTTATGGTGGAAACAATTGCCTTTTGAGGGTAGAGCACTAGCATTCTCTTTTGGATGCAGTAGTCATACAATCACTGTTTGGAGATGCACAGTCTCTCATTTTTATTATTATTGTGGCATATCTTTAATTTGCATGGCATAGTGCACTTAATCCATAATTATAAAATATGCAACTAGCCTTTGGCCTCATTCTGCTCTCCCACCACAGAGGCAGCTTAGTGTTCTTATTAATTTAACTTTATACAAGCTAACAGATTGCCATAAAGGAAAACAGAATTTCTCAACCAGTTCAGCTAATAGCTGTGCTTTGGCAAAGGGCCCTGTGGTATGTGCTGAACAATAACTGCCTCTCTCTAGCACTTCTTGCAGGTTTTAATTGAATTTTTATCCCATGGATAGCATGTTGAAACTATTCATCTGCTTCAGTAAGTCTTCTGATATTAAACAAGTTCTTCCAGGTTATTTTTGTAATACAAATACTGTTAGACAGTTGATTTCCATTAGAAATTCTCTGCCATGGTGAGGCTAATGCAGTTAAGGGAGCTTTTCCTGAACATGGCCAGGCAAAGAAATCCCATTAATAGGGGTGAAAATGCAGTGTGCTTATCTTATTTGGTTCCTACACACACACACCCACACCCTTACACCCTTCTGTGTTTGAGAGGATTTGGTCCTGCTGAAAAATTTGATAAATGATGAAATATGGGGCGTTTCCAGGCAGTCCTTGTTTGGGTTTTAGATGTCTGCCATTCATATCTTTCACAAAGAGGTACATGCATTCAGCAGACTTTCTCTTTCAGTCCTGCTTTCCTTTGCTATCTCATGTCTAGCACACATGGCTGTTCTGCTCAACCTTAGGAACGTGTATTGCTGAGGGCTGTGTTTCCCCATTCTAAGCAGCATTTTATAAGCCTTATTGCCCTCCAAACTGTGTATACAGGTGCCCTTCCAGCGTCCATCATCTGTACTTCCTGACTTTTGTAGATGGAATTGTTCTCCAAAATGTAGGACATCAAAGCCGTGGCGACCATCTGAAATCTCCAAAGAGGGCTTTTTGTTGTAATAAATGAAAGCAATCTTTGTATGCAGTTGGGATTGATGACATTAGGAATGGCTACTGTATAATCTTGCTCTGAGAAGGTCTCATAATGGAGGATAATCATGGCCCTGCCACTGTTGTTTCTTTAGGTGTAGCCCTCACCGCAAGCATGTCTTACTATGTTCCTTTCCATGTCTCTGGCTCACAACTGTCCCCTGTGTCATGTCCTCTGATATCCTTGACGATTTCTCCGTCGGTATTAGAAGACACTTGCAATACTTGCACTTTATAGCCTTCAGTTGTTTTGCAGCCACCTGCCAGCTTTACAAAGTCTCGGTCTTCATCATTTGGAGCTACCTTGCTTATAATATCTTGGACCTTAAAATTTCCCTTTCTACTCACATACTCTTAATTATCCAGTTTTCTTACACTCTTATGTTTACTGCATCCGTTTTTAAGTACACGATGTCTTCCAGTTTCTCAGCACCCTCCTACTCACAAGTCATCAAGTCACTCGTCTTAAATTCCTTAAAAAATCTGTGTGTTTTTCAAAGGCAAGAATCAAGCCCTTTGCATACACAGAGCTTCCTTGGAGGTGTTGCCTAGTAAATTTTTGCCAGCTGGTAGGTGTCTCCAAGTCAAGAAAGAATGTTTGACCAGCTAGGAAGAAAATTACTCCCTGCTTTCTGTCTTGGCATATGCATTAGATCAAGGATGCCATCTTGGGGTGTATGTCATTATTTGCACTTTGGTTTTACAGTATTGGGTAACATGAACATTTAGTCTTGAGTTCAAATCCTGGCTGTGCCACTATATCGTTCTGTGGTCTTGGGCAAATTATTTCTCTTAGCTTGAATTTCCTTATCTGCAAAATGGGATATATTTAGTAACTATGACAATTAAATTAGTTAATATTTATAAAATAATTAATATAGTAACTGGAACTTAATGAGATCTTAAGAGTAGTTGGCAATTATTACTATTAGGAATCATTGACCTGCTAGAGTTTCAGATCGCTGTTTAAGATAAACCTTTGAAATTTGAAGTTTGGTTCTGAAGCATTGAAGACATTGAGTCCATAAATTTGTGAGTGAGACCCGGCTGCTCTAATGAAATTCCTAGTTAGTTATTGCCGCTGGCCTGTCCATGTCTGTGGAAAAAAAAAATAGATGGTCTCGCAGGCTCAGTGGTGCATATTACAAATGTTTCTAAATTGTAAAAGCTGTATGCCTGTCTAAGTGAATAAGTGCAGGCTGGTGGTCGATGCAAAGCCTTATAATGGATATAATTATTTGTGTTTTTGAATCTCTAGACACCATAACGTTGATGGGAAGCCTTAAAATGGCTAAATAGACTCACGTGGAAAGTGGCTGTTTTTCACACAACGCTGCCAGACATAAGCCCACGGGCTCTTAAAGTTTATTTGGGAGCTTCTGAACCATGTCTTTTCTCCCCAGTTACTGTTACTCTATACATCAAGGTCAAATGCCAATAAGTAACAAACCATATTTCTCACCTTGGCATGGTTGTTAGACCTGGCATTTCTTAAGGAAAATACCAAAGCCTGCTGATAAAGGGGAAAGATGTCTTCAACTATTGTAAGTCACTAAGGGTAATAAACATTCCAAAAGGAGGTTGTTTTCAAAGGATTGTAATCACCTCCTATTACACCCAGTTTTTTGTTGGATAAATGTGTCATCAGATGCTAAATACCTGTCTTGATTTTTCCGACTGTTGGAGAGTACTGCTTATTTTAACATCCTATCCTGATCTTTGTGTTTCTCCTTTTCATTTAGTTACTAATAAAGCAAACCAGTTTTGGTTCCAAAATGTTTATAGAAACAATCTTCAAATTAATTTGTAAAAGCATAAGATTATAAAACACTTATGGATCTGTTTCCCTGGCACAATGCCAAAAAGCAAAAAAGACTGTCTGATCATTCCAGAAAATATTAATTCTTCAGTATGATGTAAAAGAAAGATCCTGGGCTGAAAGTTTAGATCTTGGATAGGGTTTTTCATGGCTCTGATCCTTGTTGATTGACGAAAAAATGGAGGGATACTTCATATGCATGCCCCTGCAACTCTAGTGCCATTCAGCATGCCCTGTAGTTTCCCATATTATTGTTTCATCTGAAATGCCCCTCTTCTCATCCATCTCTTTCTTTACCTTTCCACTTTCCGCACCTTTCAACACCTAGCTCTAGTTATCGCCAACCCACAGCAGTTAGTGTGATCTTGGGCAGTCTTATTTACTCTTCAGGATCGGTTTCTTTGTCTGCAAAATGCATACACTTAAAATATCTCCCCCCAAAATTAATCAAGTCAGTGCAAAAATATTTGACCCATTGAAGATGTTAATTCAACAGAACGTTCCATCACTATCAATGTGGTTTATTTTCATCTGCTCCTTCAAGCCCTGTGATTCTGGCAATGGCCACACCCTCATGAAGCTCATCAATATAAAAGATGTACATGAATAAGTTCAGTGCCAGGCCATCTAATGAATGCTGTATGAGAGTCAGAAAACAAGCTAAGAGAGGAGAGGGAAGGTGATTGTACCAAGTGAAAAGAAAAAAGATCTCTTGAGAAGAAATCAGATAGCACATAGGCATTCTTCCCCCACTGCTAACTGCAAATTCCCCTAGTTTCAAACTATACAAAATTGTACCTTTGACATTACACCTTTGAAAGGCCTTTGCAGCCTCTACATTATAAAATTAGTTTTATTATAGTATCTCTTTGAGAATAACACTTAAATTTTAAGGATTTTAAGAAGCTATTTACATATCCATATCTTAGCATTTTCCAGAAAGGATTTCAGGCAAGGATATTCTGAATATTTTCCCCATCATCCCACTGCCTGTATCTAATCAGCTTTTAAGAAATATGCACAGATTCTTCACCTGCACTTGTTCATGAAGTTCTTTTGTCCTTTTGTTGAGTGTCAGCTCCTTGGGAACAAGGGGATAGCCATGGAGGTTTTCATGGAGAAATACATTCTTTCGGTGAGTCCACAGATATTTGGCGAACCCATACTCTGGGAACCATGCTGTTCCCTTAGCAACTTGGTTATGGATAAAACATTCATGGTCCCTGCCTTTGCCAAGCTGATAGGATACTAGGAAAGCAGATAACAAACAATCACATAAATTAACAAGCAATATAATTGTAGCTGGCAACAAATGCTGTGAAGAAAATGCAAAGGTGCTGAGATAGGCAAAGGAGAATGGCAGCAGTGGGGCTACTGAGATCTCCATTGTATGAACATCTCTGGGAAAGGGCTTGGTGTGTTCTGGAAAGTAATTGATGTTCACGAAGATTTATTTAAAACTGCAAAGAATCTGAGCTATTACCTCCTGTGTTTATTGTCTTTGGCTAAGCGTGTGTGTGTGTGTGTGTGTATGTGTATGCAGCTATATGTATTACTTATGAAAAGGTGCTCACAGGAAAAAAGGAATTTTCCAAATAAGTTTAAGCAATTTATTTTATATGATGAAATGCTGTGTTACCATGTAAATGATTTTACAGTGTTTTAAAATAACATGATCCAGTACCTGTGTGAGAAACATTAATAAATTTTGGTGGTTTAACATGTTAATACACAGAATTCTACCATTCTCGGTCACATTTCAGTCCCTGTGGAGTGCACTGCAGGTTTTCCAAGTATGGAGGAAGTGGAGGGATTAGCACACCTGCTGCATGTGCTGGAGAGAGAAGTCCTGGATGCCGCGGTGGCTGCTGCCTGCGGTGTCTTGGTGGATGTTTCAGAAGGCTCAAGCTGAAGCCATGGCAGCTGCTAGGGAGCCATGGGAAGCCCCAGATATTCCCTGGATCTGTATCAGCCAAGTCACTGTTTCTCAAGGGCTAATTTGTGGTAGGAAAGGCTAGAGCACGTTCTTTTGAGACTTGCTGCAAGTTAAGATTCAATTTGGGAGCATGTTAGGGAGAGACAAGCTATGATGAATCACACTTTATTTAGTTTCCTATTAATGCCCTAACGAATTACCACAAAGTTAGTGGCTTTAAACGACACAAGTTTATTATATCGCAGTATTGTGGGTTAGAATTCTGATGTAGGTTTGATTGGGCTAAAGTCAAGGTGACAGCAGCCTTGGGTGGGGGTGGGATTTGTTTCCTGCTGTTTCCAGCCTCCAGATACTGCTTGTATCTTGACTCATGATTCCGTCCTCATCTCCAAAGGTAGCAATAGCAGGTCAAGTCCTTCCATTCGCCATCTCTCTGACCTGCGCTAGCAAGGAAAATTCTACCTTTAAGGACTCATGTGATTAGATTGCTCCCCACCCCATCACCCAGTATAATATCCCTATCTTAGTGTCTGTACTGTCAACCACAACTGCTAAGTCCCTTTTGCAGGTGGCACATTTACAGGTCTGGAGATGAGTGCTGTCATTCTGAGTACCACCTTACAAATGAAAGAGATGGTGAGGCTGGGCACTGTCAGCCATTGACTGCTTTGTGCAAACCAGGCAAAGGTGCCTCTGCTTGATAAACAGATAAAGCCTAGGATGAATTCAGAACAAGCATCTTTTCCTGTAGACAGATGCGGCTCTGAGCTCACAGATTGCCCAGCAGAGCCCAGCCTGGTTTTCAGACCCCTCTCCCTGGGCTGCACAATTGTGTACAGAGGCCCTGAGTGGAGGTAAGGGGTAGAAACGCCTAGAAGAGGAGTGATGAAATCCAGGGAATTTCACCCCTTTCTCAGAATGGGGTGGGGTGGTCATGGTACAGCCAAGTGACATCTTGGGGCAGGTGATGATTCCACAGCTCAAATCCCTTTCCCTGTGAGGTGGTCTCCAGGATTTGCTCCCCCATGCTTTCATCTACGCTTTTATATAATTACATGCCTACATCCCTGGCTGGGCTAGAAGTTCCTGGAGGGCAGCAGCCTACATTCCTTATAGCTCAATCTCAGTATCCAATACTTAATGACACATGTGACATAAATGAACTAATGACAGAAATAAAGTGTGATGGGAGTTGTAAAAAGCCTTTGAGATTTAACAACAGAAGCCATCATTATCTTTTCCCTATAGCAGTACAGAGAAAAAGCATCAGACAGAAAAGTTTATCTTCCTTTCTGCCTCCCTTGAACAGTCCTTTCCTCCATGGGCCCTCTTTCCTTCCCATGTGGCTATTCTCTGCTCTTTCTTTCCTTTTTCCAAATCTGCTAGCTAGGGAATGCAAATGTTGTGTAGACCCTTTGCCTAATATGCACAGGGTGGAGGTTTGATCTGTAGCACCCCCTACTTCACCCAAAGTAAAGAAAACCTGCTAGCTGGTATTGGCAGTCACATGTGTTGGGGTTTATCCCTGTGTTCTGCTTTTCAGGCATATGTGTCGTTGATCCCTAATTATAGGGTTAAAAGTCTTTGCTTTGAGTTAAAACAATCGTCCGAGTAGCTGGGAGAAGCATTTTTGGATCAGGGACTTCCTTGGAACCTCTATCATCTTACTGTAGGACACTACCTTTTCCACCAGTACCTGTGGCCAGCCCCACAGGGAGGAGACACTCTCACAGAACATTCCAGACACATTCTCCAGTCCCCTATGAGAACGCCCTCTCCCCTCTTGACCTCCCTTTGCTCTGTAATATTACAATGCAATAAGCACAGAGGTAGTGCATGTTGATGGGGTCATCACAGAGCTGAGCCTGCACCACAGGGTGTCCACTTTGCAGTGGGAACGCCACAGTGTGTATCGCAATTGGATTTCAGAGCCACATGTTTGTCACTCCACATCCGAGGGAGAAGGAGATTAATTTTCAGAGTTTCTAAGATGTTTCTGTGTATCCGACTTGTTACAATATATAATCTCTGTGGCCTGAGAGATAATGCCTTGAAGTTCAAACCTCCATTATTTATTTGCTACAACTTTAGCCTTATTTATGTGGCAAAGTGAAAAAAGAGTTAGGCGCCTCCATATCATTTAAACTTACATTTAATGCAGATTTAAAAAGACAGCTGCTAGTTTACTGGTCCCTCTGATTATTACAAACACACAGAGGTTTAGCAGCTGTGTGCACAATACAATAAGAGACACAAATATGGGTGAGTGCATATATATTGTGGCTTAATCTCCTGAAATATATCTGCTGATCAATTACTGGAGCGTGGTGCTGTGCAATTGTCCTCTTTAAATCAAAATGACCTGCCAATTTGTGAACTCCAGCTTAGCGCTTTGCTTGGGGTAAAGAGGTGGGAAAGAAATGTGTTTGTAATGCATAGAGCAATACAGTAATCAGAATATTAACATTTTGATTGAATTGATGGAGCATTTAAATGGAAATATTCAATTGCCAAGACCAAGCTTGGGAGGGAACCTGCAACATGCACATGGAGTCTGAGTCTTTTTCCTTGATTAAAGAGAATTCTTTTAATAGAGAAAAATGCAACAGACTAAGGAGCTGCCTAAGGATAGAAGGATAGGCGTGGTTCATTTTTCAATTGCATATATTTAAATATAGATGAATACACACAATGGCAGCTATAAATGCGGAGGCTTTGATCTACTGATGTCTAAAGAAGTGTGTGAAATTTGTATTGAAAATGAAGCAGGGCAGCAGAAAAAAAAGACCGTGGAATGTGGTGTGACACCAGGTGTGGATGCTGGAGCTGCTCTACCCCTAACCAGCTGTATGGCTGTAGCCAAGCCACTTTTCAGTCTGGGCTCAGTTATTCATTGCTAGTCAGATGTAGGCAACAATACTTACTTTATGAAATTCGCATGGTTCTCATGTAGGTTGAATGGGATAAAAGCTCTTTGCATTCTCAACAATTGGCAGGCATCTCTCCTCCCCCCTGGACAAAAGTAAATTCCCAAGTGTGATCTGAAGCCAGAGGTGACACACAGGGCAATTTAGAAGTTAGGTTTTCTATGGAAAGGTTTTGACCTTCAACCACTCAGTCTAAAATGTGTGGCAGGTGGCTGTCCAAAACAGAAGTTTTCTTCAAGAATGGCAGGGAAAGGGCGGTGAGATGGCTCAGCGGCATAAGCGCCTGCCTGGCAAGCGCGAGGTCCTGAGTTCGACTCCCGGTACCCACATACGAAAAAAGGGCCAGTGATATCGCTCAGTGGCACGGGCACCAGCTGGTGGGTGAGGTCCTGAGGTCAAGCCCCGGTATCCACAAAAAAAAAAAAAAAAAAAAAAAAAAAGAATGGCAGGGAATTGCAATCCTGGGTACACATACCATGGTGGACAAAAGAAAATAAAAAGATTTTAAAAAGGAAAAGGAAAGAGGTTACATAAATTGTTTTGGAACAATTATCCTTGGCTAGAGGGATCAATAACAAGGGTGGTGTCAGTCTGAACTGGAACAGGCAGGGGCTGCACAATCTTTTGTGTAAGGTTGTGGTGGCCTTTTTGCAAGGTTATAATTTTGTCGTACTCTTTTGTGATAGATCTTGTTATCAAACAAGTATATTTGAGCCCCCTACCCCCCTACCCTTCATGGCCTTCTGACTACAGTTTTTAGATTTTGGCACGAGTTGACTACACTTTGATTCTGATAGCTTTTTACAGACTGATCTGCCACTGAGCAGTACCAGAGTTTTCTAGAGCAGAGGAAAGATCTCAGTTTTCTTTTGGCAATAAATTATGTGTAAAGATCCACCTGATTCACCTGATATCTCTGTTTTGTTCCTAATTCATCTGACTTGAAACATCTGACTGCTTCTGAAATGCCCAGATTTATAATGAAGATAGTTCCTGTTATGGTTTGTATCTAGATGTCCCCCCATCAAAGCCTCATGCTCTCATAGGTGGGGCTTTTGTGGTCATGGGTATGTGATACTAGATCATGGGTGTGTGATACTGGATTAATCCACTGATGGGTTTATAGTGGGGTGCGATGTTGAAAGATGAAGCCGGGTGAAAAGAAGTGGGTCAGTGTGGATGGGACCTGGAATGATCTATATCTCTCTTCCTACCTTCATCCTGGGTGCTGATCCCTCTTCCTACCTTCATCCTGTGTGCTGTTTCCTGCCTGCCATGCCATGGGCTGTTTCTCCTCTGCTATGCCCCTCTGCCACACCACCGTGCCTTGGAGCCAGCTGACTACAGACTTAAACATCTATAAACTGTGAGCTGAGATAAACCTTTCCTCCTTTAACTTGTGAGTGGGAGGTTAACTTTCCTCCTTTAACATTATTTTGTCCCAACAATGATAAAGGCATTAAGGCATTCCCAAATGTGCTAGTTAATTGAGTCAACCTGAATAAGAAAGACCCAACTAAATTGGATCAGCATAGTTTTAGGTGTGGAAGACCCACCCTAGGTAGGATTGTTGCCAGAATGGTATGAAAGGCATAAGGAGAAGGAAGTCTTGCTTTTGTTTCTTCAGAGGAGCTCCAGTCCTCACCCTCACCTTCACCTGGCTTCCAGCACAGACTCTTCAGCTTTCCAGAGCGTACTCTTCAGCCTTCCACTGCTGGTCCTTTGACCTCCTGATACGGACTTGGACAGGAGTGAGCTGTCCAGTTGAGCTCCAGGCTTTTGACTGGATCCTTCGGATCCCCAGCGCGCAGACAGCCCCTTTGCACTCCTCCACATCTGACTCTTTGGGCAGCCACTGTAAGCTGATCTTGTAAATTCTTATATATTTGTATATCTTGCATTAAATCTGTTTCTCTGGTAAGCGCTGACTGATACACCAAGTCACTTTTTTCCTGTGGCTTTGATTTCTTGGTCAAAAGAAATCTCTTGGCTTCAGACATTCTTAGAATAGAACTCAGGATTTAGAATGAGCAATGAAAAATGACTATCAGAGCATCCACTCGGGAAGCAGGTATCCTCAGAATGTTTAAGGTTTTGAAAGGCAATAATGATAAATAGAATATCCTTGTGATGGGGAAGGAGCATGCATGCCTAGAATTAGAATTCTGCAGAATTACTTTACAAGTGAATGAACTGAGGGAAGGAGGGAGGGACAATGGGCAGGAAGGAAGAAGTAAGGGAGGGGGAGGAGAAAGAGGAGGGAGGGAGAGAGAGAGAGACAGAGAGAGAGAGTCTGAGACAGAGAGAGAGAGGGAGGGAGGGAGGGAGAGAAAGAGAACATATTGGGAAATGCGTTCGTGAATTTGACTCAAAACTTCTACTTAAGGAAGGAGCACCTGGATGGCCACTCCTATGCCCATAACATGCACTATGATTTCTTAATACCTTGGACAACTTTCCAGCTGGTGCCGCTCAGACCCCATGTCTATTCTAATATTGTCCTCCCAGCCACAGCTTGGGATGAGAGAGCCCTTGCAGGTGTCAGAAAGTTAGTGAACCTTTAGACTAGAAAAAAGAAGGCTAATTCACTGTCTCATCATCACGTTGTGTTTCCTCTCTTGACCTCTCTCTCTCTCCCACTTCAATGAGAATGCCATGGATTCACACTGAACTGGAAAGGAAAGTATCTTGGTCCTCAGGAGAGCAGTGTCGCAGGATCACAGGGAGGAAGGCCACACTTTTTAAGGTTACAGGTAGCTGTGCCAGTTGCTTAGTCAGTTCTCAGAAAAGCGGGTAGGAGCTTCATTTTTCTATTCCAGAGCAGAGCAGTGGATGTGGAAAGGTTCACAACCTTCACTCAAGCTGGTTGCCACAGGGTCTGAGGAGCTAGGAATCTCGGTGTCAGGTGAGCAGGTTTGACAGAAGAGGCTGAGAGCATCTGTGGGAAAGAGCTGCCTAATTAATCACTAGTAGTCAGAGCCCTTCAACAGGAAGATCCCAGAGGCCCTAACGACAGCCCTCAGTAATGTTAGAACCTTCTCGCTATGACTTCATTTTCTTAGAGACACATGAGTGATCGGACTATGGGTGGATGGAGGCACTGCGGCTTCTTTCCATGGAGTGCGTCATTAGACGAGAGGATTAAGTACCTTCCCAAAAGGCTATGAGAAGCCTGTGAGTGATTCACTGAGAATGGAGGAAAGATAAAGAAAACTCGGAAATATGTATTTTTAAAGGGAAAACCTCAGACTATAACTCACTTGTTAGCCTCATTAGAGGCGTGGTGGAGAATCTGGGCTAAGAAGAAAGCGTCCTTCCAGTCGGGTCTTTAGGGATAATGCACGAAGCAGCCAGCTGGAGCTGGTGTCTGGGACGAAAGCTTGTTTCTTACTGGTGGTCCTACTCAGTGCCTGTCTTTGTGGTTTTTTTTTCCGAACCTTTATTTTTTGGTACGTGTTTGCTGTACACAAGTTTACTTTTACCTTAGGGAGTATGTATATGTATAACACATCTTGATTCTTTTTTATGCTCCTTCCCCTCCCTACACTCCTCCCTCTCTCCAGATCTACATTCTCCTGTCCCCATTTTCATCATTATTATTATTACTACTTTTATTTAGTTCACGCTTACAACAATCAGTGTTTACAATCACTGTATGAGTACATGGCATGTCTTCAGTCTTTTTACTTCCCCTTTCCTCCCCCCTCCCCATACTTCCCCCTCGGTCCCCTGGATCCCTTACCATCTGCAAAAGATCTATCTCCCTGTCCTCTTCTATCACTCCTTTGTTTTCTCTTTATTCGTACTTTGCCTTACTCAAATGAGAGATACCATTCAGTATTCAAGCTTGTGTGTCTTATTTATTTCACTTAATATTATATGTATTTTCTAAACTTATCAAAACTCTGAAAGGAGGTCAGGGTTTTGGAACCTCCTATATATTAGGAAGCCAAATTGGGCACCTCAATTTCTTTTCTTCCCAGATTCCTGGAGATGGATTTGTTCAAGTAGCCTGAGTCTGATACTTCACCTGTCATGGACCTTTTTCAGCAACCTTGGTGCTTTTGCACCTACACCTGTAGGTCCTTCTGCACATAAACCACAGGGTGAGGGGCACGGTTTCTCTGCATTTGTAGACCCTACCATCCACTTTATTGAGATGATTGTTGATAATATTGGGCTATTAAATGCATAGCACCAGGTCCTAGCTATTGGTTTTGAGATTGTGTGTGGTGGAGTAGTACATACAAAATACCCAGAATAAATTCTGGGCACAAAGTTAACACTTAATACAAATCAATTACTATTAATATTCAAGTGTACATGAACTTAATCTCAGGGATTGCAGGATCGGAAATACAGAGGAGATGCCTAAGTGCAGCAGGGTAGGAAATGAGAGGGAAAGGGAGCTTGCAGTTAATAGAAGCATTCGTTTCCCTCTTTAAAGCAATTCACATTCACAATTACAAATATCTCTTGATAGGCCAAGTCAAACATTTTTTGGAGGATGTAGCAAATGAATTTCCTAGTTTGTGGCCCAAAAAGGCATATAAATCTTTAGAGGAGAGAAGATATTTAGCATGTGCTTTCACCACTTCATTCATTTATTCATTCGTTCATTCATTCATTCATTCACTCATTCATATCTTGAGTATAGAATGGCTACCATTTGCTGGGTGACCCAAGAGGAGACAGAAAGAAAAAAAGACCTAACCATTATTATGAAACAAGCCAACATCTGGAATCTGTGATATAAAAATCAATATGCTCTATAAGAGACCTTTAGACATGTACTGTAAAGTTCAGGGTGAAGACAGGCTAATGGGCAGTCCGTAGACCAGGGGAAGCTGCTGAAGGCTTTGAGCTGGGTGTATAGGGATTCAAAATGGAATTTAGGAAGAACAGTCAGCTTGTGCTGCATGAGATGTGTACAGATTTTGGTCGTAGGGAAAGGGGGACCAAGTTCTACTTGGTATCGACAAGAGTGACATTTTTGAGAGATGATATGAATATAAAATCCATAACCCTTAATAGATCACTTGAGTGTAAAGGGGAAAATACATTTCCAAAATGAAGTTTTGAATTCCCACAGGTAACTCTTTGGATGAGAAAGTGCAGGTCCCCATCTGGTTCCAGGCTTTGCTCCATTCCTTGCCTCTCTGGGGATGCTTGCTTTCAGTCCTGGTAGACTGACAGAAGCTACTCTGCCCGGAATGTCTTTTGCATTTCCTGCATCTACGTTGTTTCCTACACCATTTTTTCTGCTGCATTGAAGCTGTAGAAGGTCAGGAATGCATGGGTAGACTAGCAGTAATTTCCTAATTTAAAGTTTTACCAGTTTCCCCTGAATCCACCAAGTGCCAGGCATGGTTCCAGGGGCTAGGAGTGCAGTGGTCAGGCTGACCTCTGCCTGGAAGCCAGGCTGGTGAGGGGAGACTGTGCTGTTGCTCCTTGTCTGGGGCATTTTCTCAGCATCTTCTTGAGGATGCTCATGGGCGCACCCAAGTGAAACGCTGGTTCCTGGTTCAAGAGCATCTCTTTCCTAGCTATTTTGGATCCACAAACCTTGCCTTTTATCAAGTCCTGTCAGCAAAGATCTCGAGGACAGCAGATTTCATTTTGTGCGGCCAGGGAGACTTGGTTGACTTCAGAGGGCATACACACTTGTGTTTCGAGTGGATGAGAAGCACTTTAAAGATGTTCAAAATATTCCTTTCCATCCCAGAGACCCTGCTGTGTAGGGATCCTTGAAGCAATACAGTCTTAAGTACTCAGCAGGACTTTTAAAGCATATCTTTATGTACTTTAATTTTGTTAGAATTAGAGTAATGTTAATGGTCTTTTAAATGCCTGCAGGGTATTAAGGTTTAGGATGAAAGGGTTCCCCCTCAAATGTAGAATGTATAACCAAGAAAATCCTTTTCATTTCCTTCCACTTCTCTCCCATCCCCACGCCATCCTACTGTGGAGGTGCAGGACACAAAGCAGACAGCTGCATCTTACCAGTGGAGCGCACGTGAGGAAGACCTCACTTCTGCATTTTAGTAGTATCTGAACTTTGCAGGATTTCTGGTTTTTTTACTTAATAGTTCTGTGAATTTCACTTAGCTCACAGCTAAGTTGATCCAAAGTTGAGCAATGAAGGCAACCATGTTGAACAAAGTAGTAGAGAGAGAGAAAGAGGGAACACAGCTATGCATGTTCCTTGTGACTGGTGATTTTTAACATTCAAAGCACAGCAAGAACACAAAAGCCAAGAAAGACATCTTAGCCATCCCTTTATTTATCAGATGGGAAAACTGAGAGATCGGAAATATCAGGTAGATACACAGCTGGACAGTGGCTGTATGAGGATTAACTGCATGGTCCGTAGTGCTTAAACACAACTTTTGTCATTTTTTACTTGATTCATGGCTTTATGCAACTGGATGTGGACAGAGGCTTTTACTGGGGTGGGGGGATTGTGACCACAATGACCAGTCATTTGTGTGAGTTGGCAGCAAAAATCTATTTGGATCCCTTTGGATCCTCTCTGCAGGAATTCTAAAACGTTAAGTCATGTTTCTCTCTTTGCAGTATTCCTGGAAATTGCATATGAGTATCTTTATCACAGAGACAATGGTGATGGTTGAATTTACTTTGCAGATGTAGTTTCATATATGTTCATAATATATAGGAAATTACATACCCGTAATTTGTCCTGATACTATGAGAGTTACCTGTAATTTGTCCTGATACCATGAAAGTAATAAAGTATATATATTTATGTGTGTATGTGTAATTTACATTTTATAGAATAGCTTACATAGCAGTCTATGTGATTTACATAGTGGTCTATATGATTTACATAGTGGTCTATATGATTTACACAGTAGTCTATATATTTTATAGTATCTATAATTCATATAGTAGTCTATATATAATAATATTACACACACACACACTCACTCACTCTCCCTCAAATGTAGATGTGGAATCAGAATCTTTCTTCAGGTGGGAGCTCAAAAAAGTGCCTAGTCATTGATGAGAAATAGCTTGCAAGGCAGCACCTACTTCCATTTTATTATTTATGAAAAATTAACATGTAAATTTTATAAGAAAGTGGGGAAAATATTTGTAGAGTTCCTGAATGAAATGCTTTTCTTTTATCTAGGGTGACAATTTTCAGGCTTGCTCTGAGTCTTTTCTTTTTTCACAGTTTACCCAGCACCTTCTTGGTCCAACCCTTTGAGGAAACATTTGTGCTATTCCCTTTCCTGTCTGTGAGCTCAGCTGCAGTGCTGGCTTCAGGGAAGTTTTCCAGAAGGAGTATTTATGTGGGCATATTGGGTCATCCCAGTGATTCCAATTTCTTCATTCAGCAGGGAACTCAGTGAATAGCTTGCTAAGTCTAGCAGAAGAATAATTCACTTTAGGGTATCTTTTTTACACAAATTTATGATTTAGTCTGGGGACAAAAGATTCACATAAACGACGATTATATGAAAATTAAAATCCTGTTGTGAACAAATGGCATAGGCACTTTACAATTCGTAAATGCTAAAAAACCTCAGTGAAAAATGGTAACTGTGGACCGAATGGTTGGGAAGGCTCTGTGGGGGAAAGCGGTTTGAGCAGGGCTGAAGGGATGGCTAGGAAGGAGCTGGGTTGGGAGGATGCATGCAGGAACCCACGGAAAGGAGTGGCCTGAGCAAAGGCTTCAGGTTAGATCCACGGATGCTGCACAGAGGAACAAGCGGAGATGTAGCTCCTGACTGAAGATGCTGGAGGGTTCTGAAGGCTCCAGTGAGGAGTTCAGTTGTTCTTCTTTGGGCCTGTGCACAGCATGTACCTCCCGTGAGTCCAGATGGCAGAGGGGGTGGAATTGCAAGGCTGGAGCAGATTATTGAGGGCCCATCCTAGGAGCCACTCTGCCTCAACATCCCCAAGTGGTAGAAGTGGTGGTAGTGGTGGTTGCAGTTTCCTTCCAGCAGTTTATCTGACTTCATGTAAACTGGATTATTTTTTTTTTTTGTTCCACTTTTGAGCCTTGTGCTCACTTATTCCACATCTCTGTTACTTTAGTGTTTTGCTCCTGCTTCTGTGCGTGTGTTTTAAGCTCTGCTGCATCTGTCATGATTTGCAGTGGACACATCTGCTGGAAGGGTCCAAGTCCAGATGCTAATGCTGGCTACCTTCCTTCTGTCCTGTACCTTGGCAGTGACATATGGAGGGCAAACCCTCAGAGACAGCAAGAGACCAGTGAGAGAACCATCTGAGACCGGGGCTTATTCCCTGCTGTTTTCCAGGCAGTTGGGAAACTGTGCTCTCCCCAGAATCCCTTTTCCTCTTGCTTGCAACATTGAGACATCATAGATTTCTTTTAGTGAGCACCGTAAAACCGGTCCCCTTACTTTCACTTTTTAGAGTCTCATACGACTGTAACTGTTAGCCTCTTTTAAACGATTTTACTTTGACTTTTATTCCCCTGCTACTGAGAATAAAAGTGAAAATTAAGCATTGAAATCAAACCCATAAATCCCCAGCTACTACTGGAGCAAAGTGACTGGCCAAGTAGTTGGGCCAAGAGAGTGATAGGCTGGCTGATCCCAAGGGCTTAATTCTACTTTCCTGCTAAGCATCTGGTATGGTATACAGTGGGGAATGCGAAGTGGTTGGGTGCAAGTGGTCTTTCTTTGTTTCCATCAACATGTTTTCTTCATGTGCTACCAGCGCTAGGATGTTACCCATTCTTAATCCACTTTTCATTGCCCCCTTAGTGCTCAACTTTTTCTCTATGATGAGTCAATTAGAATAAAAGCAATGATAAACCTTGGAAAAGGAGGGAAATTTGGAGATTACCTTCATCTAAGCCCAGAAGTATTTAAAATACTTAACACTAAAGAAGCAGAGTAGTGATGCTATTAGGTGAAAAACAGGGTCAGAAAGCTCCATGATGGAAAGGTGCTCAGCATTTAGTTTCTGACCAGTGGGGGGATCTTAAGGGACTGACTGAAATAGGCTGGGGGATGTTTGGGGGCCTCAAGGCAACAGCCAGTTACCAAATTCAATATTTTAAATTGTTATGCTTGAATATTAGCTCTGTGTCTGCTCTATTTTATATTATGTTTTCTAAACCTGTTTATATCTTTATATGTCAAGTGTACATTTCTTAGATGTCGTGTAGTTAGGTCCTGCCTTTTTATCCAGTCTGACAATCTTTGCCATTTGATTGGAATATTTACACCATGTACATTTAATGTGATTACTCATGGATTTAGATTAAAGTCTGTTGTTTTACTCTTTATTTTCTGTTCTATTTCCTTTTTTGAGATAGAATTTTTTCATTATTTCATTCTATCTTCCTTTTGGCCTTTTGGCTATCTAACTATGCTATGGTAGTTTAAGGATTGCTTTCAGGTTTATAGTGCACGTCTTTAACTTATCACAAGCTAGATTCAAGTGCCATTTTACTATCTCACATATGATTCAGGAACTGTATAAAAATATACTCCCATTTTTCCCCTCCCAGACCTTGGACCATGATAGGCATGCATTTTGTTCTAAATATGTTATAAACCTCACAAGCACATTATTATTTTTATTAAACTGTTATTTATCTTTTAAAGACATTAAATAGTTTTATATTTGTCCACATAGTTACCATTTCTGGTACTCTTTCTTCCTTTGTGTAGATACTATTTCCTTCAGGTATCATTCTATTTGTGCCTGAATAATTTCCTGTAAAATTTCTTGTAGTCCAGGTCTGAAGGTGATAAATTCAACTGCTTTTGAGAAAGCTTTAATGTGGCCTTTATTTATCCAGTAGGCTTTGTTAGGTATAGAATTTGATGGGCACTTTACTTTCAATGCTTTGAAAAGGTGTGGTCTTTTCATTTGCATTATTTGTGGTAGAGAAAAACATCTGTCATTCATATCTTTGTCCCATTCTGTTCATCATATCATGTTTTCCTGTATCTTTATGTCTTTATCACTGGTATTGAGTAATTTGGTTATAATATGCTTTGATTTTGTTTTACTCATGATTCTTACACTTGGAATTTTTTGTACTTCTTTGATATTGGCTTATTGTTTTCACCAAATTTTGAAAATGTTCAGCCATTATTTCCTTCAAATATTTTCTTGCCTCCTCTCTTCCTGCAGCACGATGTCTTGTAGCACAATGATGTTCTATTCATTCTTTCCCTTTTTTTTTGTTTTATTTTAGATAGTTCCTATTGCTTTTTTATTTCACTTAATCTTCTTTTACAATGTCTAATTTGCCATTTATCTCATTTAGTTTTCTCATCTCATGCATTATAATTTTTACCTCTGAACATTTGCTTTGTGTCTTTTTTATATCTTTCATATCTCTCCTTAGCATGTACACTTTTTCTGTAGCTTCTTGAGAATATGTAATGAAGTTAAAACTGTTTCAGTGTTCTTATTTACTAATGAGTTCTGTCATTTTCTAATTAATTTAGAGTAATGTTTCTTAGCTCTTGTAATATTGACATTTTGGATGGAATAATTTTTTTCTTGTGTATTGTAGAATATTTAGCAGAATGTCTGACCTCCATGCACTATATCCAGTAACAGCTTCAGTCAGGACAATTAAAAATTTCTTCAGACATTAACTAATGTTCCCAGCTTGGAGGTGATGGAAAATTAACCTCAGTTGAGAATTACTGGTTTAGAGTGATTTATTTTTCTCCTCATTATGGGTTATATTTTCCTGCTTCTTTATATGGCAAATATTTTTTATCTAATGCCAGATATTGTTCCTCTTATCATATTGGGCACTGGATATTTGGAATTCCTACAAGTAGTATTGAATTTTGTTCTGGGACACTATTAAGTTGCTTTGAAAGAGTTGAATTCTTTTAGGTATCAGTTTTAAACTTTTATATAGTGGGATTAGGGATGTATTAGTCACTTTCCCATCACTGGGTCAAAATACCTGGCACCTTCAACTTAAAGGATGAGGGGTGTATTTTCATTCATGGTTTCAGAGTGTTCAGTCCATGGCTGGCTGGCTCCAAGGCAGGAACTGGATAGTAGAAGGATGTGGCAGGAGAAAGCTGCTCAACCCTTGGAGCCAGGAGACAGGGAAACAGAGAAACAGAGAGAGGAAGAAAAGAACCACATATATACTCCAAGGTCATTCTTCCATGGTCTACCTATGTACACCCAGAAGTGCACCTTACCCTGGGCAGCTCCAAAAGTCAATCAAGTTCACAGACCAGCTTAATTGTCACAAGTATGTTTGTTGGAGGTTAATTTTACCCCACAACTGAGACAGAACTTTTCTGATATATTGTTCCAATTACCCCATGATTTATGAGGGTTGCCATTCTGGTCGATGGAAGTAGTAACTGTTATTAGCCCTGTGTGAACTTCTGGAATTGTTCTAATTCTTTCAAGTGGTTCTTTTCCTTGACCTAGGGTATTTTTCACATCTGTGCATTGATTAATACTCAGCTAAAGACTTGAGGTGGATCTTTTATATGTATCTAGATTTCTCTGTACTTGTGTAGTACCATTTCTTACAAACTATAGCTACCTTTGCCTACCCTTTGCCAGCTCAGACAGCTTTGCAAACCCTGGCTGCCTTTGCCTGGATAGAGTCAAGCTCACAGAGCTTCACCTAAGCTTTGTTTTCTTGCATGTGGCCTAAAAATGAATTTTATGCAGTGTTCTGGGGGAAATTTTAAAGCTTATTTCATCTATATCCTGTCCTTTTTGTCCCTTTCCTTCGTTGCCTGATGCTCAATGACATAAAATTATTGTTTTATATATCCTATTTTTCTGAAGTTGTTTCATGTGGGAAGATAAATTCAGTCTTTTCCATTTTGCTTGAAGTCAGAAGTATCTATGTCTTCCTTAATGCCTGACAACACCAAAGTCCAGGAGGTATGTATACCCAAAGTTTATTCGACCACCTTAGTAGCTAGGCTGTCATTAGTACCTATCTTTCTTTCTTCCATGTTGGGGTCTGTGGTTCATCTCACTGCCACCTCCAAAGGTAATGATTTGGCTCCTGGCTCTTCAAAAACAAGATTTAAATCATAAAGGGAAAGAACCTCTTCTTTGATCCATATTTCTTAAACACTTTCTTGTGGCATATGGGTCGTGACCCTTAGAAAGAAGATGTAGGCACCAATGTTTTATGAAGATTATTGTTTTAAGTTTTACTACCTTATATTGTTTGAGCTTGTCAAGATAGGTACTGAGTTATAGATGTCCTGAAAAAAAGTTCCAGTTTGGTTAAAATTTCTTGGCAAGGTTCCGTCCATCTTTCTTCTTAGGAAACCTGGATTTAGGTATACCAAAACCTGAGTAATAATGGACAAGGGCAGTGAGTGCTACATTTCGGAAAGTGCACCAAGCTAGTGGGATTAGGTGTTATTTTTGGCTGAAGGTGCAAAGTGAGATTGTACCTTATCTACAAATCCTTTCCAAACCAAGATCAATAACAAAACCTCTAGCATATTCTGTTTGATGCATATAAATTCTGTCTGTAAGCTTCTGTAGGCAAAGGCAAAGACCATGATTGAAAATTATCTCTCCCAGGGCTTGAGACATAGAAGGCTCTCCGTGCATGTTAGTTCCTTCTTCCCAGTTTGTGTCCTCCCCCTGTGAAACATGAGACTGTGCCATTTCCTGTGTTCCCTCTGTGTGCCCTTCTCCCCCAGCTCACCTTACTTTAGCCTTGCTGACTTTCTTTAATTCTGTAACTTCTTCCCGGCACCAGAATCCTTACCTATGCCATTCCCACTGCAGAGCTCATTATTTCACTCTGTGTGTGACTCTATTCTTCAAGTCCAGCCTAAATGTCACCCCCTCCTCTTAGAAGATGCCCTCCGAGACGCTGTCGTAGTCTCTGCTTCCTTCCTTCCTGTGCCTCATAATTGCAGGCTTTGAATTTAAGTATTGGTGAACTAGTTCATTGTCTGTCTTCCACTCTATGTTGTGAGCTTGTCCGAGCCTGCAGTTTGTTTGCTTTATCACTCACAGACTGACTGATTTGGGTCCCAAGGACAATGAGCAAGTATTCCGTTTACACTTATTCAGATGTTTGTTTATAAATAGCATGAGCACACAGCACTGTAGATTTGTAGAGTCAAATCTCCAAGGGTGGCGTGTGAGTCGGTTTCCTGGCCATTGCCCCGCACAGAGCATAGCCTCATTCTGAGAGAGAATGACCCATGATGATGGCTTCTTCCTCCAACCCCCATTTTGCCTACCTTGTCAGCTTTGGCCATGAGAACGTGGCAGGGCATAATTCATTCCAGTCTGATGTCACTTGTCCTATGATTTCCTGGTTTGGAGCTCTATCAATGGTACAGGCTGCTGTTTTCAGTGTTGCTGACAGGTGACAAGCCTTTTGTCCTACTTATCTTCTTTTGTGCCTTGACCGACTTTGGCTGTCCAGTCCCCTGATGTGAGACCTTTAGCTGGCACTCTCGGAGAGGCTGTGTCTATGAATTGGGCTCATTTCCTCTCTGATGCCCAGGTTCCTCGCTGTCCCTGCTTTGCCTGTTGAAAGGGAGTCTCGGTGGCAGGATGAGCAGTTCCTTGCTTTTTCAATTACTTCCTCCTCCAGCAGGCCCTGCCACACTTAGTAGTCTGGTCAGCCTTCCACACTTCTGAGACTCCTTTACCCATTCCGATAAGGACCTCGGGTCTTCTCCTGTGGCAGATTTATGCCTCTCCCTGCACCTGTTTCCACCTCCCTTTCTGCAGCACTCCTGACTGAGAAGTTCATTTCATTGTTTAGCAGCGTCTACACCCTCTTGCCCAGAGCCTTCTGTTTTATTTGCCGACTTTTGTGGGGGGGCTTGTTCTTAATTATCCTCTCGGTTATTTGTCATGAACTGTGGCATAATCTCCGTTCTTCCCTCCACCTTGTGCTTCCTTATCATTGTTTCACACACCTGTTACTGAAAAATTAGTTCAGTTTTATAAGCCCACAGAACTGTCTCTTTTACAGGGTTCTTCTCAAGAACCCACGGAGGTAAAGAAAAAGCATTGCTCTTCTGAGTATTCTTCATCCACTGACCCTTTAATCATTAAGTGAACGGTGCAATTCAGCTGTTTGCAGCACCCAGGACTGGGATGAGCAGTGGTGATGGTGAATGAAGGCAGAGTATTGGACCCCTGGGTTCTATTGCACAGGAAATAGGGAACCATGGAGGTTCTTGAGCTGGAAAATGATTGTGCACCTTGCTGTGTTTTAGGAAGGAAGATATGATGCCTCTGTGAAACCACTGAAGAGGAGGGTGCTCAGAGGTGGGGTAGTAAGAAAGAGGGTATTAGAATATCCTGGGCAGCCTGCCAGGTGGCGAGTCACATTGAACTTGGGTTGTGCAGAAGGGGAAGGGGAGAAGGACCAATGGGCCATATATTTTTGCAGCACACTTAACAGAACTTGGCATTAGTTGGAAGTGAGGTAGAGAATAGTGATGATGATTGCAATGCTTTGGACTTGAGGGGATTATAGGGCTGACCCCATTCCTGGTGTGGGGAGTGCCAGAAGTAGAGGGAGGAGGTGGAGGAGAGGGAGAAAACACAGGAGAGTTATACTAAAAGTGATGAGCTCAGTTTTAGCATCTTGGAATTGAAATGGTAATGGATCATTGCACAGTATTTGGAAAAGTGGGACTACAGCTCATAGGAAACTCTGGAACTGGGTAAGTTTTGGGGGTCATCCAAATATTTTTGGAGGTGAACCAGAGGAGCAGCCATGTCCATATTAAAAGGCTGCTAACCCAGGTGTGGTGGCACAGGCCTTAGTCTCAGTCATTCAGGAGACTAGGGCAGGAAGAGCTCTTGAACTTAGGAATTGGAGACTAGTGTAAGAAACATAGTGAGCCCCATCTCAAAAGACAAAACAAAAACCCCCAGACAAACACCACAAAAACCAAAAACAAAAGGCAGCTAAGAATGCAGGTGTAGGACCACTGTATGGTATGGACCACCCCAGGGGCTGTGGGTATTCAGGGGGGATGGAGTGCAAAGAAGGTGGCAGGGTGGGTTTTCTCATAGAACTGGAGCTCCCCATTGTGCCCTTGTTTTGGTGCTGGGAATTGAACTCAGAGCCTCACACGTGCAAGAGAAGCACTATACCACTGCACCATGTCCCCAGCCCCATCATGTCATCTTTATTTTTTTCTTTCACCCTTTTTTAAATCCTTCCCACATTTGAGCACTGTTTTCATTTACACTTATGGTCTTCAAGCCCAGTCTTTCCCTTTTTCCCCATTTATCATTAATCTGAAATTGGAGGGAAGAGAGCAGAGGAAGGGAACTATCAGGCACCAACTTGTTGTCCTGTCCCTTAAGTACAGTGAATAATGGCCTCTTTGTCAAGCACACTGGGCAACTGAGACTGACTCAGAAATTCCATCCTCTTTTCCACTGATGCTAGAGAAAAGGTTAAGCAAAAATGTTGTAGAATCCTGCATGAACTTTGCTTTTCTGGAAGCTGTCAAACACTGGCTGTCTTACCTACTTGTCTGGAACACTGGTGCTTCAGCCACCTCTCTTTTCTCAACATATCTGTGTCCTGGAAGCATGTAAGGAGGCAGGTCTGAGTGCAGTGTCCTCAACTGGTCTCATTAGCTGTTCTCCTTCCCCAGCCAGGGCCCCCCTGTCCTTCTGCATGCATCCCTCCCCTCCTTGACACGCTTAACGCACATGTTGGGGGAAGAGTTTGGGATGCTCTCCCTGCCTGCTAGCTTTGCGAAGGCCATTGAATTAAGCAGGCCATTTCCTCTCACTTTGTTTCTCTGTAAATTTCCCAACCATATGGTCTGAGGAGAGTTCTTGGATTATAAATAAACAACACTGCTCATAAATCTCATGGGTTTTGTTTTTTCTTCCAATGGGAATAAACAGAAATCATAGATTTGTAACTTAAAAAAATATGTGGAAGAAGAAGATAATGTCTCTTTCTGTATGTGTATAAATATATTTCTTCCATTTTTCCTTGTGCTGAATCCTTTTTTACTTGGAGTCATCTATCTGGCCAGATTCCATTTAATTTTTATTGCTGCCATTTTCCAACCTGGAGGTAAACTGTTGCTTTAGGCAACATGATTATAGCCACATGGGCCTGGCCAGATTGCACTGACCAGATGGGTTTGGTGCATCTTTCCCCCACTGGAGATGTCAGTTTCCTCTTTGCAGGATGCATGCTTCCCCCTGGTCTTGTGGCAAAGGAAATGAAGTGGGAGATTGTTTCCTATTCTTGTCTGGGAGAAGGCTCACTTGGGCATCATGCATATAGGAGCTGGAGTGCTCAGCAATTTGGGTAAGTGCAGCTTGGCTATCCTTAAGCTGCAGATCTGTTAAGGCATGAAGAATCACAATATTTGGCAGTCCTTCTGCTTGATGTACTGCCACAAAAGCTACAGAGAATCAGGCAGGCATCCCAGCCACCAAGGACTAGTGGCAGGCGGGATAATGGCCTTGGGACTGGAATGGTTGGAGCAAGAGGCAGCTTGAGGATGGCATAGCTTCAAGTGTGAGTGCAGATTTTGGTCTAAGAGGAGAGCTGAATGTTGATGCTGCTAGGTCAGTCAGAGCAGCTGTGATATCCAAGAGGTTATGGGAGCCCATTGTAGGGAAGAAGCAGGTAAACGGGGCTAAGGGCAGGGGTCAATACACTGCTGCCCATTGGCCAAGTGTAGACTAGCTCCTGTTTTTGCTCTTCCTGCAAGCTAAGAGCAGTTTTCATATTCAAGTGGTTGAAAATAGCAAAAGAATACTACACTGAAATAGCTGAAGAATCAGATGGACTCAAAGTTCAGTGTGCATAAGTAAAGTATTATTAGAACTCAGCCATCCTGATTTGCTTACATTCCATCCATAGCTGTTTTGGTACTGAAGTGCCAGAAGTGAGCTGCAGAGACACAGACTGTGTGCCCCATAAAGATGAAAATATTTGTTATTTGTCCCCATGCAGAAAAAGTTTACCCTGCCCTGGTATAGGGTAGAAGAGATTTACGACTGGGATCCTGGGGGTCAGGCTGAGGGAGGTGACTTAACAGTAGGCTTTAAGGTCTGATGTGCTGGTGTCACTTTGAGGGGTGCTACCCACACAGTGACATCCAGTACGGATAGGTCAGTTCATTAATGTGTGAAGCTGAGTTCCTGGGACGGAGCCTGGCTGGATGTTCACTAAACCCATTTCCCCTCCACCCAGGGCAAACAATGACTATATTTGTCAGCCTTCATTCATTTTAGTATATCGATGGGACTGAAATCTGGCTCAAGGAAAGAACCTGGAAATGATAGATGCCCCTTCTGTACCTGGCCCAAACTCGTCCCACGTCATCTTCATGCTCATTCATTTTCCCACCCCCAAGTTTAATGAGATTCCTCAGATCTGGATTAGAGTAAGACCCTGACAGGAAAGGACCAGGCTCTCTGAAGCCCTGCACAGAGCAGAGTCCCTCTTGCTCCCCCTGCCCATCTGGCTTTTACTGGACTATGGTGTGAGAAATAAGCCAACATGATGGATGCTAAGTCATTGAAATGGCGCTGGTGGTAGCTTCTGCAGTCAGCTGCCTCAGTGAAATGCATAGTCTCTGAAATGCATATCCAGCTCTCTTTCTCCTGTGTTCACTTTGCTCTCTAGCCAGCATGTCTACTTACTATTCTCAAGGTGTACTGTGTTTTTCTAGCATCTAGCATAGCGCCCCTCATACCATAGACACTCACTAAACATCTGTTGATTGATTTCTGGGTCAAAGAATGAAACAGCAGCTTCCTATAAAATGTTAGCATGTTTTATATGAGACAGACCTGATATTTCAGAGGAAGTATGCATTTGTTTATGATTTCTTTACTATGAGTTCCAGTATATAGCTCTTAAGTAGAGAGTTCAGCTTGGTTGGCACATTAAAATTAACAGATTTACACCTACCCTTTCTGGGAGAATCCTGCCATGTAGCAGGAAAATCCTGCCACACAGCGCTCTGGGTGTGTTCTAAAAGCACTGCGGGAAAGCCCTGCCCAGGAGAGAGGGTCCCAGGCTGGGTCTCCATGAACTAGTAGTGATGGTCAAGGGCCCAAAGAAATGGAGCATCCATGTCAGGTTTTTTCATCCATATTCAGGTGCTTAATATAGAAACTGCCTAACTTCTCCCATTTTTAGAAAGCCTCACCTAACTTTTCTTTTAGGCTCTTGCACCTCTGATGAATTGTATGGCCAATGTTGATAACCTAGAAAATGACAACTACTTAAAATGACAACTACTTAGCTTTCTGCTGTTTGCACAAAGTAGGTCAGGAAATGGAGGAGAAAGGAGTTACACTCCTGGATGGAGACTACACGGAAGCACAGACCTATAGTTGCCCAAAGTTGTTTTCTTCCATCCGTCAGGTACCTTGGATACCTTGCTGTCCTCCTGACTGTAACTTTTGTGGTGACAATAGATGGTATGTGCTGAATGTTATGTGCCCAGCCTTTGGTTTACCCATTCTCTTCACCCACCTGTCAGCTGCTGTGAGTGCCATTTCCTTCTCCAGAGGTCACTGCTGTCCTGTCTCTAGGATGACGAATAACTCTGGCTGACTTGGGGCATGAAGGCCCAGGCCCCTTGCCTGGAGGAGGGACAGGTACATGGAGGCTTGTACGTTGAGTCTCCTGTGGATCCGGCTGTCTGAAGCTGTGCCCTTGCCCGTCTCCTTCCCTGTCTTGTCTCCCTCTCTCCTTTTGGATTTGGCCTGAACACACTCACTTGAGAATGTTCGAGCTTGCATATTCTAGACTCAGGTTCTGGTTTTAGGGAACCAAGGCCAGGATATATATTTCTTTCTTTCTTTTTTTGGCCTCAAAGTCAGTGCATAATTTACGGAGATGTTGGCTCTACTCTTGTTTCTTGTGTCAGGGGTGACACTATTTTCATAGGCACTTGGGCTTGGCATCTTTCAGCATCTAACTTAGTTATCTGATCTTTTCTTTTTCCTTCATCTCTGCCCATGTCTCTAAATAGTTGGTGCCTCTTTGTCTCTTTTTCATTTCTTTCTTCCTTGCTTTTCTTTTCTTTCTTTTGGTGATGTTGGGAATTGAACCCGGGGCCTCACACGTCCTAGGCAAGCACTATACCACTGAACTGCACCCTAAGCCCTATTTGCTTATTCTTGAGACAGAGACTCACCTAAGCTGCCTTAGGCTGGTCTTGAATTTGCAGTCCTTCTGCCTCAGCCCCCTCAGTAGCTGGGATTACAGGTATGTGCCACTCTGCCTGACCCTCTTTCATTTCTCACAACCTTACTGTTAACTCAGGCTAGTGGGACGGATTCCTGACAGATCTCTAGCTTTGGGAAGATGTGCCTCACCAAACCATTGTGTATGTCATGGACAGACTAGTCTTTCGATGCAGGCTTGTTCAAGAAGGTTTGGGGCCCTCACTTCTTATAAAATAAGCTCACCTTGTACGTGGACCTTCCAGAGCCTCCACAGAATCTTACTCTGCTTTTCCGAACTTATTCCCTCTCATGTCATCCCAATTCCCTTAATTATTTTCATGTCCTAAGTTTTTGGACAAACTTCCTTCTTTTGGCCTCCCAGTGCATACTCAACCTTCTCCTTAAAGCCCACCTCTTCATCTTCTTCCTTTTCTCTGAACTTCTTTATTGCAGATAGAGCTCGCCATTGCCTTCATCATCAGCCCTGCTGATAGCATCCCTCCTCTTCATCATCGTGTTGCTAATGGGTACCATTTCATAGGAGCCTATAACGTGTTTAACACTGTGATGAACACTGTGTGAACTTCCTCATTGAGTTCTTTAGAACCCCTTGAGGGGTTTGTGTATGTGTATGTGTAGTTTAGTACTTTTTGCTTATTTTGTAGATAAAAAAACTGAAAGGGGCTAAGTAACTGCTAAGGGGCGAAGCCAGGCCTAGAAACCATGTCTCTAACTTCGAAGATTGTGCACCTAACCACTCTGCTGGCCCATTGCATTTGGCCTAGTTGCTTCCCGTTCATTTATCTCTTATCCATGCATTTACTTAATTAAAAATAGTTGTCCTGCAATGGACCAGGGCGTAAGCACTAGGGATGTGGCAGGGTGCTTGTCCTCACAGACTTTCATGTAATAACATTCCCGAGCCCCTTTCCCCATTGCTTTTTCCCTTCCAAGACTCTCTCACCTCCAGCTTGACCAGAAGACAACTATGTCGACCTTTCACCAGTGTGCTATGCCATTTTTCACACCGTTTGCTGGTGGTCCAGGTTTGGGGTTTTTAATGATGAACTTTAACTCTAGGCCTTCAGAACTCAGTCATATTTTGCTTTCTCTCTATCTGGTGAGAGATGGTCAGGCCTCCTTGTAACCCCATCCTTCTCTCTGACACTATTTCCACTGCTGCCCACATTAGGGGTTTGTAGGCTGGGCAGCCTTTGGTCAGCTGTGTACTTGTTCTAGAGATATTACCCTAGCTTAGACAGTTTTTGCAGGACCTCAGTGGCCTCTCAGTGGTGACAGATCTGCACCTTTGGAGGACAGATCTGCATTTTGGAAGCGGTCGGAAGCCATTTGGGGCTTGCTCAGATGAACAGAATGTTAGCAATGGCAGGAGCTTTTGAGTTCATTGATTCTAACTCTCTCATTCTACAGAGGAGGAGAGTAATCAAACTGTGAAGCATTATTTTGATGTTATTTGGAAACAGGAGTGTCTGTAACAAGAAGACTCTGGACCTAATAGACCAGAACTTATGAGACTTGTTGGATGCTGAAGTTGGAGCTATTGGAGAGAGCTGATAGGATCACATGACTGCCATCCCCAGTGTTTGTTAACTGGCCAAAAGACACTCTGGCTCTTCTCAGCACCTTTACTTGGCTCATTGAGCACTACCTCTCCCTAGGGAGCTGACCGTACCAGGAAAATTGCAGAGTTCCAGTGACTCTGAGTGGACAGTGCTTGAGGAATGACTGTGTGTGTCCAGGAGAGTGGGCTGTGGGGGCTGGGCTCCTGCAGACCCTCACATGCATTGGCTGTAAATGTCTTCCGGTAAAAACAGCTCTCCCTCCTTTCCAGCCATGCTTTTGGCTGGACTTGTGTAACCTCTGTGACACTGAGATCCAGGCATCTGGGATAAAATGTTTCTCTGTTCAATTGATTGCTCAGACTATAAGAAGTGCCTGTCTTCATTTCATTGAGTCATTCTTGTTTTCTAGAGGAAAAATAAAGAATGGTAGTAAGATAGCTCTAGGAAGGAATGAAATCAGCCAAGTAACTAAGCTGATTGTTGCACTGTGCTTTGTGTAGAGTTTTGTAGATTTTCTCACTGAATCCTCCTACAATTCCTGCCTGGTAGCAGTTATTGTGCCCATGTTAGAGATGGGGAAACTGGGGCCCAAAAAGTTTAGGCAATATTCCTGGCGTCATGGTGCTGGCAAGCAGGAGGCCAGGAATCCTGTCCTGATTTGGATGGCACACATTGTCCATTGCAATACCTGCACCATCTCCTGAGCAGATGAGTCCAGGAAGCTCCTGTCATGTGACGCTCAGTTGCCATTGCTTAGGAAGCAGCTGGGCACTGAAGGAAGCTTTTGGGAGTTGGAATCAGTTGACCTGGGTTTGCGTTCCAGCCCTGTCACTTGCTCACTTAACCTCTCCGAGTCTCTATTTCCTCAATTTTATGACAGAGATGAAGTACCTATGTCAGAAGGTCGTTGCAAGGATGAAATGAAATAGCTCAAGGGAAAGTGTTTTGTATAAAGCAGTATGCAAATATTAGTTACTTAAATGCCACTGTGACTTAGGGTGGCAGTCTTCCGGGAAGCCAATTACTGAGCCCCTGCATGTGCCAAAGTCTTGATCCATGACCTCAAGAAACTCGGAATTTTGGTGGGGACGGAACACTGTGGAAGTCAGAGGGTACAAGGCAGACTGTGCTGTGGAGACAGGAAGCCACAGAAAATCAGAGAAAACCACATCCCTGGAGGATGAGCATGAGACGGCCCTGTGCAGGGCGCAGGGTTGAGCTTTGAGGGGTCTAGAGAGGAAAGATGCCGGGAGTGAGGGGGGATTTGTGAGAACTCTGTAGACTTCGATTTCTGAAAAAGCATCTGTAGGTTAGAGTTCTCTTGGGGCCTGGTGATTATTTGCCATACAGCAGCAGTTCTCAAAGTGTGGGCTAGGAACCCTGAGGGGGTCCCTGTGGCCCTTTTTCGGAGATTAATGAATACAGAACTAATTCCTAATGTTTGCCCTTTTTACTGTCATTTTCTTACAAGTGTATAGTGGGAGGGAAGAACACATAGCATGTGTTCTTGTAACAGATTGAATGCTGTTACAGATTGAAACAGGTCTCAGAATAGTTGTCTTTTATTAAGCCAGAGATTAAAGAGGTTTGCACACATAGGAAAGGAAAATGATGCCAATTTACTCACTAAATCGTTGCTTTTCATAAAATTACATTGTTTATGTTAATACATAATAGGGTTATTATTGTTACTTTAAAATTAGTTCAGAAATATGCAAACTTTTTGCAGATACAATTTCAAATATGATACATGTTGCTAGATATAATTCATTCTCTTGGGGTTTTTAGTAGCTTTTAAAAGTATGAAGGAGTCCTAAGTCCTAAAAGTTTGGAACATGTGTTCTGATGTGAAGACATAGTTAAAGTCACACAGACTCCTAAAATGCGTTGGCACCAAAATATAGATCCATTTGTATCTGAAGACATCTATGTCCAAGAAGTTCAAGATGATAAAACCCAGTGTTGGCAAGTGTGCGGTGAAACTAGTACTCGTACACATCGGCCATGTAGGCAAGTTCATAACAAGAATCTGAATGAGAATTTTTACCCTTTGAACTAGTAACTGCACTTACATAATTGACTCCAAGAAACAAAGGCACATATAGAGATTTATATACCACTATACACATTCCACTTATTTAATGGAAGAATTTAGCCAAAAACTGACCAACTGGCTAGTGAAGATAGTTAAAGTCAATTGTGATACAGTCGTACATTGGAAGGTTGAAAAGTTTTTAAAATATTATTCTTGGAAAGCACTGAGCAGCATGGGTAGTGTTTACAGTATTATCTTAAGTGAAAAAGTGGGATCCTAACTTTTTGCAAAACACCACAGATTAACATAAAAGACACAAGAAAATGTGAACTGAGTTTTCTCTGGATGATGTGGTTATAGTCGATGTCTGTGTCTACATTATTCTTTTTTATATTTTAATATATTCCAACTGTAAATATTCAGTACTTTTATCTTTCAAGATGGCGCCAGAAGCTGAGTGCAGTGGCACACCCTTTGATTCCAGCATGCTGAGAGGCTGAGGCAGGAGTATGGCAAGTTTAAACCCAGGCTGGGCAGGTTAACAACATAGTTAGACCCTATCTCAAAATAAAAAATGCAAAAGGGTGGGAGACGTGGGAAGGTCCAGTGTGAAGGCTCTGGGTTCAATCCCCAGTAATGGAAAAAAAAAGAAAAAAAGAAAAGCGTGTGTGACATTCCTTTATCCAAGGCCAGTGGACCACCTACTGAGCCAGTCCAGGTCACCTGGTTCATGTGAGTGCTGCCTCTGATTTTGTAGAGGACATTTGTCTATGAGCCACAGCAGTGGTTTAAGGAATACTAAGACTTGAGGATAAACCCAACTTTCAGCTAATTGCTTTTCTTTCCTCGGCCTTTCAAAGGAAAGCTCTAAACAGCTGGGATTGCTTCTCGTACCTTACAGCTCTGTTGTGTTGTCAGGAGCATTCAGTGTGCGGAACACAGGTCCAGGATGTCAATTGTTTATTTAAATAATGCTGTGTAGCTGACAGTGGAGAGGGCACAGCAGTCACTCAGGAGTCCTTTTAACAATGAGAAATGAGGGCTGGGAACATAGCTCAGCGGTACAAGTGCCTGCCTAGCAAGCGCAAGGTCCTGAGTTCAATTCCCAGTACCAAGAAAAAACAAAACAAAAACACAATGAGAAATGAAACTCAGGTTTCAGGTCCACAGGAGATGGGATGACACAGTGTTGGACTTTCGGAAAGGGGAGCCTCAGTTCATGCCTTGGTGTCTGAGAATTTCTGCTTCTCCCCTCCCAGGTCGGCGATGGCAGGAGTTGGAAGACCTTCATCTATTTTTCCCCTACACGGCCAGTAGGAGCCCACTCCCACAGCCTGGCATGGCAGAACACCGGCTTTGTTGTCTGTGTCTCCCAGTGAGCATTTTCACAGTCGAAAAGGAATCTGGGGCCGGTGAGATGGCTCAGTGGCGTTAGCGCCTGCCTGGCAAGCGCGAGGGCCCGAGTTCGACTCCCGGTACCCGCATACGAAAAAAGGGCCGGTGATATTGCTCAGCGGCATGGGCGCCTGCTGGTGCATGAGGTCCTGAGGTCGACCCCCGGTACCCACAAAAAAAAAAAAAAAGAAAAAGGGAATCTGTCCGTGCCAATACTTTCAGTTCCTGGGCTGCATTTTCTCATTTTGAATATTGACCCTGTGTGGCATTGTTGGGCAGGTTGGAGGTGTTAAAAGTGACATCCAAGGCAGCCCCTTGATCTCAGAGGACTTACTGTATCTGGAGAAAGAAACTTGCTGTGCAAAAAGTTAAATAATGGCATAGCACAACAGCAGAAGAGAAGAGATTATGTCCCCAGAGAGCAGATGCGTACCTTCTGACAGTGGCACGTGCTCAGATCTGGGGACAGTGGCAAGGGGATGAGACTGTGCAAGGAGGAGGGCTTACAAACAGAGACACTCTCCTCTCTCTGGGGCTGAGCGCTCTGGGGAGTGGAGACTTGACTTAACTGATAAAGTAATTAAAGACAGCATCAAGTGCCCTCTATGCAGGAGGTGTCATGCTTATCACTGAGAAGGAAAAGATTTTGAAATGAATGAAACAAGGGATTTGAGTTCCGAGGGCCAGGAGATGGTCTGAAGGCTCCTCCCAGTCCTCATACCTCCATTTGGTGGCTGTGCTTTTATCCTGGAGGTTTCTGGCTGAGTACACACAGGCACAATTGTACAGGGTCGCAGGACCCAACTTTCTGTGTGGAATTTATAGGGAAATGGAGAAGGTCTGCTTTCCAGGGACACCTTGGTGAAACAGTCCAGCACCTTCTATTGTGAGCCTCATTACTTTTGTCCCCAGGAAAACATGGTGAAAATGTTGAGTCCATTTTCCCTAGACTTCACTTTGTAAGCGTTGGCCCCCTGCTGGAGGCTAGCGGTGATTATGTGTAGCATTTTCTCCAGCCTCCCATGGGCCTGTTCCTAGTTTACGGATGATAGGATGGGAAGGGGCGGCAGTAGGTGTCTACTGGTGGGCGTGCATCTGTACCTCAGCAGATATTTGCCTGGAAATGCTACAAGACACTTTCTCCTCCAGTGATGATACTGTTGGTTTGTCACAGGGTTTTCCAACAGCTGACAGTGAGCTTCCTGATTTGGGGGCTATTGAAGCTTCACAAAAATCCTACAAGGCAGTATTTGTATTCCCATTGAGCGGATATGAAACACGAGACTTCTGTAATTAGCCTGAGTTTCCACAGGCGGGATTTGAAACCAAATCTGCTTGACTCTGAAATGAATCCTCTTATGATTATGGCTGTCTGCCTTTCTGAACACAAATGCTTATGTGTAATAGGATTCCCTCACAGATGTGTTAATTTACCGATCTGCATTGTGACCACTCAGTGCCAACCACTGTATTACTGTGACTTTTAACTGTGTGAGTGTTATCCGGGTACATTTCATTTTCGAATGTGTCATCATTACAAACTCAAGTCCCTATAGCCACCCCTCCCAGTTCCCTACCCGGAGGCCACAGCTTTTGCCAGCTAATTGTGTTTTTCTCTACATTTTATATGCATTTTGTATGTGCCTATACTTAATGAAAATATATTATTTTGTTGTGTTGGCATACACCATGTCTCTTTTTAATAGTTTAATATATTATTATTCAAGAGACATTTTTAAAAAATTAAGATTAATGTCTTAGAGGTTTTTCTAGGTCAGTCACCTTGATATCTTTCCTCAATGACTGTCATAACATTTTGTTCACACAAAGTGGCAGTGACTTATAGGAGATCACACCTTCTCATACACAGACTTTTGTTCTTCTTTTTCTTTTCTCCACAGGACTTCTTGCCTACCTTGACTAGTATGATACAAACAGACCTCTTGGCCGGCAGGTTGGGAATGTTTAGCATTTTGAATTCTAGATACAACCCAATACCCTGGTTGTCTGAACTGAGGTTCCGTAGTCAGCACGCAGGTGCCCTGGTCACACACGGATCTGAATGTTGGTGCTGCCCCACATCCCTCCACCCCAGAAGAGGTTCTGTGATGGTGCTGCGGTTAGGGCCATATTTTGTCTGATCTAATCCTGCATGATTCTAGCCTCCAGGCTCAGGCAGCCTTTAGTGTTTTGCATTTAGAACCAGAGTTGACTCTCATTCCTGTGTCTGGGGCAGGAGGAAGGATGGGTGAATCAATGACCTTGTCTCGTGGTGCCACTCTTTGTGGATTTAGATAATGCAGCCATGGAGCCACACGAGAGGAGGTCCCTGTGTGAGTATATCTTGGCATCAGCTGGCCTGTGGTTTTCCTGAAGCACACGGTGGGACCAGTAGCCACTCAGAGAACGAAGCTGTTTAAATTGCTTGCTTTTGGCTTGAGGTCTAGAGTTAGTTATCTGGCTGGGTATTTGTGGTCAGGCTGGGCTTCTGCCATTGCAAAGATAACACTGAATGTGGCTTTGGGCACCGGCTCTCAGCTGAGGAGGGAGCAGGCCAGAGGGGGAGCATCGATGGTTTTCTGTGACAGACTCCGGGCAGCATTGGTCTGGAGCTGTGCTGCGGACACTCTTGACCCTGACCTTGGCACGGGCTGTGGTTACCACATGCTGGAGCCCTTAATTGCTCGTGGGCTTTGATTTTGGCTTTCCTCTGTGTATTTTAGTGGAATGCGTTCTGAGGAGTGGCTGGTGAGTGCTTCCTGAGACCTGGCATTTTGAAGGATGATTCTGTCGTGATTCCCAGGGAGCCTGACCATATTGTACTTTCACGGTGACAATAGAAACAGTGGCCCATGATCATCTCCTGATTTATTGGGCATTCACATGCTGAACCCCTGATTAAATGTAAGGAGTATAAATCACAAATAAGAAAACAAGGTGATTGTGTTTAAGAATAATACAATTTAGGGTATTCATAAAAATGACAGCCATGGGCCGGTGAGACGGCTCAGCGGCTTAAGCGCCTGCCTTGCAAGCGCGAAGGCCCGAGTTCGACTCCCGGATCCCACATACGAAAAACGGGCCGGTGATATCGCTCAGCGGCACGGGTGCCTGTTGGCGCGCGAGGTCCTGAGGTCGTCCCCCCGGTACCCACAAAAAAAAAAAAAAAATGACAGCCACAAGCATTTATGGATCTGTGGCTTTTGACAGATGCTAGGCGAAGTCTCTGTTGAATCTTCATAACCACCTTGCTCTCTGAGCTTAGGTGTGGAGACTTGCAGAGTTCACATGGAAGGCACTGGCTCTGAGTTCCCTTGTTTTTGTAAAACATTGCCAGGCTTGCTTTCTCAGAACCATGCTCTGCATTTTCAGAAATTAAAAAAATCATTTCTTATTTTTTTCTTGAGCAGCTTTTAGGAATTGCTGAAAGTGCAAAAGCACACAGAGAATAAACGGGGAACTCCTAGGTGCTGTTGCTATAAATGCAGAGGAGGGAGTGGGCTGGAGTTGTAGGAAAAATCTTCACAGTGTAATCAGTGTTGGAGCTGGGAGTCATAAAGGAAAAAGTCTGGGTGATTGCACAAGAGAGCAGGAAATGGGAGGTTGAAAGGGCAGACTACGGAGGCCTTGAATGGCAGATAGGGCAGGCATTTGACCTGCCATGGCAGACAGGCAGAGAAGTCTGAGCTAGGTCATAAGATACCCAGGCAGGAATCTGGGGAAATTGTTTTAGGAACAAAACAATTGTTCCTGTACCCTGGCTGGGTGGGAGCCTGGTTGGGTGGAATAGAAGTGGGGGCTGATACTGTATCCAGCCAGCCTAGTGGCCTGCAAATCACAGACCTCTTGCTTTTGCAAATAGACTCACTGTAACACAGTCACCCCTGTCATTCACTGGTCGTGTTGGATTTGCTTTCAGCCAGGAGGGCAGAATTGGACAAAGAAGCTCTCAGCTTACCCTGGAGTTATATCTTGATGGACCCATCATAAATTGAAAATATCATAAG
This sequence comes from Erethizon dorsatum, assembly GCA_028451465.1. Taxonomy (NCBI): domain Eukaryota; kingdom Metazoa; phylum Chordata; class Mammalia; order Rodentia; family Erethizontidae; genus Erethizon; species Erethizon dorsatum. Next base: position 89,757,955 of record CM051822.1, read on the forward strand.
TAAAAATTCATTTTACAGACCAGAAAGCAGGAGACACAGATGGGTATTGTGAGGACATGATGGGATGCAAAAACACAATATCCGAACACCCTGGCAGCACATTGGTTCCTCTCAGAAGGGTGTGCTGACAATGCCCAGCGCTGTGAGGGGCCTCTGACCACATGTTGCCAACAAAATCCTGCGTTCCCAGTGTGGGCTCTACTGAACCATCGCAAAGTCATATATTGCAAATCAAACCATTGCAAGTTAGGGACCATGGTACCCGTGGCCGAGGTTTGTGAAATGTAAAATATTTACTGTTTGGCCCTTTACAGAAAACAGTTTGCCAACCTAGGTTTGAGCTACTTATCAGTGGCCAGAAAGGAGAAGCCTGACATGGGGTAGATGCTGGGATTAATAGATCTGTGTTGACAAAAGACCAAAACTAAACAAAAATTGCTATTAAGAAGAGAAATTCTCAGAACAGTGGTCATTGGCTAATTTTGGAGTCCATCACACAGAACGGAGTCTACTGAGATGGGGAAGAGAGGCTGAAAGGAGACTCAAGGTCTTATACTCAAAGACGTCTTCATTTTGCAGAGCTCAGGGGCCGGAGGAGGAAAGGGACAGAGGAGGGGCTGAGGAGCTCAGGTATAAGCAAGCGGAAGATGATGCCAGGCTAAGGAGAGCCATGTGCCCACCCCCTTGCACAACATCTGGTGGTGCCCTGAGAACTGGCAGAGAGCACTGCAGAGCCTTTTCACCTCTGGAAGAATGTGGCATGGGGAGTGGGGGTACTAGGCTATAGCTCAGCTCTCCTGGTTGGCTGGTAGTTCTGCCGTGGCAGAAACTTTTTCTTTTCTGCTCTTTCGCTTTTAAAATAGCAACCCATCTGTTGGTGGCCACCAGCTCCCTGAGCCCCGGAAATTCATGAAAGGAGTGGTGCTTGCTGAGTGAATGAAAAGTATACTACTTTCACACTTCCTCTTCTGAGATTGTCATTGGTAGTGTGGTCCTGAGAGAGTAGCCAGGCACATGCGGGTCTGGCCAGCAGTGCACCAGTCTTCACGGAAACTGTCTGACACCTGTCAGGATGAGGGGAGAGGTCTGTGACTGGGTGGGGGGGGTTTCAGCCTGGGAGTCAGTATCCTCCCTAGAATAGCCCCATGCGCATCTGGGAAGCAGAAGAGCGAGGTCCCTCCTCTCTCGGGGTACCTGGCAGTGTAGTGTGAGTGATCAGGCAAAGGATGCAGGGGGCCCTGGGCAGGCGGAGGAGCCCTGGAACGCTGTCTCTTTGGAAGTTCAGCCTTGTTGGAGAAAATGTTGTCAATATCCAGCAAGGTAGAAGTTACACTAGAGAAGAGCATGACCCAGTGATTCCACAAGGAGATACCTCCAGAAAACACTTTTTTTTCACAAATGCATAAGAAGCCATGCACAACATATGTCCATTGCAACGTGCCACACATGTGCGTGCACACACCCACACACACACAGTGTGATGGAGCTGGAGTAACGTGGGCTCTGGGGCGGCACACAGCTCATGTGCTGCTGTCCAGGTTAGCTGTGTGCGTGAGCAACGGCAAACACAGACTGGCAGAGTGCCGGCCTGTGGTGGGTGCTCAGTACACGTGTCAGTGCACTGAGCACTTCTGTTTTATAAACCACTGTCGAAATTTGGGAGGCTTGGTTTTCCTGCAGTGAGTTGAGCCTGTTTCCTCTAAATGACCCCTGCCCTGGCACATGTCTGTAGCTCCAAGGTAGAAGGTGGTTTGCTTTGTTTTGGAGCAAGTTCTGGGGCACAGCTGTCTTTGGCCATAAGGCTGAGACCTCTCTGCCATCTGCTCCTCTCCTCAGGCCAAGTGGGCCCGTGGAATGCTGCAGTCAAGGCTGTGTGCAGCATCCATGCTGAAAGGACAGTCGAGGGTACCTCGGATTCCATAGGCCTCCTGGCTCCTGGGGGTGTCTTCAGTGTCAAAGTGAATGAGCAGACTGCCGGAGGCCGGAGGAGGATGAGAGGTAGGGAGCAGCCTTTGTTGGGAAGTCCCTACTCTCAGTAGTCACTTTTGGAGAAGAGCAAGGGCGGTGTTAATCTGGCTTGTGCAGAGGGGCTGTGTGTGGTGCTAAGCACGCTGCCTTTGACGAGGGCTATTTGGGTTCTAGAAGGAAGTTCGTTATGATATCAGTCATGCGGGGAGCCCTGAGAATTGAGCTCATACAAGATGCTTGCTACAGATAGTGTGGGGAGAGTCACTAGTTGGAAAACAGCAGAGCACCGTATTGGTGAGATAATAAAATTTAAGGTCTATGAGGGGCCTTATGATTATCCAAGTTAAATGTCTCATGCTGTAGAATGGGACTCGGCAAAGCTTCTCTTCACCAAATTCTGGTCAGTCTCTTCTGAGCTCTAACTAGGCTCTAACCTTGGGCATATTCTCAAGAGCCCAATTTTAGCAAAAATGCTAACAGTTTAGCCTGAATTCCTCAGCTTGGCTGTGTGATTAAAGTCTTCATCCTCCACTGTCCCCCAGGTAGTATTTGCGCATTCTGCAGAAATTCTATTAGGTGAGTTTAACAAAGAATTACCCCAGCCCCTCAGGAATTTTCCATCCACTGACCCCTACCCTGCTCCTTGGTTATAAATTCCTGCTTTTCTTTGTATTTGGAGTTGAACCAAATCTCTCTCTCCTACTGCAGACCCCATTGAAATATTATTTGTACTTATTGTAGATGTTTTGAACAAAGTCTGGCTTAACATTTTAATGGGAGCCAGAATAGTTTTTTTTTTCTATCACAGGCTTAGAGAAGTGGCTTGTCCCGGGTAACACTTGGAGTAAATATGTCAGTTCTAGCATTTGGATTTCCAGATTTCAAGCTCAATGTTTTCTTCTCACACCATGATGTATCTTTGCTATAAGGAATGTAGAACCAAGAAGTAATTCATTCTATAAAATACTTTCATTTGTGTTAATAAAAGCAAGCACTGACAGTCTCTTGAGATCATGGTTTGTCTCTTATGCTGCACCAGGGAACATAGTTGCTCAGCGTGATGGGTCACCTACCTGGTCATTTCATCTTCACCCTGGCACGAGTGAATTGCAAATCCTTCCTTGGCCCCAGATGCTCAGCGGTCTGTGCAGTCTTGGTAGAATCCACTGTGCCCCGAGCGGTTTCTAGGAATGGCTGTGTGTTGAGTTATCACTGAACCTTACCAGTTGGTTAAGAACTTCGGAGTAGGTTTGTACCAACTCATACATTCACGCGTCCATTCACTCATACAAATAAAGGCAAAGTAAAGCAACGCCGTAATGGTTTACAGACTTGACTCTTTCCATGATTCTGGTTGCAAACCGAGTTGGACGAGAACTGAATCAAATTCAATGGTTAGGTTCAATGTTGCCCTTATGGGGAAATTTGATTTGGTTCTCTTCCAGTTCAGTTTGCAACCGGAATCATGGAGAGGACTGAGTTCGTGAGCCAAGACACTGCTGTATCTGAACTTTCTTTTTACCAGGAATGACACAAGGCATTCCTGTTATTATAAGTAATGCTTCTTATTCATAAGGAGTTATCAGTCAAGAAAGAACCCAGAATAAAGACTATATTGATGAAAAATAGGATGATTGGTAATAGAATATGTACCAAGGTGGCATGAGAATACAAATGGGAATTGTGATTAATTTCCCTGTAAGAAAGTTAGAAGAATGATGGCATTAGAGTTAGGTGTTGAAAGTCAGAGGAAAGTTTAACAAGAAGAAGAAAGGATGGCTGGTTTGGATAAAGGGAATGATGTATACAGAAGTGGAGGGCAGCGAAAATGCAGGACACATTTAGGAAAGTTCAGTGAGAGAGGAGTAGAAGAGCAAGTGGCTGGAAATGGATCCTGTAAGGGAGACTGAAACTAGATTTTACAAGACTAAGCTTGGACAATGAAGCTCGACAGCACGCAGGCAGTGGGTGATCACTGGCCTGGGAGCGAGGTGGACAGATCCTGGTGAATAAGATATAAGCTGATAACAGAATGGAGGATGGGGGAGGGAGGGAGAAGAGCATCAGAGAGTTTGTATCTCACACACACACAAAATACTGTATGAGCCACACAGTGGCATGGAAATGGAGAGGACATCAGGGATCCAAGTTATTTAGGAGATAGAATCAGGAAGACTTGGAGGCTGAGCTGGTTTTGAGCCATAAAGGCAAAGAGAAATATTGGGCATGATTCCACGGCTCTGTGCTTGAGGTGGACAGGACACCCGTAAGAAGCCAGCCTTTTGGGGCCTGATTATTAAAGTTAGCATAACTGATGCCCATGTGGCCAGCAGCCTAGGGAGGGATTTGAAATACTGACATTTATTTATTCAGTAATGTGCTGATTGTATATAATGTGTAAGGGCCTCTTCTGCACCTTTTCCTTATTTTTTTAACATTTCAGTTTACTGCATCCTGTTACTGGTTATGTTTTTGCATCCTTACAAATGCTTATGAGATTAAATTAGCTCCATTTTTCATATAAGAAGTATGCAGTTTCAGCAGGTTAAGTAACTTGCACATGGTCATGAAATCAGAGAGCTGCAGATCTAGGAATGAAAGTGAGATTTTGCTACACCCAAAGTTTATGTATGAACTTTGTCCTTAAATTACCTTGTATATGAGGGAACAGAACCTGAAGGAAATAATCAAAACACTGTCACAGATTAGAAAGGAGATATATATGGTGCACCTTGGATGCAGAAGGATGGGGGGCAATGTGTTCTCGTGCACAGGAGAGATGAGTAGTGTTTGGGAAAAAGGCTAGTGTGTAAAGCCTTGTCAGAGAAGCTGGGGGTGACTGTTTGGCAGAGCCTGAAGGTAGGGAGTGTGCTGGGTTGCCTAGGGGTGGGGAAACTCTTATAGGTCATTGCATATTTGTGCTGCTAGCCTTTTCAAGCTAAGCTCTGGGACAAGGCAGGACCAGATTAGAGTTTGGAGATAGATAAAGGCTTAAAAAAAAATGCAGTGGCACCTGGTTTTGGTTACAAAACCAAAGCCAGGCACAGAGCTAGAGCCATGGACTGAGATCAAGACAGAATGCAAAAACAAGGTCAGCTGACCATGGAGAAAATGTGCTGGCCTCTGTGCCCTTCCTGTATCTGAGTGGGAGAAGTGTCCCAGCTGTAGCCAAGGAAGGAGATGGCAAAAACGTGGTGACACCCTGATGATTGCTGTGGGAGCGGGACCAGGCGGAAGATGTGACAGACCCCACTACTCTCACACCACTCTTTGGCACCTTCTTTCCCTCTGCCACTGTGGAAGGGCAGGGTAGAGAGGAAGGAGCCATGGGGTGACCTGCTTTTGCTCTTTAAGCTGTTAATTGAGGTCAGTGTGCAGGAAATTAGGCTCAGAGAAGGAGCAGGTACCCAGGAGGAAAACCGGAAGGGTGGACTACTAGAAGCAGTTCCGTGTCACTGGCTTTTCAGCCTGGGCACACCATTGCCCCTATGTAAAGCATCAAACACTCTGTCTGGAGTGAGTTTGTTTGGCCATTGGCCCCCACAAGTTCCTGGGGACTTTCTGCCCTTGTGAGAGTCCCCTTGCTTCAGGCTTAGTGAAAGGAATATGATGTTGGTTGAAGTCCAGGAACGGTCTGGCATCCTCTCACTGGCCTCCACCTGAAGCTCCTGTACAGGGGGCCGGGCAGTGGGAACTTGGCCCCCTGTTCAGCACCCTACAGAGAGCCCCATGAGAGGCAGGTAGTCTGCAGCAGCTCATTTTACTGCACAACTTCACAAAGGGCACGAAAGTGGGTCTCTGAGAAAGGCCGTGAGCGAAGAGGAACAAGTTTAGGTAGTAAGCAGATGCATTCATCTAATTGCTCTTCTCAAATTAATGAGGCTTTTTATCTCTGAAGAACACTTTTAAGCACTTACGAGATTTGGGAACAAAGATGCAGAACTGGGGAGCATGACTCCCCTTTAGACATCATCCCCTGCTCGATAAAAACAATCTCTCCTTTTTTCTTTTCTTTTTTCTCTTTCTTCTTACTGCAGGTCAACAGATTACGGCACCACCTATGAAAAGCTGAATGACAAAGTGGGTTTGAAGACTGTTCTCAGTTACCTCTATGTCAATCCCACCAACAAAAGGAAGGTAAGAGGCAGGGGCAGTGGCCCTGAGCACTCCTACTGGGTAGCAGCACTGCTGAGAGCCAGGAGTTAAGAAAAAAAAAAGAAAAAAACTCACGGAATCAGTTTTAGAGCACCTGGTTTATATGCTGGGAACTTCACATGCACCGTTGGTAATTTTTTGTTACTGAGAATTGAACCCAGGGAGCTATATCGCTAGCCCTTTTTAAGATTTTTAATTTGAGACATGGTCTGGCTAAGTTGCCCAGACTGGCCTCAAATTTGCGACCTTCCTGCTTCACCTTCTCAGGTAGTTGGGATTATAAGCACACACCATTGCGCCTAGCAGTTGACAGTAATAATAATGAGGACCACAATAGCAAGAGCAGCACTAGCAGTAAAATTATATGGCTATGGAAAGGGTTTCTCTAAACCAGGAATGGTGCTGAGTACTTCACCTGTCTTACCTCGTTTATGTACACAGTGAATCTATAGGTTAGAGATTATTCTTGTCACACTTTACAGGTAAAGAAACTGAAGCTAACATAAATTAAGTGATCTTCTAGCTTGAAGCAGACAGTGGTTAAGTAGCAGCTTTAGAATTAAGCACGAGTCTACTCTCCTTCAGAGTCGAGTCTTTCTGCAGTCCCCCTCTTGCTGGTCTAGTTTTGGAGCGCATCTTACTCACATGGAGTACCTTTCCTGGCTCAGCTGGCTCTTGTGCTTCTCTTTCTTCATACCTACTAGCTAGGATGAACTCATGGAAGGCTCAGACCTTGGTCATGGAGGCCCACTTAGAAGAGGAGTCCTAGATTCAGTGGAACAGTGGATGGTTTCAGAAAATAAATGCTGTAGTACAATACTGGATTTTAGAAGATGGAATCTTTCCCCAACTAGGAAAGCTCTTCTGTTTAGACACTTAAGCAGACCTGCATCATAATGACCATATGCGTGGTCATTTTCATATTTCTAGGAGGATGGAAATTCAGTTTGCATTCAGCACTGGTCTTGCAAACCCTGTTTCATCCAGGCAGGCTGAGGAGAGCACCTCCTTCCACTGCAGACCCCCCTGATCTTTGATGCCAATGTGGTAGAGTCCAAACCGTGGCTGAGAATGATAGTTTATGCTGCTCAGTGCAGAACAGCTTCAACTTCAACCCTTTGCATTATAACACACAGCTTCATGTCTTCTCTTTCTTTCCTCTCGATGACCCTAAATACACCCAAGCAAGGGAGGAAGCTGGTTTTCTGGTCCCTGATTGAGCATTGGTGGTTGATAGTTCAGAGGTCCAGCCAGCTCCACGGGTTCCCAGACACCCAGACAGTACCCAATGTCCAAGTGCCAAATCCTTGGTAGGCAGGATGGCTGATATTACACCTGTTACTAGCTTCATCTGAGTAGTTTCTGTTTGTTTTATCCCAAAGTTTTGGCATGTTCACATGTTGCAGTGTTGTTATTTGAACTGTTGAATGTTAAAGCTAGAAGGGATAATAGAGTTCATCTTTTCCAGTGCTTATTAGCAGGTTTTGAACTGCAATCCTTTTGCAGATGTGATTGAAGTTGTAGACCTTCTCTCTAGAAATAGGCCTGTACCATAAGCAAATTTTTAGACATTTTGAGGGGTTTGCGAATACCCCAAATCCCACTCATAGATGTAAGACATCCATGGAGTCCCGGGTTAAAATCATTCATCTTTAATAACAACCTCATTTTACAGATGAGAAATCTGAATCCTAAAAGTCCACATAGCCAGGCAGAAAAAGGAGCCAGGATCGGAACCCAGAACTCTTGATTCTCAGTGCAGACGGATTTGCATCAGTCCATCCTTTGTACCCTTTCCTCATGCAGTTGTAGCCCAGGGGGGGTGAAACTGTTTCATGATCAGGAATGTTATGGCTTGTGTCTAGATGTCCCCCCAAAGCCTCATGCAGTCATAGGTGGGGCTGGATCTAGAGTGTGATTGATTCACGGTGCAATGCTAAGATTAAGGATGCTAGAATTAATGGTGGGTGATTACTAAATCAGTCCAATGATTGGTTTGGCACTGACCTAATCCCAATAACATGGATACAATATAAGGGGCAGAAAGAGGCATGTCTTGTCCCTTGCTTGCTTTGCTACTTTCTGCCCACTGTAAACTGTTTTTCCTCTGCAATGCCTGTCTGCCATGACCCCCTGCCTTGGAGCCCGCCAATGACAGACTGAAACCTCTACAGACTGTGAGCTAAATAAACCTTCCTCCTTTAACTTTGGGTGTTGGGTATTTTGTCTCAGCAATGAGAAAACTGAGACAAGGAACTAAAGCTTGGTCCATGTCCATAATGGATACATAAGATAAGTTAACTGAATCAAGTCCGTGATGATGTATCGTGATCCTTCCCTCCCCTTCTCCCTTCACTGAGGAGGAAGCTGAGGCCCACAGACAAATGTCCCACACCAAGTACTCAGGTGATGCGGTTGTTGGTCTCCTGACTCCCAGTTTACTGTTCCTCTAATGCCCTCATGGGTGACTTTGGGGTCTGGTAGAATCACAGTGAGTATATTCATGTAACTAGGAGCAGGAACTGGGCATATGGTACAGGAAGATACCCATTAGCACTCAACTCTCTCTTATCTGGACCATAGCAAGACTGATTACATTTCATGTAGATCAGCATCTTTGCAATACTTTTTCTCAGTGGCATATGAAGGATCACACCCATTTACATCCATTTTGGTCTTTCTTTGTCACATGTATTGCTGTTGGAAACTATCCTCCTGATGTTTCTTTTCATGTTTTTCTATTTTTCTTTACTTCTGAGTGTGAACTCTCCTTAGCACAACATAGAAGTTGTTAGTCACAAGGGAGACAGAAGACAAGTCAAGGCAGGTACTCAGGGTTGAAAAAAAGGTAGAGCTGGGGTTTGGAGATCATCAGAATGGAAATGACACCCCAGTTTGTCTTTTTCAAAGGTGATATCCATGCCATGGGCTCTCTGGAGCAATTTCCCACAGGGATTATTGCTCATAAACAAACTAGTTCTGTTTTATTTGTCTCATCTGAAAAACATCACCAAAGTACAGTTAGATACTACCTAAGAGGCATTGACACCAGAAAGTAAAATGCACATTTTTTTCCCACTGAGATTGGAGAAAGACAAATGATAGTCCAATGTCACAAATTTATTTATTTTTTAAATTTTTGTTACTACTTGTTTAGAATACATAATGATCACATTCATCGTGGTGAGCTGGTACATGTACAAAACATATCTTAATTCTTTGTATTTCTCCTCCTCTTCCTCCCTGAATTTATTACTTTTTTGAAACTATCAAGAGAAATTAATGTTCAGAAGGACCTGGTATGATCCTGAACTGTTTTCTAAATTGTCAAGGAAAGATGAAGCTAGATTCTGTTTCATTGTGTTAAGCCGCTTTGATTGTATTTGGAGCTCCTGGATATTGATGACACACACATATTCGGTGGTGTGCAACTCCCCTTTCTCTAGCCACTTAGGTAAAGTGATAGTTTAATATAAATAAAAATACTCTTCTTTATTAATCTAGAGCTTTGCATAATTGTAATGCACCTGTTTTTTAAGTCTTCTTCTTGAATATATATGGAAATTTAAACCTGTGGTCACCTAGATTCTCTTCTCAGCTTGCATTAAGTAAGATTCTTTTGATTCTTTCAATACTCACATTATCTTTAGCTCCCCATGTTTATTGGCCAGCTAATGGCAGTGAACTCCAGCAGATTTTTCAGTTAATCTCATGGAAGCACTTGCTTTACACCTAATGAGTTATTTATTTAACAGATGGCTGCTGCTTTCCTTGGGGGCTATGAACACATCAGATGAGATTTGTTGCCCCTGGCAAAACAGTAAGCTGTGCTTGTAGTTATATAATTGCTCTAAAAGCTAGCTGTTGACATTTTTAACACTTTTTTTTTGATAACATAGAATCTCCCAATATAGAGAGTTAATAAAGCATTAGGTTGAAAGCAAAAGTTAACACGTATATAGTTCATTCTACCAGTAATATCTTAGTTGGCAATAACTGAGCACCTAGTATGCTAAGCTCCTTTTTAGGAGCTTGATTTACATTGTTCTCTAATCCTCTCAGCCACTTTAGACAGCAGTAAGATAAGGAAATAGATTCTGGCAAATTATGCCAAGGTGGTGTTACCATAAATGATGGATCTGCAACAGCCTTCCCACTGGGTGTATTTGGGGGACAAGTTAGTCAAGATACATTCGACAATGCTTGGCTTCCTTAAGGAAGTGGGGATTTGGCCTAGTAGTGTTGTCTTTTTCACAGGCTGTGAGCAGAGTGTCATCATTTTATGTAGCAGACATCATAATTTCCTGTCAAAATGAGAATATTGATATGAAATGCTTGGAGCTGCTCCAGCTGAAGTTGTTCTGGACCATCTTGTGGTTTGGTGGCATCCACATTATTTTAACGACCTTGGCCTGCCCTGGCCTTATTTGATGTGGATTCTGCATCTCTGAATGTTCGCCTCTCTCTGGGCATTGGCCAATTAGATCATCATCTGGGTTTGAGCCCAACTGTATTAAGGGAGCCCAGCATTGCTGGGTATTTCTGAGCCTCACACTTGGAAGATGAAGAGCAGTGCATTAGTTCTGGAAGCAGTAATGCGTCAGGTTTGTCTGTCCAAGGAGGGGCTCCGCTGTGATGAGAGCTGGTGAGCTCCGGCTTGCAGCTTCTCCTTCCCCTCGCAGGAGATAAACATTCCCAGGCCCTCAGAATTCATTACCATCCATTCTTATCCTTAGGCCCATGCAGATTGGAAAATGCCAAGGTCAAGTCCGTGTTTACCAGACCTGTGCTTTGTACAATCAGGCTGAGAACTGTGTGCCTGGACCAGAGAAGACCTTGACTCCTGTAGGTGAATCTATTTGAGAACGAATCTTTGAGTGGACAGGGAAATGGAGGTGTGTTGTCGTCTAATTGCTCTGGCTCAAAAGCAACTGTCACCTGCAGCTTTGGAAACAATGTATTGGTAATGGCAGAGAGAACACACAGGTGTAACTGCCCAGGAATGTGACCAAATTGCTGCAGAGTGCAAGTGTGCTGCCCCTCTGTGTGTGCATGTTGTAAGATCTAACATCAGAATAGAATTGTGACTTCTTTATACTGAACATCTAAGAAAGTCTAGGCACTGGGCTTAGTTCACTACTGTTTTTTTTTTTAAATATGGGTAGCAGAAGTCGAACTCAGGACCTCGCACTTGCCAGCAGGTGCTTGTGCTGTTGAGCAATATCACCGGCCCCTTTTTTTTCCTTTATGTGGGTTCCGGGAGTCAAACTCAGGACCTTGCGCTTGCCAGGCAGATGCTTATGCCGCCGAGCCATCTCACTGGCCCTCATTACTATATTTTAAGTGTCAATATTAGTCTCTTGACTCTGGTAGCCTTATCCCCATTTGACAGGTGAGGAAACAAATGCTCAAGCAGGTAGCCCATCTGTTAGGAAGATAGCTAGTAAGAGGGAGTCTATGAACCCTTGCCACCTCTCCGTGACCTACGGGTTGGCGGCAGTGCCACAGGTATAGATGTCAGGTGAGTTGCAGCCACTACACTATTATCGGTAGCCTCTTGCCTGGGGTTTTCTGCTCATTAGTGTTGCAGCATTAGTTTCTTGGAGGAGAAGGGTAGTGTGAGATGCTCCATTCCTAATTGATTTACCAACGAGAAGGATAATTACTCTCAGGCTACCCTGCAGAAATACAGCGGGATTTACCAGCCAGATTTCTCCGATGAGCACATTGCCCCTGTTGAACTGCTGAGGAGGCTTTGTGTGTGCGGTTGGTGCTGGGTGTACTCGAGTCAATCTCCAGAAACAGCAGCATCGCCCTGAGGTCTCTCTAACGCCTTGGGGAAACAGAACAGAACATTTTAAAATATTGGACTCCTACTTTTTCTGACCCGTGTCTCCCAAGATTGTTGAAGGGTTGGGGAAAGTAAATGGTAGGGTAATATACCTTCAGTTCACAGATATTTAAGCCTTTCACACTAAAACAATGCAGAAAGAAATGAACTTGGGAAGGCAGCCTGAGGCCATTAAGCAGTCTGATAAGCATCCAGCTGTGAGCCAAGTTTTATGTAGGGGGGATGGCTCCAGCTTTCAGAAATGTGCAGTCCATCTGAAAGATGCACACAGGAAAATAGCAAGGCAGAGCTGGAGTCTCCAGGCAACGACAAGGATATCAGCCAGGTAGGGACTTTAGCAGCTCCTCTGCGAAGGGGCTTCCACCACAAGGTTCCAGATGACTATTGTCATAAAAAAATAAGGGTCTGGTGTGGCCAGTTACTCTTAACATCCTTGTTGTTATCTTCTGATTTTATGAGATTTTTCTATGTAGTTTTTTGTATGAAACTTCTGTATTTTGTGATGTTTTAAATAGACTAGAATGTAGAGTTTGGGGTTTGCGTGCTGGCAGGCTGTGCTGCATCTGCTTTTCTAGTTGTCATCATATACCATATTATGAGTGGTAAGAAAGTCTACCTGTGAAAATTTGGAGTTTGCAAAGTGCCCAAAATGGGCACCAAGGGATGAAATTCAGTAGGCTGTCTTGCTGGGGCCTGCATCAGTTGTCCTATTCGAATGGAGCTGGGATGGGGATCACAGACTGGAATTCAGGATCTTCAAGGGCCCTGCTGCCCAGCTACGCCTCTAGTGCTGACCACAGGGGTGCTGGGCCCCCCCTGCCTGCTGCCTGCTTCCAGACTTCCTTGGCAAGGACCTGGCTTCCAGAACCCTGAGTTTTTGAAGAGCCGTACATCCTGCCTTATCCAGAAGGCATGCCGCCTTTACTTTTCCCATCTTCCTCCCTGTCTCTTAAAATCAAACCTGCTGACTGCCTGTGAGAGATTGATTGTTCTGCTGATGGAGAGAAATGGTCCAACTCTTGTTAATTCACAGCCACCTTGTTTTTCTTGCCTCATAAATTAACATAGTTACCAAGAGGCCAGAGCAAGGCATAGGGAGATGTGTTCAGGGGAAAATGTGGGAAAGGAAAAGATAAAGAAAGAAAAGAAGGAAACTTGGACCAAATCTCCTTTGTTTACTGATTTCAAGTCTGCACCGTTTTCTCCTCGGCATGTCCTGAGAGAGAATCAGAGTACCACCACTTCCCCTTCCTTCCCCCCAACCCCTGCAAGCCAGAAGCTCAGATCTCATCTGAGGCTGCAAAATCAGAGGAAGAGAGGATTAATGAGGGGAAAGACACTGGTTCAGGAGTTTCCATCCGCCTGGCAAGTTGACCCAGCAACGAGGGGGCTATGAAGCGTGGTTTGATTCAAACTAATTACTTAAAGGAAAAGAAATCTGGAGTAATTCTTGGAAATTCACTCTTGAGTCACAAAGTCCCTCTCTCAGCAAATACATGTAGGTGGTTCTCTGTGTAAATTACTGCAGTATTCTCTAGCCAAGAATTTATTTAAGGCTCATTAAAATGATTACTAGTTTTTTCTTTTGCATTTTATTTGAAAAGGGGAAGAATATAAACCTGTAGCCTGGCTTTTCTCCAAAGTGCCCTTTAGGGTTTGTATTGAGTATATCATATTTTTTTAAAACAGGATACAATTTGCAATAAGATTATCCAGGCATTTAAGAGCAGTAATAAAAATTACCCACTTACTACACTTTCAGGGGTGTGTGTTTGCTGAACATATTTTTAGTTTGAGTTTTCTTGGCTTGAGGTTTTATGGGTATGCACGTGTGTATGTGCATGTGTGTACCTCTGTGTGTACAGATTTTCAATAAAGACTATTATGAAAACTTCAGAGTTAAAAAATAAAAACAAATCCCCTCATCTACTGTGTAATCTTTGGTTTGGGTGGGAGTAAGGCTTTGCAAGGAAGCTTGAGTTCATGGAAAGTTAATCCTTAGAGGAGAGATTGTACTCAGGGGTGGATGTCACCCATGGGCACTGCCATGGCCATGGCAGGGGTGGTAATAGGAGCAGGATGACAAGGAACAACCCAAAAGAGGGGGCATTGGGGGGACAATAACAATGTGGTGGACATTTATGGGGCCTTTCAAACTGGACCTGGATGACTGGTGGGAAAATGGGGATTTTGCATTCTGAAGACCTCCAGAAAGAAAGCACTGTGTCTCAGTCTGAAAGGAGGAGTGCTACAGTGAGGATGAAGAGAGATGAGACACAGCCAGAGCCCATGGAAGGTAGAGGCAAAAGTTGAGCAGATCTTGGAAAGAAGTTAAGGATTTGGAAAGGAGGGAAAGAAAAGGACAATTTGACAGAAGAGTGTAGGTATGGAAGTATTAATGGATGTGTTTAGTTCAGCAATGGCAATTTGGCAGAGAGATGTGGTAGGACTAGATATTGCAGATTCCCTGAAGCCCATGGGTGGATTTAGCACCCTGTGTGGAAGGCCCGGGAGCCATAGCAGACGTCTGTGTTGGGATATCAGGAGATACCATGAGAGCTGCATGTGAGCAAGGCTGGCCACACGCCTTTTGGAAGCATGAGGTACCTGTGTGAAGCATCCAAGTCTACTGTCTTCTCACCTGCCCTGCACTCTCCAGACCTTTGGGGTGTGTTTTTTGAGCTTCTCAGCAAGAGCCATTTGAGCATTGAGCTGGAGAAGCGGGTGCTGTGGTCTTCCTAATGTTCCAGTGCACAGTGATACAGTAAATGGCTCTCACTGCCCCGAGGTAGAGAGAGCTGTAATGAAACAAGCAGTGCCACCAGGGAAGGGAACGGATTGATTTCTTCTTGGTTCAGCTCAACCAACCAGAGAGATTGCTTCTGGCACACACGCTCGCCCCTGGCCTGTCCATTCATTACTGGCCCAAGGTCAAAAAGACAGAAGTCAGTGCTCAGCACACATTCTGCTGGCAAGCGTGTCTGGGTAATGAAGGGGGACTGGCCTGGGAGCCTCAGGTCTGCCAAATGGCTTGGGGCGGGTCTGAACCAGCAAGTGTCTTTCCTCTATGTTGAGGTCTGAGCTGGAGGCTCAGATGAGACACTGGTCTCAGTGACAAGTTGAGGCTGGATTGGTGCTGTCAGCCTACATGGAGGCCTCCGGAGAACAGCTGCAGGTGGATAGTGCAGTCATCCACAGCATGGGGCTAATGGAGAAGTGGCTCTGCTATCCTATGATGTCCAAACCAGGAAAGGGGAAACCCAAAGTGACGCACGCAGTGATCTCCCCAGATGGCTGGCAGAGGTAAGAGAGAGCAGAGGCCAGTTTAGAACTTAGCTGGCTCCACTCCCTCGTTCTTGCCCAGTGAGGCAGTGGTGTGATATGGTGGAGAGAACCTCACTGTGCAACCCCTGCCTTGCTCACTGCGTGACCCAGAATATATACTTAAATTTCTCATCCGTAACAGAGCTCACATTATTACTATTGTTGTTGTTGTTGTTTTAACACAGCTTTAAGGATTAAAAAATATGAATCATGCAGAGGGCAGAGGACCTGGCATGGAGGGATGCTCGGCCAGGTGACTTCTTTTCCACATTTAAATGCACTGCTCTGGGGCTTTCTCCACTGCTTGGTGATATCTCCCAGTTCCCAGGAGCCCCATACCTGAGTAGCTGGGAGAAGGTATCCATCTCCTCTCAAACCAGCATTAGGCAAATTTCCTTCAACTTCTGAAACAATAAGTTGACTCCTCTGCATTCCTTTTATTGCCTCCCATGTCTACCCTTTGCAACTGTTAATCCTGATATGTCAGCTTCGTTGGATTAAGAAATGCCTAGCAGGTTAGTAGAGCACATGCCTGGGTGTGTTTGGGTGGTTCGTGGATGCTTGGCCTTGGGTGCTATATGTGGTCCCTTGCCCACTGCTTTCTGGCATTCATCCCCTGTTCTGCTTCTCAGCTGCCACGAATAAAGCACCTGTGCTCTACCATGCCCTTCCGCCATGACATTCCTGCCTTGGTTCCAGCTGACTGTGTACTGGAACTGTGAACAAATTACCTCTCTCCCTTTAAGTTGTGGGTGCTAGACATTGTGTCTCAGTAGTAAGAAATCTGACTAATACACCACTGATGGCTTATATCTCATTTATTAAAATATAAATTTGTACCAATGGTTGCCCAGCCATGTGGAGTACGTACAAGGCAAGTTTCCAGCCGTTATCTCCCAAGCCCCATTAAGCAGGCAGAGCTGGTAGTCCAGGAATTCATGTCCAGCTTGGCCTGCTCCTGAGCTCCAGGGAGCCCCTCCTGCATTATCCTCCCCGCACTTGTTCAGACATGAGTCAGACCCACTATTCTTTCTTGGTGTACAGATGATCCTCCTTCACACAACATGGATCTTCCTGTGGAGTGGAGGGCACTGTGTAGGCACTGAAGGCCTGAGCCCCACACTGGGAGACACATTTAGGCGAAGCAGTCATTTGAAAGTGAGAGCTAGGAGAGAGGTGGTAGCTCAGCATCCAAGAGATTGCAGTGGCAGCAGCTACTCCTGACCACTCGACGTCTGCACCAGAAGTTAGTTCCAGGCTGGGCATCAGGAAGAACAATAATTGGTAACATATATTGAGCACTTTTCTCATACAAAGAAAGCATGTAGTAAATACCATCTGTTATCCCTGTTACGGGAGAGAGACATACACAGAAGGAGAGATGGAGAAGAGATGGAGAAGAGATGGAGAGGGAGAGGGAGAGGGAGATCTCCCAGTCCAAGCCAGGATTTGTGCCCAGTTTCCCAACACTGAAGCATATGCTATTAGTCCTGTGTCTTACCAGCCTCCCATGGCTTAGAAGGCACCTGGACCTTCCAGAACTCTCTTTCCTTGTCTTTAAAAGAAAGGAGGATGTGGAAAGGGAAGTGCTTCCTATTAGTCCAACCATGCCATAGTCTTGTGCTGAGAAGTTATAAAAAGTGTTCCTGCTGAGAAGTCCCAGGTGGTGCTGAATTTTCTTAAACAAAGGACAAACAGTATACTGTGGCAGCTGGGGTAGTAAATAGCTGATAGGAAATGCCTTAGCCTTAACTTATTCACAAGGGTATGTGGCAGTGCCATGAGCTGTCATTTCCACCTGGTACCCCCATAGGGAGGGGGCTGGCAGAGTTCCTGAGGGGAACTCCCGCTAGGGCAAGAAGCCACTTTGTTGAGATCCTGGCTCTGCCTCATAGCAGCTCCTGGCCTGGCATGTTATTAAATCTGTTCAAGCTTCTATTTCCTCATTTGTGTGACTGAGGTAATGCTAACACCTGCCTGATATGCTGATGGGAAGATTAAATGACAGATATTTGCAAATGTGTACCAGTGGCGGACCCACGGTACCAGTAAGTAAGTAGTACTTGTTATCACTCTTATCATCATGGTAACCTCAGGACAGCAGGCCTCTGTGTAGAGGACAGTCCCATCTTGGATCCTCATGCGTGTGGTGCACACAGCCTGGGCAGTCCTGGGCCTCTTTCGGCATTCAGTTGTCTAGAGGAGTATAGAGCTGGCAGGTGACTCTGGCTTTCAGTGGCTCAAGCCTATCATTGAATTTAAAAGTGAGTCCCCGTGGGTAAGCTGCTTATCAAGCGTTCACAGCCCCATAAGAATACAACTATGGTTTTGAAAATTGTATTTCAGACCTTAAGTGTAGAGCTTTTCCTATGAAATGACACAGAAAGGCACTGCATGGTACACGGAGACCTGGCAGATAGGTGGCTCAGGAAGATGCTGACAACCAGGTACTCTTGACATTATCAAGTAAATCTAGAGTTTCCAGCGCTCTAGGGTTAGAAGAGGCCAGGTCAAGCTTTCAGACCAGTGTGATTCTGGTGGGGAACTTGCGCTAGGTGTGTCTCTCATGGAAAAGTCCTACATGCCAATTTGGACCACATGTAGCAAGATTCGAAGAGCATTTAAGTCAAAGTTGAATAAGGAGTTTAAAGCACCAGATTGGAGAAGGTCTGCTTACATGCAGAGAGTGAAAAAAGGCTCCGAACAGAAAAACCAGCCTCAGGGTAAGAGAGCAGAAGGCAAGAAACCTGACAGGCCATGGAGTGCAAGACACACCCAGGCCAAGGGTTCAGGACTGACACTGTGAGATTATTGGCAGCCTGATTTCACAGGGTACCTTTCGCTTGTGGCCATGGTAACAGACACTTGATGGTTCAAAGCAGGAAGAATGACCAAAAAAGAATAGTCACATAGGAAGAGTAGCTGAGAGATGGGATGCAATTATCTAAAGTGGCCTTTGGCCTGAACTTCTGATCTTGAATCATCCCAGAGAAGGCAGTAGCAGTGTATATATACAGGAAAGATTTCCTGACTCTGCTCTGGACCTTTGGAAATGAATGAGCTGATGTCACTCCAGGGGTTTAGCCCTGGAAGCTGGGCTTGGGAAAATGAAGCGCTGGCATCTGGTCTCAACTGCCCCACCTTGATCCCAAATCACAGAGCGTTAGCATTCGAGAGCTCAAGAAGACTAGCCTTGCAGACAAAAGGCTGTAAATAGTTATTTCTCTGAAGATTTTCTTGGCATTTATCACTTCTTGACGTGGCTGTCTGGAAAACCTGTCTTGCTTTGGCTGGACCCCGAGCCAGTTGTCATAAAAGTTTTGGAGCACATTCCATGTCATGGTCTTCTCTCGAGCAGCTGTAAAGACCACTTCCCTTCAGCTCCACAGCTGCCTGCATGCAAATATATGCATGTCGAGTTTACCCTGAAGTCTTGGGCCAGTAGTTGGGACTGAACCACTAACGCCTGGAAATGAGGGATAAAGAAATAATGAGAAAGCAGGCTGCCACCCTGATTATGCTTTCAAGAAATTTTTATTTATCTTCAGGAATCACCGTTTTGGTAATGCCAGTCTTCTCTAAGGAACATTCAGCAGCTCCTCAGTGTGCCTGGGAGAAAATTTACATGACCTGTTTAGTAGGCATGTGGTTCCAAGCTTACCTGTCTAGCCTTTTCTTTGCCTTGCTCAACAGTATCAGTTTATGACCTTGGATGCATTTTAATTGCTCCAGACCCCAGGACAGTTCTATAAAATGGGAATCCCACCTCCCTAAGTGTGCCCATACTGAGACCGGGGAGGCCAGGGGAGCCAGAGTGAAGGCCAGCTTCCTACAGCTGCACACCTGTACAGAAGGGGACAGATGCCCTGCCAAAGTGTTCCACTAAGATGAAGGAAGAAATGGATGGCAGTTGTGTAGGGAACCCACAAAGCCTGCCGCACTGCTTCATGGGTTCTTTCGAGAGTCAAATGAGATAAGCCATATACATCGTGCATCTTCCCTATCTGCCATCTTTGTGTCATGACCCTCATGAATAAATGGCCAGTCCACCTACCAAAATTTTCCTCATTTTTCAACATTAAATCTTCCTTCCTCCATGAAGTTTTCCTCTGATACCCAGCATATCACCTTCATTAAAAAAAAAAAATCCCAGATAGAACTGCTCCTCCCAGTTCCTGAAGCTCTGTAGCAATCTGTGGATTAATTATATCAGATAATCCAGAGGAACTTGAAAAGTATTGAATCTGAGACCTGACCTACTCCATGACTCTTTTTGTTCCTTCCTAACAAAGCCCTTATTTTGATTCTGTATGCCTGGAGAAGATTGAGGATAAGTAGTGGACTGGAGGATTCCTAAGCATTCCTGATGGACAGTCAGGTTTGTAATAATGGCTGGAACTTAACATCTGGGGTCCATCACCCTCTCTGAAGACAATGTGTAACTTTCAAGTCCTGTGACTGTGGAACATGGAACACATCTCAGATGTTTTTGTGTCCCTGAGTATTTCCCAACAAACAGCCTGGGCATGTATATGGTGTCCATATTTTGTAAATTATTGTATTTTTACTGAGTCTTTTGAGTGAAAGAATTTAAAAAACTTTTTCCAGTTTTTTCCTGGTTATGCAGGTAAGTGTACTCATCACTTGTACCTCTAGTTTCGTATGACAACCAAAAGAAGTTTGCTGGTTTGTCTTCTGCCGTATGCCAAAGATACGGGCAGGTCTGCCTTTCGCACTTCCATTCTTCTTTGAGAATGATCACTGATTGAGAAGTCCAAACTTCCTGATTATAAAGGCAGAAGAAGTAAGGTTTGACTTCATATGACCTCTGAAGTCAGCCAGAGCTAGGGAAGGACACTTTTTGCATTGCTTCTTTCTTCCGGGAAGGATCTTAACAGTAACTTGTGTCGCTTCCAGCTGGAATTGCAGGGAGCTGATGGAGATTCTGAGCAGCAGCACATTCTCCAGGTGCCTAAGGAAAACGTTTTCAGTACTGAGGTGCACTATTAAGAAACAGGGTCAGTCCGTGAAATGCTTACTGTGTGCCAGGGAGGGCTAACTATAGCATTATTTCTTAAAATAGTCCCTTGGTCTTTTCAAGCTAGATGCCATAATTATCTTCATTTTGCAGCTGTGGAAACTGAGGCTGAGGGAAGTTAAAACCTTTCTAGGAAATTGGTGACCAAAATTTTGATCTGAGGTTTGATGAACTCAAGATTCTGTACTCTGGACCTGCTGCATTCTGTAGCATTCGAGAAGACCTGTATCACTATTTTCAATGGGTTTGGAGTTGATTTCTACTGAATCTCAATTCTGCATGCCCTTCAGTATCATTTTAAAGAACTTCAAAACAAACCTATGTGTATTAGTCAGATTTTCCATAGCTGGGAACCAATACCAACACTCACAACTTAAAAGGAGGAGAGGCTTAATTTGACTTCTAGTTTGGGAGTTTTAATCCATGGTTGGCTGGCTCCAAGGCAGAGACAACATGGTGGAAGGGCCTGGCCAGAGGAAAGCTGCTCAACTCATAGCAGCCAGGAAGCAGAGAGCAAAGGGAAGAGCAGCAGAGGGAGATACAGCCCCCAAAGGCACAGCCCCCATAACATAGTTCTTCCAGCCAGCCCCACATCCTAACAGCACATTCAACTATGAGATCATCAGCGGATCCATCCACCACTGAGTATAGCATCCCCATGATCCAAACAAAGGTTTTTGGGTTTCAGATTTTTTTATTTTGTAGTATTCAATTATGTAATATGCAATGAGATTTCTTGGGGATGGGACCTAATTCTAAACAAAATTTTGCCTATGTTTCATATACACCTTACACATATAATCTAAAGGTAATTTTATACAATATTTTTGGTGTGACTCATTTTGACTGTGACCCATTACAACAGTTTGGGTGTGGGATTTTCTATTTATCACATCATGTTAGCACTCAAAAAGTTTTGTTGAAAGGGAAGCAATACCTCAAAAATCATTCCTGGAAACAAGTATTACCCTGATACTAAAATCAAAGAAGGGCCCAACCAAAAAAGAAAACTACAGGCCCATCGCCCTAATGAACATAGATGCAGAAATCCTCAATAAGATACTGGGAAACAAAATGTAACATATCATCAAGAAGATTATACACCATGACCAAGTGGGATTCATCCCAGGGATACAGGGATGGTTCGACAAATGCACATCAATAAATATAATACACCATATCAACAGAGTCAAAGACAAAAATCACATGATCATCTCAATAGATGCAGAAAAAGCATTTGAAAAAGTCCAACACCTATTCACGATAAAAACCCTACAGAAAATTGGAATAGATGGTCTTTACCTCAATCTGATAAAAGCCATCTATGACGAACCAACAGCCAACATCATACTTAATGGTCAAAAACTGAAAGTTTTCACTCTAAAATCAGGAACAAGACGTAAATGTTCACTGTCACCACTCCTATTCAATATAGTTCTGGAAACATTAGCCAGAGCAATTAGACAAGAAAAAAGAAAACAAAAGGAATAAGGGTAGGAAAGGAAGAAGTTAAATTATCATTATTTGCAGATGACATGATACTCTATATAGAAGGCCCCAAAAACTCCACCAAAAGACTTATAGATTTAACAACCAAATTCAGTATTGTAGCTGGATACACTCAAAAAACACTCAAAATCAACTCTCAGATCAACACTCAACACTCAAAAATCAATAGCATTCCTGTACACAACAAATTCAATGAGAAAGAAATTGGGAAACCACACCTTTCACAATAGCATCCATATAATGAAAGGAATCAATCTAACAAAGGAAGTAAAAGATCTATACACTGAAAATTATAGTACTCTGAAAAAGGAGATTGAAGAGGATATCAGAAAATGGAAAGATATCCCTTGCTCATGGAGAGTAAGAACGAACATAGTGAAAATGGCCATACTCCCAAAATTGTTATACAGATTTAATGCAATCCTGATCAAAATACCATTAGCATACCTCACAGAACTAGAGAAATCATTATTAAATTTCATTTGGAACCAGAAGAGACCTAGAATAGCAAAAACAATTCTGGGCAACAAAGGCAAAGCAGGGGCATCACAATCCCTGACTTGAAATTATACTACAAAGCTACTGTGATAAAAACAGCATGGTCCTGGCAAAAAAACAAACACACAGATGAACCAAAAAACCAGCCTGAGAATCAATAGAACAGATTAGAAGATAAAGAAACAATTCCAAACACACTCATCCACCTTATCTTTGACAAAAGGGCCAAACACATTCACTGGAAGAAAGCCTCTTTAATAAATAGTGCTTGAAAAACTGGCTTTCCACAGTGCCAAAGACTAAAACTAGAACCATATCTTCCACCATACACTAAACTAAAATAGAAATGGATCAAAGATCTAAATATTAAAACAAATACACTAAATCTGCTGGAAGAGAGAATAGGTAGAACTCTTGAAGCCTTAGGTGTAGGCAAAGATTTTATGAACAAAACCCTGATCACCCAGGAAATAACACAAAGAATCAACAACTGGGATCTCATCCTATTAAAAAGCTTTTGCACAGCAAAAAAAAAAATCATCAACAGAATGAAAAGACAACCCACAGAGTGGGAAAAAGTTTTAGCCAGTTGTCCCTCAGACAGAGGACTTATATCTAGAATATATAAAGAATTGAAATAAATCAGACCCCCCAAGTTTAAAGACCCAGTCCAAAATTGGGCATCTGAAATGAATACACACTTCTCAGAGGAAGAAATATGAATGTCCAATAAATATATGAAAAAATGTTCAACATCACTGGTGATTCAAGAGATGCAAATTAAAACAACCCTGATATTCTATCTCACTCCAGAAAGAATGGCTATGACCAAGAATTCCACCAAATAACAAATGCTGGTGGGGCTGTGGGGGTAAAGGAACCCTTCTCCACTGTTGGTGGCAGTGTAGACTGGTACAACCACTGTGAAAATCAGTGTGGACATTCCTCAGAAAACTAGGAATAGAGGTGCTATTGACCCAGCTATTCCCTTTCTGGGCATCTTCCCAGAAGAATTAAAAACATCACACCACAGTGATATATGCACACCATGTTTATAGCAGCACAGTTTGTAATAGCTAAAACTTAGAAACAACCCAAGTGTCCATCAACCGAGGAATGGGTAAAAAAGATGTGGGTTTTTTTTTAATGCAATGGAGTACTACTCAGTCATAAAGGAGGATAAACTTGAGGCATTTCTAGGTAAATGGATGTACCTTGAGACCATACTCTTAAGTGAATAAATTGAATACACATGTGTAAACGTTGCATTGTCTCCCTGGTGTGAAAAACTGAAAGGGAAAATAAGGGCCAAAATGTATAATAGATATTGTGAAAAAGGAAGATACTGTTCAAAAGGAAAGAGGAACTAGGGAGGGGGAAAGGAGAACACGGGAAGAAGGAAGGGAGAAGGAAAAAAAAAAGGATAAAATGGAAACAAAGCTTTGTAAATAGGGAGGGGACAAGAGGTTGAAGGAAGGGGAGGGTATTGGGAAAAAAGGAATCAAAATATATCATGAATGGGTACAAATTCCATATGATGAGTATGATCTTTATGTATATCTAAATTGTACCAATAAACTTAAATTAAAAAATATTTTGCATTTTGGAGCAGTTTAAATTTCAAATTTTCACATTTGTCCACCTGTAATTTACAAAGCTTTCAAGATGATTCTGTTGTGTTTCCGGCATCAAGAACAAGTTAAAGAAAAATTCACTCATTCAATGAATACTTTTACTATCTTTTTCTGTCCTGGGTCTTTCCTTTCATCAAGGTGTGACCTGAAGAGTGGTAAGGGCTGTGGGTCTCAGGAGGAAGGGGATACTTTGTGTTATTCAGCAGTTCTTCACTGAGGCACAATACCCAGGGTAACCAACTTAGGAGAAAGATGTATTTTGGCTCATGGTTTCAGTGGTTTTAGCCCATGGTGGTTTGGCCTCCTTGCTTTGGGCCTGTTGGCAGCAAGTACATCATGACAGTAGCTTGTGGTGAGGAGCTGCTTATTCTGGCAGCCAAGAAGCAAAGAAAGAAAGAAAGGGGCTATAAGTGGGCTGGGTGGGTTATGCCAATATCCCCTTCTAGGACACACACCCAGTGACCTAAATTCCTCCCACTAAGCCCCGCTTCCTAAAAGTTCCACTACTTCCCAAGAGCATCATAGGTTGGTGACCAAGCCTTTCCCACATGGCACTGGGGGAACATTTCAGATCTAAAATATAGCATGTTGATTCTTCCTGGCAGGTCCAGGAAGCTGAGAGTGGAGATAATATTCAAGCTGTGACAACACAGCAGTACGGGGTGCTGGGGGCTAATGGTGGGTTGGGTGGGGAGGGTTTTCCAGGCAGAGGAAGTAGCACACACCACAGCACAGATTCAAGGGAGTCAGGTGTGCTCAGGAGTCCCCAACAAGTGTGGTGGGGTGGAGCAAATGTGCATGCGAGGTGGCAGCAGAGGAGCAAAGATAGTTGGTGAGGAGCCACACGAGTAAGCGTCTCCTGATTAGAGTTGGGATTTCTTTTTCTTCGTAGAACAGGGAATCGTTGGATCAGTTTTGTGGGGAACAGAGTGGAAGCTAGATTTAAGGGAAGAATGAGGCAGGCTGACAGCTGAGAGTCTGGTGTGATCTTTACAAAAGTAAAAATGGTTAGAAGCAACCTGGATATGCAGCAGTGAGAAATTTATTAGTGAATTGAAATGCATGATGGAATACATATGATAGCATGTGATATGGTATTATAGAATACACGATAAAATGTATGAATACGTGAAAGAATATGTGTAGTTTAACCGTGTATTATGGGAAAGTATTGAGTATAAGTTTTTTATTTTTTATTTTTTACAAAAACAGGTCATAGAAATGTACACTTGAAATAGAGCAAGCAGCTGTGTGTGTGTGTTTGTGTACTACATGTGGCTAACATGATGCTCTAGGCATTAGATCACAGATGTATTAGTCATTTTCCCATGGCTAGGACAAGGTATCCAACACCTACAAGCTAAGGGAGGAGAGGTTTATTTTGGCTCACAGTTTCAGTGGGTTCATTTGGTGGCTGACTGGCCCCAAGAAAGGAGGAGCATGGTGGAAGGATCTGGGTAGAGGAAACCTGCTTATATCGTGGCAGTCAGGAAGCAGAGAGCAAAGGGAGGAGCTGGGGCTGCAGATACACCCTTCCAGGTCGCATCCCCAGTGACCCACCTCTTCTGACCAGAGCCAATTCCTGACAGCACATTCAGCTCTGAACTTTTCAGCGGATTAGTCCGCGGATGAGTATAGCACTCCTGTGATGCAGTCACCTTACCAGAGCTCAGCCTCTGAACGCATGAGCCTTTGTGGGTATTTTACATCTAAAACACAACGACAGGGAAATGGACTCCTGTAGTGGCAGAAGTTAGGTGAGGAGGTCACAGCTGCGCAAGCATTAGAAAGTTGAATCACTCCAGCTGAAAGCTTTCTGGGATATCAGGGTAAGAAAGATAAATGTGAAGGTAGTTTCCTGGTTTTCACCTTGAATTGTGGTACAGCTCAGTGAGAACTATTCATAAGGCATAGATGGACAACAGAGAAAGAGCAGGCATTTAGCAAAAGAAAATCAATTTGGTTGGGGCATTTTGGCAGTTAGGGAGTTGGATTTATGGGTCTGGATCTTAGGGGACGAGCATGAGTTCAAGAGTACCCCTAAGTCTCCTTGGCAAACAAAGACAAGCTTAACAACAAAGGTTATATGGGATTCTTGCTATTGAATGTAGGATCAAGTTCAAACAAACCCAGCTTGCTATCAGTCTAGCAAACACTTATTGAAAACTTACTCTGTGGTCAGCATGGCCCCAGACACTGGAATCACAAAGATGTGTAAGACTTGGTCGGTGTCCAAGGAAACAGTGTACACTGTGTCAGTATTTGGGTAACGCAGAAGAGGGAGTGGTTAAAGCTACCAGAGGTCACATTTGACGAGGTTTCAAAGTGAGTGAGAGTGCGTCAAGTGCCCTGGTGGCTTTTCTGCATTGGCCTTGCAGTTGGACCTCACTTTAGAAATTGAGTACATTTCAGAAAACATGGATGGTCATTTGAATGCCAGGAAACTGAACATTAAATTCATTAGAGGTTTTCACTGTAAAATCCAGGAAGTTTTATTCTCTGAGATAACTAGCATGAACCAAGTGTTTTATAAGCCACTTTAAATTCTCTTTCAGTGTGACTGAAAGCTCATGCCACCTCCATTTCCACAAGGCGAAGCAAATTGAATATCTGAGTCAGGAGGGTGCAGTGTGTTTTTCCCAGTCTGTAGTGGATATGTCACCCCCCCCACCCTGCCCAGGTTGCTTAGATGGCAGCGATGGGTGGGTCAGTTCTGCATTATCTCCAGGGGCCTTGTTGAAGGTCACTCAGTAAACTGGCAGCAGAATCTCATTGCTTTATACACACTGACACACTAACGGGCACTTATAAATGATGCTTCCCCACATGTTTGGCCTCTTTCCTTTGGCAGCACATGAGTGTACTTCTACCTTTAATTACAAGGCACAGCAGTGTGGAGTGCTTTGGACTCAGGCGCCAGCAGGGATGGAAGCCAGCCAAGCAGTAGACGTGTGACCTGGTGGTGAAGGATGGCCGACTGGCAGAGTGTAAACTCCAGTGTGACCCTTTGATGTTGCCACAGTTTAATGCCATTGCTGCACCTCCAGGACTCCCTGTGTATCAGGAGCCCATTCAACCTCAGCTTGTCTCTTTTTCTCCTTTCGTTAGTGCCTTAAATTTTTGCTGGGAAATAAATATAGTGGAGAGGCCCAAAGCGTCTCAAGCTGATATGGCTCTCCGTAGTTGGCAAGTGAATTTATAACCTGAGATTGGGCTGTGCTTTGGTGTCTCCCACCTGAATGGCTTTCATTGGCCAGGGAGCAGTGCTTTTCAGAGAGAAATGTTATACGGGAGTACTTGCTTTTATTCAGTTTCTACCTTGCTCAGGATCTGCCAGCAACTCTGAACCTGCAAGATGCAGGACAGACTCCACACACAGCAGGGGATTCAGAACAAGCTCCACAGCGTCCCCGTAACTGGTACTAAGCATTCTCTCCTACCTTGTCTCCCACATACGGTTTTACCCTTCTGGAATCCAGACACTGTATTTTCTTTTGATTCCCCTGGCAGCTCCAGTGCTTATGCCCCTGGTATATCCTACAGTGTTCCTTCCTATTCTCTCTACGCTTTCTTGAATTCTTACTTTAATTCTTTAGGGCCCTGAGCAGAAATCACCTCTCACAAGAGGCTCTCACCATCACCTTGCCCCAGTGTTTCCTTCCACATTGACTGGCATTTCCACTTACATATTACTTTCTAAAGTTTCTGGCTATATAAATATGGCTAGCTCTTTTGTGGCAGGCACTGAGTTTTCCCTGTTCTTGTACCTGTCATAGTGCCTGGCACAAGGTCTTGCATGCTTCAGAGCCCAGCATTCTTCTTGCTGCCTTGGGGGAAGCTACAGTGCGATGCAGGTGTAGGCAGTTCCGAGAGAGCTGGATCCCGGCCTCCTGAGGATGGTCCTCACCCTTTTCTTGGGCAAAGCCTTTGAAGAACTAAGTGATGAAGAGGGCTTTTGCCGCAGGCTTTGTCCCAGCTTCCCAGCTCTGCTTTCCTGGTCCAGATGGCACCTAGTCTTGGCTACACCATCCTGGACTCACCTTTTGTGTTTAGCGTTCTGCTGGCCTCTCCTCTCACTGCAGCAGGACTAATGGCTTCCAGCTGTGACAGCTTATAGTCTTCTAGCATCCCCTGCCAGGATCCAGGGCCTGGTTCCTTGTGCTGGAGGCGGGGGAGGGAGAAGGGGGACATATATGCTGGAATTGATGGCTCCCTCCTGGTGCTTTCACAACACTCCGTTTATCTCCTGCCCCTGCATGTATCTCACTACACTTTCACCGTTTATTTCTCCGTATGCCCTGCTGAAAAGTGGATGCCCCAGGGCAAGAGCTGTACTTCATCTGTTCTGGCTCCCTGGTACCTAACACTATGCTTGGCACTGACCTGAGCTTCATTTCAACTAAGCCAAAATCAATAAGAAATTACTGTGAAAACACCACACCAAGTGCCCAGTCCAGGCAGGCGAACCATGTGAATTCCATGTGTGCTCCTCCATATCATGCTGCTCTTTCCAAAATCCTTGAGAATGTCCAGTTAGGCCTAAGCTCCTGAATACATCTGCGGTCCTTTGTGTGGAAGTATCGTTGGTGAGGACAGGTGTCAGGACACCAAACTGCCTCTGCGACTGTCGAGTAACTGTTCTCACCAAAAGCCTACTAAGGGGCGGGTGAGATAGCTCAGTGGCATAAGCGCCTGTCTGGCAAGTGCGAGGTCCTGAGTTCAACTCCCGGTACCCACATAAAGGAAAAATAAGGGCCGGTGATATCGCTCAGTGGCACAAGTGCCTGCTGGCAAGCGCAAGGTCCTGAGTTCTACTCCCAGTACCCACATTAAAAAAAAAAAAAAAAAAAAAAGCCTACTAAGAAAATTGGTTTCCTGGTGTGTTTCTACACTGCATGCAGGTAGACTACAAGAAATTTGGGCAGGAATTTCAATTGCTTCCCAACACTTGGAGAATGAAAGATAAATTATATTTTTATCATATATACATCATAAACACACACACATATAGCGTCTGCTAAAATATGTATACATCCAAAAAAGAAAAACTTGTGTAAATATTTTAATACTAAATTTATTGAGACATCATGAGATTAGTACAAGTGACATGTGGGCTCTACAATTACAAGAGGTACTCAAAGTGGTGACCATTAGCTTCCAGGCACTTATTAGTATGGCGAATTGCTGCTGAAGTGTGTATATGTGTTTTTGGCAGTCTCTCTCTCTTTCTACATATATAGACGTATATGTATATGGAAAAAGAAATCAGAAGCTTTAGCCCTCAATCACCAGACTTAATGACTTAAGTCTTAATCATTTAAGTCAATGATTTTCCTGCTGACTGTCTCCCCTGTATGATCAGATCATGTGAAACGCTGGCTTTTGCACAGTCCAGTGACGAACAAGAATGTCTCTGATTTCACTCGGTGATGGTCTTTGCACGCTTGTGCTTGCCATGTGCCTGGTCCATTCGGAGGTGGTGGGCGCTGAAGCCGCATCATTGCCTCTGCATGAACTGTGCTGGGCATGTCTCCTCCAAGGTTCCCAAGGCCGCCTGATCATTCAGTCTGTACAGACGCCACCCTCCGGGGTCTGCCTTTAGGATGTCCCTTTTCATACTTAGAGAACTGCAATTCTTCTTACCACTAACAAATAAAAGTTTAAAATTCGAACTCTTTTCAGCCAGAGCACCAAAACTTCCACACTCTGGCTTAATTCCCTGTGCAGGAGCAAAGATGATTGTTGCATTGGCTTCAAAGTACAGGCCTCTTTCTCTTCTTCCTCTGGCTCTGATGCAGAGTAAGAAAAAGGCTATTAAGTCCCCACTGAGGAAGAGAGTCCAGGTCTTGGAAACAGAGGCTTGGCTGTGTGTCCAGAAAGGTTTATGCAGGGAATTGGGACATAGCTCTTATTTTGGCCTGATAAGTCTGGAGTACTGAGAAAATAAGACACACTTTAATGTCTTAATTAGCTTATGCTGTGTATGAAATTAACAACTTATCTTGCTACAAGGGCAAGCAGCAAGATACTTTTCTTTTAATTCTTGCTTTTCTTTTTTTTTTTTTTTTTTTGTGGGTACCGGGGGTCGACCTCAGGACCTCGCGTGCCAGCAGGCGCCCGTGCCGCTGAGCGATATCACCAGCCCCTTTTTCGTATGTGGGATCCGGGAGTTGAACTCGGGCCTTTGCGCTTGCAAGGCAGGCGCTTACACCACTGAGCCATCTCACCGGCCCTAATTCTTGCTTTTCTGTAAAAATATCTTGTATTTATTGGAGAGGATATGCATAGATAGGGTGAGGATCCAAGAGATCTGTAAAGGACCAGGTCAATGGAAGGAGAACCATAGGTGAAATTAACCAGTGAAGCATTTTGGAGCATTTCCCATGAGTGTCTAAAAAGACAAACACCATATTTTCCCAGAGGAATTTCTGAAATATTTTGGAATACTGAAAATCTAGAGTCCAGGACTTATTAGAAGCAGTGAATTTGTGATTAAAAATCTTCCTACCAAGAAATCACCTGGTCCAGATGGTCTCACCAGTGAATTCTTCCAAATGTTAAGAAAAAGTAATGCAAATTCTACGTAAATGCTTTCAGAGAACAGAAAAAGAAAGGAGGCTTTCCAACTCATTTTGAGGACAGCATAACCCTGACACCAAAACCTGAGAGTGGCATCTACAGAAATAGAAGGTATAAGTCAAATCTCTTCCTAAACATAGATATAAAAATCCTGAAGAAAACATTAGCTAAGGAAATCCAGCAAAATGTTAACAAGGATAATACATTACAACTAAGTTGGGCTCCTTTGAGGAATGCAAGGTTACTGTAACATTAACAAATCAAATGTAATTGACCAAAATTATACAATGAAGCAAAAAATTATGATAATCTCAACTGAGGTTGAACAAATATTTGATAACACTCAGTAGCCATTCATAACAATAATTTAGCCAACTAAAAGAGAATTTCCTTAATGAGATTTAAAAATACCTACAGCAAACGTTACACTTCGTGGTGAAATTTTTAGTTTCCCTTTGAGATTAGGAATTGGATAAAGACACCCATTCTCACCTTTTTTATTCAGCACTGTAATAAAAGTTCTAGCCAGGGGCAACAAAGAAATAGAATGTATAAGAATTAGAAGAAATGATAAACCATCTTTTTGGAAAATTCAAAAGAGTTTGTAAAGAACTACTAGAGTTAGTGAGTGACTATGACAAAGTTACTGGGTACAATGTTAATATATAGAAATAACTTCTGTGTGACAGCAACAATCAAATATAAGATATATCCGGGCAGAGTGATGCAAGCCTGTAATCCTAGCTCCTCAGGAGACTAAGGCAGGCAAACCACAAGTTTAAGGCTAGCCTGTGCATTTCAGTGAGACCCTGTTCCAAAAGAGAAAGTAGAAAGGGCTGGGGATGTAGCTTAGTGGTAGAGCACCCCGACTTCAATTGCGGTGTTACCAAAACAAAAACAAAACAGAATATAAAGTAGTTATATTTGTGATAGCATTAAACGTAATAAACATATAAATAATACGATAATGGAATGGATCATGAATGATGAGCATGGTCTCAATATAAGACTGTAAAACACAGTATTACTGAAAGAAATTTAAAAAGGCCTAAATAAAGTGGAAATAAAATCATGTTTATAGATAGACTTAATATTGTAAACTTATTAGTTTCCCCAAGTCTTATCTGCTGATTCAAAACAATCCCAATAGAAGTCCCAACGATTTTCTTCATGGAATTTGACAAGTTAATTCTGCCAAGAAATATGAAGGGTCAAGAATAGGTAAGGTAATCTTTTTGTTTGGTTTTGGTTTTGGGGCTGGTGACAGAACCCAGGGCTTCTGGAATGCTAAGCACATACTCTACCACTGATCTATACCCCCAGTCATAGAAAAGAAAATCTTGAAAAAAAAATTGGAGGAATTGCCCCCTAGCTGCCAAGACTTATATAAAGCTACAGAGTTTAAGATGGCTTGTATTAGCACAAAGACAGAAAAACAGACAAAATAGAGTCCAGAAATAGATCTACATATAAGCGGCTGTG
The DNA here is from genome assembly GCA_028451465.1 of Erethizon dorsatum. Lineage (NCBI taxonomy): Eukaryota > Metazoa > Chordata > Mammalia > Rodentia > Erethizontidae > Erethizon > Erethizon dorsatum. The sequence continues at coordinate 89,789,993 of CM051822.1, forward strand.
GGATTTATAACAAAAGGTAAAATTGAAATGCAGTCATAAAAATGTGCTCTTTTAGAAAATATAACTTGGTCTGTTTATCATACTAATTTTTTAAAAAGCATCTTGACTTATCTTACCCTCACACACACAAAAAAAAACTATCCCTGATGGATCGTAGATATAAATATGCAAGTTGAAACCTTCAAGCTTTTCAACAAAAGCACAAGATAATATCTTCATGACTTCTGCATAGGTAAAAATTTCTTGTACAGAGAACAAAATGTTTTGAGTATGAAGGAAAAGATTGAAATATTGGACTTCAATGAAATGAAGAGCTATTCAACAAAAGCATTATTGAAGAGTGAAAGCATAAGTGATTTAATAAAGAAAAGATAATTCTAATACATATATCTGGTAAAGGATTCATACCTAGAACTTATAAAAAAAACTCTTACACATTAGTAAGGAAAAGAATGACAACTTGAAGAAGGAGAAGGAGAAGGAGAAGGGGAGGAGAAGGAGAAAGAGAAGGAGAGAAGAGAAGAGGAGAAGACGACAAAGAAGACTTGAGTAGACCTTTCCCCAAAGAAGATGCCTACATAGGCAATAAATATGACACTAGCTCAGTTTCATTGGTCATCAAGAAATGCAAAATAAAACTAGTTTGAGATAGCCTTATATAGTCAATATGTTAGCTGAAATGGAAAGATTAAAATGAAATAACATACAAGTATTTTAAAAAACCTACATAAAGCATCACAATTAATGGTGAAGTTTTGTGTTGTATTGAAAGTTGACAAGAATGTTAAGCAAATAGAACTTTCTGACACATTAAGAAGAATGTGAATTATTATATCTTCTTTGGAAAACCAAGTGGTATCTACTAAATCTGAATATACATGTAACCTATGATCTAACAATGCTATTCTTAAGTTTATGTCATACAGAAATGCAGGCATTTGTGTGCCAAAAGACATGTACAGAAATGTTCACAACAAGAAAGACACAATCAGCAACCGAATTTGTTATGGTTTATATCTAGCTGTTTCCCCAAAGCATCATGCTCTCATAGGTGGGCTTTTGGGAGGTGACTGGATCATGGGTGTCCACTGATGGGTTTATTGCTGGGTGAGATGCTAGGAGATAAAGCCTGGCAGGAAGAGGTGGTCACTGGGGCCATGACCTGAAGTATATGTCCCTCCTCCTCCCTTGATCCCTTGCTGCTTCCTGATGCCATGCCATGAGCTGTTTCTCCTCTGCCATGCCCCTCTGCCCTACCGCCCTGCCTTGCAGCCAGTGGACTATGGACTGAAATAAACCTTTCCTCCTTTAACTTGTGAGTGTTGGGTATTTTGTCTCAGCAATGAGGGAGTAACTTGCACAAACCCAAATGTCCATTAACAATAAAATAGGCAAATAATGGAATATTCATACAATGAAATACCACACATTGATAAGAACGAATAACTGCTATAAGCAAGGTGAATTAATTTCATAGTGTTGAGCCATAGAATATCATTGTTTTGAAGCAAAAAAATGCATGCTACCTGATCTTGTTCATATAACATTTAGAAATAGTCAGAGCTAAGCAATGTCAATAGAAAGAAGCATATTGGTTGCTTTTAGGAGGGAGGGGACTGAAGGGATGGCTGACAGGTTGCTGATGCTGTTTTTCTTCAGTGCTGAAGTGAATACACAGGCAAGTTTACCTGTGGCAGCTGATCAAGTTGTCCTATTCTCATTTGCACACATTATGCTTCTGGCTTCAGTGCGGTGTTTCCACTATTTTATTTTGTAATGTTAAGGAGTCACAGCAATTCAAGAGAGGACACGGCTGCTTGGTTCGCTAGCATACACTGTGGTACAACATTATGCGCACACAAACAGGTACATACCAAAATTGTTTTTGAAAAGAGTGCTTGCTCCACGGTGTCCTCAAATGGGGAAGGCTGAGATGGCTTAGTGGACTCTGCAGCCCTGAGAGGGGCTTTGGCTCAGGAGCTCACCATTCTGCAACCGTTTGGTGTAATTTTAAGAGCTCCCAGCCGGGTTTCAGAACCAGTGTTCTAGTGCCATCTTGGCCAGTTATTTTGGGTGAGTAGCTTCACTTCACTGATTAGCTTGTCCCTCTCTGTAAAATGTGGAACATACTAATTCTTACCCTGTTGAATGTTAAATGAGGTAATTCGTAAAATTGCTTAGCACTGTGTCTGCCACATCAAGATGTACGATAAATAGGGGGGTTGGTGGTGATAAATACAACTATTACTGCTAGCTAAATAGGGGTGTAGAGGTTTCAGAATCCTTGTGGGGGTGAGAATAGAGCTGCAACTGCGGAACTGCCAATTTTGTTCTTCTTTTAGGGTTTATTCCTTTGGGACCCTTTACATCATCCTCCTACCCTGTCTTTCCATTTGCTCAGTGAGTTCTGGCTGATCAGCTCTGCATAATTTTTGTGGATATGCTGGAAGCTAGGCTGTTTCTCTGTTGACACTGGAAGCCAAAGTTGTTTGATAAGCACTTTGTCATAGCCAGACCATCACAGGAGCTTTAATACGGAGACAGGGCCCTAAAACTCTTCATAAACACTAGAACCATCTCCTGCTTTGACATGAACTTGCCTGCAGGTCGGTGGCCTTGCTGACTGCATGGTTTCAAGTGCCAACAGAAGCTCTGTTTCCACAGGCAGAGGGTGTTCCCATCTCCCAGAATCACACATCCTGCAGCCCCTTCCCCTTGGGCATGAAGTTAACTGACATTCTCTTCTCTCCTCCTGTGAAGAACCATCACATGTGGCCTGAGGGACTGAAGGCATCACAGCAGCTTCTCCTTATTTGGAGTTAATAGGTTTATGTCTCCTCAGTAGAATTTCTAAATCCTAGAGAAAGAGAAGTTTTTACTCTGAGCTCCAGCCTGTTCCTTGGGTTTGGCTATATGGAGATGGGAAGGCAAATGAAGTGGGAATGCGGATCACAGGAACGGTGAACCTGTGTCGAGGCTGAGCTTAACTCTGGGAGTGGCAGCGTGGTTGTTGCGGTCCCCAGCCTGGGAAGTTGAGAGTATGGATAGCAGCGCCTGTTCTAGTCTATAGTCTGTCACCATTACCCGGGACATCTGATCTAATCTGCTACCCCACCCTCACTGCCCCATCACTTTTTCTGTCCCTCATAGCACTTCCCTTTTTCCTTTGTTGGTGAGGGCATGTGGTTAGCCGAGGAATGGCTCTCCCATAGAAGGTTCACTGTGAACAAAGTAGTTTCCGTGGCAGGGGAAGGCTGGAGGGTCGCTCGTGCTGCAGTTTATGTAGACTGGAAGGAAATGAAGCTTCTCTCTAGGTATCTGAAAGGTGAGCTGATACCTTTGGCAAAAGCATCCTTGGCTGGGACACAGGAAGGCCCAGGAAGCACTGGGATTTAGAGAGAAGTGCTGCTAAGGCTGTACAGTGAGTCCAGGAGCATAGAGGCTGTCTGAACATAGAGCTGCAGTCCCTCTGTGGAGCTGCTGGAATACATCGTCGGCCCCTTGGGCAGTGCTTACAAGGCCAACCTCATGACCCCACCCTGGGATGATGTTTTAAAGACCTTGGGAGTCTGTCTGGACACTTGAGCTATTTTCATTATGACAGAAACACATGACCAATTTGAAAGGACTATAGAAGACTCACAGGACGGCTAAGGTGGGCTTAAGATTGCGGAGAAAATACACATGCGATCCTCGTGTTTTCTCCAGCTTCCCATTGTCTGCCTCTCTGCCTTCCCCAGACTCCCTGGATATGGATGCCTCCCTGGCCCTGTCTTGACGGTCTCGGGCCAGCTTACATGTGTTAGTAAGCCCACCCCACCCTCTTCACTTCATCCATAATGTTGCATTGGGCCTGGAAGGCAGGAATGGAGGGTGTTGCCATATGAATGGATCCCTGCCAGTGAACTTAGTTGTGGATGCATCAAGCAAGATGGAGAAGTCAACATCAAAGCGCTTGGAAACCAGACTCATATCATGTAAGCATCTAGTTAGGTACTGAAAACTGTAAAGTCTGGGTAGATATGAGGGATTTTAGAAAAATAGGTGAGGAAGGGATGTAAGTGGAAAGAAATAAGGAACTTATTAAGAAAGAAGTGGTTCTACTGAGAACTGAGTTTGCAAATGGATTAATTCACTTCACGGCATCTTCCAAGTGCTAGACCCTGAAAAGACAGTAGCTGACACCCAGATAGAGGCCTAGTTCTTGGAGGAGGCTTTCTGGTTTGATGTCTGTCGGTCTCTTCCTTTTACCTGACCCAGGGATACCTCATGGGTCCAAAAGAAGAGTCTCCAAGAAAGGGACCCGCTCAAGGGGAAGAACATAAAGAGTGAATGAATGAATGAATGGATGGATGGATGGATGGACATTAGACTTGGCTTTTCTTAGAGGTTGTCAAACAGGGAAGACTACTGCAGTCTCAGCGTGCTCTCTCTTATCCCAGGACTGATTATTCACAGCGGGCTTTCTAACAGAAGTATTTGCGAATGATCTCCCAGTTCCTTTTGCACCACCCTCATATCTCCCAGCTACCCACTAAATATTACTTACTTTGACAAAGAATTCACATTCATGTTAATAGCAGTCCAACCGAATTCAAGCTAATAGGTTTTAGAAAAGACCACCTTTCAGAATATAGAGAAAACAAACGCTTTATTAGTCACCACTCGGGATTGCACACCCTCTACGTTTTCCCCATTGTAGGACTAAGGAAGCTTTGACATTAACAGCCAAATTTATGTTTCTTCCCTGTTTAAAAAATAAATAGGTCCCCTCAACACACAAAATCTTCACCCTACTCCAGAGGCAGGAAATTGAAAGTTAGCTTTATTTAAAATTGCTGTTTGTTTTGCTTTTAAATTGCAGTGTTTTCTATAAGATACTGTGTTTGCATTTGGGCCTCGTGGGTACACATGAGTGGGGGAAGGAGTGTTTGCTTACATACCACAGGGAAAGAGTAGTTCTGAAAGTGTCTTGAGCCTGGGACCCCAGACATTTGGTTTGAATTGGTGGTTCAAGAGAATGATAGATGAACTGAATTATTTTTCCCAGTAAGGGAGTAAAACACTTTAACAGACAAAGCATTTTTTAAGAGACTCGAAGTCTTTAATGTTAAGAAGTTAAATGTGACTTTCTTCTTCTGCTTCTTAGGAAATTGGATGCCATCTCTTGGAACTCCTTATAGCATTTCAGAAGTGTGTTCTATTTTCCTCAAGTCGAGATAGATAATGAAGAGAATTGCAGAGCAGCAATATGGCTCAGACTAGGTTTGGGGTCTGCTCATTATGGCTTTTGAGTAGAACCAAGTGCTTGCTTAAGTTTGTGGTCCCCTTAGGAGAACCTAGTACATTTGGATTTGTGAAATGTGTAGGCTTTGAGTTTCTGTGTGTAAATGGGAGGAGAAGCAGAGGCCATAGTAAATTTATTGGTCAGTTCCTTGGTGTATTTCACTGTTCAGTTGCAGATCATTAACCATTTGGCAGACAAAACTGAAAGAAAGAAACTGTAAATCGCACATTGAATATCAATTTAAAGCAAAATGGTAATGAATTAATGGAGGAATATGATTCAATTTATGAAAATTCAATTTTGTGCAGTTTTTGGTTAAGCCACACAAGCCCACCTGTTCAGATGTCAGGCCTGTCGCAGAGGATCCATCCAAGATTCAGAGGTTGAAGCCAGGACAGTCAGTGTCAAGGTAAGGTTGTGTAGTAATCAAACAGAGCAACAAGGAGAGTCGAGATCAGGACTCTTCTCAGCGTTTCCCTGGTGACACTGCTGTTCCTGCTTTGCAAAACCTTTCTACTTTATTTCCTGTTAACCCTCTGCTCCACGCAAGGTACTTTTCACAGTACCATCCTCTGAGGTGAAGTCACACACATGTCATCACTTTCCACAACCAGTGAGATAACTGCCACTTGACTCTAGACAAAAATTGCTAATTTTAGGAAGTACACAATAGTAAATATTTTAGTTGGAAGTATCAGATGCAAATTTCTGAAATGTTACTTAGTGGTTGCGTGATCTTGGATGTGTTAATTAATCTCTCCAGATTCGGCTCTGAAAACTGCAGTCAACAGAGTACTAACTCCTAGGTCCCAGAGAGGGTTAAATGAACAAACGATGCACATAAAGAAGTTTTAGAACACAGCTTAGCCCATAACACCTGCAAGGAATATTAGCTATTATGATTGTGGTTATTACTTTAAAGCTATTTTATGGATCTATTTCAGTTACAAAAAAAATAGAACTGGTTTTATAAATTGGTGGTGGAGAAAACTTGCTGGAAATTTCCATGTGAATAGAAGGGCTAACACAAAAGGCTTGAGCGAGGACACATATTTTTCATACTCAGAGTAGGGGAACACTCTTTTAACAAAGGATGGGAGGTAGTTGTCTGATTTCATCTCAGAACTCCAAAATCAGCATCTCCGGAGCACTGGGCAGTGATTTTGAGTGTTTTAACAACATCCAGGTGATTCTCATGCACACTGAAGTTGAAAGCCACAAGCTTATATATAACTGGCTATTTCCTCATGGTCCTTAAGTAAAAGACTGGGTCCTTGTGATGCATCATTTCATCCAAGTAATTTTATCAGGATAAACATACAAAGTTGAATGTTGTCCTGAAGCAAGGTGTCCTTTTCGACTTGTGTATGTATAGTAAATACATACTATACTTGTGTATGAAGTAAATACTGGAACTATATTTAATTTTCTGTTTATCCTTAACTATTTACAAATAATTTCCTTCTTAGTTTTCACTAATGCTACTGTTCTTAAAATCTGTCTTGTATGTTACATTTCTATCACATAACAGGCCCCTAAATGCATGCCATTTTGGAATGAATCTTTCCTTCCCTATTAGATGATAACCAACTCACTCAGGTCTCAGGTGCAGCCATACTTTCTACACTACCATGCTCCGTGGAAGACTCCATTAAATATATCCTCACCAGTGCAGTTTGGCTGAAGTCTGTGTGTCAAAGGTGGAAAATCGGGAGTGGGCAAGTCAAAGCAGACCTTTGACACAAATCTGTGATTATCTTCAATCCTGGACAAAACTGGCTTTTGAGGCAATGTCTTTTATAGTAAAGTCCCATGCCAGGATAGTCTTATGATTCAGCCATTCTTCACCTGGGCAGTCTTAAGAATAGGAAATAAGTTCAGTGGTGTCCACACTTAAGCACCTAATAAGTCGTGCTAAGTATTAGTTCCTTTAGTGAGCCAACCATCAGGTATTATATCCCCATTTAGGTTCAGAGTGCTGAGGTGGCTTTCCTAAGTCGCTGAGCAAGTTAGTAACAAAGTGAGGACTTAAATCCAGTTTCACTTGATTCCAAGTCTAGTGTCCTGCTACACCATTGGTTCTCAGGTGTGATCCCTGAGCCACACCCATCCACATCCTGTGATGACTTACTAGAAATGCACCTTCTGAGATCTCCCCCAGAATTCCTAGACCCCTTGGGTGGGACCCAGCAATCTGTGGGAAGCAAATACTCCAGGTGATTCTGATGCACACTAACATGTAAGCCACAATGTTATATCCAAGACTCCCTTTTTAAGTCCTTGCTGCAAAGTAAGCATTGGCTTAACTTGGGAGCATGTTAGAATCTCACTGTTTCTCCATCTACTGAATCAGAATCTGTATTTTATAAGATATCTGGTGATTCATGAGCATTTTTAAGATGGAAAAGTATTGCTCTATGCTGTCATTCTCCCCTTAAATTGACTTTTCCTAGTCTCTGTTCCAGGATTCTTGGAGTTTTCATTCACCCATGATACAGGACTACATGTTGAAGGTCCTTCTACTTTCTTCTGTGTGTTCCAGTTGAGAGCTGTGCTCATTCTTTTCTGACCAGATTCAAGGTTTTCTCTCTCCATGCCTACTTCTTTTGCCTAAATGCATGTGCACACTGATATGTGCACGTTGTTTCCCATTGATATTACCTAAAGCTAGACACAAGAGCACAGGAATAGCCAGAGTTGTGGTAACATGTTGTAAATTAGCAGGGACGGTAACTGTTGCCCATGAAGGGAGAAACAGAATGGGTCATTCCTGCTCATTTCTGTTCTAGAAACTTAATGTAGAACCTGAAAGAAGTGACGTATTGCTCCACAGCTGATGCTAGTTACTTCCCAACCATATTATGAATAAATAGGTGGTGTTCAGAAAGCTTGAAATGTAGGCTCTTCAGGGGGAAAGATCCAACTTCTTGGAGTTTGTGGTGTAGCAAAGTTACAGAAGGAATCACTGAGGATCCCCACCTCTGACAAAGAAGTGGGGAATCAAACGATATTCACAGAAGGGTAGTTAACCAAATGGTGTCCTGATTCCTATGTACCTCCTTTTGTCCCAGTGCCACATCAGTATCTCCTGCAGTCTTGACCTTGCATTGGGTCTAAAGAAATGGACCCATCCCTATGAAGGCTGAATCTGCATTTCATATTCCATCTTAATTGGTTTGACCCCTCCGAACTCTCTGCAGCCACATCGTCAGTGCGAAGCTTTTAGGACCTGGCAGTTTACCTCTATTCTGCTAGGAGTTGGAAGCAAGACTTTTTTCCTTGCTGCACATGCTCAAAGTAGGGGTGCTTACACAAATGTGCATTATAATAACCAGAGTGCTTGTTAAAAGACAGATTCAGGGCTCTGCTTCCAAAGCCAGAAATTCCAAGTAAGGATGTGGAAAGATCCAGGAAAATGCAGTATTTAACAAGCTCTTTAGGTGATACCCATGGTCTTCTCCAAGGAGCCACCACTGGCTAACTACTACATCACTGATAACTTTGGATTGTTATGGTGGTGGCTGAATCTCTCATGCGCCCTCCAGTATATATTGAGATGTGGAATAGATGATCTTGGGGTTCCCTTTCTGCTCTATAATTGTTTTCTAAGAGTTAGTTAACTATTCACTGAGACATAATCTATTAACATGTACAGACATTGTGCTGCATGCTGGGGAGAGGACAGATAAATCAGATATAGTCACTGTTCCTAGAGATACCACAGTCTGCTGAAGACACAGACATACAGAGTAATAAATGGTACGGAGCATATAGCTAGAAAAATACCATTAGGACACAGGACCCAAGGGGACCCAGAGTTGGACATAGTGTTACAGCCTGCATTCCCACTGTGCCCTGGTAGCTTTCCATAGTCGGTTGGTTCTTCAGAGATCCCTAGAGTGAGGGGACACCGGGAATCTCAGGGAACTCTTCATCAGATGCAGAGGTGGAGGTTATCATGAAAGTGTTTTCCATCTGCTGGAGTAGGCAGCTCCTAATATTTCACCTTTGGTTGATGTGGGATTTTGCGACTGGAAAGGGAAATTTTTAAGACAATCCATGCTTCTAATAGGGAGCTGTGAAAGGGACTCTGGAGATCTGTGTCATTTCCAGTAAGTATGGTGGGTCCATTATTAAAAGCTTAGAAAAGATGTGGCTCATTCCATTGCCTGGAGTTTTGAAGGCTATCTGTCCCATTTTTCATTATCCAATAATAAATATCATAGTGAAAGTCACCTTTAACACTTAAATATTGCTGGGATTTTATGGGATTGAATTGAATGGACCGCCATGGTATTAAAAAGCATATGGGTGAGATACTTTTATAACACATGCTTCGCAAAGCTATATAAAGCAAGCACCAGGACGCTGTCCTTTAAGATGAGAACATTAGGGCTGGTGAGATGGCTCAGCGGCGTAAGCACCTGCCTTGCAAGCGCGAGGGCCCGAGTTCGACTCCTGGAACCCACATACGAAAAAGGGGCCGGTGATATCGCTCAGAGGCACGGGTGCCTGTTGGCACACGAGGTCCTGAGGTCGACCCCCCGGTACCCACCAAAAAAAAAAAAAAAGATGAGAACATTCAAGCACAGCATCGAGGAAGAGAGGGCCCTGGCTTGTTAATTAAACCTGTTGGTGATGCTAACTTTGAAGCAATAAGGGGAGTCTTAAGGCAATTAGAATAGGGTTTGTTTCTGGGAGGAACAGTCTACCTGGAGCTGTGACTCACATCAGCCTGTGGGAGGACTGGGCACTGTTAGAAGAAAGCAGACCTGCGGTGAGACTTGTACACTGGCTGCATGGTTGGTACAGTTGCTCAGGTTGTTCAGGTGGTGGTAGCTGGCGCATGCTACCTGTCTAGATCAACAGCATTATTATTGTTTTCTAGTAAGCCAAGGGGTTTTGGAGGAGACTCATCTCAATTTTGTGCTCATTAGTATCTTTTGTTTAACATTATCATCCTAGGTTTTCTTGGGAGGCAGAAGAAAGGTTGGAGCTAACTGGTGCTGGTCACAGCTTTTCTTACTTTTTATTGAAGTGAAATTCACATAAATGAAATTAACCTTTTTGAAGTGAAATATTTGGAGACACTTACATGCACAATTCTATGTAACCTCCATGTCTACTTCCAAAACTTTTTTGTCATCACCAAAAGAAATTCTGTAATAATGAAGTGGTTACTACTTATTCTCCGAACTGTTTGTTTCTTAACCACCAATCTGCGTTCTGTCTCTGTGCATTTATCTATGCTGGATATTTCATATAAATGGAGTCATAATATGAGAACTTTATGTGCCTGGCTTCTTTCCACTTAACACAGTGTTTTTAAGGTTCACCCATATTGAGGAATATACCAGGGCTTCATTTCTTTTTATGGCTGAATGATGTTCCACTGTGTGCACCAAAATTTGTTTATCCACTCATCTACTGATAAACACTTGGGCTGTTTCCACATCTTTTGGCTACAGTTTGTGAGCAGAGCTGCTCTAAAAAAGTGTGCACATGTATTTGTTTATCTGTTTTTGATCTACTTGGCTGTATGCCTAGGAGTGGGATTCATGTGTACATATGTACTACATGTACAGAATATTCTTTGCCACTGAGTTTATCCCTTTAGGAGGACTGTGCACTTCGCGCTCTGTAGGAGCAGGGTTGGCTGCGTGACTTGCATTGGCCTGTGAATGCACATGGAGATGAGCAGTGTCCCTTGAGAACAGAAACCGTGAGAACCTTCTCCAGATCCTGTCACCCTCTTTCCCCTCATCCATGAGTCCTGCAGGGAGGGCAAGAGTTACACTGTCAGGCTGGGCTATCCAAGGAAGCACCATGGCACAGAACCGCTATGGATCAGAGCCACCATGCTTGACTGGGTTCTGGGAAGGATGAGAAAACGGGAGATCTCCCTGCCATAAAAGAGCATGCAGTGGTACTGTAACTAAGTAGCTTGTTGTAAATTTTACAGAGTCCTGAGGGTGCTGAGCAAGAGCCCCCAGAGCTTTCATAGAGGTGGTGGCATTTATGGATGGCCTTGAGGGAGTAGCGGGGTTTAAGGGTGTAGAGTACAAAGAAGAGCACTCCTGGAAGAGTAGGGACCTTGACAATGCCATACAAGTGGGAATGTAGAGTATTTGGGAAACTGAATCTGGTGATTCTGTCCAGCAATATAGACCCCTGGAGACAGGGGCATAAAAAGTCCTCATACAAACTGATGCTCTATTTTTGCCTGCATCTCAGTTGAGAATAGCTATTCTAAAACATCATGGGGTGCAGGAGAAAAAGCAAAACCAGACACTGTGAATGCATCATGCATTCAATATGACTTCCAAGTATTATTTCTCTTTCTCCTCTTCTCCTCCTAGCCCGCCATTGGTGGTGGTGGTGCAAGCTATTCTTTGTTTTTATTTTATGCTTGAGGAAAACTGAAGGCAGGGAGCTAACAAGTGATTGGGAGGAGGTTGACCATTGCAATAACTTATCTTTGTATACCCAGTGCCTGGCATGGTTAGACCACAATAAATAAACATAGTAAAAATTGACATGGATAGGTAACGAACTGCAAAGACGAGGCCTGTTTGATTCCAGCTCCAAAGGTGATGCAATTTTATAAGGTTCTGGTTTACTCCAGGCTCTCTTTACCACCACAGTTGCCAAAGTAAATGCTCAGGAGCTGGGGAAATTATGCTTAGGGCATGAAGATAATGTTCTGGTTGAGGCAGAGGGGAGGTGGCCCCAGGGGATCCTGAGTGCAGTTGGTTCATCAAGGAGATTATCCTGTTTATCTCTCCTCCAGCTTCTCTGGACAGCCTCCTTGGTGCAGGGAAGTCCCTTGGTGATACTTCTCAAGTACAACATCAAGGGCATTTTTTGGCCCTTTGCTGTGGGATTAGAGCTTTTCCAAAACCATGGTTAGAAAAGGGTGGGAAAGGGAAGAAAGCAAGGTGAAATGCAATTTCCTCTTTAATACAGACTGCCATTTAATCTAATATTATAGAAAATGATTAGATCTTAAAAACCTATAAATTACATGTGACAACTGTCTGGTGTGCCTCTGCTTTCCCTTCTAGCGATTATGTAGGGCGATAGCGGGCTGTGGCAGCAAGGACCACTTTGAGTGCCATGTGTTTATTGGTTCTTAATGAGAAGTGATTAATCTAAATCACCATAGGGGTGGGTCCTTTGCCGAGCTCTGGAATCAGAAGTGGCAGTTGGGCCTTTTGACAAATGTGCTGCTCTGTGCTTAACAAAAACAAAAAGTTGGCGAGTGTGTGTGGTAGTGTTTTCTTTCTTTGTCCAGTGAGGAAAGGAAACACACATGCACACACACACACACACACACACACACACACACACACACTCTCTCTCTCTCTCTCTCAATAATCACTGGTACAAAATATAAATCTGCAGCCTTGGGCACTTTTGTGTCTTACTCCTTTGGTCTTTCTGTCCTTCTTCTTCCTACCCTCCCCGGTGGAAGCAGCTGGGGCTCCTCATTATGTTGTTACTGGAAGGTCCTTTTCTCTGTTTATTACTGTTATTGTGGTTTTCTCTTCCCTGCCTGTCTGGGGACCACCTGGCATGGGATGATGGATCATTACAGCCAGTACCTGCCTGGCAAAATTGCTACCTCTCTGTCTCCTCTCCTTCTGCTTCACGTGGAGAAAGAGAGGAAGCAAATCCAAGCAACTAAAACACTCTGAAAACCCAAAGTGAGAAAAGTACATAGGCATACAGTCACGGGCTCTTTTGTTTTGGGATAATGAGTCAAGTTTGCCACTGAAGGTAGGATAATAGGGAGGAAAGGACAAGAGAACACCCAAGGAGAAAGAGCTCTGGGCTAAGAGCCGCCCTCCTCTCTCCTCCTGCTTTCTCTTTTCTTCCTTTGTTTGCATGCACTCCTTACTGTGTCCTCTCTCTCCTTCACTCTGTCACCAATACAGAACATGACAAGGACAACAGATCGCTCCATTGAGAAGTAAAGCTCTGGGTTGAACCCTGATTTGAACGCTTGGTAGCCAGTCGCGATTTCCAGCAAGTGCTGACCCTTGGTGTCTCCCTGCCTGCACATTGGGGCGTGGTAGGCAGAATAATGGCCTCCCAATTCTGTGTGTTAGGTTACAAAGCAAGGGGGAGTTCACGTTCTGCCTGCAATTTGTGTTGTTAATCAGCTGACCTTAAAATAAGGAGAGTACCCTGGATTATCAAGCGGGCTAGTTACAATCACAAATGGGAAGGAGGCAGAACTGGCAGGCTGATGATGCTATGATAGGACAAGGACTGGACTGGCCATGCCTGGCTTTGACGGTTGAAAGGATCCTGGAGCCAACAAGCGTGGGCTTCCTCTAAAGCTGGACAAGGCATGAAATCAGTCTCCCCTGGGGCCTTCAAAAGGAACACAGCCTTGTGCACACATGATTTTCACTCAGCAAAACTGATTTTGGGCCTCTGACCTCCAGATATGTAAGACAATAAAATTGTGTTGTTTAAGCCACTAGATTTGTGGTAACTTGCTATTGCAATAACAGGAGACTATAGAAGGAGAACTAGCCTGAATGCTTTCATGCACCCTGCCCCCCACTTCATATTTGGAATCCTGTTGAGGGTGGGGCTTCTGGGTCATGAGGTGGTCACGCCTACAAAGGGGGTCAGTGTCCTCCTAAAACGGGCCCCAGGGGATCTGCCATGCCTTGATGCCTTACACTTCCTACCCTGTAGAACTGTGAGAAATAAATGTGTGTCGTTGTTAAGCCACCCAGTCCACGGTGTTTCATTACAGGAGCCCAAACAAATGATGACCTGGGTGATGAGCCTGCCCTGCCTTCCTTACGGAAGGTGGAAGAGCTGGGGAAGGACTCAGCACACTATGAAATGCAGCACCGCTCCAGCTCTGATAGCATTTAGCATGACTGATGGTGAGGGCATTCAGGATGGGTGTCTGGAGCTGGGTGAAGAGCAGACCTATCGAGTGCTTTGGGCATCTGCCCAGCTCCTTGCCTAGCCTGTCTTCTCTGCCTTTCACTTCTGGGTGCTCAGTGTCTGTGCCCTGGGAGAATAGGAGCAACCCCTGCTGTTCTTTCCTCGGGACAGATCCTGCAGTGATGATGAATGATCTCCAAGGTAGCAGTGAACGGTCTCCAAGGCACCATGGTCAATCAGTCCTGGGGACTTCTGATCTGAGGGGTTGCTGCAGCAGAAAACCACCTTGGCTCCACGTTCCACACATCTAGCATTCAGCTGGTGCGGGCCAGCCCTGCTCCTCAGACTTGTAGGCAGTCGCTGGGATGTGTGGTTGATTTCTAAATCATGGGCATGTGATCATCACTCTTACCTGGCAAAACAATGCCCAGGCACTGTTGGTAACAGTGACCTTGTTACCAGCACTAGTAGGGATCTTGGCTGGGTTGTTGCTTCCAGCTAGTCCAGGACACAGGATATTCCAGGCATATGTGTTCCTCTGATTGTTGGTCCCTGTGATAACCTAAAGCTTCTCTTGCCTTTTCCACATATAGTCATCCTGCCCAAATATCTGGATTTGTGCCCTGAAGGTAGCCTAAGTTGGAGGGTTCTCATACCAAGAATTTAAGATCTGATGAGAAAAGTCAGGTTAGCAGGTGAATTTATGAAAGCTTTGTTTTTTTTGATGTCCACTTAGATGAACCATCAAAGATAACACATTAATAAATACCATATCAATGACAAATCTGCAATTCTTAAATTAGTCACAACGAGTACTGTGCAGTTAATTCCCATTTATTATTTCCGTGCATCCCTTGTGCACCGGAGTGCATCATTTTCCCACACAGCTCCAACAAGATGTTTATAAATTAGGTTTGTTTTATGGAAGATAACAGGCATGCTGGTGAGCATTTTTCTTTATCTTTTCATATCATCACTGCCCTTCTGATTTTAGGCTTTGAGACAGTGCTCTTAACTCTCGGCTCCCACTGGGGCCCCAGACAGGCACAGAAGCAGCTGAATGCTTCAGACAGCAAGCACCTTGGATGCTCTTGATTCAGCTGATCAGAGGTTTTTCAAAATCCAACACACCTGGCCACATACCTGTGCCCGTGACAGAGTCATGCCAAGCCACGTGCCTTCGGCCTGCCTAACCCTCCATCTGTTCTCAGGAACATACGTCCACGTTTGCGTCTGTCTTTAGTGTTCCTGTTGTGGTGAAAAATGAAGCAAACAAATAAAACTCCAAATCGTATCACAACAAAACATCAAAAATAAACAAAATTACTTTCAACCCAATCCTGCAGGCTGGAATTTTTTTAAACAATGGAACTTCTTTTCTCTCCCCGAGTTAGATTTGCTCTTTGAAAATATTGGAAAATAAATATTTTGCTGAGAAATGACACAACCACCCGTTTGTTAACTGTGTCTGCATTCGCCTTTTACAAACGAGAAGTAGGAGGTGTCAGGGGAGCCCTGCTCTGAGTGACGATTACTGTCAGTGGGCCTGGTAATTCTGGGGTTGGCAGCGGGACAGTGCCTCTGGTCCAGGTTTTGGTGACTGCTTTACAGTGGCTTTCCTGTCCAGGACACTGGTGAGTCTCAGATGAAATGCACTGACAGTTGGGTCATGCAAACTAAGACACCTTAGTGGCCTTCACCTGGTCATGAGTCACATGTTAGTTGAGTGTGTGCTTTATTCAGTGCAGCAAGCAAGACTGGAGTGTATGATACAACCACAACTTGTGCCTTTAGGGAAATTGGCACCACAGTGGCAAAATGATACAAATCCAAGTGAAGCATCCAATAGCCAATACTTAAAAATACATACATATATTGATAGAATTTCAAATATACTCCAACGTAAAGTCATAATTCAGTATAATAAATTTGCCAGTGGAGTTCTTGGGAGCAAACATCATGGCTGGAACATGTGAGAGACTTCTGGAAGAGAAGGGATTCAAATGTGTCTTGAAGGAAGACTTGGAGGATGCAGGGCTTTCTAGGAAAGTGGCATTAGCAGAGACAGGAATGTCCAAATAGTGATTTAAAAACTCTGGGTACTGCCAGATGTGAGCAGGCAGCTGTATCAAAGTCTGAAAATAACATGGGGACCCCCTCAGGAGGTGTCCGAGGTGCCAGGTGTGATTTGTATGAAATGGAGAGGGTATTGGCGTTCCTTTTGGAGGGGAAATACCAGGGGAGGGCAGGGCTGGAGATGAGCCAGCCAGTGTGTGGGAGGTGGGGATGTTCCCAGAACCAGAAGTTGAGGCACAACCAGCAGTGTCAGAAATGCTACTCCTGGAGTTGGGTGGTGCTCTGGTCACTGTACACATGGGGGCTCTCACTACCTCACTCTCGTGCCACACCTGCCCTGCACTGAGTAGTGCTCTTGATGTCGCCAGAGAGTGAACCAGCGTTTTCATATTTTCTAAGAGCAGACAATGGGTAGCACAGTCTTACTGAAATTCATGGAAGGGGAAGTGTGTGCGTGTGTGTGTGTGTGTGCATGCACACACGCACACGCAGACTGAACATTCTGTAATTATAAAGATAGTGTGTACCCACTGTGGAGTACTTGGGAAAAACAGAAAAACCTTAAGAGGAAAATAAATACTCATGAACTTGGTACTCAGGAATAAACGCTAGTCACATATGCATGTCTCCTTTAAGCCGTTTCTGCATAAATACCAACATGAAATATAAGCAGTTTTCAAAGAAATTAAGATTATGCTTCACATGTGTTCAGCCTGCTGACAATGCACTATTTAAACATAATTATTTTACACGTCATGAAACTGTTTGTGTTCATGTTTAATAGGTGCATAATATTCTATTAAATGCATTTAGTCTACTTTATTTAATCATTCTCCTATCAGATATTTGAGTTATTTCCAATTTTGTGTTATTATAAATAACATGAGATGGACATACAGGTGCATAAACCTTTAATGGGTCCCTGATGGTTTACTTGGACAGATTCCTAGAAGAGAATTTACAAGGTCAGAGGTATGAATATTTATGAGTCTTGTTCCATATTGCCACATTGCTTTCCAGAACAATCATGCCGATTTATACTTGCACCAACACTGACTGGCGGCCTGCTTCACTCCACAGACTTTGCTGTGGTCAACAGTGTAATCAGGGCCGGTGAGATGGCTCAGTGGCATAAGCGCCTGCCTGGCAAGCGCGAGGTCCTGAGTTCGACTCCCGGTACCCGCATATTAAAAAAATAAAAAGAACAATATAATCAGTAGTAGTACCCCTATCTGAAGGGGCATCATTCCAAGACACCCAGTGGAATCCTGAAACTTTTAAATAGCATCAAACCATATCCCTCTCTGTCATCTATCTATCTATCTATCTATCTATCTATCTATCTATCTATCATCTCTCTCTCTCTCTATCTCTCTATCTATCTCTCTATCATCTATCTACCATCTATCTATCATGTATCTTTCTACACATTGCCTATTCCTAATGCATATAGACCTATGGTAAAGTTTAATGTATAAATTAGGTACAGAAAGAGATGAACAACAACAATAATAAAACAGGGCAATTATATAGATATACTGTAATACAATTACTAGCATCAATACTCTTGTGGGGCCATTATTAAGTAAAATAAGAGTTACTCGAATGCAAGTTTCACGACGCATTGCACCTGGCATTGTCCTACCTGGGTAACTTGGTGAGACTCCATCTCAAAATAAAAAAGAGCTGAGGATGTAGCTCAGTGTGAAGGTCCTGGGTTTGTTTTCCAGGGCTGGAAAACACGATCTTATTGCCAGGACCTGCAATCTGCTCCTTTCTTGGTTTTCCTATGCCATAAATGCCAATTCCAATTTTTTTCAGATGTTCAGACCAAAAACCTATCAATTTGGGTTATTTCCAGTTGTTAGTTAATTATAAGCAACGCCAGAATGAATGTATGGGTATAAAACTTTGAATGGATCATCTCATTTTCTGACATCCCACATATAATCTATAAGCAGATTGTTTTGATTTTTCTTTCAAAATATCCCCAAATGTGGAGCAGGCCACCAGTCTGTCCCTATGGGTTGTCACGATGGCTTCTACTTAGTCTCCTTAATTCTTTTCCTGATATTCCCGGTCTCTCACAATGCTCTTTCCAAATGGCAACCAGTGTGAAGTTATTAAGACACAAGCCTTAACCTCCCAGTGGCCAGTTCACTGTGTGTGTGGTGCGCATTCCACATCAGTTGGAATGAGGCCAGAGTCTCATATCATGAGTCCCCTGTTGCCTTTCTCACCTCGTTTCTGGCCCTTTACTTTGTTCTTTGTATTCCTGCCCGCTGAACTACTGTTTTCAAGCATCACCTTTCAGGCCTTTGCTGACCACACCCTTTAAAACTGCAGAGCCTCCTGCAGCACCTCCTATTCTCTTTTCAGCTCTTTCGTTCTAAAGGACTTAACGCTACTGAGACACTCCATCCTTAACTTTTTTGTGTGTTTATTGTTCTTCTATCATTAGAGTGAAATCTCTAGGAGGGAAGGAAGGGATTTCCATTTTCTTTTGATTATCGCTCTTGCTTGATTCCTTAGAATAGATTTTGGCTGATAGTAAGGACTCAGTTAATTTGGGTTGGATGAATAAACGGTACGTATGTGTTTGTTTGATTAGTTTGGAAATTTCAAAATTGTGGTGGTATACAGATGAAATGAAATGTAGCATCTTAACCGTTTTTCAGTGTGCAGTTCAGTCATAAGTACTTTCATGTTTTGTGCCACTGGTCTTCAGAAGTCTTTTCATCTTGCAAAACTAAACTCTGCCCTACCTTGGCATTCCCCAAACCTTGGTGGTCACCACTGTGCTTTCTTTGTGTACGTATTCAACTACTTTAGGTACTGTCCATGAGTGGAATCATGCAGTATCTCTTTTTTAGTGAGTGGCTTATGTAATTTTGCATAATCTCTTCAAAGTTCATCTGTGTTGTGGCATGTACCAGAATTTCTTTCAGTTGTACAGTGGAATAATGCTTTGTTTTAGTCTGTACACATTTTTTAATCCATTTATCCATTGAGAGTTGCTTTCTCCTTTTGGATGTTATAAATAATGCTGCTGTAAACATCACTGTCCACACATTTCTTGGAGATCTTTTCACTTTCACTTTTTTGGATTAAGACAGTGGTACATCGGTACATGAATTTGAATCATTCCACGATTTTGGAAAAGATGGCCATGTTTGCATTTGTGCAGGAAAGATGGCCACGTTTGTGTTTGTCACGCTATTTAGAGTTTGCAAACAAAAACAAAATTTGGCCAAATGCTTTTGATTTTGAACAAAATTGTTCACAAAAAAAAATGGCATGCTTGATCATATAGTAATTCCATTTTAAATTTTTTCATAAACCACCATATTGTTTTCCATAGTGGCTGCACATTTTACATTCCCACCAACAGAGAAAAAGTGTTTCTATTTCTGAATATCCTTGCTAACATTTCTTGTCTTCCTCTCTCTCCCCTTCTCTCTCTCTCCCTCCGTCTCTCCCTTCCTCTTTCTTGCCTTCCTTCCTGCCTCCCTTCTTTCCATCCTTCCTTCTTTTTTTCCTTCCTTCCTTGCTTTTTTCCTTCCTTTCTTCCTTTTGTTGTAGTCATGGGTATGAGGGAGTATTTCACTGTGGTTTTGAATTGCATTTGCCTAATGATTAGTGATGTTGAGAATCTTCTCAAGTGTTCATTGATCAGTTGTATGTATTTTTTAGAGAAATGTTTATTCACATCTTTTGCCTAGCTTTGAATAAGATTGTTTTGTTGTTGAGTAATTTTTATGCTTTTCATTTTTTCTTGACTTGCCTCAATGATTGTTGTTTTGTTGGTGAGACTCGTGTTAAACTGTGAGGGATAAATAGAAACAAGCTTAATATAATGTGTTGGGATTGAATGGTGGGGAATCTAGTATTGACAAAGAGAATGGCATGTATAATGGTAGCAGCTGAAAGACAGCATGTGTGTGAATATAAATATGTACTGGTGCTCTGTCTTTAAAATGCAGATGTAGTTTACATGTTTTACATGTAATAGGATATATATGATTTCTCAACAGTGGGATGATTGACGTTTTGAGTAATTGACATTTTGTGTTGAATAATTGTTTGTTGTGAGGCTGTACTGTGCATTGTGTAGCAGCATCCCTGGCCTCCACCCTCTAGGTGTGACTCTCTCTGACCCAGTTGTGACAATTAAAATGTCTCTATACACTGAAAATATCCTCTTGGGGCAGGCCCTGCTTGCTCTTGAATTTAGAACATCTGCTAGAAGGGTAGGGGTGGGGGAGGGAGGGAGGAAGAGAGGGAAAGGGAGAGGAAGGGGGAGGGGAGAGAGAGAGAGAGACAGACAGACAGACACACTGTACAGGCTCCATTTGTGTGGAAGTCAATATTCAACAACACATCAGTGGGTTTAGGGCTTAACTATGCTGGCATCTCTTATACTTTACAAGTCTATATTGATAATATTGTGATACTTTTTATTGAATACTAACTGCTGGGATCTATCACTAGGACTCAATTACAAGTAAGTTACAATATTTCTCCTTTTCTATTCAGAGAAAAGTCTTCTTCTGCTCTGAGACTGCTCTGAAATTGTGGAACTAGAATTTGTTTCCTTTGCCTTTCTGGTATCTCTGACAGAGTGAGTGACTCAGAAATCTTTAGCTTTCACCTCATTTTGATAGGTTTCACAAAGGAGAAAGAAAGAATAGGTAATTGAATAAAGTAACATATTCATCAGTGATATTGTTAGACTTACTTGGCAGCAGGAAAGGACACATTCTGGAAAGACTTCTGGGTGGAATATTGACATCTTCAGTATTAATTTTGAGTGGTTTAGATATAGATAAGCTTATAGGATTTTGAAGACATAGCTTACTCAGCACAGCCACGGCCTGATTCCGGACTTCTACGTGTCTTTTACAATTTAGAATACACCATTGAAATTGGAACCACTGTTACTCAACTTCCCCCAGGGATTTTCTGCAAAAAGAATTACAAGAATTACAAAAATCATTTTTTTCTGCAAAAAGAATTCTCCATAAATAATTACCCACTTGAGGGTTGGTAAACTCCAAAGCTTGTCTGGGTCTAGTCAGAGACCAAGATTACAGCAA
Organism: Erethizon dorsatum; assembly: GCA_028451465.1. Classification (NCBI taxonomy): domain Eukaryota; kingdom Metazoa; phylum Chordata; class Mammalia; order Rodentia; family Erethizontidae; genus Erethizon; species Erethizon dorsatum. The sequence goes on from CM051822.1 coordinate 89,811,365, forward strand.
GTGGCCAGCTCCACGGAGATGGTGTGAGAGCCTCATCCCTACGGCGTGGCACGTTTAGTTCCATCATGGTTTAGAATCTCCTAGCGAAGAGACGAGCGTGGTCATTCAGAGCAGCAACTCCACTTAGCAAACCAGCAATGACCTGCTGGGTCTGTTCACTCTGCTGGGGTTGATATTTACTAAAGGAGTGTTTTTCTTACAACATTGCCGTGAATGCAAGGTACAGGTAAGTTAATGTAAAATGTACAATGTTTTTTCTCCATGTCCTTTTTTAGTTATTTTTTAATTGCAGTGAACACACACATATATACACATGAGATGTATCTTTTTTGACTTTCATGTGGACATACAGTATTGTGAAGTATACTGCTCAGTAGATCTCCAGAAAATTTTTATGTTGCAGGATTGAAACATTTTACCTGTTCAACATCACCTCTACCCCTTTGATTTTCATCTACAAAGCTCAAGAATGATTGGAGTCAGGAGGGAGGCAAACAATCCTCAAATCACTTCCATTTGTCTCCAGCTTGCTTGGCCTTTCTTCCGGCTTTAGTTGTACTCTCATCTTGGGTGATTTAAAGATAAAGGTCAACCTGTGTTTAGCAGCTATGTGCCCAGAAACTGTGCTAAGCCTGTTCATCATTATCCTGTTTACTCCTTTCACTATCACTGTGCGGGTGGTACTATTGCTCTTTCTCCTAGAGGTAAGACAAAAAGACTTGGAGGAATTGAGTAACTTCCTCATGTTTACTCATATAGTGGCAGCCGGAGGATATGAATTCAAGACATCTGCACCTAGAGTCTGTACCATTAATAACCCACTAAATTATATGTGAAATACCCCTCCTCTCCTTCCGCAAGTCACATGCACCCACTGCATGTCCTGTGTTAGGACAGGCTGGACAATGGATCAAGTGGAATGAAGCAAAAGCAGAACAAAACAAAACACAGATCTCCTTTGGGATTTCTATCCCCTTCATATTGTCAAAGCCATGCAAACGCAAAACTCACAAACATCTACACAGCCATTTCCATGGATTATACACCCATATACCAACAATTAAACATTGAAAGGTATGAACTCTAAATTTATTTTCATAGAAACAAGCTCTTGTAAGTTTACCAACAGTCACAAGCCTAGTCTCTGTAAATGCTTGGTCTCCATATATTTAATTTTGGGCACATTTTTAAAAACCCCATTCTAAATAGTCTGAGGAACGATGTGTGCTTCTCAATTTGGCTTGGTCCTCACCACCTCTTGCCTTCCCTTAGCTGCTCCACTTATTTACTTTAACTGTTTTGCCCCCATAGGTGTTGGAGTACAAATCCCTGCTTAACAATAAAAACTGGGGAGTGCATGAGATGATTTGCTTTTTATATTTGGTATATTAATATACAAGACATATTTTACCTTGAGGCTTAACTTGTGACAAAGCATTTGCTGTCTCATTATACAGTATTTGTATTAATATTGAGATCCTCTATTTTTTTAGAACTAACAACATTGAGTTTCCCTCTTTGAGTCCTATCATTTAATTCTTGGTGTCTCCTTGATCAGATATGGTGAATTAGAGGGGGAAAGGGCTTTCTTGAAGCTCCTTTTTTGTGGATTTCTTAGAGACACTTTAAGAAAGTATCTACATGCGTGTGTGTGCATGTGTGTGTGTGTGTGTGTGTGTGGTGTGGAGGTGGGTTTTAACTCAGAGGAGTAAGAGGCAAATTGCTTTCCTCCTGAGCCTTGGTTTATTTATCTGTAAAATGCAAGCAGCAATACTTCATGCAGTTTGTATGCAGCTTGTATAAAATATCAGGTAAAATACTTAGTGCAGGTTAAAATCTAGAATATGTAGGTTTCTATTTTATTTTTATTCTTCCCAGAAAGAAATTAGGATTGAATAGAGATATTGCCAATTATATCAAAGTATATAAAAGGATTTCTGATGAGAATGTCAGAGAAGGGTTGCAATAAAAATGTACTCTCACAGACACACACCCTATAAAACTGCCATGCAATGTCATAACACCTTATTAGATATAAATTTATTTCTGCATGTGTGCATGCATGTGTGTTCAACATTTGTGTATGTCAGTGTATATGTGCACATTTCCATGTGGAGTTTGTATATGGACTGGTGTGGTTTTGCATGATGTGTGTGTGTGTGTGTGTGTGTGTGTGCATGCACACACACACACAAAGAAAGGAAGAGGAAAGCTGGAGGAAGAGAATATATTGGCCCCGTATTTAATGGCAACTCTATCGTATACTGTAACTCGTGGTATATAAAATAAAATCCATTTATGATGTTGGTCTTATCTTCTAATTAAAATCATAGGCATGAAGCTTCTTTACACCTGCATAAAATAAGCAGTTTAATTTCTCTGCGCCAGGGGAAAAATGATTTCATTGCTGTTATGCAGCCCGTTAGTACACAGTGTGAATCACGGGTGCCTGGTTTTGAAAGCTGCCTTCTGACTCAGTATCTCTGCATTCTCTGCATCCGCCGTAGATGCCTCTCCTGAGGTTTTCTCAAGGGCAGCTGGGTGCTTCTACCGATGTCCCTTTTCCCTTCACAGCACGTGGGAGGAGGAGGCTATTCTGTGTTTCTCAATAACCTATCTAGGAGCTTTTCCCTGGATTAGTCACACATGAATGAATAAATCATTATACTGCATCCATTTCTTAAAAATTTGCTGATAACTGATGATGACTTATTTCAATGAAACCAAAGCAAATATTTGAGAAAGAAAGTAAGCTTGTCTTGGAAGCCATGAAGGAATGAAAAAAGGAGAAGGGCTATGAATCTTAGCAGTTAAAAGACTTAAATTTGTTCTAAAGCTTACTTTATAATAATACTAATATATGCTCTAGGTAACATTTTTAAAACCCTTCTAGCTAATCGTTTTATTTTACAGGGATGGAACAATGTTTTTTGACTTTATTTTGTACTTTGGGCTCCATGGCTCAGCCCATGTGATAGAATTAACCCTTACAATTGGTAGCAATATACCCAAAGACTGGAAAAATGATGACAGGAAATTAACACACGTGCTCCTTCAGTTACTCAGCAAGCATTAGGAACTCAAGGAAATTGGGTAGGCTGAGATAATAAAGTACAAAAGGCTGGGGCTACTGCTGAAACCAGAAACACAAGAAGGGGGTAGATTTTTCATCAGGCTGTGTAAGGATTTTGGAAGAGAGAAAAATCAGTGATAAGCCATTGAGTGGTTTCACGGAGGAGAATGTCAGAGTCAGTTTTGTATTATAGAATGGTCATAGCGCAAAGTGGATCTGAGGGGATGAGGATGACACAGTGAGAATGGTGAGAGCGTCTTACAGTAACCCGGATGATCATGTTTTAGATGGAGGCAAGCATAATAGGGAGGGAGAGAAGGGATTTGATATTGGAGTTCACCAGGTAAAATGCAGAGGCTCAGATACTGATGACCTTGAGAAGGGGGTGGGAAAGCAGAGTCAGGATGAATGTCAGGCGCAGTGCGTCCCATTTGTGGCTGGCGGGAACATCACAGAGCACAGGGCAGCAGTAGGCTTGCAGGAGGTCCACTGGGGCATCTTGTATTTCCGGTATTTATAGAATATCCAAAGGGAAGAATATTCGAGGTAGCTGAATTTTCGAGCCTGAAACTAAGAAGTGCATTGCATGTGTGTGTGTGTGTGTGTGGCGGGGGTGAAGCTATTCATTTGGAGATTTAATTACAAGTTGTCCCCAGGATGATGGTAATTTAAAAAAAAGAATATATATATATATATATATATATATATATATATATATATATATATGGAATGAAAGGAGTCAGTGAGTTGGAGTTTTTTGAGTGAAAAGAGAACATAGGAAAATACAGGGTGGTGGAAGTGTCATGTTTACAGAATAATCAGAGAAATTTACAGCATCCAAAAGAAACAGGAAGGAAAAGCAGATGTACGTGGTCATGGAAGCCCGGAAGAAGTGCTGCTGGAGGAATAGAGAGCCGTGGTCTCAAAGACTGCTGATAGTTTAACTGAGGATGAGGCGTGCATGTGTAAGTGTGCACTTGGGCTTAAACCCTGCAAAGCTAGTCATTCAGTGAGACAAATGTCGTCGAAGGGCTGTGGGTAGAAGCCAGATGGCATTGGTTGCAGGGAGAAGTGTCAACAGTAATCATAGGCATCTCTTGTTAAGAACATACACTACACCATGGGCAGCCAGTGTGGGTAACATCATACTCATTATTATTGGAGAAACTGAGGCTTCTAGACTTTAAGTAACTTTCCTGAGGTGACACAATAGGAACAGAGAACTGTTGAGATGTGAACCTGCTCATTTTGATGCCAAAGCTTTGTCTCTGGGTATTTTTGTCCATTTGGCTCGGTTTGGTGTCCACCAACCCTCCTGTGGCAGCAGTATTTGTTCAACTATTTGGTAATATATATTTTGGAAAATATCTGTACCAAGAAATCATAGAATTGCCCGAATAATTCAGAAATAATTCAGAAAGAACAAAAGAATGGGATATTGGGGGAGGATGTTGACCCTTCCTTTGGCTAATGAACTGTGATGAGAATTAAGGGAGGGAGGGAGAGGAAGGGAGGGAAGTTGGTATGAGGCTGGTATGAGTGTTCCTAGGTTAGAGCAGAGGACCATAGCAATATGCTCTCAGCACTTCAAATATAGATATCAAAAATAAAGCCCCCTTTTATATGCAGACCTAGCCTTCACCTCATTTAGCTTAATTCAGTAAGGAAAAACTAAATATGGAAAAAGAACAATATGATATTTCATATAGAGGCTTAGCTGCCCCTTTATGTGCTATAATATACTAACACAGAGGACTTTATATATTTATGGTTTAATTTCTTATATTTCATCCTACTAATTCTACCTATATTTCTCCTCTCTCTTTCCATTAGATCATGCTTCTTAGTGATCCTGAAATGGAGAGCAGCATACTGATCAGCTCAGATGAAGGGGCAACCTATCAAAAGTATCGGCTTACCTTCTACATCCAGAGCCTGCTCTTTCATCCCAAGCAGGAGGACTGGGTGCTGGCGTACAGTTTGGATCAAAAGGTGAACAAATAACTCTTTTTATGTGTATCTGTCACCCTGGGCCTGGCCCACTTGGTGAAATTTCGAAGGGAAGCCAGTGACATTTTGTCATTCTTACCAGGCAGGTTTTGTCTGCAGCAATGAACTTTCCTTTCTGCTCTTAAGTATCATGGCACGAAGGCAAGCATATCTTATTTTCTTGGCAATTCTTTTTTATCATTTCACAGATTTAAAATGACTTTCTTTAAAATTTCACTCACTTGGCCCTATTTAAAATAGCTCCATGAGGTAAGCGGGAGAGGTACCATACTGATTTGTAGTGGCTTCAGTAAACAGAGCTGCAGACAGGCTAAGGTGCTTGTTCAGAGTCATTAGTCACCAGCTGGAGGGGCTGGCGTTGGAAAGCGTACTGTCAGATTCCATGTCTGGAGTGTGTTCCTTCATATTGTGCTATCTTCGTTTTCAGTTTAGCAATGGATGCAGAGACTTAGACAAGTCCATTTTGTTATTTTCTAAAAATATATTAAAGAAATGATTGATTAATAAGCCCTCCTCTTCAAGCTCTAAATCTATATGTTCAGCTGTGTGCTTGGGAAGACTCCACATATCCCCAAAATGAACTCCTCCTCTTGCCCCAGTATAGCTGTCTTCTAATATTCCCTAGTTCCATCCGTGCAGTTGCAAAGTCAGAATCTGGGCAGTATCCTTCACTCTTCCTTTTCCTAATCCACCATCTCCTATCCACCATTGGGTTTTTTCTCCAAATATTTGGTAGGCGAATTAGTGGATGAATGCTTACATGCAATGGAAATGAATCCATTATATTTGATCAGTTTATACTTGAGAAAAGGAAACTCTAGATTATTCTTTATTCTACTTCCTGCATTCTCAAGAATCTTCATGCAGATGCCAAGCTATTATGTAATAATGTTGTGGAATCAATCAGTGAAATGGAACAGATAATTGTAAGCACTGTCTCGCATAGAGATACCCACAGGATAACCATGATTGAAACAGATTCTTTTCTCTGCACTGCTAAGTCCTAAAATAGTTGCTTTTCAGTATATATTTAAATATGTGATTGTGAATTTTGTGTGTATGTGATGTCAGCACCTTTAAACAATAATTTCAACATAACCTTTATATCTCTCATTCATAGAGCCTCACTGTGGGCACCAGGTGCTCAGTGCTATCCCCTGAGGACACCCACATGACATTTGCAGAGCAAAAGCCTTTGCAAATATATTTCTTTCATGGCATCAAGTGGATATAGTATGAAAGACTTAGCCAAATGTCAAATAGTCTGCAAGTTTAGGTGCTTAATATAGCCAGAAATTCTGAAGCTATCTTGAAAAAAGTGAATTATTTTGATGTTGTTAAGTGGTTGGATGGTAATGTATTTAGGTAAAGCTCAAAACTCTTATTAAACTATATTTTGTTCTACAGAGAAAGGCTAGGTTAGAGGCAGCAGACTTCTCATACCAAGAGGTTGGTAAACCAAATGCAATATTCCTTGTGTCTATCCCAGCTGATCTTTTTCCTTCATTTTCACAGCCCTGAGAACTTCTGAGGCATCACTCACGAAGTACCCTTGTAGATATAATGCCTTCAAAATTCTTTCAGACTTGATGGTTGTTTTTTCACTTAGGAAAAATATTTGGAAATGTGGCAGTGGGTATTGATGGATTTTCCTAATCACACTGAACATTTCCAGATATATTATTCCTTAGGTGCTCTTTCTTGTTGACATCTTTTGCTTTAAGTGGCTGAATGTTCTTCAGACCCATAAAGTTTCTAACTAGTGCCTGGCCATTCTTCTTTTAAATAAATGGTGTAAGGCAGATAATATTTGCAGAGATGGCATAAAACACCTAGCTCCAGTAAGCTAGGATGCAGTGGACGTTTTCATTATGGCACGGGGGGGTGGTGGTAATTCAGTGGTTTAGAGTCAAGGAGAGTGATGCTATGCAGTAGCAAATGAAGATGCAAGTGTAGTTGAGATTGATATAAAAGTGTGTTCTTTCAATCTAGAGCCCTCTCTGATGTGCATGCAGTGAGGTAGATGTTTTCTTCAAGAGAAAATGAAAAGTGCTAGTATTAAGGTAACTGCAGCATCAAAGGGAGATGTTTGTGGTGAGGAGTGAATCGATGTTTCCATTATTGTGCCTTTGATGAAATGCACTAGCAATTTCTTTAGAATCTGGAAGCCTGTCTCATTATGTTGTATGTATTACAAAAGACCTAATTGAATGATATTTTAAAGGGACAATATCTAATTGCTTTACTTTTCAAACTGCTACAGGGACAATATCCAATTGCTTTACTTTTCAAACTGCTACCCAAAGCTGCAGGAGACTTGCCTGTAGATCTCACTTGGAAAAGGCAGTACTAGAAAATTTTAAGATACCCTGGTAAAGCAAATTTGCATCTGAAAACAGAGGTGTACGTAATGTTATGTTACTTGAGGTGCTTGATGGTGGATTATGAGTTCAGTGGGAAATATGGCTACCTGGTACTGGGTAAGGCTGGTGGTGAGGGGAGACCATCCAAGTCTTTGAAAGGTTCACAGAGTTGGGTGGTTGGGATGGGGAACAAGGTACCTTGCGTTTGACCCTGCAGGAAGGCCCACACCTCTGCACTCCAGGGGACGTGAATCTTCTAAAGCCTTTTCTATGTTCTGATCACTTAGCTTTGACCTTTGACCAATTCTTTCTCTTCTGACTATCCCAGGAGCTTCCCAATTCCTGCAGTAGCTTCTGCTCTACCCTACAGATTCTCCTGTCATCTTGCATTTTCATATAAAAAGACCTTGTACTTAGTAAAGATAAGACATTCACTTTTAACTATAGGAATCTTTGGAGATATTTTGTAATAATCTTTAAGGTTTAAAAATAATCAATGGGAAGTAATGGGTTATGGTTGACCAAATTGGAAATGATAAAAGAAAATCTACTTCCCCACCTTGTCTTGGAACCTAAACTCTCTACCTTCCTTTTTTGGGGAGCTATTATGCATTTATCAGTTACTTAAGAGGTAGAATTCTCTTGTGTTTCCAAAACACTGTGTCCTCACTAATAACTAATAGAGCTAATATTGTGATATTTTGCATTAGCTGGAGGGCTCAATAGTCTTAAAAAAATAATTTTGGAAAGATTTTGAGTTAGGTTTTTGAAGACAGTGAAATCCTAGAAATAGATATTGTTATCATGGCTGAATGTTTAAACACCCTTTGTTTTGGCAAAGGACTCAGTGTACTTTTTAGAAAATGGGCACATGCTCATGTATTCACAGATGTATGCATTCTGGTAGGGGGACTTCTATGGAAGGAGAACTGAAAATAGCTATTTTTCTTCTATAAAAAGAGGGATTGCAGAGCTCTCTGTTACTATTTATCTTCTTGGCAAAATGAAACTAACAAATACAGCTGTTGCTAGATGTCAGAGATGAGGAACTCAGTGGAATTTCAGAGTCCATTGTTTTCAGGGCTTCTGGGTTACACTGGTCTAGAATTGCTGATCATTTCCATGAGAAAACACTTTCTGCAGTTCTAGCACACATAAGGTTGCTATTGTAGTAGGTGGGGAGTGGGCATGAAGCTAAGTGTTTTTAAAAATGGTTTATTTTTAATTGTTGATAATAATAAGTTGATGGAGTATAGTAGCTTGCTTAAATACAGGTATAGGTTGTATCAAATCAGGGCAATTAGTGTAACTGTCACTTGCAGCATTTATCTTTTGTGGCGAACTACAGGTTTTTGTGGGTCATCTCTTACCAGCCAGTCTCAGTAGTAGCCAATAGACTGACACGCTGCTTAAGAAGTTGATGCAGTTTTAGACAAGGTGAATGCAACACAGACCCCAGTATATAGGACGTGATGGGCTAGTTCAGGCTTTACGGACTGGACCGTACCTGGAGCTGCCACATCATAAGCAGGGCACTGGTGGACTAGAGTGTATCTGGGTTGTGCAGGGCCTCAAAATTCAAAAGGAAATTTAAACTCGTAATTCTGGAATGCTGGATAGAAATGAATCTGTGCGTTTCATTTATATTCTCATTCTAAACCCTCAGATTAAAAATGTAATTGTATTCAGATCCTCCGGGATTAGTAGGTGATTACTTTCTCAGTAGCCGTTGGCAGAAGCAGGCTTTGTGTCTCCCCAGCTGGTGGGGATTAGCTGGAGAGGACCAAGGTTTTGAAGCTTGTCATCCATAGAATAGGAATAGGGCTGAGGGACACGTTTTATTTAAAGAAAAACATTGCATTTTTATTAATTCCTCTCCTATTCTTATAAAATCATTTGTGTATCATTTAAGGGAAAGAAAAATCCATAGCCCCGCTTAACTGGAACGCCTGCCACTTCTGTTACAGGGCTCTCACCCGTGTGGTAGGTATGTGGCCTCTCCCCCACTGCAGAACACCAAACAGCAGGAGGAGGAGCAGTCTTCCAGGGGTGGAGCAGACTTCACATGTTGCCATCAGTAACTTGCATTCAGTGACGGTGGTACAGTAAGGTTCTTCGTTCGTAAATACTGCTCACAAGAACATCATCAACTGAAAGGATAAACTGCAGCAAAAGTATGATCTAGTGACTTGTGACTTTCCCAAACTGCCTTTCCTATATTGAACCCCAAAGTTGCTGATCAACTCCTCTACCTTCTGGGTGTCCATCTTAGTAACATGGCACATTTCCTAGGGAGGGAAAACATATTTGCCAAAATATATAATGGAATATAGAGCTTATACAGCATATGATTTAAAAAAAAGGTGTTTGCATTTAATTTTTTAAAATGTGTTACAGTAGATGACACATTGCCATTAATGCCCCTGAAAGTACTCACCCTTGCTTTGAACACCCTTATCCCGTCACTTGCCACTAATGTGCTCACCTAAATGCTCTAGATCTCTAGTTTTCTAGTTGGGTTTTCTAGACCCAGGAATTCTTCTGCCAGCCCTTCCTATGCAAGCCTCCTGACCTTGTGCTCTTGTCCACCTGGCCAGCCTGTGTCTTTTCTTCCTCCATTCTCTGCCGGAAGTTGGGCCACTCACTTTGGTATGATGACACCTGGTCTTTTAAAGGCAGAGTCATGCTTTAAAATCAAACTGTAACATACACGCAGAAAAACATCCATATTGTGATCCTGATGAAATTTCATAAACTGAATGCACCCATGAAACCAGCTTCCTGATCCCGAAATACAAGTGGTCCTCTGGAGCTCCAGTGACCGACTGCCCTATGCCTTCTCTGGGGCCACTATCAGTTAGGGTCATACTGAATATTATGCAGGTGATTTGTGACTGGTTAAGCTGGTGAGGGAACAAAGATAAATTCCTGAGAAGAAAGGCTAGCAGGTGGCAAATGAGGTAAATGATGAGATGTTTGAAACAAGAAACATTAACACTGAACACTAGAGAATGAGACTAAACGAAATGCACAGCTTTGCTGACAATTGAGTAAGCTCAGCTAATCCATAAAATTCACAACAGAACTTTAAAAAATATTCATTTGTCTTCTATTTTTACCTAGCTTTTACATGGCTTAATCTTATACTGAGTAATGATTCTCTCCAAAAGGTATTTGTACATTCTCTAAAGCTTGAGTTTGTTAATACAGGAGAATGTTTACTTGTTGTCTTTAAAAAAAAATTAATTAATTAAAAAAAAAGAGAGAAAAAAATGTTCATTTGAAATTAATTTAATGGTTTTCATTTTTTAAAACATATTGTTTCCTGTACCAGTGTTGGCCAGGTTATGGTGGAACACATATTCTGAAATAGTACTGATGGACATGCAAATGAGTTTTCCTTCCTGGAAAACATCTTGGCAATAGACATCTGAAGACATATACGTATTCATAACTTGATCTGATTATTTGGTTATGCTACTTCTGAGACTGTACCAGTAGAATAATACCATGAACCTCTAGGCATAATGATGTTTATCAAAGTCATTTAAATGGGGAAAACTGGGTGAAAAGCTTCTGAATGCTGAACAGTAAAGAACTTGAAATCGTGGGATGTGCATTTGCTGGGATATTATGCAACCATGAAAATGGCTGTTATGCTAATGATATACCCTGTGGATACATAGCGATACATATTACATAAATGTTTCTTATGACATATATAATATACACAGATGGATAAATGATACATATCAAAGAAGAAATATTTCTTGAATACAGGCAGGCTAGAAATAAAATGAGACAAAAAAAGGAAGGAAAAAATGAGAAAAAATTTTTATAAAATTGAAAGTAAATATTCCCAAATATTAGCTGGATTTGTTAAGGAAACAGAAGTTCTTTTCATAGTAAATGTTGGCTAAATTTTTGATGATTCCATTAGATTGCCTTTATAATTAGACAAGCCTAAAAAGTAACCTACCATGAGTAGTTTATAGTCATCCTAATTATAAGGCAATGCTCTTAAAAATGGTTTTAGGTGTGACTAGGGTTGCTTTAGGTAAAATCACTTGAAATCATTATTTAAATCCCTTCTCAAGAGGCAGTGTGTTGCAGAGGAAAATTTTCCTGAAGTAGAAATATACTAAGCCTGGGGTTCATCTATTTCTGAGCTTTATTTTTCACTGTGGTCCCTTTAGAACTGTGAAGCTGTAGGAATTATTTTTTTCTCCTAACAGAAGGTGCGCTCTTATTGAATATAATCTCAATCCATATTATTTACAGCTCAGCAATAGATACAGGTCTTATTATTTAGAAGGCACCCACTATAGATAGATGTTAAGGAAGTGATTTATTCTGCTGGTTTCTCAGATGAATTTGCCAGCTGTATCCCAAAATTGAATTAGTACTTGCTTATTTGATTTGACAGCTGTAATGGAAACAAAGAGTGCTGCAACCAAGGAGTGTAGACATAGCCAGTGAACTGAAGTTCGTGCCTGGTGATTCTTACATACTCCACGTCACATTATTTGGATTTGGACACGTAGGTGCTCCTCGGAAATGGAGATGTATGTCCTTAAAGTACCTTTTGTTTAGAGAGCTCCGACAGTGCTTTAATATGCATCACTGCACTGAGTTCTCCTGGGAATCTGTAAGGTGGGTATTATTTCCAAGTTATGGATGAGTGTATGGCTCTTGAAGGTGATGCTAACTTGCTCAAGGTCACAGAGCCAGTGGGAGACTAGCCTGCTTCCTGCTTCCTCCTGGGCCTGGCTGTGGTGTGGCCACCACTCTTTGCTCTTCTGGGTAGACAGCTGTACATTCACTTTGGGCAGACCTCTGTGTCAGCCACTTGACACCGACCTCCACCCAGTGAACACTGCAATAGTGAGATAACAAAACCAGCCAAGCCTTGACCAGTCCTGCAAGGGAACTGGGCTTACCTCTCAGTGGATGGTACTGTTTTGAGCAGGACTTCCAGGAGAGCACCAGCCAAACTGCTTATGGATGACAAGACGTAGGACTTAGTTCTTCATAGGGCAGATAAATCATCAATAATAAGAAAGTTACGTTTTGCAGTGGGTGAAGGTCATCCAACTTGACTCGCTTTTCCCATTAATTTGTGGGTTAATTTCCCATTAATTTGTGGGTTAATATATACATTCAACCAAAGTATTTGTCATTTAAATAGATACTATTATGATCAGAAATTTTTAAAGAAAGCTTATGGAAACAGCATTTTTTTTTTTTTTTTTTGTGGGTACCAGGGGATCGACCTCAGGACCTCGCGCGCCAGCAGGTGCCCGTGCCGCTGAGCGATATCACCGGCCCCTTTTTCGTATGTGGGTTCCGGGAGTCGAACTTGGGCCCTCGTGCTTGCTGGGCAGGTGCTTAAGCCGCTGAGCCATCTCACCGGCCCGGAAACAGCATTTTTAATATGGTAATGAAGATAGAAGTTGAAATCATTTAACTTCATTTACAAACCATGAATATGTATTATGCTTTAAATGAAAAGAAGGACTAAAACAGATATAGTGTTTGTTCAATTTGCTAAAGAGAAGACAATTTGTCAAGATTTTTTCCCCAAAACTCAAGCAGTATGCAGATGTAGGAAAATCAGACCCCCATGTTCATTCCATGGCATGATGAATATTTTTATAATCCTAATTAGTACCAGTCATTTAGTCTAGCAATTTCCCCCAATCTAGCCAATTTGAAATTAAAATAGATGCCTTGATTACAAAACTCATTAGCAAAGAAGCACCCTTCTCACTAACCAGTTCATTTAAAATGCACGAATTGAATGAAGTGTGGTGCACTCATGTTGTCAATTGGCAGAAGTGAAGTGAGTCTTAATTGGAAGCATTGTGAAGTATTTGTATTGCTGCATGTTTCATTGCAGTATAATATATCATTCATTAAATGTAACAAAAGCAACTTTTAAATGGCTTAATTAAGCAGAGTTTGTGCTCTTGGTAATTTTTATGAAGTCAAATGTCACAACTGTTTGCATTTGAAGTACTGGTGGGTATTAATGTCGGGAAGACAAAGTCCTACTCCACATTTGTCACTCTGATTATGTGAAGAATGGCAGGTTTAATTTGAAAGAAGAAAATTAAATTATAGAACATTGACTTCTTACTTAAAAGTACCCACATGCGTATTGTCGTCATGATTTTTGATGTAGGAAGTCCAGAGCTGCTTGATTTATGGCGGGGATTGGAGAGGAAGAGCCTGGCAGAAAGAAGAGAAGTGGAACGGAAGGAGAAAAATAACAGTCGGAGATTTCTCTTTGTGTAATTCTTTTTTAATCAAGGGAGGAAGTAGTAGGTGGAGAGAAACTCCATCCAATATATTTTCATCTACTCAAAAGAGCAGTAGAGATGTGTAGCAGTGTGGATTGATGCTCTGTCTAAGCAAAATGTGGTGGGAGCGAGGGAGGAGGAAGAAATTGGCTCCATACCAGAGAAGTGCTGTGAATGGAGATGCCACAGAAGTTCCGGGCTGGGACTGAATGGCAAGGAGTTCAAGGCCAGTTACTCGATGGAAGAGGATGCGGAATGAGGTGCTGTAGTTGCAGTTCTGTGAGCATAAGGTATAAAACAGTGTTTTATTAATATGCATTCTCTGTGCACTCTGGATGACAGCTATTGTCTCATATTTATAGATTATTTCAGCCCCACATCAACAAGGATGAAAAATTCAGCCATGTCACTGACTTCCAGGAGAAATGCAATTTTAGCAGACAGTATCGATGTCCTGCCCATACCCATTTGGCGTTTTCATTCCAGTGTGTGCTGTCTGACTTCTGACTGCCATGGTGTGCATTGCTGTGCCTGCAGACTTTCCAGAAAACCCCACAAGCTCCTCTACTGCTTTCCACAGCAAGCTACCGAAGTGTTGGATTATTAATATCTGGGAGCAGCCCTCAGCCAAGGTCCAGCAGGATTCAGTGTATATTCCCAGGCTGTCTTGCTCCTGAGTGGTAACTGAAATTGTGCATGGCACAAGAAGGTAGTACGCAGGCCATGGAGATCACTGGGGAGAACTTTGGGGAAACAGAGCCTAAAAGCAAATTCGGATGGAAAGTTACTTTTGAGAATCATGATTTGTCATGAGAATCCAGATTTTTCTTGTTTTGGGCATCTTATTTTTGATCTCCCTTTGCATTTGAAAATGTCAGTAGACCTCAGATGTACAAGAAGTTACAGAACATAGGTTGGTTGACCTGAATGTGTTCCAGGTCTCCTTAAGGTGCATCGTTGGCTCCCCGCTTAGCTTTCAGGGTAAGATGAAAACCTGCTGAGCTCACAGACCATTGTAGCATGTACTGTAATGTTCTACCTCCGCTTCCTGAGCACACATTCACTCCTGGGCAGGAAGTGTGCCCTCCCGCCTTATACCCAAAAGCTCTGGCATGTGTGCCTCATCCTGGGTGTCCCCGTCCTCCTCTCTTGTAGCTAGAGAGAGCTTTTCCCGGACATACTTTACCTATGGAAACTTAACTAAACCAATCTAGATTTTAAAGAAAAATCTAGAAGAAAACTGTTTTCCTTTCAGCATACTTGGAAGCTCTTCATTTCATGGTTTCCCATTTTCCTTAAAGTACATTGGAGAAAAGAAAAATTGTATTAATATTTAGGCTATCTAAAGATCTTAAACTGTGCCTGAGCAGGAAATAAATTAATAATTGTGGGGTTGAGAAGCAAAGAGACAAATTTCACAGTGATTTGAAAATAGAATTGGACTTTATTGTCACCTAGAAGTCACAGAGGAAGGGTGACTGCTAACCCTGGCCATGACAAGACCCCAAAGGATGTCCAATCCCACTGGCTGATTGCTTAAGGCCAAGTGCTTTCCTGACGAAAGAAGTGCTTGTTTCCCAAATGTCCTGAGTCGTAGGTAAGAGGAGGCCCTGGTAAGTCTGTTGGCATGGTGTACCAGAGAGGAAATCATCCTTTTGTGGTGGCTGTTTTTTTCTTTAGCTGCTTTTTCTGACATTTTGGCCTTTGTCTCCCTTGGCTCCTTGGAATGCTGGAGGCAGCAGCAACAGCGGTTGCTGTCTGAGTAAGTTATTGCGACAAGGCTTTCTAAATGGAGACTTTTTAATTTGAAGTACTTGGTAGAGATACCAGGGTTGTAATCTAGAAGCTTTGTAATAGGCAGCTAGGGAATGAGTGAGGGAACAAAGATATATTAACTTTTCTTTCTTCAAACACTGTTGTGCTAATATTGGCCTAGGATATTTTCATAATTAAGATGCTGAAAGGTGGCTGAGAAATCCACTGTCTCACACCTGTCTTGGCATACATGGTCTCCCGAACCTTCCACCCAGAGGTGCCAGGCCCTGGAGGGAGCATCATTACTCTTCATATAATCTGCTGGCCCTTAGGGTTATGCAGTCTGTTTACTTTGTGTGTGTGTGTGTGTGTATGATGAAAATATCATTTAATCTTTTTATTTATTTATTTTTTATTTTTATTTTTTTGTGGGTACCAGGAATTGACCTCAGGACCTCGCGCGCCAGCAGGCACCCGTGCTGCTGAGTGATATCACCGGCCCTTTTTTCGTATGTGGGTACCGGGAGTCGAACTCAGGCCCTCGCGCTTGCTGGGCAGGCGCTTATGCCGCTAAGCCATCTCACTGGCCCCATTTAATCTAATAGGTTAAAAGCTGATATTATTCATTTAATTTCCCTGTGGAGATCACAACTTAATCATTAAAAATAAGTGAAAATTATGCTAACATTCTTTTTTTCTCCCCATTAGCTTATTTTTCACCATTGGGATCTAAGAGATCATAACATATATTTGTTTGAAAATCTTTAAAGTATTTTTCCTCAGCATCAATATTCGTAAAATAACTAGGGAAATGAAAAAAAGAAGCACAGAAAGCCAAATCTATCTCTTACTTTTTGGTACATGTCATTGAGAATATGAAAAATTTGCCTTTGGCTAGGAATATAGCTCAATGACGGAGCACATGGTTAGCATGCAGGAGGCCCTAGGATGGATTTGAAAATAGAATCAGACTATGAACAAAAAAACCCCAAAATATACAAAAGAATCCTTACTCCTTATTACCCAGATACCAAGTCAAGTATACCGTATTCTACGAATCCTCATTGAGGACTAACCGTATACCAGGATGCAGTAATGGATACTGTTACTAGTATCCATTGTCTGATGGATATATCTGATGTCATGGAAAAAGATGATCAAAGACAGTAAGTAATTGATGATAATTGTCATAAGTGCTACAAAATAAAAGCATAGATTGTTCTGATATTGCTGGGGGAGATGTGATCCATCTTAGAAATTGTTTGATCTGATCACTGCATTGAAGAATTAAGGCATTCTCTTGGAGTTAAACAGTGTTGGGTTCTCATAAACACTGCTGAAATAAAATCAGGGTCACTATGAGTTGCCTTCAGATTTTTATAAGCAACTTTATTGAGGTATAATTCACATTTAATGACTTCACAAGTTAAAGTATATAAATTTGATAAAGTCTTGACATGAATACACCAGGCAGTCATCACTACACTCAAGAATGTAAGCAAATCCATCACCCTTCAAAAGTTTCCTGTGCTTCTTTGTCATTCCTTTCCTATTACACTCACAGTTAGGGATTTGTTTTCTGGCATGAAAGGTTATTTTACATTTATTCCTAGATTTATTCCTAACCATTGCATAAATTGTATTTTTTAAGTAGTTATTAAAAATTTCTGGATTTTTTGTTGTTATTGTTAGTACATACCCCAGTAGAAAGAAAAATCAATAATTTTGTAAAAGAAGAATCAACCAATTGATCTAACTGATACCTCTAGAATGTTTTACCTAGCAAAGTAGGGGAACTTTCTTCTCAAGTGCACATAGAACCTTTACCAAGATAAAAGATACTCTGAATGCTGGGATATTGTAATGCTTAACCTGTAAAATGGAACTGTTTTACTAGTTTCAGAGAAGTGTGAAAATTACCTAATGTGTGGGACACTATTTTCAAGCTACCAGAGGCATTTTGAGAGGCATGAATTAATAATAGAAAAAAAAATTACTGCCAAAATGTTACTTCAATTTTCAAGTATGTGCAAACTTCTAACCTCACATCCCACTGAGGAGATGAAGTTCTTCAACATTTAGGTACAGGAAAATCCAAAATCCAGGCAGGGTTAGAGAGGATGAAGAAAGTGGCTTTTTTTGTAGATGATTCCTACAAAAAGCCAGTACATAGTGAAGATATTCCAGCCAGTGCAAACAGCCCAAGTAAACTTGTAAGGGTGGGAAAAGGGTAGTGTAGATAAGATTAGCAAGTAGTTTCCTTTGATACTAAGTACATAATGGTGAATAACAGAAAATGAGGTCAGAAAGTTTGAGATGTCTGATGGGCTGATATGGGGTATTGGGTGCTGGTCTGGGGAATCTGCGCTCAAATATGAAGATAGGAAATTACTTCTTTTTTGATTTTTAAATGAATTATTATTTTAATTGTGCAGATTTGGGGGGCACATTGTGCTAGTTCATGTACATTGTGTAATGGTCAAATTAGGGTAGTTAATATTTCCATCTCCTTAAACATTTCTCTTCACATGGTCGACGTGGAAGTTAAATTATCTATTTAAAATATCAAAGACTATTTGTGGAAGCAATTTATTTCACATGAACTCATCATTGAAAACCTAAAGGGAATCTTCACTTTTGCCTTTCATCAATTTCATGTGAATTTCTGATTTGTTTCAGAACTTTGGATATGAATATTTCTCTCTGACTGTGTTTCTCTTGGTCTGAGACTTGACCTCTCTACCAATTGTCTCATTCCCGTTAGTAAATCAAGCCTAATTTGGACAAAGTACTTGACTCAAGACCTCTGCTGTTAGCCTCACAGAGAACATCCCTTTTCCTATGTTTGTAGTCCTGAGAAAGAAGAGAGGAGGCACCATGCATTGATGGTGAGGAGGGTGGATATCTCCCTTGGGATTACCCCTGCACCCTTTAAAAGCTGGATCACACTGTTCAGCATTTGCTAATCTGGTCTTCAGTGTTTGTTTCGTATGTGTATCATAGCTCTGTCAGCGGCTTATTTCTCTATGTCAGAGCCTATATTTTCATTCAGTCAGTTTTCATTGAGGACATGATGAATTAAATAATTGTATCTGATGTTTGTGTGGATATAATATGAATTAACGAAGTATCCCAACTGAGAAGAGGGGAGGACTGAACTATTAAACACATGTGGTATCATTAGAACCTTAGGAACCTACTGATGCTAGGTCATCAGCAGGGAAGGGTATTTGTAAACTGTACATAATAGGGAAGTGAGAGGGCCGAATGCAGGAGGCCGAGAGGGATTTCACAGTGAAAGGCGCTATCAGGTTTTTAGTAGGTGCTCCATGCATACCTAGTGAGAGGTAAGTTATGTTTTAGTTAAGAAGTTTGTATGATTTAGAGGGCATCTCATAGGTAATACCAAAATGAAGCGAACTTATCTGAAAGATGCAGTGATAGGTTCTGGAAAGGGACTTGAACTTGGATTCAGAAGGCCTAGATTTAATGCCCCGATTCTGTTTTTCCAAGATGTTTTACTTGGGGTGAACAGCGTAAGCTCTCCAAACCTGCTTCATTTTCTTTTGGGGCAATGAAAACAATGAAGGAAAGCTGACAGGTGTGCTGTGAGAGCTACTGGGAGAAGGTATATAGATGTGTAAGTCCTTTTTTGTTGTGTGATTGGTGCTTGGCATACACCAGCCCTGCAGAGTTTTACTATCAGGCCTTGCAGCTGAGCGAATGGCACTGATTTTCATATGATTTGACCTCCGAATTGGTTGAGCTGACTTAGATTTTTCTCTCCTTTGGGGCAGTTATTGTTTTGCATCTTTTCTCCTTTAGTTGCTTTGGATTTTAACCTTCCTATGACTTCAGGATATGCTTCCTCTTGACTGAAGTTACATGCTAAGATTCTCTGAACTGTGGTTCTCCTTAAGGCCGAGTCGTTCAGACTCGAAACTAGCAAGGCCAGAGGTCTCAGGCAAGGGAGGTCGACTGGGTACTAGTGGGCTAATAGGATCATACATCACTTCAGATGGTTTCCCAGTGAAGTATCATCAGCCTTGATTTATATGGAGTGTGGATGTCTGTGACTGGCCTGTCTTTACTCATTTAAGTCACAAGTTGGGGCGGTGACTCCATTTGCAATTCATTAGGGCCCCTGCTTTCTAATTACAGAGTTGAAGACAGCAATGTTCAGAATATCCAGTACCTTTTCTGTGTCATAGAAACACACACAGAGAAATTGTGAAAAGGTGTGAACTATGACAATTTTAGGATTTCAGGGGTGCCTGTAACACTTGGTGGTGTTCCTCCAGATTGCACGTGTGTAAGCATGCACACACACGCTCTGCTCCAAAACTGGAAAACAAGAAAGAAAAATATGCGTATGACCATTTATTTAAGAAACTTCTTTTCCTATTTTTATTAGTGCATCTTGGTATGGAGCTCATTTTATATAATCTCATTAGTAAACATTTTTGTAGTGTTTTTATTTTTTATTTCTTCACTGATGGTTTTAACCTGCTCCCTACATTTTCTCTTCTTAATTAATTCTTATAGAATGAGCTGGACGGGTCTGTAGTCCAATCCCAAATCCTTCCTAGTTCGGCTCTGACTAGCTGCCTTGAGCTTTGATTTACATACTCTCCATTTCAGGGAAGCTTAGTTCCTCAGAAATCAAACAACTCCAGCTTTAGAGAACTCCAGTTATTGCCTTATCATGTTAAAATAAAATCTGTCTCCTTTAATCTTCTGCCTATTGGAAATGTATTTTCTTTATTCACTGCCTCACTCTAATATTGTTCTATTCTCCTAATCCACACCCAGCCCTGCCCCTGCATACGAAAGCAGGTGGGTGGCGTAGCTCTAGTGCCTGTTCCGCTAGGCTCGTACTCTCCCGGGTGAAGTGCTGAAAACCCTGAACTGCTGTCTCAGGGGAGATGGAAGGGGCCAGGCCTCATTCCCCTCACAGCGGGCTGTTCCAGCACACTCCAGAGAGTTTAGAGGAATGGCCTCTGTGCTTTCCCGAGGTTGAAGCCATGGTTCGGTCTGTTGGACTCCACAGTGGGACTGGGCATTCATAAGTGGGCTTCTCTGCTCTATTCCACTAGCTCCTTCTCCTCTAATATTTTATCCAGGGGTCTCTCCATGGTCACCCTCTTGTATCCAGATGAATTCCTTTCTCTGGGACTTCTTGCCTCTTGCTTGGCCTTCCATATTTGCCTCTTATTTTTAAAATTCTGTTTGTTTGTTTGTTTGCTTGCTTGTTTGTTTTGTTTCATTTTAAGTAGTGAGCAATTCAGTATGGTTTGGTGTAAAGTGTAGTCTTTCTGAAATTCTGCTTTGGTCATATGCTCTCCTGCTAAATGAATGAATGAATAAAATACAACAAAAATAAGCCAATAGATATCTAAAACCAAGAAAGAGATAAGGGAAGAATCTTGGGATTAATATTTAGGATATAGAAGAAAATAAGGCAGGAAGGAAAACTACTGAATACCAAGTATATGCTAAGCACTGTACCAAGTCTTCCCCTTCCTGTCTAATTATAGTACTCTAACCTCTATTCAATCATTCTATACTTTATAGGGATTGAACTCAGGGCCTTCACACTGTTATATCCCTTGCCCTTTAATTTTTATTTTTTTATTTTTATTTATTTTTATTTATTTATTTATTTATTTTTATTATAAAGAGAAGAAAAAACAAAGCAAATCAAAAAAAGAACAAATTTTCAAAACAACATAATATGAGGGTAACAATGGTCAATGCATTACGTATTATTATCTTTAAGTTAGTTATTCAGAATACCAGACATTAGCATTCAATTGTCCAAACATTATTGGCTCAAACCTTACTCTTCAATGAACTAAGTAAAACTGGTAGTGTATCTATCTTAACCATCTTATATACATATACAATTTTTTTCCCTTTCCCTTCTTTCTTTTCCCCATTCCAGTCTCTCTTTCTTATTGACCAGTTTGTTTTTGATTCGCCGTGTCTATTGTACATTTTGGATCTTATTTACTCTTTCAGTTTCTCATACTAGTGAGACAATACGATGCTTACACATGTGCGTCTGGTTTATTTCACTTATGAGTATTTTCTCGAGTTGCATCCATTTACCTATAAAAGTCTCCAGTTTATCCTTCTTTATGGCTGAATAGTACTCCATTGTATAAAAATACCACATCTTTCTTATCCATTCCTCAGTTGATGGGCATTTGGGTTGTTTCCAAGATCTGGCTATTACAAAATGTGCTGCTATAAACATGGGTGCACATATATCACTGTGGTACGATGTTTTTAATTCTTCTGGGAAGATGCCCAGAAGGGGAATAGCTGGGTCAAATGGGACCTCCAACCCTAGTTTTTTGAGGAATCTCCACACTGACTTCCACAGTGGCTGTACCAGTTGACACCCCACCAACAGTGAAGAAGGGTTCCTTTTTCCCCACAGCCCCTCCAGCATTTGTTATTAGTTGATTTCTTTATAGTAGCCATTCTTTCTGGAGTGAGATGGTATCTCAGTGTTGTTTTAATTTGCATCTCTCGAATGACTAGTGATGTTGCACATTTTTTTGTATATTTATTTGCCATTAGTATTTCTTCATCTGAGAAATGTGTATTCATCTCAGATGCCCATTTTTGGAGTGGGTCTTTAAATTTGGGAGGTCTGATTTTTTTGAGTTCTTTATATGTTCTCGATAGTAATCCTTTGTATGAGGAACAGCTGGCAAACATTTTTTCCCACGTTGTGGGTTGTCTTTTCACTCTGTTGGTGGTTTCTCTTGCTGTGCAAAAGCTTTTTAATAAGATGAGATCCCAGTTATTGATTCTTTGGGATAGTTCCCGTGCGGTTGAGTTTTTATTCATAAAGTCTTTGCCTACACCAATGTCTTCAAGGGATTTACCTATCCTACCTTCCAGCAGATTTAATGTTTCTGTTTTAATATTTAGATCTCTGATCCATTTTGAATTTAGTTCAGTGCATGGTGAAAGATATGGGTCTAGTTTTAATCTTCGGCATGTGTAGAGCCAGTTTTTCCAGCACCATTTATTAAAGAGGCTATCTTTCTTCCAGTGAATGTGTTTGGCACCTTTGTCAAAGATAAGGTGGCTTAGTATGTCTGGGGTTGTTTCAGCATCTTCTAATCTGTTCCATTGATCTTCAGGTCTGTTTTTTTGCCAGTACCACACTGTTTTTATCACAGTAGCTTTATAGTATAATTTCAAGTCGGGGATTGTGATGCCCCCTGCCTTGCCTTTGTTGCCCAGAATTGCCTTTGCTATTCTAGGTCTCTTCTGATTCCAAATGAATTTTAGGATTGTTTTCTCTAATTCTGTGAGATATGCTGTTGGAATTTTGATTGGAATTGCATTAAATCTGTATAACAATTTTGGAAGTATGGCCATTTTCAGTATATTGGTTCTTCCTATCCAGGAGCAAGGGATATCTTTCCATTTTCTGATATCCTCTTCAATCTCCTTTTTCAGAGTACTGTAGTTTTCAGTGTATAGGTCTTTTACATCCTTTGTGAGGTTGATTCCTAGGTATTTCATTTTTTTGGATGTTATTGTGAAAGGTATTGTTTCCCTAATTTCTCTTTCAGTAAGTTTGTTATTTGTGTACAGGAAGGCTATTGACTTTTGAGTATTGACTTTATATCCAGCTACACTACTGAATTTGCTTATTAAATCTAGCAGTTTTTTAGTGGAGTTTTTGGGGTCTTCTGTGTAGAGTATCATGTCATCTGCAAATAATGATAATTTAACTTCTTCCTTTCCAATCATTATTCCCTTTATTTCTTTCCCTTGTCTAATTGCTCTGGCTAAAGTTTCCAGAACTATGTTGAATAAGAGTGGGGACAGTTGACATCCTTGTCTTGTTCCTGATTTTAGAGGGAAGGCTTTCAGTTTTTGGCCATTTAGTATAATATTGGCTGTTGCTTTGTCATAGATAGCTTTTACCAGGTTGAGATAAAGACCCTCTATTCCAATTTTCTGTAGGGTTTTTATCATGAAAAGGTGCTGGACTTTGTCAAAAGCTTTTTCTGCATCTATTGAGATGATCATGTGATTTTTGTCTTTGGTTCTGTTAATATGCTGTATTACATTTATTGATTTACGTATGTTGAACCATCCCTGCATCCCAGGGATGAATCCAACTTGGTCATGGTGTATAATCTTCTTGATGATTTGTTGGATTCTGTTTGCCAGTATCTTATTAAGGATTTTTGCATCTATGTTCATTAGGGAGATTGGCCTGTAGTTCTCTTTCTTAGTTGGGTCCTTCTTTGGTTTTGGTATCAGGGTAATGCTTGCTTCCAGGAATGAATTTGGGAGTATTGCTTCCCTTTCAATTTCATTAAAAAGTTTGAGAAGTAGTGGCATTAGGTCTTCTCTAAATTTCTTGTAGAATTCGGCAGTGAATCCATCAGGGCCTGGGCTTTTCTTTGTTGGGAGGTTTTTAATTACATCTTCAATTTCATTGGTTGATATTGGTTTATTTAGGATTTTTAAATCTTCTTGATTCAGCTTTGGTAATTCATACGAATCTAGGAATCTGTCCATTTCTTCTGCATTTTCCATCTTAGTAGAATATAGATTTGTAAAATAGGTATATATGATCTTCTGGATTTCTGCAGGGTCCGTCGTGATATCACCCTTTTCATTTTCAATAGCATGGATTTGAGTCTTTTCTTTTCTTTTTTTAATAAGGTTGGATAAGGGTTTGTCAATCTTATTTATTCTTTCAAAGAACCAACTTTTTGCTTCATTGATTCTTTGTATTGTTTTTTTAGTCTCCAATACATTAATTTCTGCTCTGATCTTTGTAATTTCCTCCCTTGTACGGGCTTTTGGCTTAACCTGCTCTTCTTTTTCTAGAAGTTCGAGGTTCGCCATTAAGTTGTTTATTTGCGCTTGCTCTATTTTCCTAATATAAGTATTTAATGCTATAAATTTCCCTCTTAGGACTGCTTTCATTGTATCCCATAAGTTCCGGTATGTTGTACTGTCATTATCATTCAGTTGTAGAAATTGTCTAATTTCTTCTTTAATTTCATCTGTGACCCATTGGTTGTTCAGGAGGGTGCTGTTTAATTTCCATGTGTTTAGGGAGTATTTGTGATTTCTTTTGCCATTGATTTCCAATTTCATTGCACTATGGTCTGATAATATGCATGGGATAATTTCAATTCCTTTGCATTTACTTAAGCAGGTTTTATGAGCTAGTATGTGGTCTATTTTGGAGAACGTCCCATGTGCAGCTGAGAAGAATGTGTATTCTGATGTTGTGGGGTGGAACACTCTGTAGACATCTACTAAGTCCATTTGTTCCAAATTTTGGTTCAGTTCTATTATTTCATTATTGATTTTCTGTCTAGTTGATCTGTCTTTTTGTGACAGTGGAGTATTGAGATCTCCCAATATAATTGTATTAGTGCTTATTTGATTTTTAATGTCCTTTAGGACTTGTTTTATATAGTTGGGTGCATTGGTATTTGATGCATATATATTTATGATCGTTATCTCTTCCTCTTGGATTGTTCCCTTTACAAGGATGTAATGACCGTCTTTATCTCTCTGAATCCTTCTTGGCTTGAAGTTCACTTTGTCTGCAAAAAGAATAGCTACGCCTGCTTTTTTCTAGATTCCTGTGGCATGGAGTATTGTTTTCCATCCTTTGACTTTCAGTCTATGAATTTCTTTCTGAATTAAATGTGTTTCTTGTATACAGCATATTGTTGGATCTTGCTTCTTGATCCATTTTGCCAGTCTGTGCCTTTTGATTGGTGAGTTGAGACCGTTAACATTGATGGTTAAAACTGATATGTATTGACTTATACTTGTCATGATATTTTCCTGTTGTTGGTTCCCACTCTTTGTTTTTCCCCTTTCCTGCTATTTAATTATCTGCTCTGCCTGGTGGATTCCTTCTGTTGGGGTTCCTATCTCTTTCTAGAATGTCTTTCAGAACATTTTGGAGTGCTGGTTTGGTGGTCATAAATTTTCTTAGATGTTCTTTGTCATGAAAATATTTTATTGCCCCATCAATTTTGAAAGATAGTTTTGCGGGGTACATCAATCTGGGTTGAAAATTATTTTCCTTTAGAGCTTGAAATACATCATTCCAAGCTCTTCTTGAATTGAGGGTTTGTGCTGAAAAGTCAGCTGTGATTCTCATGGGTTTTCCTTCATAGGTGATTTGTCTCTTCTCCCTAACAGCTTTTAAGATTCTGCCCTTCTGTTGAATTTCTGGGAACTTGACTATGATATGTCTGGCTGAAGTTTTTTTTTTTGATCATGTCTAGTTGGTGTTCTAAAAGCTTCACTTATTGGGGGGTCAAATTCTTTTTCTCTTCCAGGAAAGTTCTCCCTGATAATGTCTTTGAACAAGGTTTTAATGTCATTTATGCTATCTCCTGCTTTTTCATTTATTCCAATTATTCTTAAGTTGTTTGTCTTTGAGTCATCTAGCAGCTGCTGAATTGATTTTTCATGGTCCCTTGCTGTTTTTAAGAATTCTACCTTTTCATGATCACTAATTGCAAGCCTGTCTTCTATATCTGAGATCCTGTCCTCACATTGGCTTAATCTGCTACAAATACTTTCAATGGAATTTTTGTTCTCTTGGATATCTGCTTGAATCTGCTTTATGGATTCCATTTCTTTCCTATGCTGAGCATTCATGGTTTCTATAGTTTTCTTAAGCTCATCTATTTTTTTGTCTGTATCAGCTATAGTGTCCTTAAGCATAGTCTTCATTGTGGACATTATCTCTGCAGTTATCTGTGAAATTATTTCTGTTTTAATTTCTTCCAGAGCCTCATTCAATTGTTTTGTTGTTACCCCTTCAGATATGCCAGGTGGGTGGCTTTCGTATTGTCCCACCTCGTTGCCCCCTAGGTTTGCCTTTGGTGAATTGGATGTGCGGGGTTGCATCTTGTTTAAGTGTCGTCTCACCTTTTCTTTCTTTAATTCCTGGGGTGATGTTTGTAAATTACCTATGATAGGTTACTTTATTGCTAGTGTTCAAGATCCTTAGAAGATGACTACTTCTCTGCAGTATCTTCCAAGTGGAGCTTGCTTTTGGGTTTTGAGCTTTCTGCCAGATCCTACCTCTTCAATTCGTTGGATGTGAGAAGTTGCTACCTGTTTGGCCCAGTCCTTGATTCTTTGGTACTGTGCCACTGTATTTTCTGTGTCCCTTAGTCAATATCAATCATGAAATATCAGGAAGGAAAGCTGTTTAGAACAATTATTTTACATTTGGCTATAATGGTAACTGAAGCATCAAACACAGCCTAGAAAATGACAGACTGAGCTAGCCAGTTATTTACCACTTTTAGCTGTATAAAGTAGAGTTGCGGTTATATAACAAAATCTAAAACACACCAGAAAAATTATATGCAGTATACAAGTCCTTAGTATGTCAATTTTTCCCCTCAGGAGTTTAAATTTAAAATGAGTTAAGGAGGAAATAAAGTATTGTGAGAAGAGGAAGGAATTAGATGTAAGGTTAGAGGACCAAGAGGGATCCCACTAACATTGGGACACTGGTGCAGAGGACTGGTGGGAAAAAGAGAAGGAAAGGATAAAAGGAATAACAGATCACAACCACAATCACAAAGAGGTTAGAGGCGCTGTTTACACTCATATAAAAGCCAGAGAGAATAATGAAGGAAAGAGCAAATAGACAAACAGAAACAAAAATGAAGACAAAAACAACAAAGCAAACAGATAAAACAGAAATAAAACCCACAAAAGAAAAAAATAAAAAAAATAAAAATAAATAAAAATAAAACAAAAATAAAAACAAAAATAAAAACCCCTTCACCATAACAAAAAATTAATGAGAGAGAAAAAAAATAAAAAAATAAAAAAAAATAAAAATAATCAGTTCCAGGTGTTGACTCTGCTGTAGGCAGGCACCGTGTGATGACAGAGTCCTGTTCTGTGCAGGTCCATCCCAGCGAGCCAGGAGCGGCCCTGTGGCGGGGCGGTGAGCAGAGCATGGTCTTTCAGGCGGAGACCGGTCTCCTTCCCCCGCCACTGTCCGCGCACTGCTTTTGCGCCGCTCTGATTTTCACCGAACCCCCCACAATGGCGCCTGGCCAGCCGGTCTCTGGCGCGGGACAGGTGTGGCTGAGAGACCAGTCTCATTCACCCGCCGCCCTCAGCGCACTTTCGTGGGGCTGAGAGGCACCGCGCTGCCCTGTCCCGAGCACGAGTTCCCAGAGCAGTTTTTCAGCCGCTCTGATTTTCGCCGCACCCCCCACAATGGCGCCCGGCCAGTCGCTCTCTGGCGCGGGACAGCTGTGGCTGAGAGACACTCACCGCCGGCCAGCGCAGTTCTCCGCCGCTCCCCTGCCCCGCTGCTGTCTCGCGATCCTCCGTGGGGGCTCCCTGGGCGCCAGCTGTCACCGTGTGTTCGCAGCTTTGAGCTTCTGTCGCGCCGTGATTCCTGGGATGGTAGAAGGTGCGCACACGTGGGGTCTGCTCCTTCTTTGTTGAAAAGTACCCTTCACTGGTGCCAGGGGTCCCAAGCTGCGCTTCAGAACTTTTCTGGGTCCCGGGGAGGCATCTGCCCCCCTCCTGCGCTCTCCCGGTCACTATATTCCCATAGTCCAATGGCAACTTTTAGAGAGTTTCTCTGCGTGCTTCTTACTCATCCGCCATCTTTTTTTCCTCCTCTAATTTTTATTTTGAAACTGGATCTGGCTAAGTCACTAAGTTGCCCAGGTTGGGTGCAAATTTGTGATCCTCCTGTCTCAACCTTTCAGAGTCCTGGGATTGTAGGCATGTGTGACTGCACCCAGTTGGTAGTTCATTACTGTGTGAGTGTCCTCTGCGTGTGTGTGTGCATTTGTGTGTGTGTGTGTGTGCTTGCATATGTGTGTTGTGGTTATGTGTGCATTTTGAGCAATATTTCATTTTCACATGGGCTTGGGTGACTGCTCCCATCCTCCCCCCACTGTAATCCCAGGTTCTGATTGGAAGACACTTTACTGCCACTTGCTCACACACTGGCCAAGATATCTCAAGGCTTCCATCTCAAGCATCAGATGGCACTTCAAACTATGTGTTAGACTTATTTCCAGCTGTTTACTGCAAACAGCATAAAGACACATATCCTTTCCTTGGTAAGTATTACAGCCTACATCTCAGTTCCCACAGCTTATATTTGGTTCCCTAAATACCAGGGATCATCGTTGAGTGAGCCTTTGCTTAAAGAAGGCTAAACTTGAGACATTTCTAAGCAAATAAATGTACCTTGAGACCATACTCTTAAATGAAATAAATCGGACATACATGTTTAAATATCACATTGATACTCTGGTGTGAGAAACTGAAAGTGTAAAGAAGGACCAAAATGTATAATAGATATTGGGAAATGGGACCACTTATGCTTTGAGTTCTCAGTTTGACTTTGACATGCATGAATTTAATTCCAAATTTGGAAATTATGTAAAAATTTTAGTTATTTTTTTATCATGGATATCAAAATATTTGTTGGGAGATGAGAATGGATGTGTGGCTTTTATATTTCCCTTCTATAACCTTCAAACTAGCCATATGAGATAGGTTATCATTACCCTGAGTAGATGGATACCAATACCAAGGTTGGGGAGGCTAAGTGAGCTTTTGGAGATCACACAGCCAATTAGTGACACAGCAGAGATACACAGGAGCCAATAAAGGAGACAGAGGAATGATGTTCCTGGAAGCAGGAAGAAAACCAGAAATGACCAAAGGTATGGAATTCAAAGAAGAATGGCTCAAGTTTTAGACAAGTATTAACTGCTATTGAGGAGCAAGAGCTGAGAAAATAATCAATTTAGCAATTCCCTGAAGAGAGCAGTCGTATCTAAATGATTCTTTGAAGTGTGCCTGGTGGACAGGGATTGTGTCATCCTGTCTGCTTTCTTAAGCATCACTTGCAAGTATGTACTCAAGTGGGTTTTGATGATAATGGTGATTATCCAGAATTTTCCCTCAAATAGTACTTCCCATTTGCAAAATATAGGATCCAGCTCTGTACTCGTTCACTTTTTGAATATGTTTATTATATAGGAGACCCTTAGGGAAGAACATGGAAAGGGTAATCCATTAGTGACCAGCCACTTAGAGGAGGCAGTTGCTATAACTTTTGCCTCCAAGGGAACATTGGAACAGTCTTTCTTGAGCAAGTACAACTTATTGCATATTGCGTTAAGCGCCTCAGGTGCAGTTTCTCTACATTGTTTGGAAAAGCACATCGTTATTTCCCTTGCAGAGCCAAGGAAACTAGAGTTTTAGGCATCTAAGTGGTCCATTTTATCAAAGCTAGAAATTACTGAATTCACAAGCTTGTGTGACTTCATAGCAAAACATTTTAATTCTTCAAATCCAAGGGTAAGATCAGCTTTAAGAGGTTCTTGAAATTTCGCTTTATACATGGGGGAATGTGACTGCCAGAATTAAAATGAGACCTCAGATTCTCGTCCAGACTCAAGATGTATGTCCATGGGGAGGGGGTGCTCATAGGTGCCGGGTGATTGCGGATCTTTGTAGCTTCCGATTTGGAACCACTGATCTCACTTAGGAGCAGATAAGGGTGCTGCAGCCTGGGAAAGGGGGTGTGCACCGTGACAGAGGAGGCCAGCCCCTGGGACCCACCCTGCTGCACATGAAGCCATTTCTCAGCCTAGCAGGAGATGATAAGTTTATTCCTTTATTTATTGTTCTTACAAACATTTATGGGTTCATTTTAGTGGAGCAACTCTTTATTGAGGTCAGACTTGTGAAGGCAGTAATAGCAGAAAGATGAGAGTAAGGGTAACTATCCTAGAATGACACAATGTGCCGACTCTAAGCACTGAACCAGAGTTCAGGATCACAAGATAAATAAGTAGAAAAGAAGTGAGCTGGCCAACATAAGGATCACTAGCCACATGTGGCTATAAGTTAAATTAGTTACAGATAAATAAACTTAAAAATTCCTTTCCTCCGTGGCATTAGCCACATTTCAAAATGAGATTCATGCCTGGGTAGCACAGATAGAGAATGTATTTTTCAGCTTTCACATTACCGAGACAAAAGAGCTGACAGCCGCCACAACTTAAAGGAGGAAAGGTTTATCTGCCTCATGGTTTCAGAGGGTTTAATCCATGGTTGGCTATCTCCAAGGCAGAAATGTCATGGTGAAAAGGCCTGGCAGAGGAAAGCTGCTCAGCCCATGGAAGCCAGGAAACAGAGAGAGAGAGAAGAGCCAGAGTAGGAGACACACACTCCCATGGCTTACATCCTCATACTATTGGACCCTATCTCCTGACACCATATTTAGCTAGGAACTCATCAATGGACTAATCCACTGGTGAGTTTAGTAGCCCTATAATACAATTACCTTCTGAAAGCCTCAACTCTGAATACGTGAGACATTTGGGGAACATTTTTAGATCTTAAATTTTCACCATTGCTGAGAGTTCTACTAGATGGTGCCAGTGATAGTGAATATTGCTTTTGAACCAGAAGGTCCAGATTGGAGCCTGGCTCTGTCCCTTACCAGCTATTTGTGCATGCTTTAATGAGTTCCTTAGTACCTCTTTGCATTTCTTCCCTTATCTACAAAATGGGGAGCACGATTAGAGAAGCAAGATAGGTACATCTTATAGGACACTCACTTATCCCAGACTCCATTGCAATGGCTTTATTTGACTTACTTAATGTAATATTTATAGTCACCCTATGAGGTAAGTGCTATTATTATCCTCATTTCATAGATATAGATACATGAACACAAAAGTTCGTGTAGCTGGTTAATGGTGGCTCTGGGCTGTGAACCCAGACAGTTGGAATCCAGATCGGGGCTCTCAGTTTTTATTGTAATTCCTAATAATGCCACTGATCTCATAGTGACTTTGGGAGATTTAAATTGTTTACAAGATGGGCTGGTGAGATAGCTCAGTGGCATAAGCACCTGCCTGGCAAGCGCGAGGGCCCGAGTTCGACTCCCGGTACCCACATACGAAAAAAGGGCCGGTGATATCGCTCAGCAGCACGGGCGCCTACTGGCGCACGAGGTCCTGAGGTCGACCCCCGGTACCCACACACAAAAAAAAATTGTTTACAAGATTAAGATCTTACTAGGCCTGGCACAGAGCTCAAGAAATGTTAGTTACTGTTATCCTAGTCTTCAAGGAAGTTAGAGAAACCCTAATTTTTGTTCTCTTCATAAATCTAGAAGAAGTACACACTCTGTTCTTCATGGTGGAAAATAGCAAGCTATGGTAGAAATTGATTTAGTGAAAGACAGTCCCCTTGGGCATTGCCTTTCCCTACTGTGTACACATCACTTCCTTTCTCTGCCCTATTTTCCTCATCCATAATGTGGGGCTTGGACAAGAATGTCCTTGAGCTGTTTCCTTTACCAAACTCTCTGATTCTATGATAAATGGGGCCTAATTTGCATTTCACAATTATAAGTCATGTGTAAATATTAGCTTATGCAACTGGTTAATCACTTAATGTCAGACAAATGTGCAGAGCAAGGTGTTTAATATGTTTACATAAACTGTACAAACCATTTTGTCATTAATTGTGCTTTCCCACCACCCTGGCATGAGTGTGTGAAGGCAGAGAACTTGATGTGAGCTCCTGTTCCTTTGCTTTTCATTTCGACACAGCTTTGATGGCTGCTGTGGGCTCCCTTCCATGTACTTGGGAACTGGGATTTTGGAAGTGTTTGTGCAAATAGTACCTCAGAATTGGAGGTGCACAAGTCATTATCCCTGTCTTCAGACAGCCTGGGCTCTTTTTGCGTACCTTATTTTTCATCTCGTCAGGGGAAAAGATGGAAATTACCACTAGTTTACAACTGGATGTCAAGCCTCCCTTTCCCCTTCTTTTTCTTCTTTCATAATAAAATTTTACCACAGGAGATTCAGGACAATTTCAGGGCAGTTATGGGAAATTTCTCAATGTGTGATAAAGATTCTCTGGGTTTTTGCTCCATTGATTTTTATAGGACTGTGGATGGCTATAAAATCAGCGTGGACACAGCACAATTGTCTGCCTGCCTGTGTATGGACAGAGCAGCAAGGCAGGTGGGGTGTGGGGTGGGGGTTCTGGGGTCAGACCAGGTGCAGAGGAGGGGTATATTCAATACTATCAGTCAGGCTCTGGCCGGGAGGAGAAGGTTAGCCCAAGCTGGAATTCCAGTGGGAACTGAGTGAAAAAACTCTTCCCACAACAGTATAAAGTTCGGAAACCATGCAGCATGGCAAGGCCCCCAGGGACAGCAGCAGTAGGGAGTTGCTGGAATCTGGTGGCTAAGGAAACCAGCGCAGGATACCGTGTTAGTGAATTTCTGGGGATAGCTGGTGAGGTGGGACCGAGGAGCACCCAAGTGCTGAAGCAGGCAGAGAGTAGGAAGGGGAAACCCAAACCTCTTCTCCTCACCAAAGTCTGCTTCTGCCTTCTTTGGGCCGCATGTGCTGAGAGGGCAAGAGTCAAGGAAGTCAGACACATGGAAGCAGTTCTGATGGGTGAGTCCTGTGGGCGTCAGATTGGGAAGAGAAGCACAGAAAATGTGCTGTGGGATGGGGGCCAATGCAGACTGACGTGCACAGAGAGCTGTGGGACAGTCGTGGGAGAATGTGACATAAAGTAAGATGATAAAGTGGGAGAGAAAGAGGAGTGCATTGAGAAGGTGAGGTTCAGTTTGGAGTCGATCCCCACTTTTCTTGTCATGTGCAACTGGTTCCTTTTGAAACAGACCAGCTTCAAACCTTTCCTGAGCCTGCAGAGGCAGCACGGAGTATGAATTAGGAAGACATGGGCTTTCTTTTCACTGCTAGTATAGTCGCTTGTTAACGAGGTGGCCTTTGACCCATTACTTATACTTTCTCATCCTCAGTTTTCATATCTGTAAAGTGGGACTAACTATACAAACATAACTGATTAAGTTGAGACTACACAATGCATGCAATATAACCAGTCCAGGCCCTGGTATTCATTCTTGCCTCAATTCATTAACTATACCCTGGGCTGAATAGGATGAGGCAGGTTCCTGAATTCAAAGAGCCAAAAGTCTAGTTAAAGGCAGATACTCATTCTGTATAGATGTAAACATAAATGGAATTATACAAATTGTCATGTAGAATTGTGTTCACACAGGTGTTCATGTAAAGATTCATAGGCCAATGGGATATAAATGGAAAGGTGGAGATTTTATGTGGGGCATCAGTGAGGTCCTTTCTGAGAGAAACACAAAGCTGTAGTATGGAGGATGAGTAGAAGTGTCCAGGAAACCAGTGAAATGATCAGGGTAGTAGTAAGAAGGTGAGAGAGGAGGAGGAGAATTAGTGGAATATGGAGCTCCATTCTTCCACCTCTTTAATCAGCTGCTGCCTCCTGGAAGACTTTTATGGCTTGCCTCCTCTTTCTGACCTGCCCACCTATTGAAGACCACTCGGAAGACCTCTTCCATCTCTGCCTTCACTCACTCCCTTCAAGACCTCATCCAAGTTCATGGTTTTAAATACTATGTGTGTGTCTTCATTACTAGCCCAGTTCTCTCCCTTTTGCCACGCTTGCGCATTGGACTGTCTACTTAATATCTCAACCTGGATATTTTAAAAAGGTGCCAAATACAACATTCTAAAATGAAACATCTTGTTTCCGTTCACTCCCTTTTATAAACTTGCTTCTCTCACAATTAATTCTTCTAATTTCTCAGGACAGATACTTCAGAGTCTTGGCTCTTATTTCATACTGTACAATTAGTCTCCAAGGAAATCGTCTCGGCTCAGTAAACACCCTTCAAAATATGGCTAAGAATCCCTGCTGCCTCCTTCGCTCTGTCCTCACTGCGCATGTCTGAGCCACGCCCTCGTCGTCATCATCTCTCCCACCCTCCCGTGGGTTACTGTGACAACCTCTTCCTTTCTTGCCCACCTACTGTTGGCTCTGCATAGAGCAGCCAGAGTGACCTGCTACTGTCATCTCCAGTAGATCCTGTCTCCCTCAGAGCAAAACCATGGCTCACAAAATTACGTGGACTCCTCCAGCATCTCTGCCCTCGCCACAGTGCTGTCCTCACTTCCCGCACATTTCCACTCACTCCCCCTGCTCTCGCCACTTGGGTCTCCTTGCTGTTCCCTGGTTGCCATGTACAGTCCTGTCTCAATCCTCTTGTCTCGCACCCCTGTTTGGGATGCAGATTATCCACTGAGCTGGAGTTGTCACTGATTTTCAGTCTCCACTCAAATTCCATCTTTTTGAAATGCTTTTCCCACTGCCCTTGTAAAATTCATCTTCTTCCCCACTGCTCCTGGCGCTCACCATACAGCATGTTCATTCTTGTCGTCTCCTCTCCGCCGTTCCCACTAGAACTAAAGCTCCAGGAAGGCAGGGACTTGGTCTCTGTTGTGCCATGCTACGTAGGACAGGTGCTCGAGTCTTAGCTGTTGACAGATGGGATGAGTGAGAGGATGTCACAGCACAAGGTCCTCCCTCTCGTGAGGACTCAGTCTTGTAAACTTCTTCTCTAAGAAAGGAAAGAAAGTGAATCTAGTCTAGCGCCTATGGCTTTCTTGCCTCCTGCAGTCCTGACTCATGGGGGCGTTTTCACTAGTTGGTCAGTTAATATTATGAATCTATTTTCTGTGCAGCCCTGTGTTGGGTGCTATGAATATTATGGTGAAATGTGTGATATACTTTGTGTTCTAAAGAATCTTTGCAGTCTCATTGGGGTGGGCGCGCGCGCACACACACACACACACACACACACACAGACGTGCACAAACGACCATAATTAACAATACAAGGTGGTGGCTGTAATATCAATAACTATGTTCTAGGAACCACACCAAATCCTTGGGTTTAGCATCTCATCAAATCCTTGTAGCACTGTGAGAAAGGGACCACTGTTATCCCATTCTCATCCCGCTCCACAAAGTGGGGAAAATGAACAGGTGAGGAAAAGGAAGTCTGGAGAGCATAAAGTAACTTTTCCCGGGTGAGGGTGAGTGTTAGAGGTTTGGGAAAGTGAGTCAGGTGGTAGAAGGCAATCAAATCCACCTGCCAGACTCTCAGAGCTTTAATTATAGGTCATGGTTTCTGAAACAAAAAAATCAGGGATGAAGGTCAGTTTATAACATGAATAATTGTTGAGATGATTGTTCATGGGTTGTGTGCAGAGAGAAGTATTTTAACTGGGTACCAGGTGCTTCGAGCTGGGTGTAGAATGATGAGCAGGCCTAGTATGGCCTGTTTTCAAAGGGTTTAGAGGGGAGAAGGGTCAGAGTTAGAAATCAGGACATCAGCTACAAATCTAGAAGTAAGGCTATTAATCTCCTTCCAGGAAGAGGTCCCACTGGGTTGGTGTGATTTGACTGATGACAAAGAAAGAGGGATTAAAGTTGACCTAAAAGATGAGAAAAGATTTATGTTGGAAAGGAGTGAAAAAGAACAGAGGAATCACTTGACAAGGCACGATTCTCGTTGCACAGTTTGGTTTCTGTTTAGCATCTTTTCACTCCACTTCCACATCTCTGAGAAGCCTTTTTGATCTACCATGCAGTCAGCTTTGCAGAAAACTGTGATCAACACGAGACACCTTGTCTCTTCTTCAGTGACTCCCCAGTACCCAGTTCATAGTAAATGCATAATACTCAGTTCTTGGGTGAAGGTCTGCATTTCACTGATATCTGTAGAAACTCCCCACGAGGAGAACCCCTCCTTCACTTTACCAGTCTCCAACCAACCAAATATACTCAAGCCTGGCTGAACTCGAAGA
The DNA here is from genome assembly GCA_028451465.1 of Erethizon dorsatum. NCBI lineage: Eukaryota > Metazoa > Chordata > Mammalia > Rodentia > Erethizontidae > Erethizon > Erethizon dorsatum. Next base: position 89,847,638 of record CM051822.1, read on the forward strand.
CTGTAGCTCCATTCTGGACTGTGATGCGGCTCTAAGCTATGGCTTGGCATCTGGTTGTGGTTTCTGTTGTACTGACTCCTGAGAAGAGATTTGTGGTCGGAGACGTCCCAGGCACAGTGGGTGTTTTAGACCATGCTGGCCAGCCTCTGATGGTACTGAAAGGACAGGGAGGGCAGTTTGAGAAGGTGAGGTTGGGGTTTCACTGTGTGTTTTCTTCTTCTCTTTCTCCTTGAACCCTAGGGGAGCTGTGCCTATACACGCACATTGTTTTAGTTTCTCAGATCTAACACAGACTTATTGAGCGGTTGCTGCACGTCAGGCATTGTGCTAAGTGCTTTCTTGTGCATTATTCCTTTTTATATCACAATAACCTCGTGAGATTGTTTTTCTTTTTTTAATTTCCAAGTTGAAGAATTGAAAGTGTGGCATTGAGAAGTCAGTGATTTAAGCTACTATAAAAAGCCAGTACATGCTGCAGAAATTTGAGAAGCTAATATTTTTAAAAGACCCTGGAAAAGAGAGCAGAATTTGAATTACAGAAGGGAGAATTCAAGAACCAGAGAAACACACTTTCATTGTGTCCTTAGCAGTAAATGATAAACACTGAGCCATATGCAAAAGGGTATTATTTTTAAGTCCCTGCCTTCAGTAGTCTAATTGGAAAGAAAAGGTATCCTGCAGGTTTAGGGACATTTATGTGCAGAGAAGACAAGAAGGACAGACCTTCTGCCTCGTGAGCATGTTGTGTGGTGACGCATCAGCATGTGAAATGCACGGCTGTGTGTGTGCAAGGTGTGTGGTGGTTGCGGGTAAATGAAAACAGTTTGTTACAGTTATTGGTTAATGATTGACTATGTTTTAAGTCTCAAATTTTTGCATGGGGTAACTTTTTATCAGTAATTTTGAGGGGGGGAAATACCAAGGTCTGTAACTAAAGGAAAGGCTAGTTTTTCTTTGCAGTGTAGAGGGCCTGGGTTAGGCAGAAACTAACCACCCTCCCAGATGATTGTGAGCAAAACTGCTTTTCTCCAGCTCTCCACTTCTCAGTGCATGGAAACACCAAGAGACTCTTCGAATTTAGTGGTTGTAGGGATGTTCTCTTTTCTTACAGATGAGGAGACTGAAACCAAATAGCTTCCAAGGATTGTTCCTAAGTGAATCATAACTTATGGCACAGCGAGAACAGACACATGACCCGCCAGCTCTGGGGTGGTGGAAGAGCTCAGGCCACAGACTCAAGGCTGTCACCCGAGGGTGTGCCGCCATTTCCTGTGTACTTTGATGAAGGCGTCTACCCAAGTCAGGATGGGAAGTGTCTTAGTTACTTTTCTTGTTGCTGAGACAAAATGCCCAACGCCCAGAAGTTAAAGGAGGAAAGGTGTATTTTGGCCCACAATTTGTAGAGGTTTCAGTTCATAGTTGGCTGGATCCAAGGCAGGTTGGCATGGCAGAAGTGCAGGGCTGAGGAGAAACAGTCCTGGCAGGGCAGGCAGGGAGCAGCAATCAGGGAGCCTGCCTCTTTCCTTTCCCTTTATATTCCATCCAGGGTAGGTGCCTACTGATTGGTGCCACCCACACCTGGTGTAGGGGGCTTTCATTATCCACACCCAGAACTATGCTAAACCAATTTAATTATCATGTACCCTTAATCCCAGTATCACACACCCTAATCCAGCATCACTTACCCATGATCCAGTCACCTCCAGAAAGCCCCACCTTTGATTGCAAGATGCATCTGTGGGACATCTAAATACAAGGAGGCATTTGGGGGACATCTAAATGATAGGAGGTAATGATCTTTCAGCCCCATAGGAGGAGCCCATGAGGAAACACAAAAGTACTTTTGTAAACTAAGGCAGCATGGATGGCAGTGACTGTTAATACGGTAATTCTACTTGCCCATGCCACCTTTTGGAGGCTTTGGGAATTTTCTAGTATGTGGTATTCCTCTGGTTCTGTTTCTGCTGGAGGTGAAGGATGCAATCTGAGTCAAACAACATGAGCCAGACAAAGTAGTTAGGAAATAAGAGTTGGCTTTCCAGACCACACCTCCTCAAACTGACAGAGGACATCTCATCATACTTGGCCATTAACCAACATCTCTGTGAAGATTATCTGCTTCTTAGAAGCTCAGCAGAACAGGGCACTACAGCTCTAAGTTGTGCTCTAGCTATTATGTCAGCTTCCACTGCATTGCTCCGGCTACTCTTGCATTCAATAAACATGAGGAATTGCACCGTAATAGCAACCAATGCACCCAGACGTACACTTTAATTAAAGGAATACATCACACAATAAAGTGCATTTAAATGAAAAATCTTTCCATTGGAAGTACAGTTTCTTCTTATTTTTTTTTTTTTCCTATGGTACTTTTCTGATGGTTAAACACTTCTCATAGAAAGGAAGGGCAGGCTTGGTTCATGGAGGGGCTCTGCAGAGAGATTCTGGAGGTTATGCCTGCCTGGACCCGCATGGAGTTAGCTAACCCTTATGTGGTGATGAGTGACACAGACAGCAGCTGGCGCGACCACACGGTGAGCTGGTACTGGTACGTGCATAGCATGCTGCCAGAGGATTTCTTAGTCTCAGGAGAAGGAGGGGTACCTGGGGGAGGGACAGAGAGAAGGAAGAGAAAGTCGACATAATTCCTGGTTTACACTGCACTTTTTGGGTGTCCAGGCTGACAAATTCATGAGAAGCCTCACTGCACTTGTCCATTGGAGAGGGAAGCAAGCTAAAGAGTCTGTCTGCCCTGCTCAGAGCCTGGGACAATGTTTTTTCCTTATAACTTTCTTGAAAAACTAATTCATATATAATAAACTGCATTCAATTAAGGTACAGAGTTCAAAGAGCTGTAACCATCATAAGCACTTATAAAACCACCAAGGTATAGAACTTTCCTTCACCTTTGGTATCCCTCCCTCCACCTCTGGCCCCAAATTCATACCCTTCCTCTCTTTGTCACTATAGAGTAATCTGTATTTATACAGGTGGCATCATGCAGTGTGTCCGGCTTTTTTCACTGAGCTTGGTGATTTTGAGACTCCTAGGTACTGCTGTATGTATCAGGGATTTTTTCCTTTTATTCCTGAGTAGGTTGAGGTGTTTTAGGGTTAATACAATTATTATCTTGATGACATGGCTTCTACTGCTAGTTTTGGCAGATAGAAAGTTCTACGAATATATGATCTGAGGCAATTTTCCTTCCCATTTTACGGGTAGAGAGGGTGCTCTAGAGGCCAGCCATGGTGATGAGCATTTCTAAGTTGTGCACTCCCCTGCTCCCACCTGTCTTTTCCAATTTCCATTCCTCTTTCTGTCAATGTTTATTGAACAGTAACAATAGTCCAGACATTGCTCTAGGTACATGAGAACACCAAGAAATAATAGGAACTCTTGTCATGGACAAGCTTGCTATGTCTATCAAATAAAAAATTGTAGCATTTATTGTAATGGATGATCTAATAGTTGGTCAACTATTGTGTTTGTCAGTCTAATGATAACATATAGTTGATTATAAGTGCTGAAGACAGACTAGCAAAGGCCAGGATTGGAGGGCTGCACTTTAGGTGGGGTTTTCAGAGAAGGTTTCAAGAAGATAGTGACATTAGAGAAGAAAAATTCCAGACCAGTCTTCAGCAGGTTCCCTGGGTCTCCAGCATAGCACTGACACCTGCGGCGCAGCTGCTCAACTGGGGCAGACGTACTAGCATGCAGGAGATAAGCCTTGGGCTTCCTATGGCTTTGTCTGTGCCATGTAGGAATTCTCCCTGGTTCATTGAGTTCTGTTTGGTGTTTGGTTCTGGCGATCGAATGTACAAAAGGCTGTGGAGAACAGGAGTGAGTTGAATAAATATGCATGTTCAGTGTGAGGGGCAACCATGCTTCTATGTGGATTTCTTTTTTACACTAGATGACTTCATGAGCACTGGCCATTTTTTTTTTTCTGGTGAATGTTCTTTTGCCCTCAAGTCTCATATTGAAAGATTAATGACAATAAGGAAGTGTGAAGCTAAACAGAGATAGTTCTGTGCAAATAGATCTGACAGCAGATTGCTGTAAGTCTACATGGAAGGAAGTAAGCAGACCCCTTTCCTGTTAAGTTAGTAACCTGTTAAACTTCTAGTCCTTCCCCTAATGTGTCAAAAAGACATCATTCTCCTCCTTCTGGTCATTAAGAATTTTAATGCTCACTCTTCTGTCCTTTCCATCCTTCCCCTACTTCTGCATCTACAAGGTTGACTTGCAAGGTCTACTATTAAAATGTAGTTAAACCAGCTGGCTAGAATTCTGTCATCCCAAGAGCAAAGAACTGGATTAGATGCCTATGAACGAAAATGTTCTGTGTTGAGGCATCCTTATAAGTTGTTAACTTCTAAGAATCTAGACGGGTTTGGCAAATGATTGGCATCTTGGGTTTTGGAGTCAAAAAAAAAAAGGAATGAAAGCAAATTCTGTCTCTGCTCTTAATCTGCACAGAGATTAAAAAGCACCTACATCATAATCTGAAGATTGAATAAAATGAACTGAATATAGCAGACTATACCAAAAAAAGAGTGAACTATGATTCAGTTGATTTAGCAAAGACAGTGAAACATTAGAAAAATGTGAAAATGACATTCACTATATTAACGGTGTAAGGGCCAAACTGCACTAACTTCTCAACTGGCTAATAAAATTACTGAATGACATTCAGTACTCATTATGACTTACAAAACAAGAACAAGCAGTCAAGCTAGGCACAATGTCACATGCCTGTGATCCCTGCTACTCAGGAGCCTCAGGCAAGAGGATCCCAAGTTCCAGGCCAGGCTGGGCAATTTAGCACAACTGCCTCAAAAATTTTAAAAAGGCCTGGAGTGTAGCATAGTGGTAGAGTTCCACAGGTTTAATCCTCAGTACCCTAGAGAAACAAACAAAAACAAAAAAAACAAAACAAATGAATAAACAAAATTAGAAGATGAGTGCTTCCACTTCCTCCTCCTCCTCTTCCTTCTCTTTAACCTCCCCCTCCTTTTTTCAGTATTAGAGACTGAACCCACTGAGCTAAATTTGCAGCCTTTTTGATTTTTATTTTAAGACGGATGTCACTAAGGTGCCCAGCTTGGACTCGAGCCTGTAATCTTCTTGCCTCAGCCTCCCAGGGTGCTGGAATTATAGCAGTGTACCACCATACCTGGCTGCTGAGTGCTTCTTTAATCTAATAAAGAGTATCGTCCAAAAATACAATGCAATTATTTTAATAGTAAAATATTAGGAACATTTCTTTTAAAACCAGGAGTAAGTCAGCGACCCTCGCTACTGTAGACAGCGACATTACTGTAGTATCAAATCAAAATTATTACTCATCACAAGATAGAAAAAAAGAAAAAAAGATAATTCACTGTAGATAATATTCTGTATATGTAAAACTCAAAGTACAAATTATTAAGCTTTAATTTCTTGTGAGCACAAGCAAGTGGATTTTTATTCTCCCACAATAATGAGTTAGAAAACACAAGTACAGTATAATTTACACTGTGTATCTTCTTGCAATATCCAACAAGAATAGATAAAAATTATGTGAGACCTTTAGGGAGGAAAATTTAAAACTTTATTAAAAGGCCCTAAGGAAAACCAAACTGAATAGAGAAAATCCATCGTGCGTATTGATTGGAATCCTCACTAACATAAAACATCAGTTCTCCGCAAGTTCTGCTTCAGTCAGGCCAATCCAAATGGCATCAGGTGGAAACAGGAACAGGTGTTTACCGAACACATGATGCGGGGCAGAGACCCACACATAAGTGAGATTCCACCTACGGGAATAAAGCATGTGTTGTTGGGCTGTGCTGGGTAAGTCACCAGATACCAGAAGTTATAGTTGAATTCTATCATCCTGTTCAATTTGTAAACACACCACACACACACACACACACACACACAGAAGCATGGGTAATTTGACAAGTGGTACAGAATCCAGAAGAGATCCATGGAAAACACAGATGATAACTTGCTATAATGAAGTTGACATGGTAAAACAGTGGGTGTTGGATAGACTAATTATTATGCTGGGAAAGTTAGTTATGTACAGGGAAGAAATACATTTGGATCTGAACTTCTTAATGTATGTAAAAATGAAATTCCAGATGGATTTCAGACTTAAATGTATGAAACAAATATTAACCTTTAACATGAAAATTTGGAGAACTATCTTTTATACCTTATGAGAAGAAAGAGCATCAGAATTAAGATGCAAAAATGCCAGCCATGAGGTGAATATGTGTGCTATATTAATGTTCATAATAATGAAGAATAGTTGTTTATCAAAGAGACCACTAAAAGTATGTGAAAAGATAAGCCACAGATTTAAAGATGATACTTATAACACAGCTATCAAAAGATAAGGATCTATTTAACATAAAGAAATGTTATAAATTTATAAGCAATGATAAGTGAAAAAGTGTAACTGCTGAAATGAATGAAAAGTTGTCCCATATGAGAGAAAACACTGAGGGAATATGACATGCTCTGAATTTTTGTGTTTCCCCCAAATTAATAATTTGAAACTAATTTCCAGTGTGACAGTATTGGGGAGGCGAAGACTTTGGGAGGTAATTAAGTCATAAGGAGCCCTCGTAAATGTGATTAATGCTGCAGAGGCTGAATTTCTTCCCCTCTGTTATATGAGGGCACAGGTAAAAGGTGCCATCTGTGTACCCAAAAGCCGGCCCTCACTGGACACGTCTCCTAGTGCCTGGATCTTGGACTTCCCAGCCTCCAGAATGGGGGAAAATAAATTTTCATTGTTTATAAAGCTGCACAATTGATGATATGCTATTGAAGCAACTCAAATGGACTAAGAGAAAAGCATGACGAAATGCTCAGCCTCATTAGTAATCAGCTCAGTGCAAATTAAGACTAGATCAGATACTATTTAATGGCCACCATCTGGCAGAATTAAGAGCATTGTAATTTTAGTGTGGGTGAGGTTGAAGTTCCGTGGCCTAGTGTGTCTGGATTTGAACAGTCACTTTGGGGAACAAGCTGGCAGTGCCTTCAATGCAAAATAAGGGCGAACCCTACAACTGAGCAACCTACTCCTGGGTGCAGACCCTGGGGAAACACTTGTCGGGAGAGGTGTGGAGGATCACATGTAATTGCTTATTATAGCAAAAGAGCTGGAAATAACTCAGATATCTATTGATAGGAGACTGGATGAACTGTGTTATATTGACACAGTGGAATGTTAGACAATTAATGATCTTAGAAAAATAATCCGAGGTGGAAAAAGTAATATTAAATAGATTTTATACCATATGATTTCATTTTTTATAAATTTCAGAAACAAGAAATGCTTGATAATACTGTGTCTAGAGATACAAACCTGTGAAATTGAATTATCCTTTAAAGCATTGAGACAGTGAATGCCACATTCTCATGAATTCTCACCTTTGGATTTGGGAGAATCACAGAGCTATCTGCAGTGGATAGAGCTCAGGTTCTACTTCTTAACTTTTGGTGTTGGAATCACAGCTATTTTTCTCTGTGCTTCATGACTTAGCTATGTTATCTACTACATATTACAAATATGACGTACATATTTCATAAATATAAAATCTTACAGTTTTTGTAAAAAGCTGAAGTATAACACTGAGGAAATTATAGAGCAGAAGGGGCTCAGCAACCGCGTCGTAGACTAAGAGCTGACCAACAAGAAAACAGCTGTCACTTGTAGAACTGTAACTGTTTATTCAAATGGTGATCACTGTTTTGTGTTCCCTCTTATGTAAGTGATTACTGTAGAAGACAAAGGCTGCTGAGGTTCTGTTGTGTCCACTGCATGCTGAACCCTGAGGGCAGACACCGGTACTCCTGGGTGCTACTGCAGTTGCTTCCCCCTGCTGGAGTCTTCCGTCTCTCTTTAGTCATTGTACCTGTGTGGAATAGATGCCTGGCCTGCTCGAAACTCACAAAATAAATGTTACTTTAGAATGTAGAGGGAAAAAAAATATAAAAAAATAAACTCTCCTAAAATAGCATATGCAATATTATTAATCTTGAAAACTGCCTCCGGGGAAAGACATGTTTAAACTTACTTGCCTCTTGGAATCAAGTGAGCAGTGTTCTCGCTTGGAGAACAGAATTTTTAACCACGACTTTGATTCAGTACAAGAAACTCTGTTACAGCTCACTTAAAGATTAAATTTTGCTTGTTCTCCCATGCTGGTAATATTTTCTTCTGCCACTTTGAGTAATTATCAAGGCTATTTGTTGTTATAATGAAGGGGATTTTTTGTTTGTTTGAGGGAACCCTCTGCCACTTTGCTAGTCCCTGTTTGGAATAGCTATGCTGTGAGGGTGTGCGTGAAGCTGGGGTGCGTCCCAGCACAGTTATGGCGGCCGTGGTGGAAGCACCCTGCCTTACACGGGCAACGCTGTGTAACTAATTCACACAACTCCACGAGGCGATCAAAGCATGGGAAGCTCATTTCCCATTTCTAACTGGCATCAGACAAATAGTCTTTTCTGCAGATTCATAGATAAAAGACCACTGAACTGCAGGGTTTGGTGGGATCAGACAGTCTGAATGGGTTTGCAAGCAGTGCCTCTTATGGTTAGAGGAAGGACTTTTAGATTACAGTCCAGTCTAAAAACTGGGGAGGCAGCCACCACCTTCATAGCTCTATTATTATTACTAATATTGGGAATGGAGCAGAGAGACAATAAATGTGAGAAATTCTAGCACAGAATGTTGCCCAATAAACGCACCTTTTTTTTTGTTTTGTTTTTTGTTTTTGTTTTTTTTTTTTTGGTGGGTACCGGGGGGTCGACCTCAGGACCTAGCGCGCCAACAGGCACCCGTGCCACTGAGTGATATCACTGGCCCCTTTTTCGTATGTGGGATCCGGGAGTCGAACTCGGGCCCTCGCGCTTGCAAGGCAGGCGCTCACGCCGCTGAGCCATCTCACCGGCCCGTAAGTGCCAGTCTTCCCTGACTTCCATCTGCTGCACAGGGTGAGTGCTTCTCTCTCGAGGAGCCGTCTTCATCCTGTTGCTGGGTCTAGGTGTGCATCTACCATCTACTTGAAGTCATGAGATCCCTGAGTAGCAGGGACCTGCTGAGATTATTTTCATATTCCCTACAGCACCCAATAAAAAAATTCATTGACCAAAGCTCAACGGATCAACCTGCAAGACCTGACCTCTTTTATGAGATGTTCACTGGCTGATGTTGCCTGTGGAATACGTTCTCATCTCTTCTGTGTGATGTGATGCAGTTTTACCCTGATTATGTGCTGTATAAGGACTATATTGTTTGAGAGTGACAGAAAACCAAAGTCTAATTGGTGTAAGCTGAAGGTGAGGGCTAAGTCTGCTCTGACATTCAAGGAAAGATGCGTGTACTAGTCAGTTTTCCAATCATTGGAACAAAGTACCCAGCACCCACAACTTAAAAGAGGAGGGGTTTAACTTGGCTCATGTTCAGGAGCTCAGAGGGTGGGCTCCAAGGCAGAAACAACATGCTAGAAGGTCATAATGGAGAAAATCTGCTCACCTCATGGAAGCTAAGAACCAGAGAAAGAAGGGAGGAGCCAGAGACAAGAATCCATCCTTGTAGGTCGTGACCCCAGTGACCCACCTCCAACCAAGCTGCACCTCCTAACAGCATATTCAGCCATGAACTCAATGATGGATTAGTCCACCAATGAGTACAGTGCTCCTATGATCCAGTCACCTTCCAAAAGCCATACCTGTGAGAAATGAGGGTTTTGGCAGACATTTTATATCTAAACCATAACGTGCCACCCGTCCCCTAAAATGATTCATGTCCATATCATGCAAAATGCATTTAGTCCATCTCTGAGAGTCAGCAAAGTCTTAACGGTTCCAGCATTACTGGAAAGTCCAAGTCCAAAGTCTCCTCTGGGACTCAAGGCAAACTCTTAGCTGCAAGCCCATGTAAAAATCAGAAGTAAAGTTAAACACTTAACATTCCCATCCAAAAGAGAGGAATAAAGGGATAGAAAGAATCAGACCAAAGCTAGATTGAAAACCAGCAGGGCAAATATTAAATTCTGTAGTTTCATTTATGGCACCTGGGACAAGTTGTGCTGAGATGTGAGCTCAATGAGCTTGGGTAACCCTGGCCCTATAAACCTTCCAGGTGCACCACATATGACCTCTCTCTTGGGCTGGTTCCATTTGCTGCCTGTGGTTTTCCTCAGCAAATGTTCCATATTTCTGGCATAGCCAACTTCCTGGGGTCTCCACTGCACCTTCAGCTTTACTATCATAGATTCAAGCATCACCTTCTCAGGGGGTCCTGCCAAGGACTGTGACCCTGTCACACATTTTTTTCCTTGCTTTCTAGGCCTTCTGAAATCTGGGTGGAAGCCTCCATAGCCCCATAATTCTTGTATTCTTTAGGTCTGAAAAATCAGCACTGTGTAGATGATGCTAAAGTCTGCTACTGACTCGAGCAGTATCCTAGCCCCTTGGATCATGGATTCAGTGGCCTCTGAATGCCTGCATGGCTAAACTTGAGGAAACAGTTCCCTAGGCAGCTGTGAATGAGCAGAGTGACCTGGGATTCTCTTCTCTTCTCAAAGTCCTTTGAGTATACCCTTTTATACCTTTGAACCTGCAATGGGTGAGGTCTGGTCCTTTCATGGGATGTCCTCGAGGCATCTTTCCTATTGTCCTGAGGCAAAGTACTTGTCTTCTTTGTAATGCAAATCATTTCAGCAACCATGGTTTGTTTGGCCTCAACTTTACAGGCATTTCCTTTATGGCTAAACTGCAAATTTTCAGATCATTCAGCTCTGTAAATCAGGCTAAAAACTTTGAGCAGTATCTAAGCCACAGCCTGAACACTGGGCTGCCTTGAAATTTCCTGTACCAGATTAATTAATCTGCTACCTTTAAATTCAGTCTGACACAAAGTCTTAGGACCTGGGTACAATATAGACAAATTCTTTGCCAGAATGAAACTAGAGTCCATTTGCTAATATAGTCTTTGTTTTCATTTAAAATCTACTGAGCCTGCCCTTTACTGTTTGTATTCCTATCAGCATTATTATCTTAGTTACTTTCTTCTTGCTGGGACAAAATACCTGACACCCACAAGTTAAAAAAGGAAGGGTTTGTTTTGGCTCACAATTTGTAGAGATTTCAGTCCATAGGCACTTGGCTCCAAGGCAGGGTGGCATGGCAGAGGGGCATCCTAGAAGAGAAACAGGCCATGGAAAGGCAGAAAGAAGGCAGCAAAACATTCTTTCTGTCCTTTTATAGTCCGTGTCCTCTATTTCCATGTCCAGCATCCTATGTGATCTGTAGCAAGATGTGAGCTCCAAGGGGCTTGGGTGGCTCTTCCCCTACAGCACTGCCAGTGGTTGTAGCTCTCATGGCTTCTGTCTTGGGCTGGCTTGGCTCACTTCTCATGACTTTCCCCAGATGACCCACATTCCAAGCTTCTCCAACTTTTTGGGGTCTGTACTGTACCTTTGGGTTCACACTCACAGCTTCATGCACTGCCCTTTCAAGAACACACTGCTTGGCCTCCCAGGCCTTTTTCTGAAATCTGGGTGGAAGTCTTCCTGACCCCACAGCTCTTACATCCCTCATGCACCTAAAACCAAGCCCATGTGGATGACACCAAAGTCTGCTGCCAGCAGGAGCAGTATCCAGGCTTCCTTCTCTCTCAGCTGTAGGGGTCAAGTGGCTGGATTGCTGAGCACTGTGAACCAGATCCTGAAGAACAACTTCCCTAAGCTGCTGCCATTCTGAAACATGGCTGCCCTGGGGCTCTCTTCTTGAAGCAAAGTCTTTCACCTTTGCAATTTTGAGGCTGCAAAGGGTGGAGTTCTGCTGGTTCTTGTGATGTCTTTGGGCCATCTTTTCTCTTGTCCTGTTCCTTTTCAGCAACGAAGTTCTCTGCTCCATCTTTGCAGGCTTTAATGTTACCAGAGCTTCCTTTCTGGTCAAACTCAAAACGTTTTAAATCATTCTGCTGAGCTCTTTGCTCTTGATTCTCAACATAGGTCTGGCTAAAAGCCCCCAACAGCAGTCATGCCACTGCCTCAACATTAGAGTGCCTTGAAATTTCTTCTGCAAGTTTGGTTAGTCTGCTGCCTTTAATCTTGGTCTCTGGCAAAATCTCCGAATATGAGCAAAATCCAGACAAATTTTCTGCTTTGTGGGTTCACTTAATATTGGTGATCAAACCAGATCCCAAATTTAATCTGTCTAGGAAATGAAGTATTTTCTTTCCAAGCACCAGTGACATTACTTTTACAGCTGTATCAGGAACTTCCTGGCTGTGTGCTTGGTACCATGGGGTTACCCATACATACCTTCATGGAACATCCAGGACATAGGATTTGTTATTTATTGGGAGAGAGGCTCTTAGGTCAAGGGCCTGGTAATATAAATCAGTTTCTTCCAAATGAAGTTACCAGATCTGTGTTGTGTCTCCCTTGTTGTCAGGATAAGCTACAACCTTTTCTGTAGTTCACATCGTAGATGTGTCATCCCTGGATTCTCTGTGCAAACCTTCTACCTCAGGTTCACTGCAAATGAACACTGAACATGGATAGGTCATGAATAGGAGCAAGGTTGGACTACATTGTTAAATTGGAATGCACATTTCCTACCTACATATTCTCAAATTCATTAAAAACTCTGTGTTAGCAAAAACAAACAAAAATTAGAACAACTCTTTTTTTCCCCTCTAAACAGTACCAAAGACACATAATAAAAGCTGGATTTGGCTGATGCATCACAAAGTTGAGAAACCAGCACCAAACAGAGGTAAGGGTCAAGCACCTGACTTTCACTATCACCCCATCGACCTATGTTGTCCTCCTTCTAGAAGGACCGCCACATCTCACGGCACCCAGTCAGAAGGGATCAAGCTCCCATAACTCTCATCCCTACACCCTGAGCCAAGCACATAATGTCTAGCTAGCTTTGTAGTATTCGTTGCAGACACCTCACTCCTCCCAGAAACCATATGCTTCCATGTGCAAGCATACATGTTGTAGGCAGTCACATGCCTAAAGTACATTGAACACAACCTTGCCATTCCTAGATTTCCAGCTGACACCTGTTGGCTGGCATTTGACCCATCAGCACAAGTGTCTACTCTCTTAGTCTGTTTCATGCTGCTATAACAAAATGCCCGAGGTGGGAAACTTATTATGAAGAAAATTTATTGACCCATGATTCTGGAGTCTAGAAAGTTCCAAGACAAAGGGGCCAACATTTGGTGAGTGCCTTCTTGCTGTGGGCATCCCATGGCTTAAAAGCAAAGGAAGGGTGAGAGAGAGAGCAAGACATTGAACTAGAATCCTCAATCCCTTCTGTAATACGCAGTAATCCATTCACAGGGTGGTGCCTTCAGGATCCAGGTTCCTCCCATTAGACCTCATCTTCCAACATTGTGACATGGGGGATTGAATTACTAACACATGCTTTCCGGAGACATATTCAAACCATACCATAGGCTAAGATGAAATTAAACAGTCAGTGGAATGTGTATCTCTTCTGAGCAGTGTTAGAGTTCAAGCAGTCTTTCTTTTTTTCCCACTTGAACTCTGATACATTCCAACTTTAATAATGAATAATTATAATAACTAGTAATTATAATAATGTTCTCTGAAATGGCATAATTTTGGTTGATCCATTTGACTTATCTATAATCCATCTTTGTGGTTTTACCCTTACAAGTATTAGGAAGCTTAAGTGTTTTTTCGGACTAGATTTTCATTGTGTCCCTGTCCTGTTTCAGAGAGTTCAGTTAAGACAGAGAGGAAAGCTAGGCAACACAGTATACATTTTAGAAATGTATAAAATACTACTTCCAGCCCTGTCTTTATAGGCTTCTAGTTCTAGAAAACGAAACAAAAAGCAATTCTTCCACAAAAGAAAGACCTGGAAGATACTTGAAATTCTTTCTGTTAAGTAAAAGAAGTCAACCAGGAAGCCCACAAAATGTAGGATTCCAAGTGTATGATATTTAGGAAAAGACAGAACTTGGGAGACAATAAAAAGATCAATGCTTGCCAAAGGTTGGGAAGTGAGATGGATCAGTAGGCAGAGCACCTATTTTTAGGGCATTAAAACTATTCTGTATCATAATAAAATGGTGAATGCATTTGTCAAAACCTGTACAATGCATACAATAAGAAATGAACCTAATGTAAACTATGGAGTTTAGTTAGTTTTAATTGTTAATATTGTCTCATAAATTTTAAGACATGTACTATACTAATGGAAGATGTTAATTCTGCTGGTGGAATTTTTCTGTAAATCAAAAATATCTCAAATCTTTTTAAAAATTTTAATTTAATTTTTTTTTTTTTTTTATGGTGGGCTCTCAGTTGCCCAGGCTGGGCTTGAACTTGTGATCCTCCTACCTCAGCCTCCCAGAGGCGATCATGGGATTATATACCATTCCCAGGAAAATCTAATTTTTTTTAAAAAAGCAATTCTTAATTTTAATAATTAATTTATATAAATATACAATATCCTAATTGTTAAGAGATTACTTCTCAAAGACATTAACCAGAATATCAATTTTGGGACATACCAGAAAATTGGAGGGAGGCTCCTGTAGACATGATTGTGGCTGATTGGCAGTAGACTGCATAAGCGCAAAATGACAGTTACTTCCTCTGAGCTCATGTTCCACACGTGGTACTTTTGAAAAGAATGTTTTCTAAGGTGCCATGATGATTGTTAAGGCTGTGATAAAGAAAACTTCAGAAGAAAAGGGATTAAAAAAATAAGATCATGAGGTCTGTGTCAAGGTAGTTGAAGGGTGGCTTGGATTTTAATGTGCTGCTTTTTCTCCCAACGAGCGACACCCATTGAAGTCCCTGTGCACTGCCTCCCTGTTCCCCAGTTCACTGCTGGTGGGAGAGCTTGGCTGTGCCTGGGGTGGGTGAGCTATTCCCACAAACTCTCCTCCATGGCAGAACCACTAGTTCAGCCTTCTCACCAGCCTCAGATCAGCAGTATAAAAGTGAAACCACAGCCAGCAGATAAATAGGTCTATTTATTTTCATTTCAGTTACTGGCTTCATGTTTTTTATTACTATGTGTAAACAAGGACTAGAAATAGAAGCACATATGCAGATTTATTCTTTAATCCCCCAATTCCTTCCTGTCTGCTGGCTGTTGTTTCTGAAATCACTTGGCCCGTAACACTGGCTGCCTCTGTGCTCCCAGCCAGAAGGAAGAGCAGAGCTCCCAGTGTTGGTTGGAGAGCGGAGCACTGTGGTAGGGCCCCCCCTTCTGCATTAGGAAAGCAGCCCCTGGTCTTCCAATTGTTGGCACTGATGGATTGAGTCATTGTTTGTGGCAGTGCAGCTCTTTCTGTGCTCGGGGCTGTCGGAGAAAGCTGTTTGAGTTGGAGTCTTTGTACCATGCCATACTGGCAATTCTGTATTTTCAGCATTTTAGTCAATGCAAAGAGTAAGAGAAATTATAATTGAGGCTGCCTTTCCATAAATCATGCCACGGAGAGTAAGCATGTTCAAATGTTGGGCCAATAGGAACTTGTATGCTACGCCTGGGGACAGGGGGTTAGGGGCCCTTGGAAAATCAGCCGAGGCATCTCTGTGGGTGCTGAGCAATGCAGCGTGGAAGAAATGGAAAATAAATTCTACGTTTCCTGGCAAAATTATGAACTCTCTTGGGGATAGGATGGTGGGGAAACAAATAGCAAGAAATTATCAAAGCACATAATCCAGTTGGAAACAGAAGGGCAACTCACATGCGGTGCAGTTCCAAGTCTTTACCCGTGTGGGCAACGAGGGGGCAAGCACTGGTTATAGGATAAGCCACCCTTGTCCTCATTTCCATCCTAATTATTTTCATCCTTGTGAATTGACTCTGTCGTGGAAGCATTGTCAGTATTTTGTGTTCTTTGTGCAATAATGTTGAAGTCAAAAAGGAAAAAAAAATGGTGGGAGGAAGCATCTATATCTACATATGATAGTATTCCATATGTGATATGAAAGCAATGAAATTCTGAGTAAGTTTTGTGGGTCCTTCTATGACACTTTGGGTGGCCTACAGGCTTTCTCAAAGGATGATGCACACTTCTATGTTTTGTGTCCAACAAAATAGTGAGCAATGTATTTGCTTTGGTCTTTTACTGTTCTTTGAGTGTGAAACATCAGCACTGGAGGATTATAGGGCCACTGGACAGTCAGACAAGAGTATGAGCCCCAGCCAGGCTCACTTGCTTCAGAGGGTCCTCCAGCATTGATGTCATGGGAGCCCCTAGCCCTGAAATGCAAAGATTTCAAGAAATAGGGATGGGATATGGTCAGTGAAATGGAGAGATCAGGTCTTTGCCCCACCCGTGTCTTGATGTTATGTGTTTGAAGTAATGAGAAGATTTTGCAGTTTGCTAAGGGGCACTTAAAAACCTCAGAACCCAACTAATTTTTTTCTCTGAAATAATCACTGGATTGGTGTTTCCAGTCCAAGCACCATCCAGGAAAGAGGCAGCCAAGCCCTGTGTATAAATGTATGGGTGTGTACCAATTGCCTGCTTAAGAATTTCTGAATGTGGAGCTTTTGGACAAAATGTGTAATGAAACAGAGCCTGTGTGCCTGGTAAATGACGCTTAGCTATTGTAGGGTCAAGAACCCTTGCTATCTGAACACAACAATGACTTTACAGTTTTTATGCTTTCTTTCTTTATTTCCCACTTGGATTTCTAGAGTAAATTCTTTTTGAAAATGCTGGCCTCTAACAGCTATACTGAGGGGACTAAGGGACAGGATTGTGACTCATTTTTCAGTTCTGCCTCTTTCAATGCTGGGACCAGAGAGAAAGGTAGAAACCAACTCAGAGGAAAAAGTACCCTGCTTTCAACAAGAGATCTTTCCCAGGAGAGTTATTTTTTCCTTGCTTAACCCTTGGAGGAATTTGTGTTTTGTTTCTGGAGGTGATTCCTTGTGTAAGGGCTTTTAGCTTTGTTGGCACCTCTCCACCAGAGTGCCTCTCAGTTACACTTTAAAAACAACGGGTGCCTCTGGAGGCAAGAGCTGCAGGTCGAATGTATCAGGGAGTGCTGGCCCTGATGGCTGTGAGCTGTCCATACGGCAAGGACACATTAATGTGTCACTTAATATCATGGTGGCTATTGGCCTGCCCAGTTGGATTTCTCCTACATCTTTCCCCCAAGGAGTTCTGAGGAGCAATTTAATCATCACTTCCTAAGCTGAAAACATTTGATTGTGTGTCTCTGAGGCCAGCACAATTATAATTTCTTAGGCCTTTCTTTAGAGAAACTGGAGATCCTACAGATTGGGACTTTGGATCTTATTCCTGTGTTGCTTCTGTGCAGCCTTGAGTGTTACCTGACATTTTCTGGCTTCAGAACCTGTCAACCTTGTTTTTCTTTTAAGCCATTGTAGTAAGTGCCCCCACTTTCTGCAAGCTCAGAATCTTAGAGTTATCCTTGAGTTATGGCTTTCTCTCAAACCCAACTTGAGTACAGCAGCAAATCTTGTTATTTCTGTCACCAAACTATATCTAGATGTGATCAGTTCCCTCATCCTCCTCCATTACTCAGTGAATGGGCTTAAATCTCAGAGCCGATTGTGACTTCTCTTTCCCCCTCTGACCTCAAAGCCATTCTGTTATCAACATTATCAGTGTTTCCTCCAAAGTGTTTCGCACATTCTTCCCTGACTCCACCAGTGACACAGTAGTGCAAGCTGCAAGCAACCATCCCTCTTCCCTGGATGAATGAAATGCAGTCATTTCTTCCCCCATCTCTCTGCAAGCTCTATGCTTCCCTCACTTTCTGCTCTTTCAGAGCAGCTGCTGATCTTTACACCTTCAATCAGATCATTGCACCCTTGCTCTCCAATGCTTCAGTTCATTCCCATGATACATGGGAGAAGCCCAAGGCGCTGTCCAGGGCAGACATGCCTTTTACATGATCCTATCCCTGGTTTTCTCTCTCACCTCATCTCCTCATCCTTCCCCCTCTGCTGGAGCCATGGTGGCCTGCAGTGTCCCAAACCCACCTAGCACTGCCCACTGCAAGCCTGCCCCTCACCATGCTTCTCTCCTAGGTGGCTCGGTCTTCAGATAAGCATTCCCGAAGCATGAATTACAGGGCTGTTAGCCATGAGTTCAGTGTTAATAGTGAATCAACAATGTGTATTAAATAAGGTGTCTTCAAACAGGAACACACTTAAAACAAGTTTGTGCCTGATTAATGAAAATGGTGTCACCAGCGACTCATGGAAACTTCTCTCTGTATTTCCTCTAGAAGCAATGTTTTCATGTTCACTAAATCAGCACTTACAGTGACTTTATACACCATAATTACCATGAATAACAAAAATCAACTCTGTGTATTTGCTTTGTTATTTATATAAATATGTTTGTTTCCTGCCCACTTCCCCACCACTGTGAAACCTCCACAAAGCCAGAATCAGCTGTATTTTCCCAGAACCTCATTTCCTGCTGTTTCCAGCTCCTAAACCATGTCTGAGTCATGGATGGTGTTCAAAGATTATTGAATCATTAAATGAATAAACAAATGAATGAAATGTAGTCAGAACTAGCTCATGGAAAAAGAGATATCAGGCTTGGTCTTCCAAAGACTCTAATTCCATTAGACATGCTGCTTGCTCCTCGTGTTGCCATGGCTCTGTGAGGTAGGGATAATTATCGGCAGTTCCCAACCCCTTAACATAGCCCACCCAAAGCCACACAGCAGTCTAGCCCAGAAGCTCCACATGTCCATGCTATGCATCTTGGTGGAAGTGGTGTTTGAGCACTTGGGTCGTGAAATCGAACGGCTTGTTCTGAGTCTGACCTCCATACTTCGTTAGGACAAGTGACTTGGTCTCCTTCGAAGCTTTATTTTTGGTTCCATAAGATGAACATAGCTAGAGTTCCAACATTAGGTGGTCGTGAGGGTTAATGAGATCATGAACATCATATAACTTAGTGCCTGACACATAGTAGGTACTGCTTAGTGGTTAGTTACTGTTTGTACGTGCTTTGGGCTCCTGAGGTTGGAATGATAGGTCAAAGGCATGCAAAACCAAGCCAGGAAGTACTCAAGATAAAATTCCTCTGGCGGTAGCCTTTAAGCAGCTCTCAAGATCAGAACTGGAGAGCCATGGCCAGCAAACCTTTTGTGCAACAGAATGGAGAGCAAATATTTTAGGTTGTGATCTCTGTCACAACAACTTAATATAAAGGATGGGTGTGGCTGTTTCTATCACTTGGTGTTTATGGAAACAGCTGGGTCAAGCTTGCCAAGCCCTGCCTTCTACCCATAGTACTCAACCCTCCCTCCCCATTTGGGTCATCTGGGGAACTTTAAAAACACCTGTGACCACACATCTGTTCCCACAGATTCTAATCATATCTCTCTGATATCAGTATGGTTTAAAATTCCAGGATGTGGTAGTAGAGTGAAGAGCCACTGATTTGGATCATTGAAACCACAAACAAAAGCACCTCAAAGCTGATGCTGTCTTCCTGCTCTCACTCCATTTTAGAAGGCAGGGAGAAGCGCCATTGGAGGGCTGCAGGCAGGGATTGCCAGGCCACGGTTAAGTCACCTCTGCTTAATGCACAGACCATATCACTTTTGTGTCTAGAGGGAAACCTAATTATCTGTGTAATAAACGAGTTGTACTTTCAGGGCATGCAGTCCAGCTGTTGCTCTGCATTTTGGCTGAGACTGTGCTTTTGCTGTCTCCATGTGTTCCAGCAGTGGCTGTTGGACAGAACAGTCTGGCCCTCTCTTTGCACAAGGTCCTGGCTTCTCAGATAGAGCCAGGAGTGAATTTCCAGGAGTCAGAAAGTCTCTGGTTTAAGGTCAAGTCTCTGGCTCTATTGAGGCCTGGAAGAACTTGGGACAGTGCTTTGTCTAAGGAGATCCAGATATTCAGCTATCATCATCCATCTGAGACACAGGCGTAGGTGACTGAGTACAGGAGAGTTAGCTGTCACACCTGTCCAAGTTTCCTCGAGAATTATATAGAACAGAGTTTCTCACTGCGTGGTTCCTCTGGATTTACATTAGAATCATCTAAGACCTTGTTAAATTGTACGCATCTGAGCTCCAGGCCTGACCCAATGACTCAATATCTGGAGGGGGTACATTTTTCACAAGGTATCTGGAAAACTCTGAAATTTGAGAGATGCAATTCTGGAGCGAGCTGTTCATCCTACTTCTATTAGAAGACTGAGGAATCTGAAGGCTTTCTCCAAAGAGCACATGTGGGTCATTGATAAGAGCTGGGACTTGAATCTAGGTATGTGTATCAGCTAGCTAATGCTGTGTAACCAGTTCTCCCCAAAATAAAACACTCATTGGGTGATTGGATCAGCCAGACTCACTCCTGTGCTTGGGCTCTCTTCTGTATGGTCTTTCTCCCCAGCAGCATAGCACAGGTGTGCTTACCAGGTGTGGCAACATTCTGAAGGAATGAAGTGTTGAAGGGTCCTCAGGGACCATTCACAGAACTAGGACACCATCACTCACATTGCATTGAGGCCCAAACAAAGAACAAAGACAGCCTAGATTCAGGGGTGAGGAAATCAATTCTATCTCTCACAGGGAGGTGCTGAAAATCCCTCAACAAAGGACTTAAGGGAGCTTGCGTAAATCTAGCAAAGGCTGCCACAGAGTTGGGCCCCTTTCACAGCATCCCTTGATAAGTCTTTTAAAAATGTTTAGGAAGTATCAGTAGGGTACATTCCCTTGGGTTTTGTTCCTTGGATTATTGCTCTTGGATGAAGAATTAAGAATCACATATCTGAAGGGACCTAAGAACTCATCAAGTTTAAGCCACATCTGACACTTTAATTTCACCTTAATCAAAGTCTTCATCTGTCTTCTTTTCAAACCCATCTCATAACTCCCTGGAGAGCTTGCTGTAATGTGAAGCAGCTCCTTCTAGCCAGAGAGAGTTTTTCCCTTAGAATAGTATTTCTTAAATAAAGCCAACATTTGCTTCTGTCCAGATTTTAGTTTTTGGTTCTGCTTCTGCCTTCTGACGCTGCACAGAAGAAAATCTTATTGTCTCCTTCACGGAACGATCTTTCCTCACATTTAAAAACAAGTGTACACCTCTCTTTATTCATTCATCAATTTTCTGTTCCAGTTTTTCTCCTGAAGTATACTTTTGAGCTCTCTCACAACTTACATTGTTTCCTGGAAAACATGTAATTCTCAGTGACCTCCAAGTGTTTTGGGATGAGCATTGATTTTGGAATCAGATGCCCTGGAATTCGCTTTGGGATCTTGAGCAGGATCATAACACCCTTGGGGCTTTGGTATCCTCCTTTATGAAGTATAGGTAGAAATTGCCATCTGAAACAAATTTATTTTGTTTCAATTAAATGAGACAGCAAGGACTGGGGGTATAGGTCAGCGGTAGAGCACTTGTCAGTCAGGCACAAGGCCGTAGGTTTCATCCCCAGCATCACAGTAAAAACAAACAAACAAACAAACAAAAAACAAACCTGGACAATATAATCAGAATGGCCTGTCAGGGACAAACCCTCCGTACACGGTAGTTTCTTCCCTTGCTTATCCCTCTGAAAAAAATGACATTGAAGTACATAGTTTTTTCCTTTAATGTCTTGAGTTGCGTGAACTAATATCATAAGTAAATCATACTAAAATCATAAGTATATTTAAATGCTCATATTTTCCTTTGGAAATATGCTTCACATGCTACTTCATATGGTAGGAATAGTGAAATTTTCATTTTTTTCCAAATTGAAGGTAGCTGTTAGTGTTTGAGTACTTAGAGGTAGTAATTTAAATTAAATAATTGATCTAAAATTGAGAGATTTAAGCTCTTCTCACACCTTTTAGATTCAGGCCTGTGAGAAGGAAAAACAAACCTGAACTTGGAAAAGAGTTACAAATTGTATATAGTGAAAAGACCATGGAAGTAGGCAAGGAAGTGAACGTTAACAACAGGACGCGATATGGAACCAAAGCCACTACAGAAAAAGAAAACAGGTGGAGGGTAGGGAGGGGAATGTGGGTCAGAACAAATAAAGTCAGCTCATGGGGGAAACAGTTTTTTGTTCAAAGGGTACAGCTTAATATCAGACGTTTCTGAATTGTAATTTATAAAAATGAATAGACTGTGATTGCAAAGGCAAATGGTCAAGGGAACAGAGCTGTAGAGACAGAAGAACGGATTTTAGTAAATACTGGGTAAATTCTTTGTGAGATTGTATTACCTTACTGTTAGCTCAGGAAGTATCGTCCCCTTCAGTATAAAAGAGGATAAAATAAATTGTGAAAATGATTAGTAAATAAAGGTGCTACATAAATTCAAGACATAGTGTAGTTCATGAACAACATACCCAAATGAGCCATTATTCCTATGAGGTTATATTACCCTGTTTTTCTTTTAAAATCAAGCAGCTTTCGATTCCCAGTACAAAAAAAAAAAAAAAAAAAAACATCAAGCAGCTGACAAAAAGGCAGCGTTGTACAGTTAAGGGAACACTGAGTGGGCGATGCAGCCTCTGGGTTAGAACTCCAGCTTCACAACAATCAGACGCTTGGGGCACAAGCATCTCTACCAGGGAGCAGGACATCGATTTGGGCAATGGAAGGCTTTGGCCATTCACAGATTCATGTAGTCAGTGAACTTGCAGGCACAGTTAGAACGATAAGTCTGAAGACTACGAAACTATGGCAGAAATTTGTTAGCTGACATAATCTGCTGCAGTGTCTTTCTTGCAAGTATGACATCATCCAAAGCTCCATGCTTTCCTCTCATTTTTCATTATGAGTAAGGAGCACTAAAAGAAAACCCTGCCCTTGGGCTGTTTCCTCATATCATGTGCAGGATCTCAGTTGCCATAGGCACCAAGGAAAAACCACCACCCTCCCCCTCCACCATGTCGCCCTGTATAAAACACACTTGCATCAATTAAATGTCACCCTCCGCAACAGCACCCTCATTCTATACCATCCATCCCAGACCCCTTCCTCAAACTAGGACTCAAAAGTGAACTCCTGGGGTCCAGGGGCCAAAAAGGGAGTATAACAGAAAAGTGCTTTTCTCGAGGGTTCAATTAAAGATTTGTGAAGAAATTTCTCATTTATTTTAAACTCAGATATATTTTAGAGAAGGCTGCAAAATATATGTGGAATAAAATTCTCTCTTTAAAGTGAGAATGAGACATGAAAATATTTGCCTCCATAGCAAACTGCTTAATGTCAAGTTCCCAGATTCTGGGTAGGGTGTTTTATTCTCTTTGACCACTGAACCTGATTTGGAGAAAACTTAACCTTTGTCCTAACCCTCATCCTTCATACATACAGATTTCAGGGAAATGTATGAATTTTCGCATCCATTGAAAGAATTATAAAATCTGATGGCACTGGATCAGCTGTCCTCTTTAGCTAGGGAGCAGTGAGCCCCTTTTAGATGGAACCTGCACCCGCCGGGCTCCCTGGTTCTCTCTGGCATGTGATGCTGTCTGCCAGGCACTGTTACGCTCACACGGCTTTCCTCAGAGTGAGAGGAAAGTGAAACACATTTTGAACTTTTGCCTCCATCAAAGGCAGGAAAACAAAAGGCAGCCCTAGAGGGCCGAGTGTGCCAATAAAAATGGGGAAAATCTTCCTAAGTGAGCAAAACAACTCCACCTGTGTTCAGGGCAGTAAGAACCAGTGTCTAAAGAGCACACATGGTGAACCCCATTGCCCCCCACTTCCCTCCCATTTCACACTGTGAACTTGATGGCATTTGGGTTCTTGATCTTCATTGGAATGTAAGACCCTGGAAGGCAGAAACTGCTTGTTTGAGTTTTTGTTCACTGTTGCATTCTAAACCCATAGAATGGTGCTTGATTCCTAATGGACATGGGGTCCGTGTTCGTTGAATGAAAGATCGAGTGATGTCCACCATTTGAGAGAGATCAAAGGTCTGTGGCTAGAAATCTTCACGAAGGAAAGAAAACTGTTGTCTTTTGTAAAAGAATAACAGTGCTGGGTGAACAGTGTAGATAAATATCTGTATAGTGTAGATGTCTTACATTTCCCAAGGGCTGAGGAAGATGGGTGCTAAGGACGGAAGCTCCTGCCTGTGTTTCCAGTCACAGGATGGGTTTGTCCTTACTAGCATTCAGGGAAAGGATTCTTCAGAGAATGTCTGAGGAAGGAGCCAGAGTGGCATGTTGGGCAAGGCTACTTGCTGTGATGTGACCTTGGTTTCTCTTTTTGCATATTGCAAACACTGCCACTGCCCAGGGGTTCTCCCTGCTGCCCTGCATAGCCCATTTTAGCCCTCCCACCAAAACCCTAGTGCTTCCGAAAACTGAGAGGCAGAGACCATCTGGTTATCTGGGCAGAAACCAGCCCACCCCACACACACATGTAAACACAGACACACACAAGTTTTGGGGGTTGAACCCAGTGCTTCGTATATGCTAGAGAAATGTTCTACCAGTGAGCTATACGTCCAGCCAATTTTATTTTATTTAAAAGACTATGACCTTTCTCAGCATAACTCAGCGGAATGTTACCTAAACCCTATAGATTTTTGTGGAAAAAATCAGGGCAATTATATATCTGTTGAAAAGTTTGAACTTTTCCACAGGGGAGAGCTTTTATATAAGTGTGTTCTAAGTTGGAGATAGGCTGGGTCCGGGAATCTGTCCTAAATACTAAAAGATCTCCTAAAGTAAACAAACAAACAAATAAATTTGGCTCTTGATGTCTGGTTATTTCCATATGATTACTGTGAATTCGTGTTTCATAGAAAGTGTCTTTCTGGGGTGAGGCTGTCCAGTGACGATGGACTTTCAACCACAGATTCAACAATCTTTCTCAGAACTGGACCTCTGGCTTCACAGCTGAATGTCCAGGTGGAGACAAGGAAGCGACAGAGAAATGTTGCAATAGCTGTCACTAGTCACTCCCTCCAGGCTGCCCCTTTCCTGAAGTGGGTGTGAGATGCCTGTACTAGTTTCCTAGGACTAATATAACTACCACAAATTGGCTGACTTAAAACAACAGAAATTTCTAGTCTCACATTGCTGGAGGCTAGAATTTTAAAAGCAAGATGCGGCAGAGCCACACTTGCTGTGAAACCCAGAGGATTCCTTCCTTGCCCCCCAGCCTCATGGTTTGCCAGCTATCTTAGGCGTCGCGTGGCTTGTGGACGCATCTCTTCGGTCCTGTCTTCACAGGGCAGTCTTGCTGTGTGTTTTCCCTAACTGCTTCATCTAGTTACATCTGTGAAGATCCTGTTTCTAAAGAAGGCCGCATTCCAACCTACTGGGTGTTAGGACTTCAATATGTCCTTTTGAAAGAACACAGATTCAATCATAGCAATTTTTGATACTCCTAATGATCTCGGAGTTTTTTTTTTTTTTTTTTTTTAAAGTTAAGCTTCCCAGGTACAACCTGTTGTGTTTCCTGTGGAATAGTCTATTGGTTAAACTGCCTCTTTAGTTTGTCAGTTATCAGATGCCTTTCTCCGGCAGGCTGATGTAATTAGGGAGCTAATAACCAAATCAATAACGAAAGAACATGTTCTTTCATATTTTCCAGCTGTTCCGAGGATTCATTTAGGACTGTGTGTGTGTTGCTGCTGATACATGCTTGCTAAGGATATGCAGATGCAGCCATAATCTGATTTGTTCTTTGTAACGTCCAGGGCTGATGTCTTTGTAGGGAGGGAGCTTCGTGAGGTGGGATATGGAGCAGAACGAGGCCTCATATCTACAGCTCTGCAGCAACAAGGAATGTTTTCAAGGATGTTTATTGTTTGAAAAACACATTTTATTTTAATGTTGCATGAAAGGCATTGGGTTGAAGCCATGCTGGGGCTGTATCAGCATCATGTGCGCTGACATATTGCCTGTCTGAGGAAGTACTCACCACTATCCATGATAATTTCTGTGAAATATTATCCTGTGGAAAATCCCATATTGCTTTAACTAATTCCTGAAAAAATTGGAATTTTAATTCTAGGCATTATAAGAGTTAGTTTGAGAGAGAAATACAGTAATATGTACATTTCTATAATAAACTGACTATAAGAAATGTAAGTAGAATAAAATGTAGCTTTATATTACTATGGAAATCTGTCTTTGTTACTTTTCTCATTGCTGGCACAAAATACTCGATACTCAAAGTTGAAGGATGAAAGGTTTATTTTGGCTCACAATTTGTAGAGGTTTCAGTCCATAGTCAACTGGCTCCACCCCCGGGCAGCATGGCAGAGGGGCACTGCGGAGGAGAACAAGAACAGGCAGGAGGCACCTAACAGCCAGGGCAGCAACAGAGCAAGCCTGCCTTCTTTTTTATTCCACGCAGGCTACAAGCCTTTTGGGTGGAGCCATCCACACCTGGGGTGGGTTTTCTGTCTTATGTAAATCCATTCAGCCACACCCAGAACTGTGCTAATTTCAATCAATGGACTAATTTAATACCACCACTCCTAGATCCAGCCAGCTCCAATAAACCCACCTATGAGTGCATGAGGCTTTGGGAAGTCATCTAGATATAAGCCATAACAAAATATAATACACATACAATGTAAAAAATCTGAAAATGACAGTAATCTTTAAGAAACTTTATAAATTATCCTTAATCTTATAATTCAGACATAAATATTGCTGTTGTTTGGGCATATTTTCTTCTAATTTGTTTCTAGTTTTTGCACTATAAATAAAATTGATGTCAGTATACACATGTTGTAATATATTTTAAATGGAAAACATATCAAGTAAGTTTCATATCATTAAATAGCCATCTAAAACTAGTACTATTGAGTGTTCACTATGTGTTTCATTTCCATTTGAATGTTAAAGCTTTAATATTTTAACTACAAAAGGAATGCATGTTCATAGTAATATTAAAAGGCTAAATGACTGAAAGAAGAAAATATTGATTGCCCAGTCTTACTTTTGCAGATATAACTGCTGTTCATACTGTAGTGCGCATTACATGGTAGTGTAATTGTATACATTTCTTTCACTGATCATGACATTTCCAACCTTTGTAACTCTAACACGTAGTTCAGTGCCTAGAGCATGTAATTAGTGTTTAACACACTTCTAATAAATGAATGAATGAATGGATGATTAAATGAAAAGGATTAACAAATGGATGAATGAAGAATCTGCAAAGATTTAGCTCATGGTAGAATAAAAATACATTTCAGACTCAGCACCTTACTGTAGGTTGAGAGACAAGGTAGCTAAACTAAAGCCCTTAATGAATCGGAGCCTGCTCTTTTCGTTCATCTGAATCAGCCTCTAGGCAGAGAATTCAATTTAATTTTTTTTTCCATTAGTCAAACTGAAGAGCTGAAAAAGCAAAACTAGGGACAAAGGAGGCGGGAGGTGGGACAGGCTTGGAGGAGGAGATCGGCACTGCTGTTCTTTCTGACTTAGAACATAAGTGAGGGAGCCGTGCTTCTTCTAAGAGTGGACCCTGGGAAACACTGTCCTGTCAACAGAATCCTCCACGCTAGAAGAACTTTTCTTTTCCCTGGAGGGTAGAAACTCTGAAACTGTCAGAATGGTGCTTATAATTTTTGCCTGGCCTTTCTCTAGAGGAAGATGCAATCATGCTGGGTTTCATTTGAAGGAATTGGGGGTTATGTTTGCTATGATTAGAATCAGGGCTGACAGAGTTGGATCTTTAGGTTTTAGAAGTTTCCATAGTCTCTCCTACATTTAATTGGGAAACACATGTCTTAAGTCTGAGCAGCTGTCCCACAGACACCCGCCATGAGAAGGAAAAGGGACCATTTCCTAAGCCCTACCTGGAAAATTCAGTCCTTAAATTAAAATATACAGATATGTCCTTCTCAGCACATGGCCTGGTCCTGATGCTTTCCATGCACAAATGGAGTGGATAAATAGAGAGAAAAGCAGGAAGATAAATAAGCAAACAGTTTCTACCTCATTTTGGCCATCAACAATCTTCATCTCCTTTTTTTCTTCTAAATGCTCTCCCACAAACCAAGCTCAAGATGGTGCCCACACTGGCGCCTTTGCTCTTCACTTTTACACAGTGAATCTCCAGCCAGTGTCTCTTCTATACACATCACTGTCTCTAAAGCTTAAGACACATGTCTTCAGGAAACCTGGTTGTTGTATTTCTACCCCTGTCCATCGCTCTGGTCTCTTACCTTCTAGAGTTTCAGCTCCTGCCCATTTTCTCTTTTGATGTAGTATACCTGTATGTATATTTGGAGTCAGGGAGAGGTTACAAATTTTTCTTTCTATATAATTGAATATGAAATACAGAAAGATAAATACTACATGAGCTCACTTATATATGGAATCTAAACAAAAATTACTTCATAGAAATTGAGAGTAGATGATTACCAGAGGGCTGGGGGTTGGGAGTACAAGGGGGAAGGGGAGATGTTGATCAATGCATATATTTCGTATATTTCATGTATTTCATATAATGATGATTGAATTAAAAATAAAATAATTAGATGTGGTCTTGTGTGCCATGTACTGTAGTGGTTTTAGAGTCAATATTGCTTTATTTATTAAGTTGCTGAATAAGAAAGTGACTAGGGAGAAATGGAGAATATAACCTATTTTTCCCATTTTTTCCCATAGAGCTTATTCATGAAATAAGAGCTCAGTTTGCATAAGTATTGTGAGAATTGGTGGTGAGTTGATGTAGAATGGTAGAAACTTGGGAACAGCTAAATCAGGATCAACATTATGGTTTTCCAAATAGCTGCTGTAGTGTGAACCAAGTGTTCATACCTGTATCTATACATAAATTGAAATACTAATACACATCCCTGACCACCTTTTAGGCTATTCTGAGGAATATATGTATATATATATATATATATATATATATATATATATATATATATTTCACTTACTAGACAAAAATATTTTTTATAGTGCCGTGTTTAATGTTTCCTGGATTAAATTGAAATGGCCCAAAACTTTTCTGAGCCCCGTAAAGCTTTGAGTCCAAACCAAAAAAAAATTAATTCCTTTTTTTTTTCTTGTTTTGTTTTCCTTTTCCCTTCATTCCTTTCCCCCTTCCCCCTCCCTAATTCCTCTTTCCTTTTGAACAATTTCTTCCTATTTCACAATATCCATTGTACATTTTGGTTCTTATTTACTCTTTCAGTTTCTCACACCAGGGAGAGGGGAGGGGATTGAGAAAAAAAAGGGGAATCAAAGTATATCATATACAAGTACAAATTCCCTATGATGAAGATGATCTTTATGTATATCTAAATTGTACCAATAAACTTAATTAAAAAAAAAATACTTCCCCATGAGTTGTAAGGTTATGTGTTTAGAACTTTACAGATGGCCAAGTTAACTGAGTGTGGTGAGCTAGAGAAAGCACAGCCCCACAGGTGAGAGCTACTGGTGATGTTAGTTCAGGAATGTACTCCACCTGACTCAATTTCTATAGCTTCAAGGGCTGTTTCTGGATTCCCTACCTGTAATCATTTGTAGGGGACAAAACATAAAAGTGGTGAAATTGTCATGATAAACTAGGCAACGATTGCATGGAATGAGACTTGAGCCAGGCATCAGAAATCTGAAACCCTAGTTTCTTTGACCAAAATTTTAACTCCTTTAACACTGAGTTTCATGAGATAGAAGGTTGTGTGCTCATCTGCTATGTGACAGCATCATATAACCACTGATACACTAAGGTTAGTAAGTCATGATCCCTGCCTCTCTTATAACTCATCCTAGCAGTGGCGGAAGGCATGCCAAGTAATAACTTGTCGCAGACAGTAAATATGATGGTGGCATCATGAATAGAGTGATCAACTCTGTTTGGGCAGATCATAGAATTCCAGAGAGCAGCAGTCTAAATTGCTAATTTTACACTCTCTTTTTCTTTCAGGATTATTGTAAAACTCAAATATATGTGAAAGGGTGACATGGTGGAATTATTATTATTATTGTTCTGTTGTCAGCCAGATTCAGATGTCGTACTTCATTTACTTAACTGAAAGTAACCTCTGGTTAGTCTCTTACAGGTTGCTTGCCTATCCTAGTGTGTTATATAGGCTGAGAATCTACATCCATGAAATAAGTGAATGTGGGGTCTGACTCCATCAACCATGCAGGGGATCAGTTTTTGTTTTGCAAAGTCCTGGAGGCCATCTGGAATGTGTTCTTATTTCATGAGTTGCTATCCATTATGACCTGCCTGTTTTACTGATTTATGAAGCAGATATTTCATGAACACTTTGTATGTATTCAAGGAAGGTGAAAACAACTAAATAACAAACAAATATGAAAGCTATAACCATATCTTACACCTCAATGAGTGCTCTATAGAAACAAAAGATGAGAAAGCAGAGATATGTGGGCCGAAGTGGTTAGAAAAGACTTTTTGTGGAGGAAGCCACATTTGTGCCAGCCTTGTATGGATGAGTACATTTTACTTAGATGTAAGAGTGGGCTATCCTTGCCGTCTTCCAAAGATGTAGGAGTATAAATGAGCCTGGTATCTCTGGCGGCACTGAGGAGTTCCATTTCTAATTATCCATAATGCATCAAAGCAGTAGGAGAAAAAGTGAAAGATCATATTTTTGCATACAGCATTGGCTTAGATATCAGCTGATGAGCATTTTTATGTATATGCATAATGTGTACATATGTGTCCCACTTTTCCTGGAAGCACAGAATCTGCCCTCCTTTATCTTCGTGTCCCTCGGAGCACCTTGCCTGAAGCAATTGTTCAGTAAATAGGTTTTAATTAAGTGTTACTGAATTGTTCAAAGTGTATCTAAAGACTATATAGAATTTGAAGGAAAAAGAAAGCACAATTTTACTAAAGAACGTACCCCTAAAGGAGACAACGGTGGTAATCGGAACTAGATTTATCCTCAGCTCAGAAACAGTTGATGGTGCACCTACGTGGTCAAGATAAGCATGGCACAGCCTTATGCTTATATTTTTATCTAGGTAAATTGGATGCCCGCTTGGGTGTGCTAGCAGCCTTGTGTCGGAATGGCTCCAGGAAGGACACCTGTACTCATGGTCAGTAGTGGCTCTTGAAACTTACGTTCTCCCCACTTCCTTGTTTTGCAGCTCTACAGTTCCATGGACTTTGGAAGACGGTGGCAACTCATGCATGAACGCATCACGCCCAACAGGTTTTACTGGTAAGCCCCATGCGCCACTCATTACCCTCTTGGATAAAGCACTGTGAGACAGCAGAGGACCCTGGGCAGTACCGGGCAACTTCAGCACTTGGAGACCAATGTGTTCCAACCCTTTGCTACTCAAAGAGCAGTTCATGGAGCAGCAGCACCACCACTGCCTAGGAATTGTTAGAAATGCAAAATCTCAGGTCTCCTCGATATTAATGGACCTGGGATGTGTATTTAACATGATTCCTTGGTGGTACCTGTGCACTTTAAAGTTCGAAAAATTCTGAGCTACTGAAGGGTCGTGACTAGGCACCCTTAGCTACATCCTCATGCTGAGCTCCCCTCTTTTTGGAAAGTATATATTTATGCACCTAAACTAGAAGATCTGTTTCCCAAAATGTGCTCTGAAGAATAATTAATTCCACAAAATGCTTCTTCTATCACAGGAGCTTCTGTAGTCAAATAAGTGTAGGTCAAAATTATCCAGCTCTACATCCTGGAGACTCAGGATTCACACTGGGATATTGACAACTCTGGAGGAGGTCGTGAAAGAAGCCTGCCAAATCTGCGGTCATGGATTCCCAAACTCATTTCACTACGGATTTTAGCTTTTTCTCATATCACACTTGCTGATCCCTTCAGAACTACCTCTGTAGTATGTATTTTGAAAAAGCTCTTTATAAGAAGGAAACCAAGCCAGATGTGGTGTGCCTGTAATCCTAGCACTCTGGGAGTTTGAAGTGGGAGGATTGCTAGAAACAGTGAAACCCTGTCACAAAATGGGGGGTAGTGAGGGGGGTGGAGAACATAAAAATAATTAAGATGTGTTATGTACCTGTACCAACTCCCAAAAATGAATGTAATCGTTGCATACCTGAGACATATACAAATAAAAAATTAAAAGGGCTGGGAATGTAGTTCAGTGTGAATCCACATTTCAATGGAAAATTAGCCTGTCCTCCTAATCAGGAAGCATTTTTATTAATTGATGTCCCTTTATTCATGCATATTGTTTTGCCCTGGTTGTGACAAGTTGAGTATAAATTTGCCATATCACTTTCTTGCAATCCTTTGAAAATGCTTCCTACTGGTATCTCACTTTCATTTCAGCAGAGATGAGAAACAAAGGATCAGAGATGAGGAAGCACACCAAAGTATATAGTATACATAATTATATGCTTAATTTAACCTACTCCTATCTCTTTTCAAATATCTTATTTCAGTTCCCTCAGAAAGTCATGTGTAGCAATTTACAACTTACACAGCACCTGGCTTGTGTGTGTGAGGGTGGGGTAGTGGTGACAAACATCTTATAAATACTCACAGTCACACCAGCATCTTTGCAAGCAGTGGCTTCACCTGGTTCTCTCTGCATCCACAAAACTATGTCCAGAATTAAAAGTGATGATTGCCTAAGCATGCTGTGAAAACCAGCTGCTTCACTGTGCATGGTGCAGAGTAGAAAAGAAAGAGGGAAGGGAATTGGGAGTATTGTTGTCTACTCAACACCTGGTCTGTCCCCGGTATTTTTGTCTCTTGCAGAGACCAACTATTGTCTCATCTGTAACTCTTCTTACAGCTATTATTTGGTCTGTGTTTGGAACTATTACAATTTTCAAAAGACTAAGACAGAAGAGGGAATATTTGAGTATTTGTTTCTCTGATACTCCAACTATATAACTATAGCCTTTGCTCAGTTGTAATGGATCAATTTTGCAGTGTGCCATTGCTCAGAAGTAGAGCAGGAGGGAGGGAGGAGGAGGAGGAGAGAGAGAGAGAGAGAGAGAGAGAGAGATCTGTGGTTGCTGTTTCTGGAAGGAAAAGGAACTCCTTGGGATGGTAAGGCAGTCAGCCAACTAGGAAGTCAAGTCGATGGAGAAGGAAAGCATAGTAGACTGCACAAGCCTTGTCATTGTTTCTGAGAAATTTAATTAAGTGGATTAAGGCAGCGTTTTCCTATCTTTTGCAAAGAACAAGATGAGAATGCTTCAGCGGCTGTCCCTCCCACCCTTTTCCTTTGTGTAGCAGAAAGAATAAATTCCCAGGTCCTAATAATTGTATTTCATCTCTCCTCCACTCTGCTTCTTTCATATATGCTCCCATGGAGAAATATAAAAGTCAGTGCCCATGCCGGCTCGTCAAGTGCTAACTGAACATTCCGTTTTTGTAATTATCACTTCTCTGTTTCTGATGTGTGATTGCCATGATTATTCTTTTAGGTGTCACAGGAGTCACAGAAGAAGAGCTCACTTTATGCAGTCTATTTCTTTCCCAAAGACAGAATCCAAGGTTGTCTAAAACTCTAAATCGCTTGGGTTGAAGAGTCATGGTTTATGTATATTAGGGGTGAAAATACCAATGTTTTACCTCTTTGAGAAAATTCAAAATGCACATTTGTCTGGGTGTGGAGCTAACTTTAGCCTCGTTGAACCTTGTTTAACCTGTGTTTTCTTGGCCAGGTAATGGGAACAACATTTTTCTTTCAATTGAATACAGTTATTGGAGGTATAAGATGTGATCAAATGGATAATAGGCGATTTCACTTCTCCACATCAGATTTATGATTTGTAAATTATAAATCTTTGAGTACTTCAGACTTAAGTACTTGAAAGTACTTTAGACTTGAAGTACTATGTTTATTAGCAGTACTTAAGAGAGTGACACATAAAGTACTTGTTAGTTTGCTGGGGCACAAACGTGAATCCCGTGCATGGTGGGGCTGTGCGCCTACTTGCATCTGATAACACTGGAGGGAGTCTAATTTACTGCCAAGAATCCACACCTCACCCTAATGTTATTGTTCTTTACTCTGTTATTCTTATGACGTGGTAAAAACAAAGCAAAACAACAAAATTTCTGAAACTACTTCTTCAGGAGAGATGGGGCAGAGTGAACTGGCTTTGGGCACGGTGGGGCGATGTCGACGGGAAAGAAACCCTGAGATGAGAGTGATGCCTGGAAGACCGTTGACGTGCGCCATGAAGACAAGTAGAGCAGATACGCGGTTTGGGAGATGTGCTGCCCACGAGTTGCTGTCTACGAATTGGACATTTGCAGATGTCTAAGGGATGGATCCCTGTGAATATCCTTCTCCCGTGTCACCTTTGCTCGATGGAAAGCAGCATCTTGGAGGGGGATGCAGCATCATGAGGAAGAACACAGTGCTCTAGGAGAGACTCTGTCAAGGGTGCAGGAGGAAGTGACCACAGCCATGTGTCCCGTCCGTCCTCTCATCTGTGGTGGTGATTGTTGGAACGACTGTAGAAGTGCACTGGGAATTGTGAAGGGTTGTCATCCTCACCATCTCCTCTTTATACCCTGTAGTGTCTGTGAGATAGGCAGGGACATAGTGTTCATTAGCACCCATAAGAAAAGCTTCATCTAGAGGTAAAATTTTCTTTATGAATTCCAGATGTTCTAACCTCATCAACAGAGATCACATAGGAGTCTCGTACCATGGAATGACTCAGCCATCAATCCCATGTCCCAGGGAAAGGGACAACTGATGCAAAAGCTCCCTGTTTATGTGTGACTCTTCTATTCTTGATTTCTGGTCACTGGGTGATTGCTAGGCCTGTCTAGTGCTGCCCATCCATCACCCCAGCTGCTTCAGAAATGAGGATTAGCAGGAAGCGCCCACGAGTGAAATAAGCATCCTAACATTTCCCTTTCATTCTTCTTCGTCACTTCTTGAGCAGAGTTATAGTCATGGGGGTAGAATTTTTTCTGTTTTTTTTTTTTTTTTTTCTTCTTTCTTTTTTTTTATCCTACTGAGCTGCAAATGAATAGTATTTGCACTCTTCCCTTGGGAGGTATTTAACAGGCACGCAAATTCTGCAGTGGGAAGATTGTTTTTCTTGCATATTCAATGTGAACACTTGTTGTGGTTCTCAGCTTTGTCTCTTTGGCCCCACACTCTCCCAGGTGTTCACCATTTACAGGCATCTCTTTCAACGCACTCCCAGAGGGACCGGGCCTCCTGAATTATGTGTGTGTCTGGACTGGTCTCTTAGTACCTCCGGTCTCTAAAGGCGTTTGCTTGTATAACACCATGAAGAAGAAAAGAATGTCTTCCTCTTTGCTCACCTCTCTTCTTGTCCCATTAGTTATTCCCTCTCTCAAAAGGATAGGATCTTCCTCTTTCTTGTCATTACTGCAAGAAAATGTTCTGATAAAGTCATACACCTAAAATATCAACTCTTACCCCTTTTCTGGGGTGTTTGGATTGCAGGATGGAGTAGTCTTGAGAGTTGGAAACCCTCTAAGATGCCAAGAGATGCAGTAGAGGGGCCAGTAAGATGGCTCAGTGGCGTAAGCGCCTGCCTGGCAAGCACGAGGGCCTGAGATCGACTCCCGGAACCCACATACCAAAAAAGGGCCGGTGATATCGCTCAGTGGCACGGGCGCCTGCTGGCGCATGAGGTCCTGAGGTCGACCCCCGGTACCCACAATAAATAAATAAATAAATAAATAAATAAATAAATAAAAGAAGAGATGCAGTAGAAAAGTTCCAGATAACAATCTGATAGGGGATGCAGAGAAAGGGTGCATTGGAGCCTGATCTTTGATCTGTTCTGATGCCTGGTTGCAGGCTGAGGAGTGGCTGCTGGGGAGGGACAGATGGACTGTACTTCACAAAACAGATTTCTAGTGGTGGATGTGCCGGCACCTTCTCCTCTGTTCTTTCAGACAGATCATAAGAAATGGAGAGGAGAATGGAAAAGCAGAAGAGCTCCTCCTGGAGTGCAGAGAGGAGGTCCTAGGGCAGTGTACTTTAAAGGGTAAAGAGTTGATGTGGAAAGAGAGAGTGGAAATTGTTTCATTCCAATCTTCCCTCTCTTGCCTTTCATCCCTTTCATTGTCCCAGTTTATTTTTGTGGGCATATATTCTTTTATACATAGTCTAAACATATTACATATGAATCTGTATGATCTATTTCCTCTCTTATGGTTCTGTTACAGTGATTTTATGTCATTATAAAACTCTTACAATCATCATTTTTAATGGTGCAAAGATGCAGACTTTATTACTCTGTTTTATTGAAAATTCCCACATTTTTTCATTATCAGGAGTAATGTTTCATTGATATTTTTATGCATAGTTCTTTAATAACCAGGAGTGGGTCTTGGACCAGTGTCTTAGGTAGCCCATCAGAAATAGAAATGGCTAAAATGCTACGCATTTCAGTACATGAGGTTCTACTTCCTCTACACACAATATCCTGTCCAGGACCACGTCCTCTGTTTTCCCTTCATTGGTGTCAACCTTTGCTGTTGCATTTTGCCTACTGCGTGAGTCTGCCCTTACCATAGAGAAATATCACCAAGCGCTGATATTCCTGGAGACCCATGCTCAGACTCTGTTGGTCTTGATGGTTGATTAATGGACCTGAGACCCCTGTCCTCAGCCTGAGTGAGACTCACTTAATATAGTAAGATTATCTTTCCTTATTCTATTGTATTTTACATTTTAATATCAGGATTCCATTTGTCCTGAGAATGCTGTTGATTATGAACGTGTATGTGTGTGTGTGTGTACTCACACACATGAGCCATGTGTACTAACTTCACTTAAAGTATAAATATCACATCTCTCTGTGTCCTGGACACCCATATTGGCCAGATAGCCACTTGAGTGTGTGAAAGATGTAGGTCAGAGAAGCAGGAGGTGGAAGTAGGGAATGATTACCTGGAGATAATACGGCTGCGGTGAATGCTCTAGCACTTCTGGCTTGAATTTGAATCCTGTAGCTTTCACTTGTTCTGGAATGTGTCCTAGGTTTTGCTTCAAAATGGGCTCCATCTATTCAAACAGGAACTCATTTTGACTGTAGACTACAGTTCTGAAGAACCAACAGCTGAGTCATCCTTCGGCTATTAATCCATTATCCATGACAGAGGCAAAGTTAAGGACTAGGCAGAATGGTCTAAGATTGCTTCCTGGAAAATCAAGATCTTTTCAAACAAAGTTAACATTATGGGCTAAATTTTTGATGCTGCCTTCAAATGTGCCTCCACAATTTTGCAAACAAAGTCATTTGCAATCTCAAGTAATGGGATTTAGGCATTGACCTGATATAAGGGATCAGATTTAGAGGCCTTTTGCAAACCAGGGTATGCCACAAATAATATTAATTCAGCTCTCCCTTACATATTTAAAATTGTGCAGCAATTTAAAAATACATTACATTAGGGCCGGTGAGATGGCTCAGCGGCATAAGCGCCTGCCTTGCAAGCGCGAGGGCCCGAGTTCGACTCCCGGATCCCACATACGAAAAAGGGGCCGGTGATATCACTCAGGGGCACGGGTGCCTGTTGGCGCGTGAGGTCCTGAGGTCGACCCCCCGGTACCCACAAAAAAAAAAAATACATTACATTCAAAATAATATATGCAAGGTCAGGAGGGGAGATGTGAAAGCTCAGCTTGCAAGCCAAAACTGATTTTTACTTTGCTGATGGGGCCACCCATGCTGTGTAGCTGGTTGAATCTTGATGGCGGAAGTGCTGAGCAAAATGCAGGGACCAACACATATATACGGCAGTCAGCCAGTACACTGAGGAAGACAGCATGCTCACCTCTTTGGATGAGATCAAGATATGCTGGACTTGTGATTTTACTCAGTATATGTGAGTTCTATCAGGAAGAGGAAATAAGGAGACATATGTAACTGTATACTTAATACTTGTTTACTATGGAGAGAAGGGGTCATAGTTGACCCTTTCTTGGAAAAATCTGAAAAAATTGATATGCATTAAATTTGGAACTCAAACACAGTCACGTCCACTCACCCAAACCTCTGAAGCAAAAATTCTAAGATGCAAATGAAAGCACCCTTCTTTTCTCCTTCCTTCACTTTTTGGTAAGTGGCTCCAGAGTTAAAGACACGTGGCTTCCAGATCCTTATTACTCTCAGATGATTATGCAGAGGACAGAAGAAATATCCGTTCTGCTCAGAGACAGTGATTCCCAGTGATAGTAAATTTTCAGAGGGAAATAAAAATTTTATTGTTCTTACAATGGGTGAGACTCGAGCCTGTTACAGTCCTGTGAGGGCTGGTTTCTTGGTGAGGCCCTCTTCCAGCTTCTCAGGGCCACATTCTCGCTGTGTCCTCATATGATAACGAAAACCAGTGCAAACTCTCTGATATTTCTTCTTTTTGGTTCGATTGAGTTGGTGTTTATTTTCTCTCCCTTTTCTCATCTCCCTATTTCATCAACTCAAACTTTGGTAGAAATACTATTTTTTTTTTTACTTGTTTCTGCTACTTTTTAACGTTTTATTCAAGGTTTGTGTTCTCTATATTCTGCTCTCTCATTCACTCCTATCTTCTTTCAAATTAACCTTCCGTCTTCTCTATTCTATTCCTTTTGCTTTTCCTTATTTTACCTAGCCTCCCGTCTTCTCTTGCCTCTTCTCCATTTTACAGGTGTCCAAATATGTCAGCAGGTTCTAACAACCTTGGAGCTTTCCTCAATCCCAGAATACACCTCCCTCCTCCTACATCCCATCCTTGCCACCACAGATATCTTCTTTTAACCCTCAACATTAACCCCTAAATTCAACTAAAAGACCTCCGACAGAATCTGTCCTCATATCAAATTTTTTCACCTATTCTTATTTTTCTCATCTACCTCTCCTCCTATTGACTCACACTCCTCTTTCATCCATCTCATCTATTCCCTTAGCTTCTCTTTCTCTGTTGCAGACTAACTGCTAAGAACAATAGAATATAGGATGCAGAGTATTGATAAAGTGTGAAAGTGTAAATGCAAGGCTTATCGCGTACCTATATAAGTGATGCACGGTTGGATCTGTCGATGCTGTTATAACCAGTAATAATTCTTTCCTTAAAACACAGTGTGACAGAGTCCAAACCACTTATATAGCTGAAGAAGCAAATACTATCTCAGCACAAATAAAGCTGAAAAGATATCTTTGAAAGTCAATATTAAACTAAAAAATCTTCCTGTCAACTAAACTTCTCGCCCTACCTAACCTCAACCCTCATTACCAAAAAACAAAATATGTGACAAAAGTCCCCCAAGATCTCCCAATGCTACCAAGCCATACTCAAAGAGACTCAGATGGCCAGGAAAGCAAACACCAAGTAGCAGAGCTTTACAAATTGATTAAAGAAGAGCTAAAGAAACTTGGCAAGTTGAAAGAAGGCATGATCCAGAAGTTTATGGAATTATCATACAAAATAACCAATGTGGATATGGGAGAAACAAATAAAATATTGGAAGAAATGACCAAAATAGTTCAAAACATGAATGACAAATTTAACAAAGATACAGATTCTATGAAAATATATTAGACAGAAATAAAAAAATACTGTATAGAATTTATAATTTGCAGAAATGACCACTGTGAAGATAGGGTTTCTGAAATCAAGGACAAAATTATAAATTACAGTGAATTACTCAAAGAAGCCTTGAAAGTGATAAAAAAAAAAAAGCAAGAAAAATTTATCCAATGGCTACTAGATGATGCTACAATCAACTTAAGCATAACTGGAGTTAGAAAGTAGAAGAAACCACACATGGGAATAAAAAATCTGTTTAGAGAAATCGTAACAGAAAACTTTCCAAGTACTGTATGAGGGAAGACTTCAACTTATAGGTAAGCAAGGCTTACAAAACATCAAACAAGTATGAGGAAAAAAGAGCTCCCCGTGACACCTCTTAGTAAAAATTCAGGATGTCCAACAAAAAGACAGATATTAAAAACTATCAGAGAAAAGCAAAAAAATCATGTATGAAGATGAATTTATTAGGATTACAGCAGACTTCTCACCACAAACGTTTAAGGCCAGGAAAGTCTGGAGTAAAGTATTTCAAGCCCTTAAACCAAACATCTTTCAACCCAGATTAACTTATCCTGCAAAACTTTCTTTCAAAATAGATAGAGAAATAAGGTAATTCCTTGAAATAGAACAACTTAAGGGATATATGAACTCCAAAGCAGCACTGCAAAAAATACTTAAGAATATACTAAACAAAGACAGTGAAGCCAACAAAGATAAAAGTTCAGACAGAATGAATACATCAGGCAAGGTAAATAGATAAATAATGAAAAAAAAAAGTCTCCAACAGAAAAGAAAAATGTTAGAAATAAATCAACTGAAAGGTAATAACTCTCAGTGTTAATGGCCTCAGTTTCCCTATTAAAAGTACAGATTGGCAGGCAGGATGAAAAAACAGAATGTAACAGTCTGTTGCATTCAAGAAACTCATCTAACCCAAAAAGATATTCATGGACTAACAAAGAATGGAAAACAATATTTCATACACCTGGACATGAGAAGCAAGCAGGGGTAGCAATTTCATTCTCAGACAAAATAAATTCAAACTAATACTGATCATAAGGGGCAAAGAAAGTCACTACATACTGGTTTAGGGTACAATTCAACAGGAAGCGGTAACATTTGTAAAGATATAAGCACCGAGTACTGGAGAACCTATCTTCATAAAACAAATACTGAGGACATAGAAGATCAAATCAATACCGATGCAGTCGTAATGAGTGACCTCAATACCCTACTTTTACAAAGAGAGGGTCAACCAAACAAAAAACGAACAAAGAAATATCAGAGTTGATATCAAAGTTTCAAAGTAGTTCAAGTCAGAATTCAAAGTTACCCCACCTTTGAAAAATGGACTTAATTGGTATCTATGGAGTGTTCTTTCCTAGTACAACAGAATATAATTGTTCTCAGCAGCACATGGAACTTTCTCCAAAATGGACCACATAGTCCACCGGGCCTACTTAAATAAATACAGATGAATTGAGATCACCCCATGTTTACTACGAGATCATAGTGCATTGAAACCAGAGATCAGTCACAGAAGAACCCCAGAAAATTTGTAAATATCTGGAGATTTATGGTAATAACAACATTGGACACTGAATGGGTCACAAAAGAAATCAAGGGAGAGATTAAACAATTTCTGGAATCAAAAATGCCAGTGTGGCACACCAAAACCTACGAGACACAACAAAAGCAGTCTTAAGAGAGAAGCTTATTGGAATCAATGCTCACACAGAAAAACAGAGAAAACTCAATAAATAACCTAGTGATGAACCTCGAGATACTTGAAAAACAGGGACAATCCAAGCCTAAACTGAATTTAAGGAGAGATATCATAAAGATCTGAGAAGAAATTAATGAAATTGAAACTAAAAGTACATTACAAATAATGAACAAAGCAAAGAGCTGGTTATTGGAAAGAATAAACAAAATAGATAAACAACCAAACAGAGAGAGAGAGAGAGAGAGAGAGATGAGAGGGAGAAGGAGGAGGAGGAGGTTGGGAGGAGACCTGGACAGAGTGTTAGACTAATATGGATTACCAAAACTAAATCAAGAATAAATAAAAATTCTGAACAATCCATTAACAAGCAATGAAATTGAGATAGTAGTAAAAAACTACTAAGGACCTGATGGATCCATTGCTGAATTCTACAAGACCTTTAAAGATATTACAATACCAGTACTCCTCAAAGTGTTTACTGAAATTGGAAGGGAAAGAGTGCTTCCAAATTCATCGCTGGAAGTCAGCATCTCTCTCATCGCAAAAGCAAACAAAGACCCAACAAAAAAGAAAAACTACATTTATGTCTCCTTAAAGAACATAAATGCAAAAATCCTTAATAATATACTGGCAAATAGAACGCAACAAGTCATCAAGAGGATCATACATCACGACCTACTATGTTTTATCTCAGGATTACAAGAATGGTACAACATACATGAATCAATAAATGT
Source organism: Erethizon dorsatum (assembly GCA_028451465.1). Classification (NCBI taxonomy): domain Eukaryota; kingdom Metazoa; phylum Chordata; class Mammalia; order Rodentia; family Erethizontidae; genus Erethizon; species Erethizon dorsatum. Next base: position 89,889,548 of record CM051822.1, read on the forward strand.
AAACATAAGCAAGGATAAAACCACAGGATCATATCAATAGATACAGCAAAAGCATTTGACAAAATCCAACACCCATTCATGATAAAAATCCTGAAGAAAATAGGCATAGAAGTATACCTTACTTGAATCTGATAAAAGCCATTCATGACAAACCTATGTCCAACATCATATTAAATGGGGAAAAACTGAAAGTTTGAAGCTAAAATCAGGAATGAGACAAGGATGCCCACTATTACCTCTTCTGTTTAACACAGTATTCAGAACATTAGCCAGAGAAATCAGGCAAGAGAAAGAAATAAAAGGGATATGTATAGGAAAGGAAGAAGTCAAATTATCATTATTTGCAGATGACATGATCATCTATATTAGAAGACCAAAATTTCCATCAAAAATCTTATAGAATTAATAACCAAATTCAGCAATGTAGCGAGATACAAAATCTACACTAAAAGTCAATAGCACTCTTGTATACTATCAAGAAAAATTAAATACCTAGGAATTAACCTAACGAAGGAAATGAAGACCTCTACAAAGCAAACTACAATAATATGAAAAAGGAGATTGAAGAGGACATTGGAAATTGGAAAGATCCTCCCCTGTTCTGGATAGGCAGAACCAGTATTGTCAAAATGGCTATACTTCCAAAACTGATGGATATATAGATTTAAACAATGAAAATACCTACAGCATTTTTCACAGAACTAGAGAAAACAACCCTGTTATGGTTTGTGTCTAGATATCCCCCCAAAGCCTCATACAGTGGTAGATGGGGCTTTTTCAGAGGAGGCTGGATCTACAGTGTGTGACACTGGAATTGATTCACGGTGCAATGCAAGGCTTAAGGGCACTAGGATTAAGGGTGTGAGTACTACCCACCCTGAGTAGCCTGGATAAGATAAAAGTGGTAGAAGGATGTGGTTACAGCCCCTTGCTTGTTTTGCTACCTTCTGCCCACCACAAACTGTTTTTCCTCTGCGATGCCTGTCTGCCATGCCACCCTGCCTTGGAGCCAGCAGATTATGGACCGAAACCTCTACAAAAGGTGAGCAAAGTAAACTTTTCCTACTTTAACTTTGGGGGTCAGGTATTTTATCTCTGCAATAAGAAAAGTAACTAAGACAAAAACGTAACATTCGTATGGAACCAGAAGAGACTCAGAATAACGAAAGCAGTCCTGGGCAACAAGAGCAAAGCAGGAGGCATCGCAACACCTGTACCTGACTTCAAGTTATATGGTAAGATTCTGGAGATAAAAACAATATGGTATTGGCACAAAAACAGACGTGGATTAGTGGAACAGAATGGAGGATGCATGAACAACCCCAGACACATTCAGCTATTTGATCTTTGGCAAAGACGTATGTTGGAAGAAAGATAGCCTTTTTAGCAAACAATGTTGGAAATACAGGTTATCCATATGCAGAAGATTGAAGCTTGACTCGTATCTCTCACCATGTACTAAACTAAAATAAAAAAGGACCAAAGATCGAAATGTTACAACAGATACACATAACCTACTGGAAGATAAAAAAAGGTGAAACTCTTAAGCTATTGGAATAGGCAAGGACTTTCTGGAAAGACCCCCAATTGCAAAAGAAATAACAGTAAGAATCAACAAAATGTGATTGCATCAAATCAAAAAGCTTTGGCACATCAAAGGAAACAACCAACAAGAATAAATAGAAGATGTACAGAATAAGAAAAAATCTTCATCAGCATGTGCTCCAAATGTTGAATAAAAATTTTTTTTAAATAAAGGAACTTATCACATCACGAGGACACACCCTCAGCAAAACCTAATCACTTTTCAAATCCACACGCCCTAATATATTACATTGGGGCTCAAGGGTTCAACATATTTATTTTACAAAGATACAGTTCAGTCTATGATGGGATATGAAATAGAAAAGTGCTTGGGAGGGAATGCAGACTTTCTAGAGAAACAGTCAGTCGTCAAGAACAATTCTGAAATAGACATCACTGAGATATGTAGGACAAGATGGAGAGGTGTTGCCAGTAATACAGAAAGAATTTTGAAAGGACACAGATGCATTTTTCTTCTGCTTGGAAACACAGTACTGCTTGATGTAGACATTCAGAGAAATAAAAAGGAAAATGATTACCTATAATTTCATTGCCCCCAGAATACCTCTTGGAGATAAGTATTACTTCATATCTTGTTTCTCTGTTTTAGCATAGTACAATTTTAAACATATATTTAACATATATTCGAGAGTTGAGATCATGCTGTTTATAAAATTATGTCTGAAAATTAAATTGAATATTTCCCTGTACCATTCTTTATTCTTTCTGAACAAAATCTAAAACTTGCATTACTTGCATTGTATTCTAATTGACGGCTACACAGTAATTTAAACTTTCTTTTATTCTTTGACAGTGACCTTGCTGCTCAAGTTTTACTATTAAAGAAGGCATTGGAATGTATTCTGGGGAATCTTTAAGTAATTTTTTGTACAAAGTCTGATTATTATAATTTGTAAAGATGGACCATCAAAATAATATATATGGATATTATCATGCCAAATTGTTCTCCAGAAAGACTAGCTAAAATACCATTTCATTACACCTCATAAAATTTAATTTAAAAACGTAATCTAATTTAATAGACAAAAATGGATTCCCTTTGTTTTAATTTGCATTTCTTAACAGACCAGTAAGTTTAGATATGCTTTCATGTATTTATTAGCCATTGTATTTGTTTTATGTGACCATCTGTTTCTATTCCTTCTTTATCATGGGCTCTCATTTTGTTTCAGTGTTGTCCCAAGTCTGTTCTTTGGTTTTGACTGCATTATGATTTTTGCCATACTTTTCACTTTAAAAACATCATGTTCTCAAGTCTTTATTTTTCCCATTATAACGTCTTCTATTACTTTATTTTTGTATAGTGCCTTTAACCCATGATTGTATAAATATTGACTGAGTTGTTTTCACTGCTAACGCTGCTTTGTTAGATAGTATATATGGGTATCAGCAGTCCGACATGTTTTTGGCACCAGGGACTGCACTCGTGGAAGATCATTTTTCCATGGAGGAGAGCAGTGTGTTAGGGAGTGAAAGAGGTTGGATGGAAGGGGGGGACAGGTGTTGGGGATTAGGTTCTGGTAAATGTGCAACCTGGATCCCTAGCATGTGCAGTTCGCAGTTGTGTTCCTGCTCAGACTCTGAGGCCCTGCTGATCTGACGGGAGGTGGAGCTCGGGTAGGGATGTGAGTGGTGGGGAACAGCTGTGAATACAGAGGAAACTGCAGCAGCTCACCTGCTGCTCCCCTCCTGCTGTGTGGCCCAACTCCTAACAGGTGATGGGCCGGTGCTGGTCTGTGGCCAGGGAGTTGGGGACCCCTGGTATATATGTGTGCTAATTAATACATAAGATGTAAAAATATTGAGAATTTTCTGACATTATGGTTTGGAAATCTTACATTAATAGTTTATTGTTTCACCCATTTAACCATCTTAATAATTTTTCTATACCAATGGATTTTTTAAGTATTGTAGGATTTGTTTTGTTAGGTAAAATAAAGTAGAGGGAGCATCTTCCCACTTAAATCTGTGTATGTCCCTATATCAGACTGTTCCTTCGGATGGCTTCCTGTGGGGGAAACTCTGAGGCTAGGACTCCTGAGTTTGGTGATATCTGTCGTCTTCTACTGTATTAGCCTGTCCTCTGTGCCCTGTGGCTCAGCAACACTGCATTTAATTATTGTTTATAATGAACACAGTATCTGACTGGGCGTATCTCTCCTACAGGACATAACAAAACAAAACAAAAATAGAACCCTTCTTATTCAAAATATTCATGGCTTACCTTATCCTTTTATGTCTACGGATGGATTTGGAATTGCCTTGTGCTGTTTCAAATCCTCCCCCTTCCTCTCATAAAGCAACAGATTATTGATTAGAATTGCAAAAAAGCTATCTATTCACTTGGAGAGACCTGAATCTTTTTCTAATATCCAGTTTTCATTTGTGGCCACCTGGTTTGTCTCTTTATTTCATTTCTGTGTGTTCTGCTGTGACATTATATATGTTTCTTCATATTGGTCCTGTATATGTCTAATTAATGTCTTAGGACAGTTTGGTCTATTGTAACTAAAGATATTTTGGGAATAATATCTCCCTTCAGATTGGCAAGACTGAACTAGGCAACTATGGGATGCAGCTGTGATTTCTCTGAGTGCTTTTGTAGTTGAAGCCCTGAGAGTCTTTACACTATAAAAGATATTGCCAAAGCTTTAAGTGACTATAAGACAATGATGTGGCTAAGGATTCGTCTGTGGGAATATTTGGGACCTAGATAGAAGGAGAATGCTGTCTTTTGTAGCTGTGTGACTTCTGCCATTGCATTTAACCTCTGTGAGCAGTGTCTCACCATTCAGAAAGGACCCCAGCTGGTACATCGTGCTTTGGCTCCTACCTGAATGTCAGCCTACACAGCTTGGTGCACAAGTACTTAATAAGTATTAGTTATAAAATTAGTAATAGAATGACTTAAAATACGAGAGGAAAAATGGAAGAAATGATTGTCCTCGTTAACTCCGTGGCAAATGACTCCTACAATCTCTTTGACACTAAGGCAGGGTATATTGGAGGTGTAATTTCTTTCCCACATTCAAATCTCACTGCCTAATAAAGTTTGTGTTTCTGACTTGTTTTTCTAGCAATCAGCATAGGACTTATTAGTATACTTGTTAACTACTATTTTTAGAGAAAATTATTTTTGGCTTGATGTTAAAAAAGTAATAAAATTCAAGAGATCATCAACTGAAGATCGTGTTGTATCAGATCACAGTGCTTTATCAGATGTGATGCCAGTGTTAAGATAAATCCTTGCAGACTTCTGAGGGACCATGACAAAAGGAGGGAGTGCCCCAAAAAACACAAAAGGAACTATTCTGACTGCTCAGAGGAGGAAGGGCTCGTTCAGCCTGGTGTGCCCAGAGAAGGCCTCTTGGAGGAGCTGGGATTGAAAAACCCTGCAGAATGAGTTGAATTGTCAAATATGAAAGAGACAGGCCTTCCTGGGAAGGGAGAATAATTGGAACAAAGTAAGGTCATGGTGTGTTTGAAGAGAAGTTAGTAAAATAACTAAAATGGGGACTCCTGGCCTCTGCATTTTGGAGATATGTGTGGGTAATTGTCCTGTGCACTGTAAGATGCATAGCTACTTGTACTGTACCCCTCCAGGTGTGACAACTAATAGCATCTCCATGTATTTCAAATATTCTCTGAGAGATAACCATTTTGCCCTCCCTGTCCCCACCTTAGAATCAAATGTACTTAAAGAAAGAGTTCGCTAGGGGCCGTGAGAAATAATGCCAGGGACCTAGATCAGATTCCAATTGTGAAGTGCTCCAAATGCCAGGTAATGGTATGGACTTGTCTCTTTGGTTAATGGAGAACATTCATCTTTTGTAAAGGGAACAGCTTTACATTCATGTTTTATGAAGATTTATTTACATTTGGCATTTCCTTGAGATCCTCAAGTGCCTTATCCTCCAATTCTCCGTCAATATAAGCTACTGATTGTTCTCATGACAGGTGTAGATTTTCTAAAGCATCCTAATCATACTCTATCAAAACATTAAACAACCGTTGTCTTTAGGAGCACATATTGCATATTTTTTGAAACAATACCTTTTGTTTACACTTTACGGATAGAACAGTCCTAAAAATTTTTATTAAAGGTAATTATTTTAGCACGTTTTTATTATTTTTCGTCCTCTGTTAATTTTTGTATGAGGAAAATAATTTCTTACAAAATTGTAATTAGATCATGGGCATATTTTAGGTCTCTTTTTAAAACTTGTTTTTAACCTAAACAATTGTCTGTATGTGTGCCTAGTGTTCATAAAGATTATTTTGGTGGCGACAGAATGTTCCACTGAGTGATACACTCTTCTTTACATTAAAGAATAATGGGAAAATTAGAGTGGGAAGGACTAACCGATTATCCGCTCTGGTGATTTCCCCAATAGTGCTCTTGGCAGCTGTGTGGGGGTCTGATAAATTGTTCCTGGCACCACAGGAGAGGGAGAGAAGGCTGTGGGGGCTTAGTGGGTAGGTCCTTGGCCCCTGTTTTGCTCCAGGCAAAACTACTCACATTCTTAATTTGTTTTATCAGACTTCTGGATTTCTTTCTGACAGAAGGCCATTTGTTAAAGGAGCGAATGAAAATGTTTAGAAGTTCATTGATGTAGACGTGTCTGTCCATTTTATAGAAGCTGCATACCAGTTTGACGGCACCCGTGCTGTCTTTGCTCAGGGCCTACACAGTCTGGAATGTCTCATTCCAGAGGGTGGATGCTGCTTGAGGACTTGAAGGCTTTGCGTACTACCTAGCCCACTGCGGTAGTGAGCGCACCGCTCTGTCTGTGGGTTCCCGGGGATTGGTGAGAAGATGCCTGTCCACACTGCCATGAACATGGCTTCAGCAAGTTCACCACTAATCCACAGAGCCAGGGGTGATCAATGAAAGGTTCTCTCCTGGTGTTTAGAAGAAATGGACCCTCTCATTTATGTGATGGCAAATGGCCCTAAGATCCTATAGTTACCCTCCCTTGTTTTGTTCTCAGAGAGGTTTCTGAAAAGAAAGATCCTTTCAGGAAGTTAGTTGGCTGTTTCCACTGTCAGTATATAGCCTTGAGAACACATGTTTTCATCTCCTGTGCACATTTGTTTATTTCTGAATCAAGCACCTAGCAGGTTCCAACACATTGATGCCCTTTGACTACAAATACAGTCAGGGACAAAACTGAAGTCTTTGGGAATCCATGCTGCTTCTTTCCAAATCAGGGCACATTCTCCCCTTTAGGCATCTCATCCACAGCTGCTCTCTGGAAAGACAGCCTGGGTGATGGATGAAGGATTTGCCCCACTCCTTTCAACTCCCTGCTGGCCAGCCCTGTCAGAATCAGACTTCTCCAACCTTTTCCCCTAACAGTTTTGCAGAGAACTGTCAAGTAATTTGGGCTAAACTGTGCACAATGGAGGCAGAGAGGAGAGAGAGAGAGAGAGAGAGAGAGAGAGAACCTCTGGGGGATCCCCGCTTTGCCCATTCAGCACTTCGATGGTTGCAAGAAGGAAGCACTGAAAAGGTCAGACCCTGCAACTAGTCTGAGCTATAAAAGGCACAGAAGTATGAAGTAATTGTAATTGCCAGGGATAAGACCGAAGCACTGGAGGTGTTAAAGTGGGATGGCCAGGCACTTTTCAAATGATGCTGAGAATGAGAGCTCAAAGAACCTGCCTTATATGTTTCTTAGCATGATTACTTCTATTTAGCAAATGTCATTAAAGAAGTGACAGAGAAACATAATTGCCCCTCAGTAGCTACAGTTTATGTGGAGAATGCTTCACATCCAAGACGTTCAAGTCTCCTCAGTAAAATTGCATAGTACGTTCATAAAAGAACATCTTCCTGTATACTTTAAATCATCTCTAGATTACTTACAATACTTAAGACAATGTAAATCTATGTAAACAGCTGCTAAGCTATATTGCTTATGGAATATGAAAAGAGAAAAGTTTATATATGTTCAGTACAGAAACATTTTTTCTTAATATTTTCAATCTGCAGAACCCCCAGATGGGTAGGGCCAACTGCAGAACAGACAAAGTTGGGTTTTATGACTGTTTTTCATGTTTGTGGAAGAAGATCTTTTAAATATGAATTGTATGATTGGAGGAGAGACATATTCTTCCTTTTCCTTTTCTGTGCTTTTTTAATATGTAATATATAATATGAGATATACTCATTTTCGTTTCAGAGCTGAGTGGAACTCAGCAAGGTAGGAGGAGAAAATTCATGGCCTCACAAGTGAGCAGGATGAGCATCGGAGTAGGAGTCAGGGCTTCTTGCTGCTAATTTTACTTCTGCCCCTAGAACAGCAGCAGAGCCTTGGGCTGCTCACAGGATTTCTCTGGGTTTTTGCATCTTCATCTGTAAAATCCAGAGGGCTGATCGAAGGTGTCAGAAGTTTGGACTGGGACTTCATCCTGGGAGTCTGATTGCTGGCAGCCTCAGTGTTTATCTCCAGTGTCAGATGGTGGTGACAGAGAAAGTCCTTTCCAGTCTCCCCACAATCAAAAGAAGTTTGTTCACAGGTTATGGCCATTGACCTGAGATGCTTGGATCTCTGACCCCACCCAGAAATACCTGATCTTCATTTCTGAACTTGGGCTTCAAGAATCTTCACTTTAACAAGCTATCACTGCAGTTCTTTAGCATATTACATTTTAACACCAAAGGAGGTAGCTAGGAGCTAATTTTGAAAACCAAAGAGACAACTTAGTGGGTTACCAGGTGTTGCCCTTCTAGTGATACAAACTGGATTCCTTTTGCCCCAAATCCTTCCCTTGGAAGAATGCTTGCAATCAGCAGAGGAAGAGTTCTTCCAACCAGTGAAGACAATGCCACCTCCAGGCATCTTCTTAAAGTGTACACCCTCCAGCTAAATGAGACAATATATTTAAGTTTGCTTTGAAAGCTGCGAAGGATTATTAAAATGCTTTAAATTATAAAATGCTGTCTGGATATAAGACATTATAGGATGCTGTAGTTTTTATGAACTTCATGCCATGAAGGGGGTGATGGGTTTTATCTGTGTCTGTTTAGATGTCTGGAACTCCATTCAAGAAGCAGCTTTGAGTCCCCAGTCTGTGTACAGTACATACAGATAAAGGAACACAAAGGGCAGTTGTTCCAGTCCCATCTCTCTCTAAAGTAATAGACTCGGTCTTAGTTACTTTTCTCTTGTTGCTGAGACAAAACACCCAATGTTAGAAGAGGAATGGTTTATTTGGCTTACTGTTTGTAGAGGTTTTAGTCTATAGTTGGCTAGCTCCAAGGCAGGGTAGCATGGCAGAGGGTCACTGCAGAGGAGAAACAGTTCATGGAAGGCAACAAAAGCAGAAAGAAGCAAGCAGCAAGTGACAAGCAGCAACCCCCTTTACGTCCCTTATATTCTGTCCAGGCTACAGGCCCATAGGGTCGGTAGCACTCATGTCCAGGATGGGCTTTTCCATTATCCACACCCAGACCTATAACAAACCAATCAGTGCACTAATTTAGTAATTACACACACTCAATCCCAGCATCACACACTTAATCCCAGCACCACACATTGTAGATCCAGCCACCACTGGAAAGCCCCACCTGTGACTGCATGAGGCTTTTGGGGGACATCTAGACACAAGCAATAAGAGACTCTTACATCCAAAGTCATTGCCATGCCGTGTAACTTGGTGATGCCCTTCCACTGTTCACAGTGAGCCCTTTCCAAAGGCTTTGATTTGGGGCTTGTGCTTGTGACTTGCTTTGGCCACAATCTGCTGGAATCATAGCATGAAGCTGTCAACCTCAATCTACATGAACCAGTGCCCAGCCAGCCCTTACATGTGACAGCAAAATAAGTAACCATTGTTTTAAGGCATTGAATCATGGAGTGGTATATTGTGCAGCAAAAGCTAAACCGATATATAGTAGGACAAAGAGAAGTGGAGACAAATATCTGAGACAAAGGACAATTGTTATGTTCCAGGAGAGAGCTACTACCTGAGCAGAGGTCGGGGGAGTTGACAGTAGGAAAGTCTTCAGCAAGCAGTGGCATTTGAGAGGAAGTTTGAAAGATGGTTTCAGTTTCAACAGTCAGTGACTCTCTTCCTCTGTGTGTGTGTGTGTGTGTGTGTGTGTGTGTGTGTGTGTGTGTGTGTGAATGTGTTTCAGTGATACTGATGACAGACCTGTCAGGCCCGGGAAGGAGAAGAAAGGAAGCTCCAAAAATAGGGACACTTAGCACAAAGTGCATTTAGGAAATTGGTAGTGGGTCAGTCTCTAGGGAAGCTCAGTATCTATACTTGTGGGGAGGGAGAAGTCGGTAAAGCCGGAAAAGAAGATTAAAATGATGAGCCTGAAGCTTCAAGTGCCAAGTTGAAGATTCTGCCGTTAATACCATGTACCTTTGCCAGGTTCTGTCCAGGGATGGAACACGCTCGGGACTGGTTTTTAGAGAAATTGTTCTTGCAGCAGAGAGAAGAGTGAGTCATACAAAGGCGAGTGTAGACCAGGTGGCCAATTCAACGGCTACTGTCAGGGGCAGTGGGTCTTGGAAAGAGGAGATGGAACTCCAGGAAATTCTAAAAGATGTGTTTTACAATTAGAAAAGTAAAAGGATATCTTAAAGAGGAGAAAGTAAGTTGGAATTCTTCTCCAATTCCAGAATGTTGCTTCCTTGAATGGGTAATAGCTAGAAACTCAAGTTCTACTGGAAAATAAATCAACAGATTTGGTGACCGCAGGTTTACAGATGTTACAGGTGACTTTTTTTTTTTTTTTTTTTGGTGGGTACCGGGGGTCTAACTCAGGACCTCACGCGCCAGCAGGCGCCCGTGCTGCTGAGCGATATCACCGGCCCTTTTTTCGTATGTGGGTTCCAGGAGTCGAACTTGGGCCCTCGCGCTTGCCAGGCAGGCGCTTACGCTGCTGAGCCATCTCGCCGGCCCAGGTGACTTTTTAAACAAGGGCTCAAATTCAGCATGATATTTACACACTTCTTGGAGAGGGCTCTCTGGATTCAGGTGTAGTTTCCCCCAGGGTAAGAAGGCACTGAAGAAAGTTCCCTGAGTGGTTTTGGAGCCGTTTGCTTGAGGAATGGAGTGAATGTATTAGGCAGTGTTCCCTTGGTAAGTAGACCTTAGAATAGAGAGTTGAGTGCAGGAGGTTTACTGGGGCCTTCCAGGAGCAGCAGCATCTCTGAAGGGTGATGGTGTCAGCACTGGACGCAGGTGGAGGTTGGACTGCTATGAAATTGCAGCAGCTGAACCTACAGGAGCTGGGGTGGCCATTCAGGGACCCAGTAATGTCTGTCCTTGAACTAGGGTCTTTATACCTCCAGATTGTGGGGCTACCATAGGAAAAGTTGTGACGTTAGTAGGGTGGATGTCAGCACCTGTAGAAAATTCTCAGAACCTCCTCAGCCAGCTAGACCTCAATACCAAGGAGTAAATGTCTGGAACAGAGGGGGCTGCAGATGCCATGGGGGTGCTTGCTGGGGGCTTCTATGTTATCAAATGTGTGGTACATCCGTGGTATGCATTATTGCAGTGAGCGTTTTGTCAGACATGGAGGTGGAATTATGTAGTGGCCAAGTGCCTGGGGTTGGCTACAGATTGCCCGAGTTTGCACCATCATTGGACTGCTTGTTAGTTCTGTGAGCTTGGGCCCCAGGATCTCAATTTCTTCATTGATCAAACAGGGTGAAGAACAAAAATCGGTTTCATAGGGCTGTGGTAAGTACAGATTGGAAAATTCTGTAGTAGGACTGGCTTGGGAACTAGAACATAGTGGGGTGGTCTTTTTGAGTTCAAATCCCATGTTGTCAAGTGAGTAGCTGGTGTTTGTGGTAGGGTAGGACTGAGCAGGGTGTCATGCTAGGGGCCTGCTCGGTTTGAGAGGGTTAGTTATTTCAGAGGTGAGAGAACTTAAGGCAGAAAACTCAATGAAGGACAGATGCGTGGCAGGCGGGAAGGTACAGAGTCTGTCCAGATTGCAGGGTTTGCATGCTTTCCCCAGCAAGGACTAACCCTGTTGCTAAAAGAACACAACCTGGTAAGTCAAAACATCATTCTTTTTGTACTAAAAGCATCACTGGTGGTTTGACTGCAGAAGCCCCTGGCTCTTTGGCTCTCTTCTGTGTCACAGATTGAGCTTATTTAAGCACACTCATTTATCCCCCCTACCACACCAGGCTCCGTCAGACAGTTTTTGATGCAAATGGTGGTTTTTTAGGCTCACAAATCTGGCCTGGTCCTGTAAGGAGGCTTGCTCCTGCAGGTGTGCTTGCTGAACTGGAAAGTGAATGAAACCAGAGAGAGACAGCAGCTGGAGGAGGTGGTCATGGAGAAACTTACTGTTGTATGTCATTAATCACTAATTGCCAAATGATTTTATTATACGGCAGCCATAAAATATCACTTGAGGTTTTACAGCCAGTTCTAGCTTTAAGAAAACAATTCCTTATGTCAAAATGACTATTAAATTAAGTGATTCCATATTAAACATCCTATGGACTCCAGATGATTTATGAGGCTGTGTAATGAGTGAGAAACTTCTTCCAGCTGCTTGCAGGAAATCAGCATTGCTGAAGCAGCCGTTGACCTTGGGAACCCCAGAGTTATGCTTTTTTCCAAGAGATGTTGGGCTATCAGGGTCAGAAGGGAGTCCTGAGGAAACAGGACTGAGCCTTCATTTCATAGATAAGGAAACCGAGGCCCAGAGAGGTAAAGTGATTGATCCAGCATCACTGTGTGGACAGGGTGGCAGCACTGATGTGTCATGCTGCTGTTTCCAGTAATTATGTTTTTCCTGTTAATCACAGCCATCTTCACTGTGCCCATTTAGTAAAAGGCAGACTGAATTTTCAAAAACTCTTGTTTATAACCTCAAATACAATCACTACTGGACTGAGGCGCAATGCTTTTCAGTCTCATCTGTTTGCACTTGTTGACCTGAATTTGCTTCTGCATGTTTCTCGTCTGATTACAGCCAGTAAATTGACTGATAGATTTATTTGGCCTGGGAATGTGTTTCCACCAATGCATTCACAGCTGTACACTGGGAGCCCTGTGAGGACACGGGATATATGCAGGCCACAGTCCTGTCCTTTGTGCACTTATAATCCAGCTGGGACACCTGACTGCCATGTGTCAGATGCCCGAGTGTCCGCCTGTGGAATACCAGTAACTTATTCCACAGGACACTGAGGCCAGTGTGGTTTCTCTCAGGAACTGGGGCACTGGAGCTCGGGCTGGCAAAGTGACGTCTCGCTAAGTCAGAAGGAAGGAGGGAATGTTTAAGGTCTGCAACAGCTGGGTATAGAGGCTTGGAGGGTGTAAAGGAAATGAGGGTGCTGTGTGGAGGTACCGAGGAGCATGGGCTTTCTGCTGCATGCTGGATAAGCTTGGCCAGAGCAGATGCTATCTAAGTGGGAGGGACTTAAAATGCAGCTGAGGAGGTGACCTCCTGGAGCTTCATGGTTAGCTTTACTGGCTTCTCTTATTAACTACTCAATGTACTTATCTCTCTCCCTAACTACATTATGAGCTTCCTCTAGACAGAAATCCTGCCAGACTCTCTCTGCATACATTGCCTCACACAGTGTTTGACAGATAAATACTTGCAGGAAGAGATGAAGGAAGGAAGGGAGGCAGGAAAGAAGAACAGGACGGAAGGACTCTTCTAGCTGCTGGATTGATGAAGAGCTGCAGGGACTAAGCCTGGAGAGGTCGTGAGGCTGGAGTTGTTGAACTTCCCTGGAGAAATTTCATGATTCTATCAATGGCCCTTGGATCTAGACCCAGCTCTGCAGTACTCCTCTGTCCCCCTCACTACAGCAGCTTGGAGCATGCTCCTAGCTTTCTATAGTACTTGAAGATGGTCCCAGAGTGCGACCTCTCCATCCATTACTTTTTGAAAGGAATATGTATCGAGCATCTGCTAGGAATCAGACACTGTACTAGGCACCAGGATACAATGGTGGGCAAAACTGATATGGTCTCTGCCTTCTTCACTGTCACAGGGTAGCAGGGAAAACAGACAGTATTCAAATAATCATCACCATCAGACAACTAAAGAAATAATTACGGGCTGTGGTTAGAGCAATTTAAGATCATTAAAGTTTACCATGTGGAGTGTAAAACCAAGGGACCTAGCCCAGTTCAGGTGCCTGAAATGCTTGCCTTAATAGTGTATGTGTAACAGCAAACTTAACCTAGTCAGATATAGCAGTATTGTTAACAAAACACAGATGCGTAGGGTGCGGCTAGTGAGGGGTCCTCGGGGGAGCCTGTCTGTCTTAATCTGTACTAGTGAACGGGATAGTAGCAGTGGCTGCATCGGTACTCCTGGGACCTAATCTAACGGTCCTACTATGGAGCCGTGTGTTTGTGGTTAATTGCCACCTCCCTGTGTACCCCAGCTTCCTCATCTGAAGAGTGAGAAGTGTGTATGAACCTCATGCCTACTCAAAGAGTTTGGGGGATCGGCACCAGTCGTTGATGAACAAGTGCATACATTATTGAAGTGTTCAGAAATTTTTATATCAGATTTGCATTCGGTAATATTTTATTGCATTTACCAAAGGGAAAGAAATCAGACTACAGTGGTTTGTGAAAATTAGTTTATCCCAGGTAGTTTGAAAACCAATTGTTACAAGATCAGTTCCAAGAATCCTTTCAGTACTATGAGCCTTCGATTCCAATTCGATAAGGTAGAAGCTTATAGGTCAGTGTTATAAAATGCCAAATGAGAGCTCTAGGACCTAGAACTGAGTGATTGTCAATGAGAAGATGTTATTCTAGAAAGAACGCGATGTGTTTTTCTAGAAAGAAATCTTTTTTAGCCTGGGTCTAGAACACAGAAGTCATAGTGCTAGCAGAATCAGAAGTTGGTAATTCTAGGAAGACACACAATGTGTCACCTTTCTGGCAGAACACCCAATCTCAGCCAAAACTGAAAAAAACTTCGCTTAGAGCATCTATGTTTAAAAACAAAGGAAGCAGAGAAAAGGAAGAAAAATCCAATAAACTCAAATGACCAAATAGATATATTTGATGTTTGTTCTTTCCTAATCCATTTCACTCCCATCAAATTGCTCAAAAGCTACTTTAACTTATAAATGGAATTTAGGAAGTGGGAAGCCTGAAATATAAACAATTTAAACCTTGGAAGATAGCTCCAGTGAAGCAGAGTAAAGGTACTTAAAGGATTTCTGTGTCCCAAGATCCTGGAAATGAAATGAACCTGAGTGTCTCAGTTTAACTGCTGTTATGGATGGTCCTCTGAGTAAACACTGTGCTTTATAAAAAGCTAATACTCGGGAAGATTTTTTAAAGTTAATATTCATTCATGGGCTCATCTGGTAGAACAATCCATGGCTGACATTGTGTGACCATGTTTCACTAAGGACCTGCCTTAACATGAAGGGCCACCTCTCTGTTCCCTCCCTGCTGAAATCTTCCCCTGTCGGCATCCATCTGTTGTCTCTCTCTTCCTCAGCATTCAAGACAGGAGGACGTGTTCCAGACACGTGTCTTGCTAGAAAACAGTAGATTGGAGGCGCTGGACAGGAGCAAAGGGTCTGGGTTGAGCTTGACAGAGCTGGCTTTGAAAAAGGTGAAGGTGTGTCAGGGTCAGGCTCGGCCACTACCTCATGGGCCACAAAAGCCTGCTTTTCCCTTGCCAGGAGCAGAGCGACTATGGAGTTTTGGATTTGCTGCATTATGTTGAGATGATTATGTCCAGAGAAGCCTGATTGTATTTGTCATTATTTCTATATGCATTTGTTAGGCACCGACTGTATGCCATAATGTTCTGGAAGAAAGAGAATCCTAATACATAGACCTGCACCACCCGCACCTGCCTACTTCTGCCCTTACTTGACCAGCCAAACAGCATTCCCTCTTGCTGTCCAGCGTTTCCCTGCTCCCCTCCGATCTCATACATGGGCTCCTCCAAATTAATTATTACCACAACTTTCTCACATGCTTTGGCCCTTAACTGTCCTACCCCTTATTTCAGCAATCATCAAACCTTCTACCTCACCAAAATTAGACTGCAGCATGCAAATCTACAGACTTTCCTTTCTTCTTACCCCCTAAATTCTCTCTTTCTCCTTATTTCTCTGCTTGTTGAAAGACTAGCTGGGCTTTCTTACAAACTTAAATTTCCAGATGAGCTTTTAATTCTGTGTCTTTCCACCTTTTAGGGTTATGCTTTAGCAGTTAGCCTCTCTTGGTTCAGTATCTTCAAATTCTTTATTCCCTTCCACTTAAAAATATTATTGCTTGTCCATCTTGAAAAAGAAAGAAAGAAAAAAAGGCATCCTACAACATATGTGTGTACTTCAAAACATCACGTTAAATCCAATAAATATATACAGTTTTATCTGTCAACTTAAAAATTTTAAAACAGAGTGTCTTAGTTACTTTTCTCATGGCTGTGAGAAAATACCCAACACCACACGTTAAAGAAGGAAAGCTTTATTTCAGCTCACAGTTTGTAGAGAGGAATCACTTGACAAGGCACGATTCTCGTTGCACAGTTTGGTTTCTGTTTAGCATCTTTTCACTCCACTTCCACATCTCTGAGAAGCCTTTTTGATCTACCATGCAGTCAGCTTTGCAGAAAACTGTGATCAACCCAAGACACTTTGTCTCTTCTTCAGTGAATCCCCAGTATCCAGTTCATAGTAAATGCATAATATTCAGTTCTTGGGTGAAGGTCTGCATTTCACTGATATCTGCAGAAACTCCCCAAGAGGAGAACCCCTCCTTCACTTTACCAGTCTCCAACCAACCAAATATACTCAAGCCTGGCTGAACGCGAAGGCTGTAGCTCCATTCTGGACTGTGATGCGGCTCTAAGCTATGGCTTGGCATCTGGTTGTGGTTTCTGTTGTACTGACTCCTGAGAAGAGATTTGTGGTCGGAGACGTCCCAGGCATGGTGGGTGTTTTAGACCATGCTGGCCAGCCTCTGACGGTACTGAAAGGACAGGGAGGGCAGTTTGAGAAGGTGAGGTTGAGGTTTCACTGTGTGTTTTCTTCTTCTCTTTCTCCTTGAACCCTAGGGGAGCTGTGCCTATACATGCACATTGTTTTAATTTCTCAGATCTAACACAGACTTATTGAGCGGTTGCTGCACGTCAAGCATTGTGCTAAGTGCTTTCTTGTGCATTATTCCTTTTTATATCACAATAACCTCGTGAGATTGTTTTTCTTTTTTTAATTTCCAAGTTGAAGAATTAAAAGTGTGGCATTGAGAAGTCAGTGATTTAAGCTACTATAAAAAGCCAGTACATGCTGCAGAAATTTGAGAAGCTAATATTTTTAAAAGACCCTGGAAAAGAGAGCAGAATTTGAATTACAGAAGGGAGAATTCAAGAACCAGAGAAACACACTTTCATTGTGTCCTTAGCAGTAAATGATAAACGCTGAGCCATATGCAAAAGGGTATTATTTTTAAGTCCCTGCCTTCAGTAGTCTAATTGGAAAGAAAAGGTATCCTGCAGGTTTAGGGACATTTATGTGCAGAGAAGACAAGAAGGACAGACCTTCTGCCTCGTGAGCATGTTGTGTGGTGACGCATCAGCATGTGAAATGCACGGCTGTGTGTGTGCAAGGTGTGTGGTGGTTGCGGGTAAATGAAAACAGTTTGTTACAGTTATTGGTTAATGATTGACTATGTTTTAAGTCTCATATTTTTGCATGGGGTAACTTTTTATCAGTAATTTTGAGGGGGGGAAATACCAAGGTCTGTAACTAAAGGAAAGGCTAGTTTTTCTTTGCAGTGTAGAGGGCCTGGGTTAGGCAGAAACTAACCACCCTCCCAGATGATTGTGAGCAAAACTGCTTTTCTCCAGCTCTCCACTTCTCGGTGCATGGAAACACCAAGAGACTCTTCGAATTTAGTAGTTATAGGGATGTTCTCTTTTCTTACAGATGAGGAGACTGAAACCAAATAGCTTCCAAGGATTGTTCCTAAGTGAATCATAACTTATGGCACAGCGAGAACAGACACATGACCTGCCAGCTGTGGGGTGGTGGAAGAGCTCAGGCCACAGACTCAAGGCTGTCACCCGAGAGTGTGCCGCCATTTCCTGTGTACTTTGATGATGGCGTCTACCCTGAGTCTTAATTCCCAAGTCAGGATGGGAAGTGTTTTAGTTACTTTTCTTGTTGCTGAGACAAAACACCCAACACCCAGAAGTTAAAGGAGGAAACGTTTTGTAGAGATTTCAGATCATAGTCAGCTGGTCCAAAGCAGGGTGGCATGGCAGAGGGGTATCGCAGAGAAAAAACAGTTCATGGTGTGGCAGGCAGAAGGTAGCAAGCAGCAAGCCCACCTCTCCCTTTTATCCCTTCCAGGCCACCTGCCTTTTGAGTGGTGCTACCCAGGGTGGGCCTCCCCATTATCCTCACCCAGAACTATGCTATATCAGTCAGTGTGCTAATTAATAATCAAGCCCCTTAATCCCAAAATCACACCCTTAATTCCACCATGACATACCCTACATCCAGCTACCTCTGAAAAGTCCCACCTATGACTGCATGAGGGTTTGGTGGGACATCTAGATACAAGGTATAACACAGAGAAAAACTGTCCTTCTACTCAGACGACTTCCCTGATTGCTTCCTTTTTTCATTGTGAATTTATGAAATTATTTATATGAGTGTCCTTTCTTGCCTTCAAACCACCTTCAAACCCACCCCAGTCTCCTTTCTGTTCCACTCATCCCTTGACTGTGATCAGCAGGGACCTCCTGATGGCAAACCCTTGCCTCCTTTCATTCTTCATCCTCGCTCACTTCAGCAGATGTTAACACAGTTGTCTGCTTCCTTTCTGAGTCTTTGTTCTTCCTGGACTGCTGTGATTTTCTTTTGCTTTCTCTTTTATCTTTCCAATTATTCCTTTGCGGTATCCTTCCCTGGTTCCACTTGATGTTTTGAGGACTGTATAAATAGCAGTGCACCTAAGATGCTGTCTTCATCATTTCATTTGCTTGCAAAATGATACATATTCTCAGGAAGGCATACCCACTCTCAGGCTGGGGGATAGCTCAGTAGAAGAGTGCTTGCCTGCCATCTTGCATGCGTGAGGCCCTGGGTTCGATCCCCAGCACTGGAAAATAAAATAATCCCTACTTCTAGTTCCTATATAGATTATCAATCCCTATGCCCTGCCCAACCCTCTCCAGAATTTGAGACACATAGTTCCCATGGCCCACCCAACATCTCTTCCCTGATATCGCTCAGAAACTGCTCAATAGTGCCCCTGTGGTGTCCAGACTTTCTTTGAAAGAATATACTGCCGTTTCTCAAATGTATACACACTGCATTGTCTCCTTTCCCCAACTGGTGAAGTGATTTCTCTTGATTTCTCAGACGGTCTTAGTTGACATTATCACCATCCATCTTGCCTGACCCAGAAATCTGAAATTGTTCTTAGCTGCCTCTGTTCGCTCAGTCAGTCCCAGCTGCCCCACTTCCTTGATCCTCATACTGAATTTATCACCCTTGCAAAAGCTGTGTCCTGGAAACATCATATCTGGCCCCGTGTGCAAGTCATTTAGCCACGTCTTCACCCATCTTTTGCCTGGACCACCTAACTCCTTGCCTCTCCACCTTCGACTTTGCCACTACTTGAGGAATCTCTTGCTGTTGCCCTGTTGTTTTTCCAAAACTCATGTTAAAAGAGGTCAGTTTTGGTTAAGAACTTCTAATGAAGTCAAGTAAGGGCTCTCAAATATTTTAAATAAAAGTACAATGACACGCTAGTGAGTCACGATCACTTGTGAAGAGTGTCACACAGATTTGGTGGCCAGTGATAAAGAATTGTGGTTAATATGTTATCTCTCTCCCTGTGTGTGTGTTTGTGTGTATGTGTGTGTGTGAATTTGAGGCAATTCAAGGTTGTCAGTAAAATTATGTCATTCTCACATTTCTGCATTCCTAAATCAATGGAATGACAGCTAATGTGTCCCCAGCCTCTTTTGTTTTTCTTACTAACCACAGCATGCTGCCTTTTCAGAGGTACCATAAAGAGACATGGTGAATCTAAACCAGTGGTGGCAAACCTATGACACACATGCCGCAGCTGGCTATTGGTTATCATTGAAAGATCTAAAAGGTTCGCCATCACTGATACAAACCTCTGCACTGCAGACTTTATCTAAAGATTGCTTGAGATTTACTCAAATTTGAGGTTTGCTCACCTGGTTGTGTCTTACCTGTGAACAGTATCACTCTGGGCTTTTCAGGGAATCAGATTGAGAAAAACTAGCCTCAGGATGGAAGGACAAACCTTTTGGGATGATCTAGAGTGCCTTTTCACCCCAGACTCCTGGGACCTGTTCCAGACTTGTTGTCTGCTGGTACTCATCTCGCCATCCCCACCTTGCACTGCTCCCTGTTGTGGGTCTGTGCCCTGGGACTGTGCATCTCTGTGTCCTCAATCGGTGCTCGCCTTTGCCAGGCCAGAGGCAGAGCATGCAGTTCTCAGCAGCTCCAGGCAATCCGTTTATTATCTTTTAAAGTTCTGCTAAATCTGTTTATTATCTTTTACCTCACTCTCAAAATTTCCTGAACCCTCTCTCACACTTTTTAAGAGTGGCTAAAAGGCTATTTTTGGAGACAGGCCTCTGGCTCTT
The DNA here is from genome assembly GCA_028451465.1 of Erethizon dorsatum. Lineage (NCBI taxonomy): Eukaryota > Metazoa > Chordata > Mammalia > Rodentia > Erethizontidae > Erethizon > Erethizon dorsatum. The sequence goes on from CM051822.1 coordinate 89,909,775, forward strand.
CTATTACAACTTTTAATATTGTGGGCAGATTTTCTAATTCTCCATCTCCTCGTCAGCTTAATGGTGATAATAACGTTATCTGCCTCCCAGTGTTGCCGTGAAGATTCTATCAGAAAATGAACCCTGCCTGTGGGTTCTTCTCCAGCTCCTTCTGAGGCCACATGGCCATGCCATGCTCAGCTGGGGTCAACTCCTGTTTGCACCCCTCCCAAGCATCTAAACTGTGGAGTAAATTAATTTTCACCAAGATAGATGTTGTCCCGAGGTAATTCTCCGCGATACTTTCAATCAGAGAGGCTTTGAAATGCCGTCCCTCCTGTAATTAATACATTGTACTATGTTGCACCCACCAGCAGCTGGATTTATCATCATGCATTCAGATTTGACAGAGGCCAGCCATCATCTCTCTCCATGTGTCCTGATGTGCTCTTGGCAAGCGGGTCTCCTTCCTATCCTTCTTTCCCAGCCCTTCCCGCCCCACTGCATCCCTCAGTCTAGCCAGATCTTTAGCTCGCTGGCGGAAAGTAATTAGGATATCAAGCTGAAGCTCCAAAGCTTGCAAAGGCTCCACGGTCTGTTCAGGTTTCATTTCCGACTGGAGTCATAGAGCCATTGCATTATCAAATGTGTCACATTGATGCCTCCCACATAATGGAGGACGTAGGAATTGGGCTCTTTCCAAGGTGCTTTCTCCTGCTCCTGAAGCTCATTTCTGGGTTCTACCCCATTTAAAATTCTCTGAAATTGGGGCCAGTGAGATGGCTCAGTGGCGTAAGCGCCTGCCTTGCAAGCGCGAGGGCCCGAGTTCAACTCCCGGATCCCACATACAAAAAAGGGGCCGGTGATATCGCTCAGCGGCGTGGGTGCCTGTTGGCACGCGAGGTCCTGAGGTCGACCCCCGGTACCCACACACACACAAAAAAAAATCTCTGAAATAGGGGCCGGTGAGATAGCTCAGCGGCATACGCACCTGCCTGGCAAGCGCAAGGTCCTGAGTTCGATCCCCAGTACCCACATAAAAAAAAAAATTCTCTGAAATAAAATTAGTATTAAGAGTATGAACACCTATCACTTCCTTCAGCATCTTCGCCTATAGCCATTATTAGAGCTGTATATTCACTGGCGAAACTAAGGTTGAAGGTGGGTGAAGTTACCGGCCCACGTTCACACAGATCGTAATTGGCAGAGGCAGGATCCAACCCAGGCTTGCTCCAAGGCTGAGATTTTAATCATGACGTCATACTACCTCTGTGTCTCAGAATGTCTCTTTTGATGTTGAGTTCAGATTGAGCGTTGAGGAGATTTCTTGATCAGTAGATCTGCATCAGAAGTGTATGCTGTCTTCAGAGATAAAGAGCAATCCCAGGGCCTTTTCTAAGCGTTGCCTCCCAGCTGGGGATCCACAAGCTTCTCATCAACTCTTTCAGTGGAACCAATGCTCCCAGCCCTTTTAAGAACCCTACCAGGGAGGGAGGCAGCTCATATTTCCTCACAAACCATAGCCCTCTCCCTTGACAGTTAAGCGGGATGATCTGGGTAAAACTGACAAGATGTTTCCATGTCTGTTAAACAAGAACCATTTGTTTGGTTCAGGAGCATCTGTTGAATAAATAAGATATCTGATGTGCCATTTGCTCATTGGAAATTAACAAACCCTTTAAAAATGGCAATTTGTCAGGAGTTATATGAGGCAGAATTCATTCTCAGCAAGCAAACAAATTAGAGCCTCCTTCCCAGGCTTTCCAGAATTCCCCAGAGCCAGTCGTGCAGAAAAAGTTCAACTTATTTTTTTCATCATTAAGGAAAATACGCAGGCAACTATGAGAAAGAGAACCAAACATCCTGTTGTGGACATCGAGGTGTCCGCGTCCTCCAGAGCCGTTGCTGTGAGCTCTTCCCCCACGCGTCATGTTTCCTTGTGGAGGCTGCAGCTCTCCCAGATCTATTCCTCCTCCCACGCTGTTTCCGGAAATCAGGTGGTAAAACGAGCAGCCAGCCTTGTTCCTACGACTTCTCATGAAGTGGGAATTGTGGAGTGGTTGGGATGTAACTTGCTACATGAATAAAGGAGACAGGGAAAAGAAAAGGTGTGAAAAGCCTGTCACTTCCTGAAGGGATGTAGCAGCTACTAGGACACTGGCAAAAGTGAAATCTGGGTAAAGCCCCACTTTCCTTAGGAAACATAAGAACTTTATAGCATTGGCCCATTTTGACTTAATCTTTGATTCTTATCCTTGACTGCCCAGGATACTTAATCCAGGAGTGCAAGCATAGTGAGCACCGAACAACAGGTAGTATATGCTCGGTGTGGGGATGTACCAAGCACCTTAGTTCATTAAATGCTCACGAAGCTCTCCTGTTTCCCCCATCTACAGATGAGGAAACCGACGTGAAGGTTTGTGTAACTTCCCCAGAGTCATGTAGCTAGAAAGAGGTAGGGTTGGCATTGAAATCTGTGCAGTTTAAAAGGCTGCTGATTGCATCATGAGGCTGTACTGGTTCTTACGGTCATTAAAGATGCAGCGTCCCAGGTTTCTTGGTGTGAAGAAAAGGCTCTGAACTCCAGAGCTGCACCCTGGGCAAAAGTGTATGTGCTTGGTGGAAGACATTACTGGGGTTTCTGGAACGTGGTGGCTGGTCTGAGGTTGATAAGCTATTTTTGCTGGGTTGCAATTCAAAATCTTTATTTAGAGGGGATTTGGGACAGGAGGGCTGATCGAGCAAGGTGAGGAACTCGCAGGCTCTGTGTGAGTGGGTCCCTGTGGGCTGCAGTTAAAAGCTGAGGAATTAGCTGACTCTGGGCCCTGAGCAACTTGCTGCCTCATCTCACATTAGCCCTCTTAGCAACTGATCTTGTAAACTTTCTGAATCAGAGAAATTAAAGATGAAAAAGGCCCTATTAAGTGATCATGCCCTCGCCCTGGAGTAGGCAGGATGAGTCCCAAGAGAGGAATCCAGAGTGTCTGGTTCAGTTTAATTTTAATTGTCCCAGAGGGTCTGACTCACTCTTCCTTTGGACAGCTCTTCCCAGACTGATGGATGCAAGTGTGAGCAGCATTTCACAGGAGGCTGCTGCTGTGTGCCAGGGCTGTGCACACTCCTCTTATACACTGCTTCTGGGATGTGTTGGGACTTAGGTGAAAATGATTTATGAGAAGGTGGGCAGGTAGTCAGCTCTACCTGTAGATAGGATCTGGTAATTTTGCCTATTTACCCCTCCTAGCCAGGAGACACAGCAGTGTCTATGAAAAAAAGGAAGAAAGTGGGGTGAAGGATACTGTCTTAGTCACTTTCTTTTTGCTGCAACATAATACCCGACACCTACAACTGTAAAGAGGAAAGGCTTACTTTGGCTCTCAGTTTATAGAGGTTTCAGTCTGTAGCCTATTGTAACTGAGTGTGTAACTGAGAAGCCAAGGACAGCAGGACAACATGCCAGAGAGGCATGACAGAGGAGAAACAGTCCATGGCATGGCAGCAGGAAGCAGAGAGTGATCAAATGAGGAAAGAGGAAGATGCACTCTTCTAGGCCACACCCCAGTGATCCACCTCCTCCAACCAGACTTCACCTCCCAGATCACGTTTAGCTATAAACTCATCAGCAGACTAATCCACTAATGATCTAATCACATCCCCAAAGCCCTACTTATTAACCCATGAGGCTTTGGGGGACATCTAGATACAAACCGTAATAGGTACATGAGCGTATTTGGGGTCAAGAACTGATAATGACTTGAGAAGACCAAAAGCACTAAGAGCTGACTTGTACTGGATGCTATAGTTAGACTCTATTAGGAATATATAATTATCTGATTTGATTCTCAAAGCAACCCTGTGAGATTAGTGTTGCTAATATCCCTGTTTTAGAGATGGGGATTCTAAATCCCAGAGAGGTCAGAGCATATTAAGGTCATGAAGCTCTTGATGGTGGTGCTGGGACTTGATCCCAGGTCTTTTTGGGTGTAGAATACAGTACATGCTTTACTACTACTGTCTGTCACCACCCCATAATACAATGTACTGAACAAGGTGGAAGTGAGCAAGAGGAAGGAGGGAGCAGTGCTGATGCTCAGTTGAAGCAGGGTTGGCTTTATAGAGTGGGAAGCTTGGGCTTGTGGCATGAGCTGTCTGTGAAGAGTCCAGGTTCAGCAATCCGGAGACCACTGGCATAGCTATGTGTACTTCAGCAGTGATTCCTTCCAGGCCTCAGCAAAGGGAGTAAGTACGTCACCCCTGTCTCCCCTGCCAGGCACAAGGTGTTCAGTGACTGCTACCTGTACTGTAGGAATGACTGGTTAATGTTGGTTTGTTTTGCTGCTCCTTGTAAGATGTCCTGCTTATTACTGATGGAGAACTTTTCATTCATTCAGTTGCCTTACTTTGGTTCCTGTTTGCTAAGGGCCTGAGCATTTCTATGATCTGCTGCTTGTTGATTCTGGGGCCAACAATCTACGAGCAAGGGCAAGCCTGCATGAGAGACCATCTTAGGTCCTGGGGCAGGAGGAGGTGGAGGCACATGTGTGAGAAGCGTCAGCCCAAGGGACATGGAAATCAGAGAAAGAAGTACTGCAAGGGGAGCTAAGGTCAGGGCTTGGGGTGGGGTGGGGCATCAGGGAAGCATGACTTGTGCCACAGTTTGTCCCCAGGCTGTCCCTAAAGGATTTATTCGAGGGAACAGGGAACCATGCACTCTTATTTTCTTCCTCTCAATGCCTTGTGTTTTCAGGATGTAGTTTGACTTGAGTGTGTAACTGAGAAGCCAAGGACAGCAGGGAAGCTGTGTTGAGGTTAAGTTGTAGAGTCACTGGAATCACCCTGCCTCTGTCTTCTATCTGAGAGAGATTGGGCAAGTCACCATAGGGATCTCTTTTTCTGCATTTCAAGTTTGTGGGCAATGCGTATTTCATAGGTTCCCTCTTAAGGTTAAATGATATGAAAGAATAAGGTGTCTGACACATGGCGGCTGCTTTCTTCTCCCCACTCCTTGTTTTAGTGGTCATGGGCAGCTTACAAGCGCACCTCAGGATGTGCTCTGGGGCCAAGTCTGTCTGACCTGCTTTGGATGGGGAGCTGTCATTTATTAGGCACAACGACCTAAGACAAGTTATCCTGTTTGTCTGAGCCTCTGGTCCCTTATTGGTAAAATGCAGACAAACACTGTAGATCCTTTGTAGGAGTTCTGATCACCTATCCACAAATACAGTTGAGTGCTGGGGTTGTGGTAGGAAGTGGAGTTACCAGGGCAGGTATGGCGTGCAAACCCTCCCCTTTAAGAAACCTTCAACCTGGTGGGGGAAGCAGTATTATACGGATCACACAAATTATTATGAGTATTAAATAAGATGTCACACACGAAGCATTACATTATCACAGGGGGTGACCTGTCATAAGATAGCATGCAGATACCAGTTACCATGACATTATCATTGGGGGTGCAATGGGGACTGGCTTCATGGGTCCCCACGTGGTCGCAGCCTGTTCCCTCATACACTTGCTTGTCTTCCAGACCCACTTACACACACGAACACATACAGCAGATGCTTTCTTTCTAGGCGCTTATTCCTACCCCAACCTGGATCTGCGATAGTTTGAGTAGCTATGCTAGTGTGGAGTCCAGGCAGGTATATCTGCACTGGTATAAAGCACCAGAATGCATGCTTATTATAGTCCTGAAGCAGAGACTAGCAAATTCTGATTTTATTCTCTTCAGAGCTGGGATACAATTAAAAATGTTATCCCGGTAATTGGCAACATCCATTAACTTGATGAGAATTGCCCGAGGCAGCACATTTTCCCCCTTTTGCACATTATTAGTCTATAAATACACCTGGTTCCTTTCCCTTTCTTCTCTAGAACTTCCACAAAATGTCCTCCCCACCCTCCCCAGTCGTCTCTTTAATGACCTTTGTCTTTTTTTTAATTAACTCTCTGAATTCCTCTAGCACTTCTAGTCAGTGCCACATAATCTTGCATCTAATTACACGTGGCCTCACGGCATGTCAGAGAGGTGGACGTGGACATCCACAACCCTGAGAGCACTGGGCTCTGAGTCAGCAGAGGTTGGACTTGCAGCTCTGCCCTAACCTCCTGGAGAGACTTTGGTGACCTCAGCTGTCTAAGTGTGCTCCTCTGTGGACTAGAAGCAATGATGTCCAACTCCCCAAGATTAAGGCCATCAGAATTAGATGGCGGTGTGAACGTGCTCTGCAAATTACCCAGCGCCAGGATGCTGCTTGTTGATCGCCAGCACTTCCTCCAGCTGCCTGTCCCTGCTCTGTTCTCTGGTCCTTGTTCAGGAGCAGCTGTAGGCAGGTCCCCAGCAGCACCAGGATATTCAGAGATCCCCTCTCCTGATGGGTACAGGCCTTGCAGCAGTTGAGTGACTCCTCAGGGGCACTGAGCAGTGGGAGATTCCTCTTCTCTCTGATGCACTCCCTTGGTTGGGGTCAGGGTGAGGGAGAGAGAGCAGGCGGATCCCTGGCAACCAGAGCTGTGAGCTGGCAATACAGACATGATCTCACATCCGTCCTCAGCCCTGGAGTAACCAAATGTAAGAGAGCAGAGGCAGAAAGGCTCCCTGGTCTTTCCCTAATCCTCTGCCCTGGAAGATTACATCTTCCCCACTTTACCACCCTCTCCACCTCTGGCCTCCTGATATTACCTTACTGTTGGACACACAGGAAGATCACGAGGAATAGCTGCGGAGCCACAGGGCTGCACTGGTGGCCCACAGGACTCTTTGTGCTCTGTCCTACATACATGTTATTTACTCACTTTTGGAGACCTGGCCCTCTGTGCAATCCTCCCACACTCTGCAGAACATCCACTGCCAAAGCTCATGCTCACATCTGCCCCTCAGAGCTACTGCTAAACCAGTGAGAGCATCGCAGTGCTGCAACCTGCTCTTAATCACTGTCATATTCTCTTTCTGATTTTCTTTTTGGTAGCGACCACCCAGTAGGTATCAGTACCTCTGTGTGAGATGAATGATTTACTTAGTGGGGTGATCTCCTCAGAAGAGCCTCAGTATCGTAATGGTTGAGATGGTCTGAGTTTTTATAGAAATTCCTGCCAATAAGAATGCGACTCTTGGTTCTTCTTCCATGGACAAGTTTAATACATCTCAGCGAGCACTGATTCTGTCCTGAGTGAGTGTTCTTATTCTTTGACTTCAACATAAGTGGTCGTGGATGTTTAAGGGATCATGGGCGTGAGAGGCACTGAGTGAGTGATGAAGTGAGAGAAGCACTGATGTTTGGGAGTTGCCCAGGTGCCAAATGTACTATTTTAAGCACATATGATAATCTCTTTCTCTCTCTCTCTCTCCCTCTCTACTATGACAAAAATTATAATGCACAGAGTTTTCTAAATGAACCATTTTACAATAAAGGCTACCTTTATACAAATTTATTTCTAGTAAAATAGAATGACTACACTTTCAGAGACAGAAGAATGTGTCCAGTGGTACAAGCAAAATGGCAGGAATGTTGTACAACTTAGTTTGCAGGAACCAATCCAGCCATTCCGGGGATGGTGGCTTCTCATTGGCTAGAAGTTCTTCCTTATTCTGTCTCCAAAATAAATGATCTCAGAAGAAGTGAATGCCGTATCTCATGACGTGTTCCCAAATACCATGCCCTTACCACATGCCCATTCGCACTGCATGCCTTGGATCCTTTCGCCCCTCAGTTCTCCGAGTTTCTGATCCCACCCGGTCATGGTCCTCCCTTCTCTATAAATCTCCTCCTGACCCACAACACCTTTCTAAGAAGACTGCAGGCTCTTTCACAGTCCACTCATGTGCCACTCCATAAATCTCTACTAAAGACACAGTGTAAGCACTGGAAGTAGGTAACAGAAGCTGAAAGAGGAAGTTCCAGACTTAAATGGCTGGTAACAAGCACCATGCCAGTTCCCTACAACCACTGTGCAAAGGTAGCAATGCATTTGTTGTGTTTAATGGGATTAGTAGGTCTTCTCTGAGCCACAGCTGTCTGTTTTAGGCTGTGTTATGTCACATGGTCATAGTGGAAATACAGAACTGCTCACAGGTGCCACTCCAGGCAGTGACCTGCACATCTGCAGCCACAGATGTGCCCTGAGGTAGCTGAGTGTTCATACACAGTAGGTATTCAGTATGCACTGGCCAAGGGATCGCTGCTGTCATTCCTAGTAAAGCAGTCATTCAGTTGTCCATAGGTAGATTCTCATAGATTTTCACTGTGTTAGCACAATCCCGGGGATGAAAGTTCAGCTCAAAATTACAATTACTAGCAGGTAACACAGTAATCTCAGTTCCCTGAGATTTGTCAGCTGAGTTGAAATTTGTTATCTTTGGGAATGTCCTTTGAAATGTGTATGATTTGTCTTGAAAATATTTTATGCGGCTACTGGGTTTGATTACAGCCACCAAGGACTTGAAAAAGTATTCAATTGAACTACACCATCTAGTTTCTTCCTTTTTATAACTGCCCTGGTATAAATTATATTTGTGGCCCCATGTAAACCTATGTCTTTTTATATGATTTAAGCAAAAGTTACAGGAAAAATACTTAGTCTACACCATGAGATGTACTCTGCTATTTTCTATTTCAGTTTCTATTTTATGAAAAGATTGGGTTTTGATCCAGGAAATATATTTCATAGCCCACTATAGGTTCCAGTCCATAACTCAGAAGACACCAACCTGGCCAGTGGTCCTTTGCTGGGAGAACAAGAAGGTGGGAGGGATGATATTATTCAGGTGTCATGGGCAGGCCCTGTACATGCTGAGCAACTTAAGGAGGTATTGTTAGTAATGACTTTCAAATTTTGAGAAGGTAACTTCATTATGAGAGAGAAAGAGTGAGTATTATCAGGATCCAAGAAAAAAAATGTAATGTAGTTAGACCTCAGGAAGAACCCTATCCCAGAATCCCATAGAGTGCTGTCCTTCTGTTTCTTCTCTCTGGTTCTTCTATCTGGCAGACCAGCCTAAATTTCCAAGACAATTTAATTTGCACCAGGCTCATGCTACAGTTCTTCAACGCAATCCTGAAGTCCAGGAAAGGAATCTCTTTGACCGAGCTTGGGTGGGGGTCTGGCCCTGATCTATTCAGCTGTAGACACCAGCTGGGTCCAGAGTCCAGACGCGGGACTGGGGTCAGCAACTAAAAATCCGTGACTGTGCAGCTAGACAGAACGCACCGCTTGACGAAGGCCGGGGAACGTTTGTGACTTGGGAGGAGGACTCTCACAGCACCCTCTGGAGGAGCCACATCCGTTTGAACGGGTGGAATCCCCTAGCTTCCTCCACTCCGCCTGTGTTCGCACAGGATGACACACTTGTCAGGCAAATCACAGATGACTGCTTGACTGGCCCAGGATTGCTGTGAGGATAAACGGGGAAGATAGCAGCATAACGTTACAAAATGAGGACTTTATTCGCTTAACTGCTGGAGATTAATTAAATGACTGAAATCTGTTTCGTTACATTATAGAACTATTCTCAGCATTGATCCTAAACATACCGCTGAAGTTATTATTATTTTTCTCATTCATGTATTTATTCATCTACTCAACAGAAATTTAGGGAATGCAGTGCAAGACGTGGTGCTCCTCACTAGCAGAAAAAGTAATTTAGTCAGATCTAGAGCCTGTCTTAAAGGATAGTGTAATAAAGAAAGGAGTTTAAGTGCCCTTTTGACCAGAAGTGGGGTAAGATTGTGTTTGAGCCCAGGTGTAGTCTCTTTCCAACTTCTTATCAGTGTCAGGCAGTGTGATACAAGCCTGTTTCCTTGTCTGGAAAAAAAGAAAAGAAAAAATACTGTGCTTTGTTGACTTCAAAATTTGCTTAAGGATTAAGTAAAATGACTATTTATTTATTTATTTATTTATTTTGTGGGTACTGGGGGTCGACCTCAGGACCTCGCATGCCAGCAGGCGCCTGTGCTGCTGAGCGATATCACCGGCCCTTTTTCGTATGTGGGTTCTGGGAGTCGAACTCGGGCCCTCGCGCTTGCCAGGCAGGTGCTTACACCACTGAGCCATCTCACCCGCCCAAGATGACATATTTAAATGAATGGTAAAAGTCCTGGTCCATTAAAGGTGTTCAACAAATGTTATTTGCATGTAAGATACTGAGCACTTTCATAGTAAGAATTGTATAGGATGAGATGTTAACACACGCCCCTCTCATTTACAAGTATTTTACAGATATTTAATTTACTTAGTTCTCATGAAAGTAACCTCAAGAGTGATTTTATTTTCTCCCCATCATGCAGAGGAAGACATTTGAGATATGGAGACATTAAGGAAATGGTCTGTGATCCCACAGATAGGGAATGATGAAGCCAAGACTCCAGCCTGGTGTCGGAGAGCAGAATTTCTGCTCTTATAAACTTATGTCACTGATGCACGCAAAGGGAAGGCCTGTTACAGGCTGAAATTTTTTTACAAACGCTAATAAGTCATTCTCAACTCTGCACATTGTTATCCCCAGTATGTGGCAGGCATGTGGCCCTGGACAGCTAGCAATGCGGCCCCACAAGATTGTAAACTTTTAACATTATTGTGTAATTTTTAGCTCCATTTTCTGTGACTTGCATGGTGCTCAAGCACAGAATGCAGAGATGGGGAGAAAATGCTGGGCCAGGGAGGGCACGGTGCTATTCTAACTCTGCCTCCTGTGCCCAACACACACAGTCAGTGGAATTGAAGCTGTGCATATCAAATGTTACGTGCAAGTGTGCAACGTGGTGAGTGAAATGTAACGATTACCAGTGATGGCAGCCTGGCTACACTGTGTGCCTTACAGACAGGCATTTACTGTAATTAAGCAGATGTTCAAGTTTTCTTATTTATTAAATGTGGGCTTGTGTTATTTCATAAAACCATAAGTTAAGATTGTTTGGTTACTTATATATATTGACTATGCTGCATATTCAATATGTGACCTAACACAATTACTCTTCGCTCAGTGTGGCCCAGGCAAGCCAGCAGATAAACACTCATGACCACATACTGCCAACCCCCAGACTTCCTGTAGAGTATGGTTCTCAAAGTGTGAATCTTGACCACTCTCATGATATCATCAGTGTATTTCTTGAGAATGATAGGTCTTAGGCCCCAGCCACACCTCCTGAATGAGAAGTAAGAGCCAAAAGATCCCTGAGGGTAAGAGTCAAAAGATACCTGAATAAAGATGAGAGAACAGTGACCGCTGACAGTTTAGCCAGAATTCCTGTGCATTGCTTTTTAATATTTTTAGAAAGTCCCCCAAGAAATACTAACATCAGGCCTGGATGAGGAGCTTCCCTGGGAAGGAGGCATTGAGCTGAGTGAGATGCAGGGGCCGTGTACAGTGCACTAGAACGAGCACTCCAGAGAGAAAGCTTGAGGGGGACAGAAGGGGGACAGAGGTAACATGAATTGGAGGGCTCCACTGAGGTATGCAGGGTGTCATCGGTCAGTAACAATGTACTGCATATTTCAAGATAACAATGAATTTCAAATGTCTCATCACAGCACAAAAAATAAATGAGGTGATAGATATGTCAGTGAATTTGATTTAAATCATTTCATATTATATACATATATAAAAACATCGCATCGAATCCCATTAATATATAGTCATGATTTTCCAATTAAAATAATATTCATTACAGTTTATTTTATAATCAAAAATGCCTATCTAATCCATAAAGCTCTTGTCCTTTGACCTTATCAACATTTTGCCTTCGCTAAGTTTCTCCTAATATCTGATTTTCTTGTTTCTAGGGAAGTCTATGCCCTGGAATTCATAGCCACACAGAGAAAGATGCGCAGGTCTACGCCTGCCACTCCCTCCCGACAGCCAAGTGTGTTGTGAAGAGGCCGGGCCTGAGGTTCCAAACTGGGTTCTGGGGCCACTTGACACGGACTGGCTGTGCCTCTGGGCAGTTACAAAGGCCGTTTTCTGATCTGGAAATGAAGGGGTTGGATGGGATTGGGAGGTTTCAAGTGTTGCTCCCTCCAGCTCTCTCTGGGACTGATCTGTCCAGGTGAACTCTCATGGTTCCTGAGAAGCTCCTGGCGGACCTATTTTATATGATAGGACATGAGTGTTTGCAGGGAGGGCGCAGCTGCTAAAAATCAGCTTGAGGGCCGGTGAGATGGCTCAGTGGCATAAACGCCTGCCTTGCAAGCGCGAGGGCCCGAGTTCGACTCCCGGATCCCACATACGAAAAAGGGGCCGGTGATATCGCTCAGCGGCACGGGTGCCTATTGGCGCGTGAGGTCCTGAGGTCGACCCCCCGGTACCCACAAAAAATAAAAAAATAAAAAAATAAAAATCAGCTTGAAGTCATGGGGCCTCGTTGGCATTCTCCATCAGTAACATGTGCGAGTGTGTGCTTCTGGAAGCTGACCAGCTTTTTCCCTGGAGGTTTGGCTATGGCTCCTTGTTTCCTTTTCTTCGACATGTCCTTTGACTTTGCTCAGAATGTGGAAAGGGTCCCAAGTTTGGAGAATGATCACTGCCCTTTCCTCAGAGTTTTGGATGATCCTTGTGCTATTATTTGGCTCATCAACTATTGTCAAATAATGACAATAAATACCCCGAGAGGCACTACCTCACACATTATTTGGGTCTGTATAGTTTTTTCCCCCTCTTCTTTCTCAGCACTCAGGTAGAGTCCACAAGATAAACACGATCTGGAGTATGGGAAGGGTAGTGGGTTCTTTCCACCCAAGAGTACTTAAGACAGGGCCTTATGGGGCTTCTCTGGCTCAATAAAAGTGTTTTAAACCTTCATTCAACAATATTTACTAATGATTTACCACGTGCCAGACACTGTGGCTGAATAAGCTGATGTGGTATCCAGTAAAATCTCATGATATCAGAGATCATGTCTAATAGGGAAAGCAGACAATTTCAGTGTTTCCTACACTGGGGAGGAGAACACAGTGTTACAGAAGCCCTTATAAAAGTTGATTCTCTGGATTTGTGATGTGGGGTGAGCACAGAGAGGGAGAAGTTGCCTACACTTCTTATCCATGTCTAGAGCCAGCAATCATTACTAGATACTCAGCAGTTGGAGGACTGAGGCAGACAGGTGGGCAGATTTGCTTATCCTGTCCTTTGAAAAAAAAAATGATAGTCAAAATACAAAACAATGCTCTCTCTGCGTGATTTTAAGAGTTTCTACAGCTTAGCTCATTTAATCCTCCTAACTGTATGAAGTAGTATTTATGATCTTCCTATTTTACAGATATGGAAACTAAAAAGTATTGTTGGACACATGGGCAAAGTGAAATAGGGAGTTTATGTTAACAGGTCTAATCCTATTCCCTTCTTGAATAAGACTGGTAAAATCTACAGGAAAAGATGAGTCTTTCCCCAGTCATGCATATTAGATTTCAGAAAACCCCTGTGGTAGATGAATTCATGATTGAAGCATTTTAAAATATTCATAAGGGATGTTTTATAGATTCATATCTGGTTATAACATCTTAACTATATTTTGTCCCATTAAAATTTTGTTTTAAAGCCATTTAATTAAAACCAGGCACAGAGCATAACTAAAGGCACTGTTGATTTATTTACATTTTGCATTAATGATAATACATTGTGATACAATTTCTCTTTACCAGCTGATACTTTCTAGAAGCTTTCCAGTGCTCTTCCATGCAGTTTCCAGGGGATGCTTGGAAATTCACTTCGTTTTGTTGCAGACACTAATCACAGAGAGCACTACATGTCCTGTGGCTGGTTATGAACTGGATACTGCCGCTGGCCAGCTGGTCTACTTCAGCTTTACTTTAGACCTGGGAGGGGGAGGAACCTGGATGCTTGAGACAGAAGAGGTGGCAGAGACATCTTCTAATGCAGATCGGAGCAGGGATGTCCTCATCCCCTCCCCACTAATGTTGGCGAAGTCAGTCCTTCTTATTCATTTCAGCTCCTCCCATACTCACAGACCTTAAGAGTCAAGCCCAAACCCTGAATTTCCTTTTCCTCAACTGTTCTTATATTTCTTTTAAAATAAAATCTCCACTCGGTACTTTTCTTCCAACAGCCCAATCTCTTTTTTCCCCAATAGTCCCTCACTGGTTCTCACCCATGTGAGTGCCTCCCAGCTTGTGTACTCTAGAACCAAACTGCCCTGCCATAATGAACACGTATACAGAGAGGCATGTTTGTTCCCTACAGTGCTGCTTCAAAGGGACTTAGGTGTGGGTAGGGGGAGGCAATGGGGCGTGTTGGTTAGATCCTTGACTCAGTGAGAGATGACTCGGCTGAAATCCCATTCCTCCTCACCACTGCAGGGGCAGTTTACAGAAGTTATACTCCTGCCTGGCTCAAGTCCTATTTTCCCTGCACCCTTACCTGTATGACTTTGGGCAGGTTTGTTTAAGCTCCCAATGTCTGATTGTGCCTTCTTAAAACAGGGGGAAAGATTGATTCCTAACTCATAGAGTTGATACGAGAATTAAATGAGATCAGCATTTGGATGTAAAATAGTGCCTGACACATGGCACACTCTCAATATCTGAGAATCGTTGTTATCACATGGCTTTAGGCACATTACTTAATCTCTCTTATTGTCCCCATTTTTGCCAAGGAGGGAAATTAGATGAATGGCACCTTCCTAAATACTCATTTTGAGGATTAATTAAGATAATGCTTATAAGTACCAAATGCTATTTCTGACAGACATGGTCTCAATACCCATTAGTATTTATCAATATTTCCAAAACTTTCACCCTCCCCTGGCCCCAAGGGTCTAACAGATCTTGTGTTACTTTATTTGGTGTATTTGTGTGCACATTTTTTACATTTCCAGAATCGGGGGGTTGGGGCTTTAAGATAAAGGATCGGGTTGCTTGCATGCGATGCATGTCAGGTAGGAGAGGGAGTACTTCACGGGCTTCTCAGTCACGTTAGTGCTCATGCCCTGGAAGAAGTGCAGTTTCTGAGTGCTTTTTCTTGCTGCCTTGTCAGCAGGGGCAGCTCAGCATCCAGGCAGCAACTAAATGTCAAGGTAAGGCAGCTGCTCTCCACTGGGAGTGATTTCGGACCCCATCAGGAGATAGGTAGCAATTTCTAGGCATTTTTCATTGTCATAACTGCAAGGATCTTACTATATCTAGTGGAGCTGGGGTTGCTTCTGACTATGCTGCAGTGCCCATCCCCCACAGCCAAGAATTATCTGGCCAAAAAGGTCAACAGAACTAATGTCAGGAAAACTAAAGTGAATGCTGCAGAAAGTGGGCAGTGGCTTCTCCCCATGCCGGCTGAAGCCCTGATGGCAAGCAACTCAAAGTGTGGCAAAGAATATTCTCCTTTCCTGGATTCCCAAGTTATTTTTCTCCACCTTGGGCCAGTTTAATCTCCTCCCATATTGCCCAGAGGACAGAGCAGCTTTGAATTCTCTTATCCTTATCGTGCAATCCAAGGGGGTGCCTCATCCTGAGCTGTATGCTGTGACAGATACGGGGGAAAGATAATTCTGGTCCCTACCTTAGGAAGCTTCTTTCTGATAGCTGTGCATTAGTAAGAGTTGTTCTGTTTGTCACTGACAGGGCAAGCGAACAAATATACATCCAAGCACCCCGTGAGCTTGGCTGCATGAGCGAGCTGAACAGTTGAAATAAGACTGGGAAATGAATGGATTCAAATATGAGCGCCTGGAGTTGTGTCCAGCTATCTAAGAGTTAGTGTGAATCTCTGGATGGGGGGGTTGTGTGCTTGTGTGTATGTATAAGTGTGGGTATGCACGGTTACTGTTTCTGCTGCTTTTTGTATCTTTGTGTATGTTTCTGTTTCTCTCTATGGATGTTTCCGTCTCTCTTTGTCTCTGTCTGCCTGTTGGTCTCTCCGTTTCTTCTCTTTCTTGACCACTGTCTTCATGTTGCTTTCTTTCTCCTCGTGTCTTTGTTACACTGTCAGTTTTTTTGTCTCTGTGTATCCACATCATTATTTTAGACCTAGTCTTCCTGTTAGGCTGGGAGTGTTTCTCCTGGTGACCCGAAGATAGATAATTCTTTCCTCTGGGCTCCAGTTGGAAGAATCCGGAGAAAGTCTTCTAAATAGTCCTAGGATGTCCTGATCACCATGGCTGGGATGTCCCCTGACCAAGCCAGGTCAGAGGACATCCTGGGGGTCGGATGGGCTGCTATTATTGACCGCCAGCCTAGCCAAAAACACATGGCTTGAGTCAGGAAGAACAGATCCACATAGGATGGAAGAGGAAAAGGATACTAAGTAGAGCAAAAGCACAGCTGTCCATGAGACAAGACCAACTCAAGAGAAAGAAAAATCTTAATCAAAATGTGAAAGAGTAGGATTCTGAGTTCTCTAGAACTGGCATGCAGAGTTTACGCTGAGCTCTAGTGAGCAGGGAAGGCTCAGAGGAGGACTTGGTTCTTGGTTTCAGCTTCGAAGATCAGTAAGATCTTAGATAGATGGAAGGGCATGAGCACACCTAGATAAGAGAATGGCTTCTCAGGTTGTTTTATTGGTTTGCTTGCCTTGTTACCAGCTCCTAAGAACTAAGGACTTTCTTCCTTTGTTAATAGAGCATAGAATTTGATGACCACAATCAGGCTTAGTCATTATGATTCCAGTTGTGTCTGTGCTACGCTGCTGGTGACTGTGGAGAGAGGATGCAAAGAGGTTGGGAAGTGAGGATATCCTTCCACTTCTGGCCAAGATTCTGTGTGACCTTAGGCAAACATAAACTTCTCCATTCCTCAGGTTCTCCTTCAGCCAGATACGACTAATGACGCCTGCCCTTCTTGCCTTAGGGTTTTGCTGTTAGGATCAAATGAGATTAAAAAAAAAAAAGACAGTATGCCAGTGACCATTGGGGAATATAAACCAAATTTTTTATTCAGCTTCTTTCTTAGATGACTGAAGTTTCACCTTTTAAGACAATCATTCTAGCAGACAAATATAATTTTATTTTCTCTAAAAATTATCACTTGCAAGCCCAGTTTCTTAAACAGAGAACGCTGGATAGCACCGAACCCCTGCTTTCCCTTTCCTGTGTCTGCAGCCCCTCAGCACAGATGGCAGACCCTGAACTATGCTATAATGCAGTAACTACCACCAGGGCTTTTGAGAAGTGTGGGGATTAATGGTGTGGAAGATTGGGTTTTCAATTCTTAGGTCTGTTTTCTATTTCTCTTGCTATGTAGGTATGAGCTGTTGATTCTCAGCGTTAATCTACATGTTCATCCTAACTTGCTGTTTCTTAGTAGTAAAGGCTGGAAAACCAGAAAACCAATCTGAAGGTGGTGTTTAAAATAGACTATGAGCAAGAGCTCACTAGAGAGAGGGGACTACATATGTGCTCTTCAGTGCACACATGTTTTAATGTGTGCATTAGCGCTCTCAGTTGACTTTACGAGTCTGCTGACCTGGATACCTAAGGCAGAAGACTGTGGACTTTACATGTGGGGGCTCAGAGGGCTGTAAGGATTATTTGTAGGGATTCTTAGCCTTCCTTCTTCTAACTATTGGCCAGAGGCTCTCTCAACCCAATTACCAGGAGAAGTGTGTCCTTGTCAAATCAGGTTTTGAAGTTTGCTATCAAAAAATGTTGTTTGCAAGGAAGGAGGAAAGAAGGGCGGATAGGATCAAATCAGGAGGGGAAACACGGAAGCAAACGGAGAGGGAGAGGGCAGGAGATACAGCTCTGCGTGAGGGCAGAGGGGAGCAAGTGGCGGAAGTGATCAGTAGCGTGAAGACCACAGGGACAGATAGAAGACCATGGAGAAGAGAGAAGCTCTTAGAAGGTACAAGGTTGTGGAGAAGGGGCAGAAACAGGGGCGTAGACCAGACCACTGTGGGGTCTGTATTCAGTTTTTAATCAGAGTTACTGACTCACTGACACCATTCTAGGACTTACTCGTTGTGACCTTTGCAGGTGGCAGTTTCCAGGGCTGGCCATACTGCTGGCGCAGACAGTGGCTGTCTTCTGCTGGTCCCCACAGTGCAGACAGTCCTGTTTGAGAGAAGATTTCCAAGGACAGCCCGAGCGCTTCCCACCTTGCTGCTTGCCATCCCCGTCTTTACTGAGCCTCTGTCTCTCCTTCCTTCCCCAGGTCGGTGGCCGGACTGGACAAGGAGGCAGACCTGGTGCACATGGAGGTGCGCACAGCGGACGGATGTGAGTGCCGGGAGATATGCGTGCAGGTCTCTCTCCTCCCCAGATTTGCATTTTAATGGCTTGGGAAGATGAAAAACCCTGTGCTCCATTACCGCTGTATCCATCCTTATTTCCCAGAGCGGGGGAAGAGACTTCCTGTCCTAAGAGAGACATTTCACTGAAATAAACCCTCAGGAATGAATTTTCTGGGGATTTGAGTTAACATGATGAATTTTGAGGCTCCTGTAGTAATTTCCTTGGCATCTTCAGTGTAATTCAAATAGGAAAATCTATAGCTCATTGTGGTATTTTGCATACACATGGTGAATTGTAGGGGATGCTTGCTTTAAAATATAAATCCTTTACATGGTCAAGCTTACCAGAGGAGGTAACTGGGCAATTATTTGTAGAAGTGTTTATCCATGCAGGAGATGTTTAGGGATGGCCTACTGTGTGCCAGACATTGTTCTAGTCCTTAGACATATAGCCATGAGCAAGGCTTACATCATCCATTGTCCTGGAAAACAGCGAGCTCTGAGGACAGGAGGGGTGTAGCTCACTGGGGGCAGGGCATGTGCTGACCAACTGCAAGGCTCTGGGTTCAGTCCCAGCACTGCAAGGAAAAGGCTGTGATCCAAGAGTGGAACCCGAAGATTTCAAACATATGAACCTATGACCTCCTTTGCAACACCTTGTGTGGCTGTTCAGACCTCACACAAGAATTTGACTGAAAAAAACATCATTTTGCACCAATTTAAACATTCAGCTCTGCCCAGAATTGATCATATTTGCAGTCTCTTTGCTACAAAAGGAAAAGGAAAATCAACAGAAGCAACATTTGAAAGTGTAATTAGCATCTCCTAGATTGGACATAGAGCCAAATAATAGGAGTGGCCTAGAAGTACAGCATCACAAGGCCCTGCCTGTGAGTGTGGGGCGGGGTCCTGAGCTCTGCCACCCTCCGGCAATGAGACCAGGAGCAGAACTCTAATCTCGAACTTCCTCTGTGATCTGAAAATGCTCTCCTTGCCCTCATCACCTCACAAGGGTCTGTTCTAACCGTGCAAGTGAGCTGTTACAGAAATGACGACATGTACGACTCTTATAAGGAGCTTCTGTTTTGACCTGGCTCTTGGAGTTGCGATGTCATTCAGAATACATTATGTAAAACTGCACGTGCTTTCTGCAGAAGAAATCTGTTTGAGGCTAACCACAAATGCATGCCAGAAGCACACACTTTGAGGAGTATGTTTTATTCACTTTAGTTTTAGTTTAAAAAGAGTTAGAAGGCCACCAGCATTTGTTACTGTATGTCTGTAACTCTACCTGTCTCCCTCCCTCCTACCCTTCCCTTCCTTTTCCTTGCTTTCCCTCTCTTCCTCCCACCTCCTTCTCTTCCTCTCTCTCTCCCTTCCTTCCTTCCTTCCTCCCTTCCTTCTTTTCTTCCCTCTCTCTCTCATTTATCCCCTGACTAAGTTTAATCTCTCAGGCAGGCAGGTGTGACACACACTTTTTTCAAATTTATTTTTTAACAGAAGGGCTATTTGAGATTTAAGAAGATAATGTCACATATCTGAAGTCACTGATCATGAAGATGGTAAATTGTGGTATCTAACTTCTGGCTGCTGAGAAGGAAACTAGGAGGATGAGGGAGCTGTCAGGATTTGGAGGAGCTGAGCAGGACAGCTGGAGAAGAGCAGAGAACTGGCCTTAGAAAATGAATCATAGCCACCATGAGTTGGCTTCATTTTCTACATCAGGGTTTTAAAGCCATACATGTGATGTATGGTGGTCACGATAGTGCAGAGTTCAGAAACTTCATAGGATGGCCTGACATCCTGCACAGTGTAGAGAAGCCTTCTCTAAACCTCTCAGGTTCCAGGAGGCTTAAAATATATCCTCGCCTACTATGGGCAGCCTATTTGTTTGTTTATTTGTTTGTTCTTAGTTAAAGCAATTTCTTACATTAAATTTAAATTTATTTTCTGAAAGTTCAAGAATTCTACTCAAAGTTGGCATAAGGCCTATGATGCAGGGCAGCTGTGAAATTTTATGAGATTAAAAATGCAAAACGCATAGAATACTCCCTGGTCTATTTTCAGAATTCAAGAATTGAAAACAAACAAACAAACAAACAGAAATATAACAGGAATAAATATGTGTTCTACTTAGGTTGAGGGATAGTGTATATTATTTCTGTTACATTCTCTAGGTTTTTAAAATCTGTTTTTCAGTATTTAGAATATTCCTGTAACCTACCGAATTGGTCGTAACCCAGCTTTATTTGGAAAGTGCATACAGAGAAACTGCATTATTGGAGGGGTATTTTATTTTACGAACCCCGGTCAAATGCACAAGATCCCTTTCTTTGATATACATAGTGATCACTTCCTTATACCCAAGATCCCAGACATGCATAACATCGCTAACCTTTGATGGGCATAGAAAGGTACACTGTATAGTATGTATTCATCTCTTTTTTCTGACATGGTAGCTTAAATTCAAATTTGCCTAAATTCACACAGCTACTTAGTGATAGGGAAAAAATAGGGCAAAAGCTTCTTAACAAACTAGGAATAAAAAGGAACTTCTCCTGATAAAGGACATCTACAAAATCTATGATAAACTTCATAATTCACGATGAAGTACTGAGAGCAGGAAGAGGACAGAGGCAGTCACCCTTACCACTCCTGTCCTCATCATGCTTAAAGTCTAGACACTGCACTAAAGCAAGAAAAATGGAATAGAATTGATATAGATTGCCAAAGAAAAATAAAATGTGTTTTCATTGACATGATCATCCATGGAGAAAATCCATGGAGTTTACACACACACACACACACACACACACACACACACACACACACATACAAACTCCTAGAACTAATAAAAGAGGTGAGCACCGTGGCAGCATATATAACAAAATCAATAGAGAGAGGGTATCATTTTCAATAAATGGTGTTGGAACAATCAGGGAAAAATTAACTTCAACCTATAAATCAGAGCTTATTTAAATTAAACTCAAAATAGATCATAGATCTAAATGTAACACATAAAATGTTTAAAATTTTAGAAGAAAACATAAGAGAAAATCTTCATGACCTTAGATTGACAAAGAGATCATTATAGATACAACACTAACAATAAAATAGATAAAATAAAAAAGGAGACATTGTGCTTCATCAAAAATTTAAAAATACTATTTGCTCTTAAAAATTACCCATTAAAACATTGGAAGCAAATATTTCAGATGGTATACCCATCAAAGAACTGGGAGCCAGAACATATAAAAAACTCTCAAAAAATGTTTTAGAAATGGGGAAAAGTTTGAACAGATCATTTGGCAAAGAAGATATAGGATGACAGATAATGGCATAAAACACTGCTCAACATCATTAGGCATGGGGAACGTAAATTAAAACCATGTGCTATATCACTACATACCAATCAGAATCATTGAAGTAAACAAAACCGACAGCACCAAGAGTTGACAAGGATATGAAACAAATAAAACTCTCATTGTTGATGGGAATGCAAAATGGTAAAAAATGCAAAATGGAATATAATTTGGTAATTTCTCATAACTTTACTCACACTGTGTGCTTTGTCACTCCCACTCCTACATGTTTATCCTTGAGAAATGAAATTTTATTTTCCCAAGGAAAGCTTGTATGCAGTTATCTGTAACAAATGTATTAATGATCACCAAAAACTGGAAACAGCCTAATTATCCTTTAGTGATGAATTGATTAACAAGCTATCGTACATCTATAAACTGTAATACTATTCAGTAGTATTGATATTTGCAACAACACAGACAAATTTCAAAGGCATTATGCTTAGTAAAATAATCCAATCTCAAAAGCTTACATGTTGTATAATTCCATTAATATGATTTTATAGGAAAGACAGTCTGTAGAGATGAAGAATGTATTAACGGTTCCCAGGGTGGGGAATTATTTGAAAGAATTTATTTGAACACGACGCCACTGTTCTGTAAATCTGATTGTGGTGGTGTTCATAGAAATCGATATATTTGTTCAAACACATAGAAATATATGCCAAAAAATTCACTGTGTATATATTTGGAAACATTAATTCTATATTAAAAATAATACTAAAGTTAAATTCTATAGCGAAAAAAACCTAGAAGGTAGAATTCCTGGTTTCTAATTCTATAGCACATCCTACACCTTCTCATTCATTCATTCATTCATTCATTCACTCATACACCTAGATCTTCTCTTATCTAGTCCGTATTTATTTAAAATCTGTGGGGGGGGCACTGAAGGGATGTGCAGGTGAATGTGATGGCATCCCTGTCATCCAGGAGCTTGTCATTTTGCTGGGAGATAGGTATTCAAATGCTTTACACTCAATTCAACAAGGACTTTAATGAAGGTGAGCATATATTATACTGGATCATAAAGAAGACTGTGACTAATAACCTGAATAAATTGGGGGGAGCATCTCCACAAGAAGAAATGTTTGATTTGGTGCTTAAAGGTTTAGTAGGAATTTATAAGGGCATTTTGGATAGAGAGAAGAAACTTGCGAGTTCCCAGAATCAGAAACGGTAGTGTGTGCAAAGCTTTGGGCTATACGCTGGGACAGAGTGAAGAGAGACAGAGCTGTTGGAGGGGCTGCAGAGGACCTACGCAGGGCCTTATGGGTGCTTCCTGAGCCATAGTCCGTGCCGTACCCCACACAGTGCATCCACATTTCTGCCTGTTCATAATGATAAAACTTCATGATTCAACTATTATTTCCTTAGCTGCACCTCAGATATGGATTCTAGCAGACAGTCGCCGGTCAGTTTAAGATACTTCCTACTTGTCTCTTCTATTTGTCTGTGTTATATTTGGAATACAGCAGATGAAAAGCCAGCCCCCACCCTAGCCCACTGAGAACTCAGCCTCCAACTCTGGAACACAGGCAGCTTCTCTGTGTCTCCCTCGCCCTCCTCCCATCCTGTCCAACTTCCTCATAATTCCAGAGGATGCTGAGACGGGAAGGAAGCTGCTTGTCATGTGTCCTCCTGTGAGCGTGGCAGTGGCACAGAGCAGAGCATGGTATCAGCAAGCCCTGAGGTCTGCAGCACCCTGCCCTGGTGTCTCGTGGACTATGTCACAGCTAGATAGGCTTATCCAGCAGCCCAGCCCCGTGTCCAGATCTTTTCTTGCTGGGACCATGTTGAACCTGCTGACTCTGCCTACACTACCTGCCAAAGTGGAGAGGAAGGCCTGGGGAGAGTACTGACACGAGTAGATTCTCCAAGCCCTGGTGGAAGCTTTCTTGACCCACCACCTCAGGAGTGACACTTACAATCAGTTTATCCTTTAGAGGTGTGGGGAGAGGTGATCTTTTAGATATTTACGGGCAGGCAGACTGGGAGAATAGAAACCTAAATTCTAATTTTAGTTTTTCCACTGAAAGGCTGTACAGTTCAGGGAAGCAACTAAACCTGTCCAGATTCCTTTTCCCTCCTCGTAAATTGAAACAGATTAATGATTCATTCATTCATTTATTCATGGAATAGAAGCAAGATATTCTCACAAAGAGACAATTAAATGTTGTTCTATTGGTTCCCAGAACAAGCTAGGGATACTGGCATCCATACAAATATCAATATAGAAAATATCAATATGGAAGTTTCTTCTATATTTTTTCATCCACTCATATTTCACTCCACCACAGTACAATGCTTTTTTAGCTATAGAAAACAAGTGGTTCTCAGACCAAGTATTATAATCACCTGAGGAACTTGTACACACACACACACACACACACACACACACACACACCACAAATAGATGAATGAAGAAGCTATAGGGATAGGTCCTGAAAATTATCCCCTTGTAAAAAATTGTCCTGGTGAGTCAGAAGTGCTGGTAGCATTGAGAACCACTGCGCTGGATCTGAGCTTCTCTGATTTGAACATGCTCCTGCTCCATCTGGAGAGCTCGTGAGAACGTGGGTCCCTATTTCTGACAAACTCTTGGGTGCTGTGTCTGGTCCAGGGACTCCACTCTGATCATCACCGTAGGGGACACACTGATGATCAGGACACGGTCCTATCATAGTAGCCCACAGGTGGATGGGATAACAGATCACTGCTGCCACATAATGTGCTAAGGGTCATAGAGACTTTGACCTAAGTCTCAGGGACAATGTGCTGTGAAGCTAAAAGGAGAGGTTGTTCACCTGCTGAGGAGCAAATGAAGGCTACACAGGAAAGACCATGGCTAAGCTGTAGCTGGTAGGACCAGTACGGTTCTTCCAAGGGGATGGTAGAGAGTGAGAGTGGGAGAATTATGCTAGTGCCGTGGTGGCCAATACAGTGGCTGTATGGTCAGCGTAGATAAGGAGTCCTTGACAGGTGCTGTCCAAACTGATGTGTGCTTTATGTGAAAAATAGGCACCAAGTTTCGCAGACCTACTATGAATAAAAGAATGAAAAATAGCTCCTTAAGAATTCTGATATGATACATGATGAAATGGTTATGTTGTGGCATATAGAGGGTGAAGCCAACCACAGTAAAATGAATTTCACTCTTGTATTTACTTTTTAAATACGGCTACTGGAAAATTTAGAGGGTTACTTGTTGCTCGCATTGTATGTCTTTTGGACGACAGTACTCGAGATAGAAAGAATCTGCTGAGGGGCAGGACAGTTGTGTGTTGTGACGTTGACAACTGTGTCTCTAAGCCCAGCTCCCACTGTGCTGGAGCAAACCCAGCAAGAGCGGATGCCCGTCCTTGATTAGACACTGGAATCTCTACTCTGTCCTAGTCCTGGTCCTCCTCTTTGGGAGCGAGACTGCCAGATGAAGCTAAAAGCATTGAATTATCTCTTGCCCTGGCAGGATTTCAACAGGTGAAAGCCAGTCAGTGTGGTTAACAATGGTATAAATCTGCTTCTGCCATGAGATTCAGGATTTAAATGCTTTTTCTCCCATTCTTTTTTGGGAAATCATTTTTCTCTGAATGTCCCCTATACATTATCATTTTTTTTCTCTCTGACACATATTTACCTGGGCACTGAAAAACACATAGATGCATGTGCGCGCACACACACACACACGCGCGCGCACGCACACACACACCCCCCGCATCCAAAAGGCGATTGAACACCAGGAGAAAGAGCACTAGCTTGGTAATATGAATTGAGTCGCAAAATTAAACTTACTTAAAAGCTGTTTGACCGTGGACAAATGTTTTAGCCTTTCTGCGATCCATCATCTAGAAATACTGACATCATCTGAAAATACTGACAAATATAAGAAGTATTTTCATAATTTTTTACCGGTTTTCTAATAAAGAACTTACTATAGCATATGATGGACAGCAAGACAGATTTCAGTTTAATAAGCAAAAGAGTAACAATTAAGAGTTCCCCAAAATGACATAGGCTGCCTTGTGATGTAATGAGCTCTTCCTCACTGGAAATTTGTAAGCACAGCTGGATGAGTGTCTTATTGAGGCACTGAGGTGGTAAGTTAATCTGGATGTAGACGCAAAGTTTTTAAACATCTAGACACTGCTGAGATTCCTAGAATCACAGCCCATAGTACATATGCCAGTTCTTTGTCTCTGTGTCGTCATCGGCCTTCCTTCGCCAGTCACTGCACTTACTCCATCAAGGCAAAGCCTAAGGCTTCTTGGGGCACACTCCAAGAGGACAGAAGTAATCAATGCGCCAGGTGCACAAGGTGCGACTGTTAGCCCTGCAGACCACACTCCAGGCTCTAGAAACATAGATTATTGACTCCTAAAGGACTGGGATTATTGATTAGTTCAGTGATTTTTGAAGTGCGTCACTCCGAGCTCTAGCACCTGTCTAAGAGCTCAGAGGCCAAAACGAAGATGCAGCGAAGCAAACTCAGTGGAACTATAGACTGCTTGCTTTCCATCCAGTTAGAGGAGATGCACCAGACTCTTTGTGTATGCAACTGTCTTTCATAAAAAGATTGCAAAGCATTTTTAAAGTTGGAATGGATAATGCCTCTTCAAGATGCATAATTTCCCAAAAGGCATCAACATGGATAACAACATACCTGTTGTCACATAATCAGCTGGTGACAGCGACTGAATTAGAATGTGGGTTCTGTTAATTCTCAGCCTGCTTTTCCTTCCATGTTTCATGTATATAATGGTTAAGATTACAGGTTCTGATGCCACATTACCCGGGTTAAAATCCCAGCTCAGTCACTTCCTAGAACTACAGGAAACTACTCAATGGTTTTGTGCCTTCATCTCCTCTATAACATGGGGATGATAATTATAACTCCTTACTGGGTGGTTGTGGGAATGTAACAAGTCAGTGCATGTAGTTCCTGGAATGCTAGCCCACACAGTTTGAGCATTTGAAAATATTACTTTTGTCCTTGTCTTGATGCTTCTCTGCCTCCTCATCCTTCTCCACCTCCTCCTCCCCATCATATAGTTGTATTTTAAGGGTCAGATTATTTGTCAGGCGGAGTAGAAAAAGCCTTGACTAGTTTCAAGACTCCTAAGGTTTTCAGTGTTTTCATGATTTCTAAATACCTACAAACTTGATAGATTGTTCCCTGTGCCTTAAAAACACAGAGAATGTTAAAATTCTCCTATAAGATAATAAAAATTTCACAAAACTTTAAGTGCATAAGCCCAATGAAAGGAAACTCCCATTTTTCTTTTGCTGATTTTGTTTGCTTTTAGTGTCCACTGTGCCTCAGGGGCTGCACAAGGCATTTGCACCAGTACCACTTCCTTGGCTCACTCTGTATGTGTGGGTGGCTTAGCCTTACTTCCTGGTCAAGCAAAAGGAGGCTTAAGAAGCTAAACTTTTCAGAGGTCCCTTGAATCTGCTTATTTTTACATATTTGCATTTGGGAGTTAATGCTGTTATTGAAAATAAACAGCTCCTGGGTATTTCTCTAAGAACAGGCCTGAAGAGCTGAATTTGCTTTTTGTTCACAATTTTAATTCATTTTTGCAATTCCTGACAATGTGTATATTACCCAAAGGGATAGAAGTTAAACAAATCATGGAAAGTTGTTTTCTCTGGGGTGGCAAAAGGAAAGATGTCTAGGAAGTTTGCATATTTAGTAATCTCAAAGGCAAAACATAATCACAAGTCACTATATAATTCAGCATGACAAAAATGTATAGGCTTTTAATGTAATTCAATTCAGTTTAACTAGCATTTACTGGGACTTTCTATAAAGTCAGCCCAAGGAGAGAAAAGGATGACTAAGATTTTATTACTACTGGTAAGAATGTAACCTTTTTTAAAGGATTAACAAAGCCCAAACTGGCATTTATGGTGAAATTTTGTTGATGGGGGTGAGAAGCTTGCCTTGCTCCATGGCAAAAGTTAGAAACTGCTTGCCTAAGCCCTACAAAACTCCTGGCAGGAATGCCAGCCCTTAGGAGGAAATGAAGGTAGAGGCTGTTAGATTGTCTTGGTCTCTCTGTCCGCATTCTCCAGTTCTTTGAGTATCTTCTCTCCAGCCTGAATCCCAAGGCGTGTTCATTTGTGCCTTGGCAGGAGTGTCTGAGGCCTGTAGATTCTCTATTCAATGTG
This sequence comes from Erethizon dorsatum, assembly GCA_028451465.1. Taxonomy (NCBI): domain Eukaryota; kingdom Metazoa; phylum Chordata; class Mammalia; order Rodentia; family Erethizontidae; genus Erethizon; species Erethizon dorsatum. Next base: position 89,937,456 of record CM051822.1, read on the forward strand.
ACCCAAAGGAAAAGGAGTGAATCAGCCCATCTGAAGCAGCCTTTCTAGCCCTATGAGACCCTTGATCTGACACGTGGAGGGTGAGGAGGCCTGGAGACTGGAGTCATGGGAAATGTGACCACTTTCCCTAAACATCGTGCTACAATAAATCTACTTTGAAGCAGGGCCTGATATTTTCAAAGTTAAGAGGCAGGTACCTCTCTTCATGGTGCAGGGAACAAAGACTTCAACTTTTAGTTTTTGTGAGAGCAGCAGGCATCACATCAGCTCTTATAAATACATTATTGGGAAGACTTTTTACATTTAGAAATATGTTAATCATAAGGATTAACCATTTAATAAATCGCTCTCTGGTTTCTCCACAAGGGACGTCTCAATGAGATCTACAGTGCGGTCCTTCCAGTGTTTTATATGAGAATGTTTCAAAGGTTAGGATAGAAAATAGAATTTTAAGAAGAAATGTGATGCAAAATGCATCCTTTTGCGTGTGCTAATGCAGTGTGTTCCACGCACTTTGCCTGGGTAAAGGTCCACGTGCAGTTTTCACTCCCCTTTTCCCAGAATTCCTTTCTCACCTAGCACTTTCCCATCCAGGCTACCTCAATGGTGGCCTCTTCCTTGAAGACCTTCTTGAGTTTTCCAGCTCACACATGCTTTTTTCCTATCTGAACACCTGAGGTGCTTAAACAAAGTAAACAATGATACTGTATAAACTCAGAATAAGACTTTACTATGGCTCTTGCAATGTGAGCTTTTGGTTCCTGACAATAAAACAGAGTATTTCCTGTTATAAATTGAATATATGAAGGGATGCTGAGAGTCACATTTCCTTCCCTCTCTTTTCATACTCAAAAAATAGCTAACATACACCGATCTTTTAAAATATATTCAACAATGTGCTAAGCATTTTTCATGCATAATCTTATTTAATTCTGGCAACAGTCCTCAGAAGCACAGAGTTAGCTGTCTACACCTCACAGATGAGAAACTGTGCTGCCTCTCTGCCACAGGCAGTGAATGAAAAAAAAAACAGATTTTGAACTCGGAACTTTCTAGCTTCAGAGGCCTTGCTCTCAAACACCACAATACGCTCAAAAGATCTGGATCGTTTGATTTTATCTGGTATCAGACAAATACACTTGTTGGAAGCATATTTGGAGATTTCAAGTTATATGAGAAATATCTTTTGGGTCTCATCGTAGAATCTCTGAAACCGTATCCGGCCTCATTTGGAGAAAATGTTTGAATTTCCTGTTTGAGATCTTTTATGAACGTGGCACTTGAGCCAAATAGTGTTCGCTATTCAACTTGATGCCCGTTATTCCCCCGTGACCCTGAGCCACTCCTGGTTGGTGGCCAGGCCTGCCTGATACACACACACACACACACACACACACACACACACACACACACACACGGGGTCTCATCAGACAGTGGGTGCTAAAGCAGTTATTATCATACCTCTCTATTTTGAAAAATAAAAGCATTTGAAACTTCCAATCTATGACTCTAGCTAAAGACTGCAAAGCCCTTGAATTTTAAGTGGATTTCAAAAATCTCATTTTAGTGCTGCTGCCCTGCAAAATTGGATCTTCCATTCTGTGCTGGGCAGTGGCAAGCGGAGAGAGAGCCAAGAAGTAGGATGAGTTTGGCACAGTGTCTCACTTGCCAGGGGCCGAGGTTCAGGTAGGTTTTGATTTTGTTTGGGACGGCCTTGAATGCTCTTGATTCCTTTTTTCAAAGTGTCCAAATGAGAGAGTGAATAGTAGATAGCCAAGGGAAAATGAGTCCGTGTGAAGGATAAAGCAGGTTTCCTCTGTGTGTGTCTTTCATTACCTGTGTAAGGAACTTTCTAGACCCTGGCTGACCTGAAGGACCCAGATTGTCATATCAGCACTTGAGTATTCTTCTTCAGGTTTTCACTGTGTTTTGGTGCTTGATTCTAAGAGTAAATTAATACGGCTCTGCAGGTCTGAGAACATCCTTGGTGGACAAGCAGTGGCTCCAAAGCATGGCCTGGGCTCCCTGTCATCCCCTTGCTTCTCAGCCAGAAGTGGAAGCCAGGCCGTTGTTCATTCCTCCTTGAACACAGACAAACAGGAAGGGACATACAAGTCATCCTTGGAGAATGTTGGGCAGGCTGGCCTCACTCAAGGTCAGGGATGGGGCAAAAAAAGGTCTATGTTTTCCCTGGGGAGTACCCTGGAATCAAAGTAGAGAGCAGAGATCAGAAACAAGGGGCTCTGGGTCTCATTTGGACTACAGGCTTGTTTGTTTGCCCTCACAGAGTTGGCCTGCACCATATTTAAAATTTAAATTAGCTGTCAATTTTTAAAAATCAGAACATTTTGCATTAAGAAAATAGAAATGTTTAGCTTTACTCAGAAAAGCAGAAGGTCTTCTTCCTGCATGTGAGCGATGAACTGGAGCTGAGTAGGCACTCTGCCACCCAGAGCCAAGGGTTTTCCTTTTGTGGTGGTGGCAGTGCCTGCTGCTCCTCAGCCATCCAACCCAGACCACACACCAGCCGTCCCCAGTAGACCCACCCAGCTCAGCTCATGCTTATGCGTAATTTTTCCGGTACCTTAGCTGTTGGAGTTTATAAGACTGGCTGTCAAAGGCCTTCTTATTCCATAGAAAGGTGTTTAGGCCTTGAGGAGGTTGCTCAAAACCGTCTGTGGTTCTGACACCTGGAGGAACTAGATGAGCCTTAGGTTTTAGAGGTGCCTGGCTGTTTGCCTCCTGTCCATCGAGTTTCCAAACTAAATCTATATGAACTCTGTTCATGAAGTGGGTGCAATGGGCAGTGCAGATGAGAAGTCGAATCCCAGGCAAGTGGCACAGAAGAGGAGACCTGGAAATCCCTCAGGATTTCCAGCACAGGAACCACACTGTAGGGGATTTAGAAGGAAAAAAGAGAAGGGGCCTGAGCTCCTGGGCAGGTACTAGGGCTGCTGGTGCAGGGAATGAGAGCAATGTTAGCTGTATTAGGATCATGGTCACCAGTGCAAATAGACCAAAGCTCCCTTATGAATGGTCCAGGAGGGCAAACGCACAGCACATAAGGAATTCGTTTCCAATCAACATAGATTTGTTTTTAAAATTAGCATCATGTTGATAAGTCAGTGTGCATAATAGCTAGCTATATAAACTTGCACAACCCCTTCTTAGACAGCAGGTCCTCTCAGAATAAAAAACCTCTCTGTCTCCTTCATTGCTGTATTCCTAGCACCCAAACGATACCTGTTACATAATGTGTGCACAATAAATGATTATTGACTCAATTAATCAATTAATTAGTTAAAGATAAAGAGAAATAATTTAAACCACTCTTTTTAAAAACTCAGTCTAAAGTTTTGCTCATTTAAACCTATGGCCTTTATTTATCTCTGTTTGCCACCCCTCCATGGTAGCCATATGCTCTACACAGGGTAGCTATTCTGTTAGATTGATCCATGGAATAATGCATGTGGTTCTGGATTATAAAGATTTTTCCACTTTAATTTCAAAGGGTTCAGACTCACCTGTAGTTTTTCTGAAGGATCAAATCGCTGAGGGGTTGTTTCTGTGGTTGGAGTCAGAAAGGCTTTCAGAGTCAATAGTTTACCGCTCTGCTTCTGCCGCTGCCAGAACCTTTTTTGGGCCGCTCCAGACGTGGGAGCTGGTCAGCTATTGAGGCCTTTGGAAGATTTCACAAATAATAATACATGCTTTATAAGTTTTATGTAAGTCATAAGTGAATGCTTTTGTGTTGTAACAATAATAAAGGTGCACATAATGTAAAAATGATTCAATTCTGTCTGCTTCCTTAAATCCATTTCTTTTTTCAAAAGTGATCATTGGTAATTTTTATAGGTACCATATAAAACTTTTTCTATGTAGTTGTTACACAATCCTGTGTATTTATGAAGACAGGATTCTTTAAAAACATAAATTGGTGGGCTGGTGAGATGGCTCAGCGGTGTACGCGCCTGCCTAGCAAGCGCGAGGGCCCGAGTTTGACTCCCAGAACCCACATACGAAAAAAGGGCCGGTAATATCGCTCAGTGGCATGGGCGCCTGCTGGTGCGTGAGGTCCTGAGGTCGACCCCCAGCACCCACAAAAAAAAAAAAAAAAAACATGAATTGGTGGGGCCGGTGATACAGCTCAGTGGCATAAGTGCCTGCCTGGCAAGCGCGAGTTCCTGAGTTCGACTCCCGGTACCCACATATAAAAAAAAAAAAAAAACATAAATTGGATTATACTATAGGTAATGCTAAATAATTTTTCAAAAAGTGGCAGAGCCTTGCATCTTGGAGAAATGCATCTCGACACATACGTATCTCTGTAATCTTTTAATTACAGCATGGTACTCTGCCATATGTATGTATCTTAGCTTATTTAAGTGTTCTGTAATCCATGGACAGTTAGCTTGCTTTCAGTTTTTCACTGCTATGAATAATGCTACAATGAACATTTTTGCCCTTCTTCTTCGTGAAAATATACAAGTCTTTCTGTAAAAAACATGCCCTGAATTACGATTGCTGTTGTAAAATATGTGCATGTAAAATTCTGATAGCTACTTCAAATTTGTTCTTCCAAAAAGCTAAACCAATTTACTCTTTTGCCAGTAGGACAGGAGATTAACTCTTTCACCACTCCCTTGCCTAAACTAGGTATTACCATGTTTTTGCAATGCTTTTGAGTTTTGTGCACAAGAAAGTAAAATCCCATTGTATTTCTTTTTTTTAAATTTTTTTTATTTTATGGAAGAAAGGTAAAACAAAATTTCATAACAATAATAGAATAACAATAGTTAATATATTACATGGTGTTATCTTTAAGGTAATATCCTTGATTCCCCATTAAGTAGAGCTTAGTGCACCAGCTGATGGCCTTTCGTTTCCCATTCCCTCTGTGTCTAAATGCCACTCTGTCCTCCTTTTTCAGATGCTCACTACCTCACCTGCAGGATCCAGGAGTGTGCCGAGACAACTCGGAGTGGCCCCTTTGCCCGCTCCATTGACGTCAGCTCCCTGGTTGTCCAGGATGAATATATCTTCATTCAGGTGAGTGCAGAAAGAGCAGACAATGGGAGGAAGAGGAAGAGGATTGTTGCCTCCTGGGAAAGTGAGGAAAGCTTTCCCCAGGCTGTGCAGGTGCAGAGCTAGGACATCGTCCCTCTTTCTTTCACAACGGGGTAGCCCAGCCTCCTGCTGCAGGCTGGAGGTGTTATAAGCCAGTGTACCTTCCAGTGTTCAGTGGCCCTTGGATTCTTCCATCTGATTGCGCTTTCTGAAAACAGAGCTGTCTCCACATAATTAGGTCTTGGGCTGGGGTTTGAGGTTATTCAAAGTCAAGTGTCTAATAGTCTTCGACTTTAAGTAATTTGTTAAAGCCACATTCTATTTTGGTCCAAAGTGACTTGTCTAACTTGGAATTGAAAATCCCCACTAAATTAAGAATCTCTAGGGTTTTCATTCTGGAAAAGTGAAGGACTCATGAAATCTTCCCCTCTTTCCAGTGCTGGCCTAACCCTCAAGTGTGCAAGCCACAAATCCTTTCCTTCCAGAACTCTGACTCTTAGCGAAAAAGTGGTGGAATTTAACATTTTTAGGCAGCAAAGGGTGCATCCTTTGAGGTTTTGAGTTTTGTGGCTTCTAATAGGTATGGGGAGGAGGCACAAAATAGAGCAAAAAGTAGGGGAAAAGAAAAGGTGACTCTCGGATAAGGGCCTGACACCACATGTGTGTGTGCACGCATGTGCATGTGCATGGGTAACAAATCCAACTTCGCATTTGATGAAAACCTTGAGTTTCTCCTCTCTGCTTTTCCAGCATTCTACTCTCGGTTGTTTTGCAAACTGTTTCCCACAGGGAAGTTGACCCTAGACACCTCTCTGAGTTTGCTCAGACCCATGTACATGCTTGGCCTCTGCCATGTACATGCTTGGCCTTTCAGTGTGGATCAATCCCTTGTGCTCTGTGAGACTGTATATCAACACCCCAGCTCTGTGTTCCTCACCTTCCTGTGCACATTTGTAGCTTTAGGGTCTACATCTGCACCATTCCTCTAGCACACAGGCCTTTAGGAGCCATTGCTTACTAAACCAGAATAGATTTGTCTCCTTTCCAAATTCCACTGTACACTGTCTGAGGATAGAGACAGTATTTTGTACTTACATTCTGCTCCCTCACACCTGATCTTTGCAAATCAGGGTGTTTAATGAACACTTTCATGTTTGTGGGTTTGGGTGTGGTGTGTAGCAGTTGTAGTTCTTTCTACAACTCAGTTGCATGGATTTTTTTTTCTTTTTTTGCAGTACTGGGGATTGAACTCAGAGCCTTCTCACTGAGCTACATCCCCAGCCCATCATCATCATCATCATCATCATCATCATCTTCATCATCTTCATCATTACTTGAGATGGGGTCTCACTAAATCACTGAATTACACAGGGTGGGTTTGAAATTAGGATCCTCCTGTCTCAGCCTTTCAGAATGTTGGGATTACCTGCGTATGCCACCATGCTTGGTATTTAAATGGATTTTTGAAGTCAATGAAAATACAGGAAAAGTAGCCAGCTACTCAAAAACCAAATTGAAAGATGGAGTAAAAGAGAAAATCTCTGAAACTTAAAAAAAATTCCATTTCAGTTTGATTTAAAGCCAGAAGCTCAGGGTTGTTTCTCTAAGTCTTAGTAGGTCAGTGTCACTCTCATGATCTCATTCACAGGTATTTATTGAGCATACACTGCAAAATACACGATACTAGTCCCTGCTCTTGGTGTTTCCAAGATCTCTGTCCTTGGCCTGCTTCTCTCTGCATCCACACTCACCACCTTAGCAATCTCTCGGCTTTGAGCATCACCTCCATGTTCTGATGACTGTCATGTCCATCAGCTGTGACCTGTACCATGTCCTGAAGACACATGGATATGGGAGATATCTCAACATCCCAGCGTGGATGTGCCACGGGACAAAACAAAATTGATAGGTTCCTCTCGGCCCTGACACAATTGGTGACGTGTCCTCAAAGTAGAAGGGTGAAGGTCGGTCTATGTTGCCAAACTGGATGAATCCGGCCTCTGCTAAAATCACCCATAACTACTTCTCAGGCGATTCTTTTTCATACGATTCCTCCCCCTTCTTAGAATCCCCAGCCACTGCTCTTTTCTCTTTCTCTTTACTGAAGTGTTTTTACAAGCAGAAGCTCAGAGATGATTTATGAATTTACTGGTCTGATTACCCTTTCCTTAATGCTAATGTTGTACGTAATGATGAACCGTGACAGATTTGTCTCTTGGAGACATGACTTAAAACTTGAAATGACCACATTTTTTCCTTGTGTTACATAAAGTTTTCTGCAACTCTGCAGGTGGATAACCAGATTTTTAAAATTCTGAAACATTTCCTTTCATATTATAGTAGAAGAAGTATTTTTTTAAAAATCAGCACCACATTTTTTCATTTGCAAGAGATATGAAGTTTCACCATTCAGTAAAGTTTTATTCATTGCCTAGGCCTCTGTTCTGCATGCTGGGGTTAAGGTAATGAACACAACGAAGTTCCTGCCTTACTGGCACTAATTTGAGTGGGAGGAAGGGAAAAGATATGTATTGGTATATACTCCCGATGGCTAATAAGAATGTAGAGTCTTACAGCCAGTATTTTTCAGACTGTGGTTTGCCATACTTAGTTGTGTGACTTTGAATTTTGCTTCATCTGACCTATTTGTAAAAAGAATATAATTGTAACATCTACCTCATGGATTGCTGGGAGGATCACATTCGTTAATTATACTTGTAAAATGCTGACACAGGGGCTGGTGATATAGCTCAGCGGCATAAGCGCTTGCCTGGCAAGCGCAAGGTCCCGAGTTCGATTCCTGGTACCCACATTAAAAAAAAATGCCGACACAATGCCTGGAACCTAGTGGTATATGAATGTTCGCTGTCTCTCTGTCTTGCACTATCATCCGTTTACATATCTGCAAAATATACTAGATTATGACAAGTGCTATGGATAGAAATGATTGTGAATGTTGGAGGTGGGAAGGTGTTGCCGTTTTGTTTAGGATCACCTGGAAAGGCCTCCTTGAGCGGTGGCAGAAGGCCACCCAGTAAGCAGGGAATGTAGAACCAGGGGTGTTGGGCCCTGGCCCTGATGCACTCTGATGTGGGGTGCGCAGTTAGGGATTTCAGGCTGGGTGCATGAGCAGAGGTGGTGGGGAGGTCCCGGCTGAGTATGGAAACAGGAAGATTGTCAGCATATTGATGATATTTTGAAATCACAAAATGGAAATCATCAAGGCAGTAAGTATAAATACAAAAAAGAAATAATTCAAACACTGGGCCAAAGGGCACTCTGGTATTCACAGTTCGGGGAGATGAGAAGGAACCGGCCAATGGGGCCCTGACTGGAGCTGAGGGACGAGGTCAGAACAGTGGTAGGACGCAGAATCCACTGGGCCCCTTGTGGGCTGTTTCAAGGGCTTCAGTTTTTACTATTAAGGAGATAAGAAACAAATGGGTTAACAATGTCCAGAGTAATGCAAAAGGCCATTAACTTGAAAATAAACATTTGCAACTATCAATTGGTCATGATTGACATTAAGTAAAGGAATGGCAGTAGGTTGCAGGGTACACATAGCACAGGTACAAACATAAATTGGTTAGCCACCTGTATTTAAGCAGCCCTTTCCTTCTCGAAGGTGAATTTGACCATTTGCACTGGTAAATAAAACACATGTGCCTTAGTAATAACAGTGTAGGCTTAGAGTTTAATTGCGAGTACTTTTTCTTAGCTCTCATTATATGATCTGTTTTTCTTGCCTTCTGATGTGTTACTTTGGTAATCTTTAATATTTGTATTTTAGTTCTTCTTATCTTTATGAGTATAACTTTCTGTAACACACATCTTCTACTTTTGGATTATATCCATGCATACCCTCTTATGAGCAATTATAAAATTAATGTATGTCCATGCATTTCAGTTTCTTCTCATCTCTCAACTTCTTCTGCCATGCAGCTTTGCTTCATTATAGTATTTCTTAATGTTCGCCTTACTATCTTAAAATGCAATTCTGTTGGACTTAAATATTTGGTGAAACACTACTGAGGAAATGTGAAAAAACAAAACAAAACAAAACAATAATGTGCATTTGTGACCTCGTACTCTGTCCCTGCTCTCAACCCATCCTTATTAATGAAGGCATTTAGGGTGTGTGCGTCCTGTCCTGCACAGCTCTTCCGCAGTGATTTGATCTCAGTTTTATAGGTATATGTATTCCGTTGTCACCACTGGTTCTCTTCTACAGTTTCCCCACTTAGATCTTGATTGTCTGAAGTTTGCCCTTTAGTAAAGTCTTCAAGATCAGCCGATTCTTGACTCTTGGATATGTTTGCTTACCCCCTTTCTGCTTTAATATTATACTTATGGGTATACAATTTACGTATTATTCTTTCTGTGAGAATTTTGCTCTGTTAATTTTCTAATTTAGTGTATTGGGCCAGTTAGTGTATTTCCTCTTTTAGGTGTTTTGTTTTGTTTTGGTGTATGGGAGGGTGTGTTTTTGCTTTCGTTTACTTTTGTTAACTAAATGTCCTTTTGTGTTTATATTGAATACCAGTTACTTACTAGTTATTTTTGTGGTTAACATGCTGTGTCAATCTTTTCCCTTACAGTATGAGTCTCTTTCAGTCAATAGATTCAATTTTTTTTCATTCTCAATTTCTCATAAATTCTGTGACATATGTTGAATTACTTATTTTATTTCAGTTTTGTGGCTTTTGCTATTTTCCATTGGGGTCCAGGAAGTACATACTACACAGGAAAGAACAAAGATGAATATTGTTTCATCCCATTCCCATTTGAGCAAACTGAGTAAAATGAGATATAAGGACAATCTTATATTATTCTGGCACAACTATTTAGTAGTGTCTGATATCCAAGCTCCCTTTTGCCTTTTTCTTTTTTTTCCTGCCTTACCATCTTTTTTTTTGTGGGTACCAGGCATTGAACTCAGGACCTTGCACTTGCCAGCAGGCGCTTGTGCCGCTGAGCGATATCAACGGCCCTTTTTTCCTTTTTTCATGTGGGTACCAGGAGTCGAACTCAGGACCTCATACTTTCCAGGCAGGCGCTTATGCCGCTGAGCTATCTCACTGGCCCCTGCCTTACCGTCTTTTCTGAACTTTTCCAGCTCATATTTTATCTCTTTTTGTTATCTCAGCACATCTTCCCTGAGCTCTTGTATTTCTGTTTTAAATTCTTCTCTTATAGAGGTGACCTCCCCATACAGGCTTTTTTAATCACCTCAATGTGGTCACAATTTTCATTTGGTCCATGGAATCATATTTTGGTCTATGTCTGCTAATTGTCTCTTCCTTTCCCTTTTCCTCTTTTATTTTTCTGTATTATTTTATAATTATTGTATTGTTTCTTTTATCTTTAAGTATTTAACTATTACCTTTTTTCAGTACTGAGATTGAACCCAGGGCCTCCACACTTAGCTACAACCCCAGCCCATTCTGAGCTCAAACTTGCAATCGTCCTCTGTCAGCCTCCCAGAGTGCTGGGATTATAGGCGTGTACCACCATGCCAGGCTACCTGTTACTTATTTTCTAATGACCTGAGCTCTCCCTTCATGAACTATTCCAGGAGGTTTATTCTAGTGACAGATCAGGACTCCGCCTCCACTTATCAAGAGTACTCTTTGGTTCTTAGTGAAGCTCCATATGACTCAGTATTTTTTTTTTTTTTTTTTTTTGTGAGTGGGTTCTTATCAGAAGGTAAACTACCTGGGACACAATATATATGGTTTCCTTCCCACATATATTGTATTTTGGGGTTAAATTTTCATTAAGTATAGAGCATGCATTTCTCTTTCTTGTTTTCCCTGTTGCTCTGCGATGATTTACGACAGGAAAAGGAGGAAGCACTATTATTACTTGGCTATTTAAGGCCATTTATAAATCCTTATCGTGTACTTTCTGAAGTGTTGCAATAGCTTGCTAACTGATTTCTTGCTCCCAGACCAGCACACTGACCCCCAGTTCATTCACAACAGTACTTCCAGAGTCATTTATTTAAAATAAATGTCAATGTTCCTACTTTCAGTAGCTATTCATCACCTATAGGGTAAAATCCAATTTGCTTATCATTACTTACAAGAACCTCTGCAACCTGCACCCTACCCACCCAATCAGCCTCATGTGAATTCCGTACGCTCAACTGTTGCCCATGTACCTTCCTTTTCTTATCCTTCTATGAACCTAAACCATTGTAGTCTTCACGTACTTACCTTCATATTCTTTGCCTCTTATGCATTTTGGATATATATGGATATATATGTATTTGCTCTCCTAACAATGTCCTTTTTCCAGAGAGACCCATTCTTTAAGATTAAGTTTAGGTTACACCTCCTATGCGCAGTCTTCCCTGACATCCCCCAGTGGGACTGGACCAAGCACCAGGGACTTCTCCTTATGCATTTGTGTTGTGTCTCCCCAGCTAGATCTGTAAATGCTGAGAGGAAACAAAACTACATCTTATTCATCATTGTTTTCCCTGCACTTAGTATAATGTCTGGTACTCAATAAATGTTTGTCAAACTGAACTGAACCGAGACGACAAGACACTGTCCTTATTTTCAAGGAGCGTAGCTAGTTATCTTTTGCAAGCAAGGAAATCTTGTTTCTGTGGCTAACAATATAAGACAACTTAGGGTAATTGGCAATTGCTCACTGCATAAGAAATGCCCATGTGTAGAATGTCTCTGTGTTTTCATAAAACTGCTGTCCAGGAATTGCCCAATGTGTTTTTCAGTGCCCTTTTTATATTCATTCATTTAAATACATTAAAATACATTTAGCCCCACTGGGAACACAGACAACTAAACAATTATAATGCAATGCGATGAGTGCTGCACAGAGGGGAAGGCACTGGGGAGAAGTAAGGGAGAGGACAGAATGACCTCTCTGTCCAAGGTCATTTGTAGCTGTGGGAGGGAGTAGTGTGTCAGGAAAGTAAGCTAGAAAAATTTCCTGGAGAGATAAACTTCTATTTCCTTTTATTAAATCTAGATAATTTTTGTGGGGCTCTCCTTATGATTACTGGAAAGCCCAGAACTAATTTTTGTGTCAACTTTAGCAGCTCCCTTGCATGAAATATGATAGTATTGTTGGTCTTCCTAACTCTTTCTTCTCTACCACTGGTCACTTTTGAATCCTTGGCTGATTTCTATAAAATTCTTGGCGGTTATTTTGTACTTATGCATTTAAAAACATATTTGGAAGTCATCTCAGATCATTGGAAGCCACCTGAAACATTATGGATTTTAGATCATTTTGGGGTGTATGAGTTTTACAAATTGAAATGAGGCTTTATGGAGAAAGTAAGATGTGGACTTTGGTGATCAGTATCTGACTCTAAAACAAGGAAAGGGCCAGAGTTCTCATTATGTTCACTGAAATAAAGCTGCCACAGAGGGCTTTGTCATAGCAGGAAATCCACAGACCAACAGAGTAACTTGTATAGATTATATCTGACATGGTGTCAAGGCATCAGCTTAGTTAGCCACCCACTGGCGCCAGGTACCATATACCAAAGAATAACCTTGGGGGAAGCTACATATCACACCTCGTCTTGAGTCAGCATCTCCAGGGAGTGTGGTACAGCTCCTGCAATTTAGAGATTCACCCTCACCTTTCATTTACTGATGGAGAGGTGCAAGTAGCCATCTTGACGGTTTTGCCTGAGGGGACCTCGGGTCTGATCTCCGCTGTTGAGTAAGCTGAGCTGAGGATGCACCGGAAAGCTGTGAAACGTGTTAATCTGGCAGTGGGGTTTCTGTGCAGGGGGCCTGGGGTTTCATAGTGAAATTGAAAGGAGCTAATCCTTCCCAGAAGAGCCTCGTTTTAATGGGGGAAGAGTCTGCCTGAAATGCCTCTGTTCCACCCGGCTAAAGGAGAAATAGGCTTTCCTCTGTAGAGCAGGGGTCTGAGAGCCTTAAGTTGATTTCCGCATTCTGAGTCAAGATGGTTGAAAATCCTGTATTTTGTTGTATGGAGTAACTTTTCTAGTAGAGTTTCGAGAGAGCAAGGCAGTCCAGCAGTAGCGAGGGAAAATTCCCTCAGTGGTAGGAGTCACTGGCCACTAGGGGGTGCAGTGAAGAGGCAGGAACAGGGCCAGAGTCAGCGCTCAGGGGCCTTGCACACCTGCAGCAGGTGATTGTAACCCGGTGCTGTCCTCTCACCTGGGCACATGAGGTAACCTTCCATGTGAAGAAGATGAACTCCCTCACAGAATACACTGTTTTAGTGCATGCATCTCTATTCATTAAAAAAGGATTTAATGCCAGCCTATCTTCAGTATCTAAAATCTGAGAGAAAAATCCCACATGCATAATTAAGATATAGATAAAATACTCAAATGAAAGTTGGGAGAAGGGAAAGTCACCCTGACACTGCCAAATCATTGTCCACACGATTCTGCATGCCTTTGTTCCTTAGCACAGGGCAACATGTCCCCTCACTCTCCTACCCGAGCCTTAGGTTGCCTGGGAGATGACACCGCGGAGAAAGAAATGGGTTGTGTGAGCTGAACACAAGGAAAGCACAGGGGCCCTAAAAACACACCTGGACCCTGAGCCTGGAAGGGTTTATACAGATTCAGGACAGGAGACGGTGGCTCCCTGACCTGTGGCATCCACAGCCTCTCACCTAAACCCCAGCAGATAGTCACTCCCTGAACCTTGGTAAGCCTTTGCAAAATGCTAGCCAGCCAGGGAGCACTGTGTTAATGTGTGTCGTAGTACCCAGTGCTACTTTCAGCTCCTAGTAAGGTTTTGTGGGTGTAATCAAGAGGGAAGGAATGCTGGGGAGGGAACAGTAGCACGTACAGGTTCTAGGGTGATTCCAGTACCACAGTGAAGCTAGCTCATACAGGTTGCTGTTAATTTTTAAGAGTTCTGTGTATAAACATAGAAAAAGAGTACTGTTATAAATGTTGGAAGATGCTCCAGGAGTACTAGCAATTAAGGGCTGTGTCGGGTGCAGGAGGACATGGCAGGGGAAGATGTCGCCCTGCTGTCAGAGAGTTTATGATTCCAGTAGCTGATGGACTGGTGTTGGGGAATGAGCCCCAAGTTTAAGCCCTGGGCTGTAATCAGGGATCTGCCACCTCCCAGCCAAGGAACACTGGACACATCGCTTAGACTCTCAGAGCACTAATTTCCTCATCTCTGTAGAATGGAATCATGCTACCTGCCCTGTGCAAATTGGAAGGTTGTTGTGAGGATCAAGGGAGATAATAACGGCTTTGAAATGCTTTGAAAAGTACAAAGCCCCTCAAAATGCAAGAATCAGGAGACTAATCCACATGTAAAAATCAGCCTCATTATTTTGTGCATGCACATACTCTTTTAAGGATTTTTATAAGCCTATCACATAAAAGATTACTAAATCTCTTGTCTGAATTCATTTTTAATTATTCATGGCTTCAATTCATGGATCAACCTATGTGCATAAAACCTTCCCACATGACACCCATGCCACTGGCTACTGAAGAACCCAGTTTCTCGTGATCTTTATGGGCCTGTTGGTATTCTGGAGTATAATCATCTTTCGAGACTTGTAGCATCTTGGTCCTCAGCTCACCTGGGCTTTGATACTTCATTTTAAGATCCTGTTTTCTGCACCATTATTCCAGGTGGAGAAATCCTTTGTGGTGTGGCTACTATGTGCCTAATAAATTGTTATCTTTCTAAAAGCAAAAAAGCCCTGAGGGAGAAATTAATAGAGTGTAATTATTCAAAGAAAAACTATTTGGTGATATTTTAAATGATGTTAATTTGGTCTTAATGGGAGAGATTTTGAATGTTTAATAAATAGCAATTTCATCATTAGGGACACAATTACAAGACAGAAGCTTAAAGGAAAATGGGAGAGTTACAAAGACAAACTTCAAAAGAAATCCAATGAAGATATCTTCAGGTGTATATTCTTTTTTTTTTTTTTTTCCTGTGGGTACCGGGAGTCAACCTCAGGACCTCGCACTTGTACCACTGAGCAATATCACTGGCCCTGTTTTCGTATGTGGGTTCCGGGAGTCGAACTCAGGACCTCGCGCTTGCTGGATAGGCCCTTATGCTGCTGAGCCATCTCACCGGCCCCAGGTGTATATTCTTAAGACACTTTCAGAATCTTAAGTAACAGCATTTCCAACAGCCAGCACAAATAGAGGTTCTTCAAATAGCTCATTGTGGGGGTGTTATCTTCTAGACACATGATGGTTTCAGTGGCTTGATTTAAAGTCGCTGTTAGTATTTGCAACAAATACAAGCTAGGGAGCTGATTGTGATGGGAGGATACCCCGTTTGACCTTTGTGTTGTGTATCTCACAGGCTCCATCTCGCACCCTTCTAGCCTCAGTCACTAGATGTCACAGAGGCAGCCTGCCATCAGCTGAACTCAGCTATGCTGTAGATCTCTTGCTTTGTGTCCTGGGGCCGATTTGTCCTCCACTGGGATGGTCACACGAGAGCCCTTAGTCATTCAAGTGCAACAGAAACCTTTTAGGTGTCAAGAGCCTCTGGGGCAACTTGGCCAGTGAGAAGCCTTACGTGGTAGATATGTTGTTCCCTTCCGTGTCAGCTGGACAGTTCTGAGCCTCATTCATGGGATTCCTAGCAAGGCTGAGCTGCAGTTGCTCACAAGGAGAGCTCATTTAGTAATGTCCCCTGGGCTGGCTTTCTCTTTATCACTGTTTCCCAATTCCTACTTCCCTGACTCCTGGCACAGCTTAGAAAACAAAAACTACTTGTACAAATATCCTTGTCAGAGTTCCACTTTGGAAGGGAGCCCAACTCAAGACAATCTTGAAAGAAACAGAGTCCCTGCTCTGTATCTAGTATTATGGGTAGAGTGAACTCTGCAAGAAAAGTAGAAAGCATCATTTTCCAAATCTAAACACTCAATCCCATTCCTGTCTTCTCAGAGACCTGGCTTATTGGTCATCATCCTTTCCCCTACACATTTCCATTTTAGACTTTCCATCAATATTTAAGTATTTAAAAATATCTTTCTTCCATGCTTAAATAACAAAACAAAACAAAGTAAAACTAAACTGTCATTAACCCCACGCCTCTCTTTCTGAATGTCCTTTCATCCACAACCAACCGTCTTGAGTACTGTCTGTATTCATTATCCCGTTTTCTCATTGCCCTCTCCCTGTAACCCACTTGAGACTGACTTCTGCCTCTGCCACTCCACTGAAATTGCTTTTGCCAAGTTCATCAAAGGTATCTTTGAATTCTGTCCAGACGATGCCTCTGTCTAATTAACTTAGTTGACCTGTCTGCAGCCCTCGGAACTTTCCACTTCTCCTTCTGTCCTGGAGCACTTTCCTCCCCTTGCTGCCTTGCCCTTGAACAACCCCAGTTTTCTTTCTGCCTCTCCAGGACTGACCTTTGCTACACAGGTGCTTCTTCCACTGCCCATCTTTATGCAGGGTTTTCCTAGCGCCCTTCTTCAGTCTTTTTCGCTGCCCACTTCCTACCCAGCATTTCCAGCTCGTCCACTCTTCCAGTGTCCATTACCGTCCACATGCTGGTACTGCTTGTCTGCATAATGCTGACAGAGAGGCTAGGGAAGGGTCTTTGTGCATGGCATGGCAATCTCCTCACTCAATTCAGAGCTTTAATGTGCATGTCCCTAATAAATTATTAAGACTTATTTCTTCCCAATAGATCTAAAGAGGTTCCATGAAAATTACAATACCTGTTGCTTACCAGACAAACATGGCGAGGAATGTTTTCTTTTAATTTCAGAGAATGGTGCTGTAATTCACCATGTGTTAAAAAGTATTTGCCTTTCTAGTAGTACATGGATGGGCTATTTCGAGTTCATAGGTATTAAATTGTTTTCATTTTGTGTGATTAGTAATAGCTACATAGAAGGCTGCATTGTTGTGGTTCATTAGGAAAGCTGCTACTTACTGTTAGTGGTGTCTGTCTGCACATCCATGAGAAAAGTGGTTTTAGTTATGCTGTGCAACGCATTTTACATGAGTCTTGATGTTTATCTTGGGTTCTCATATTGTTTGAAGCAGCCCCTGAGTCCTGGTCAGGAAGTAGATATGCTATCTAAAAGGCCACACGGGTTTCTATCATCATCTCAGAGGTATGAGATCAGCTGCCCAACTCTCAATCTCTTCCATTGTTTGGAATTCCACAGTTTTTTTTTTTCACAGCCGTGATTCTTCAGAATATTCTTTCGAACTGACCACATCACCAATTTTACTCAATCATCAGCAGAACAAAAGAATTACTGTCGTAGTATGAAAAGCACCTCACATTTATTTAGTGCCAAATTTATGTCTGAACATGTGTGCATTTTATTTTGTCTAATATAATTTAATCTTCATAAGATCTTCTCATGTTAGATGTTACCATCTTTATTTTTCCATGGAGAAAACAGAATTTCAGTGAAATTTAGAGTCATCTTTTGTCTCTTGTCTTACAGCTCAGGAAAAGGCAGGGTCAAGGGTATGACCTCAGGGCTGTCTGGATTCCTAAAGAATGACAAAAGAGGACAATGATCTATTTCTCATTTCTTTTTTTTCACATGATCACAGAATAGGTGGTGTTCCCAGAAACTTTTCTGGATGACTAAAAAAGCAAAATCTCTGAGTGCTGCCCACCCTTCTAGATACCAGGACCGGGAAAGCCTCATCCACTCTCTGACAAGTGCACTCTTTATCAAGATCTCTTACAATTTTGTTGCATCTCAGAAACTTTCTGCACCATTAACCAAAGAAAGGCTTAATGGGATTCAGTAAATGCAATCATATCCAGCCTCCGAGAGCGGTCCCTCAGATATGCTTGAGGGTTTACTCAGCACCCATGCCTGGGGTGCCCCGTGGGGCTGGAGTGACAGCGGGGTTAATCGTCCTCACTTGTCCGTGTTCTCCTGCCCTTCTCCACTTCCTTGTACTTCTCGCCACACAACATCCAGCTTCCAAGATGAATCCGGGCCAGGGAAGAGGCGTGTTTCCAGGACTCTTGTAAGATTCAGAGGACCTGTGAAGTCATGACCTGGCCGAGTGCTCCCCTCCTCTTCCCTGCTGAGTCCCTGAAAGTCCGTGACATCCACTGTGCTGAGTCCAGCTCCCAGGAGAGCCCCTTACTAGAGTCTTCTCCATTAACGATAATTATATTGCCATAAAACAACAGCCCTGATAATGAAGGCAGCCGGGTTGTTGACTGAAAAGTAGACTATTAAGTCCAGTTCTCTTCCCATTACTATTCTAACTAGAATATAAATGTCTATTAATTTCAGAGTTTCGGCTTCTAAAAATTTTAATAGCTCTGCCTTTAACTCCATTACTAGTTATTGGCATAAACAAACATTTTGAATTTCTGCAAGCAGCTTTTAAGACTATGACTTCGAAACCCCTCATGGTCGACCAAAGTAAGGATTTCTTGGCATTTCGTAGTGGCAGAACTGTTGATTAAACAGTCAGCGTGATTTAAATGCAGACCTTCTGTGCACTGGGAGTGGTGATAGGTTCAATCTGGGACACGAGTACTGATTCATTCATTCACTCAGTCGTTTTATAGTCGTTTATTGAGTACGTTTTTGTTCTAAGCAAAGGTCTTGTGATGGTAAACGGGGCTAACAAAGTGGTTGTACTCATTTTTTGTCCAGTCTTGGTGGAGAGATGGTACTATTTGATCTGACATTCTCCATCAGTAATAATGCCCTAATGTTTCCCTGAGCAGCAACCTCTGTGGAAATGACTGCTTCCAGGACCGAGGGAGGTTCACGGGGTGTGACGCGCCCAGGGAAGATTTCTAGGAGAAGCAGGGCTCAAGCCAGTTTTCACAACAGGACTTAGTTGAGGGGTGTAATTTGCAAAGAAGCCTGTGCTTCCAGGAAGAGACCCTTCAGAGGCAAGAGACAGTGTGCCTCTGGAGGGAGGGAAGGTGAGGGGCAGCGTTCCCGTGCTTAGCTCCAGCCTCTCCAGTGACTCCCTCTGTGACGCTGGGTCCTCATGTTCCTCTCTGGAGCTCAGCTCTATGTGTGAAGTGAGAGGATTGCATTAAAGAAGGGTGGTCCCGATTGCAATCTGCTCTCAGACAAAATGGCTGCAGGAATTCCAGGACAAAACCGACGCAGGTGGGTTGGAACTATTTTTGAAGGTGCAGGGATGAATGGTTCCCCGCCCAGCCAGCCTCTTCTTCATCCCTGCATGGACACCACAGGGCACCTCTAGAGAACTCCAGAGAACCCAACCCGGATGACAGCGCAGCCTCAAATTCCACAGGTCCGCTCACTCTGCAGCCCACTCCATTAGTCAGAAGGGAAAGGGGCTGTTACTCTGAAGCATCTGCGCATCTCATTTCTTTAATGTCAGAGTAATGCATTTTAATAGAAAGATATGCAGGAGGTAGCCAAGTCCTTGGGAGAGTTGCTGAATCTTTCCTGCCTTCCTCATTCCACATACATCTTCTGGGTGTGTAACACCGAGATAATGCAGTAAACAAGAAATAAAGAGGCAAATAAATAAATAAATAAGAAGGTTATGATCCCTGGAGATTATACGTATATAAGAAGTAAAAATATGCAAATAAGAAAAACATAGTTCCTGTTGTAAGAGGGTTTATAGTCTGGGGAGAGAGAGAGCGCTAATATACAAGCAAAGCAATAAATAAGAGTAATACCCTTATTGTGATAAATCTGTGAGCAAATATATATAATAGTGAGAGACAATAACAGGAATTTATTCATTTATTCAGTAAGCCCTTCAACAAATATTTCTGGAGTTATTACTACCTACAAAGCACAGGTCCATGCTTTGGAAATTTTGTAGGAAACTAGACAAACCTCATTTCTCTTTTAATGAGTGTTTACAATTTAGAAGAATTCTCTTATGGTTACTAGGAAGCAAATATTATATATATATATATATATATATCATGTGTGATGTGTATAAAATGTGCCCAGATTTTGCTTTTGAAGCTGAGACATTGGAAGTGATTACGAGACAGGCGCACACACTCTTGTTCTTCCTTCCTCCTTCCTCAATTGAGAGTCAGAAGGTGTGAACAGAAATCAATCCCTGAATTTATTTTTAACTTCTTTCTCCTCAGCCAGGATTGATTTCCACCTTTGTGATCAATGCACAGAGAAGAGCTCCACGTCCTGTGCAGCTGTTGAGGCACTTGGTCTGGTCCGCCCCACATCCTATCGAACAGAGCATTAGAAGCTGATTATGAAAGTCATAGGATGAAGATGTTTAAAGGATGGGCCCGATTATCCCAGGGAGAGGGATGCTTGCAGACTGGGGACTTCTGTAAACAGAAACCAGAGCCCAGGAACACAGGCAGGAGGGCAGGGGCTGGGGCACACTGCCTGTCCCAGTGGCAGAGCCCAACACAGAGCAATGGGACAGAGAAAGGCATGAGGATTCATTTCCTGTTTGCATGCCTGACTCCTTCCCTCCCTTTTTGCTTTCACGTTTTCTTTCTCTTACTATTTTAACCTTACTATACCAGCTGCTACTTGCCTGGGAACTGCAAGTAAAACAGCTATTACAAACAAACAAACAAGAGCTGGTGAGATAGCTCAGGGGCATAAGTGCCTGCCTGGCAAGCGCGAGGGCCCGAGTTCGACTCCCAGAACCCACATACGAAAAAGGGGCCGGTGATATCGCTCAGCGGCACGGGCGCCTGCTAGCGCGCGAGGTCCTGAGGTCGACCCCCGGTACCCACACAAAAAAAAAATAATAATTGCCTTTTCCCTCTGTGCTTCCTGGGCTTCCAAGTGTCTGATACTTTAATCCCTACTCTGGTCTCCTCCTTCCACCTTTGCTTCTAATACAGCTTCTGTTTCATGGGAATATGAAGTGAGTTGTTTCCACTTTTCCTTCCAGCCTTGTTACCCCTTGAGACGCAGGCACAATTGCTTCCACCTTCTTGTGTGAAAGGTGTTTTTGGAAGGGACACACACCTTGGGATAACTTGCAGTCATTCCATGGGATGCAACGAGAGCAGAGCCATCCTGGCTAAGGCCTTCCGTTTTGCCATTTTCCTGCCTGCCTCAGGTCACACCATGGAGAAATAAACTAGGATGCTTTAATAAGGTTGCACTTATTATTTCATTGTGCTCTGTAATTGCTTACTCGGTGATTGTGGAAGAGGTGGAAGTGATGACTTCCTTAATTCCTCTGAAATGTCTGAGTCACTTCTTCTGAAGTGTCCTAGTGAAGTTGATTGGACATGATTCTTTTACATAGTTCTCAGCATTTTATTCCTAAAGAATGCTCCTCATCTTTATCACATGGTTTTTACATCCTGGCTGATGTTCTTTATTATGGACGAATCTGTAGATCTTGGGGAATCAGTTACCTCTCATAGTTACGACTAACACTAATTGAGTGGCGAGCATGAGCTAGGCTTGTATGTGAGTGAATTTAGTTGTCATGACACCCTGTGGATTAAGCGCTGCTCTTACCTCGTGTCATAGATGAGGCACAGGGAGGTTAAGCCATTTTGCAAGGTCACACAGGCTACTCTGTGAACAACTGAGTGGAGAGTTAGACCCAGGCAGTTTGACACAGAACCTTGTTTCTCAATCTCTGCCTGGTTCTGTTCCTTCAAAGAGAAGGAGCCACCACAGCCTATATTTTATTTGCCTGAGAAAAATTGGGTCAGGATTTGTGTAAGGGACAGTGAGTAAGCTTTAACAGAGTAGGTGGTTGAAACATGTCTGTTGAGTGACTGGTGACAAATGAAACTGGCATATACAATGTTACGATAACTACAGCTAAAGAAGACCTTCTCACGGAGGAAACCCAGGAAAGAGAAAGAGTGGGGAACACTGGCATGTGACATTCTAAGTCCCTCCTTCACATGAGCCATGTGTAGAACACCATGCTGTGAGTGTAGCTAAGATGAAACCGTGGTCCTGAAGTACATGAATGTTTTCCCCAAGGACACATTGTAGCCAACAGGGACAGAGGAGATGTGAAATCCATTGTAAGCTTAGTTCCAAGGCTGTTTATTAATTTTCACAACAAAGAACCCAAATAAATACGCTAAAAGCTGCACACAGATAACATTCCCAGCAATCCAGCTGTCACTCTTGGGTATTTTTTTTTCTTTTGAAGCAGAACTTTACTTGTGATATAAACCAATTTTTGTATGGTACACAAATAAACCAATAAGTAAAACTATAATAAGATTATTAAACAGTGTAGTATAGACTTTTCATTAAAGATGTTAAATAGAAATGAAACAAAGTGTTTATGCCATGCATTGCATAGGGAAAAGATTTAATAAAAGCCACACACACACACACAACACACACATACACATACACACAATTTTTTTTTTTTTTTTGGCAAATCCAGAACCACTTCTTCTCAAACTAACAACTGGTGACTCATCTTCTCGGTTCTCCCTTCCCACAACCTCTCTGGCTTTGCTGGTGATCTTTTACCTTCTCCAAGATCCAGGCAGCCTTATACCTACTTCTCTTCCCATCTCTCCCATTGTTATATGGAACAGTTTGATCTGTCTGAAATCTTCAGTCCCCCACCCTCAAATCCATCATCTTATTCAGCAAGCAGATGCCCTTCAGTGTTGAGGGCTCGCCACCCCACCGGGCGGTGGGCGTGTCAGTCACCGTGTTTGTATATTCCGTCTGTCACTGCGTGTGACCGTGCATGTGTGTACGTGAGTCTCACTGTGGAAGACGCTAGAAGACGGGTTATGCCAAGTCTCTGCCATCAGACAAATGTGAGTTTAAATTCCAGCTCAGCCTTCTGCTACCTGTCTCACTTTGGCACCTGAAGTCTTGGTTGTCTCATCTACAAATGCAAATTGGACAGGCATGGACTCCACAGTGTCCATCCCTGATTTTATTATAATTGTAGAAGCAGCATGAGAATAAGTTGAGTAACTAAGGAGTTCTGAAGAAGTCTTTATTGCACCTTGATTCTGCCAGGGTGTGATCACTGATCTTACATTGTCATTTAGATCTTATACATTAGGCTTGTTTTCCCACCTGATGCTGAACTCCTTGAGGTTACAGCCCTATGATGCCCACAGTGCCTGGCATAGCCTGGGCACAAAGTGCTCAATGAGTACTTGTCAACTGAGAATGTAACTTATACTGGAATTGGAGCCAGCACCCACAATGAGATGTTTAATTATGATGAGGGTCGGAGGAGTGATGCGAATTTGTCCAGACCTTTCATTGATAATGTGCGCAAGACTCCAGGCGGGGAAGAACATCTTGTCATCTGTCATCCTCTTCCATGTTTCCTGCAGGAAAGCAAGCCCCCTTACAGTCTTGGTTTTCCATGTTGCAGTGTTGTTAACTGCTCAAAAGAGTATTTGATGTAAAATTACCTCCCACTTACAAAAATTCATGCAATCATCTTCCTGTTGTGGTTTTCTGATTCTGACTCTGGTGAAACACAGATTTTAGAAGACTAGAAAAGTGGCAAGAACTAGGAACCCTAGGAACTAGGGTTACAAGTTAAAAGTTCTGAGATTGGCTTTGGGCCCCACCTCATAACCTGTAGGGGCCTAAGGCCCTTTGGTTCTAAAATAAGGATGTTAGCAGGCCTATGCGCTCCGATCAAATGATATGCATACAATTAAAAAGTAATCTACTAGCGGAGAGTACTGTGCAGGTACTACTTGCTTGTGACATGGGTGCTGGATACTAAGGGGTTTGAAGAGGAATAAAATGTATTATGTGCCCTCAAAGTCATTGCAGTACCACAACAGAGCCAAGATTCACCCACTTCCTGTAATTCAAGACAAAAGCTAGCAAGTGAACAACAGGATCACGAAGAAATTGGATGAAGAAAAGATGAATTCCACTGGGTAACTGGGATGGGAGAAGACCTAAAGAAAGAGGTAACTTAGGTGCTTTTTATTTTCTCTGATGTGCTGGGGATCCAACCCAGGACCTTGTGCACGTGAGGCAGGTGCTGTACCACTGAACTGCATTGCAGCACAGAGGTGTAGCTTTCGATACAGGTCACCGTGACTTTCATTGATGCTTGGTCTGGGCACAGATAACTTGTCCTAACCTGGGCATTCTTTGCAGAGGCTCTAGAGTAAACATGTAGGTCCTTTCAGGGCTGTGCAGTGTAGTGGACTCGGTTTAGGTTTAGAAACCCAGGTTTAAGACTGGGCTCTGCCGTTTGGAGCTGAGTGCCTTTGCATGTCAGCAACCCATCAGTAAACCAGACTACCTGCCACCTCCTCCACGGGGGCACTGAGTGAGGGGAGCCAGTGTGTGTGAGGTGCATCTGACAGTGACACTTGGGCTACTGGAGGAGAGAAGATCCTGACACAGCGGGGACAGTGGGGAAGCACCAAGAAGCAACAGTTGGCGTTTTACTAATATTCATGGCTCTCTTGGGGATGCGGCAGTGTTGTCTGAGACATAGCTTGACAGATGGTTTAAATCCAACTATTTCTGTTCTGAAATTCACTCATGAGGCATGCAGGTCCCATGTTGGTAAGCTTTGCTGTCGCATCCTGCAGTCCACATGTACCTCCAAGACATCTGGAAATCTCATGGCCCAAGAAAGCACCCCTTCTTCTATGGAAAATTAATGATTTTATTTACCTGGCCCTTTCAGGCTATTTGACATATCTTGAAAACATCAACAAAATTAGTTATTCTCTGAACATCTCCACGTACCTGCCATTCGTCCCAGGTGGCTGAAGACACCTCTGTCTTGTGTTGTGCCCATCCATCTTCTGCTTCTCTTTCTTACATTCCCCTTGCTTCTGACCCTTCTTTCTGTGCATTTTCTTCCCCGGCAAATTCCAGTGCCTCACACAATCCCATGGGCATGTCTGCGTCGTCAGCTGGATTTTCAGGGAAAACACTGTAGCACGCGGGGTTATCATAACATCCTAATCATTCTTGTTTTAGAACACTTTACAGTCATATGAAAGAGTATTATTATGTCATTTACTCACAAAAATCAGCGAGAAAAGGATAAATATTGGTTCCTTATTTTTATAGAAAAATAACTCCCAAACACCAAGAGATTAGTAAGCAAGCACAACGTTGCGTGATAAATCAATGGCTAAGCTGAAAGTAAAGCCACAGGTATTTACAGACACCAGAAATTTCCACCCTTCTTCCTTGTCTTCTCTCACCATTATGTTTTTATTTTCTAAAGTTTTGGGATAAGGTAAAAACAACAGAAGCTAGTGTCTAGCTTGGGAAGATTTCACTCAAGCAATTGACCTCGTAGTGCCCCATCATAAAAATGGAAATAGGCTATGTTATATATCAAGTTCAGGAGAAAACTTACAGAAGCCCATAGGAAGTATGTACTGTGTAGATAGTAACATATAAGCTGGATCCTTTGCAATATAAATCTAACTCCCACTCAGTTCCATCTTTTACAAGACTACTTGTTCCCATAGCCCAAAAGGAACAGAAATGTTTTTGAGAGCAGAGGGGAGGTGCTGTGATAGTAACTTTTAACCATGTTATTCAGGGGCCTCATGGATAGTGCCTTTTTGTGCGCATGTGAAACGCTACCATCCTTACTTGTTTCATTGAAAATACACTGTCTAGGTTTTAGGTGTTATCATGTTATTTGGGAGTATTCAAGTGATCCCAAATGTTGGACTCCAGGATGAAAATCGAAAAAGTGTCTGGCAGTTTTCATTTCTGCACTTATCTCTGCCTTTTAATCTACAGAAAACAAAATATTAAAATAAAATTCTAGGGAGGAATGGCAAGGAACTTCCATTTTGATTAGTCAGGTGGGCAACCCAAGAACTTCTCCTTCCTCCGAGTCATGAAAACCAAACCGTGGAAATCAGGCTTGGTAAATCTCTGGCACAAAACACTTAGGCTCTGTGGTCTGCATGTGTAGTCTCTTCCCAGAAGTCGCCCTCTGAGGAATTTCAGCCTTCCCTTTCTGGGAAGTGATAGGTGGCATCCTGGCTGCCCAGCACCTCCCTCACCTCTCCAGGTAGTCTATGTAAACTACCACCGCAGTCAGTTCGCCTAAGGCTTCCAAGATGTGGCCGGGTATGGGCATCATGACCTGCAGTTCCTCAGGGGCAGGTAATGACTCTGAGTAACCCACTATGTGTGGGCTGCAGGGCTAAAACTCTTTCTATGCTATGTTGCATTGAGTCCTACTGCTCACTTGCCAGTAGGTAGTAGTCATATCTCTACTTTTCGTAAGAGGAAATTAGGTCAAATTATTTGTCCAAAGTCACCAGGCCAGCAAGTGGTAGAAGCCAGATCAAATACAGTTCTGGTATGCCAACTAATGTGCTGCAATGCTTAAAAATCAGAGAAATGTCCACTTTGAAAATATTTATCAAGTTTTTTCACTGCATTTAAAGAAATACGGTCAGGGAATCAGGTGTACTAATTTTTCTAGCCATGGGGGTGTTCTAGACACAAACTCTTAGTTACATGGTTTTCCAACTCACCCCTTTCCCTGTTTCCCTGCCTTCATGACATTTCTAGTAGACATTGAAGACTGAAGGCTCCAGGAAGTTCCCTGGCTGGGCTAATGAAGATGGCAGTTGCTTTGTCAGTATTATTTATCCAATAACTACACTGCCAAATTAAGTACATAACTTTTCTTCACCACCACCACCCCCAAAGATGGGGAGAGAGAGCACTATTGGCTTCAGTGCCATCTCTCTTATCCCAAATCTATTCTTGGTGAAGCTATTTTTGGGCTATTGGGTTTGGGTACCAATAAAAGATTTTACACACAAATCTATTTCAAAGGAGTCCAGCCTCAGCACAGTGTACACTTGTTAGGCAATAGAATCACTCTTTCTAGACATGAGGAGGTAAAACTGCATATTACGTTAATATCACAGAGCCTGCAGGACAGAAAATAAGCAAATGTCAGTTAGACAAACAGTAAAGCCAAAGTCTAGCAAAAGAGATGACTTGCTGATAGATGCTCTGTTCTTCCAAATGCTGCACCACAGTTTCGATTCGGATGCACAGCACTGTAGGTTAGCCGAGCAGCTTTGGGAAATGAGCTCTAGTGGACAGACACAAACTACCCTTCCACACAGAGGCCCCCAGGGCCAGCCTGCTGCTTGTGGTAACTGCGGCAACTTCTTTCCTTATGAGACCTATGGCTATTTGTCAATTAATTTCTTTCATTTGTTTGTTTTTTGAAACAGTGTCTCCCATGAGCCTTTTGCTTCAGCCTCCCCCAGGAACTGGAACTACAGGCACCACAAGCTTGGTGATGCTTATGATCCAGTAACGAGAAGCCTGTTTTCTTTGTTCTTAAAAGAGAAATGTGATCTTTGAAAGAATTGTGTAGGTGGAGAGGGAGAGAAAGTCCTAACAACATCAAGATTTATGTCAAATAATCTGAATGGAATTAATGAGCAAAGAAATTGGAAAAGTTAATTGTGTGTCCTAACAGCTTGGCTGTTCCTCTTGCATTTGTAAGGAGGAGGAAGCACGGCAGGGCTGTGAGAAGTAACTAAGGTATTCCTGTGAAAGGGGTCATTTTTCTTGGCTTAGACAGATTGTGCCCATCATATTCGACCCAGCTGGTCCTCTAACTGAAGAAGCTTCTAAATGTCATGTCCTGTGAAGGCAGCAGCTCTTGGGTTAGCCAAATTTGTGTCCATGACAGCTCTTCTTAGTCACAGATTTCAACAGCAGGTCTATTCACTCTTGTGCAACAATACGGCATTGATTTCTCTGGGCTGAGAATTGACGAAACCCTCACATTGAATATCTGCCTTGTTGTTGCATCTTATCTGGGAAATTGGGAGTTGAGTGACATGGAATCCATTCCTCTCCACAGAGGCTTAGAAATCGCCCAGACCTGAGGGTACTAGCAACGCTAATCACAAAGTAGTATTGATAGTAAGTTATTTTGTGGGTATTAAGTAATATAATGAAAGCAAAGCACTCAACATAAAATAGGTGCTTGAAAATGTAAGTTACTGTCCCTCTTTTCAGATTACCTGTGTCCACTTTTAAATTCTTAAGACTTCACAGGTGTTTTCCTACCTAAAGCAGAAATAGTCTCAACGTCCAATCCCCCAAGGGAGATTGGAAATGACTCAAGGCCTTTGGTTTCTTTTGTGTGGGCATATTTCCTTCTCTTCTCCAGGGCAAAACATCATCCAAAAATAGATGAATTAAAAAAAAAAAAAAAAAAGATATGTCAGGTTAGTCTTGGTCACGGCAAGAGCAGGAACAAGTCAGAAGAGACAGATGTATTTAATGGCCAATGCATTTGTCCAGAGGAATCATTTTCACTGGCCAAGAGCCCAATTAAACCTGTAAAATGTAAATCCAGAAAATCAGATTAACGAGCCAGTCATTAGTAAGGAAAAGACCCAGCTAATTCTGTGTTTAGCATGATGGATGGGCCCAGAGCAAATAATTGGATGACATTCATCAAATGTAAAATAAAAGGTGTCACTGAAAGGGAAAGTGGTAATAATCCCTGGGATTTACAATGCCAGCAGATTTGCTTATAAGGAAGAGAAAAGTTCATCAAAATAGATTAATAGTCGCTAAACTTTATTTCTTCCTTGTGTGGTTGCCAGAGAGCCACACAAATAATTGTGGAAAGGCAGCAAATACATCAGCCGGGTATCACCCTAATGCTGGGAAGTCTACTCCTGAAGGAGGGCCCTGGAGCTGCTTTACCGCCATGGATTAGTCCTGAAACAATGGAGGAAACCAGCCAAACTCCAGGTCTCCTGGTCTAAGCTGATTAATCTCAACAATCCATTATTCAGGTGGTCGGTACATATTGACCCCTTGTTCTGTACTGGACTCTGAGGGAGGGACATCCCGTCCCTGGTTAAGGGTTGGTAACAGGCAGGAATCAGCAGGTGTCACTCACCCTCAGGCAAAGTGCTCTCCAGCTTGTGAGCTTGTGAAGTCAAACAAGGGAAGCAAATATGAACTACAGTGCCAGGGTAGACATTCCCGTTTGAGAAGCGTGGTGGACACAAGAAAGGAATAACAGATCCTGAGGAAGCCCAAAATCCAGCAAGGTGAACAATATCAACTTTGGAGCTCCTGCGATAACCTTGGATACCTTATCCCACCTCCCACGTACATTGGGGCAAAATTTGAGTCCTCATCCTCCCTGCGACCCCACTCTCATGGCTTTTCTAGGCGCAGCCCATGCAGCGCTTCTCACCGGGTGGGATCCAGTGCCCACAGTTCCCCACTGATGGCTGTACAGTTCTGGGATCTTGGGAGTGGCTCCAACCCTATGGCTCTGCTGGGCATTGCCCTAGTGGGACTCTGCTGTAGCCCCGCACCTGCAGCAATTCTCTGACTGGCCCGGGGGCTCTTGGGGGCAGTCTTTGAAGTCCAGGTGGAAGTGGCCATGCCCCCACATCCCATGTGCTCTGTGTACTTGCACTGCTAGCACCATGTGCATACTGTCAAGATTTGCTCCTGTGCCTTCCAGAGCAGTGGCCTGAGCCACACCTGCATCACAGCAGGGAGTGCTGACCAGCATTTGGGAAGCAGAGACTTAAGGCAGTGCCAGCTAGCCAGCCCTGAGGTCTCATGTCCTCCCTGGACACTGTTCTGTCTCTAGGCCCTGGCATCTGGGCATGCGATGGCAGTGGCAGCTGCAAAGATCTCCTAAATGCTTTGCCGTCATTCCTTCATTGACTTCCTCCATTCACACTGATCTCCTTGCGAAATGTTTCCTTGGCCATGCCCTTGATGTCCTCTCCCAAGCACACCTTTTTATTCTTGCAATGGCCAAACTGAGAATTTTCCAAGCCTTTATGTTCTGCTTTCCTTTTTATTATAAAGTTTCTATGATTTGTTTTTCTCATCTCAGATTTTACTAGGCAGTCAGGGGAAGCCATGCCACATCCTCAACACTTTGTTTAGATGTTTCTTCTGGTAAATATTCTAGTTCTTTGTTTGCAAGTTCTACTTTCCATGAAGCATTAGAACACAGAAATTTAGTCACATTCTTTGCCCCTTTACAGCAAGGGTTTCCAATACCTTGCTCTTCATTTCTGCCTAGGACCTAATTGGCACTTTTTTCACAGTCCATATTTCTACCAGCGTTCTGATCACTGCCACTTAGGTAATGAGCAGATCTAAGTCCTCTCTGTAGATTTCCTTTTCTGAACCTTCACCTGAATCACCTTTATTATTCTGTTCATGGTAATACAGCCTTTTGCTAGCATTCATTCTTAAACTATTCCAGCCTTTAACCTCACTACTTTAACAGTACTACAGTTCCAAAGCCATGTATTTTGGTATCTGTTACCAAATATCAAACACCTCACCTCTCAGAACCAGTTTTTATCTAAGACTATTTCTACTGCTATAACAACATCTTTTAGACTGAGTTCTTTATAAACAACAAAAGTTTATTTCACAGTTTCCACAGAGACTGAGAAGTCCAAGATCAAAGCACAACCAGGTTCAGTGTCTGGGAGGGCCCTGTTTTTGCTCCCAAGATGGTGCCTTGACCATTGTGTCCTTACATGGCAGAAGGGGCAGAAGGACAAAGAAAAGCATATGTAATTCCTGTAGCCATCATGAGGCAGTCATCCTTTCATGAGAGAAGAACACCCATGGCCCAATTACTTCCTGAACAGATGTACATTTTAATACGAATGCATTGAAAATTGAATTTCTTCGTAAATTTTGGAGAGGGCACAAGCATTCAAACAGTAGAACCAGTGTTGCCTAGGAATTAAGGAGGTTACAGCATTCTAGTAAAACATGGAGGAATAGTTTTAGGAATACATAGAATAGGTATGCCACAAGGGTAATTGTCAGCCAGGTGTGGTGGCTCACACCTGTAATCCCAACACTCAAGCCTGAGGCAGGAGGAGTGCAAATTCAAGGCCAGCTTGGGCTACATAGCAACACCCTGTCTCAGAAAAAAAAAAAAAAAAAAAAGAGTTCAGGAGTTGATTGATGGGAGAAATTACAATGAATCAATGGCATCAGAAAACCCTCCTCTGAACTCATGGGACTCACTGAGGTTTAAAGCTTAAAGCATCGGCTGGATTTCAGCAGGTACAGAGGGACACAGGACAAAGAAAGGGTAGCAGGAGCCATGGTGATGGCTTTGGGAGACTCGGATAGTACTTGGAGAACCTCTGGTCTTGCTGTTCTTCTTGTGGCCGCTTCATATTTGAGGCCCTTCCTCAGCACATCTGAAGCATAATTACTGTATTCGCTTCTGAGTTGTGAACTCCTGTTGGCGTGTGAGAGAGAATCTGTGTGTGTTCAGGGCAGCAATAGCCACGGCTGGGCTGATTCCCAAGGCTGGGTGGT
The DNA here is from genome assembly GCA_028451465.1 of Erethizon dorsatum. Classification (NCBI taxonomy): domain Eukaryota; kingdom Metazoa; phylum Chordata; class Mammalia; order Rodentia; family Erethizontidae; genus Erethizon; species Erethizon dorsatum. The sequence continues at coordinate 89,968,776 of CM051822.1, forward strand.
GGACCATCCTGGCAAACACACCACCCTGTTCTCCTTCAGCCCTCAGTGCCTCAGGAACCCAAATGGGCCCTGCCAGTGCTCGTAAGAGGCCCGGGTCTGCAGTCATGTTCCTTTTGGATGTAGCTGGAGCCGTTTGGAGAAAAATTTCTACCTGGCCAGCATTCAGGGTGGCCCGTGTCTTTTAGGACATTCCCCAAAGTGCATATTTGTTCTCAGGGTGTTCTGTGTAAAAAGCTGAATTTCAACCACATGACAGGTAAGCAAAGGATATATTCTGGGGCATCAAAAACTTCATAGTGGGAATGGGTTCTTCCTTGGAGGTGATAAAAGCATTTTAGAACAAAATAAGGGATGATTGGGCAGCATTGTGAATACACTAAGTGCCATTGAATTGTACCTCTTTTAATGGTGTGGTTTAGTTATGTGAATCTCACCTCAATTTTTTGAAAGCTTTATCATCACTGTAAACACGGATTTCAGAGAAATAGTTACATCCGGGGAGGAGGCAGGGGTCAGGACAGTGAAGAGTGCAGAGGTGTGTATTAGTTGTTGCTAAAGGCCTAGTTCTGTGGTGTTCAAAGTGTGGTGCCCAGATCAGCAGCAACATCACCTGGAAATTTAGTAGAAGAGAAAATGAAAGTCTAACCCAGTTCTGTTGAATCGGAGTTGGGACCCAGCAGTCTAAGTTTAAATAAAGTACTTCTGATGTATATTAAACTTTAAAACTGTCGATCTAGTTCTTGGATTGGCAGGTGTGTTTACATGTGTTCATTTTATATTTAAAAATAAAACCAAATCAAACAAATAAATAAGTAGGATCATGCAATGACTAAGGCTGACTGTGTGCCCAGATCCGCAGATTATGTTTTAATCTAAGGCTAAAACTTGAGGCTTATTTTTAAAAGAGAAAAAAAAAAAAAAAAAGACTCCTTACACCCATTGATTTTAATACACCAATGCCCATCTCTAAGGCAACACGGGGCAATATAGATTCATAGCAGGGTCTTACCAAAATAGAAATAATCAGCGTTACAATACAAGAATGGCTCTAATTAGAAAATAGAGACCTAGGAAGCTGCTGACCATCAGGGCAAAACTAGTCTCTCCTCTTCCAAGATTTATGGTCTAGGCCTGTGCACCACAATTTTTCCAGAGCTCTTCTTTGTGCTGATTCTGACATCTGCAGTACCTGGCAGCTTGGGGTACCTGCTCTGTGGGCTTCCAATCTGTGCAGAGGCAAGGGGGGACAAGCATGGGAGAGGCCTTCTCTTGGAGTGAGGAGCAATGTGGCACCCATTCTGCTGCCAGCAGTTGCTGTGGACAGGAGCCAGCTCAGGGCTGAGTGGGAAGCCTGGCCAGTTGCCAGCATGGGCTTGGGCATCAGTGAGGATGGGGCACGGGCCGGGAGTAAAGGCCTCCTCAGCACGACAGCTTGGTTGCTATTGTTGTCCTGCTATTTTCTCTGAACAGTCCATGTTATCTTCTCCTGTGAATATTAATTCCCCTTGAGTTACGATAATTGCCCTGAGAGCAGCCATCTGCAGAGTTGTGCCACTTTGGCAAGGACTTTGCGGCAAGCCCAGGCCAGTGGACCATTTCTTGGAGTAGTTTCCAAGTCATCCAGCAAATACTTCACTGTTTCCTAAGTCAGATTAAAAGGTTTGTCCCTGTCACACCACTCCTATCACCCCCAGCTAGAAGACAGCGGAGCTGTGGTTCAAACCCAGGACTTGTGAATTTCAAATCTGGAGTCTTTTCCGTAGTGTTTGATTGCTTCAAGCAACGTGTACATGGAAAGAATCAATAAACACCTGCTCAATACATGGATTTATAAATATGAGGAGAAAAATGTGCTCAGATGGGAAGTGAAGTTAAATTTCAAAATAATGAGAGTTTTGCACAATAGTAATTATTTAGATGCAGGAAAAATACCTTGGAGAATTGTGACGTGGTTGCAGTGGATTAATAATCTGTTAAAAATAAACAAACAGATGACAGGTGCAGTCCATGTCGATGTTCTCTTTGTTGGCCTTTGTGAACATTTATTAGGTGCGCACATATGCAGAGCAGTGACGAAAAGCAGAAATCAGTTCGTGCTCACACACATAATGGCAGCCAGTGGAAAGGTTGTCACACCCGCCCTTTCATTGTGTCAGCGCTATGAATTTGAAGCAACTCAGGGTTTTGTGGGATTGGAGCCTCAAAGCCAGCAAGGGGACGTTCTCTGAAAGGTAACTACAAACCTGTTGCGGTTGTTGGTGGAGACGCTGGTACTTCACAACCTGTGCATAGTCTGTGGTCCCATCTAACTTCTTTGTGTTTCCCCCCACGGTCCAGGTCACAACAGGTGGAAGAGCCAGCTACTACGTGTCCTATCGAAGAGAGGCCTTCGCTCAGATAAAGCTGCCCAAGTACTCCTTGCCGAAGGTACTGCTTGGCTTGAACCACTCGCTGTCCTAAGTCCTGCCTGACAAAGCGAGGGCTGGGCTGGCCGCCTCGGTGCATGGCAGGAGGCCTGAGCATGGCTGGGAGACTCCTGATGTTCAGCCTGACCTGTCAGAGTGGCTTGGCCACCACTCTTGTTACTGAGCCTGGGTTCTGTGTTCCCCTTCCAGCAGGCCTAAGCTTTGACTTCCTGTGGCTCAAACATCTGGCTTGGCCTCAGACCCTTTCCCAGGGGTGGTAGTAGGAAGAGTGTTGGCTTCGAAATCTCTTCTGAGGCTCCTCCTTTTGCAAAGGCCTTATTTGTTTAATTTTCATTTTTATTAGCACATGTTTGCAGTACACGACGATACCTTCATCAAGGGGACCTGGGATATGTACACAGCGCATCTTAATTTATTTCCATCCCCTTCCCCTGCCCCCTTCATCGTTACCAAATAGAAGATTGAGTTCAGGCAGGAGTGTAGATGCTCCCTGCGTGCACATAGAAGTGCGCGGGTAAGTCTGGTGGTTTTCTTGCTTCTCCCTACATTTTAAGGGTAAATATAAACACACTGTTTATATTTCCACTCCTTTCTACTTCTATGACGAATTAAAATTAGGTAATTTACTGGAATGTTCATATCATATGGTGGCATTTTAACTCTTCTGTTGGGACACTGTAAGACTTGCTGTGTGGACCCCATTCCTTGTGAACATCGGCTTTGGGAGATAGATCTCATGACCTCAGTGTGAACAGGGGTGATTGTGTCACTCGATAAGGTTACAGAGAAGCCATGTCTCCAGTTGGGACACATATCAAGTGTAAGGTGGCAAAGATATGGGCCTCTGAGCTGATGGTAAGAAACATACATTGTGAGAGGCTAAACGGATGCGGAAGTGAAATGATTAGGGAATAAGAAAGTGGGTAATTTTCTATCCCCTGGTGTTTTCATTCTTTCAGCTTTTCATGCGTGTATGCATTCATTCACTGGTTTGTGTGTTCGTTCCCTCTTTTACACAACCATCCATCTGTTCTTTCTTCCATTTAAGGGTGTACTGTATGCCAGGCACTGAACTAAATTCTGTGGCTAGAGAAGTGAATAAGACACAGTTGGTCTCTGCCTGCCTGAACCTTATAGTCTGGGAGAGAAGACAGATGCTAAACGAACTATTGTAGATATAGGGAGCGCCACTGAAATTTAAGGACCACCTTGGCGTAATGGGTAAAATTACTCAAATGTAGATAGTGAGGACTCCTTCCTACAGAAAATGATATTAAACTGATATAAAAAGGATGAGGAGTTAACCCTGCAAGCAAGGGTGGGGGAGGAAGCTGATCAGAGATGCAGTGGTTCCTTGGTATGGTGGGGGGGGCAGGGTCCAGGATCCTGCAAATGCCAAAGTCTATGGATGCTCAAGTCCTTTATATAGCATGGTGTAGTATTTCCATGTAATCTACACATATCCTTCTGTATAGTATAGGCCACCTCTGGATTACTTGCAACACCTACTATAATATGAACACTATGGGGACACTGTAGGCATTGTACTGTATTGGTTGGGGAATAATGACAAGAAGAAGGTCAAGTTGAGTACATTTAGTACAGATACAGGCCTGTCTACACTTTGGATCCACAGTTAGTTGAATCCATCCATGTGGAACCCACAGATACATAGGTCCAGCCATACCTGTGCAGGCCCTATTTTAAGAGAGAATGTGGTTCATTTAACAAACTAAAAAGCCATCTTGAGAGACTGGGCTGCAGAGAGAGGTAGAGGAGCTGATGATGTGGGCAGGGCTCACATTAAAAAGCCACAAGGGCCATGAGAACCAGTTTCTCATTTTCTCTCCCTTCCCTGTGATTACGTTTCCTTCAACCATTGTAGAAAATCATGATTGTCGCATGGGCCCACCAGATATTCTCAACCGAAACAGGAAAGAAGTATCCCTGCCTGGAGAAAATTAGAAAGGGAAAATTCGTAGTCATACTTTCCCTAAAAAAGAATGCCTCCTCACAGTAACCTAAGATCTCCATACATTGGCCTAAGAAATGAGTTTCAGGAACTTTCCAAAGCATCTCCCAACATAGGGCTCATTTTACCTCTGTATGTGGGTGTATTTTATATATTTTTAACCTTCTTAGGAAAACAAACAATTCACTCCCCTGGGCGACGTGGCTGTGTGTGAGGACAAATGAGTTCTGGAATTGATTACCACCCTAGAGCTCTCCATGAATGATTAGCAACCCCATGGCAGCATATTGTGGGGAAGTATCACCCCACCCAGGCGGACCCTTTAGAAAACTTCATCCAGAGCAGCTTCTCATTCATAGGAGGGCAGCTGTGAAAATAGCTGAATAGTTATTGATCCCCTTTATTAGCTGGTGTTGGCCCAGATTTTCATAGTCAAGGCTGATGAGGTGGAGACGGGGGAAGGGGTGGGGTGGAAGGAGATTGGCTCTGTCGATGGTTTAAAAATGGAAATGGTATTTAGGCGAGTTGTTGCTGCTGTTCGGTGCAGCACCATGGCTTCTGTTGGCATCTGGCTTAAAAACAAAAGTGTGGAAAAGCTCCCTGTCGCCGCTGCCCTTGCACCTCAGCTCCTGGTCTCTCTGTTCAGAGCATGCACTGCACGATTCTAAGTGCTTTGCAGAGAGTGACAGCAGTGTCATTAATAATGAGCAGCATTAGTGGGAGCAGCCGCTTTGTGCCGAGCCCTCCATAACTCCATACAAAAGCATCGGGGTGGTACTTCAGTTCATGGGCATAAAAAGCGTGGTCCTGGGGAGGGAGTGGTGACAGGTGACAGGGGCCAAAGTTGTTTCTGAGCAGACACCCTGAGCTTTCATTCCAGATCGGCCACTTACTTATCCATGAACTCAGGTCTGTGAAATGGAGCTTAGGACACCGTGTAACAAAGTCTTGAGCGTTCATTGAACGGCATACTGAAGTGCTTAATAAACCTAAGCAATGGGTGTGACCCTGGGGAAGTAATCCTGATGCTTTTAGCCTTCCAGGCACGGAGCTCAGTGTGCATGATGGGATCACATCTCAGCGGACTTTGGACTCAACACTGCCTAAGACTTTCACTTTACCACCCTGAGTGGTACCCACTTTTGTCTCCCAGTTTCTGGGTTTATTCTTAACTTGCTACTCTGCTAATCATTATATGGGAGAAAAAGTAGTTTTTTGTTTGGTGTTTGCTGCAGGGGATTCAGGTTGTTAGTATGTTGAACTTTGTTTGAGCCCCGTGCTGCTGGAAAACAGCAGAGGTGAGGGAATTCCCTGTTGTTGCTCTGTGTTTGGAAATAGCTTCCTGCAAAGAGCCACTCCCACCGTGTAGCTCACATCTCTGCCTGGTTTACCTGCAACAAGAGCAGAGTCTCATTCCTTGTCTCACAAATGATTAGTTGATCTGTCCCCCTGCTGGCTAATCTGGATCAAATGCCTGATAAATTTGACTTGACCAAAATTAAGTTTGGCTTTTCTCTTTTCTCGGCCTCTGAACTTTGCCTCACGCTTGAGCTTTTGCATGCACTGGACGCTTAAACGAACAGTGAAAGAAGAGCAACTTCCCTTAACAGGCCTCCTGAGAGTCACTTGATCCCAAAGAAAACGATATCCTCTTCAGTGCTTCCATCACGCACCCTGTACACCACTCCCACTCCCAGTTCTTGCCAGCTTGATTGTACTTTTTTCCACAAAAGCAATTCTTTTCCACCTTCCCTCCCAGGTGCTCACAGATATTATCAGCAGGGTGCTCCCCTTGCCGTGGTCTTTTCTTACCCAAGTCTGAGTAGCTTGTTATTTGACAGTAGAATGTAATTTTTCCTACTTTGAATGATGAAAGAGAGGAGAGAGGAATATGTCTTAGGAAATTTATTACAGTAATGGTGACCTTAGATTTTACATTTCCACAAATACTGATGTATCCTTCTATGCTGTATCACAACCATACTTCTTGAAAAGCCATCTGTAATTTTTAACTTATTTTCTCACTTCCTGTTCACTCTTCAACCCAGTGGTAGCCACCCTCTTACCCTCCTATTCACCCATCCTCTATTTCACAAAAAAATCCTCTGGCCACTGTTACCAGTGGCCATATACATGTCAAACCTAATAGACATTTCTGTACTTTATCCATCTCTCTGGAGCGTGTGGCACAAAAGGGAAAAAATCCACACTCGATCCTCTTCTCTTTGGCAGCATTTTATTCACATTTCCTTTTTTTGGATGTCCTCCCTCTGGCCACACTCTAAATGTTGGTGTTCCTAAATTCTTGCATTCACATATTCCCTGGTGACCTCATTCCTATATCTCATGCAGCTGCATGCTACACCCAAGTCTACAGCCTGCATCTCTCCATGGTACTCTCTGTGTATTCAACTGCCTATTGGAAGGAAATTGAAATCTTCTTTTTAAAAAATCCCATGTAACCAGCCCACAGCTGACTCCTAGTCTCCACCCTATGTCCCTTGTACCTCATCTGTCTCTCTTCTTAATGCCCATGCTCCATTATTTATTCTGTAAACTTTTGTTATATGTCTGCTATGGGCCAGATACTCTGTAAATACTAGAGATAAAACCATAAGTAAGGGAGACAGTTTCCTGCCCTCTCTCTTATAGTCTAATAAGAGAGGGAAGACACCAAGTAAATAATTAAACAAGTGAGGGACTGGTGAGATAGCTCAGTGGCATAAGCGCCTGCCTGGCAAGCGCGAGGTCCTGAGTTCGACTCCTGGTACCCACATATGAGAAAAGGGCCGGTGATATCACTCAACGTCATGGGCGCCTGCTGGTGTGCGAGGTCCTGAGGTCGAACCCTGATACCCACAAAAAAAAATCAAACAAGTGATTACTTAACTGTGACTGTAATATATGGTGTAAATAAAAAGCAGGAAGGTGTATAAGTCAAGTGTCTGAAGCATCGTAGATATGTCCTTCTGCATATCCCCCAGCATAATTTACATCACAATTTACATCAGTCCATTTCACAGGGATCTCATAAAGAACCTACTTCCTTAGTTCAGCCCCTCAGGCACAGTTACGTGGATTAGGGGAGCGATCCTGTAAGATTTTCGCACTTGCATCTAGCATTGTGCCACTCAAATCCACTCTTCACACTGATTCCGCGGTGGAAAGTGTCACCTGAGGAACCTGATCCTCTCCAACCAAACCTCTGCATGGAGCAACTCTGAGCATACCTTTCTCTTGCTTACCATGTAGGGAGAGCTTTGTTCTACCTTGGGAGAAAAGGTTAGGTGTGCCCCCCAGAACCCATGTGATAGGGCCAGTCCCTCTCTGTCTTCACAACTTGTAGAGGAAATCTGCTTTTGGGCGGTTCTGAGCTCTACACATTTACATCCTTTTTAAGTTGCACCTTTTCTTTTTTTTTTGTAAGCCTTTGCATTTCACTCACCACATTAGTGCCTCTGAGAAAGGCCACCAGAGTATGTAATGTCTCCACCATCAGGCATCTATTTTGGGAGCAGGTTCTACCTTGTTTCCATCTCTCTGATGTGGCATTTGGCACATAGAAAATGCCTAATAATAGAGGTGATTATATATTGAATTAAGCTATGGTAGGCCCAGATTGTAAGAAAATATTTCAAGAACATGGAAACATTTTCACCATGTCCATCTAGGAAGTCAGAGGCTTGAGATTTTACAAAGCAATTAAGATTCTCTTGAATTATTGTTGGCAGGGCAAAGCGGAGTGTTGTTTATCATTGCTTTCAAAATAAATACACATATGTGATTTATTTTATGTTCTTCAAATACAAAGTTTTATAAAATCTCAATCTGAATGTGCTCACTGCATTTTCCCTCCTTCGGTTTCACCCTTTATCACCAGATTTATATCTACATGTTCTTAGGACCATCAGGGAAGGAAGGGACACATGCCTTAGAGTTAGATTCAGGTAGCCATAGTCAAGAAAGAACTTCATTATTGCTTCAAACCCTGTTGGGCCAACTTTATCTAATAATGTACATATTTGTTCTTGCAGGCTAAATATTCTAGCTATTATTGCCTAACCTCCATAAGACCTATTTAGAAAAGGGTCACAGAGTTCAGTTTTTTTCAAAGAACGATTCCCCCAGGTTTAGCTATAACTAGAATCATTTGGAGGGCTTATTCAGATGATAGACTCTAAGATGCCACACCAGACATGTTGTATCATTGTCTCAAGCAGGGACCAACAAGGAGTCTGCATCTTTTCGAGATCTCCAGATCAACATGGGCATGATGGTGCATGTCTGTAATCCCAGATAGAGGGCTGAGGATTGAGGGTTTCTTGAGCCCAAATGTCCACACACAGCCTAGGGTACATAGTGGGAGCCTGTCTCTTAGAAAAGGAAGGAAAGAAAAAGAACAAGGAGAAAAGAAAAAGAAGAAAAAGCTTTAGTTACAGGCAGAGATCTCCATGTTATTTTTTAATGCAATGATGTTTGTTCTACCTTGGGAGAAAAGGTTAGGTGTGCCCCCCGGAACCCACGTGTTGGGGCCGGTCCCTCTCTGTCTTCACTCTCTGCAGAGGAAAGCTGCTTTTGAGCTGTTCTGAGCTCCACTGACACACTGTTGAAAAATGTAGATTCCGGATTAAGATAGTGTTGGGTTTAAATTCTAATGGTGTCAATTGTTAAGTGACTTTGGAAAGCTAAGGAATTTTCAAGCAGACATTCCAGAATCTTAGATAACAGAGAGCAGTCTCTTATCCTGAAGCCTGGATACCTGTTCCACAGGTGACATGGCCAAGGACGATATTTACCAAATGTGCACTCACAGCAAACCTGGAGGCCCCTAATTTTGACCATGGCCTGGTGTTTTAAGTTGTTTGTTTCCACTTCTTTTCCATTAGCTTAGTATCAAATAACTTAGCCCATTCATTTTTATGACCAAAACATCTGGGGGAAACCAGGCATTTCCATTGCATTTTTAACAGGGTAAGTGAATTTAATCTGTATTTCCTGCAGCTGCTCTTTCCCCTCCTACTGAGTTCTTGGGCATTCATTCCACACCAACACAACATGATTTCCCCATGTGGTTTTTAGGAGGAAGCCTTCTTTCTATTTTCAAGCAGCTCAGGAGGAACCTGTAATTCTACAAGATGTTTAAGCACAAATGAGCAAGCGAGGTCTTAGTCAAGGTGACCTAGAGAGTTCAAGTCCAGAGGCTTTTTGACAATGGATCTTCAATAAAATATCTGGGATTTCTTTTTCCTACTTCTCCCATCTTCCAGTTGCCCAAATTAAATGGAATTGTTCCTTTATGAATCATTTTAGAGGAGCTCTCCATGGTGCTGACATTAAAGGCATTCCTGCCCCTTTTTACTTGGAATGATTTCTAGAAAATGTTGGTCAAATAAACCAAAGGCTGAATTCAGCCTGATTATTAACTTACTGTCAGCCACAGTTTCTCAGGGTTCTATCACAGTGTATTCCACCACAGGGGCAAAAGTGGTTCTCCTTTTGATATCACTTTTTGGTATATGAAACTGCATGTTTAAAATACAGCAATTTTATGCCAACATGTTCTCCTGACAGTGTGAGTTCCCTAGGTAAAGGGCTTGAATTTGTGATCATCTTTCTGCAGTGCCTAAATATGTACACATATTGGCATTTGTAAATTTTTTTGAGTTGTGAATTATGAGATTTTATTTTAGAAATCACCCAGACCAAGATTATAAACTAATGTGACTTCAGGGGCTAGACAGGTCATGTGAGTATGTAAGTGGTAGATCATAAGAATATGTGGACATGTAGGGCTGACACCCCAATGATGCTGATTCTGCCTACAAGACCAGGGATTCAAGAATTCAACACAAAATATGGTCAAACTAAAGTCTTGTGATCATTGTTGATTCTACTGGCCATCTGTTTGAAAACCCTGATTCAGAGGGTATATTTCCAAATGGTGAGAAGTTAACCACTATGTTAGAGTCAAATCCCAGAGGCTCAAAACCTAGTTCTGCCATTCACAAGTTATGTTATCAGAAGCAAATTGGTAAATTTCTCTGTCCCCTAGTTTGTTCTTCAGTAAAACAAAGATAACCATGCTCTCTTCATTACAGAATTATTTTCATTTCTATTTGAAAAAAGACATTAATATGACTTAAAAAGTACCCAAATATAAAGCATCAACCTTTTCACTTTTTTTTTTTGTGGGTACCAGGGGTCAAACTTGGGGCTTCATGCGCCAGCAGGTGCCCATGTCACTGAGCGATATCACTAGCCCTTTTTCTGTATATGGGTTCCAGGAGTCGAACTCAGGACCTCACACTTGCCAGGCAGGCGTGTATGCCACTGAGCCATCTCACTGGCCTAACCTTTTCACTTTGAAGGAGAGAAAATTGAGATTCAGGGAGACTAACAATTCAACAGTCATACAGCTGTCATAACAGTGCTTTTCTTAGTGTTTAAAACACTAAATTCCAGGTTGGGTGTCCTGGAATTTACCCAGACTGGGTGTCTTCTATATCAGTGATTTTCAAATATGATTTAAATGTATAAGCAACAGATTCTTCCTCATCTTTTACTTCTTAAAATACTGCAGAGAACCCCTGTATATACAACAAATTCATGTGGTGCTGCTGTGGCTGAAGCAGGGTGGGAAATGTAGAGCCTGACCCATTGGCTGTGCCTGATGCTGAAGGTTGTAAAGAAAAATGCATGAACCACTGCCCTACAAAATTTGGAAACAAAAGTTAAGATCAGAAGACAAGCTAGGCCCCTTCTTCTTTGCAAGTGTGAGCTTCCTCTAACAAGACCTGTTAGCACTAACACTAATTTTCAGATATAAAAATAAAAAATGAAAGTGGATGAATCTCTTGAAGCCAGGGAAAATGCTACCCACCATAGCCCCTGACACCCATCTTCCTGTCACTTAGCAAGGAGCAGAAATCATGAAGCTCATAATTTATACCCTTGGATTTACACTGAATTGTTTATCATTGCCTGTAGCTCAAGCTTTTTCTCCACCATTTTACAAGTCATAGTAATTATTTGAGATCCCAGTGGGCAGGGAGCTATGGAGATCTGCTGCCTTACAGGCCTTCCATCTTCTTACAGGACATGCACATCATCAGCACAGATGAGAACCAAGTGTTTGCAGCAGTCCAAGAGTGGAACCAGAATGATACATACAACCTCTACATCTCAGATACACGAGGGATCTACTTCACACTGGCCATGGAGAACATTAAGAGCAGCCGAGGTCTAATGGGAAACATCATTATTGAACTGTATGAGGTATGTAACCAAAATGGTCCCTCCCCTGGACTGACCTCTCTTTTTCATGAGTTTTAGTGGTGTAAGCACAGGTATTGGAGTCCCGAGTTTAGATACCACTGGTACAACTTAGTAGTTGTGACTTAAGAAAGGAGACAACTTCTCTGTACCTCAATTTCAGAAGAATAAAGATAAAATGCTTAAGTAAGGAGATTATTGTGACGTGGGTGGTCATCAAGCTAAAGCATCTAGTGTAGTAGCTGCCTCAGTATAGTTGATGTGCTTGTATGAATGAGCATTAATTCAAGTCAGAAATGGAGGTCCAGGACCTTATGTGGCTTTTAAAACTCTATACTCCTTATGGACCTGAGGTACTGGAATAGTAATATTTATATGTTTAAGGTGTTTGGAAAATCAAGTTTGTGAACACATTTTATAGGAAAAAAGGCAACTATTACTAGCAGGATGCCAGCAAACGCCAGCAAATGCCAGGTGTGGAGTAGGAAGAAATGCCTTTATATGAGGGTGTCACTTACATTGATGTGTTTTTCTCTGTTTTTGGATTTGTTTGTGTAAGTTAAAGAATAATTGCTCTAATGAAACCAAGTGGTTTCACACAGGAACTAGATTTTTAAAAACTAGTTTCTAGTGACCTAAAGGTGTGGTGTTTTTTAATGCTTCTAATGACAGTGTATAACACTTGACCATCCTAGGCACAGGGAAGGGACTGATAACAGATTGATACAAGCAAAGAAAGTGTGTCTTACTCTCCAACATTAACCCGGGGCTTGTAGTCAAACCCACACTGGTGTGATGATTTATGGAAGGACAAGTTGACTCTTGTAAGCAGTGGCCTCAGATGGCCTAGGTGAGCGGTTCCCTTGTGGATTTTCCTGCCTGTAGAGTGGAAGAGGTAGAGGGGCCAGTGTGAGGGTTTCTGCTTTACAGTTGTCTCCTCAGTAGTGCTTGCAGAGGTCCAGCATCCCTGCACTGCTAGCTCGGTTGTCTACTCAGTTACTGAGAGTGGTAAAAATAGTTAAGATCACAGCTGTTCTCTTAGGTAGAGGAATGGTAACACAAAGGCATGATGTCAATGGAAATACATTTCAACACAAAAGGAATGAATGTCACTGGATAGAAAAACAAAGTCAGTAGAAATACCCAGATTTCGTAGAACATAACTGACAAGTGCTGAAATGATTCCCTTTAACGATAAAGTTCCAGTTCAGGAAATGTCCCGGGTTTCTCCCTAGAGTTGTGAAGACTGGCAGCAACGACTAAGGAGTATAAATAGCTTTGTGCCAGGATGCGGGAATGCACCATTGTTAATGGCAGTAAGTTACACCATGGGGAGGGCTTGTGTGAATGTTCCCAAGACTGAGATCATTTCAAGTTTCTGTTTGCCCAAGTGAAGGCATAGAGGTAAGGTGTTTATTCCTGGCCCTGTGATCAGACCCAAATAGGAGATCACAACATGCTACACATGACCTTACAGTCAAGAAATCGAGAAACCCCTGTCTCCCTAAGCTTCTTGAATGATGTAGTGGTGAATCTCCCCTGTGCTGTTCCTTCTCTTAGAAAGGGTGCCTGAAATTCCTTGGTCATTTAGAACACTGACCACTGTGCTCTGAGGTGGACCATGGATCAATATGAAGAATGTGCTCAGATACAGAATTTTTTCTTCATGCTGAAGTTGGTCTTAAATTTTCAGTCTTGTTGGGTGAAAAATGCATGCTGTTATTGCATTTATAGAGAAGCAAGATATACCAAGCTGGGCAACTTCTTCAAAGCCAGCTCTGTGAGCCTGTTCTCCACTGAGTTTTACCAGAGTTGGTTGTGGCTGGACTTTGTATTCAAGCCCACGAGGAATCAGTGGAAGTATGTGGTTCTTATCCTTGGGGATCTTGCAGTCCAGGTTGTTGGCTTTGCAAGGGTCAATAAACAAAGCTACTTTTTTACCTGCCCAATGCTGAAACTCATTGAGACAAAGAGAAGAAATGAGACAAATAGAGATCAAACACGACTTTATCATTTTATAAATTATGTAGGGGGACATAGGATTACTAATCTTGTGGCTCAGAATTGGAATCATCCATTTAACACAAGCAGAAATAGTAAAGCAGATGTTCTCCTATAGAAACTTTTTCCTGTAACAACACAGCATTGAAGTACAGAATATACGATTCGTCATCAGGACCCTAAAGCAAGAGAGACTGTGATGAGCTGTGCATGCCTTATTCTTCTCCTCAAAGTTTCTGATCTTATCAGTCCTTTTTACAACATGGAGCAACAAGTGAAGAAGTGAGAGGCATCCGAAATGTTAAGAATGGCGTGAGCCAAGAACTGGACAGATGGTGTGGATTTCTGATACAGTGAAGTAGTCAATCTAATTGAATAGAATAGATAGTTGGTAGGGACAAGAAAGAGGGCTGGACACATATTTGAATTTCAGGTTCTAGAAGGCATTTAATGACACGTGCATGAATTTGAACCCGACACTATCTAGACCGTGACCATATTGAAGATTTGCAGTGAGTAGTGTTTTGCACCTGGAGATACATTCTATGGTTTGGAGATAAAACTCGATTTAATTGGTCTCTAGGGGTCATTAGAATTTAATCTTCTTTACTGGAGATTTTGTACAAGCTGAGATTGTGCACCATATGGCCAGTTAGCAAAAGACAATACAATGTTTCTGGATTCCAAGTGTCCTTGAGTAACGCAGCTGGGAAAATCAGTAAGTTTTCACATTTGGTTCAGCTAAATTAATGCACTTTCAGAGAGCGTATTTTGTTGGGTGAAAGAGGACTGGTGGAAGAGACTTCCAGTCTACTGAAAGGATGTAAGTGATCCTACTGTGCTTACAGATTGGAGCCTAACTTCTCTTAGAGATGCAGTTCTGCCATGTCGTGAGAGTGGAAAAGAGATCAATTCCGGCTGGAGGAATTTAGAGAAACTTACAGATGGGTTGGCTTAGAAGATGAACTGCTGGAGATGGGCAGAAAAGAACCAGCATCAGACGAGTAGGGCTTATGTTCATGGAATGTTGGGTGGCTTTGTGAAGCACTAGGGACGAAGATAGCAAAGATGCTGGTAAAGAGCTTGAGTGAAGAGTCGAGCGCTTATTCTGTGGGTTATTATTTCTCTTTATTCTCTCACATTTACATACTTAGCAAATAATATTTGCATGTATGATAGAGTCCCCTGTGCCAGGACAGTTTGTAACACCATAATGTAATAGGAAATTATAACATGTCCTCTGTCTGAAAGGTCAGTGAAGTCTGTAATTGTCCAGTGTCAGGTGGTTTGGATTGACCTGGGCCTCCTATAGCTACTGGTGTATCGCTCCATCCTCCTCACGGATGTCTTGACTCTATTCTTGACAATGGGGAGGAGACAAGAAAAGCAAGAACTTATTTGGGAATTCATCTTACCGTAGAGAGTCCTTGGAGAATGAAGTAAATCATTCCAATGGACTCCCCCAAATCTAATGAGGTTGAAGCAGTTTCTGTCTACTCTGTTGGAGGGGTTTCTGGCTGTAGAGATATTCTCTTCCTTGTTCATTCTCTAATCCCTACTTAGAAATATAATATTGTCATGGTTGTAATTACATAATTAAGAGAGAAAATAACCATGAGAGCCAAATATAATTGATCCCTTCTTTAAGGTGTCAGAAACTGTCCTAGTTGCTTTTTTCATTGCTGAAACAAAATACCCAACACTCAAATTTAACAGAGGAAAGCGTTATTTAGCTCACAGTTTGTTGAGGTTTCAGTTCCGAGCTGGCTGGCACCAAGGCAGGGTGGCGTGGCAGGGGGGTATTGCAGAGGAGAAACAGCTCATGGCAGGCAGAAGGCAGCAAAGAAGCCAAGTAGCAAAGCAGCAAGCAGTGAGTGACAAGTGACTCCAAGAACCCTCTTTCTGTCCCTTATATTCTGTCCAGACTGCAGGACATTAGGGTGGGTGGCGCTCACACCTAGGGTGAGCCTTCCAATTATGCACTTGTGGAACCATGCCAAACCAGTCAGTGGACTAATTTAGTAATCACGCGCCCTTGATCCCAGCATCACACACTTAATCTTAGCATCACACACTCTAGATCCAGCCCCCTCTGAAAAGCCCCGTCTATAAGTGCATGAGGTTGTGGGGGGACCTTTAGACACAAGCCGTAACGGAAGCCTACTCCTTCAAAGCAGGGCTGGTGTGACAGTAAAAGTTGTCCATCATGTGCGCTCGCCCATATTTCTGCCACACACTTTTTTCATACAGAACACTGTTGCTTTTTTTCCCACATCCTTAGCAATAAACTACATTGCTCTTTAGTTACTCTCCATGAATGAATCAAGGAACAGGTATTCCTTCCAACACCAACAGTCGTGCTGTGGAAATATGCTCTGAGATGCTGGTTTGATGAATTTTCATGAATGTTTTCCTAGATATTAAGTATTCATTTTATAACTCCTTATAACAACAACAGCTTCACAACAATGCGTTCCACCAGCACTGTCAAATAAAATGATTATATATCATTAGTTTTATATATATACATATGCTTTTAAATTTTTACTATCCTTATTCAAGAAAGTAAAAAATAAAAATAATGAAATGTAGTAATATATTCTACTCGAAGTGTCTAAAATATCATTTTAGTACACGTTCAATATGAAAAATTATTAATGATGAATTTTATATTTTTTCATACTAAATCTACAACATTCTGGCTATATTTTACATTTCCCATGCATCTTAATCATACAATAAATTTTCATCTGAAATACTTGGTCAGTGGTTACATTTTATAAAATTTGGAGCAGAGAAAGGAGATTCACATACCTAAGTTATTCCAAACATACTTAAAAGTTTGGCAGGAAACAAATTGAGTATCTGTTCTTAAATTTAAATTTATACTAGTTAAAATTAAATAAAATGAAAAATCAATTTCATGTTTTCAGTAGCCACATTTCAAGTAGGCATATGTGGCCAGTGGTTACCATATTGGATTCCATAGACTTAAATAACTTATATACTTTTTCTTATTTACCTTTCACAATATCTTTTAGTATAGGTATTGTCTACCATTTTGCATGTGAAATTACAGGGATATAGAGACTATAGTGGCTTGGTTCACATCACAAAGCTAGTGAATTTTGGTGCTACATTTGAAGGAATCCATGTCTGCTTGGCTAAAAATTCAGGCTTTTCCCATTATACTTTTTTCATATTAAAAAATTTATTTTCATTATTGCATTAATTTTACTAAGATGTGTTATGTACATGTACTAACTTCCTATAAGAAAAGTAGTCATTCTGTACCACAAACACGTATCCATAAAAACAAAAATTAAGGAAGGAAAAAATATTGCCAAATACTGGGTTTCTGTGTGATACTTTCATACATGCATATAGTTTGATGGTATTCATCCATCCTATAACCTTCCTTTAAACCCTTCCCGCCTTCCCTCTTATTCCCTTCCTCTTTTTCACCTTTTTTTCTTTTATTTTATGAAAACATAAAACAAATTTTCATAACCAAATAATGAAAGAAACAATAGTTATTATACTGGGTATCGTTACCTCCAAAGTAGTTACTCAGGATAAGACATAAACCAAAAAGATGCTTACAAAAAAGAAACAGGTAATAATACAAACTTTCTTTTCAACAAACTAAGATAAACTATTAGTATAAATGAAACAAATTAGCTTATATATTGAAATATTTTTAAAACAACAGAATATGTAATTTGGGGAAGTATTTGAACTTCTCCCTACCTCCTATTTATCATATGTATATGTAAAGTGTTTCATGTAAGAGAATCCACACAATATTTGACCTTGTGTGTCTGACATTCTTCACTTAATATTATGTTCTCAAGTTGCATCCATTTACCTACGAATGCCTCAAGTTTATCTTTCTTCATGGCAGCATAGTACTCCATTGTGTATAAATACCAAGGTTTTCTTATCAATTTATCTGTTCGTGGACATAGTCTCCCTTCCAGTTTCTTGTCATCTTTTTTAGATTCAACCTATTAGGGAAAAATGAGATATTTGTCTTTCTGAATCTGGCTTATTTTGCTTAACATGACGATTGCCTGTTCCATCCATTTCCTTTTTTAAATTTTTAATATTTTTTGTTCATACATGCTTGCAGTACATAATGTTTACATTCCTTATGTGGAGTTGGTACATGTATATAACACATCCTTTTTTTTTTATATGCGGGTACGGGGAGTCGAACTCAGGACCTCGCACTTGCCAGGCAGGCACTTATGCCGCTGAGCTATATCACTGGCCCTATATAACCCATCTTAATTCCTTTTTTCATCCCCTTCCCCTGGCTTCCCCCCTTCCTTCCACCATATCTTCATCCCTTTCCCTTTGAGAAAGATCTCTCTACTTCCTATTATCTATCTTTTATTTGGCTCTTTATTTATATTTCAGGTTTCTCATATAAGAGAAACCATGTGACACTTAAACTTGTTAATCTTATTTATTTCACTTAACATGAGGGTCTCCAAGTGCATTCATTTTCCTATAAATGAGTCATTTCTCTTTTTTATGGCAGAGTAGTACTCCATTGTGTGTAAATACCACATTTTTTATCCACTCATCTCTTGATGAACAGATAGGCTGCTTCCAAGATTTTTATAACTTGTGTTGCTATAAACATGGGTATGCATGTATTCTTGCAAATGATATGATTTCATTCTTCTTAATAGCTAATAACATTCCATTTTGTGTAAGTACCATATTTTCTTTATCCCTTCATCTGTTATTGGGAAGCTAGGCTGGTTCCATATCTTGGCTGTGGTGGTCTGTGGCAGAATAAAAATGCAGGTCTTTAAGTAATTTAGCCATATACCAAGGAGTGGTATAGGTGGGTCATATGGCCATTCTATTTTAAGTTTTTTGAGGGACTTTCATAATGATTTCTATAGTGGCTCTACTAATTCACATGCCCACCAGAAGTTTAGTACTAGGGTTCCTTTTCTCCTGAATCCTCAGCAACATTTATTGATGTATGCTTGATGGTAGCCATTCTTATTGGGATGAGAAGGAATCCCAGGTGGCACACCCCTGTAATTCCAGCACTTGGGAGGCTGAGGCAGGAGGATAGCTGTGAGTTCGAGGCCAGTCTGGGCTACACAAGCTAGTTCAAGGCCAGCCTGAACTACAGAGTGAGACCCTGTCTCAAAAAGCAAAACAAAACAAAACAAAAGCAGTAGAACCTCAGTGTAGTTTTGGTTTGTGTTTCTGTAGTGGCTAAAACCATTGGACCTCTTTTCATATACTTGTCTGCCATTTGTACTTCTTTGAGAAGTGCCTGTGTAATTCATTTGCCCATTTATTAATTGGGCTATTTAATTTGTTGGTGTTAAGGGTTTTTTTATAAGTTCATTTCTCCCATTCTGTAGGATGTCTCTGCACCCGGCCTGTTGGTTCCCTAGCTGTGCAGAAACATTTTCGTTTGATGTATTCCCATTTGTTAATTCTTTGTATTATTTCCTGTGGTGTTAGAGTTCTATTCAGGAAATCTTTGCCTATGTCCGTGTAATCTTTGAACAGTCACAAAGTCTCAGGTGAACTGATTTTTTCGCAAGGTAAGAGGGAACTAGTTCCAGTCTTCCACATAGGCATATCGTTTCCCCAGCACTATTAGTTAAAAAGGCTATGTTTTCACCTATGTTTGGCTCCTTTGTCAAGAGTCAGCTGGTAGTAGTTGTGTAGCTTTGTTTCTGAATCTTCAATCCTCTTCTATTGCTCTGTGTCTACTTTTGTGCAAGTACCAGGCTGATTTTGTTACAGTGATATATGAGTTAGGATTTTCCAGAGGAACAGAATCTACATAAAAAAAATATATATATATATATAATTACGCCTAGGGATTTGTTAGGCAGGCTTACAGGATGGTAGGTGGCAGAGTCCACATGGCTCTCTGCACGATCAGAGTGGAAGAATCCACAGTGGCCATCTGTGTGCTGGAGAACCAGACAAGCCAGTAGCTGTTTAGTCCAAGAAGACGTTAGCCTCAGAACAAGAGTATCAAGGATGCAGCACCTGTCCATGGTGGAAGGGCTGGAAGCTCACTGTCGAGTCACCGGTGTGAGTCTGCACTGGGAGGCTGAAGAAACTGGAGACTGGTGTTCAAAGGTGATGGTGAAAACTGGAGCTCTTCCAAACCAGGAGTACTTCCTTTTTATTTCCGCTTTTATCCCTTCCAGGCTAAATGCCTATTGGTTGCTGCCACCGATATCTGGGATGGGTCTTCTCCTCTCAGTTCACTGGCCTACATGTCAATCAAAACCACCCAAAACTCTGCTCCATTAATCTGCAGGGAATTTCATAATCCATCCAAACTGACATCATGGGTGACAGTCATATATGGCTTTGTAGTATCATTTCAAATCAGGTGCTGTGATTCCTTCAGCCTTGCTCTTTTTGCTTGGATTTGCTTTGAGTATTCTGAGTCTTTTGCGTTTCCACATTAATTTTGGGATTCTTTTTTTCTAGTTCTGTGGAGAACGTCATTGGAATTTTGACAGATACTGCATCGAATCTGTAGATTCCTTTTGGTAATACAGCCACTTAAAAATATTAATTCTGCCAATCCATGAACATGAGAGGTCTTTACATCTTCTAGTATCTTCTGCAATTTCTTCCTCAAGAATTCTGTATTTTTTTTACAATCTATTGTCTTGAATTTTATTTTAATACTATTTTAGCTTGATTTATAATATTTTTGCATGTTCACTTCAAATTTTTTAAATTAAGTTTATTGGCACATTTTAGATATACATAATGGTCATGTTCATCATGGGGAATTTATACCAGTACATGCTATATTTTGATTCCTCTCTTTTATCCAATCCCTCTCCTCCCTTTGACCCCTCTTCTCCTCCCTATTTGCAAAGCTTTGTTTCTATTTTATTCTTTTTTTCAAATTATTGATTTTTTTCCTTTTCCCGTCCTTCCTTTCCCCTTTCTTTTTCCTAGTTCCTCTTTCTTTTTGAAAAATTTCTTCCCATTTCACAATATCTATTGTATATTTTGGTCCTTATTTACTTTTTCAGTTTCTCACACCAGGGAGACTGTGATATTTACACGTGTGAATCTGATTTATTGCACTTAAGAATATGGTCTCAAGTTGCATCCATTTACCTAGAATTGTCTCAGGTTTATCCTTTTTATGGCTGAGTAGTACTCCATTATATTAAAAAAAAAACATCTTTTTTATCCATTCCTCAGTTGGGTGGGCATTTGGGTGTTTTCCAAGATTTAGCTACTACAAACTGTGTTGCTATAAAAATGAGTACACATATATCACTGTGATATGATGCTTTAAAGTCTTCCAGGAAGATACCCAGAAAAGGTATAGCTGGGTCAAATGGCACATTTAATCCTAGTTTTTTGAGGAATCTCCACACTGATTTCCTCAGTGGTTGCATCAGTCTACATTGTCTCCAACAGGGGAGAAGTGTTCCTTTTTCCCCACAGCCCCTCCAGCATTTATTATTGGTTGGCTTCTTGATGATAATCATTCTTTCTGGAGTGAGATGGAATCTCAGCATTGTTTCAATTTGCATTTCTTAAATGACCAGTGATGTTGAACATTTTTTCATACATTTATCTGCCATTTGTATTTCTTCCTCTGAGAAGTGTGTATTCATCTCAGATGCCTGTTTTTGGATTAGGAGGTCTTATTTTTTTCAATTCTTTATATGTTCTAGATATAAGTTCTTTGTCTGAGGGACAATATCTTTCCATTTTCTGATATCCTCTTTGATCTCCTTTTTCAGAGTGCTGTAATTTTCAATGTATAGATTTTTTACTTCCTTTGTGAGATTGATTTCTAAGTAGTTCATTTTTGGGGGAGCTATTATGAAAGGTGTGATTTCCCTAATTTCTCTCTCTGTGAGTTTGTTTTTTGTGTGCAGGAATACTATTGATTTTTTAGTTTTGATTTTGTATCCAGCTACACTACTGAATTTGGTTATTAAATCTACAAGGCATTTGGTGGACTTTTTGAGGTCTTTTATGTAGAATATTTGGACACAAACCATAGCATTCTGATTTGAGTAAGAGTGGTAAAAGTGGACATCTGGCTTTGTTTCTTATTTTAGAGGAAATGCTTTTAGTTTTTTCTCATTCAGAATGATGTTGGCTATGGGTTTTTCATAGACAGCCTTTACTATATTGAGGTATGATCCTTCAATACCTATTTTCTTCAGGTAATTTTGGCTTAAGTAAGTGTTGAATTTTGTCAAAGGTTTTTCTCAGCATCCATTGAGATGATCATATGGTTTTTATACTTGATTTTATTTATATGGTGTATTTATTGATTGATTTGCAGATGTTGAACCATCCTTGCATTCCTGAAATACAACTAACTTAGTCATCTTCCAGTGTTATGTTGAGTTTTGTTTGCAAGTACTGTATTAAGGATTTTGCCATCCATATTCATTGAGCATATTGATTGATAGTTTTGTTTTTCTGTTATGCCCTTGTCCAGTTTCAGCAAAAGATAAGGCTGACCTCATAAAATGAGGTTGGAAGCCTTCCTTTCTATTTCATGAAATAGTTGGAAGAACGTTAGTGTTAGTTCTTTAAAGGTCTGGTAAAATTCAGCTGTGAGTCCCTGTGGTCTTGGGTTTTTCTTTGTTGGGAGATTTTTTATTACTGCTTCAGTCTCTTTGCTTGTTATGGGCCCTTTTAGGTTATTTATATTCTCTTGGGTCAATGTAATAGGTCATATGTATCTAGAAATTTATCCATTTCTTCTAGATTCTCCAATGTACTAGGATATCAATTTTCAAAATATTCTTTCAATGTTCATCTGGATTTTAGTAGTGCCTGCTTTAACATTTCCTTTTCATCTCTAAGTGTATTTATTTGAGTATTTTCTCTCTCTTACTTTTGGTCAATTTGGCTAATGGTTTATCAGTCTTGTTTATTTTTTCAGTGAGCCAACTCTGTTTCATTGATCCTGTATATCATTTTTTTTGTCCTTACTTCATTAATTTCAGCTCTGATACTTATTATCTTCTATTTGGGTATAGTTTTGGTTTGCTCTTATTTTTTCTAATACCTTGAAATGTATCATTAGGTTATTTATTTGAGAACTCCCTGATTTTTTGATATAGATACTCATAGATGTAAATTTCCTCTTAGAACTGCATTTGTTGTATCCCAGAGATTCTGGTGTATTGTGTTTCCATGTTCATTTGATTCTAGGAATTTTTAAGTTACCTTTCTGATTTCTTCAGTGATCCACTGATCATTCCAAGGTGAAGCATTCAATCTCCCTGTGTCCGTATAGATTCTGTAATTTAGTTTGCTGTTTTCTAGTTTCATTCTATAATAATCTGATAAGATGCAAGAAAATATTTCAGTTTCTTTTTAGTATCTGTTAAAACTTGCTTTATGACATAAAATATCATCTCCTTTCTAGATTCCATGACCTGCTGAAAAGAATGTATATTTTATAGTTGTTGGATGCAATGTTCTGTTGACATCTGTTTAGTTCATTTGATCTATGGTATAGTTTAACTCTGATGTTTCTTTGTGGATTTTTTGTTTGTTTGTTTGGATGACCTACCTATTGATGAAAGTGCAGTACTGACCTCACTATTATTGCTTTGGGACCTATGAAATTATTTATGTTGAATAGTTTTTATTTTACAGAATTGAGTGCACTGTTATAATTATATCTTCTTGGTAGATTGTTCCCTTTACTAATATGCAGTGGCCTTATTTGTTCTGACTAATTTTTGTCTTGAAGTCTGCTTTGTTGGATATGAATATAGCTACTCCTGCTTGCTTTTTGATTCTATTTGCATGGAATCTTGCTTTTCAGCTTTGCACTTTTAGTTTGTGTGTATCTTTGCTAGTGAGGTGTCTTTCTTACAGGCACCAAAGTATTGGTTCTGGTTTAATCCAGGCTGCCTGTCTGTTTTTTTTAATTGTAGAATTAAGACTACATTCAGAATTAATATAGAAATCCATGTACTAATTACTGTTTTTCTAATGTTTGACTCTTTAATTCTTGATAGTCTACTCTTCCTTTTCTGTGTATAAGATTCCTTTAATTATCTTCTGCAATCCTAGCTTAGTTGTCATGAATTTCTTTAGTTTATGCTTATCTTAGAAGTATTTTGTTGCTCCTTCACTTTTGAGGGATAGCTTGGCTGGATATAATAATTCACACTGGCAGTTATTTCCTTTAAGAGCTTGAAATACATTGTTTCATGCCTTCCTGGCCTTTAGAGATTTTGTAGACAAATCAACAATTATTCTATTATGTTTCCCTCTCTACATGACTTAATGCTTCTCTCCTGCAGCTTTCAATATTATTTGCTTGTTCTGTAATCTTGACATTTTAACTTTAATGTGACATGGGAAAGTTCTTCTCTGGTCATGCCTGTTTGGAATTCTAAATGCCTCCAGTACATGGGTGTCCATAAGTTTCCCAAGATTTGGAAGTTTTCTGTTATTATTTCATTGAATAGATTTTTCTCCTTTTTTAGTCTGAACTTCAGTAGCCTTTTCTACAGCAAATTTTTATAAGTTTAGCCTTTTAATCATGTCCCAAAATTCTCAAATATTTTATTCATAACTTATCTTTTTTCCTTATTAGTGCCTGAGTGTGCTAATTCATTAACTATAACCTTTGATTCTGAAATTCTGTCTTCTGGTTGATCCAGTCTGTTGGCGAGGCTTTCCCCTGAGATTCTGGTTGGACATACTATGCTTTTCATTCCCAGTATTTCTGTTTGGTTCTCCTTCAGAATCTCCATCTCTGTTGAATTGTTCCTTCATATCCTGCACTGTCTTCCTTAATTCATGCAGTGGTTTATGTGTATCTTCTTTGAAGTCATTAATCTTTTAAAAATCGTCTTTTGAATTATTTGTCCAGCATTTATCCATTTTTGCATCTTTGTGTTAAGTCACTGATGTGTTAAGGACTACAGGAGAAGCCATGTTATTTTCTTTTCCCATACTTCTGTCTGTCTGTTGAAATGTGTGCATCTGTACAGATGGATACTCCTTCTGCTTTTATGTGAGGATCTTTTCAGTGCCCAGCCTTCTTCTGTGGGCTCAGTCCCCAGGACTTCTCAAAGAAGAGAAAATGCCTGTAGAGACAATGACAACGCAAAACCAAACCTGATGCTGACATACGGGAAAAAGCAATCAAAAAGCAATGGTTCCTCTATTAACAATAAAAAAGAAAGCAGCAATAATAATATAAACTAAAAGGCTAAATAGGCTAAAAGTAAACATAAAAATGGTGAAGGGGGCAGGAAAATAAAAGAAGGAAAAGTAGAATTAAAAGAAAAAAGGAAGATAAGAGGGAGGAGAAAACAATAAAAATTCAATTAAAGAATTAGAAAGCAAATAGAATTAAATAACTGTAAGAGGAAAAAACAATGAATGAGAAAAAGAAAAAGAAGAAAGAGAAAAGGATAAAAATGCAAAAAAGAATGAATTAAAAAGGAAAAAAACAAAGAAAAAGAAAAATGAGTCAGAAAAATAAAAACCTCCTCGTGGAGGTGTTTGGATGAGGACATACAGTGTTTGAAATCCACCTGGGAGGGAGGGGGGCGAGTCACCAGCAGGGCCTGTGTTTTCCCTCCTGCTGAGTGTGCTGTTGTGTGAATGCTGAGCCCTAAGCTCCCTCTTCTCTTGAGCTGGGGCACTGTAGGTGGTAAGTTGTCTGCCTAAGGGCTGTATTCACTCCAGAGGCTTTTAGCATTTGTGTCTGCTTATGCACCCCAAGCCACTGTGATCCCCAACTAGCCTTAAGGCCTGTGGGCTGCTTAGATGCCCCAGCTCCTCCAGAGGCACCTGTCTGTGTGCCCTGAGGGTGTAGAAAATGGCCAAGCAGAGGCGTATCCCCAAACATTGGCAGATGGGGCGAACAAACAGACCACAGATTTCTTTGATGGAAGAGGGTGACAAGGGGGGTAGAGCAATCTGTGGGGCTCAATCCCAGGACTTTCAGACTCAGAGTCCTCAGAAAACCACACGTGACATACCTGGCTGCTCACCACAGAGTGCAGTGCAACTGGCTACTGTGCCTTCTGCACCTGAGCTTCCTGCTGCTTAAACTCAAGACATCTGCACTTAGTGCTCCCCTCTCCACACTGGTTTTGTGGCTGTGTCCCACTGAGTCACTTTGGCAGCGTGTCCCTGGGGCCCTTAAAGTGTGGTTGTTCTGTGACTTCCAATACCTGGATTAGCCCAGACTCAAACAGTAGCTCCCTTTCAAAATGGCTCCTGGTTATGGAGCTATGGAGATAAGGTAAGTGCTGCTGTGGGGTTCTTCTACCCAGCTAGCCTCCCATGCAAGGGGACTCATTTTCAGAGTAAAACCCCACACTGGATTAACAGCATGCCGTCATCATGGAGTTCTCCTGAGGCTAGTGCTGCCAGTCATCCGCATCTCACCCATGGCCACTAACAGACACCCACTGGAGCCCACTCTTTTTCCTTTTCTAGAGTATCCATGAATACAGTCACCTTGGCTGATGGTGGTGGCCTTCTCCGTGCTCATCTTGTGTTTGCAGAGTCAAGCGCCCCCACACCCACCGGGCGCAGGTTGGGACTGTGGACTGGTTCATTCTTTTCTTTGTGTTGTGCTTCTGTTTTTCCATGACTTTTAATTTTCCTGTTGCCTCTTCATTGATTCCTGGAGCTATTAGTCTCATTTTCCTCTCTGAAGAGCTATTTTCCTTCTATTTGATTCCAGCTCATGGAGGGTCTGTGAATTGCTGCCACCTTCTAGTCCACCATCTTGACTTGATTTTTTTTCACACTTCAGAAACTGAGAAATGATTTGTGTGCGGTAAAGCTTACTATTTTTAGTATGCAGTCTTCTATGGCTGTTGGTAGGTGCATAAAGTTATGTGAGTACCACTGCAATCAAGACATAGAGCAGTTTCATCCCCAGAATATTCCCTCTTATACCCATTTTCAGTCAATCCACATTCCACCCATGGCCACTGACAAACATCCATTGGTGTCCTCAATTTTTCCTTTTCTAGAGTATCCAGGAATAGAATTATATAGTAGGTAATCTTTTGGTCTGGCTTTCATTCAGTTAAAAGTATATGTTTGAGATTCATCCATGCTGTTGAGCATATCCGTGGATACTCCTTTTTATTGCCTAGTCATATTCCATTGTGCAGATGTGCTGCAGTTATTTGCCACTTGAAGAACTGGTTGTTTCCAATTTTGTGCGATTATGAATACAACTTCTATAAACATTCACAGGAACACAAGATTTTATTTCTCATAGGTAAATACCCAGAAGTGAGATTATTGGATCAAATAGGAGGATACATTTATAAGAAGTCATCAGTTTCTAAATCAGCAGTACCATTTTGCATCCCCGCAAGCCAGGTATGAGAGTTAAGTTGCTTCACATCCTCATCAACACTTAATACTATCATTTTTTTTATTGTGAGTGAGTATGTGTGTGTTGGGTGTATGTTTAGCCATTCTGATAAAGACCTAGTGGTGTTTCACTGTGGGTCTAGTTTATATTTTTCTAGTGACTAATTGGGTTGAGGCCACTGTCTTAGGAGGGCAAAATGCAACTTTCCAAGCCATACTCAGTGTTCTGGTCTCTACTGATCTTAGTAAAGTTGTCTTTCCTTTCCTGTCTCTAGTGCCTACCTTCCACCTTCTGCTTTATGACTTTCAGTGACTCTTCTTGGCCAGGTGGACAGCTGCTTATCAACCCCACAGGGACTTTCCCCTGAACTGACCTTCCCAGGCCCTCAGCATAGGTCCAGTTCTAGGGATTGCCCAGGGCAGATCATGGTAATTGCTTTTCTCAGCAGAACCATGGCTTCTTTGTCCTGAGGTGCCAGGGACATGACCAGCAGATGAGTATGCCACCTGGACACAGTTCTGTGCCAAGGGACCTGCTGTCAGTTTCCCTCTGCACCTTAAATTGGTCCCCAGAGGGAAAGTGGGCCATGCAGGTTTGACATCTTGTACCCTGTTTTATGCACACCATCGCAAGCTGGTACCCTTCTTCCGGGACTGCTGGGACCATCAGCTCAGCCTTGCTTCTAATTTCAGAGAAGGGAAGAAAGTATGCTTAAATTTATTAGATACTAAGTCCCTCCATGGATGAAGACAAGTAAAAACATGCGTCTCTTTTCCAACTCCTTCACATTCCATGCAGTGAGGCCAAATTGTACTCCATGACACCTTTGTCTAGTAATATATTTATAAATACACATGTGCACATACATGTGTATACTGTATATAATAAGTATTATATTAATAAGTATTATATTGTAAGTATTATATTACAGCATAAATGTATTTCTACCTTGAGTTGCAGTCAAAAAACAAAAGCCGTTGGCCTGTGATATACAAAAATCAAAGTGCCTTCTAAATTTAGAGTCTGTTTATACGGAACATGGAGCCCAGAAACAATTCAGTAATAAAGTAAGGGCTTGAACTGTCCAAATGTAAATGGAGAGTGTCCCGACCCTCTCAGACAGGAGGGAGATCCCTGTTGTGTTATGTACAATTTCAGGGAAATGCCTCTGGGACTGCATGGGACTCCAACAAAACCTCTCTTACTTGTATCTTTTCAGGCCCCATTCTCCTGGTTTTTCCTGGGGATACAGAGAATGCCCATCTGAGTGGTGGAGCTCTCAGTAAGAAAACACAATAATGATCATCCCATTTGCCATTTGCTAAATGTGCTTATCTGAAACCACACATTCCTGCTCCAATGCATCCAGCAAAGAAGCGGGGGTAGGGAGAAGCAGGAAACTCGTGGGAACAGTGAGTGGGTCATGGGCCCAGGAGTCTCAGTATGACTTGTACATTTTCTTCCGGAGGGCACATAGTGAGGCCTTGAGTACATATTGGGGTATGTAGGGTCAGGGGGAGGGCTGACTCAGGAGAGTTTTCTGGTGATCACCAAAGAGAACACAGAAAAAGGCTTCTTATCCGGCAGAAGATTTCGGAGGAACACAGATTCCATTGTTTTTGAGGAATGATTGGCAGGCAGTCTGGCTTCACCCACACCTCTTCACCTTTGCAGTTGATTTTAAGGGAAGGGCCTATCTAGGGACCTCAGAGCCCCTGGCTATGCATGTTGAGACACCAGCTGTCCTGAAATGGTGCTGACAGTAAGCTGTGAGAGCAGGGAGGGTAGAGACGGTGAGAGGCATAACTGAGACAAATGCTGCCCTTTCCCTCTTGGCACATCCCCCTACTCACCCTCTGGCCAGGAAGGAATCCAATCAGTTTCTTTGTTGGCTATTTGTCAGATTCCCTTGTGTATCCTTCCCTGATAATTCTGTTCTCCTCCTGATATTGTCCATTTGCTTGGAGTTTTTGGTTGGTTGTTTTTGTTTATTTTGATTGGGTAGGCATTGTCTTTCAAGGCCAGTCATGTTACTACTACAGAAACAAACAAAAAATGAAAGTTTCCCATTTGGAAAAAACAACAGCAATAACAACCCTACATTCTGTGGAATTCTTTACCTTTCCTCCCACTGATATTCTTTCAAAACAGCAATGAACCCCAGTAAACCATGAACATAGAAGAATGGGAAATAAATAGAAATCAAACCTTGATACATTGAGTATCATTGAGTAATTTACCATTCAGCCTTCTGTTTTCATGTATCTCAGTTGCCTTTTGCCTCTGGAACCTGCTGGAATTTCCACGGAAACTTATAAGCATCTCTCTGTGGTGCAGAACATTGTCATTCTAAGTTTCTGTTCTCCTTTCCTGGCATGTGCAATAGAAAGAATAAAAGTTAGAGTTGAATTTGTACTTAGTCTAGAACCCTCTGGGTAATAAATCTCCTTGAATCCTTCAGCTACTTGTTTAGCAGGAGCGCTCTTTTAGTTTCGCAATATCAAGGGCAGGCAAACTGCGATACATCAGTAACTCTGGCAAGACCGTGCTGCGTTATCTCATAGACCCTTTGCCAACTGGCTGCGGAAAAGAAGAAAAACAGGGCTTATTCCATCAATTTTAAAGTGGTCATTGGCTGAGACCCAGAAGATCTGTGAGTGATCCAAAATCACACCATGAGACAATGTCATGGACCGAGATAGAGAACAGGCCTCCAAGCTGGATCATCTGCCCCAAACACTCTCTCTTACCCTAAGTTAGGATTTGTGGACTTCATCATTAAGGATCATCCCTTGATGCCTTGAAGACTGGTCCACAAGTCTCTCTTGAGCTCCAGCACATGTTCTCAAGAAGAGGTAACTACTTTACTTGTTATCAAAGGGGATGTTGTTAAAGATGAGGTCCTAAAGTGCGAAGTACAGAGACACATAAAGCAGGCGAGAGTAATGGGAAAGAGGAGGATGCTGCATCTGATGAGGTGGTGTAGGGTGCAGAGAGGAACATAGAATTCTTTCAGAGACCTCAGGGCACATGGCATTTCTCACTATGTTCCTCCATTTCTCTGTTGTATCCTGAATAACATGGAAAAAGTTTTGGGGCGTCTTTCAGGGCATTTCCAAGACTACAGGCATCTCAGCCCAACCTGGTTTTCCATCTCTCACCTTTTTTCCTAGGTAGCAGGTATCAAAGGGATATTCCTGGCAAACAAGAAGGTAGATGAGCAGGTGAAGACATACATCACTTACAACAAAGGCCGGGACTGGCGCCTGCTGCAAGCCCCAGATGTGGACCTGAGAGGAAGCCCAGTACACTGCCTGCTGGTCAGTCACCGTCTCATGGGAAGCTCACAGGGCAGGCTGGTTACCTGGGGTGAGATGTCAAGGGCTTTCTCCTACCGAGAGGTCCTAGAGACTTGCTGGGACTGAGCAGGAATTTTATCTAACTCCCAGGGCATTGGTCTGCAGGCTAAGATTGCTGCATCAATTGTGTGGAAGGCTCGGTTAAGTTGCACAGGCTTTTACAGTTACTCCAGTCCACAGTAAAATAAACCAGTGTGTAAGAGAAGGAACCTATACTTAAAAGTCCCAGGCAGGGCTTGAAGAGATGCTAACATGATACAGTTTGATGAGTGCGTGATAGATGTCAAGGTAAGCAAATTCAGTCTTGGGAGCCCAGGGAAGGTCAAACTGGCATGGCTACATGGGAGACTCAATTAATCTATCAGCTTTCTCAGGTTCTTGCTATAAAGAATATTGGGGGAGGAACTCCAAGGGGGAGGTGTGTAAAATAGCCTCCAGGTAGAGAGGAGAGACAGTGAACATCAACACTCCCGATGTTCAGTTCCCTCTTAATAAGGGCCTGTACCAGAAACCATCCTAAAACACTGGAAGTGATTATGTTCTTCCAGAGCAAAATGGGATCATTTGCCAAGTATTAAAAAATCAAGCACTTGTCTGTCGTGTTCTAGACACTATATTGAATGATGGGGACATGGTGAAGACTAGGCTAACAGTGCCCATACCCTTTTTGTAGTTTTCAGAGTAAGTTCATGTTTTTGCTTTCTTTTCTTGTTTTTTC
Organism: Erethizon dorsatum; assembly: GCA_028451465.1. NCBI lineage: Eukaryota > Metazoa > Chordata > Mammalia > Rodentia > Erethizontidae > Erethizon > Erethizon dorsatum. The sequence goes on from CM051822.1 coordinate 89,999,899, forward strand.
ATTTGTTTCCTTTGGTTTGTTTTGGGTACTAAAAAGATGAGAGACAGATGGCTGCCTGCCTCTAAAATCATGTCATAGCATATTATTTTCCCTCAACTCTTAGCCATGGTTTAATCTCATTTTCTTAACCTAATTTTCTCTTTTCACTTTTATGTCCTCTTATTTTTACTTTTTGTATAGGATATATCTCTATAAATCCCCAAGTCCTTTTTAAAAAAATGCTCCTATGGCATACATAAATAAACAGGGGACATAAATTTAGATGAATTTATATAAAATTCAAGTAAAATTATAAACAGGAACACATTACATAAAATAGATAGAAGCAGACACAATCTAGTTGAAGAAGACGTCAGAAGATGGACTGCTTCGCTTAGCTCTCCTCTGTACCCCTTCTGGTGGCCCTTAGAGCTCTAAGAAGCAGGGTTTGATGACCAAGATCAGAAATGGGAGATCATTGTCATCCTCTGGGAAGAGGCCAGGGAAGCTTTCTCCAAGCCATGAACTGGACAAACCAAGACCTGGCCCTCGATGGGTGAGGTGGCAGTGAGGATGAGACAGATGACAGATGTCATTGGATGAGTTGTGATACAAAATACAGTCCATGTTCAAATTTTTTTAAAAGTTCATTATAGTAAAAAGCACATTGTCATTAATCCCCCTCACCATATTCCCCCTCACTCCAAACACACTTATCCTATCACACTTGACACTTTCTGGACCAGTTCTGGAAGTCCTCTTTGGTGAGTGTCTTTAGTTGCACTGTCATGGCTGCCTCAGTGTCTTGAGTCAATTCAAAGCATTTACCTTTCATGGTCATTGTGACTTTGGGGCTGAGCCAGAAGTCATGTGGTGCCAAATCCAGTAAATAAGGTGGATGTGGACACACCATGTTGATTTTACAAGCTTTCCTTTTTTGCTGGATGGCATTGGGCAACGGCATTTACCATACTTGTGGTCTACCTCATGAAGACACTCACGAGGGAGGACCTCCTGAACTGCTTCAGAATGTGGCAGGAAGGATGGGAGGAGTGCGTTTGGAGTGAGGGGGAGTATTTTGAGGAGGACTGAGGGCAATGTATCTTATAGTGTAATTTTTTTAATTAAACGTTCACTATATATTTTAATCACCCCTTGTATGTAGGAATAAGGGCAGAAATATGGATGATACTCAAGGGAACTTCTAAAGAGAAATACTGCTTTGTCAGGTGCAGAGAGAGAAGTAGGTGGCTCTTCATCCAGTGCCTTGCTGTTTCTGGAAGCTGAACATCTGGAAGCCTCATCTGTAGGGGGGCAGTGCTGAGTGAAGGTCAGGAATTTCCTGGAATGAAATGATTTTCCTCTTCCTTTCAGCCCTTCTGCTCCTTACACCTGCACTTGCAGCTTTCTGAAAACCCATATTCTTCAGGAAGGATCTCCAGCAAGGAGACAGCCCCAGGACTTGTGGTGGCCACAGGTATGGAAAACGTTCCTGGGCTTCTTCCTCACTGAAGGCTTCCAGGATAAGTCTGTTTCCTATTTTTGGACCATGGGTTCATTTGGTCATTCATTAAAAGCTACAGGAGCTCTCCCCAGAAAACGTGCAGGGTTTTTGGATCCTCTGAGCCCACCACAAGAATCTCAGATGCAAAGAGCTCTGGACAATCATAACTTCTATGTTAACGCGTCCTCCTCCTCACCGCCACTATCACTGCTGCCCCCACTACCCCCACCCCCACCCCCGGGGACGTAGACTGGTTCTCTGAGCTTAGCAAGAGGCCAGAGTTCTTGTCAAAGTAAGCAGGTCTGATTATTTGTAATAGGGAATTCTCTCTTAAAGAAAGCATGATGGATGAGGTCTCCCAGCTGTCCAAATGTAAGTTGGGGCAGTTTTCTCTTTACACTGGAGACACTTTACCGAAGAGTTTGGCCCAGAGTTATTTTTAATCAGGAGGTCTCTGGCGCATGTAAAGGTTTGTTTACACATGATTAAGCACTTGGCTGCAAGCCTGGGGGAAAGGGCAGAAAAACTCGAGGTTGCATTGTTGGAGCCCCTGTCCACTGAGCATCAGTCAGAAATGAAGATAAAGCAACTCTGAGAGGAAATGCAAGTCTCCTGGGGAATGTGCTCTGATTAGCATGCATTTGATTTGCATACACCTTTTCAGGAATACATTGCCAGCATAACACAAATCAAGCTTCTAATCTTAGAAGTTAGAGCTCTGGTGTGAGGTAGCTCTTTCTCTAATGAAAGCAGATAAATTCGGTGACTTTCTGAGGATACGCATTCTGTTTTCTCTCATCAACCCAAAGCTCTGGCTTTTGGATTTCTGCTCTCCTTGCAATGGCTTCTTTCTCCAAGCCTCTGACGGAGGAAACTTTTAAAAACCACCAGTGACCAACCACTGTCATCAGATTGACAGCTCGTGTGGCGCACTGGCTTCTCAGCCAGCTCCTCTCCAGGGAGCATGGACAGCATCCATCACGATTAACACAGCTGGCCATGGATTCCAGGACAGTGAGATGTGAGACAGGCTCTGTGCTATGTTCCTGGCTTGGGGAGTGGTTCCTGTGCTTTGCAGTCGGTGTGACGGTTCTGACTCAGGGGCTGCTGCCTGTCCTCCAGGGCTACCAGAAGCCCAGGGTGGAGTAGAGGTGACCATGGTAAATAGTGATCAGTCACAGAAGTTAATGTGATTTGAATGCTTACCATGTAGCCAGGCATTGTTCATTGTGGTTTAACTACTCTGAACTTCAGTGTTTTCATTGGCAAAGTGGGAATAATAGTACTAACATAATAAAATTCCAGAATTAAATGGGGTAATGAATTTCAAATGCTTAGAACAGTGCCCAAGACATACTGAATGCTTGGTGCATGCTACCTGTCATCATTAATATCACAGAAGTTAAAATGGTTCTTCTTGTGTTAGAAGAATATAACTTGTTCATCTCCTTCAATAGAACCCACAAATCACACGCACACCGTGAAACGCAGGAAACCATCCTTCTGCCTTCTAAGCTCTGCTCTTACAGTCACCGGGCTCGTGAATTTCTTTTAGCTTTTGGCTTTGTTTTCCTCATCTGTAAAACAAGCAAGTTTTCTACCTTGCGAGGGTGTTGTAAGACTTAGAGATGGAAGTGCACCCATGAGCCTGGACATAGTGCTCAGAGTTCAGGGAGGTGGGATTAGTGGTTGTTGTTATTACCTGTGAACTGCATATGTTTCTGGATTAGTTTTATGTTTTTTATGAATTAAACAAACATGTAGACATTACAGAGTTGCTTTTTAAATTTTTTATCCACCTGTATCAAAATTGAGTAATTTTTCTCCCTCCTGCATGCATCTCCTGAGGCTCCTTACCAGGCCCCTGTCATTGGGCAGATGTAACATAGCAGATGAGATCCTGATGCCTTTTCATGCTCAGCTTTTCCTTTCCTGCTTGTCTGGTCTCCCTGGAGTGGATTTGCCATTAGGAAAGTGATTATGAAGTCATCCAAATATGCCTAGAGTGGCCTGCAGGCCAGTCTCTCCGGAGACCTTTCCCTGCCCCACCTGCCCTGGGGGCCTCTAGGCTCTCCCCCTCCCTCGCTCCCTCTTCCCATCTCACCTTGACAAGTGGTCTCAGGATGAATGTGTGCCCTGGGATTCCTTTCCAGTTCCTGTTGAGGACACCTCAGAAGGAAGTCTGAATTCTCATCTGGAGAGTCTGGCAATTGCTTTTAGCAAGTAGAGCCACTGGGGTCCTTAATTTCCCGAACACTGGTTTCCAGCTAGTAGTAAAGACTTCACATACTCACCGTGCTTACCATGTGCAAAGCGCTTTCTTTGCTCTGATTGTGCAGTGACCCTGTGATGTAGCAATGGCGATCTCAAGCCTCTTTAACTTTCAAAGAGATGAAGAGCGAGTGGGAACAGGCGTCATGCCCAAGCCCACTCTCCTCACACCAGCAGAGTGCTCCATCCCGTAACAATTCAGCCACACCTGTCCCTCAAGCCCCTTCACATGCCAGCTCCACAGCTAACCCATCCCTTCCCTGCTTCCTATGAACCCTGGATGTCCACACCTTGTCATCCCTCCTTGATGATCTTCTCCCACATGGCTGACTGCACCCCATCTGCCCTTTCTCCATGAGTCCTTCATCCCCTGCATAGGCTGCTTCTCTTTCTGGCATCAGGGTGATGAGAGCAGCATCTCTAACCCACAAAGACCTCCACAGTTCTCTCTCTCTTTTTCACAAGTGTGTAAGGAACAGAGGCTAGTGGTAGCAGTGGAAAGAAATGGGACAAAAGCAAATTGTTTAAAGCTGGCCCAAAGGGCAGCGGCACCTCCGTTACTGATCTAGCTGTTGGTGAGGACACTCCCTGTTCTGCATTTCACTGCTCTGTCCTCTCTCCTACCATACCACTCAGGTGGCTACAGCTACGCCTCTTTCATCCACCCCACTCTGGCTGACCCTCTTTAGTTTCACTTTATCAGTGAGGTTCCTTATTCAAATTTTCCTCCTCTACACATCGCTCAAGCTGTTCCTATCAGATTGCCCCCAGGGCCACTTAGGGACTGAACATGTTCAAAGATCACATCATCCTGGATACATCTTTTCTGTCCCTTCATCTGGGAACCAATTTTCTGGTCTCAGTAGGATCTGGATCAGTAGGATAGCTCTCGGGGTGCCCTTCAAAAGACAAAAGATATTTCCAAACACAGACTTGACGGTGAGCCTGGGGTTCTTACCACAGTGAGCTTTCTAAACCGATATAGTCAAGCTTTGAAAGAGAGGCTGGAAATATCGGCAGAACCAACTTAGGGCAGAATAGCCCCCAAGGAGCCATGCCAGAAACAGCAAATACGTAACTCCAGGATGACTATGCATTTGCCCCACACCACCCTCTGCCATGACTCTTGGTTGATATTACGAATGGGCCACTGCACACTACTGTGTTGAAAATACTTATGGCTTCCAAATCCGTCTTAGCATAATGCTTTCAGGCAACCACCACCACAAAATCAAGCTGACATTCTCTGTTCCATCCCTCTTTACATCTGTCTTATAAAATCCGTGTCTGGAGGGTTGAATTCCAAATTTCAGACAGATCTCCAAAGAGCTGCTCTTCAAGCATCTCCTTGCTCCTCTCATACCTACTGCCTGTGCCCTGCGCCCTAGGGTTATTTTTGGAAGCCTGAGTGTCAAAACAAGTTGGCTAGCTGTGTGCATTCTGATGCTGATGGGAGCTTGACAAGCTGTGGCCCGGCTTTAATTTTTCATTTTGAAGCATTAAATGTCAGGCACTCAATTAACATTTTCATTATTGCATTTTTATTGTGCTCTTATTTAGGCTACAGATGTGTGGGAGCTAACATTCCCTTCCTGCTATTTTTTAAAGAAAAAATATCAACCAATATGTAAAACTCTTACATGTTTAGGGTACCTTCCTGGTTTTTAATATGTCCCCAAGGGCGCATCAACATTGGAGCATCATTCAATCATTTATTTCCTCACGCATTCATCCCACAGTTACTTGTTAAGTATTATCTACTCTGGGGCATTGTTCTAGGCTCCAAGACTGGGATTGTCCATTGAGGAAGCTAGGACAGTACTGCCAGAATAGTAAATCTTGACAAATTTTTTTTTAATGAACATGATTACAAGGTGATGCAGTACAAATGGGAAAAAGGAGATCAGGAGAAGAGAATGTACAGGGCCGGAAGTAGTAAATGTGGCTGGTCCAGGCATGACCTAGGTACCTTCTTCTCCAATGCTTGCTGGCCTTAGTATGCTAAGTGTGGTCATCTTATTTTGCTCAATCCGTAATTTAGGTTACACATTCTTTCCCACTGGGCTACTCAACTGCCTGGTATTTAAGAGATATTCTATCAGATTGAAAACATGCCTAAAAACACACACATCTCTAGACACACACATCCACACACATTTACACATCAGTTTTGGGGGGCTAAAATTATACCTGCAGAGTATACCTTCTCCCTATATGTGTACTCCTTCACTCGTTTCCATTCTCCTAGGACATCTGTCAGAAGAAATTTACATATGATACCTGTCAGAAGAAATTTGCAGTAGTACTGGTATACAGAATGAATAATTCAGGAAACTCATTCTAGTCAACATTCATTCATTGCGTTTTATCATTTAAAGATGTCTTCCTATCATACTATTTACTTATCTTCCCATATTGGGTTTTACTTCCTGCTGGGCTTTTGATATGATACCAAGGGAAAAAAAAAAAAACTGCGCAAATCAACTGTAAGCATAGCTTCCAGTATCTCTATCTTTGATATCCTGTTCCCAAACCTGAGTAGACTGAAACTGTAAACTGCCTGACAATTTCAAATGATCTGATTATGTTGCAGGCAACATTGGTCCAGAGCTCTCCTATACTGATATCAGTGTGTTCATCTCCTCCGATGGCGGGAACACATGGAGACAGGTAACTGGGATGATTCTGGGAGAGGGAAGAAGTAGGGGCATTTAGAGTAAATTCTGCCAATACCTCCTCTCCCTGTGGGTTCTTAGGCTCACTGTGACTTTGTAGTTGCAAAAAATTTGAAGCAGCTACTCAGTTTGATTAATCTGGCTGGAAGTTTAGAAGGGGAATGGGGGAAGGTGGGAAGAGCAAAACAGAAAGTAGGAAGAACTGGAATTTTCCCAGTTGGTTCGTTTCTTCCCTCAGCTACGTATGTAACAGCCACTGGATGCTAAATTCCGTGCTGGTTGCTGGGGATACAACCGACAAAACATTGTCTATCATTAAGGTGCCAGGGGATCTTGGCAAGCAGGCCTCTTCGCCTTTCTGAATCTGTTTCTTTATCTCAAAAGTGAAAGGATAAGAATATCAAAACAAGCAATCCATAGAAGCTGATGGTTAAGTATTATGTAGACCCAGCTTTAGATATGAGACAGCTTAACCAATGCATGACTACATTGAGAATTAATTTAGTTTTACAACAGCAATGATATCTAATAGAACGCTCAGTGATGATGGAAATGTTCCGTATCTATGCTGTTGCACAAGCTGCCAAGCATGTGATGTATGGCTAATGTGACAGAGGAACTGAACTTCTCATTTGTTTCAATTAATTTAAATTTAAATCACTGCATGTGGCTACTATGTTGGACAACACCTATTTATCCAATGTCAACTACGTATCAGGCGAAAACCTCTGGTGTTGGAGTTCCTTTTCTCAAGAAGCTCAAAATTAAATAGAGGACACGGGCTTGCAAATAACTAACAATAGTTCAGGGAGATTGCATTATTTTTCTGCCATTATGAGTATGGATGTGAAAGAAAAGAGTTGGTTCTACTGGGGAAACTGGGAAAGACTACACAAGAAGAGGTGGCATTTTGGTAATTCTTAAAGGTGAGAAAACAAGGGAACACCACTGAATGTTTGATGGTAAAGGTGAAGTCACCATCTGTAATCTGATTGGACAAGTTCCTGTCTGAATGCTTTAGAGAGGGTCGTTATCCTTATCAACAGTATCACCATCACCCCCATGGCCACCGCTATCACCACTACCATGATTTTTAAAAATTATTAAGCAACTAATAAGCAGTTATTTTAAGTACTATATGGCATAGAGTGAAGAATAAGTCAAGTTTCCTACTTACAAGGCCATAGTCAGGTGGATAGGGAGCAGACAAATAAATAAGATTATACCTTCAAAATATGAGATCCCATTGCAAGTCCAAAAGGCGGGAGAAAGCTGGCATGCAAATTCTTCTGGTACAAAATTACCAATAGACAAGTCAGTATCTCTCCACCTCAAGAAATAGCTCACCTGGCCAGGTGACAACCGTACCATCATTTCCTTGTGCCATCACTACTTTGATTTTCTTTTCCCTTTTCTCAAATAGCCATGGCTTCCACTTTTCACTACAGTAGTGGACAGTGTAAGAGTTATCAGTGGCCAGATTAATAGTCTCAGGGGGAAAATGTGAGGATACCTTCTCCATTCTTTCAAGTGCCAAGGCTCTTCCTATGTTCCTCACCCTCAGGCTTCTTTCCTGCACTCCATTAAGTGGCTGATCATAGAGCCACCCATTAAGCTCTGGAGAGAAAAACCTAAGTGAATTATCCTTTGCCTGTTAAGACTTCCCATTAATAAGATATATGTCTTTCCTAAAAAGCTAAATGTGAACGTTGAAATAATAAGAGTTTCAAGGCTCTTTACTTTTTTTTGGTAGTGTTCATTAAGGCATACATGCAGGAGGCCCCCTTCTGCCTACTCATTCCCTTTTTAAATTAACCTACCTCCCTCTACCCCTTTCTAGCCCTCTTCACCTAATCCACCATCCCAATTTTTTCATCTAGACTTCAAGAGCCACCATCAGTGGTTAGTGGAGGAATTCTTTAAGCCTACTTTCCTCTAAAAGCTCTGAAGTCGAGGTTAGTTTTTCACTGAAGAAATGTTTTTCCTGCTTCATATTAGTCATATATGGCATAGGCATTGCTATATGTAGGACTGGGTCTGACCTTCTCTTATTTCAGAGCTTTGTATCATAGTTGGTGCTTAGTAAATGCCTATGAATAGATGGGTGGATGAATCACTGGGTGAGTGAAGGGGTGAGTGATGGATGGATAGATTTTGGACAAATAGTTGAATCAAATATGAATATCTTTACGTCCTTGAAAGTGCTGTTGTAATAGTTACTTTCTGCATTGCTGGGACAAAAAGATACCAACAATTTAAGGAAGGAGAAATTTATTTTGGCTCACAGTTTGCAGAGATTTCAATCCATAGTTGGCTGGCTCCAAGGCAAGGCATAGCAGAGGGTTCTGGCAGAGGAGAAACAGTCCATGGCATGGTAGGTGGGAAGTAGAGAGAAGAGGAAGAGAATTATACTCATCAAAGTCATGACACATTGACCCACTTCCCATGACCAGGCTTCACCTCCCAATATCACAGTTACCTATAAACTCATCAGTGAACAAACCCACTGATGAGTATCACACCCCATGATCCAATCACTATCCAAATGCCCCACTGATGAGCTCATGTGGGTTTTTGGGGCCATCTAGATATACACCATAACAGCTGTGGTGCTATTGAATACTCAGAGTAGGTGTTTACAGGCATGGAAATCTTCATTCAATTTTCAGGGGGACCTAAGAGGTAGTGGCTTAGCATAAGTACTTAGTTATCATAGTGTTTAGGGAAACTGTCTTTTAAGATCCTAGGTAAATTATAATCAACCCCATGAGACATAGACCATTTATTAAATTAGAAACATCTGAAGAGGGGGGAGGAAGAGAGGGCTGAGTAACTTTCCAAGATGAAAAGATGGGTAAGAGTCTTTGAAATCATACTTTTCCTTGGGTTACCTGGTTGAACGTGCATCTTATTACCTCACCTGGATATAGCACTCTGATTCACATTACTGGAGGAATGTGCCCTGAAAATGCCACGTGAGTGGCATAAGGAGAGTTACGTGTTCTCTATGAACCCAGTTCCTCATCAGTCATCTATCAAATAGGGATAATATTTACCAAACTACTGGGGTTGTTGGAAGGCTTAGATTCTCGATGAGACAATGTATGTGAAAGGCTGTGAACTGTGAAGCACTACGCAAATGTAAGCTGTCACTATGATTGTTGCTGTTGTTGTTCCAGGTCTTTGATGAAGAGTACAATGTCTGGTTCCTAGACTGGGGTGGCGCGCTCGTAGCCATGAAACACACACCTCTGCCAGTAAGGCATTTGTGGTAAGGACAGCTCCCTACCCTATCCCTACCCTATTAATGAGAAGCTTCTTAGTGGAGAGGGTTGGGGCGAGTCATTCTGCATGATTTTTTTTGCCCATGTATACATTTCCTCACCCATGTATTCATCAGTCCATCTGCTTAATATCTGTGCTTTGTCTAGTCCATAAGAAACAATAGCAGGTCATCTAACTCGGGGGAGTGTGAGGCGTGGGATGGGGTGACAGAAATGGGTGTTCAAATGAGAGAGGAAAGACCTGCAAGTTCGAACAGCCAAGATTAGGAATCCAAACTACGAGATGGAGATTACCACAAAGGAATAATTACACTCATGTACCAGATCATTAGTTCAGTTCCAGATAAGTTGAGCTTGTGATCTCTGTGAATATTTCATCAGAGATGACCATTCATTTTCAGATACATTTATTTGAAGATCAAGGGACATGTCTGGGCTGACACTCTAGATTTGTATCAGTAACCACTAGGTATTAGGGGGTAGTTAAAAACATAGTTGTGGGCTCAGTGCTTCAAGAGAATGGTACACTAAGCAGAAACTGGGGACATCCATCAAAGTTTGTTGTCATCCATTTAAAATGACATGGAAATACAGCCATATTAAATACTTAAGGCTACACACCTAGTACCTGGCAGCACCAAGCTTATCTCTGGTATAGGAGCACCTGTGTTTTCACTGCTAATATTCCAGGTACTGTAAGGAGCACCGAGAGGCTTATGACATGGACCCTGTCCAAATAAGGTGTTCAGATGGTCCCTTCATTTGTCACTAGAAATCAAAGCACTGTCTACTACATGGTTCTGGATGTGTGTCTTCTAGGAAAAGGGTCTGCCTACAGCACAGGGCCCACGGCCTGATCCTTGAGGAAAAAATGCCAGGAGTTGCAGGATTGGTGGGAAACAACCCAGGAAACGACTGACCAAAACCTGAAATTTAGGAAATGTAGGCAGAATGCATTCAAAAGTCTGTATTTGATTGAAGCCAAAACATGAATATGTAAGCTCAAATGCCAGTTTCAGGGGTTCAGTTTGAGCTGGTAGGTAATTTCTTCCATTGTCACAGTCCATCTCTCTCTGTGGAAGATGTGCTGACTACTGAGGACCGAGTAGGACTTGGACTGTGAGAGAAGAGAGCTTGTGTCTTAGTTGCTTTTCTCGTTGCTGAAACAAGATACCCAACACCCAAAGTTAAAGGAGGGAAGGTTTGTTTCAGCTCAATTTGTGGAGGTTTTGGTCCATAGTCAGCTGGCTCCAAAGGATGGTGGCATAGTACAGAGGCATCGCAGAGAACAGTAGATGGTATGGCAAGCAGAAGGCAGTGGGCAGCAAACCACAGCCTGCCTTTCCCTTTTATCCTGTCCAGGCTAACATCCTTTTGGGTGGTGCCACCCACACCCAGGGCAGGGCTTCTGTCTCCAGTAAATCTATCCAGCCACCAAAACTACGCTAATTCCAATCAGTGGACTAACTCAGTGTCACAAAAGCCCCACTTATGACCCCATGAGGTTTCGGAAGGACATCTAGATACACGCCACATAGTCTGGGACACTTTTTCCTTTTTTTACCCAGAAAAGACTGTTTTTCCTAGCCCCCATCATGATCTAGGGAACTTCCAACTAAACCTCAAGAAGAGAATTGATACTCTGTGGACAGCGATAGGGGACTGGTGTTTTCCCCTTGGTCCTGGGAGAAGTGGGTAGCAACCTCACCTGGCACTTGACCTCCAACTAAGTTGCTTTCTCCTTGCTTATGGTAAAGATCTAGTACTTACTTAGTTGTTCATTTTTAGCTCTTTCTCCAGGGAACTTTCCTCGTGCTGAGGAAAGGCAGAGTTTGTTGCTGCTTTCTTTTGGTGTAGAGAGGAGAGTTACTCTGCAGTTGCTGGGGAGGGCATGGTGCTGAGGGACTAAGAGCGCTTGGGCTTTGGAGAGTCGCAGCGCCCTCACGTCTGGCCGTTTGGTGTGACCTACAGTGGGTTCTCCCCAGAGCCCTGCTCACTTCCTTGTCTGAAGCCACCCAAGTTGGTAAAATGTTTCAATATTCACATAGGGATACGTAAGTAGGATTGAATCATGCCCCCCAAAGACATCAATACCAAGGTTCAATTTTTTATTTTTCCATGTGATATCTCTTTTCATGCTAAAAACTATGATTAACAATAATACATTATCATGTATCTCAAAGAGAAGAATTGAGTGTACTCATCATAAAGATACGATTCAAGTTTAAGGATACACTAATTTTCTTGAGTTCATCCATCACCCAATATATATATATATATATATATATATATATATATATATATATATATATGAATCAAAATACCTCAAAAATTGTGATGTGCCCATCAAAATGTAATTTAATTTTAAAAATATAAAAATATTTATAGAACTGAAAAAAAAATAACTCCCCACCAAATTTGCTCTCATAAAAATGACAATACTATTTAGTCCATCTTAGAAAATATTTAAGATTCTTTTTCAAACCACATTTTTGAGATGGTATTATCTCCATTTCAATGATAATGTCACCGTCATTTGTTGTAAATTATAGACTTGAACAGAGACAACAATTAATGTCCACTTGCCTATCTACCAAGGCCATTCCCAGGAACATTCCCTACAAATGTTTAAACGCCAGGTACTGTGTGTTAGACACAGCAACAAATAACTCTTTCAGGAATTCTCTTTTGTACTCTGTACTTCTCTTTCCAAGCCTAAGTGAGTGTTTTGTAAAGGCTTGACCATGTCATTATCATCAGTGTTTTCTTATGTAATGGTTCACTAATTTTGTCTCCTGCTTATGAGATGCAAGCTTCTGAAACTCATCAGTTTCTTTATCACTAGTAGCTTCCAATTAAATCACAACCTTCAAGGTAAACAAATAACTTGTTTTAAGAGGAAGAAAGGTTAAGTAATCAGTTCAGTGCTATTTTCTGTTATAGATCTCACACTGCTTTTTTGTACATATATTTGCACAGGAAAAAGACACGAGTTTACCCATTCTCACACAAGGGTATAGTGGCTCTCAGATTTAAATAATAGCTACATTGCATTTCAGAGAAAATAAGAGTCATAATTGAAAAGCTGGGGAAGCTTTAGCTAGGCCAACAAGGCATGGTATTTCCTACAAATTGAATTGATAGGTAGCTTGATAGGCATGAAGGCAAAACAGTGTACAAATGAACCCATTATTTTGTGACCATGTACATGTAGTTGCATAGAGAGTAAAACCTAAGTATTATTGCAGGTAAGCCTCTCATCCAGTATTACCTTTGAAACTTAGAAGCATTAGAGGCAAATGCACAATAGATTCCCACGGAATACAATGCTCCAGTGAAAACTTACAATAGACATAGTGACTCAACCACTGGTCGACTGGGGTGTGACTGTGCTCAGCCCTGACAAACTGCCAGTGTCTCCTTTCAATGGATGTTCTTGGAAACAAAGGAAAACATCACCTGGCATTTTGTGCTCCTTTGTTCCTATGTAAGTGGCGTAGACTCTAGCATTTTGTTTTTTTCCCTGAGAAACATTCCTATGAAAACAATACTTTCAACCGATGCGTGCTTCTGAGAAGGGAGAGTGTGTGCTGTTCTGAAGAACTTCCAGGTGGCTGAAATCCTCGTACATGGATTTGTATTGTAATGAAATGGAGCAGCACACCTCACCCAAGGAAGGGATGTTGGTTCGCCATGACCGTTCTATTTCCAAGCTAGAGACTTTTGAGAAGGACTCTGGTTGTCCTTGGAATATTCTACTCCTTTTAGTTTCTCTTATCTCAATATCATAAACCCATAGACTTGATTAGTTCTCATGACATTAACTTGTGTTTGACAATGATGCCAGTTATCTTTTGGCTTAAACTTATCATTGCATTAGTTAATCTTTCTTTTTCACATGTAGAGCTTTTCTTTTCTATTAAGCATTTTTCTTTAGATTGGCCATACCTTATAAATGACTTCCAAATCTACAGCCCTAGTTATAATCACAAATCTGAATCCAGCCATTCAAGTAACACTGTTGTAATATGGAAATTCAAAAGGCATTTAAATCTCAACATAAACCAAAGCAGAAACAAACAGATAAACAAAAAGCTTCACTTCTCCTGCATTTCCCATTTACCTTTCTGAATTGCTTAAACTCCCATTAGTATTTTCCAGAACTCGTTTCTTTTGTTTATGCAACCTGTATATATTTCATCACCAAATCCTATTGATTTCACTTCTGAAAATCTCTCTCTCTCCATCTCTTTCTTCCTCCACTACTATAACCTTCACCCAAGCCCCATTTCTTACTTCTCTTATAATTACCACCACCTCCCTCTATCCTCAACCCATTTCCTTTCACGAACTTGGATCCTGACAATCTATTCACCATAGAGAAGTAAAAGGTGTCTGTTAAAGTTTGAATCTATTCATATCTCTCCCATTTAAACTGGCAACAGAGTCCTTTATGATCTGGCTTCTGCTTTCTCTTCTGATCCCATGTCCTTCTGCTAATTTCCTTTCTACGAAACTACACCACTGACCATCTTTCTGTCCTTCCTGGAGAGCAGTTTCATTTCACATCAGCTCTTTCTCCCCTCTGCAATAGCTCTCCTCTAGATCCTTGCCTATGCAGTTTCTTATTATCATTCAAGTCTCAATTTAAATGTCACGTTTCAGGCAGGTCTTTCTTAAATTGTTACTATGAAGTAGTCATGTGGTCATTAGCAAATCAGTTTAATATTCATGGCTCTTATTTCTAAATCTTATTTTTCTGTCAATTTATTTGCATGCTGTTTGTGTCGCTAAACTAGAATATAAGTTCCGTAGCAGTGAGGGACTCCCCTTCCTTGTTCTCTCTCTCTCCCTACAACTGGAGCCACTGCTGCCTCTGGCACATAGTAGGCACATAACTATTCATAAATGAAGTTTATTTTCTTTTGATTCTGTAGTTCTGTTTTACCACTATTTGAGGTCAATTAGAAGTTTACTCCTGTCTCCCTGAGTATTGGTAATCCTACTGATTTCAATTTCACTATCGACGTAATAAGGGATTTCTAGTTCCTTAGTCTTAGATGTTAATGAGCTATTGATCTGGGGAGGAGAATGTGGGTCTTTGGAGGATGCCATTCAATATAGTTACCTCAGAAATTTTAAAAAGTTCTAGTAATCAGAAAGAATACTCTGAGGAACACCAGGCCCTCCATACCCAAATTTCTGATAACCAAAAAATTAAGATTTCTGTTTTTGGTTTGGAGTTTCCTTGGGGAGTTTTGAAATAGTCAAGTGTTGTAAATTACTGATCTGAGGAAGTCACCCTGTGGCACAGTCCTGGGTCTCAGAGTTGTCCATTGACGACAGGTGAGGGTCACAGGAGTCAGTCCTCACTGTGGATCTGGAGATGCGTGTTATTTATGTCACCCTTAGACTTGAATTCCATAAACCACCTCTCCTACCTGGACTTCAGCATTTCTCATCTATTCTTTAGGGATCCACTGGTCCCATTCTTCCCTCTGTCCCATGAGTCTGCTTCTTCCAGTTGGACTCATTTCAGACAGCATCCTCTTGCTCTTCAGCAATTTCTTTCCCCATCTGGGCTTATCCTTACCCTGGAGCATTTATCTTGATACCGGAAGCCTGTGATGGGCCCTTGTTGTATGCCCTGTGTAGGCCCCGTATGCCCTCTTCTCACTGTGTAAAGTAGACATGGCAGTGTGATGCCCTGCTAATACCGACAGTGAGACTAGGATCCTTTTCCTGGGATGCTGGCAACGTAAACTACAGTGTGCTCTGCTCATGCCAGTAACTGATAATGCTAAAACTGGCAAGGAAATTCTGAGAAGTAGACAAGGAGAGAGGCCTTAAACTACTTTGACTTCTGTCTATCAAGACAAAAACCAATTTATACGAAGTCTACAAAAGAAAAAAAAAAAGAAAAGAAAACCAAACCACTAAAAGCCAGGGTGTTCTCTGAAACAACTCTGACTTCTTTGGGAGCCACTGGGCCACACAGGCAACAAGGTAAAGTTCATTCTCAATCCTGCCTTCATTTTCACTTCTTTCAATCCTGCCTTCAACCCACTTCTATGAAAAGTGGTTCATATCTTCCCCACTTTCTCAGAATTTGCTTTAATGATTATTCAGCCTTCCACCTTTTTCTTTGTTGTTGTTTTTAAGGTCAAAGTGACCAAGTCCGTAAAATTCAAAACAGATGCTGATCATTTAGGAACTCTGAAAAGCTTTTTATGGTGGATTGTCTGCTTTTCGTTTATGAGTATGAATCTAGGTAAACCACAAATATGAAAACTGACTGAGAGACTGGTTACTCCAGCAGAAGAGAGGTTGGCTTTGTTATTGTTTTAAATCTATGTATTAGGAACAAGTGGATAAGACGGAGAACACGGAGAAACAGGCCAACAAGGGGGCAGACAGTGGACCTAGCATGTTGGCTATTGATAGGGAAACAGACTCCCATATCCATTTCATGGACAGCAGGGCAGATCGTACTTGAATGGATTCAAAGAGGGCCCTTCGTCATCCCTTTCTTTTGTCATGCATTCATTCATTTACACTTACGCCGTATCAACTATGTGCCGGGTGTTCTTCCACATATTAGGAATATAAAAATGAATGGTGTAGTTCTTGACCTCCAAAAAGGTCAGTTTCATGGAAGTCAGACATAGTTTCTAAAAATATGTATGTGCTGTAAAGGAAGAAACATTCTACTAAAGATACATTTGTGGTGGTAAAGGGTCACTCTGTGAATAAGACATTTGTGTTTCCTGAACTCGGAGAGCATGTAAACCCGAACAGAGGGAATTCAAAACCAGTTAAAAGTCATTGCTCAGGGCTGTGCTGTAAGGCCTGCATATTGTAAGACCATCAACATGGGAGAGGGAGTCCAAATCCAAAACTGTGGAGTTAGGGAAGAGTAAATGATCAGAACGGGCAAGAAGGAGCACAGAAAATGAAGAAGCCAGAGCTGTCTTAGGAAAGAGGTGGTGTCCAAAGCAGCTTCCCAGAGGAAATGGTCTTGGGACTGCATCCCCTGGTTGAGTCAAGGGACCCAGAGCAGCCTGGTACTATCAGGAGAGGAAAAAGCGCGGGCCCAGAATTTCTTCCTAGCCCTCCACTACTAGCCATCTTTACAGAGGAGTGGGTTCTGCACCTGAGATAAAACCTTCCTGTTATGATAGGTCAAAACATGGGGCAGAGCTGCTCAGAACATCTCAGCCACTCAAATAGTTATTCCTTGAAACCCCTTAAAGTGGCGTCGGGGAGGGGAAATCATCCCAACAGCCATCCTGAATAAGTAGGAAATTGCTTCTTTTTTAAAGTTTGATCTAAAAGACACACAACCCCCTTCCCATTGGGTACACGCCACACTACTCGATTTATCTGTGTCAGAAACTCCAAGGGCTGAATTGATTGTACTGTAAATTGAACCTCAGGTTTCATTCTGTACTTGAAACGTGACACTCCCTCCACTAAGCCCTCCTGCTTGGGTTGTTTTTTCCATTCTAATGTGTTGAAATATTTCTCCAGTTCTGGTGCTGTCTCTGCCTGGGCCAGGAAATGATGTTTTGATCCAATCTCATAATAATGCGGGGAGATGTTGAAGATTAATACCTATTGATAATCCAGGCTGCCAGAGAGAAAGCGACTGAGGAAAATTTAATAAGCTGAAGAATGGTTGCCAAGGGCCGGTGAGATGGCTCAGCGGCTTAAGCGCCTGCCTGGCAAGCGCGAGGGCCCGAGTTCAACTCCCGGATCCCACATACAAAAATGGGGCCGGTGATATCGCTCAGCGGCACGGGCGCCCACTGGCGCACGAGGTCCTGAGGTCGACCCCCTGGTACCCACAAAAAAAAAAAAAAAAAAAAAAAAAAAAAAAAAGAATGGTTGCCAAAATATGTGGCTTTATTTTCAGCTGACTCTTTCATGTGCTTGTTTCCATCCCAGGGTGAGTTTTGACGAGGGCCACTCCTGGGACAAGTACAGGTTCACTCTGCTTCCTCTCTTTGTGGATGGGGCTCTGGTGGAGGCCGGAGTGGACACCCACATCATGACGTGAGTACTTTTGCATGGTACAAAGGAGACCAGAGACCTCAGTTATACTTCCATGTGGGGCTCCAAATTTTCCTGGGGTACCCTACACCTAAGCATTTTTATCTATGGGCCAAAGTTTCCTCAGCCATACAATGTAAATATGTATGCTTGTGCCCACCAATGCAAAAAAAAAAAAAAAACTACCAACAGGATTAGAGAGCTAGTCTCCTAATGGGACCATTACGATTTCCAATGGAATTTGAAATCTGAGAACATATTCCCATTTGCCCAAAAGCCAAGCAAACAGAAAGTTAAGTCTTTAGATTTATTTTCTTTTTTTCTAGAACCATCTAGCAAGGGGTAGGGACAAGGGAGTAGAACAGCTAACATACTGAACTCAGGGACTGCTTCAAGAGAAAATTCCAAAGTCTGTGTGTCTCCTACATGTACGCACACGTACACACACACACACACACACACACAGTAGTTGTTGCTCCACTTCAGGTTAATTTGTTGTGAAAAGTTTTCATCACTTCTTTGCAATGAAGCTAGATGATTGGGGTATAGATTTTAAAACTATGAAAAACCCCCAAATGCATTCTGAATATTAATGAAAGCAACAACAATAATAGTGTTTATTTGTGAGTATTTTATAAAAGCATATGAAATTTTAGTCCCTTAAAATTTGATTACCTGTACTCATGTGTACATTTGTATATGTGAGGTGGGTTGTGGTAATCTTCCACCAGCCGGTACTGCCCCCACATCCCATGTCCTGTTGACTGGAGCATTTTGCACCTTAATTCATTGCTGGACAGAATGAAGGGAGCCTGTTGGAAAAGATCAAGGGACATTTGCTCCTTTGTGGGACTGGCACATATCTTAGTCAGTTTTCCATTATTATAAAGCATATCTGAGACAATGAACTGAGAAAGAGGACAGGTTTCTTTCAGATCAAGGTTTGAGAAGTTGAAGTCCATGATCAGCTGGCCCTATTGGTTGACCTGTGGGAAGATAGGGCATCGTGATAAAAGTACATGGTGGAGGACATCGCTTACCTTATGACCGCCAGGAAGCAAAGGGGAAGAGAAGCACCCAGTGACCTAACTTCCTTCCACTATGCTCCACCTCTTTTTAAGGTTCCACCACCTCCCATTCATTCCAAGCTGAGGACCAGCCTTCAAAACGTGGGCCTTTGGGGACATTCTATTTCCAAGTTATAGCAGCACAGAGGGCTCAGAGCACATATCTGTGTTTGGTAGTATTGTGTGGTCTTCTAACTCTGAAGGACCCTGCTCTGCTTTGAGCTTTTGTGCTAATGCATTTCTATGTCCTTGGAATCAGTGTTTTCCTAGTAGTGATGAATTTTGTGGAGGGACCAAATATGAGGGCAAATAGCTCATTTTTACGCTCTGCCATTTTCACAGGGTGATCACTTTGGAAGAATCCTTTCCAAATGCAACTATGCAGTTTTGACCAAATCTCATAGTCTGGCCTCAGCCTACACTGCCCCACACGTACATATCCAGCCTCATATTCAGAGGGTTGGCCACTCCTTTGCACTTTCTGAGTGAAAGAAGAACCCAGCCATGATGGACAATAGAGGTGATGCAGGAACTGAAGAAAAAAGCAAAACAGATTAACACCTTGATCCCAGGGTAGGGTCTGAGTTAGGATTCTGTGCAGGCCTGTGGCTCTGGAGTTCCTGTCCAGCAGCTCAGCCTCTGGACCTCCATTTCTTCATTTGTAAAACCAAATCTCTCCTTCGGCTTTTTACTAAAATGTTGAGATTCTGAAAAATCTTTCCCTTTTTAGGAAATTAGACTAAAGCTCTGCAAAGGAGGGTCCCATAGTTATGGGATTTTGTATAGGGCCTTACAAAAGAGTATACAGGTCTGTATTGTCCTTGCTATTGAAAAATGCTCAGAATAGACTATTTTGGAGACTCCACAGAGCATTTTTGAAGCCACTTAGGACAAGTGCCAGAAAGAGTGATTTTTACACTTTCTTCTTCACTGCCCTCTGAGTTTCCCAACTATTGGTGAAGTCTCCCCCCTAACTCCAAGGGCAATGAACTCTGCCTTTGAAATACTTGCAACTCACCTGTGGGGCTCTACTCTGTGGTAAGCACTGGGTAAGACCCCAGCACTCCCTTCATGCACTGAAAGACAAGATGTCACACCTTTTGAGGAGAAGTTACAGACCACCAAAGAGATAGACTACGTTGGTAACAGTTATTTTTAGATATGAACTTGTGTTAATAATAAGACTTATTTGGGCCTGTTGTAAAATGTGAATAAAAATTACCTATAGAATTTATTGCTCAGGAAGTGAGGCTGTGAATTTGAGTTTTATCTAATCATATTTTTTACTCTCTTAATATACAGCCAAAGACAGAATTATCTCACTATATAAATTTCAGATTAAAATTTCCACAATATCAAAATAAGCTCTATTGTTAATCTGTCAACTTATTTTATTAATTTTGGGTTAGCAGCATTGCAGACAAGTTTACCTGTGCAAACCATAGACAATATTTAAGATATAGAATTCTATTAAGGCATAGATTCTAAAGCTTTATCATTTGGTAGATACGCAGAAACAATATGCAGCATTATGAGTCTTAGATGTTTAAAGGCAATATCATAACATAAATTTTATTTTTAAAATACAGTTAACTTGGTAATTATGTGGATATATATGTACACATATATCTGTGTATACACACACACACACTCCAACACAAATACTACCCAGACATTAGGGAGACACTGAGAGAAACTCCTAGAATCTAAGGTCCTGGTATGGTATTTATAAAGTTACACTATAAGACAAAAATTGTTGATGTGTGCTATATGCCAGATACTGTTCCAGAGGAACAAATCAGAAAGAAACTTCTACTCTTGGAGAGTTTGCATGCTCTTAAGTTAAATTTGTAAGCAAATGACTGCCATGGAACCCAGAACATTCTGCCAAGAGATTCCAAATTTTCTCATGTGTTACGGGAAGTGAATGAAATATCAAGTATACCACCATCTTTTTCATGAGGATGGCTGGCCGTGAAATGACTTTCTCAAAAATTTCCCCATCATTTACCTAAGCAATAGGCTTAAGAGAAAAAGGTTCTACCTTTGTAGGACTTTCTCTAATATGCCCATTGAGAGTTTAAGTATCGAGTTCTAACATCTATATGGTACATATATTCAAAAATGTTGTTTAAGCCACTCTTTGGATAAATTCAAGCCAGATGTGGTTGCTTATCCCATGCAACTCTGTCCTGGTTCTAAAAACTTGAATAATGGTCCCAAAGTCAGCCATTCCCTCTTGTTGTACCAAAGGAACTTATTAGTCAACCTATTTCGTTCTCCTCTCATTTCATAAACTGATTTATTTTGCATTGTCTTGCATAAAGCTTATTTGAATGTACTGTATGCTTCTATTGGACCTTACTTTGAACAGTGCCCCATGGACACCAATCTCTACATGGCCTGCTATTCCCTGGCAAGTTGAAGGCCATAGTTGAAATTCTGTGTTCATCTAATCTTAATGGTAGTAATTTTTTCCCTGCTTCATGCGGAGTTTAGCCGGCCACATGGGCATAAGTGAGGCTGACCTCAGGGCCAAACCATTTACTGAGGAGGTGAGATAGCACTTCAGTTCCCTTTCCTCCCCTCCAGGACTCGCGGAGCTTGGCAGAGCATCTGCACTTCTTGTGTCTTGGTTGCTGAGATCCTCTGAAGAATACAGCCTAACTATTTACATTAGGGACCTGGGAGGGGCAGAGAGATATCTTCCTAGCTGTTGGAAGCATTCATCAAAACAAGTATAAACAATTTACATTACCTATTTTTAGCTTTTCATCAAATGAGAGTTTCTCTTCTGCGAAAATAATGCAGGTTTTGCGGGGATCCTTCAGACAGCCAAAAGGAAGAGCCCTGAAAGAGGCAATTTCTGTCTCTGTCCTAAATTTGAAAGAACTTTAAGCCCGGTGGCTACTAGGTTTGATCAGAATTTTTCCTCTTGAGATGGCAGTAGCAAGGATGGTAGCAGAAGTTTAAAATTGTGTATATTCCTTAGGAACTACAAGAACAGCAAGTCCATTTGAGGACAAGGATGCTTAGCTTTGCCATTGAACTGAAAACTTCTTAATGAAACAGGCCATTGGGATTCTGGAAACTTACTGTTAACTTTAATTCTCTTTAGCTTAGCTGTGGCCAGGGAGAAAAGAGCCACAGTAAGGTCCTATTTCTTTTTCTTGTCACCTTAGTTGGGAGAATCTAAATATTCACTAGTTCACTCATTTTAAAATATTTTATGCTGGGTTTAGTGGATTCTGTAATCCCAGTCACTCAGGAGACCGAGGCAGGAAGACCACAAGTTCAAGGTCAGCCTGGGCAATGTAATAAAAGCCTGTTTCAAAACAAAAATGTAAAAAAAGCTGGGGATGTAACTCAGTGGTGAGCACTTGCCTAACATACACGAGACACTGGGATCAATCCCTAGTACCACCAAAAAAATTTAAATGAGCTCTTAATATGTGTATAACCCTGTTAGAAGTATTAAAAAGCTAAATATAATTCCTTCCTTTTATGGAGCTGTATTAGTCAGATTTCTTGTTGCTGGAACAAAGTTCCTGGCTTACACAACTTAAGGGAAGAAATGGTTTATTTGCCCCAAGGTTTCAGAGGTTTCAGTCCATGGTTAGCTGGCTCCAAAGCAGAAACATCATGGCAGAGGATGTGGGGAAGCAAAGCTGCTCCCTTCCTGGCAGCCCAGAAGTAGAGGACAAGAGCAGAGCACCAGTGAAAGATACACCCTCCAAAGTCACGACACCAGTGATCCGCCTCCTCCAACTGGGCACTACCTCCTAAGAACACATCCAGATTTGACCAGCACCTGTGAACATCAGTACCCCATGATCCAATCACCTTTCCAGGAGTCTCTTATTTCAGTGAAGTTGACGGTAAAGATTAATTGGCACAAGTCCACCACTTGTCAACTTGACAGCTAATCACAAATCTTTAAACCATACTTAATCTCCAGATGCAGACTTAAGCAAGGTCATAATTCTGCCTAACATATGTAACTATCTTGCATACAACCAAATAATCCCTTCCCCAAATTCTTTTCAGTTCTGGCATTGCACAAAAATTCAAGGCCAAAATTTCCTGTGACACTCAAGCTCTTAGCTGTGATTTTTGTAGAAATCAAAATCAAGTTAAATATTCATGAGGTATATTGGCATAGGGTAAACGTTCCTATTCCAAAAGGGAGGAATAGGAGGATAGAAAAGCATCAGAGCAAAAAAAGATAAAACCCAGCCAGGAAACCATTAAATCCTGTAGCTCCATGTCCAGCACCTGGGGCACATGGTGGTGAGACGTGAGTTCCAAAGGGCTTGGGCAGACCCACCCCTATAACTTTGCCCATTGCAGCTTTTCTGGCTTTGCTCATTGCTAGAAGATTTTCCACATTCCTAGCATGACTTCTCTGGGTCTTCACTGCTCCTTCAGCTTTATTCCTATAGGTTCACAAAACTCCCCAGTAGGGGCCCACTGCCTGCTCTTCCTTTGAAAACTGGGTGGAAGCCCCCATGACCCCACAATTCATGTACTTTACATGTCTGTAAAATCAGCATTTCATGGAGGATACCAAGGTTTCATTGAGGTTGAGGATACCAGCTCAAACAGTACCCAGCTTGAACCTTACCTGCCTTGCCCTCTGAGTGGCTGGATGGCTGAGAACAGTAAAATGAATCCTAGGAATCCAGTTCCTTAGGCAGCCCTTTTCAGGTGCTAGGGCTCTCATCTCAAATAAAAGGTTTATACCTTTGTACCCTTGTGCCTGCAATGAGTTCAAAATACTTGTTTTTTTTTTAATAGTGCTGACCTCTTCAGCCACCACATTTCTTTGGCCCCAGTTTTACATGTGCTGCTTTTTAGGCTAACCTTGAAAATTTTCAAATCTTTCTGCTAAGCTTTTTGTTCCAAATTTTCACTATAAATGTGGCTAAAAGCAGGTATCATTACACATGGCACAGCCTGAATGTTGGGCTGCCCATAATTTCCTCTGCTAGATCAATTAGTCCTCCATCTTTGAATGTGGCCTAACTCAAAGTCTTAGGACTTGGACAAAATGTAGACATTTTGGCCAGAGTATAACATGCTTGGTCTCTAGTCCAATTCCTGAGAATTCACATTCCAAATTGAAACCTCCTGAGCCTGGCTTTTGCTGTCCACATTCCTATCAGCATTCTGGTCTTCTGAGCTCTGCCCAGAATTCCCCATCAATTTCTGCTTACAGCATTCTGGGCTTCACTGGCCCATATCTCCAGGCCTTCCAAACTATCCCCACAAACCTGTTCTAAAGGGTTCTGAATCATATGGTCAGGTATAGTTACAGCAACGATCCCAGTTTTCTGGTACCAATTCTCTGTATAGAACAACTTTACCACTGCTGGAGTAAAATGCTTGACACACACAACTTAAAGGAGGAAATTGTTTGCTTGCCTCATGATTTCAGAAGTTTCAGCCCATTGTTGGCTGGATCTAAGGAAGGAATACTCTGACAAAAAGGGTTAGTGGTGGCAGGAAACAAACCAAAGGGGAAGAATGCCCTTGAGGGACATACTCTCCAAAGTTTGACCCCAGTGACCCACCTCCTGCAACAGAGCACATTCAGCTGTGAAGATCAGTGGATTAATCCCTGGATGTGTATAGCACCTCAATGATCCCGTCACCTCTCCAGCACATTTAAGATTACCTAGCATGGGCGCTCTCAGGCCAATATGGTGGGGCAAAGTAGGGATTTACTTAAAAGACAAGGAACATGGTTCTATAGCCAGGAGGTAAACAGAAAGGAATGCCTACATTTTTCTGCTAAGTTTAATAACAGAAAACCAAATGATGGGCAATAAAATACAACTTCCAAGAAAGCAAGTATTTTGATAGTTTTATTCACTAATGTAAACTCAGAGCCTAAACGGGGATTTGGCACAGAAAAGAAAGGCAGTAATCATTTGTTGAATGAATGATTTCAAGGAAAAGGAATAATATAAAAGCAAGAACCATGAAACAGTATGAATAGCTGTTAAGGGAGTAAGATTATTAAGGACTTCAGGTCATGATTGGGATTTCAGCTTGTATCTAGAGTGTGATTTTTTAAAACTGAAAATTGGATTCAAATCACCTCTCTTTTCAATATCTATGGAGAGCATTCCATTGCCTGTAGGATGGAGTCCAAACTGATTAGATGGCCTACAAAGATCCATGCTGACCACCTGTCTGGCCCCTTGTCTCAGGTCCCTAAGATCTGGCCTTCCGTGATATATTGATATCCTCATGCCCCATGATCTCTTCCTGGAATGTGTCTCCCTTCCTACATGAACAAGCAAACATCCGATGCTTCTCAGCTCAAGTACTGGTTCTTGCAGCTACCCGTCCTTCAGTTCCATGCATCAGATTGGGTCCTCACACTATATGCTGTCTTGACAACATACTTTTTTCCTTTGCAACACTTTAGATAATAAAAATTAACAACAATGACATCATTGCTTAATATCTTCCCCCCCACCTCTACTTACCCTTAAGACAGACAGACAGATAGGCATGTGTGCATGGGCCCTACACATACACACATATCAGTTTAAATTTCTTCTAGGGAAGATCTTTTCATGCCTTATCTCTGGAATGCTATATATTACAAGCTTATGGTCATACAGATAATTTAACAGTATACATGTATGGTGTGAATGAATTATTAAGTGAATGAATAAGCAAATAAATATTGAATGACTTCCAAGAAACTTATTTGTGCTGCAATTGGTCTGACTGCTATGGCCCATGCCTCCAGCATTTTAGATTTATTTCAGATCCCCGGAGATTCTGAGATGCTATGATCAGAATTTATTAATTGCAAAGTGTGGTGGTTGCAGGTAGGTGAGAATCAGAGCAGATGTTTCTCTGTGTAGGTGTGCATATGGGGGCTATGAAACACAGGGGTGGAATTGCATGTGGATATAAAAGGGCAGGTACTGCAGGTGATTTCTGATTTCTTCCTCCTTCTTTAAGAATCTGCCCAGTTTCACACTGGAGCTCTGCAAGGCAATACGCATGAGAGAGATGGTCTCCAGCTTGCGGGTCTGAGATTTGCTTGTTTTTATTGCTCTTTATTTCTACTGTCTTTTCAAGTGTTATTATTTCAACATCTCCCTGGTAGCCTTGGCAGGAAGCATCTAGTCTAGCCTAATTCACAATGAAATGTGACCATTTTTGTTACTTAAGGCTAATGCCAGTGCAGGATGACTGACAAGCCGAAGGGCCCATTGCAGTCTCAGGAAGTGGATCTGAGGCTGAGGAGACGCCTGTGGCTTTACAGCACGTGGGCCCCTTTGTTTCACTATTTCTTAAAGGGTCACTCACCCCCAAAATAGCACTTTAAGGGAAGCTCTTTGCGTGTGTGTGTGTGTGTGTGTGTGCACGCACGCTTGGCTCAGATGTAGAATCAGATGGAAAACCACTTTCCTGTATCCTCAGAGCTACATTTGAAATTGTTTCCTAAAACAAACTGTTTAAACCAATTAGCTGTGATTTAGGTGCTCTGTCACAGGAGCCAAGGAGAACAAGGCAGCTTCCAAGAAAAAAAAAAATCCCAGAAGGGAAAAGTACAGCTTTCCTTGAAGAAACCAGGTACTTCTTCTAGGAGTAAATAGGAAAAAAAAAAAAAAAAAACCTGAAGAAAGTTCAGTCTGATCTGCAAGAATCCAGCAAAGACTTTTCAGCCAATTTGTGTCTATTTATCACCTTCTTTTTGCCAGATATCACATTAAGCAATTTCTCAAACTGGATTTCATTGAACTCTTCCATTAAGCCCGTGAGGTAGGTAGGATTATCATCATTGAGCAGATGAGGATGCTGAGACTCAGAGAAATTAAATGTTCAACCTGCACGCTCAGAAAGAGGCATGTGAGCTAAACTTTGAGGAAAACTCTTAGAATTCTCCAAGGTTTGTTCAGTAAGGAGCCACTCAGCTGTGTGTGGGTGAAAGTGGCAGGATGTTAGGTATTCACTAAGCATTGGTAAGTGCTCACTGTGCTGCCCAACACAAAGTCACAGCAGACCCACCTCTGAATTTCAATTCACAATGTTTGAAAAGATATAATAAAGACATGAAAGAACTAGGGAATAAATAAATGGTAGGATACGAGACAAACTGTAGTTACCACTGGCTATCAAAGAAGTGGTTAAAGACAGAGTAGCTACAAAGGGCTTCTTGGCTTTACAGAGAAGAGAGACAAAGGTCGTTTCAGGACAGTGGCATAGTGTGAGAAAACGTGGAGTGGTATAAATATGCCCGTCGAGAAGTGAGGGAGAGATGGGAAAATCTAGATGCCTTTCGCAAATTGTGTAGGACTATCTTTCTGACTATTAATCCAATTCTAATTGGCATAAACCTCAGATCCGTTGTTCCACCGGTAGAAACTAATAGCTAAGGTGAAGGGTAGAGATAACATTTGCCTAAAAAATTATGCAAACCCCAAAGCTGCGGAGGTTTAAAAAAAAAATAAAGACCTTCTCCTCACTTAAGAGCTGTGACCACATGCTCAGCAGGGGACATGCTTTTAGGTATAGCCTTAGCACAATGCCCAGGCCCAACCTGAGCCTTAAGTGCATTGTTTAGCTTCTAGTAATTGCACCCGATAAAGTTGTTGGAAATGAACCAGAGCTGCTCCCATTGATCTGTTTTTCAATTTTCTGTTGTTTGCTGGAAGAGCCTGATTTTACTTTGCCTAAAGTAAGTCACTCGAGTAATCAGTAAATCCACTGAAAGTCGTAAGTCTTCTCGGCTCAGACTGCCTGCTTGATTCATCACCTTCAGCTTGCACCTGCCTGCCATCCACCCAGAAGCCCACTGACAGTTGTGCCAAGGAAAGCAAAGGTGAGGTGTATGTCTGCAGAAGGCTTTTGGATAACACTGAGATGTACTGGAGGCTTGCAGCAGTCTGGAAGGAAGAGGCTCATTTGGAACAGCACATGGCTGTGTAGGCTCAGGAGGCCGACATCATGGTGGCTGAGATCATGGGCTTTGGAAGTCCACTCTCCAGTGACAGCCCACAGCTGGCCAATTCCATGTATGTGACTTCAGCTATCTTGCTGAACCTCCTTCTGAGGTCCAGCTTCCTCACCTGGATGTGTGTGTGAAATGAAGATGGGTATAGTCTCCTAGGTCTAATGATCACGATATGGTCACCTGTGGGGAAACACTTTACTCAACTAGTGCAGGCATTGGCAGACTTTCTCTGAAACACCAAGGGGAAAGGTTTTAGGTTTGCTGGCCACAGGGTTTCTATGCAGTTACCCAGGAGTCCCCATCCAGTCTGGGAAAGCAGCCACCGACAATACGTAGACCAATGGGCATTGGTGCGTTTCAGTAAAACTTCGTTTATGAACACAGGTTTGAATTCCTTATGATTTTCACATATCATAAAGCATAATTCTTCATTTTCTTTTTAAAAATTTAAAGACAATGATCCGCCTGTGGGACACGCAGAATAGATAGCGGGCCATATGTGGCTTTTGAACTAGAGTGCATAAAGCTTACCCCATGGTGGCCATGTCACAGACACATCTGTTTGGGCTTTTGATACAGTTTCTACACACTGCCCTTACCTATTAATTATTTCTCTCATTTTACCTCCTTATAAAGAATTGAAAAGATACTGTTTATATAGTTTCCTCATTTCTTTTTTTTTTTTTTTTTTTGTGGGTACCGGGGGGTCGACCTCAGGACCTCGCGCGCCAGCAGGCGCCCGTGCCGCTGAGCGATATCACCGGCCCCTTTTTTCGTATGTGGGATCCGGGAGTCGAACTCGGGCCCTCGCGCTTGCCAGGCAGGCGCTTAAGCCGCTGAGCCATCTCACCGGCCCCCTCCTCATTTCTTTTTTAAAGCCCTATTATTAAAGTGTAAATGATACTTTAGTGTTCATACTTTAAATGCACACTTCAATATACACATTTTGATGAGTTTGGACATTTGTATACATCTATTACTATCAACACTGTCAAGGTACTAAAATACTCACTTCCAAAAATTTGTTTTATGGACATTTTTTGGTAAGGACTTTTAACATGAGATCTGTTTTCTTAACATATTTTAAGGTGCATGATTCTGTATTGCTAACTATAGACACTGTGTTTGCTATTATCTTATTAATCTCCGAAACTTACTCATCTTACATAACTTAAATTTATACCCATTGAACGGCTCCTCAGTTTTCCTCCCATCAGCCCCTGGCAAATGTGCTTCTACTCTCTGCTTTATGAGTTTGGTTATTTAAGAGGGCTGGAATAAGTGGAAAGAGAAAGTATTTGTTCTTCTGCAATTGATCACAATGTCCTCTAGCTTCATCGTGCATAGATAGCCTTAAAACAGAAGTCTTCTCATTTCTCACCCCAAGCCCACAAGCATGCCTAACCTCATGCAGGAAGCCCTCCACTGTCACCATCTCATATTCATTTCCCTTCACTGAATTCTTTTCATGAGCATCACAGTCTGAGTCACAGCTGTATTAACTGGAGCAAAGTGGCAGGCCCTTGGGGACGGGGTGTGCTATTGCCTGCTCCACCGCTCACCTGATAGACATGTGTCCACCCCATCCACTTCAGCTCATTACTTGTTCATCAAAGGTACCTTCCTGGCTGTTGTCTGGTTTT
The DNA here is from genome assembly GCA_028451465.1 of Erethizon dorsatum. Taxonomy (NCBI): domain Eukaryota; kingdom Metazoa; phylum Chordata; class Mammalia; order Rodentia; family Erethizontidae; genus Erethizon; species Erethizon dorsatum. The sequence continues at coordinate 90,029,357 of CM051822.1, forward strand.
TTTTATTTATTTATTTATTTTTTTTTGTGGGTACCGGGGGGGTCGACCTCAGGATCTCGCGTGCCAACAGGCACCCGTGCCGCTGAGCGATATCACTGGCCCCTTTTACGTATGTGGGTTCCGGGAGTCGAACTCGCGCTTGCAAGGCAGGTGCTTATGCCGCTGAGCCATCTCACCGGCCCTGTTGTCTGGTTTTGAATTTATAATTCCTCAACTTAGATGCTACATCTATGATTTCCTATGTATTTTATTTTATGGTTTCTGTGACATTGTAAAAATTCATAGAATAATATCACAAACAGCTGTGTACCCACGACCTGAAATTAAGAAGACTTAACAGGCTACCACATTCGATTCTGGCTTTAAATGAAAACATACAGGACATTTTCTCAGTATCGTCCGTCTCAGACCCATTCTACTTACTTATTCTACAGATCCTTCTAGAATGATACTTCTAACACTTAGTTCTCCTCAAAAATATGTGTGCTATTTCATGTATCTTTAATATGTATGATTTATATAAATGATATCATTCGCTTATGTACTTCTTTCTCTTACATGCTTCTTTTACTCAGTATTATCTAACTTGGGATAGTGCTTTTAATGCTGAAAGGCATTCTATCATGATATGAATATGCACAATTTATGTATCCATTCTCCTATTTAGATTGTTTCTAGTTTTGCACTATTACAACCACAGTACTTTATCTTTGCACATGCTACCAGCCAAGTCCTTTGAACTTTCATACTTTAGAAATAGAATTGCTGGGTCCTGGTGAACTGGCATTATCAGCAATAATGCACTGTTCATAGGGAGGAATGATACACTAATAATTCTTGCACTGTCTCCTCACCATTTCATGTATTGGTCATCATTGCAATTAGAGACTTTTTGGCCTGGAGGATTCATGAGGTTTGCACCTGTGCTTTATCATTTTCACAGCTCTGAGCATGAGTGTGCTTGTGTGTAATTGGTGCTCAGCAGATGTGAGGTGAATCAGTAACGCTACTGGACTGGACTGCAAACTATTTAAAAGCAGGTGCTTAATTTTGTACTTTTCCCGATTCTTTTTATTTCTTGGCTCAAGTTTTGGCCCAAAGAGAATTGTAATATAATGATGTTATAATGACTTAAGAAGAGCAAAGTTTCCCTTTTCCTTTCCTCTGATAATACCCCTTTTAACATCCAGCTCTTCTCTCCTCGCTACTGTGCCATTTTGAACACCCATCTTTTCTATCATTTCTGCCTTGTAGGTCTCCTTCATTTCTCAGCCCCTGACTTAATTTTGTCGGGTTTATAGACCACATTTTCCGATTCATTCTAATGGACTTTAAACTTTCAAATCCAGTGCAGGGACTTGGTTAAGAAAAGAAGTTGTTTGGATAAAAATCAATTTTTCAAATTCAATTTTTAAAAAACATTATCTTGCTTTCTTTTTGCATCTTCAAAATCAGTGCTATGTCTTCCCTTTTTCAGTCCTCCTTTTCCCTTCCTCTTCTCTCCATATTTATTTTCAAGCCTTTTGGTACCTGTCTCTTCCCACCACCCCACTGATCATTCTATTGTACAGCTAACACTGGCTTTGCTTGCAGTACTCTTGCTGTTGATCCCCTGCCTATTTCTATTAATGTCTAGTTCATGTCTCACTTTTGCTCAACGCCTTTCCCTCGTAGCCGCTGACCTCTTTACCATTAATCTTATCTACACCCTAATGGGAGAACAATCAGGTGGCATGGATGCACACCAATAACCATGGATGTCACCTGAATTCTGGAGAGCAACAGAATGCTTTCTGCTGAGGTCTGGCCTTCCCAGAACACTGCTCTTTCTGCTTTGATTTGAAGTCCATCCTTTGTGGTTGTTCCATGGAAATGTGGAAGGAGAGCTTCTCAAGTGAGAGGCAAGGGCAGGCATGGGCAAGCAGGCCTTTCAGAGAGAACTGAACTATTGTAGCAACACTTTAATAGAGGACTTGAGAGTCTACAGGTATCAAGTTGCTATTACAAGAACAATTACCTGTTTATTTGACAATATGTACTGATAGCCTACTGCAAGGTAGGTGTGGTTCTAAGAGTTCTAAAAGCTGGCTAGGGCATAAACAATCACGATCTCTGTTGAGAGGAAGTTTATAGTCTGCAAGTCTCTTCTATCCCTTGTAGGAAAGAAGTTATGTATGAATGAATGAGGTTTATTTCAGATCAAGTGTTTATAGCATCCAATATATAATTCAATTCTGAATTTCTGTAATGGTAGCAGTGGTGGTGGGTGTATATATGTGTACGTAAAAGAGAGAAAAGGAGAGGGGGAGGGAGAAGGAATAGAGAAAGAGGAAAGAGGAGAGAGAGGTGAGTATTGCCTCGGGGTACTCAGGGTACTTTTCACTTCTAGATATTCTAGCCTTGGCTTGGTTTCCAATTATTGCTTATCTCCTAGTGTGTTAACAAATAGAAGGGAACATTACAGACTATTAAAAAGGTATCTCCAGTGGGCTTTTATTTCCACATTTATAGATTTTTATACTTTCAAAATGTATCTTATAATGAGAATGCATTCCTTTATAATGAGCAAAAGGAAAATCATTTAGCAAAAAAAAAAAACAAATATATATATATATATATATATATATATATATATATATATTATCATCTCCCAGATAGAAAGAGGAAAGGGCTGCTTTAAATTTATGCCAGTGATGGTGATTGTAGGCACCACTTACTCCACCTTGAACTTGTAACCTGTAGAAAGGGACAGTCTTAATTAACCACCATTACTTTCTAGTGCTAACGAATACCCCAAGTAAATTTCTACTAAATCATTTCAAATAAACATACTACTGCAAGCGAATAAAAGTCAATATGGAAAAGGGAGGAATCTTATTCTTAAATAAAAATTCATGAAATTGCTAGGTAGTGGCTTCTGATGAAGCAGTGCTCTAAATTTCTTCAAGGTCATCTGGTTAATTTATGCCATGCTTATAAGTTATTGTGTATTTTAAAAATTAATGAAAGATTTAATTATAGCAGGGTTGCCTGTGACCTTTTGTGAAATGACTTCATCATAAATCTGCAGGCATTTCTGAACTGTTTTCCAGGTTTCTAATAATTTGCTCTCAAATTAATGACATCCAACCAGTGAAAGGAGTTGAGGCTTAGTAAAAGGATTGAGTTGGGATTTGTGGTTTCCTAGCAATGGCTAATTCTGAATCCTGGAGAGCGGTGGCAGATAAAATGGTGTGTGATTCACTGGAATCCACAGCAGGTTTAACTATTTACTTATAGGAATTAGAAATAAATCCAGTGTGTCAATAGGGAGAAATTGTATGTAGCTAGATGGATTCATTGCAGAAATTCGGGACATGTTTATCTATATATCAATGGGGATAACACGTGCACCAATGAGAGAATGCCTATTCTTCCCTGGGACCTCCAGAGGATCTCTGTTATTTGCAAATGAATGGTCTGTGTCTGCCCTCTTATTTGGTGGTCGCCTGCGAAGCTGAACATGGACACCGTCACTGTAGTACCTCTGACCTCAGGGGCTCAGTAAGAAAAGCTAAGCTGTCTGTGGCAGGCAGCAAGCTCATTACCACAGACACCAGAGCCCATCACTGTCTGTGTCATTCTGAGGTTCATTTGCCTCAACAGGATGAAGACAAAGGCTATGCAGTGGAACGGCACATCATCGCACATCAGAGAAGGACCTGTGTCTTAGAAGAAACTGGTAGCATATAGCTGTAGTTCCAGAGTGGCAGGCTAGAGCTTGGGAAACTCAGAGCACCCTTAGGCACAGGAGCCTGGGAGAAAAACCTACAAAATCTGGATATTTGGTTTTGGCTGAAGCCTCCCCCAGTTTCCAGAAGTCCCAGATACGATCACTTCTCTACTTTACATTCCTCCAGCAAGCAAGTATTCATGGTGCTACAGTCACATATGTTACATTGTGACTGGACTTTTAAGGTGACAGTGTTTCCCTTGAGAAGCCATCAGCACAGGTGAAAGAATATGGTGTCAGAAGACTTGGGTTCTGTTTCTTTGTGTTCCTGAGCAGGCCATTGTTTAACGTGGGCCTTAGCTTCATAGGTAGCGTGTGAAGTAATTAGGACAAGGTTCTAGCAGTAAGACTTTATAATCCTGTTTGTTCCTTCTCAGGTCTGAGAGATTCCCAATGGGAGACCAAGCCAATAAAAGCTGCCATGGTTCAGGGTCAAGGACAGAATTCCCCTCACAATACATGGTTTAGACCTTGAGACGAATAGGGCCCATAATTGGAAATTTCTAGTTTCAACTTATCTAAGACTTCTTCCTTCCTTCCTCTAACTGTGCTTTCAGTTTTATATACTACATGGTGTTTTTGCCTTTTGTGCCAACTGGCTATTTAGAGCTGGAAGTCAGAGGCCCCCATACCTGGAGCTCAGCATCAAATGGTGTGGTCAAATGATTGCTAATAACCCTGGGGCACTTAGGAGTTGTGAGCCTTGCTGAATGCATGGGACTGTGAATTCCATTAGCATAGTGGCCACAAATGCCTAAGCTTCACTTCTGACTCTGTCATTTGCTTGCCATGTCACCTTGTTGGATGAGTTATATAAATTCTTTCAGGTTCAGTTTCCTCATCTGTTCTAATACTAGCAGTTGAAACTATTAATTTCTTGATTTATACTAAAAGCACATTTTAACCTCAGAACTGTGCTAGATAGTTTTATTATCCTCATTTTGAACATGAGGAGATGGAAATGTAGAGTGAGTGGGGAATTCTCCATAGGTTCAGGATAGGGGCTCACGTCTTGGTCTGTCTGATGTGAACACCTTTGTGCTGAACCACTTAATTCTGCTGCCTCTCCAGCAGTACCTATATGACAAACACATACGACGTGCAAGGTGCAGCCTGTGTGCACTGCAGATTTCCGAGATTGTAAAGGCTACCAAAGAGGATAAGACACATGTACATGTGCTACGAATTTTGGTATATGTTGAATATGCTAAGGTCTTACCTAAAATACCAATAAAATGCTAGAGAAATTCAGAAGAGAGCTTTTTTCTTCCTAGGAAGCAAAGGAAGTGATAAAGAAGAAAGATTATGGAAGACATAACAGAAAAAGTAGCATCTAAATTAAAACTGAGGAGAATAACCCATTAAGGAGACAGAACAATCTCAAATCCTCTACAGTTTTGTGATTACATAAAATACACACTTATAAAAATATAAGAAGAAATGGAATGTTTGCAATCATATGGGAAATCTTTTAATAAACCTCATGTAGAAACCAACAGACCAAACAGCCAAAACATTAGTATGATTTTGGATATGAATATTTTTAGGAAGCCTTACTTAAGGGACCTGTGTAGAGCCCTCCTCTCAGTGAATGGTGCATGAAGAAATTCAAGCAAATGTTTCATGATTTTTTTTTTTTTAAAGAACTGACCATCAACAGGGCCACATGCAAAGTCTAAACTTCTTCCCAAGAGCTGATTATCATTGAAATACATTATGTCTACACATCTCAGTTAAATAAGAGAGTTAAAAAAATAACAATACATGATGTATATAAAGGCATCCCAAGCAGAAGAAAAGCAGGCACTAGGAAATCATCCATTAGTGGAACAAAATGGAATTGTGTTTGAGCACAAGATATTGAGAGAGAACACAACACACAAAAGTAGATGGAGGCCAGTGTGGGAAGACTCGAATTCAAAAGTCTTTCTATGAAATTCATGAGTAGATCATATGAAAGTTCAAGATCAAGACAAGGTTCCTTGGGAGTCTTTACACAGAGATCAAAGTTGCAAAATTGACGATATGGGTGACTGCTGTTATGAATGCATGCATGTGGATTCTAATGGAGCTAGTGAATGTGACAGATTTTGTAGAAATGTAACAAAAGGATTGGGAGTCAGTGTGGAGGAGGAGAGAAAGAACCAAAGTGAGGACTTGTTCCTGCTAATGGAGACAGAGGTCTCTGTCCTGGTGATCAGAGGGTCCGTTGAGGCAATGCAGGAAGAGGAAAATCGTCCAGAAGGAGCTGAAAGGAGCTGAAATCAGCTTTGCCCTATCTAAAGACGTTATTTGGGTAAATAAGAATAAAGGCTAGTTATTGGAAGAACTCAGGATTCAGGGGAGGTCACTGAAGAAGGGAAAGGGATGTGTCTTGATTGTGAGTTGCTGACAACATAATCTCATTCTAGTTGAGTCAGATCAAAAGTTCCCTCAGAAGTCCATTGCAGGGCCATCGACCTCATGGAACTCTCAAAGCATTGTTTGTTCTTCCTTTTTAACATTTCTAGTGCCATCTTGGTAATTACTCCTTGCAGTATCCCTTCCCTTCTTGAAGGGTCATAATCAACTACACTGTTCTTGAAACTTCTCTCAACTTTCATAATTACCTATAAAAGCTGGCATGATTGGGGATTGTAAAAAGAATCAAATGACTATTTGGGATGAGTCAGGTGATCTAGAGCTTTTTCTCCTGTCGGGAGGTAAACAACTTTACAGAGCGCACTTCTCTAATTATATTTAGTGTGACATTGTTTCCACCTAAATTACAGCAATTATATACTGAGATCCCATTTGAAATCATTTAATTAATGAGTAGCTAACCTTCTCTTGTGTGGAATTCTAATGAAGTATTTTATTTTTGTGAGCCACCTCCCTCCCTCAGATTAATCATTCTCTTCCCAGAAAGGCTTACTCAGGTCTCAAATGGTAGATTAGAGAATGTGTGTTATTTAGCATCCCAGGGAATCACATTTGTCATGGAAATCCTAGCACAGTCCAGGGTGACAAGGGACAGAACAGCTGCTTCCTCTCCCCCAGGGGAGATTGTTTTTGATCTTTCTAAACCCCAAAGGACACCTTATTCAGCCATGTTCTTTGACCCAGAAATAAGGGCAGAGGAAGCCATTGTCCCAATTTTGAAAGAACTGAAGGATTTTGTTAGATTGATTTTATTCATTAACCAACCTAGAACTATATTTATTGAGCATCTGTTACATAAAAGAAGTGCCAATGGACACAAAGATGAATTAGTTTAATAGATAAATACTTCATCTAGAGAGTATCACCAGGATGTGGATAACTTGTACACCTGAAAGGAGACACAAGTGTTACTGAAAGAAAATAAACTCCCAGCAGTTGTCTTGAAAGACCATGTTCTATGTCGCATCCCTTTGAATATATGCTACTTATTAATACTCAGCTTTTATAATGAAATTCAAGCGTTGAGAGAAGTGATTTGTTCAAGATCACTTAACTTATTTTGTGGTGGAGAAGGACTAATAAAAGCCAAATCTTCTATTACCTTGTGTGGCTTCTTTGCCACTATGCCCAGACCCCCAATATGGTAAAAGTTATGCAATGGTACAAGAGCACAGGGGGACCTTTGGTGACCAGAGTGACATTAATACCAGAGGAGTTTTTTTTAATAAATATGGCCTGTTAGGTTTGTAGAATCCAAGAAGAAGATGAATCTGGAGCAGAGGCAAACAGCCTCATGAAAAAAAAATCCACATGGCAAAGGAAAAGGAAAAGGAAAAACAGAAGTAATAAATTTTAATTGATTTTTTTCCTGAAAATCCATATAGTGAGAAATGGCTTAGAGAATTCATTTATTTTGTTCTTGCGGTTAGGAGTAACTTCCTCAGGGGAGCCTAAGAGTGAGCTACCTGCGTCCCAGCAGTCATCTCTATTATGTAGATGTCCATTTCCTCCAAGGCTCAGTAAGGTGTGCACACACACATACACACACACATTAAAGCCCCAGCATTTGGGGTTAGTATGTGCCTTGCGAAAGGGACTGTGAGTCTGTAGGGATTCTGAGTTTGTAGGGATTCCAGCAATGAGAATGAAGATGCTGACAATGAATATTTGTTGTCTATGGGCATGTTCAGATCTTTACACACGTTATCTTATAGGATGGACTTTTGATTATGTTGGTGGTTATGTTTCTTTGAGTTAAGAAAGTGGCCCAGGAATACATTTCTGAAGAACAAGGCCAAAATAATTTATCTTGGTAATTGCAAGGAGGTTGGACTATTGCTAACAGTGGATTTGACCATGCCAGAAATTACTTTATCTTTGCTGAAAATTTGAGAATAAAACTCCACCATCTAGAATATCCATTGCTCCTCAATGATCAGTTAGCCATTCTGTGTAAAACAGCTACTTTAAATAGGTACTGTTCTTTTTTATAGGATATAAAGAAGTAAATACAAGTGGTCTTCCCAGTATTAACAAGCTTTCAAACTGGTGGACAAAATTTTTATCAGGGAAGAAAATTAAATTCTGGATAGCTGTTCTAGAGTAGTGGCTCTCAGAGTGCACAGTATTATCGCCTGAGGTGCATGAGAAGTGCAAATGCTCAGACATCCCCGGTGCGTTCACGAGAGTCTGGTTTGGGTAATCTATGCATACACACCCTCTAGGAGAGCCTCCATCGACAAGATCATTTGGGCTTCTGGAGAAAGAGAGCTCAGTGTTGCCAGAAACATCACAGGAGACTGTTTAATAAAATAGCATCTGGGTTGGGAAATATATGACCCTTTGAAAGATTCTCCATCCTTCTGGTTCCTTCACACAACCATCTCCTGGGTTTTTATCTTCAATTGATAAATGAACCACTTTGTTCTTTCCAAAAAGATACTGCAGGAATGAGAAGTGTGATGCACCTACTTTGTTGGCAATGAGCACTTTAACTTTAGAAAAAAAAATATTTCCAGCTAATGAGAAAGTTTTATCTAAGAACTTGATGGATTTTAAAAATATTATTCATTAAAAATGGCCTGTGCTTTCTTGTTTCCTAATTCAAGACCAGGTGGACCTTTTCTGTGTTTATCATCCTAAAATGATGGACATGGTTTCTGACGATGGTCATATGTTGGGGGAGTCCCATTTTCACAGATCTATTGTGAATTTTAACATGTGTTTCATGGATACTTATCAAAAGGAAAAAGAAATGCTGCAGTATGAATGACTCCCTGTTGTATCCCCTGGATATTTTGCTGTCTGTGGTTTCTTCAGCTCCCATAGCTTTCATTAGATGAACAGGGAATGAATATGACATTGAATAGAATCAAGGAAGCCAGATTAGTGCAGGAGAGAGACCACACGCCTTCGTCACTAGTGTACCATGGACAGGGACGGAGCCCGCAGTGAATGTGGCCTCTGCAGAGCTGAGAGTGGATGGAAGGATGAGAAATGTGTTAATGTCTGAGAGTTATGATGGGGTTTTACCCCACTGATCTTAGGTTGAGACCATTAAGAAAATAAACAAAGCTCATAATGCTAACAGTATTTCAGTGATTATAATTTTGCATTTGGAATATTAAAGTAATCTTATGGGAAAGCAGACTAGCATATCCCAAGTGAAAATATTAGTGTATCAATTTACTTTTTAGGGGAGACCTTGGAAACACAGTATAAGGAAATCTGAGATAAGAGCCAGAAAAACAAAATGTGGATGCCCAGATGCAAAAGAGAAGAATCTGAACTAGTTCTGACTCAGCACCTATTCTTGTATTCAATCATGAAAGGAGCGCTCTGCGATCAGAAACAGACATCCCTGAGAGTTGGGAAAACCAGCAACATGGGCATCCTTAAGGCTCAGCGTCAACCAGGCTGTGCATCTGCATAATCCTTGCCTCCTGCTAAGTATCAGCCCCCCCAAATGATCAAACATGAGCTTGAAGTTCTGTTTACTAATTCTAGAGCATCCCTTGCCCTGCAGGCAATTTTGTTAGAAAATTTTCTTGCATTTTACAAACATCCACAGAATGTCCACCATTCTTCTCTCCCCTTCCCTTTCCTAAGACAGGTTCAGGTTTACCAGACATAGTACTTGAGCCACTTCTTGCGCAAAGCGATGAAAAGTGGTTTGAACCATACTGCCATCTGTGTTAGCTTCCTGTGGCTGCTGTAACAAATGGTAATTCACACAGTTTAAAAGAACAGATATTTATTCTCTTACAGTTCTGGAGGCCAGAGTCCAAAATTAAAGAATCTTTAGGGCTGTACTTCCTCTGGGCTTGTAGGGTAAATTCATTCTTTGTTTCTTCCTTCATCCGGTGACTCCAGGTCTCTCTTGGCTTGTGGCTGAGTCACTCCGATTTCTCCTCCTGTCTTCCTCATACCTTCTTCTCACTGCATGTCTCTCTTCTTCTTGTCTGTTACAAGGACACTTGTTATTAGATTTAGGGACATTTTGATAATCCAGAATGATCTCATCTTAAGATCTTGAATTTAATTACATATTCAGGACCCTGTTTTTCCCCCACTGAAGTCACGTTCACAGTTCCAGGGAACAAGATTTGGTTGAATCTTATCGGAGGCCACTATTCAACCCTGTATCTACCATCTTTTCTTAATCACATTTTTTTAATAGTCATTAAACTTTGAGGATTGTGAACTACTTTGAATGATCTGATGAAATAAAAGATACTTATTTATAGATAATATACATGTTCCAGTAAATGTATGTTTTTATTGAAAATTTCAGTGAATTCAAAATCCACTGTCATCGCCAAAGCCCACACATGTACTGAGATTGAAACGCTTAGTCTATGTCCTTTTTGAATGGTAACATCCAAAACTAACCACAGTTTTTCTTTGTGATCTGGCTAATGTGGAAGACCTCAGGATGTTGCTTTTATATTCTAAATAACGTGTACAGTTCTGTTAATTTATTTTAAGGTCATTCTGAGTATTTCAGGTCTCCCTGAAGTGTATATTTGTATTAATCACATTCTATATGAGAGAACCTTAAACTGATGTTCTTATTATTCTTTAACTTGAACTGTACCAAGTCTGCTTTTTTCTATGATTCTTATGTCACTGTAAGAGGGAAGATATGACATTTCTCCCTGTTATATCACATCGTATCGAATTCAGCTCATCTCTTTGGACAGTGAAGACCTTCTCAGGTCCTGATTCTGCCGTCAAGCTTATCAACTGTTTCTTCCAGCTTTGTGTTAACGGAAAGTTCAATTTCCATCGATGACCATTAGTTTCATGTCTTCAAGTCATTAATAGAAACGATGAATAAGAAAGAGCAGAAGACACATGCAGCTGACTACTGGCACTTCCCTCCTATTTGATTTTAATACTTTAATTAGGTGCTGTTCAGCCAAATAATTTTACTAGCATCTGGCTCATAGTTTTTTTCCCGTCTTTTCTTCAAAATTGCTATGACAGACCTGTCAGCTGCCTTGCAGACATTCAAGTAAATCATGTGCCTCATAATTCCCTCTTCTCTCTGCCTAGTAATCTTTTCATAGAAAAGAATGGGCTGCGTCTGACCTGAAATATTTCATGATCCATGAAATAATGAAACTGTTTATAGTAAGCAAAAGTGTTTGGTTTGACATCCCTTGTATCCTGCTACTCAGGGAAGTTTATTCAGGGAAGACTTACCAGGCAAAGTGGCATCGCATGTGGGAGGATTTCGATGAACTGCATGGAGGAGGAAGGAAAGATTTAAGGTCTTCTCCCACTCTTTTGTGTTTTCCTGATGAGCTTATCAATTTAATTCTCCTCTCTTCCAGTAACAATTCATAGGCAGTAGCTGTTTTGTTGAAGATTGAAAATGAGCTGACGTATGACTTTTGAATGAATTCAGAATTGAAAGTTGGAAATTCCTTAATGGGGGACCTGCTGTCAATGTCTGAGATTTGGAAACTGCTGGAAGCAGAGAGACCCAGCAGAGAGGCCGTCAGGTTCACTCTGCTCTACACAGTATCAGCCACCTGTGTGGCATGTTCTGGGCTCAGGGCTTCTACGACCCGTTGCTGAGATAAGAGTCATGCAAAGACCATTCAGTTTTACTGAAAGGGAGGCCCCTCGGTCTCTTCCCCAACATCCGGTTAATCTTATTTTAGATAAATAATCTTATAATAATAATCTTATTTTAGATAAAGGTAAATTCCATTTAACTTTTACCTGGTAACACATTCAAAGTTGTTTCCTGAGATGTATTTTAGGTCATAAGATCTAGAAAAACAATCCTGTTTCTTTCCCCTTTTAGTTTTTTCATCTTCATCTTTCGGATAGGAGAAGGAAATGTCCCATGAAAAGAGTTACTTGATTTGAGCACAGCAGAATCCTGGCTGGTAGTGGGAAGTGTGATTAAGTCTTGCTGAAACACAAGCCATCCTGTTCCTTGAAAGACTTCCGTTGTTTGAAACTCCTGGCATGACTGGCCTCCCCTTTACACTGCTGTGAGAGATGCCTTGCTTTGTAATTGTAGACGTGCAACCCAAGTGGAGTATGGATGATCAATGTATTTTTTCCATTTTTCTAGAAATGATTGATCATTCATATTTATAGGGCTATCAACTGCTGAGCTTTGAAAAGGTCAGTATTGATTATCTATGTCACACAGATGGTTTGCTTCTTTACCATACATAAATATGAGTGCCTTTTATGAGACTGGTCTGATTTTTCAGACAAGGAGGAGGGAGAGTGGGCATTAATGTGAGTTAGCAGTTGGAATTTCTACTAAAAGACACTTAGACGACGCAGTTGCAGGATTTTGGCATTGGAGGGGTCATACTTTGGATAATTCATTCCTAGTCTCCCAACACACACACAGACACACACACACACCTGCACACACACACACACACACACACACACACTCCACTCTACAAATGAGAAAACTGGGTCCTCGTCAGTGGACATGGGTAAATAGAAGCCCAGTGCTTGCAGTGAGGAGAAGTGGAAAGGCTGTGTGTCAAAATTTGAGCAATGGTCTCACCTGGGTCCTGGATTGTGGACTGTGGGTGGATTTTTTACTTCTTTGTCTTCTATTTTTTACTGTCAATATGTGAAATGCTTCCTATGAAGCACACATGTTACTTTTCCATTAAAAAAATAAGCCCATGGTAATGAAAACCACTGTGAATGACATGAACTCAGCTGAATGAACCCAGCTGGCTAGGGCTGTGAGTCCTCTCGGTGACCTTCAAGGAACTCTCTCTGGAAGACCAGAAGGACTCCTCCACGGAGTCCTCCACTTCCTCCCCTGTCTTGGTGCACTACCGACTGACCATGGACCCTCTCTGCTTGTTTCTCCCATTCTCTCCTAAACACTTAGAGTTTTTGGCCACTTCAGCCTCCGCTCCGAATGGCAGTTGGTGAAAGTGGACTACAAATCCATCTTTAGCCGGCGCTGCATCAGGGAGGACTATCAGACGTGGCACTTGCTCAACCAGGTACGGCCGGGGAGGGGCATGCTGGCCTTTAGGGAAGGGAGCTACTGCAAGCCGGGCTTAGCCTTAGGAGGGCCTTCCTAAACATAATGGGCCATCTGAGGATGGAGGTGTGGAATTCAGGGGAAGGGTTAGATATAACCAGACTCAGCAACACCTTAGAATCTTAGGTACTCACTGAGGTCACTGAGTTTCCTGGGAGAGAAGATTGAGAGAAGATGATGGTAACCTGGGGTTTTAGCTTCCTCTGTGGAGAAGTAAATACCAGACAGCGAGGACACCCTCCACTGGCTTACTCATCTGCCCTGCCAATGTGGAGAGAGAGAGCATGTCACAGGCCAGCCTGAAGCAAGAGGGAAGAGGACTGCAGAAAGGGTTCTGGTCGATGGGCCAGACAATCGCAGGTGTTTATTTCTATGCAGTATAGGCAGATGTCTGCGTTCTTCAGAACTCTTGAATCCTAGCAGTATGTTCAAATTCTCCTCCTCTTTTGGTCTTTGACTAAGAATTGGGGCTTGGGTATGGACGTTCATCATAGAGAAGGAACTTTTCAGGTATACTTTAGTTTTACTGTGAAGATAATGCGAAGAAAATATGTCAGAATTGGGCTTCTTTGCACTAGTCTTGCTGCTGAGGGAGTGTGCTACTCGGGCAGTGTGCCTACAGGTCCCTGGAGTCTGAGAGGTGGAGAAGAGCCAGGATGAAGGAGACACTATGGGATGACAAGGGTGGAGACATGGCAGTGGGCCAGGCTCTGATAGTGTTCCTCGTGTGCTGCAGCAAAAGACTAACACTTGTTCTTGAAATCTCCATGGTTAGTGGGAATAAAATTGCTACCTAGAGTGACTAAAAGAGAACGAAAAGGCTGATGGTTCTTGTTGAGAAGCTGGCTTACATCACCTCTTGTACGCTCTTCTGCGGTCTCACCATGGACTTTTTCTTTAAGGGAGAACCTTGTGTTATGGGAGAAAGGAAAATATTCAAGAAACGCAAGCCAGGAGCTCAGTGTGCCCTAGGCCGGGACTACTCAGGGTCAGTGGTCTCAGAGCCCTGTGTCTGTGCCGACTGGGACTTTGAGTGGTAAGTCCTTTGGCGTTAAATCACCAACTACAGTCTGGCATTCACTTGTTTGTGTGTGTGTGTGGTGGGAGGAAGGCCCAACCCAGAGGCAGGAAGTGTGTCTGCTGGCTAGGCGAGTGGGGCGGGTGGGAGGTCTGCGTTGCTGGAGGAAGGAGAGGCTGAAGCTCTTGGTTGGGGTGGGGGTAGGGGAGGCTGCTCCTCTGTCTCAGCAGCATTTCCCAGAGGGCTTCCCCTCATCTTTGGGGATTGGACTCTTCCAAGGGGTTGGGCTGGGCACTGATGGGGCTCAGAAAGCTACTGTTCTGGATGGTCACAGCCACACATACGCACTCCAACTGTGCTTCCATGGGAACTCTCTGTCATCCTTTCCTTTTATATGTATTTTATTTTTAATTGACATATAATATTTCTACATATTTATGGGGCTCAGTATAATAATTTGTGTGTGTATACACTGTGCAATGATCAGATCGGGATAATTAGCATTTTGTTCTGCTCAACCACTGATCATTTCTTTGTCTAGGGACTCTTCAGACTTTTCTACATAATTGGGCTTTATGGTTTTGTTTTACTTTATTTATCCTTTTGTGATGCTACAAATTGAAACCAGGGCCTCACACATGTTGTGTGAGCCCTCTGTCCCTGAGCTACATTTACAGTTCTGGCCTATTGAGATTTAAATCTCACCTATAACCAATGACTCACACATCCCAAGTATTTGCCTCTAGCCTTGCCCTCCTCTCCCCTTAGACGGGGACATGTATCTGTGTGTCTACTTGGTGGACATCTCTGGATTTGCTGAATGAGGTCAAACTTACTGTGGCCAAAGCAGAGCTCTTCTGGATACCTTCACTGGAAGAAGTTCCTGGCCAGCTTTTTCAGCCTCAATAATACACACAGCTATCCACTCAGTGGCTGAAATAGAAACCCCAAGACGCTGGCTTACTCTTTTACCTCTCCTCCAGATCGAGACCATCAGTGAATCTCTGCAGTTTCCACTTCCAAAGCAAACTCTGGCTCAAAGCCTCTCAACCCATCTACAGAGCTGTAAGGATTGCTCTAAATCTACTGGTCCTCTCTTCACTTCTACCCTTTATTTTTTAATTTTTTATTGGTACATGTGTGCAGTGCATAATGTTACATTCATCTTAGGGAGTAGGTACATGTACTTAACGTATCTTAATTATTTGATTCCTTTCTCCTCCCCCCTTCCCACTCACTCCCTCCATCTCTAGATCCACTTACCATTTGCAAAAGATCTGTCTCCCTATTTTCTATTGTCTATCTTTTATTTTTTTAAATTATTTATACTTTGGGTTTCTCATATAAGAGTAGTCATGCAATATTTATACTTGTATGCCTGATTTATTTCACTTAATATCATGGTCTCAAGCTGCATCCATTTTCCTACAAATGACTCAAGTTTATCCTTCTGTATGGCAGAGTAGTACTCCATTGTGTATTAATACCGCATTTTTTATCCATTCATTTGTGGATGGATATGTAGGCCGTTTCCAAGATTTAGTTATTATCGTGCTGCTGCAAACGTGAGTGTGCATGCATCACTGTAATTTGTTGTCTTGTGTCTCTCTGAGCCACAGTAGGCCCTCACCCATTGTTGAGAGGCCACACAAATAAAGAACAAGCACTAAAACAGATTATTTTTCCTTCAGCAATTCGACAACATTTACTGGCCTGAATGAACACCCCAGTGCTAATATTCAAGTGTTGATTTGGGGAATTTATTCTTCATCTCTGTGACTTCACCTCCTTAGCCACAAAATAAAAATATATGTAACATGTCTCTCATTAGGTTCTAGGGAGAAGTAAATAAGTTAGTAAGGGAATGAATTTACACCATTATTGCAGAGGACGCATTGTCTTGGTAGTATATGAAATAGTCATACAATACCCAGTGGCCATTGCTAATGTGCCAGGTGGAACTTGTGCCCCAGATTTATTAAGTGGTCCCCATCGTAATCTCAGCAGATAAACCAGAGCTTACACATCCCAATAAGCACTTTCTTCAAAGTAGTACCTTTGAGTACTACCCATTTGTTTTAATGTTGGTGGCATCGATTGAAGTATTCCTGAGCCCTTCTTTTTTTTTTTTTTTTTTTTTTTGTGGGTACCGGGGGGTCGACCTCAGGACCTCGTACGCCAACAGGCACCCGTGCCACTGAGCGATATCACCGGCCCCTTTTTTGTATGTGGGATCCGGGAGTCGAACTCGGGCCCTTGCGCTTGCAAGGCAGGCGCTTACGCCGCTGAGCCATCTCACCGGCCCTCCTGAGCCCTTCTTTGGGGATTGCTGTCAGAATCCATCTTTAAGTAAAGCACGGGGTGAGGGAAGGCATCCCTCCTGAGGCATTGTATGGTTCTCAGTTCACATTGGTAGAGGTGCCACCCAGATCCAAGATGTGCTTTCTCAGCTCTTTCCTATTGCCAAATGACTGAGAAGGGAATGGGAATCTTTGTCATAAGTTACTTGACCAAGGTTAACTAGGAAAGTGGAAGAGCTGGAGTTCAAACTCAAGGCTTGGTAAATAACATCCTCTCATCTCTGCCATCATTTCTGAATAAATCAAGCAAATCTTATTATTTTAGATTTACATTACGTGTAGAAGAAATAGGGTCTCCGTGTTCAGTCACTCTAAAATTACAACTCACCTCCAAATGACCTACGTTTACTACTGTTTATGAAATTTAATATAGAATGTTTCATTAACTCTAAAACAATTTCTAGTGAAGTAGTCTTGACCTTTGGTGCTGGAATTCTAATAGATATATGCTCTCCTAGAAGACTTTATAGATTTTCTTTTAAGTATGAGTGATCGTATGTTTACACTTCTGTGGTCAATCATACCTCATATTAAAAAGAAGTTGGAGAGTTACTCGAGGCTGAGATAGAGTCAACAGTCACACAAGGTTGGGTGGTATGTAGTACTTTTAATTGGAGAGCAACAGTGGGAAAATAATATGGCCTAGAAAGCATTTTTTCACTATTTCTGAGTATAGGAGAAGCAGTTTTTTGATTTCTGAATTTTCTGTATTATTTATGGTGTTGTGGAGGGGAGAAATGGGGATGAATATTTGAAATTGCCTTTTTTGTTTTGAAGTCCATTTCAATGACCATCACTACTGGTTTAAAAATTGTAATTTTTCATCAAATATTATTTGTCTCTTGGTCTTAATGATAATGCTAGAAATCAGTACATGGCAACAGTTTCCTGGCCTTATCCCCTATTATATAGTCTTCCCTACCAGGAAGTTCTTCTATTAGCTCGGGAACCTGAGGTGCTCAGCTCAGTCAGTACAAGCGATTATCATGTACATTCCATTTAGTTGTTTCCCTAGGCCAAGTCGGGGCACACTCATTTGATTGGCCCATGCCAAGTTTAAGTCTCAGAGACAGCAGGGAGAGGATATAACCTAGTTTAGGGGGTTGAAGGCTGGAGAAAGAGGATTAAAAGTCTTTACTTTGGTAGAGGCATTGAGAAACACAGAGGTAGGGTAATTTTACCTATGTCCCTCCTCTGTTTAGAGAGGTATATTGATTCTCAGAAACATTTTATCTATAGGACGTCATTGGTTTCCACAATTTTCACAAAAGTGGGTATCAGTAATAAGGGTGAACATTGGATAATTGCTGATGTTTCAATTTAAGTGCTTCATATTTCCCAGCCTCAAGCTTACCCTAGAGAGCTACTTGGCAACTACCTCCATGGTGCTATTGAGGAGCCAGGAGCAAATTCTCATGAGAATTAAGATCATCAGAGGCTGTGGGTAGTCAGGAAAGGGAGCATAAGGAGCTTATTCTGAAGTCCCATGGGGGCTCCTGTGGAGGAGTAGCCCTCAGGGAAACCCAAGTCTGTTTGATTAGTGAGAAACCAGTTTAGACTGTTTTCTCTTCATCGTTCACCTCACGACTTGCTCATCAAACATTAACTTTGCTGAGCCCCTGTGAGGTGTTGTACCAAGTCTTAGACATCAGTTCTCTTAATTAATTGCCTCAGTCAACTCCTGAAAGGAGAATTTGCTATTACATGTATTTTATAGATGGAAATGGAGATGTAGTTCAATTTACTCAAGATAATAGGATTCTGATTCCAGAATCCTGAGTCTTAGTTGCTACGCTCAATCTCTAGTGTGGTACCAGACCTTCACAGCAAAGTTAGGAAGTGGTGATGTACATTGAAGACAGAGGGAAGAGATTTAGGGATGTCGTGGCTCATAAATTCGGATGTATCTAAAATCCATTCAGGCTTTAGTATTATGCATATGGAACAGAAGAGAGCATGTTGCCTCTACAGTGGCCACACCAAAGTGTAAACAGATAATAAACAAGAGTTACGGCACTAAAAGAAGGTAAGACAGAGAATGATAAAAAATATAATTAAGCGCTGAATTTTATGGGCCAAAACTTTACTGTCCATTAAAATGGTACTAGCCACTCATCACATGTGCATATTTGCATTAAAGTGAAATAAAATTTCAAAATCAATTTCTTAGTTGTACTGGTTAGTGGCTACCATGTTGGACAACATAGATATAAAACATTTCTATATCATAGCAAGTTCTGCTAGGAACAAAGATCACTGATGGCTGATTAGCGTGGAAGGCATCCTTTAGGAGGTGGTAGGGGAGCTGTATAGACTTACTGCAGAATAATTAAAGGAAATCAGTAGCCCTTCAGAGAAATGGATACAGGACTGTCATAAAAGCAGCAGGCACATGAGAAAACTTCTGGTGAGCTAGAGGAGTGAGGCAAACAGACAGAGTAAGGTTACATTAGGAGAAATATTTGAGGGGTGATTGTTGGGTTTTCCTGAACAACTTCTGAAATGGCTTGGGTGCAGATGTCTTTTTCTATGGCTATGCTTCGGCTTCCACTTTAACTGATACGACGTTAATTATTAATCCATTATTGTGTTGGTGTTGTGGCTGTTTCTGTTTTTCACGTGCTCACTCAGTGCCCAATTCAAATTTACCGTGTTACCTAATGCCCTGAAAGGAGTCAGAGGCCCCTGTGGAATGGCTGCCCGGCGAGCTCAGCGGCTCCATGGGAGGACAGCGGAAGCAGGGCTCAAGGCAGCGGCGCTGGAGCTCTACATGGTCTGAGACTTGGGCAGCACTGGCAGCTTGTTTGGAAGAGACCATGACTTTGTGGTTAGCTCCATGAGTCTTAGAGCGTCATTCTTGGGGACCAGGGACCTTCTCTGAGGAAAAATAGGTGCCTCGTGGTGTTGTACTGATGCTGAACTGGAAGTAGGAGTCTTGATGTTTACCTCCTTCTGCCACTGTCAGCTCTGTAGAACCTGTGCCAAGTTGTTTGTCCTCTTTTGGTTTTTCCTTCCCAGTCCACAGCTGCAGGGATTGGACCCGAGGCATGCAAGTATCCCTTCCTATTCTGACATGTAGAGACCCTTGGTTTCTGAACTGACCTGGCTGTTCCTCCTTGAGAATCTAAGGCCTCTTCTTGGATGGATAAGGTTTCAAAGATGTATAGATTCCTGGAACTGAACAAAATTTCCCCTAAACTTTTAAAAATTCCAAATGTTTTATAATCAAGAAACACGGAAAGATGACATTTCTCGAGGGAAAGTGTTCGTGTGTTTCAGCATTTGTGGCATTCACTTCCCTGAGGCAATGCAGCCTTTCTGGCATGTGGTGTCCAAGGCTCACAATTCAGCATAACACACCTTTCCACAGGAAGCTGGAGCAGCTGCCAAAGCCACTTGTTTGTGTAAATCATACAGTCTGGGAAGCAGGGAAGGAGGTTGAACAGTGTGAGAGGTTTTAATATACACTTAGCAGAAATTAATGAAGAAGTCCAAGTCTTGGGGGCAGCCAGTTTCCATTAAAGTTGTTAAATATTAATGAGGTGCTTTTGCTCTTTGGGGTGAAGCAACCTGCCTGATGCACCTTTTTTAATTACTGTATCACTAACAGGTAGCAGAGCTGAACAGAACTGCCAAAGATGGTTACATTTCCCAAACCGCACTGAAACATTTCTCTCCTTCCCAGAGCTGCTTAGAAAAGCATCCTTTTTTCACAGAGTACCAATATTTCCTGGGGTCAGCAGGACATTTCAACAGGTTTACCTCATAGAGGTCAGAGCATGTTCCCGAAATAGTGCAGACACATCACAGCTTAATGTTTCCATGGATAAAAATAATGCCTGGAAATAAGATATTCAGTGGAGTGCTGGTAAATATTGAACTACTGGCTCTCTTGGAACAAATAAATACTGATTATTGTACATATTCCTACCATGGCAGGCTTCAAGCTATGTATATGACACCAGCGAATGCGGAATGGGAAGAGATAGGAAGCAGCCCCACATTATACAATGTTCCTGCTACACAAACACATTAGTGTAAATAACCTCAGGAACACAGGTACTATGATAATGTTATGATAATATGATTATTTTATATGTAGCATAGTATATATTTATATAACAAAATAATAACAAAATACAACATAGCAATTAGGAAATTTCATTTTGAGTATTTATAAGTATATAAATACAATTTATGTAAATGAAATTTTATATAGTTCAGTTTTAACAATGACTTTGTTTAATTACCATTAATTAGCCTGCAAAATTTGTGAAATTTTAACAGCCAGATCTATGGGCAGTTGCAAGCTGGCAAACACTAACTAAGTCCATATGAACTGTCTGGCTGGGAGAGCTCAGTAACTGTTTAGGAGGCTTTGCAAAATATTTACTTGGCAGAAATGTTCTCTTTTCCTTTCTTCCTTTTTCATTAAAACATGGCTGTATCAAAGTTGAATTCTACCTTTGAATTCTTGAATTCTACCTTCCTATATATTGATCTACAACTCCACTCACACTCCCTCCACCGTTATCTCTTGAGCACGGTTGGTACTCTGTGGTTAACATTGGAGCATCGGTATAGACTCACAGACTGCCTGCAGAAATAGACACAACATAATGGGATAATTAGTGAGGCTGTTTTTAACACAAGTGGAATATCCATTCACTCAATGAATTTCTACTCTATACCTGCAGTATTACAGGTATATTTTTACATTGCTGAAAAACAGTGACGGGTATCTTGGCTCTTTTGTAATTTCCATTTATTTTTCCAACATATTATGGGTCCAAAGATTTTATCTAGGCAATTAAGGATGGCTTCATACAACCTAGATATTAAAGAAGAATGAGTAAGAAAAGACCAAATACAGGAGAGCCCAGGGTATTTCACATGAATATATAAAGAGAGGTGGAAGGCCTGGCTAGGCATGTTCAGTTATGGGTTTAGTGGAGCAGCATGGTGGGCCAGACTGGGCAGGTGATGTACACAGTCACATGGATCACTTGGCTTTTCTGAGCTAGACATTCTCCAGCAGGTGTGGAGTGTATTGTATCTCTCATTGCCAACCCTGCGTTTCCACTGAATTCCACAAAATGTTGGCTCAGAGAATATGGGAGCAGAAAAAGAGAGCATGGGTGGGTGCAGAAAGCAACTCCCTCAGTGGGTGCAGGTTTCCTTAACACCCTGTGGGTCCATATGCAAATACTCAGACTGTGTTGCCCAGTGTGTGGTTTCAGGAAAACCTGGATCCTGAACATGGAGGCATGAATTCTCCTGCCAAGAGAAACTACCCTCAGTGACCTCTGCGGTTGCAGGAACAGTAAACCCTTTTACCCACTTGTCTTTGACATATACAACACCTGGGAACCTCAGGCAACGCCACAAGGCGGAGAAACCTCCTTTGTCCTTCAGATGGGGTTTGCATTCCTGCCCTGGTCTGTTACTCATCTTGTACGAGGGAGAAAAAAAGGGAACATACCTTACTTTCTCTGTTTTATTATAGCTGAGATTTTACAGACACGTGGAAAAGCACTATACTCTTATTTTTGGGGAAAGATGGTTCTTGTTATATCTAATCAGTAAAAGTTTGGATGACTTGCGTATGTATTTATATGCACATGTGTATTCGTATTTGATGAAGGACGAGTTTTCAGGAAACAATGAAAGTGAAATGTACGAAATACATTTTGGAAGCATACGTAGTAAGTCATAGTATAGAAGTGTGTCTTGACCTTTAAAGTCATCTTCTTTGTTGCTGTCTACTTATTTTATTAATTCTACTGTGACCAAAAATGTGCTTTTAAGATTAAAGTAGCCTTCCAGCGCCAACTCAAACCAGGGTACTTGTAATAGTATTTTTTTTTTTTTTTTTGTGGGTACCAGGGGTACGACCTCAGGACCTCACGCGCCAACAGGCACCCGTGCCGCTGAGCGATATCACCGGCCCCTTTTTCGTATGTGGGTTCCGGGAGTCGAACTCGGGCCTTCGCACTTGCAAGGCAGGCGCTTAAGCCGCTGAGCCGTCTCACCGGCCCTGTAATAGTATTTTTAATACATATTTTTCTAACCTAGAATTTCTGTCTGATAATCCACTCCTTTTTTCCCCTAGACTAGATTTCAAATAACTTGGGACTATTTATAAATCTGATAATTCATTTCCAAGGTATGAACATTTGTCCTCACTGGGGTTGGTTAATGCAATGTATTGTGGCTTTTGGGTACTAGGATATGCAGAGGTCTGTGTGTGTCTTTGAGTATTTTAGCATTTGTACATACATACCATTCTGCGATATTTCCCTTCCTAACAGTGACTATGGCTATGAGAGACGTGGAGAAAGCCAGTGTGTCCCTGCTTTCTGGTATAATCCAGCATCCCCCTCAAAGGACTGCAGTCTGGGGCAAAGTTACCTTAACAGCACTGGGTAAGTAACACCTGAAGGAACTTAACTCATTGTTTTCCCACTTCCTTGCATTAGAATCAAAGGAAATACATTTTTCTTCAAGAAGATGGAGTGTAAAAAGAGTTTGTGACAAGTAGCTTTGGAGGAAAGCTGAGCTGCTTAGCTGAGAGTACCTTCACTGGAAAGCATCAGAAGAGATTTCCAATGGCCCAGATTTCAATGCATTTCGCCATTTACCTCTGGCAGACACTTTTATTTGGTAAAACTTCTCTCCCAGAAAAGGATGTTGCCTTTATTCCTTGGGCCTCAGGTAAAGGAAACTGGTAGAAGATGAATGTAAATTCTCATGCACTCATGCTCAAAACTTGTAATGAAAATTCAGAAGTCTGATCCTGAAGAATTTCTGGAATAAAAAGGTCAAGGTGTATTTTCAGTAATTCTCCAGTTGTACATCTCTTTCTCTCTTTGTTTGCTTATTAGTCACCTGTCAGATACTTGAAAAGTCCCCTTAGAGATGCTCTGTATAGTCTTTTCCTTTGATGCCTCTGTGACCCAGAAGACATTTGTCAAGTGGACACGTGGACTAAGATAGCACTTCTCAAATTCTAATGTGCGGCATATCGTCTGAGGATTTTGTTAGAATGCAGTTTTGGATTGGGGAGATCTGGGGTGAGGTTAAGATTCTTCCTTTTTAATAATCTTCTGAATGATAATGACATTGCTTGTCTGTAGACCACTCTGTGAGTGTCATGGGGCTAAGATGTTCTGGACTTCTGTATCATCTTGTCCAATGCATCTTCTGTCATCCTACCCAAGCTACTCATCTTCTTTTACTTTTATTTTATCTGGTTGTAAGATAGTGGTATGTCCCCGCTGACATTTACAGAGGAAAAATAGGCATAATGAAAAAGGTGTATTGAGTGTTCCGAGATACTCTGAAAGACATGGTATTTTTAGTTAAATATTTGGTTCTGGGAGGGCTATTCCTGGAGTCTGGGCTGAAGTTTTAGGACCTCTGATACTGTGTAACTGGTTTAGAAATGTAAGCCAGTCAAACTGTAAATCCAGAAGCTTCAATTTAAGGAGATAGGATGTTACAGAAAAGGGTGCTAAAATGTTTGAGGACGAGGGATATAGTGGTCACAAGGAATCACCTGGGCCACTCAATTCCTGATCATTGCATCCCTTGGACATCATTGGAAAGGAATTGCATTAGGATGTCTCATATAATCATGGGGCATGCATAAGTGGACCCGATTTTAAGCAGTTTAGGTATACCAAAGCATCAAGTGGCTAGCCAAATAAATCAGGAAGGTGAAAAACAGTCAATTCACATTTTTTCAAACAATTCACTGTCGATCTCTACAAATACTTTCAGGTTTCTTAAGTGTTGACGTATATTAGACATCCTCAGCCAGCTTGAGTTTTTAATCAATTGACGTTAAAGAGAAAGAGGAGATATTAAGTTTGCATTAGACATGATACTCACCAAAATAATCTATCATCAGTAAAAAATAAATATGTTGAGAGTAAATATGGGCAAGAATGTGTAAGCTGGTTAGAAAAATTTGATTATCTAGGGCCGGTGAGATAGCTCAGCGGCACAAGCACCTGCCCGGCAAGCGTGAGGTCCTGAGTTCGACTCCCAGTACCCACATATGAAAAAAGGGCCAGTGATATCGCTCAGCAGCACGGGCACCTGCTGGCACACGAGGTCCTGAGGTCGACCCCTGGTACCCACAACAACAACAACAAAAAAAAAATTGATTATCTAGACCAGTGATGAACAAAAGAAATATACTGGGGCTGGGGATGTGACTTAGTGATAGAGTTCTTGCCTTGTATGCACAAGGCCCTCTGTTCGATCCCCTGCAGCAAAAAAAAAAAAAAAAGAAAGAAAGAAAGAAAGAAAGAAAGAAAGAAAGAAAGAAAGAAAGAAAGAAAGAAAGAAAAATATATTATAAGGAACAAACATAATTTAAAAATTTCTAGTAGCCACATTTTAAAAGTTTTAAAAGTTGAGCTTAATTCTACTAATACATTTTATTTAACCAGATATAACAAAGGGACTATTATTTTAACATACTACATACCATAATAACCGTATTTCAAGTGCTAAGTACCCATGTGTGGAAAGCAGCTACCATAGAGGGCAGCAGCGCTCCAGTCAGGAGTTCAGTTAACAGCAAACTTCTGGGCCAATAACTGGCTACAACATTTGCTTAGTGTCTGCCCAGGTGCTCTGCAAGAAGGCGTAGGGTAGGTAGTTCAGCAGTGGGAGACATGGGGAAATGTCAGGTGCAATGAAGGACCGGTAACACCCAAGAAGATTTGGGGTTTCTCTGGTTTTGAGGCCACCAGAAGAAGAAAGCATGGATGAATCAGTTAAATATTCCTGACATACAAGATGAAAGGAGACAAGATATGGTGGTGAGGATGATAGTGGGCGTCTTGGTGTGGTGACAGTACTTTATTTTATGTGGTCTTATAAAATATTAATTTTAGTGAAGGTTTAGAGTTTGTGATATACCTAGAAATAATGTCTGTGTATAAATCAGATGTATAGGCGAGCAGGGCAAGTGACACGTCATCACTGTAGACATGATACCTCTCTCGTGGAAGGTCACGTGGCTTTGTAGGGACATTTTTCCAAACCAACCTCATTGGCAAGGTGATTTTATTTGAAATGGAGTTTCAGACTTTTGCTTCTTCACCTGGCACTTGTGTCGGATAGGACATGAAATATTAGCAAAGGGAGAAAAATGTGTTGTAGAATAGCCCGGGAGGACTGTTAGGTATTAAGGGAAAGAATAACATCTTGGGGATACACAGGAGGAAGAGCCCTCCTGATTAATTAAAGTTGGATGCCTGATGTTCCAGTGCTTTCTGGTACAGAGAAAGCTCAAGGTGGCCTTGGGGAAATAAAACAGGCCCCACTCTGCTGGAGAGCTGTGCCTGCTTTGCCTTCTTCCCTAGTCCAGTGGTCCGCCACCTCCTCTGTTGGGTGTGGGTCAGATATTGATTTTTCTTGGCTGGTTTAGACACTGATCCGATCCATGGCTCACCCGGTAGGATCAATAATAATGTTTAAGGAGCTACTTTTCCTGAGATAAAGGGATAGCAGTTCCTCAGCATTTGTTTGTCTTCCTAAATGGCTGTCTTTTTTGAGACTCAGATTTTAGGGGCAGCTGCAAGAAACATCTCTCTCGCTTTTGCTTTCATGCACTCGCTAGCACACACACTCACACACACTCTAGGCACAAACACACCACTCTCAATTGTCAACTCTCCTCAGGTACCGGAGAATAGTGTCCAACAACTGCACAGATGGACTAAGAGAGAAGTATTCTGCCAAGGCCCAGTTGTGTCCTGGAAAAGCCCCTCGGGGCCTCCACGTGGTGACAAATGATGGGCGCCTGGTGGCAGAGCAGGGACACAATGCAACCTTCATCATCCTCATGGAGGAGGTAGGTGCCCACCCAGGTCTTTGAAGTGAGAATTCACATGCTGGCAGGCATTTCTCATTCCCAGAGAAGGAAAGAACAGAGCTTGCATCTCTACCCCCGAGCCGCTGCACCAGCATCAGCAGTAAGAAGTGAAGACTCAGGAGCAGAAGGCTGGTAGGGTGAAAGAAGGCTTGGTGTTTAGATACCCTCCTCCTCACATCCGTAAGAAGGCCCCATCTGCAGTGGGGTCCGCTTGCTTCTGGGGCATGCAGATCTGGATATATTCTTCAGGGTTCCCCTTTAGGGTCTATTTAAGAAATGTTTACCACCGTAAGACTGTTAAGTGCCAGAAAAAGAAATTCAACTTACATCTGTTGCTTTTAGGATCCTGTTTTGCTTTTTCTAGCTCTATGTCCCACTGACTGGAAAGGCCCACTAAGCTTTTAAAGGGTCTGAAAGTATGAGTTTGGCGGGGGGGGAGGGGGAGATTATTGAAATGCTTTAAATTTATCTTTGTAAAGAATATTATATTAGTTGCTTTTACATCAGCTACCTGCTCCATTGGCTCATTTTTTAGTGTCTTTTGCTATCTGAGCAGTAAAATCAGACTGCAGGCTTTTATTCCAGGACGGAAGTACCTCCACTCCCCGTTTCTTGCTCGCCTTGTGAGCTCTTTCACCAGAGATTTTGGGCACTCCTGAGGTGGCGAAGCTAGAAGGCTTGCCTGATTGACAAAGCCTGCTAAATTTATATGCAAATTGCTCTGTGCTCTTGATCTTAGAAAGAGAGCAAAGTAGGCCAGAGGGTTTTTTCTCACAAACATGAGCAGTTTAGTCTTTAAAGTCAAGACCATGCCAGACAGGATGGTGGAGGCTCCTTATCCCAGGTTGACGGATGCCTCAGCCTTCGCCCATGCCAGGTGCTTGAATTCACGTACTGTACAAGTCAGAGGAGGTCATTATCACGTTTCCATTAGGGAGTTTTCAAAAACCTTCTCTTGAATGGATGTGAAAAACCACGCTCTTATCCATTTGAATTGCCTTGAGTTCATTTCCACTTTAATTTATATTTATAAACTCAAGGGTGGCTGATATTGTATGGGGGTCAAAAGAGCACCCATCAATATTTCATTCACATTTGGGTTGCCATGGGGAAGAGATGGAAAGGAAAACTGTGACCAATGCATAATTACGGAGCAGAAAGTATGGCTCCTAATTCCAAAACAGTGTATTTCTCTTTTTATTCCATCATCCATCTTTGTACATGAACGGAAATATCTTATTTTTCTTCATTCAGGATCTTTGTTTTGTTGTTAGGTTCATTGCCTTGATCTAAAGTGCTGGTCCAATATATTTGGTGTACAGAGGATGGGGTTAAGTATCGGTCCTTAGGAAGCTCTGTGAGGGTGGTACGAGGCACTCAGCTAAACCAGTGACATCATGAGGCCAGGCAGCAAGTGGGGGTATCTGTGAGCTGGAACAGTCAGAAGAGGGTTCAGGGAAGAAGGGGTTTAGGTAGGTTTTGAGAAGAATAAAAGAATAGAGGTATAAATTCAGATAGTATGAAGTTTTCATTTGTAGAACCGGAATTATCCTCCTGCTGTATATTATTATTTTGGAGGTGACCTTATATACTATGTGTAAAGTCATTAGCTTAGTTCTTGGGACATAATAAATACTGAAAAATAAGAACAGTTGCAATGATAGCATGGCGATGAGAACAGGAGTATTGGAACTCGACAGTCTCTGTTTGGAACTTGGGTCTTTCACCAGTAGCAATGAGACTGGTCTAATTAATTTATTTTTTATCTCCATTTGTAAATTGTAAATACTTTCTACAATGTGCAATTGTGAGAAGATTAATTGCTTGGCATGTACTCTGTACTTGTTAGCCATTTTTATTATTATTACATAGAAGAAGAGTTAAGCCATGCATGTGAAGATGTCAGGATAGCCCTTGGGATTCATTCTTCAATGCTTGCCTACTATTGCCAATGTCTTATTGGCAATAAGACATTGAGCTTGGTCATACAGTGACAGCCTGAGGGAAATCAGATAGAAGTCTGGTGATGATGCTAGCGTGTTTCTGCCCTAGGGACTGATTCTGGTTTCATACAGAGTGATGCGGAAGCCCAGGAGAAAGCATTAAAGAGAAGGCAGGTAGGACCATGTGAATAGACTCGACCAACTGCTATTCCATCTTGCAGGGTGACCTCCAGAGGACAAATATCCAGCTTGACTTTGGGGATGGGATTGCTGTGTCCTATGCTAACTTCAGCCCCATTGAGGATGGCATCAAGCACGTGTATAAGAGTGCGGGGATCTTCCAGGTGACAGCGTATGCAGAGAACAACCTTGGCTCCGATACCGCTGTCCTTTTCCTGCATGTGGTTTGTAAGTAGTAGGAGCCAGTACCCTTCTCTCTTCCTTACAGCCGTCAAACCTTGTGTCTGGACTTTCTGGAATTTGGAGCTGAGAACAAGTTCACTGCAACTACTACAGTGACTCAAATTAAAATATTATTCATGTGAGATTTAATTTTAGAATACTGAAGTAGATCCATTATTTTGGAAGTTTGGATACCATATTACCCTCCTTTTCAGTGCCTCTCTGCACATGCAGAACACATTCAGGGAAAACGCTCTTCCCTTTGCTTTGGAGAACCCTGAAAATAGAAGTAGAAACCCATCTGATTGATGGTCTCATGTTCATTTTCAAGCTATTATGAGTGAAGGCAGCACAAATCAAACTAAACTGTTACTTCTATTGGAGGAGCCAAGGGAGAATTTAAAAAAACACATACTTAGATTTTTTTAAAAAGTAGAACTAAACACTTAAAACAAAAACTTAATTTCTACATACAAGGTTACTTCAACTTCATTATGTTGTAAACAATTCTAAGAACTCTCCAGGTTTTTTTGAGTCTATTTTATTGCTATTGGCTCTTTCTTGGCAGAAACCAAAACAACAGCTGAAGTTCCAAAATATTGTATTTGTTTCGAATGCATTTTGTGTATTAGCTGTACTGGGACTTGACTCAGATAAGCTGAGACATAAACACTGTGGTTTCAGGATGGTGAGCCAAGGCAACGTTGTTACGGGGCAGACATTGTTTCCTACACCTTTGACAGTGACACCCATGGATCCAAGGACTTCTCTGATTCTTACCAGTCCACCCATGTGCATGAGGGAACTATTCCAGGGTCCCCAGCAGATGCCTGGAACTGCAGATGGTACCAAATGCTACAGAGATAATCTGCTTTCCTATAATAGGAGGCAGCTTATACTTTATGGGTACCCTGGACAAAAGGATGATTCATGTCCTGGGCAGGATATCACACTGCTCACAAAAATCATGTAATTTAAAACTTGTGATTGTTTATTTGTGGGATTTTCCACTTCACAGTCAGACTGTGGTGGACTGTGGGTAGCTGAAACTTCAGATGAGTAAGGACCAGTATATTCCACAATGGTTTTCCAACTTTGCCACATATCATGACAATTAAATGTTATGAAAGAATATTAGTGTATATAAAGAGCTCCTTTCTTATTAACAACTTAGTGATGGTATAAATTCCTTCATAACCCACACCTAAGGGGTCCCTGGCAAACATTAAGCTACATAGTCCCCTAGTACAAGAGCAACATTGATAGTGAAATGTTTGGGAGGAGAACTAGATTACGGATCGATTATGTCCCCAGTAATGCCAGTTTATGTGACCTTAAGATAAATCACTTCTTTTTTGAGTTTTCTAAACTCCAACTTTATTTTATTTTATTTTTTTGAGGGGTACCAGGGGTCGAACTCAGGACCTTGCGTGCCAGCAGGCGCCTGTGCCGCTGAGCAATATCACCGGCCCTTTTTTCATATGTGGGTACCGGGAGTTGAACTCAGGACCTCGCGCTTGCCAGGCAGGTGCTTGTGCCACTGAGCTATCTCACTGGCCCCTAAACTCCAACTTTAAAATGACTTAATTCTGATTCCTACTTTGCCTCACAGGGCTCTTGTAACAATAAAAAGGAAATACAAATAAAACACCCCAAAATTCACTAATTTGTTCAACAAATATTTGTGGACTTCCTAATATGTACAAAGCACTCTTCCAGGAAGTCAGAGATAACAATGCAGACATGGTCTTGCCCTTGCAAGATTTATATTCTGCTGGGGAAAAAAAAATGGGACTTGAGTAGGAAAAATGGTGACAGCCACCCCACACTGCCAATGATCACTCTGTGCTGAAAGCACTGGGTCAGATGTCCAGGTGGGTGGTGTGCAAGATATTCATAAGCCCAGGCTTTAGAGCAAGGGAGATCTGCATTTGAATTCTGATCACATCCTTTTGTTAAATGCCTGATATTGGTCAACTTTCTTAGCCTTTATAAACCTCTAATTGCTCATCTTAATAATTAGCTTGTCAGAATCACATTAGATAATGTATGTGTTAAGAGGGTCCCCAAGACCATCCCCACGTTTTGTGATTCACTAAGAGTCCTCACGAACTCAGCACATACCTTCATTCCTGGCTATTTATTCCAGCGAAATGCAAAGCAAAATCAGCCAAGAGCAAAGGCTCAGGACGCAGAGCCCGGAGCAAACTAGGCACAAGCTTCCACGAGTCCTTCCCTCGTGGAGTCACACAGGACAAGACAATTCCTCTAGCAATGAGCGGTACCAACATTCAGGCTGGCCGCCAAAAGAACTCATTAGAGACTCTGTGCCCATACTTTTTATTGGGGCTACCCCCATAAGCAGCTCTACCTGGCATATACCAAAACTCCAAACTCCCCAAAAAGCAGGTGTTCAGCACAAATCACACTGTTTGCAAAAACAGTGTAGCAAAATGAACCACTCTTAGCAGTTAACTGTTGATTGGAAACACTCCAAGAGCCAAGTTCCCAGACACCAGCCGAGGCCGGCCTTGCGTACGGTCCTCTTTGAAGGACAGCCATTTCAGTCTAAGGTAACATCATTTTTCCTGCACAGTGTGCAGAATGTCACATCACGCACAGCTTGAACATGATGAATGTTACCTGTTATTATCGTAATTACTAGTACTTCCCATTAACTCTCTGCCTGACACTTCTGCTGCATTTAAAAATGAAGACAGAAGGAAAAAGAAGTTCACACTCTTCCTTTCTGGAGACTTGCCCCACCCATGTTCCCGATTCTGCCATGAGGAGGTCCTGCTTTCACGTGGGAAGACCAACGTGACTTACTGCGAACACACGGCATCAAGGCACGGGTTTACACTGTGGGTTATGTGCTCGGAGGAGGAAATGTTCCTTGAAACTTTTATCGTGCTCATAATTCCCTCCAAATCAATCGTGGCTGCATTTACCAGACAGTTATTATAGTGGAAACTGCTCTTGGCCTCACCTTGGGCCATTAGCTAACAAAAGTAGTTGGTAGCTGCCCATAATAACCAATCTCGCACAGATTATTAGATTTTTATCAAAAGGGGGACTATTCGACAGCGAGATTTTAGGAGTTTGCTGTACTCCTTCCTGAATCCCTTCGGCTCTCTTCTCAGTCATCTGTGGTTCACCTCCACATTGAAGCCTGAGGTTTCTGACTCAGGATCCTTGCCCTAAAAAGCTACTGCATGATGTTGTTTCTTAAGATTAAATTTAACCAAACATGCTTGACCTGAAGCCAGAATAAATGTGAGCATGTTCAGTGGTGTTCTAATTCATAGACGTTCCATCCCGTTTGTGTCCAGTGTAAATTTAGGGAGGAGACCTCCTTTCATTGTACCTTATGGTGTCAGCTCTGTCTGAGCCAAGGTCCCCAGAGTGGCAGAGACCGGCGAAGATTTCCAAGGACACAAGCCACAGTGCAACCTTGCGGAGCTGTGGGAAAGCCCAGACACCATGACATGTCCTGGGAAAGAAGTTTCATTCCTTTGGGAGAGAGCAGTGGAAATAGAAGCAATGATTTCAAGTGCAAAAGAGGCCTTTTTCTGAGTAGGAGAGGAATGAGAAATTTGAACCTGTATGTGAAGAAAGGTGCTGCAGTAATACAGCACTTTTAATACAGGAAAGCAGGCTTTTCATTTCACTCGCTGGGCAAGAGCTACCCGGAAACCCCTTCTCTCAGCCTTTTCCTTTTCCTCATTGATCCGCAAAGCAGAAATGATAAGTAGAGATTAAATCAGGTAAACTCCTAAAAATGAGTAAATAAAGGAACAGATGTAGCCAGTATTCTTTTTTTTTTTTTTTTTTTTTTTTTTGTGGGTACCGGGGGTCGACCTCAGAATCTCGCACACCAGCAGGCGCCCATGCCCCTGAGCGATATCACCGGCCCTTTTTTCATATGTGGGTTCCGGGAGTCGAACTCAGGACCTCACACTTGCCAGGCAGGCGCTTATGCGGCTGAGCTATCTCACTGGCCCACACCTTGTATTCTTTTATTGACATCAAACAAACTATACAAAAACTAATACATTTTTCTCATTTAACATAATTAGACCTTCAGCAAATGTGTATACATGGTGACAAGGTTGAAATTATTTGCTGGAAAAAAATCCTGAGGTGCCATATGTCTGGAGTCAGGGCAAAGAGCTGCAGGCAGAAAGCATATATTCTTTTTCTTCATTAATTTTTTAATTGACAAAAATTGTAGAAGTTTGTCACATGCAGCAAGTTACCGTGAAGTACATATGCAAGTGAAATGGTTCAGTCAGGCTAATTGTCATGTACTTTACCTCTCATACTTACTTTTTGTGGTGAGAACATTGAAAAGTCTATTCTCTTAGTGATTTTCAAAATGCAGTGCAATGTTATTCGCTAGTCACCAATGTACAATTCCACCTCTCTTACTGTATTTTTGCATCCTTTGACTAACGGCGACCCTGTGCCACCTCTGCCATCCCAGCATACCTCCATTCTACTCTTTGCTTCTCTGACTTCAACTTTTTTAGATTTCACATATGAGTGAGAAGATGAAGTATTCGGTCTTCCATGCCTGGCTTATTTCACTTAACTTGACATCCTGCAGTTTTATCCATATTGTTGCATATCAGAGTTGAAAAAAATAACATATCAAACCCCCAAATACAACACTGGTACATTAATAATTTCTCATTAGTATTTTCCTCTTCTCCTTTTATTCTGGAAATGAATAAAATCCTCACTTGCTATGCCCAGGGTGTGTCCACCTATGTCTTTTACTTGCTAGTGTGGAACTCAATAATATTTATTTACACCAGTTTTCTGAGGAAAAAAGTGAGAGAGAAGGATTTTTGTTATTTCAGAACTGGCATTTGTTTCCCATTCCATCTAGGGAGATGTGCATTTCCTTCTTTAAAAAAAAAAAAAAAAGGGTGGGGGGCTTGCCAGTTTCTGAATGACACTTGCTGTGTCCCACAGATGGTGCGGCACAATGGCCAATTATGGAAGAAAATAGAAACTGATTAACAACCGAGGATAATGGAATAGCCCTCCTTACAAAGCAGTGACCCCAAATCACAACCCAGGCCAGTCTCACAAAAGAAAGTAGGCTGCTGTTTAGCTTCCTGTTTAATGGCTACAAGTTTGGTAAACCAGCATTTTCCTTGGATTGGAGATTCCTAAGAGTTCCTGGTGGCTGGGCTTTATCAGTTGTCAATTAAATTCAGATACCACTCTTGAAATCTGAAACTGGAGTTGAGTTCCCTGTTGTACCACTGAAACAGATGCTTCGTTTTAATCATACACACACTTTCCAACATTTGTAGGTTTGTGATGGTTGCTTTATTACCGGGCATGATAAGAGGGAGTAAGATGAAGAATGTAGGAGCATGATAAAGTGTGGTAGTTTATTCTGAAAATATAACACTGCCCTTTTTTGGCTGTTCCTTTAGGTCCTGTGGAGCACGTTCATCTCCGAGTTCCGTTTGTTGCCATAAGAAATAAAGAGGTCAACATCAGTGCAGTTGTGTGGCCGAGTCAGCTGGGAACCCTTACCTATTTCTGGTGGTTTGGCAATAGTACTAAGGTTCGGTTCTTTCTGATCAGTATCAAATTAAATCTATATTAAGTGCATCTATGTCGCAGCTTCGGCATTAGTGTTGGGGACACTGGGAAGCAAAGAACCCACAGAACTGAATAAAACCTATCTCCCCACACCGAGTTCATTATTTTAACAGGGAGAATTTAAAGAATTCTAAAGAATGAAGAGTAAGATGAGAAACTGTACAAACATATAGGATCAATAGTTCTAAGATTTCACTTGTTCCCTTTTGTTTTAATACTCCCTTTTCCACCCACTACCTGTGTCGTATCAAAGAAGTTACTTAGAATCTCTGATTTTAGGTGATGCCATTGTGTCAAATGCGAACTAGAGAGTTAAATGTGCAGTAATGAAAATTAAGTGGGATAAGACGTGTGAAATGCCCTCAACAGCACCTATTACGTATCCTGCAAAATTTAGCATTCTTCTTAGGCAAGTCACTGAGGTTGTCCTGTCTCAGAGGAAGCAACTGGAGCGTAACCCTTGCCAGTTACTGTCTGCTCCCAGTGCCTGGTGGTAGTGATGCTTTGTTGAGAATGACCAGAATTGTACAACTGGGAACAATCAGACTGAAGATTCCTCAGTTAATGTTCTTCTTTGTTCCTGTTTGTTTTTAATTTAGTTTTTTTTAATATATATCAGGTTCACAGCAGAATTAAGAGGAATGTACAGAGATTTCTCATCTATCCTATGTCCTCATAAATGCATAGCTTCCCTCATTATCAACATCTATATGAGTTCTCCATTTGTAATAATTGATGAACCTACGTTGACACATCGTCATTACCCAGAATACATAGTTGGCATTAGGATTCCTTCTAGGTGTTGTACATTCTAGGGTTTGAACAAATGTATGACATTTATCTAACATTATAATGTAAAACAAAACACTTTAACCACCCTTCAAAACCTCTGTGTTCCATTTGTTCACCCCTTTCTCCTTCTTAGCCCCTATCAATCCCTAATCTTCTACTTTATCTGTAGTTTTTTGTTTTCATCCAGGTAGAATCATACAGTAGGTAGCTTTAGAGATTGGATTTTTTCACTTACTAATAAATACTCAGATTTCCTCAATGTCTTTTTATTGCTTGATTACTCATTTCTGTTTAATGCTGAATAATGTTCCATTTTCTGGAAGCAACACAGTTTATTCACTCAGTTACTAAATGACATCTTGTTTTCAGATTTTGACAATTATGAATAAAGTTGCTATAAACATTTATATACAGGTTTTTTGTGTAGAGTTAAGTTTTCAACAATTTTGGATAAATACCAGAAACATGATTGCTGGAGTGTACAGTAATAGCATGTTTGATTTTATAAGACACCACCAAACTGTCTTCCAACATGCTTAGACCATTTTTCAGTCCCACCAGCAATGCACGAGCGTTCCTGTTGACCCACATCCCCGTGAGCTTTTGGCGGTACTGCGTGCGGGATTTTGGCCATTCTCACAGGTGTGCAGTAGTATTTGTTGTTTGTATGTGCATTTCCCTGATGATATGGCATGTGGAGAATATGTCACATGCTTATTTGCCAGTTATACATCATCTTTGGTGAAGTTTCCGTTAAGGTCTTTCGTCCATTTAAAAAAAAATTATGTTGTTCCATTTCTTACTGTTGAGTTTTTAGGAGTTCTTTATATATTTCCAAGAGCAATTCGATGTCATTTGCAAATATTTTCTCCCCATCTGTGACTTGTCCCTTCTTTCTCTTGACAGGGTATTATGGAGAGCAGAATTTTTAAATTTTCATGAATTTCAGCACATCAATTCTTTCTTCCATGGATTATGATTTTGGTGTCAGGCCCATAGTCAAGGTCATCTGGGTTTTCTCTTATGACATCTAGGAATTTTACAGTTTTTTTGTTTTATTTTTAGAGTTATGATCCATTTTACTTCATTTTTGACAGATGCAAGTTCTGTACCTAGATTAATTTTCTTTTGGATGTGGTCCAAATGTTCCAGTACCATTTGTTGAAAGGAGAATCTTTGGTCTGTTTTACTATTTTTGCTCTTTTCTCAAAGATCATGTGAATGTAATTCTGGCTCTCTATTCTTTTCCACTGATATATTTGTTTTTTCTTTCACCAATATCACACTGTCTTGATTACTATAGATTTCCAATTTGTCTTAAAGTTAGGTAGAGTTAGTCATTGAACTTTGGTCTTCTTCATTATTGTATGGGTTACGCTGGGTCATTTGCTTCTCAATATAAACTTAGAATAAAGAAGTTCATATCTGGAAAATGACTTATTGTTTTTTTTTAATTAGGGATTATATTGAATCTATAGATCAAATTGGTAAGATATGACATCTTGACAGACTGAGTTTTTCTATCCATGAACATGAAATATCTGGCCATTTATTTAGTTATTCTCTGATTTCTTTCAACATGGTTTTGTAATTTCCTATGTGTACATAGATCTTACCCGTATTTTGCTAGATTTATACCTAGGTATTTCATTTGGTGGTGTGGATGTAAATGGTATTATGATTTTAATTCAAATTCTATTTGCTCATTACTAGAATGTAGGAAGATGATCAACCTTTGTAAATTGACTATGTATTCTGAAACCTCGTCATAATCACTTATTGGTCCCAGTAGTTTATTTGTCCATAATGCTTTTGGATTTTTTTTTTTTTTTGTGGGTACCGGGGGTCGAACTCAGGACCTTGCGCTTGCCGGGCAGGCGCTTATGCCGCTGAGCTGTCTCACCGGCCCTATTTTTTTTTTTTTTTTTACATTGAGACTTGGCATCATTTTTTCCTTAAACATTTGTTGAATTCAGTAATAAAACCACCTGGGCCTGGTGCTTTCTCTTTTGCAGAATAATTAATTACTTATTAAATTTGTTTAAAGATACAACCCTATTTGGATTTTGGATTTCTTCTCATGTGAATTGCAGCAGGGTGTGTCTCTCAAGCACTTGATCCATTTTAGCTAGGCTATAAAATCTGTAAGCATAGAATTATTTATTGTATCCCTATATTTTCCTTTTGCTTTCTTTGGGAGTGGCAGTGAAGTCTTTTCATTTATTTGAAATGTTTGTAATTCATGTCTTCTCTCTTTTTTTTCTTAGCCTGGTTAGAGATTTATTGATTTTATTAATCTTTTCAAAGATCTAACTTTAAGTTTCATTGATTTTCTTTATTGATTTCCTGGTTCCAGTTTCATCGATCTCTGTTCTAATTTTTTTCTGGTTACTTTGTATGTGACTTGTTCTTTTGTAGTTTTCTACAGTGGAAGCTTACATGGCTGATTTTAGGTCTTTCATCTTTTCTAAAGTATGTGTTCAATGTTGTAAGCTTTTCTCCAATAACTGCTTTTGCTCCATCCTACACATTTTTATAGGTTATAGATTCAGTTTTATTATTCAAAACCTTTTTAATTTCATTTGCGATTTCTGCTTTGAATCTTGTGTTTTTTAAGCAGTATGGTGTGCAGTGTTCACATAGTTGGCGATTTTTTGGTTATCTTTCTGTTACTGATTTGCCGTTTAATTTGAATGTAATCTGAGTGTGAACATTATATGATTGCTGTCCTTTTAAGTCTGTTAAAGTGTGCATTTATGGCCTAGTGCATGGTTTTGCTTGGTCAGTGGCCTGTGTGGGTTTGAGAAGAGTTTATTCTGCTGTTTTGTAATGAACTAATCTATTGATGTCAATGATATATTATCGATTAGTGGGTTGTTGAGTTCAACTGTTTCTTATTAATTTTTCTCTTTTTTTACCATATAAATCATGTTTTAACATACTTTAATTAGTGATTGCCTAGAATTTCAATATATATTCACAACTAATCCAAGCCCCTCTTAAATAACATTACTTGGCTTCTTGGTTAGTGTGAGTACTTAATAATAACAAAATAATCATATTTTCTCCCTCCCATCTCTAATATGTCTACAGCATAGATAAGATCTATGCTAAAGATCACATATGTTGGTAATACTATTTTGAATAAACTTATCTGCTAAGTCAATTAAAAATAAGAACAAAAATAATTTTTTAAAAATTTTAGTTTCACCATGCAATATTTAAGCTTGTGTGTCTGATTATTTTGTTACGAAATTTTGTTTTTTTTCATAAAGGTAAGAAGAGTGCTTTTAATATTTTCTCTATTAATATCTACATGTATTATATTCAAATATAAAAATATAAAATAAAAACATTTACTTTCATTTATTCTTTCCTTAATTCTCTATTTTCTTTACATGGTTCAGAGTTTGTGATCTTTATTATTTTCCCTCTCTCTGAAGAACTTCTTTTTAACAAATCTTACAACACAGATGTACTCACCACAAATTCCATCAAGTTTTGTTTGTCTAAGAAAATCTTTTTTTTTTTCACTTTTGACGAATAAATTTGTAGGGTAATAATTAATAATTTAGTGGGTCTTCTCTCTAAGAAAATGATTGGGTTTATTTTCCACTCCAAGTTTTAAATATGTCATTCCATTTTCTTCTTAGCTGACAGTTTCTGAAGAGAAATTGGATATATTCTCACCTTTTCTCCTCACATGGAAGGTGCTTGTTTCCTCTGACTTCTTTTGGTATTTTTCACTACTCTTTGATTTCCTATAATTTGGAAATGATGTGCCCAGAAATTGGGATTTCAGCATTTATCCTGCTTAGTGTTCATGGAACTTGTGTCTTTGGTTTGTCTGACATTACCTTGGAGTAATTCTCAGGCATTTGTTCCCATATTTTTCCAGTTCTTTTCTCCCTTCTCAATTGGGTATTCGCATGACATGTATTTATAACTTTTGTAGTTGTCACACATCCTTGGATATTCTGCTCTGTTTTCCCCTGCTTCTTCTTTTCATTTTTTCTTTGCTTTTCTTTGCTTTTCAGCTAGGAGATTTTCATTCAGATAAGCTATATCCAGTCAACTAACAAGATCGTGAAAGTCATGATTTCTATTTTATTAATTAGACCCTGTAACGTATTAATCATAGTTGTTTCAAATTCCTGTTCTCATATCTTCAGCGGCCCTATCATGCTTGTGTCTGGTACTTGCTTTCTCTCTCTTCACACTATTCTATACCTTTTATTATGACTTGTACCTTTTCCTTGATAGCTGGATATGATGTGCTGGTTAGGAAGAACTGCTGTAGGGCCGGTGAGATGGCTCAGCGGCATAAGCGCCTGCCTGGCAAGCGCGAGGGCCCGAGTTCGACTCCTGGAACCCACATACGAAAAAGGGGCCAGTGATATCGCTCAGCGGCACGGGCGCCTGATGGCGCGCGAGGTCCTGAGGTCGACCCCTGGTACCCAAAAAAAAAAAAAAAAAAAAGAAGAACTGCTGTAAATAAGTTTATAGTAATGTAGTAGTTAGCTATGAGAGGGAAGAAGTGTTCTATAAATATAGGTCTCCATATTTTAGTGAGTCTGTGTCCCTGGACTGTGTACCTCACAGGGGGTTCACAGTCCCCCCGCCCCAGTTAAGATAGGATGGCTAGGATACACTGGAGTTGGGTATTTTCCTTCCCCAGGAAATTTAGACTACAATAGAAACCCTATCAGATTTCTGATTCATAGTTTCCTCTGAAGAAAGATTGTTTTTAAAGTCTGAGTGTACCGATATACTTCAAAATGATTCATTTTCCTCTTTCTTTGGCAGAAGAACTACGATACTTTTTCCAACATTTATTGGGAGAACCTGGTCGGTCCATGCATATAAAATTCATAAAGTTGTGAGGATCCTCCTATGACTGAATGGATCTCCTTGGACCTTTTAACTCTCAGACTTATGTTTTCCTTGAAAACTTGGAATGTGGTTGGCATTACTCATCTTGGAGAGAGCTTTAGTTTAAAAAATAATTTAAGAAAGATCAGATCAGATTTGGAAATGCGTGGTATTAAGAGAAGGGAAATATTCAGTATTTGTTAGTAGCGATCACAGAGAATTCTCCTCCCGTCCACTCTGAATGGGAAAAGTGGAAAATGGCTCATTCCTGGTCTTTTCTAGGGAGCCAGTGTGGTGCGCTAGAGAGAACATGGAGTTTGGATTCAGAATCATGGTTTAGATTTCCAGCACTGCTACATCCTGAGTCTGTAGCTTGATCAAGTTACTTCTCCTAAGATGTCAGGTACCCACTCTGAACTGTAGAGAATAATGCCTAACTCATCTCGGTTGCTGTGGAAACTAAGACAACACATATTTAATTGGCATGCACTATGTACTCAACAAATGCGTGCTTTGTATTATGTCATAGGAAACATATTTAGGATGAGTTGGTAAAAGAGGAAACATGATTCATTGACTCAGGAGGCTCTTTCAGTGTGAAGTTTTTCTGGCTCAGGCTTTTAGTTTTTTAGTGTAGGTGACTGATGATGTCTTCTGGGGTTATTTCTCCTTAGGACGATAGACAGGCAGGTCACTTAATAAAGTCCCTATTTCATTCGACAGAGATGGGAAGCTCTCGGTATGTGATGAACGTCACAAGGTCAAACACTGTTAGTCCAGGGCCTAATCTCAAACCAAGACTCTTATTTTCCATCTACTACGCACCATCCTCCAGCCCAGGACGCTTTAGCTAAACAACCAGAGGTGTCTCTCCTAGAAATTACAGACTTACCATCTCTCTTCAAAAGCCAGGATAAATATGTATATATATATATATATATATATATATATATATGTATATATTTGATATATATCAAAGAGGAAAAAGAAAATCATCTAGGGAGAAGTTAGAAAGAGGCAGATTTTAAGTTAATTTCTTCTCTGAGAGTATAAGGATTTTGCTTCCAAATCAGAGAACTCTGCACTGTTGGTGTCCAATTACCTGGTACTCTTTACTGAGAGACTGTGGTGCACGTTGAGGCCACTTCTTGGCTTTTCTTAACACAGTGATTTATTCAGAAGCCTGCCAGGAGCTGGGAACACAACATTCTCTAGAGTACTGTTTTTTTCTTTTCAGTGTTGATTTTCAGACCTGAAGGACAACACAGGATCTGATAAGTATTTGATCAGAAAAATCAACAAATGGACAAAGTGACTGAGGATTCTAGTTTTTATTTTCCTACTAATTATTTGCATCAACTTGAACAGATCACTTGATTTGAATCTCCAAGTCTGTCTGTCTAGGCAAGGACAGTAACATCTAATACATGGACATCACAGAGTTATTAACTGGAGTATCTTGCTCACACAAACATGCCCACACGTGCATGGGTGTGCACGTGCGCATTATGCCCTACTATGAGAGGGTGATTTTTAGATGACATATTGTCCTTATAGTTTTATTTGTTTCATTGATGATCAGGGGTATTCCTTTGGTTAGAAATTTTCATTCTACAAACTGGAACAAAAAGTTGTTCTACATAAACACTTGAATCCTAATGGTCTTATAAGTTGGCTTTTGTTCCCAGAGAACTAAGAGGATAACAATACATGAGAGGTAGCAGAATAAAGCAGTTTCAAAATAAAAGAAACCCGTGTTGAAGTCTAGACAGATTCTTCTTCGCTGTATGTCTTTCGTCAAACCATTTAATGTGTTTGAGTCTCAGTTTTATTCGTAATGCCAGAGTAAAAAGAGTGGTGGCTGAGCTGATTATTGCTTTCGTGATTATGTAGAGTGCTTTGCAAATCACTTAGAACCCTTCAAGCATTTGGAAATAGAAGACCCCTTTGTGCTCGCCATTTGCATTAATAACATCTACATCTATGTGACAAATCAGACTCGGTTCCAGAGATTGTACTCCTCTCTAGAAAAATGGCTATTTGCTCCATTCCGAAAGGAAGCGTTTTCAGTGCTTTTTGCTAGCTCCATGCCAGAAACATCAAGGTGGCCACAGCATCCACTAATTCACTCAGTGAGCGCCGCACTAGACTGGCAAAGGGAAGAGTGTCTTTAGGTGTCACGGTGAGTGCTGCGACTTTAGTTCCTAACACTGGCTTTTCACAGAGCTTTGTATATTATTTTATTTAATTATCAGAAGACCACTGATGAAAGAGAAATTATCCCAGATTGCAGAGAATACACTTAGTCTAATAGCCTTGAGAGGTAGTGTTTTTTTCTCCTTTGGTGTGTGTGTGTGAGTGTGTGAGTGTGTGTGTGTGACTTGGTGCTGTGCAAAGGTTCACCCTGGTGGTTGAATTTAATCAATCTAAAAATGAGCTGATCCCCTGCTTTATCACCAGCTCTTGTCTGGGTGGGGGAGAAGAGTACATGTGCCATTATCTCTCTCTTCAAAGAGGTCACATTCGAGATGAGAAAGCAAGATGAACACACATGCAGTAATTGGTGAGCAAGTAAGGTATGTACTAGAAAAGAGCATATATTCCTGAAATCCAGCTGTTGGCTTACATACCCAAAACCTATCACTGGGGGAGGTGACATTGCATCAGTACCTCTATGGAGCCCTTTTAGGAACTGTATTTTGTAACAGATGTTGTGAGGAATACAAAGCAGTGTAAATTCCATTTGTTACCTTCAAGAAACATAATCTATTTGAAAATATAAGGTTAACATCCAAGAAAAGACACAAGAAGGGAAGGCAATAGGTGTGTACTATTACCCAGGAAGTGACGAATGCAGGCCTTGGGGTCACCAACTAAGTCACATATGAAATTGGTCTTCAGCTGTCATTGAAGGAGCAGTAGAATGAAGGCTTAGGGAGAGAAAGGGTCTACGTGTAAAGGTAAGGCTTTGGGAATGGTTGTGCTGTGTGGACTCATTCAGCCAAAGCGGAAGACTCATTTTGGTAGAAGTGGGAAGAAAAACTGAAAGATGGGAGGATAGGATAGAAGCTTTGAACGACATAAATGTATAATTTTTATTTCATCATAAAAACTCAGATTTAAGATAGGGTGATAAGAGAGAACCAGATTTA
Organism: Erethizon dorsatum; assembly: GCA_028451465.1. Lineage (NCBI taxonomy): Eukaryota > Metazoa > Chordata > Mammalia > Rodentia > Erethizontidae > Erethizon > Erethizon dorsatum. The sequence goes on from CM051822.1 coordinate 90,072,654, forward strand.
GGGACAGTCTTTTTAGGCAGTTTGAGTTTTTAGATAGATATGTGTATGAATGAATTTGAGGAAAATCATTTTTACCAGTGAATTTTCACATTAATCCCATAGTCATAGCATGGTTATAAATGCTATTCTACTTTACTTTGTTCTTGGCTTTCTGAGTATTTAAGTTTTTTGCATGGTTCTAAGTATGGTATATCCACAATTATGTATTCTACCCTTCTACTTCATATGATAAGCACTTTTCATACATTACTGTATAATCTGAAGTAAAGCAAACATAGAGATTGCATAGTCTCTCCAAGTTGTGAGTGGCAGCTTTTATCAAGGTATACGTGTTAAAATGTGGAGCTATTATAACGTGCAATATTAACATGGCTTACTGTGTCTGGGAAATTGGTGTCGTTTGCATTCAAATATTTCCCTACGGCAACCTGCTCCATTAGTCAATTGGAAATCCCGTAACCCAGGAGTTCACAGAGCTTTGTTGGTCCCTTGTTGGGCTCAGTTGGGTACTGTGTGCCCTGTTGCACAGGAGGGAGTCTTCCTGGGGAGGGATGTAACCCACAGCCTGGGCAGGCTGTGAAGTGCGACTGCAAGGGCCTCACTGTGAGCCGGCCCTGTACCTTGGACAGAGCAGAGGTGGAGAAGTCATCTGGCTGCCTGCTGGATTTGTGGGGCTCGCAGTGGCCAATTTGCTGGGATTAACAGAGGTCTGGCCTAATGAATGTGTCTGCTTGCCTAATAGATTTGAGTAAATGAACCTTAAAATTCTTGGTTTAATTTAACATTGGGCACCACCTATGAGGGCCAGTGAAGAACTCAAGGATCCTATTGAGTGCTGCAGCTTTGCAGGGAAGGTGAAATCAGCCATGATGCCATAACTGCTGATGAAAAACAACAGCAACATGGAAAAGAGAATTAGCCTCTACCATTTCCTTAGCATAGATGTCTGCGGCCTGCCGCCCTCAAATGGCTCCACTCAGCACAGTGTGTTAGCTGTGGCTCTAAGCCCGACAGGCTGGCAGGATGGCACGTGCTTGCCCTCTCAGATGGCATTGCTTCTGTCCTGCAGCCCTTCACCCTCATGTGCCCTGGAACTCCTAGGGATGCAGCCACATGGAGATAAGATTAAATCTGCCTCAACTGGAGGAATTTCACTCCTTTCAGAAGGGACACCATGGTCCAGGACAGCACAGTCACCCATCTTGAAATAAAAAGAGGGCGCAAAGAGGGAGGGCCACATACAGGACTAGCGAAGATTTTCCTTAGAGAGAAAAATGCCTGGCTGTGACAGGCAGGATGAGATAAGAGACAGCTGAGGACAGTAAACCAAAAGGGAGGGGCAGTGTAATGTAGTTGTGGTCTGAGTCACTCAAGGAGGCAGGAAAATGAAAGCACATTGAGTATTTCTTTTATAATTTTTCCCAATATTTTGTTTTGAATTTTTCACACACACACACTAAAGTCGAATTTGGCAGCAAACACCCACAGGCCCACCACTTGTCATCTATCATTAACATTTACTAGGCTTGTTCTATCACATTTTGATCCATCCAATCCTCTATCCTTCCATCCATCTTTTTTTTTTATTCGTTCAAAATAAATTTAAGAAACCTATATGCTTTGTCTTACATGATTCAGCTTGTAAATCATTAACTACAGCTCAGAATTACTTGACAGTTTATCATGGTGCTATAAAGTATGTTAACAGTGGGAGACACGAGTTTGCCACGTGCACTTACTGAGTTTGATGAAGGCATTCGCTGTGCATCCCATTCTCCTATCAAGGTATATTACATTGTCATCATTCCGGGAAGTTCTATGATGTTCCTTCTCAGCCAGTCTCCACCTCTAATCCCAGAAACAACCACTGTTACATTTTTTTCAGATTATACTTGCCTGTTCTAGAACTTCATAAAAATTTAATCATACAATTTTAATTGGCTTCTTTCACCTTTTGTGCTTTGTGGAACCTTAGCTGAGTGCTGCTCACACCCCACCCTCCGGGGCAGCTGGCCGCATTGTCATTCACTCTCCCAAGGTTGTGCTGAGTTGGTTCAGGAGCTTGTGGCATCTCTTTATCATCTCCTTTGGATCAGGCTCTTGCTGTTATGTTTTGCCTTCCAAACAATAGAGAACTGGAGAGAGCCTGGGCCCGAAGTTAACCACTGAACAGTGGCTCTCAGTCTCAGGACCTGTCCCTCCTCTAATATGCACCTACTTTTACCAAAATCCTACTTTCCAGGGAAAAATACAATTATTTTATTTCTCCCTTTAACCTTGAGAAGTCTCTATCTATGATATTCAGGAAAGAGAAGAGGAAAATAAAAATTAAAAACATTATTACAGTTATGCTGTGTATGACCTAGCCTGATAAAAATGGTAAAAATGCATTGCAATGGAAAAACAGATGTAAAACAAAAGTCAATAGTATGACCATACATCTAATTCATATATATTATATAAATATAAATAAATATAAGTACATATAATGTATACGAATGACAATGTGCCTAGAGTGAGGGGTACAGAAATAAGTAAAATGTTGTCACTTCTCTGAAAGGTCCTACAGGCTAGTGGAATACAGGATGAAAATACAAGCAAAATTAGATATTGGGGAAGAAAAGAAATGATCTTCTATTCCCAGAGCCAGCAGGAGCAGGTTACAAAAGCTGCTTCTACTTTGCCCCAGAAGAAAGAACAGAACAACATAAAAAATCTGAAGTGTCAGATCTCATCCTCATTCCTCAGGATTAACAATTTGCAATGTCTTCTAAGTGTATTAATATTCTCTCCTGGAAGAATAATTAGTGTTAGGAAGCTGAGTAAAGGGTCTTCCCTCTGTTTCAAGTCTGGATCCCTTGGGAATAGCCTGCTGTGTAGATTCAAGACATCTTGAGATTTACAGGAAAGGAAGGGAATCCAATCCCTCACAGAGGGCTAACTGGCATTGTTATTTATCCTTCCTGCAGCCCCTCATCACCCTGGACAGCAGCATTCCCTTCACATTCCTGGCAGAGGGAACCAACACCATCACAGTCCAGGTGGCTGCTGGGAACGCCCTTATCCAGGACACAAAAGATATCGCAGTTCATGGTAAGCCCTGAAAATGTCCTTCGATGCTCCCTCTTGCCCACCGATTTCCTTTTTTAAATTTTTTTTATTAGTACATTTTAGATATACACGATAACATTCATCATAGGGAATCTGTACCTGTCCATGATGTATCTTGTGTCTTCTTTTTTTCCTATTCCCTTCCCTCCCTTCAACCCCTCTTTCCCTGCTTATTTACAAAAGCTTTGTTTCCATTTTTCCTTCTATTCTCTCTTTTTTGGTCCCTTCTTTCCTTTCCCCCAACCCCTCCCTTGTTCCCCTTCTCATTTGAAACTTTTGTTCCAATTTCCCAATATCTACTATACATTTTGGTCTTTATTTACACTTTCAGTTTCTTGCATCAGAGAAACAATACTGTATTTAAACATGTGTATTCAATTTAATTCACTTTAAAGTATGGTCTCCATTTAGCTAGAAATGTCTCAAGTTTATACTTCTTTATGGTAGAGTAGTACTCCATTGTACAAAAAAAACTCACATCTTTCTTATCCATTCATCAGTTGATGGTGGACATTTGGGCTGTTTCTAAGATTTACTATTACAAACTGTGCCGCTATAAACATGGGAGCACATATATCACTGTGATATGATGCTTTTAATTCTTTTGGGAAGATACCAAGAAGAGGAATAGTTGGGTTGGATGGGACCTCTGGTTTTATTTTTTTTTTTGAGGAATCTCCATACTGATTTCCACAGTGGTTGCACCAGTCTACACTCCCACCAACAGTGGGGAAGGGTTCCTTTTTCCCCACGGCCCCTGCAGCATTTGTTATTGGCTGTTTTCTTGAGAACAGCCACTCTTTCTGAGAGCTCTGGCAATTCTTGTGTCCTGTGTTGTGTCTGCATCACAGCCTGTTTGGGGTTCCCAACAGACAGGTATCAGAAGTTGAAGCAATGCTAAGCTGGAAAGACGGTCACAGGAGAAAGCTGGACCTCGTGTCCTGCTGCGGTGTCTACAATGCACATACAGCACCCACTCTCTGTGTGCTGGGGTCCAGTGATTCCCACAGCTGGGGAAGTCCTGATCCCTGCCCTTGCAGAACTCATAACAGGTTATGAGGTGACCTACACAGAACTGATGTGTTTTCTTAATTGTTAGAGATTTGAACACCATTGGTTGCAAAGACCTGATAGTAAGAAATAGACTATGAGCTTGAAGACAGGCGTGAGAAAGTAGTAATAGAGTCCCCTCCTGTTCTCAATCCTGGAGAACCATTCCTAATTACTAAATTTATTTTAAGTGAAATTGACTGTGCCTCTGTCACTGTCCCACACAACCTTCTCAGCTCCCTGGACATAGCCGCTATCACTGTGGCCTTCTAGAAAGTTATACCAAGGTACATGATCCTCTGACCCCCACCATATTCCTTCAACTTCACCATGGTGATTCCTTTTTCCTACCTCTCTGGAAACTTGCTATTAGGATTGTTCATGGGGCACATGGACATTTTCTTTTTAAGTAAACATTTTATTGAAGTTACAAACCTTACACCAAAACGCAGTGCAGATCACAAATGTATAGCTTGATGGATTACCACAAAGTGAATAAACCTGTGTACTCATCAACTTGGTCAAGAAACTGAAGAGTATCCATACCGTAGAGACAAGGTTGTAACCTACTTCCTGTTCCTCTGAGGCAGTCTCTAGCTCAGAGAAAACAGGAACTGGAGGAAGGAGAACTGTGAGCCTCCTTTCCAATCAGGTCCACACTGCTAGTCCTCCGGGTGGCTTCCAGAGGTTAGTCCCACAGGAGCAGAACCGTCCTTCTGCAGTTGCCTGCTTACTTTCATTTCAGACAGTATCCTTCACAATAAGGAAGGCTGAAGAGCAGAGGAACTGGCAACACTAGATGAGGCTCAAATCAACCTCCAGTCAGCAAATTTCACTTTCTTTCAGAAGCCAAGAACTAGGCTGAGAATAAGGAATGATAGCTGAAGCATCATGGAAGTGTGACCCCATTCCCTAGGGCACAGTGTGGCAGAGCCCCTCGCCCATCGCACCCTCGCTTGTCTCACTGGCACGTTCTCTCTCCTTGCAGAATACTTCCAGTCCCAGCTCTTATCCTTCTCTCCCAATCTGGATTACCACAATCCTGACATTCCTGAGTGGAGGCAGGATATTGGCAATGTCATCAAGAGAGCTCTGGTTAAAGTAAGTTGGCTTTAAGAAATAAATAGATGGTATGAACAGTAATACTTTTTAAATAAATTAAACCACTATTTTCCAGGTAAATAAGGATTATTTCTCTGTGAAAAGAGAGGAAGAAAAGAACAGAGGGAGTGAGGGAAGAGAGCGGGTAAAGGGAGGGAAGGAGAAAGTCCACTCCAGTGTTTAAAGATGGAAATTGGCCCATTACTTATTCTAGATATTTCTGAGACAGGAACATAATTGCTTTAATGGACAGATGGATGGGCTAATATGCACTTAGCTGCCTATTTACCTGTGAATAACCAGGTATTTAGACTCACTAGCCTGCCATTGGACACACATAGCATTCCAAAGGTTTCAGGCCAGTGAAGAGAGGTATAGAATTAACAGAAAGATTTGTCTAAGAGAAAGTTAAAGAATTTTGTTAACCCTCGCAGAGCTACACAATAAAATACAATGATTAATAAAACACGTTCAATTCAAATGTAAAAATGAGTCTAATGTGCAATTAGTTCTATGTGAGAGGCATAGCCAAGGTCTACAAGGGACAGGGGAAAAAGCGTGATTCTCCCTTTGGAGGGAAGGGCAAACCTGGCACCAGTTTGCAACTCATAAATACTTACCAAGCTACTGGAATGATTTTGGAGGGGCTATTTGAACTGTGTTTTATAGGTTATATTTCCCTTACCGAAGAGGGGACAGTGTCTTCCAAGTAGAGCAAGCCCATGAACTACTGCAAGAGTGCATATTTGGGAAATGGCATAGAGCTTGGTGTCGCTAATCTATAACTTGTAAGAATAAGCATGGCTAACGTTTTGCTAGGACGGCTAGGCCAGACTGTGAAGGATCTGTGAAGCCAAGTAGTGCTAGCTGTATATTCTGCAGGCAGTGACACTTTATTTAAGTAAGGGGCTGCTGTAGACACCCATTCTGATGGCAATACAGAGGAAACGCTGCTGAGAGAGGGGCAGGAAAGGCCTAGGATGGGAGAGACATTTCCCAAAAGATGGGCAGTTATCTAGATCAGGGATAATGACAGCCTGAGGAGGAAAGAGTCGGGCTTTAAGAGGTTGAGCAGCAGGATAGTGACTACTAAGTGCAGTGTGTGTGAGAGGGAGGGAGTTTTCTGCTTACAAGAGTGGGTAGGATATGGATGGTCTTACCATTAGCCAAGGTGGGGACAATGTAGCAGAAACCTGCTTGAGGGACAATACTGGTTTGATATTTGATGTGTTTGGAGCACATGAGAAATGATTGGGTGAAGGTGATCAGGAGAGGTGAGAAGTAGGGTTTCACGTCAAGCAAAGGATCATGCTGGGGGCACAGATTTGAGAGCCGAGGCTGCTGCGATCAGGGGCTCCCCCAGGGAGACTTGAGGTCAGGGAAGTCATGAGTGACAGTGCTCCCCAAGGCAGAGCTTAAAGACCTAGGGAAAGATATGGAGGAGGATCCGACAGAAAGGAAGTAAAACTAAATACACTCCTGTAAATATTGCCTGCAGGAACAACTTCAAATCATTGTATTAAAAGGTCGCTCATAGAATGTGCAACTGAGACTGTGGTGTGTGCTACCTCAGTCTGGTCAAGAGACCGTAGACTTACAAACGGTAGAAATTTATTTCTAATGGGGGTTGAGCATGTGGCTTGATGGTAGAGTGCATACCTAGCAAGCTTAGGGCACTGGGTTTGGTCCTTAGCACCAACTAAAAAAGAAATTTATGTCTCATAACTCTGAAAGCTAGACAGTAGAAGACAGAGGCACTGGAAGATTGAATATCATGACTCATAGGTGACACTTTCTCACCATGTCTTCACGTGGTGGAAAGAGGATAAAGCAACTCTTTGGGACCTTTCTAAAAAGGGCACTAATCCCATCCACAAGGGCTCCACCCTCATGCTTTAATCACTTTCCAAAGGCCCCGCCTCCTATTACCATCACATTAATGAATAGATCTCTAACATAGGAACTGTAGGAGAGACACAAATATTCAGACCACAGCATATATCTTTGACCATAACATTCAGAGTTGTGCTGTATTTTGTATGGTTGCATTCATTAAAACTTACTACCTTTTTGAGAAGTAATTTGGTAATACTACTAAATACTAGTAATACTACTAATAGCCATGTCAGTTGATGCCGAAGCCTTAAATCTTGGTAATCCAAATCATAGGCACATTCCTTAGGACAGGATTAAGCTCCTGTAAAGGCCCAGCTAGAAGGCCCCTCCCAGGTCTTTGACTGACAGTCCCTGGGTTCTTGGTGAGACACAGGGTCATCCCAGCCAAAGGCACTGGGGAGCTCATCCCTCTCCACTCTGGATCAGTGACAGGTGGGAAAAATAAGCAGAGGGAAAACTCACTCAATTCTCACTCAGGTTTTTTTTTTTTTTCAAGAATTTGTCTTTAGACAGAAGCTAACTCTTAAGTTTTTACCATAAAAGCAATGTAATCCTTTTACTAAACACCCAGGAATGGAAAAATTCACTCATAATCTCAGCCTCTCAACAATTTTTAGTGTTTTGGGTTTTTTCTATATAGTTATATTTTTAAATAGATTGTAGCCAAAGGGATTTCAGGAACTAGATCAGAATGCAGCGCTCCTCGGTGTTTTTCTGTACTGCCTCACGGTACTCATTATTATGCTACAGCTAGAGGAATATTCTATCAGGTGATTCTACCTGTCTTAATATATTTTTGAACATCCGAATTTTTCCAATTTACTTGCTATTCTAAGTAACTTTGTATTTTTCCTGCATATGGCTTTTCCTATATTTTGGATAATGTCTTTAGGGCTATCTCACCAAGTTACAGTGACTGAATGCATGATGTGATGACTATTTTTATGGCCTTAAAGTAAGTCTTGTAGAAAACAAATTGGTGAAATGTATCAATTTTTAGTGCTGCCAGCAATAAACCAGGGAACCTCCTTACTGCAGCTGTGCTAGTATTAGCCACTAAACTCTAAAAAAAAGAACTGCTTTAATAAACTGAAAACAAGTGCTCTGCTGTTTTTTTAATTTGCATTTTCCCATGTTTGTTTATAACTGCTTATTCCTCATTTGCAGCCAGTCTATTCCTGTTTTAACCAGAAACTCTCATCCTCTTAGTACAGGAAAATGGAAAATACGGGAGGAACTTTTGCAAATGCTCCCAGCAAATAATGTTTAGAAAATCATTTGTAACACTATTGAGTTTTAGGAAAAATATATCTAAGAGTATAGGAAAGGGCGAAACCAGTAATTCTTTACCTAGCAGTTCTAGGGAAGACAGAAAGGAAGCTCGGATGTGCCTAAATGCTGCATGGGAAAACCTCCTATGAGCCCCCAGTTGTGCATACTCTGCTCCTGGTATTCTAATGTGGGGAAGACTGGAGCCCGCAGTCCTCCCCAGGACCTTACGCTTTCGTCTGAACACCTTGCAGGTCACCAGTGTCCCAGAAGATCAGATCCTTGTTGCCGTGTTCCCTGGCCTCCCCACCTCTGCGGAGCTTTTCATCCTTCCACCCACGAATTTGACGGAGAGGAGGAAAGGCCACGAGGGGGATCTGGAGCAGGTAAGTGAAGAAGACTAGGTTAGGATATTGCTTGCACCCCCTCACTCAAGGTCATTTCCAGCCTACTAGCTTGCTCCCATTGACCCACCAGCCTGTGGCTCTTTGAGCAACACCCAGGCTTTTCAAGAACAATCAGCTCCCCTAAAATAAGCACTAATGCAAATAGCTGGAAGCATTCAGCCAAACACAAAGGAATAGTACCTGGGATCATTCATTGTCCTCCTCCCAATGACTCATCCTGGGGTGGGGTGGCAGGCAGTGGGGGACCGGGAGAAGGGAGAGGGGAGAGGGGAGATGGGAGAGGAGAGAGAGCAGAGAGAGGAAGAGAGAAGAGAGGAGAAAGAGAGAAACCTGAGTTTCCCTCTCCTTGGGAATATGTGCTTCTTGTTTTTAAATGAACTGACCTTAGAGATCCTGGCCAATTTAAGTTTGCTTCTGGAGAGAAAATGAACAGTTTTTAAGTAAGTTTCCTTGGAGAGAGATGGATTGCCTCATCTTAAAAGAAGCAGTATTTCTAAAAGGGGTTGTGGCTCACTGTCCTTATCAACTAGGCATACAGTCCCTGTGATCTGCCCACGGTGAGGCGCCGTGAGGCGCGTCTCCCTCTCCTGCTCTTATTAGCTGCATCCTGTGTCATTTTCCCCCTACCTTCCCAGGATGCTCAATCAGAAGAGAAGAAACTAGGTGTGGCTGAGGTGCTCAAAGTCAGCATAAATCAAAAGCATTGTTGCTGTGCAAAGCTGCCATTTTGCACTCTTTCTGTGTCCCTCTCATACTCATCTGGCCTCGCTATCATCCCACCCCTGCACCCATCCACAGTCCTCAAGCAAGACAGCTGCTACTACAATCATTTTTCTGGAATAAGAGACAGTTTCTTTGTAGAGTTGCAGGATTGCACGTGAAGCTGGCCAGAAATAAAGTCAGCTTCTCAATGCATACATCACTTTACAAGATCTCTTTATTCTGAAATAGCAAGCAGCGTGTGTAAACTATATTTGGAAGCTACAGTATCCATCCATTTAGATAAATAGGTAATTACGGTGATGAATGGCAGCTGTGATATTAAGGCACATACAGCGAGATAAGAGTTAGGGACAACAGCCTAAGTCTGCCTCAGCTTTCATGTGGGAATTACAGAGTGATTAAATCGATGTTATGTGTTCTGAGACTTGCTAGGGGAAAGTAAAGAGGAAAAATTATCCCATAAAAAGGAGGCAGCTTCTGCTTTGATGTTTGCCTCCCATTGTGTCTAAGATAAAAAATGCAGAGGAATGGGCTGTGTCTGTACGTGTCTGCTTTAATCCCGGCGGGGGGACTCTGCACCCCTGAGTGTTGCTTGATCAGATTAAAGAGCTAATGATTAGTTCAGTTTCTTTCACTGGAACCCACAGCGGGTCTTAGATTACAGAAAGGCATGGAGGAAAGTACCCCGAGGGAGGAGTTGAAGGAAATGCTCACATCTGTTAGAGCTCTTGTTTGCTGGGTGACTGTGGACACACCTCTTTCTGTCTCTTCTCTCCAGTGTAAGCAAACGATATCAAGCACTTCTTTGGTTTCCCAGGGTCTGGGAGCTCTGAGAACCAAGGTGATATCTCCGAGTCTGTCCCAATATTCCGTCCTCGATTGACTATGGTCTTTTTTTTTTTTTAATTGGTAACAGACACACAAGGGAGAATCATCACACACCATGTCCTCCCATGTAGCCTCTTTCTTGTTTTCCAGATTGTAGAGACCTTGTTTAATGCTCTGAACCAAAACTTGGTCCAGTTCGAGCTGAAGCCAGGGGTCCAGGTCATTGTGTATGTCACACAGCTGACATTAGGTGAGTGCCTGTTGGGAGTCAGGGGACATTGGGTGTCTTAGTTACTTTTCTCTTGTTGCTGGGACAAAATACCCGACACCCAAAAATAAGGAAGGAAAAGTTTATTTAGCTCACAGTTTGTGGAGGTTTCAGCTGGCTCCAAGGCAGGGTGGCATGGCACAGGGGCAACAGTTCAAGGAGGCAGAAGACAGCAAAAGTAGCAAGAGCAAAAAGGAGGGAGAGCAAGCCTCTTTTTCTCCCCTTATATTGTATGCAGGCTACCCCCCCATTGGGTGGGTGTAGCACTCACACCATCCCCATGCCCTCCTCTTGCACAGGCTGAGGATGTTTACAAAATGAGGACCGTGGCCCCCTGCTGAGTCGCTTAGTTGAACTTCTAAACTTCTCAAGTTGACACAGTATGTCAACCATTACAATGGGGATGGTGTTCTGTGTCTTGGAGAGAAAAGGGAAGGGAAATCACCCAAGAGTCTTCCCCAAATGCCCGAAAGTGGTGTTGTAACAGAACCCTCAGGTGTAGAGAAGGTTGGAGGAGAGGAACCATGTCTCTCTGAAGCCATCCTGCAGAGGTAGCAGGGTGACCTTCTCAGGAGTGGCTCTGCTATTGAATCCTGGATTGTAGCAGACAAAACCTACCATTTCTTTGGCCTTGACTTTCTGTATTTACTTGTTTGTTTTATTTGCAACAATTGGGATTATACTGGGTAGTCTTCGGGCTCTCTTTGATTCTCCAATTCCATGAATCTCAGTTGGGAGGTCAGATCAGAAAACTTGAATATCCCCTTGCAGTTTCTAATGTGTGAATCTAAGTAGAAAGAGAGACTGGCTCCAGTTAGTTGTATTAGAAAAGGAATAAAAAGGGTATGTCCCATTGGGTTCTAAACGGTTTACTAAACGGTTCTTGGTAAGACCCACTTTTCAGTGTAGAAAAAGAGAGAGAAACATTGCATTAGTGTTTATCCCACAATTCCCAGTGCACTGCCACATTGGCATGTAGGCCATCTAAGGAAAAAAAAACATTCAAGACCTTCTTCTACTTCCTGAAGCTAAACACACAACTTTTAGTTCATGGCAAGCACAGCAAGTTTCCCTGGATGCAGCAGAAGAGTTAATTTTCGCAAAGCACACTCTCTCATGGGGCAGCTAAGATGCCGATGCCCAGATCACAAGCAGGGCTGTTGAGGCCTGTAAGGAAGAGTGCATACCGCTTAGCCGGTTCCCCACCCCCGGCCACTAGCTCCAAAGTAAGAACTTTTCTCCTTTGCTGCAGCCCCACTGGTGGACGCTGGTGCTGGACACAGCAGCTCAGCCATGCTCATGCTCCTCTCTGTGGTGTTCGTCGGCCTGGCTGTATTTCTGATCTACAAGTTTAAAAGGTACGTGCTACATTACTCCATTTTTATCTGGGGCGAGGATCATCGCACAGGATTCTTCCTACAACCAACATTCCCAAACTCATCTCAAGAATGGGGTCTTACTTACCTGAAAGCTCTGTTTGGCAGTAGGGAAAAGCAGGAATAAGCGGGTTTAAGACAGTGAGCTCTCTCCGGTGTACAGGTGTGATAAATTAAGAACATGAGGACCACCCATGAAGTCCTTTTATTCTCCTCAAGAAGTTTAAGTGGGCTTCAGCCATCACCCAGATTTCTAAAGTACAGTCTCAGATATTTAGGAGAGATTTCAAACCTTTGGGGTGGTTGTATTAAAAAATAGAAGAAAATGCCCATGAAATTGACACTCATGCGTACAGTACTTCTCGTGTGGTAGCTGTGTGGCAGTTCTGTTCAAATTTGTATGCAAAACATTTGGCCTTCATCATTCCCCCTCTTTTTCCTGTTTCTAATGAAAATTGATAAGGAAAATCAAATACCATTGAATTTAAGAGTTATTATTGAAAACCAAACAGGGATGATAAAACAACGTACTTACTAAAAACATGAAATTTAGTATATTGACACATTCCTGTAACTCCAGCACTCTAGGAGGCTGAGGCAGGAGAATTGCAAGTTGGAGCACAGCCTGGGCATTTAGTGAGGCCCTGTCTCAAAAAAAAGAAAAAGAAATTTAAAAAAGGGCTGGAGATGTAGCTTAGTCCAAAGTTCTTGGGATGAATCCTCAATACTGGAATAAAACCTATGAAATTCAAATCAATAAATCTGTACCAATATTGAAATTATGTGCCACTTCTCCTGGGCAGTGAACTAGCTGAGAGCATGAACTCAGGAATCAGACAGACTCAGTTTTAATTTTTGAGATTTGGCAATTTATTTGGGCAATTTTATTTGCCTCATCAAGCCTTCGTTTCCTCATCTGTAAAATGAGTAAAACAGTAATATTTTATAGATTTGCTGTATGGTTTAAATATAATAATAGCCATAACTGGTACAGACCAAATAATTGAGAAATCTAACATATCATTAATCATGAAGTGCATGCCTTCCAAAGGTGCCTTCTGTGTCCCAAACTGGCACATAGTTGACTCTCAAAAATTATACCAGTGGCATAGAAAGGTGCTCTGGAAGAAGCCTGGGTAAAGTACAAAATACAGTTAATTATTCTCAGATGAGTTTTAAAATCATAGCTCGGTCCTAGGAGTCTTTCTGGGCCTTGAAGGTAAGCCTTCCAGGATTGGGAAGAGGTTCCCACGCCCCTCTCTCCTTAGCTCTCCTCCAGTAGCTAGCTCGGTTGCTTAAAAACACCAGTTTTGCTCTTTATCCCTCTCAGTGTTAGCTGCAAGGCCAGGAATTTTTCGACATTCTTCCATGCCCACTACAAGGAGAGAATGAGATTTACCTTGTTAGTCAAATTATGGACACATATATGAGCGAGTCCATGTCCTTTGGGCCTGAGAAGGATTGACCTGCCCCTGTTCCCTTTGAAGAAGGGGAAAAGTTTTATTTCACAGTCAGAAAAGGTTCAATGTGCAAACGGTCTGTTATGGCCACCCCCAGTTATGGATGCAATATAATTTCATGCCAGGAAGACTTTCACTTATCCAAGGATTTGATTGTGGAGAAGTCTGACAATTGCTGGGGTTTGAACATCAACTAAAGCCAGTTGATTGCCTCTAGCACTGAGCATTTCGTAGTTGCTGAGGACAGAGGCCAACAGAGTTCCTGCAAAGGGGAAGCATTGACATCTGTTGTGCATCTCCCAGTGAAAACATGACTTACCTATGATTCACAAAGTTTCTTCTCTTTTATAAATGCTGCTAAACTCCCTGGACAATCAACTCATTACTATGGGCTCCTCTGAATATGTTCAATTTAATACATGATTCCATACCAGATAATGATGTCTTTGAACTGTTGTACCTAGGCAGCTCCCAGTTATCAGCCAGCCCTTTCTATGCCTCCACGAGCAGATCACATAGCTAAGGCTACAGGAAACAAATGTCAGTCAAACCAGATAAAGAGCAGAGTCAGTTGCAAGTGACTGGTCATCTGCTAAACTTTACTTTCTGGCCCCTTTTTTTTAGAAAGTTGTCCTCCCAATGCTCAAGACATTTGGCTGAGATTCTGTTGCATTTTCTTTTCTTTCTTTGGTCTTTTTCCTTCCCCATCCCGTAGAACCCCAGTGGGTCATATTGAGGATGTCTAGCTTGCACACAACTAAGGGGCTCATGAACTGAACAGGTTTTGCTTCTTTCATTACTGTCCCATAGAACTTTCTGCAATGATGAAAAAACTCCACTATCAGTCCTAATATGTAGCCATTGGTATGACCAAGAAACTGAATTTTTAATTTTGAGTTTCATTATTTAAAATTTAAGCAGGTATACCTGGCTAGCAAACACTGTTCATAGCACAGTCCCGGTCAGTGATGGTGAACATTTTAGAGATTGGAGCCCAAACCCACTTATTTATCACAAGGTGCCAACACTGCAGTTAAACCTGAATTATGGAGGTTTTAGTTGAGAAAAACTACACATATATTAATATCTTTTGTCTGAAGAGAAAAACACACATGCCATAGGTTCGCCACCACTGGTCTAGGTGAAGGGCAATTCTCTTTTCATTTCAGATTATTGGCTACGCTGAGTTTCCAGAATCAAAACTTCCTCTCTCTAATCACCAGCATTAACAAACATAAACACTCATTCAGGAAACATTTATTAAGAGTCAACTATGTGCCAGGCACTGGAAACCACCTACCTGTCCCAAGTGGTCTCTTAGGAGGAGAGTTACGGTGATTCCCAAACCTCCTTTAAGTACATGTCACCCCACCTCTCATCTTCTGTTTTGCTCTTCGGTAGTGGCTGCTGTCCTCTCATCTTGGCAATGTAATTAAAAATCATTGTGAGATGACTTCTATTTGCTGAAAACTGCCTAGCAAGACTTACTTTCTGTAACTGTAGATCCCCTTTTTCTGGATAACTAAGAAAACATTTGAGCTTTTCTGTTTCTTCCAGTGTTTTTTTCAGTAGGGGTTTCATCATAGTTCAAAGTCTCCTGTGCTTCTAGTCGTCTCGCACGGTTCACAGCTGGAGCAAATGAATATAAACTGCAGCTGTTTGGTTTTTGTTTGCTTTTTTTGGAAGACGTGGGTTTATCCAGCTTTCTCTTCTATTTAAACCTGCATGAATGTGTGGCCCATGATATAGCTCTTGATCTCTTTATGCAAAAGTGGGATTCTGACCTGACTTATACCCCCAAAAGTCCTACAAATAGGTGTGTTAAGAAATGGAAAGCAACTTGGCAGCTTTTTATAATGCTGCAAATTGTGATATAAAATTCAGTCCCTTCCAACCACCTATTTAAAAAAGATGAAAACGTGCTTATTTTGAGATATGTTTTTAACAGATTGAAATAAACTGAGCAACCAGTAGAAGGGCTCATTCTGCTAAACCTTCATAGGTTTCTCTAGCCAAGCAGGAAGGGGAGGCAGTAAACTGGTTACAGCTCTAAAGCACACAGCTTGTATGACCAAGAATGGTTTGACGGCTCCCAGTTCCTAATAAATATTACAGTTGATCCCAACATTAGTGAGGACCGTCTTCTATGATTAGAGAGAATCTAAGCCATTAGGCTGCATTTCTATTTAGATAAGAAGATAGTAAGGCTCAGCATGAATATTTAATCCTGATCATTTATAGAGGCTGCCGTTTGCTGCCTCACATAGATCCTGTTCATTTAAGGCCTAGTAAGTTGTATTAAACTGGTTTAGACTAGTAGGAGTCATGGGGGTACATCTCTTAATGTATGGGAAACAAATATCAAAGGCATGAAAAATGAACTTAAAGTAGAAACTACTCATGTTTCAAACATATTTTTAGAGTTTCCCTTTCAGAGTTAGCCTTATTAAATGCTCATGCATTTGGCTTCATTGGGTTTTTGAGTGGGGCAGGGAAGATAGAAGTTTGAAAATACCACTGTCTGGTACAAGAACAGCAAAGAGATTCCCCTTCGGAAATGGATGGAGCGGTGTGGGTTGGGGTTGGTGTCAGATGCCCCGCACATTAATGTTACCATCACCATCATTGGCTTTATAAAGTGCCTGGAGTTTAGTCCAATTTCCACATCTTCTGATGAGGTAAGAGGAGTATCTTCTGGATGGGAAATTCCAAGATAAAAATGGAATCGTTTTGTGTGAGATTATAGTTTAAGTATAAGCCACATGCCAAGAACTGTGCTAACTCAAGTATAATAGCAGTGAAGATAGAAAACACAGACCTTGCTTTTAGTCTAGAGGGAGAGAAAGATGCAGACTGTGGTGGGTCAGGAGATAACAGAGATGAATGAGGAGGATTGCACTCTAAACCTGCCCTCCCTTCCAACCCCAAGCTTGTCTGCCTTCTGTTTCCAACTGACGACTTTTATGTCATTAGCTCCTTCCCTTAACATTTCCCACAATCCTGAAAGGAAGCTGTTGTCATCCTCATTGTACAGATGAGGAACCTGACTATCATGTATTCAAGGAACTTGGCCCAACGTCTTATACTGAAAATTGTAATAATGGCTTCGAGCCTGTTATATTTTGGGTGTGCATAAAAGAGGCCCCAGTGTAACTTGATTAAATTGATGCAGCCTTAGAAAAACCGGTCTTTTCACCATGTATAATCTTATGTCTCACAGTGCAGCTCCTTTAGAAGCTTAGTAACGGGTAGATATTTTCAAGGTTTTAGTGAGTAATTAACCAACACCTCTGCCCTTTCATTTATAGTTCCTTATTTGTTACCCCAGGAAATGGTGTGGTCTCAGGGAGTCCTGTGGGTCACCCCGTCCCTGGGCTTCTGGGTCTCTAGCTGGTCTTGCGTCCTTGGCCTCATGGCCAGTGTCTTTGGGTGACCGGTCCTCTTCCCTGACATTGGCTCTTCCTGTTAATAACTCTCATTTCCAGCATTTCTGTTTGCCCCAGTTGAGCATGCCCAGTGACCTTACTCTGGTTTTGTTCTTACCCACGTAGGAAAATTCCCTGGATTAACATCTATGCTCAAGTTCAGCATGACAAGGAGCAGGAGATGATCGGGTCAGTGAGCCAAAGTGAAAACGCCCCCAAAATCACACTCAGTGACTTCACTGAGCCTGAAGAACTGATGGACAAAGAACTGGACACGCAGGTCGTAGGTATGCGTGCCTGTGCCCCCAAGCTCCCCAATCCTCTGTCCTCCCAGTAACCGCTCAGCACCTAACATCAACTGTCCCCCAGACAGTACTGGCCTGGAAGGCTGGGGAATCGATGGGATTTTTCTCCCTTAGAAGTCAATCAAGATTGGAAGCCCTGGGGTTATCGTGGAGAAGCATGAAACCAACTATCCTTTACTTGGGATCATTTTCTTTTGTTTCTACAAAGCAAAGGGATTATGTGTCCTTATTAGTAGTCCCATGAATGCTGGATCTGACATCAGGGGGCCCTTGCTTTGCTGCCCTCGTAGCTCTGCAGCCTCTTCATGCCACATATCCCTCAACTGTGAAATGGGAAGAATAAGACTCAAGAATCTAGGCAATTCTCTTAGGGCAACTGAGAATTCATTCTAAGGCCTCTGGGATAATTAAATGTCACTATGTCATTAGCACAGTGACACTCCTTGCCATTACTATCAGTAAATACAACAGTTCAAGGCAGGCGTGGTGGCGCACACCTGTAATCTCAGCACTCGGGAGGCTGAGGCAGGAGGATTGCCTTGAGTTTGAGGCCAGCCTGGACTGCAGAGCAAAAAAAAAAAAAAAAAAAAAAAAAAAATGACAGTCCACCATATCAATTCTACCTGTGCACTATTGTGGGGGATAGCGTGTGTCTAACATGCGTGAGATGAGCCACTGAGCTGACAGGAACATCTAGCAGCCTTTGTAAGCACCTGCTATAGGTGGCTTGGTATTTAGTAGTGCATGAAGCAGGGATTCCCTACCCTCATGGAACTTAAGCCTTTCCTCTCTGTGTCTTCTCTCCTCTGCAGGAGGCATTGCCACCATTGCAAACAGTGAAAGCACAAAGGAGATTCCCAACTGTACTAGTGTTTAATGCCTGCAAGCCACGTGCCCCACCACCTTTCTGACATTTTATTTTTGATGACTTCTATTACTATTATGGAAAAATGAAAATGTCTTTTTTACCTTTTGTTTACCAAGGGTCCCCTTATAAATAACAGGCAGGTACTTAGCTTTGGGAGAAAGGGGCATTCTTAGCTGATTAAAATGAGACAAAATGAATAAATGGCTATATTTGTGCTAAGGGCAAAGGACACATCTTCCCATAGCCTCCTTTTTTCTGCAATTGGTAGTGCAAATTTTCCTGTTCTCTCTCTCTCTCCTCTCTCTCTCATTTTTAAGTTGGGTTGGTGTTTTGTTAACTCCTAAACCTCCAGGCCCCCTCTCAAATCATCCTTACTCTCTTGCCCTGCCCCCAGCACATACGCATACAATACACACCATTTCCCAGTTAGAGGTGCAGGAGGTAGGTTGGTGGGGAGTGGACGCAGGTTCAGAGAGCGTGCACACCTTTATGAAAGAGGCCCTCCTCATGCATGTCAATAGTGAGGCTGCAGATGGCTTATTGTATATAACTACAATGTAAATAGCTTTTTATTTCCTAAGAAATAATTTAATGTTTAGTAAAAAAGGAAACAAAAAAAAAGAACGTTGCGTGTGTTGGCTTTCGCACTCACCCTCCGAGCTGACCCACCCCCAAGCCTGCTTGATGTGTTGGGTTCTGGACACTTGCCAGCTGTCTGTCACATTTAACTACCACATCTCCACATCCATGCCATAGCTGGTTTCTGCTTCTGTATATAATGGGAGGGGCAGGGGGAGGGCTTCGTTGGGGCAGTTGATAAAGGAAGGACTTCAGTGACATCTAGTACATGGGAGCCATTTTTTTCCAACAGTGGTGTGAGGAAAGTTGCGAGATGAGGCCCATAACTAAATATTTCAAACTGTAACCCAGATGGGGTGGTGAGGCTTCTTCCCTAAGAGGAGAATGTGAGAATACTAGACTGAAAAAATTTCTTTTACTCTAAGAAACCAGGCAGTGGATCTAAAGACATGGAAATGTAAAATGCTCATGGCAAATTACGGGCTTCCTGAGCTCAGAAGGTCCTCTAGACACAACGTTCAGCCCAGGCAGTATCTCTTGGAATGAGAAGAGGTCACAAGGAAGGTGGTATTTGTGGAATCCCGAGTCTACACAAACCCTTCAGGCCAAAGGGAGCTCTAGCCTTTCCTGATATTAGTCAAAGACAATTTTAGCAAAGCTGTGCTATTTGCCTATCAGATGTACACAACTTCCTTAAAGTTAAATGTCTGCCTGCAGTTCCCTTAAGGTAGTTATTGCCTCTGGGGTGAGTGGCTTTCCAAGCTGATACTTGCTTTTCTGGCACCTCAGCCCCTTCACATACTTAGCATACCAGTTCTTTTCAGGAGCAATACTTAAGCCCACAGAGTGAACATTGTTTTTATTTTTATTTTCATTTTCAAGGTCTGCCTGATCACACTTGTTTTAAAGAATGGTGCCTTGTATATATATATATGTATGGGAGGAAAGGCCACATTTTGTACCTATTAATTTCTGTGGGATGTCATTGGCATTCCTCTTTGTGAGACAAAGGGAGAATGTGACAGAGAGAGATCTGGCTAGCTACAGCATAGTTCAGTACAAAGAGTATTTCTAAAGATCCTGCTTTTTTGTTTCAAGGGTTAAATGGAGCAGATGATTGCAATACTTGTACTAAACACTGGAATACAAATGCATGAGTCATATCTATATATACAGTATATGTACATATACTGTTCTTGGTTTTATTGTTCCATTTGAATATTTCTACTGTAAAAAAGACAGTGGTTTTGAAATTGTTGAAAATAAATGTATTTTTGTACATCAAACCTACATACCTGGCTGAGCTTTCTCTCTTTGTGCAATTTTCTTTCCCTGTTGTATTCATCAACTATCACTACAAAAATGTTACACGTGGGGGGAGGAATGGCTTCTAACAACTGCTATTTATCTTTTGCTGGTGAGTGTTCAGGTTAGCTGTGGTTTGGATGAGTTCAGCTGGGGCGGGCCAGGCTCTGCTGGGCTAATTGGAATGGATGCAGGTTTCAAGGAGTCTGAGTCAGCCCCATGACTCATCATCATTCTGGGACCAGCAACTACCTGGAAATGCATTGCAGAATCCCAAGTGAGGCCAGCAGAACACACTATGCCTTGAATCTCTTAGCTTAAAAGAGTCACTCTATTCACTTCATTCCTATTCCATTGACTATAAGAAACTCACATGGCCAAGTCAACATCAATGGCTGAAGAAAACAAACTCTTCCTTCTCTGGTAGAACACGCTATTAAATCACAACAAAAGGGGGTGAATAAACATTCCCAATACAGGGAGGGCATGAATAAATCAGAACGAAAATCTAATTTACTACATTTAATTTACTTCATTTTACACAGCCCCAAGAGGAGCTTTCATTAGATGACCCACTTGAACCTACATCCAAGTTTACCATGCAAATGTGCATGGGCAGGACTTCTGAGCAGAAGTCTTGGCAACTATGATATCTTTGAGTCTGATGCCAGTCTATTAATCACTTTCATGTCAATGGGATCAAATACCTGACAGCCACAACGTAAGGGAGGGGAAGTTTAATGGCTCACAGTTTCAGAAGGATCAGCCCAAGGTTTGCTCCAGGGCAAAAATGACATGGGGAAGGTCCTGGCAAAAGTACACACTCTTCCAGGTCACGTTCCCAGTGACCCACCCCTCCAACAAGGGTCTACCTTCTACCTTAATGGATTAATCCACTGATGAGTATTGCAACACTGTGATCCAATCACCTTCCAAAAACCCCACTGAATACATGAGAATTTGGGGGTAATATTTAGATCTAAAGCATAAAAACCAGTTTCCAGTGAGTGACTGAGGTGGAGATCCAACTCAGGTCTTAAAGATGTAAGCAGGAGAATGTGGCTAGGAGAGAAAACTAACAGGACATAGGTTTGCCCTTTTTCCTTCTTCTTCCTGCTGTTTGAAGCATTAAACAGCAATAGATCTCTTTCTTTTACCCTTTGCTGAGTGGGTGGCTCTTTACAACATTGGACAAATAAAGGAATGTTAGCTACGCACTCAGAACAAGGGTTATGAGTTGGATGGGTTTAGTCCTTTCATGTTTAAAATATGTGATACATTTCCGTGGATCCCAGAAACCTAAGAAACCAGAGTGTTGGTCAATAATTTGCTTACATGTTTTTGAAATTAGCTAAATGTCCTGGAATCATATTTTCTGAGCTCAAAATGAAGATAAAGGATTAAACAAAGGCAGTTTACTTTTGATTTAGGACTTTATTTAGAAATGATGTATGGCTATTGGTATAACTTTTCACGTGTTATCCTCACCTTTTCAAATTTTTATGTTGCATAAGTTCCTTCCTCAAATATTGAGAATGCCTCTTAGGTATTTCTAAAAGTCGTGGTCTTTTGAGGTCTAATGATTCATAATTCAAAGTGCCTATACTTCTTCAATGAATTTTTATTTTATTTTAATGAGAGCTTCCCAAATAATGTAAAGCATCTAATATCCCTGTCTCCAAGCAATAGTGAATTTTTTATATGTGTAAGTTTTTGCTTCCCTATGCATTCTGAGTTCTTCTCATGGTAATTTTATCTTTGGGTTGGCAAAGTTGCTCCACCAGACCAAGAAGGATGAAAGCAAAATAAAACAGTATGAATCAGTTGGGTCATTTGGGCCAAAACATGGCTAAGAAGATACACTCTGTATCCACCACCAGTGCAAGTCTAGATTTCCTAGTTATAGATGGAGGCAAAGGCAGAGGGCAGAGAATATGGTTGACTTTGCAGCTCTTTCTATGCAAGGTTCTCAGCGGTGAGGGAACTGTTTGTATCAGAATTGTCATCGCTAAGGCAAGTCTAGACCTGGGAACTAAGGCTGCTGTAGCACTCAGGGGGTAGAGCCCAGCTGTCAGCTCTGTAAGCACATATTCCCAGGATTCTTGTGTGCATGGAAACCCGAGAATAACTACTTTGTTTGCCACTAAAATAGCTCAGGAAGAGGAATTAGGTACAGTGGCCTCTTCTGATTCTTTTTACCATGATACAGGCACCTTAATCTACGGAGGTGAGATGAACTTCCAGATTGCTCATTTGTTCACCAGAGCAAAAGCTGTGATTTTTGAGAATCACCCAATTCTGTTATCTGGGACAAAATCATTCTGCCAGTTAAGGGCCTTACAAAGTATGTAAAGCGTGGTCACAAAACACAGTGAATGTTTACTTTAAATTTTAAAAAATTATTAGAGCAGAAGACACATTGCCATTCTGGAAGTCCTTCTCCATGATTGTCTTCAACTACACTGTCATGGCTGCTTTTATGTCCCAAATCAGTTCAAAGCATTGCCCTTTTATGGTCATTTTGACTTTAAGAAAGAATAAGATGTCACATGGTTCCAGATCCGGCAAATAAGGTGGCTGAGGACACACCATAATGTTTTATGAGCCTGCATTTCTGTTGGAAGGCACTTTGGCAGCAGCATTCACTGAATTTTTTATTACACCTTGTAAAGACGCTCACCAAGAGGACTTCCAGAACTGCTTCAGAAAGCACCAAGAACAATGGGATAAGTGTGTTTGAAGCGACGGGGAGTGTTTTGAAGGTGAATAATGGCAATGTGTCTTTTACTATAATAAATTTTATTTAAATATTATATTTTTTGATCAGCCCTTGCGTTGAGCCAAGATTTAGGAGATCTCTGACTTTCAGTAAGTGATTCTGGCCACCAGTTCCCTATTGGTAAAAAAAGAAACACCTATGGCATGTCTTTCTGACTTATATTGGTCTCCAGAGATGTGAAAAGCAAAATGTTAGTTCCAAAACCTCCAAGAACTTAGTAGTGTGGATAGTACCAGAAGAACTCCTTTCTGTAGATGGACACACAAAACATAGAGAAAAATGCGACTTTTCTACCATTGCGTAGTAAAATCACTATTGAGCTACGCATAGAAACTATGTCTGTATAATAAGGGTCGGTCCTTCCCACCAAACACCTCCTTAAAAATGTGGGAACAATTGAACTTCAATCACCAAGTCAGTAGGGAGCCTGATGGCTATACCAAGATGGCTCACGTAATGATAACACCCACTAGAAAGGTTCAGAATGTTGCTTTTGTGTTATCTATGCTCATTCAGCCGCTTGTTGACCTCCTACCATTCCCCTGCTGACCCCTTGGTTAGCAGTGCATAGCCTGGTGCCTTGCGTCCTCCAGGACAGAAGTCACACTCAGCAGACAGCTGCTCACTGTGCAGGGCAGCTGCCCTTGTTCAGAGGGAAGAGGCCAGGTTACACATGCAATGAGACACCTCGTTCAGACACACAGCCGAACTCTGTCCCCTCCAACAGTGCTGCCGAAGAGCACCAGCTACAGCCCAGCGAAGATTCTCAAAGTTCAACTGCATCTTGGTTTCCTTTAAATTGACTTCAGTTACCATTTCTTTTACAGTAGCAGAAAGTCCTTTAAAATGCTCTTTCCCTCTGCTTTCAGACCGTATATCTTGATAAGATACAGGTTTATTGAGAGAGGAAAAGATGGAATACACTAAAACAAAACAAAACAAAACCCTCAGCTAGAGTTTATTTCACATGCAAAATCCCAATAAAACTTGGGCCTATCGTTTTTTAGCGATCTGAATCGTGGAGGGGTAAAATGACATAATTGGGACCCAATTTTCCTACTTATAAATTGCAGTTAATGGCATCTACTTCCCAGTATTGGATCCCAGATTAAATGAGACAATTTGGGTAAAACATAAATAATGAGTTGGTTGTGAGACGCTCTAGTCTGTTGCATTGGGCCCTTGTTCATACAGCACAATAACTGACCTCAAGTGTAAAAAATAATGTCTCGCCTCAGGATATATCCTGAGGGGAAAAAGGTGAAATTACCTGGAGAGACAGGCCAGTTCCCTCTGGAAGAGAATTTTGTTTAAAATGCACTCTTACACATTAATTCCAAAAGTCACTTCTTTTGTTGCTTCTTTTTCTTAATGTAACTGATCTGATTTTGCTTAGGCTGTAGAGACGGGCTCTGCTCATTAATGCTGCCAGGACTGCATGAAACTTTAAAGACTGGAGGCCCTTGATCCTAAACCTGCTCCCCTTTACCATGTGTAGGTGTCCTAAAGACAGCCTGTGCTGATGCCCGGACAGAAAGAGTTTGGCCTGGCTTGCTCACGTGTCTGGACTCAGGAGTTTATACCATAACTGGCCTCTTGTCTGCTCTGCCTTCTCATACAATACTTTTGTGATAACATGGGCAGTTCCAGGTCCTGGGGTCCTTCAAAGCCTCCTCGAGGGTCACTGACTTGGCTTCCTATGTCCACAAACATTGGAAAACATTAAGGTAAGTTAATTATTTGTAGAAAGACACCTTTTAGACCCTCAGCAGTGCTGATGACGTGGTTCCAGAATGCCTTCAGCTTGGTCACGGTGCGAGGACAGCTGTGCCAGGGAGCCCATGCAAGGATGCAGATTCTTCACAAAAATGTCAGAGAGGACAAGAAAATAGACCATGACAGGCACACATGCTGTCTGTCATTACAGCTTAGTCTCTGGGGAATGACCCTGTTTGCAGCTATTAGAAATGAACCAAAAAGAGGTGGCCCTCAGTTGTTTCGTTCCAGAGTCCCCAAAGAATAGAGATTTGTTTAGCAAAAATGCCTATGTCCAAAATGTCCCTTTTGCAGAAGGCTGCTGGACTCCAGGGATTTCTTACCACCAACAAGGTCCTGCCTGTCCTCCTGGAGCCTCTCCCGTAAGACTATTTGTGATACAGCCTCCTTTGTTGCTTATTCTGACTCACAAAGGGTTACTGCTGTCAGTACCCTAGGAACTGGCTGCAATTAACAGTCTGTCCAACCAGAGAAGAGAGGCCATTGCAGCAGTAAACAGAGAGAAAGCAGAATTGTTTTTTTTTTTCCTTGTCACCATTCTATCTTTTTTGATTTCTACGTAGAATCACCTTGGAAAAACATAATTGTCCCCATAAACAACACACCTCGTCCTTGGGTACAAGAATGGTGTTCTTGCACTGTCCTTCCACAATCTTCAATTAGAGAATTGCTCGGTTCCTTCCATTGGAAGCCGGAACATTTCAAGGGAGGGGCACCAAATGAAAAAGTAGGGGGAGATGGATCTATGGAAATAAAGCTAATCTTTGTCAGTTACAAAGCTCTACTTGACATATTCTCATTTCACCCTGTCAATTTCAGATTCTCCTCTGTGAGGGGAAAATACAGATGCTCCCCAGATTTCTAATCTATTTATAATGGTAACAAGGCAACTCTAGGCAGTGTATGCTCATCATGAGCTAATCATCCTCTGCTATGCCATGTGCCTCCTAATTAGTGGTATGTTGGTTGCCTACTGATCAAGTTGGAGCCTCATCCAGGCAGTAGGCGTGAGGAGGGTAGGTAGGGAGAGAAACAACTGTTAGCCCGGTGGAGCTCAGACCTTGGCAGACTGTCTAACAACAGGTGGGCTTCGTACCTTGCCATGAAACACATCCCTGTTAAACTGGCAGCCACCAGTTCCACGGGTGCTAACAGGAATACAGCAGGGTTCCAAGCATTTGTCTCCTGTCTGTACCGGAGCTATGCATCGTGAGATACTATCCTTCCAAAACCTCTTGGCTCAAGTAGAAAAAAAAAGAAATAATTAAATATGCATCTGTAGCTCATACCAAGTCAAGGCCTCATTCATTCATTCATTCATTTATTCATTTTAGAAATAAATATTTATTGAATATCTACTGTTTTTTAAACTCTGTTCTGGACATAGGGAACATATCAATGATGAAGATATACAAAATTGGGTAACCACGTAATTTATTAACTAAACTTGGACACATTTGATGATGAATGGAACACTGCTAATAATTATTTTTGGAAAATTAACATGAAAACTAGACCGTCTCAAGCAATCCAAGATGTATGGTCAATCTTAATTTAAAATCCAGAGGAAACTTTGTCCAAACCTTCATAGCCTTGTCCGTGTTCTGTACCCTTGAATTGCTTTTCCTTTTTCAAAGTCTGACCCATGGATGAACATCTTATTCTCTGAGCACAAAATCGATGTTCACGGAGATCATCTTTCAGATCTGATGTCTTCCGAAGCCCTCTTATTGGGGTGGTGAACTCCTATGAGGTTAGAGGTCAGTTAACATAGCTTCAGATGGTTTTCTACAAGATGTTTAAAATGTTGTATCCATTAGGGTCCTTGGTTGCAGAAAATAAACAGTAACCCTGCCTAATTCAAGCAAAAAGGAATTTATTTAAAAGGCTATCAGCAATTCATGGAATCAGTCCAATTTGGAGATCTGAGGTTGGGAAGAGGCTGTCAGAGTTAAGTCAGCTTTGAAGGGATAGGATCTGAAAAGATCAGGAATATTTCCCTGGTAGACATTTTACCAGAGGCCTCATTTGGCGTGAGTTCCAGTAATCTCTTCTATCTCTATATGACTGAAGACTTAGAATTCCTGATAAGTTCCCCAACCAGTAATGTGTAGGTCCCATGCTCACTCAGTTGTACAGTCAGTGTTGTAGGCCGAATTGTTTCTTCAAATGTCATATGTTGAAGGCTTAACCCCAGTGTCTCAGAGTGTGATTGCATTTGGAGACTGGGACTTTAAGGAAGTGATTAAATTAAAATGAAGGGATAGGGGTGGGTTCTAATCCAATGGCTGGTATCCCTATAAGAAGAAATCAGGAGATAGGTACAGAGGGGCAACCGTATGACGACACGGAAGATCATACTGGACAAAGAGGACAGTCTCAGAACAAACCAAACCTGTTGGCCATTTGAATGTCAGACTTTTGACTTCTAGAATTGTGAAGTCTATTGTTTAAGCTACCCCATGTAATGGCAATCTGAGCAAACTAAACAAGGAGGGAAGATACCTGTAAGCACTGCTGCGTCTTCTGGCATGAAAATGTAAAAGGCACTTACTCACTTGCTGTTCTTTTACTTTACCTAAACCAGAGGAAAACTCTTCCTTTCCCTCCCAACACCACCGCACATAATAAACAACAGGCTATGAAGGCAGAAGGTATGCTGCACGCTGGACATCCCCTACAAAAACCCTTTCAGAGCTTGTTTTCAAACCACTATTCTTGGAATAGTTATTGAGCATAAACTAAGAAATTGAATGCCTGGTGCTCTGTTAGTGTAGGACTTTCAGATAGAAATATAGGATCCCATTCCTGGTCTAGTGAAAATTATAACTTAAGAAGCATTCTATTAAGAAATTATTCAACCTACTATCACACTTCTTTCTTCCAAGGGAACAAAATTCTTTGACAATTTAAAGAAAGGCAGAAGGGAGAGGAGCAATTCTGTTTTCCCCAGGGGAAGGATAAAGAAAGTTAAAGAAGAATTCTCAAAGGAAATTACATTTGCACCAAGCATTTCAAAATGTTAGCATTTTCTCAGATGCTTTTCTCACCTACAATGTCCCTTTCTCTTCTCTCTCTGGCAAAACTATGAAGTTCTGAAAGTGGGGAAAGTGGCAGAGCTGGTGAGAGAACGAGGAGGGACAATGGTCAGAAATGAGCTGGAAGTACAATAATATGAAACAAAAAGCGGAGTTTGGATTTAGAAAAATGTCAGGCTAGTCTGAAGTGATATTTGCATTTTCTATATTGTTTCAAGTTTTTACACTGAGTTCCTATTTATTTCATAATTACAAAAGAGAAAAGAAAAGGAATAGGAAGAGGAGGAAGAAGAGGCTGAGGAGGAAGGTCAAAGTCACATCAAATGTCCGTAATGATTCTCAGGTATAGTGGATTTCAGAGTATTGCCTTAGAATTCTTTTTAATAAACTTAAAATGCATAATGATATTGCTCTGTAGTACTGACTATTAACCATAAATAAATAGGAACATCCATAGGTCAAAGATGGACAATAATTTCAAACAAGACTTGTGGTAGCATAATATCTGATAGAGAATGCTTTATTGGGCTCCATAAATGAAAAAAAAAGAGAAACTATAATTACTTTTCTTTACGATGAGTAGTAATGGTTCAGGAAATCATTACTCAAGATTCTTGGCAATGGAAATATCTTTTATGTTGCTCTTTGCTACTCTTTTACATTATTCCTTTCACAAAAGTAAGAAATTTTAGTTTAGCCATGTCGATGATAATGTCTCATCCGTAAGTAATTTGCTATTGTTAACGAAGGTTGGAACAGAACAGCACCAACTAAGTTTTAAGTAGTTATCCAATATGGCAGGAGATTCTGCATGAACTGCGAGATGAACTTAGCTTGGGGGAAAGTATTCCTGGTGCTGAGAAAACATTTTAAACAGAAATGAAACTTCCAACTCCGTTTCTTTCCTGAGCTTTAGCATCAACCTGATGTTCTGATACATAGTGGTGATTTACAGGTGGAGATTTAGAGCTCTGGATCCATGGATTTGGGATGTTATCTGGAAAGATATGACAGGGAAGGTGAGCAGGCACAAACTAGCCTCACTATCTTTGCAGAATGGTCTTCTCTTTGAACATCTCCATTTTCAGTATATGTTTTTAATAAGTGCATCCTTTCTTCCTTCAAATGGAGTCTCTCCCACTCGGAGTTCTCAAAATTAATGTCATTACCTGCCACCCAGACTCACCCAGGGCCACTGCTGAGAGCAGGAGCATAATGTTATAACAAGAATTTAGCTTTCGAAGGGCTATAGATCTAGGTCAGTTCCAGCCTCAGCATTTTTTAGCTGTGTGCTCTTGGGTAAGTCTCAATCCTGGAAAGGTTCATCTTTCTCACTTGCTCTTGTTAAGAAAATGAACTAATAATTCTAAAGCATCTAGAGTAGTATAGGTCCAGCATACCGTACCCCTCTACCCTTGTTTTCCTGAGACACCAAGTATGGCAGAGTGCAGCCAGGCTATGTTGGGCACAAGCACAGGAAGGTTTAGACCCCAAGGCCTCCTCTTTGCCCCCCATCCCTGGCAGCATGGACCCCACTTGAACCCATCCAATAACCTAGTAGTGCCTCCCCTCCCTTCAGTAAGAAACAATGGAACAAATTGAGAAAAGACCTCCTCTCAACCAGCCTCACCACCCCACTAATGTTTACACCTGTTCCTCTGTCAAGCTGCAGAGAAGAGTGGTAACACCAGTCATTTCGTAGAGGCAAAATCAGGGCTGGGACAACGAGGGAGCCAAGAGGATGGGCCTGTGAGGGGGCTGGTGGCTGCTGCAAGACAAATGCGGAGTTGCTAAACAGAGCCAACTCTGCCAGCTGAACGGCTCCTTTGCTTCACAACAAATAGGAGAACAAGTGAGGTCCTCCCTCCTGGAGAGCCTATCGTTAGCTTTGTTATCATGATTATTATCAAAAATGTTCCAATTTTCCTTCATCTTTTAGGATCTTTCAATCATTATACACCGAGGTTTTTCTCTTTTCCCTGTCTTCTCTTCCAGGTCTCTCCCCCACCACTTCCACACCTCCCTCTTCCTACCCCAGGCACCACCCTTTCTTCCCTTTCCTTCTCCCAAATCCCTTGCTGTATGAAAGAATGGCAATGACAGGGATGAAAACTCAACAGGGTTTGGAATCGCTGTGACAAAGGGGAAAGAAATATTTATATATTATTCAACCTTCTCTGAGATATTCACCAGAAGTTTCATTTTTCACTAAAGTCTTTTCCTTATCGTAAAGCCACTGACACGAATATATATCATGAGGTTAAGAAAACTGAATTACATTTCCTCAGCTAACTGCTAAGATTCACAGAGGTGCAAAGGCCCAACTAGTCCCTGGGTTTAAGAAGCGGGGGCATTTTACATTTGACTTCTTTCTCTTCTTCTTTCTCGGTGAACACACACTAACAGGTTTGTCTTTTCATTGCGATATGGGGATGATTGAAAATACACTCTGTATTGCTTGATAAAAGACCTCTGCCAAAAAGGAGAACAGTTCTGTCACTTGAGCACATCCCCCGGGATTTGGAGATGAGCTTGAGGAGGACTTCACGAGATGTTTTTGAGCAGTGATACTGCCTGATGGGTTCAAGGCAGATGCTTCTGTAGGGGGTCACTGGCCCCAGGAGATGAAGGGAACTTCCAAGTTGCCACACAGATTTATGTGCTGCTTGGTGGCCTTGTTCCCTGACAGCCAAGGTATCTGGGCTGAGGGAGGCCAGGTGGTTCATTCATCCACACTGGTACTGCTATTTCTTGTGGTTTGAATCTGGTATGCCCCCTTCCTCAGGCCTCATGAGCTCAGGGGCAGTGCTTGCGGAAGGAGATTGGTATATGGGACACTACAGCTGACTTACTTTCAGCAGGTGGGGCCTGAGTAGAGGCAGGTCACTGACGCCATGACCTGAGAGGGTATATCTTCCTTCTTGGCTCTACCCTTCCTTCTCTGCTTCCTGACCACAATGACATGAGCAGCTTTCCTCTGCTATGTCCCTCTGCCATGTCATTTCCGCCCTGGAGCTGACTGATCATGGACTGTAATGGTGGGCCAAAATAAACCTGTCCTCCTTTAAGTTGCTGGTGTTGGTTATTGTGTCTCAGTAACAAGAAAGTGACTAAGACAGACTTTGGTACCAAGACTAGACTCATTCCTTTGACTACCCGGCGGTGTGGCTTAGAAGATTTTGGAACTGTTTCACAGGAAGAGTTTGGAAAGGTTTAAAGAGGCTGGCTAGAGAAGCCTCAGGATGCTGCACCCAAGCTTCATGGGAGACTCTGATTGGAGCTCAGAAAACCAGAATGCTGATAGAAATGCAGATGGTAAAGACCAGCCTCAGAAGGTTTCATTTGAATATAAGGATTCCACTGGCATTTGGACTCGAGGCCATGTGATTATGCTGTAGCAGAATATTTATCTCATGTCCCAAGACTTTGTGAGAGATTGAGATTAAGGGCAGTAGACTAATTAATCTGATGGAGAAAATCTCAAGGCATTCCAATGTTCACACTGTGGCATGGATACTGTTGGGGGCTTTTAGAGAGCTCTACATTTATAATCAAGAGCAACTGGCATAGCTGAGTGATTTTAAAAGTTTTGAGCTTCACCAGAAAGGAAACTCATGTAAAGATGACATTCGTAAAATTGGATCCTATGAAGTTGGGGCCTGTAAAATATTAGCCAAGGAGAGTCTGGTCATTGAAAAGATTAGAATTAAAAAGAAGCCAGGTACTTTGCATCAGGACAAATGTCTTTATGGCATCTCAGAACTCCCTGAATCTTTACTCCTCAAAGTTTCAGTGGTGCAAAGCTGTAAAGCTTTCATTAGAGAAGAGAGTCCCAGGGCCATATGCTCCAGAAGGGCTGCCTAGGGCACTTGTTCCCAGAGATTCAGTTCATGGGGCTCCATCATCCAGGTGCTTGGAGGCCTCTGCAGCCATGAACCAAAGGAGCCTAGCTGCTGCTTGAAGTGATGGCAGACCTTGGCATCAACCACATGGTGCTGGTTTTATGGGCATGTAAAATGCAAATGTTGTGGGGTCAAGCAGGCTTCCACACAAATTTCAAAGGAAGGCATGGAAGGCCAGGCAGTGTGCCCTTGAGAGAGTGGTGTGTGAATATGTGAAAGTGGTGCTGAAAGTTCAGTGGAGACCCCCTGAAGTTGGAGAAGACTGGAAAGTGGAGAAGACAAGAGGTTGGAGGAAAGCCATGGGAAGTGAGCAAACCACAGGAAGACTGAGGCCATAAATGCTGCAACTAGCAAGCCCATAGTGGCAGGGCAACCTGAGCCCTTTGGAACTCACATCTTGCTCCAAGTGCTAGATAAGGAACTACAGGACTTAATGTTTGCCTCACTGGTTTTCAGTCTTGTTTTGCTCCCATTCCTTTCCATTCCCTTATGTTTCCCTTTTGTAATGGGAATTTTTAGCCTATGCTATTTTTTATTTCTACATGACCCACAGCTAAGAGTTTATCTTATGCCTCAGAGGTGACTTTGGAGTTAGATTTTTCAGCAATGCTAAAACTGTTAAGACTTTGGGAACTCTTAGAGGTGGAATAAATGCATTTCATATAAAGGGGTATGTATAAGTCTTTGGAGGCCAACAGTGGAATGTTGTGGTTTTAGTATGGAATGTCTTTCCACAGCCAGATGCTTGTGGAAGGTGACTGGATTAAGGGGGCACAACAGCAGTCTTGCTGCTAGGAGGTATGTCCTGGTTAGATGTAGGTTGCTGGGGGTGAAGGAAGGATGTGTCTCTCTTCCTGGATCCTCCTATCTCTCTCTGCTTCCTGGCCACCATGACATGAGCAGTTTTCCTCTGCTATGCCCCTCTGCCATGTCATTTCTGCCTAGAGCTGGCTGACCATGGACTGTAACTGTGAGCCAAAATAAGCCTCTCCTCTTTTAAGTTATGAATGTCAGCAATTACGTTGCAGTGACAAGGAGGTGACTAAGACACTACTGGAACATGTTCCTAAGGGACTAATAGCCTACATCAGTTTTCTACAGTTACTATAACAAATTACCAAACTGGGTATCTTAAAAGAAGGGAAATTTATTCTCTCACAGTTCTATAGGACAGAAGACCAAAATCAAGGAGTTGACAGAACTGTTTTCTTCTGGAAACTCTGAGGTGGGATCCATTTTATGTTTTCTTCTAGATTCTGGTTGCTCCTCATAGTTGTTGACATCCCTTGGCTTATAGATAAGTCATTCTAAATTCTGTCCCCATTTGCTTTTTTTTGTTTGTCTGTTTTTTTGTGTGTTTTTTTGTTTTGTTTTGTTTTGGTTTTTGGTACCTGGAATCGAACTCAGGACCTTGTGCTTGCCAGGCAGGCACTGTGGCACTGAGCTATATCCCCGGCCTGTCCTCATTTTCATATTACATTTTCTGTGGATTTTCTATCCTCTTATGAGGACATGTGTCATTGAATTTTTAAGATCTATCCAGTCAATCCCAAGTGATCTCATCATGAGATCCTTAATTATAATATCTGCATAATTTCTTTTCCAGGTAAGAAAGCAGTTGTATTCACCAGTTCTGATGGGGCATATCTTTTGGCAGGCTATGATTTAATCCACTACACAGACTTATTCCTGAAAAGAGAGATAAAGATGCAAGCAAAAGGGTCAAAGTTGAGGAAAGCAGTGCATCTGTGCGGGAGCTCTTCTTGTCCACTGCCTGTGTGTGCTGGGGCAATGAACGAGGTTGCCAGAACTCATATCCAGAGATACTGCATGACAAATAAGATTTATTAAGGCAATGAAAGGAAAGGGTAGAGTTAACTGAGACATCTACTCAAAGGAGGGTCCACAAGAGGTGCATATGTGTCCAATAATATGGCTTGGCGAAATCCCATGAAGGGTGCTTACTCACAATAGAACCCCCAGGATGGGGGTGGGGTGCATACTGAATATCGCTGCTTGCCAAAATCATGAGGGAGGCACCCCTATGAACACTGTCATTCAGTATGAGCGGGATGACCTGCTCAAAGAATCACTCCACTGCAAGTTACAGGGAAAGGTTTCACAGAGTAAATCACATGATGGGGATGGCACAAGCTCCCTGTTCTTTGTATGACCAGCATTCCCAGGAACAGCTGACTTAGCAAGTGGGCAGGAAGGCAGTTTCAACTGCCTAGCTTGTCCAGTTCCCACCGTCCTTCAAATAACACTTACCTGGACATTTTGGTCTCTGTCTTCTCATAATATTCCCATGACTGGGCAAGAGTCATGGGAACACAAAAGAAGTCGTTCAGGGAGGTGGTGCTAAATGCCCAGGTCTTTCTCAGAGATGAAATAGAACCCACATTGGCCTCCTTACCTTAGCTATTAGAACTGAAGGAGAAAAGGGAGTGATCTGGTTTCCCAGGTTCTAGGGCACAGACGAGGACCCTCACAAAGGCTAGTTATTGGGGTCACTGTACTGCTATGATGTGGTTGTTCCTTGGAACAGAAGGTGGTTTTCTTTCAGATACACTCAGAGTTTTCTGTGATTTTATGAAACAGATTAAGTCTTATCCTGTGGTTTTTTTCAGTGGAGCTTATAGGAGGGTAGGTTTGTGTGAAGACTTCACAAATATCTATTCTGTATCATGTGAATCATTCAGCTACCTCAAAACATCATGCATTAAGTTTTGTGGCGCCAGTCTTAGGAATAAGAAAGTAGTTTCCTTTGATTTTCCTCTTAAGACTCATGGAAACCATGTCAATGAGAGTGTTCAAGATATGAGTAAAATTTTTAAAATATCTCGGTCTCTTCTAAAGCCCCTTAAGTCTGTAAAACCTGACTGTGTCTTCATAGAAAATGCATTTGAGT
The DNA here is from genome assembly GCA_028451465.1 of Erethizon dorsatum. Lineage (NCBI taxonomy): Eukaryota > Metazoa > Chordata > Mammalia > Rodentia > Erethizontidae > Erethizon > Erethizon dorsatum. The sequence goes on from CM051822.1 coordinate 90,107,031, forward strand.
TTAAAGGGCTTTCCTTTCTCCATCATCTAATAGAGGAAATGGGAGTTAATAAAAGAGAAACTCTAGCCTGACTCGGAAGCTAGAGAAGATATAGGGTGGGTAGATGGACAGAAACCATGTGGAGATGAATGAGAGGAGAGATGGGCTTCGGTGGCTGAGATCTTTCTTCCCAGCATACCCACTTAGCTTCATCTTGCTGTACACATTCACACAGCTTTACCTTGCTTAATCTAGAAGGGTTTGCACGTTATATCCCAGAAGCACCCAGGATCCTTCCAGCCTCTGAACCATCCGAGCTTGGAAAGCTACCACCTCCCCACCCATCTACCTCCCAGCCACCAGAACCAGAGTAGCCCGGCACTCATGTGGCCTCCCCAGCTGGCCTTTTGTTGAGGAACCCAGCTTACTTCTTCACCTTTTCCTTTTTCCCATTGCGTGTGTTCTCTCTTCCTGCTATATGCTTGCCAACAACATTTGACTTTTCTCATCTTTTACCAAGTGAGAGACAGGAAAGACACAGCAGAAGAGGCGCAGCCCTTGGAGTCCAGACATCTTAGATGCTAGTTCCAACTCGTATAATCTTACTTACTTAGTAAGTCAATCTCTTTGGGCACATTTGACCCTATATGAAATAGGAACCAGTAATGAAGAGAGAGCACATCTCCCTTGCCTAGCTTATCAGGTCATTATATGTATCAAATGAGATTATTTCCCATTCTGTAATAAATTAATACACTGCTCCGAGCTGTCACAACAGCAATCTGAGGATGGAGGTAATTTACTGGTTTCTCTCTCCACCGATGTTTGCAGTGGTGCAGCCAATACCAACTTCTGAGTGTTGGCTGCTAATATCTCATAGCTCCTGCCCCAGGAGAATCCCTCTCTCTTCCAGAAGCAACAACTCAACCCATCGATGGGTCAAGTTAGTGGTGTCATTTATGCTCCAGAGACCACACAGGTCAAATAGAAATGGAACAAAGCATGGCTGAGACCACATCCTTGCTCACTGTCTCTCCCTTTTCATCTGCCTTCCCTCTTTCTCTTAGAGCAATCGCTTCATAAATGCCCCACCTGCCCCAGATCCCTGCATCAGGGTCTGGTTCTAAGGAATCTGACCTAAAACACCATCCCATGGTGGGCAGGGGACAAAACAAGGATCATGTTCATTCCTGTGGTTCAGAGTTTCTCTGGGGAGACAAGATATGTGGGATCTACATCCTTCTTCATAAAATATCTGAAGGAGCAGAGAAAATTGCTCTCCTGACCACTTACAAAATATGAACAGCCAAGTGTATAGTCCCTGTGCCCAGCAATAGTGAGAGGAAAGAACTCTGAGAGCTGGGAGGGCAGTGGGGTTCCTTGTGGCCTGTATGATACACAGCACCATAGAGCCCCCTTCCCCAGGGCTAGAACATCATGGCCTGTGACAGCGAGCTGCAGCGCTCCTTCCTCCAGGAATTTTCTTCCATGGCTTTTAAGAACTCAACAACAATTATCATCCACACAAACTGAGCTTTCTTGAAAGTGATTATTTCATGGGAACATCTGGTGTGTGAATGGAAGCCCTATATATTTTTTCTATTTCTCCATTCAGTCAGCACTAAGTGAATACTGTAAAATGCTGTCCTGCTTTCTTCCCAAAAGCTGGAGAACTGCTTCAATATTTAACTCTGTATTTCCATTACTGCACAAACAGGTTTATGGAGCCCTTGCCTGGTAGGAGGGGGTATGAAGCATGAATTGTATAACTTTTTGCTAATTGAAAGTTTCCTACATCTCTGGTTGCAGAAGAAAACACTGCCATATTATCTTGTACTATTAATTACTAATTAAGTAGGATACGCTCAGCATTTCCAACTATTGTATCTTCTGTAGATCCCTCCTCCCTCTCTGCCTCTCTTCCTTTCTTCATCCCCCTCCTCTTTCTTTTTGTTTTCATTTTAATAGATCTGAATATATATTCTCTCTCACGTACCCACACCACATTTTGGTCGTGTACAGAAGTTATCAACTGTTAAGTTTTCTATTTTTTTTAATTGGAAGGGTGGTCCTGAGATTGAACAGAGGGCCTTCACACCGAGCTACATCCCCAACCCCTTTTATTTTTTATTTTGAGTCAAGGTCTCACTAAGTCACTGAGTTGCCCAGGCTGGGCTCAAACTTGCAATCCTTCTGTCTCAGCCTCCTAGAGTACTGGGATTACAGTACTGTGCTACTGTACCCAGATCATTTGGTACCTTCATGTCAAATACATGCCAGCATTAAGCATCCATTCATATATTATTTTTTCTTTTTTGCAACTCTTCTTTCCAAAGACCATAACTACTCTGATGGTTATCAATGAAAGTGTAACCTAGCCCACTGCTTATCTTGCTGTTGCCAATCATACAGGTTACTTTGGATGGCAGGTGATCTGTCTGTGTGATGTCTTTGGCACAGTGTTACAATGTAGACCATGGAAACACAAGTGAATATCACTGACTGGAGATCTTAGCAAGTGGCAACCTCTCTAACAGTTTTCTTCCACTTCAAAATGTATTTTTTTTTTTTTTTTGTGGGTACCGGGGTGTCGACCTCAGGACCTCGCGCGCCAGCAGGCGCCCGTGCCGCTGAGCGATATCACCGGCCCCTTTTTCGTATGTGGGTTCCGGGAGTTGAACTCGGGCCCTCGCGCTTGCCGGGCAGGTGCTTAAGCCGCTGAGCCATCTCACCGGCCCCTTCAAAATATAAATAAAATAGAAGATTCTTTGTAGTACCCTTTGAGGATCATATGATAAATCTTGCATCCTACTTAACTCCCATTTATCAAGTGCTAATCTGGGTGCCTCTAGTCTGCACATGACTCTTTTTTTATTAGTACATATTTGCAGTAGAGAATGTTTACATTCCTTGTGTGGAGCTGGTAATGTACATAACATATTTTGATTCCTTTTTTCATACCCTATACCCCCTGTCCCTTGATCCCTTTCCCCTTTGAGAAAAATCTATCTCCCTACTTCCTATTATGTATCTTTTATTTTTTTCTTTATGTATAATTTGGGCTTCTCATATAAGAGAATCCATGTGATATTTAAGCTTGTGTGTCTGACTTCTTTCACTTAACATTTTGCTCTCAAGGTGCATTCATTATTCTTGTTAGTTGGTTTTGTGTACCCAGTACAGAAAAAATGTTTGCATTTTGTAATAAATTAGTCAACACAACTCAAGCTATTCCTGACAACATCAAGAAATCTTCTTCAGACTGAACTCTTATAGGTGAAAGAAACAAAGCAGGATGTCAAATGGGCTGAAAGACCTATACTGTCTGAAGAGATAAAACAATGATTGTAAGCATAGATCAGCTGCAAGCACCCTGTGGCCAGCTATTGGAATCTAAGCTGGCTTTGATTTGTTGGTTGCAATTCAAACTTTCCTTCAACTGTTGCAAAAGTTCCCCACCCGCAAAATAGTGAGTTTCTCAGTTTCCTTTTTCTTTTTTTTTCATTGAACCCTAACTTTTTTTACTCTGAGAACTATTTAAGTACAGGAAAGAGAGGAACTTATTTTCTACGTATCTTGTGTAGAGTAGATATTATTAAATTTTGTTGGAGGCAGGATGTTACTATCAAGAAAAAATAATGTCTTGGATTTATGTTGATTAGAGTTCTTTTGTTGAAATAAATGGAGGCTTTGCTACCTTGAACATTCCCATTCCAAATTTCCAGTTCTTGAGAGACTCACTGTAGCTTCAAACTCTGTATCTCTTAGGTTGCCTTGTCCCTCTCTCCTGTCTGATTTCCTCTGCCTGTCTATTCTCCTCTCCAAGTTCACTCGCCTCCTAGACCACATTCCTGTAACTAGAAGGAATCAAGCTAAGGGTCCTGGAATGAAGTTTAAGAGACAGGAGACCTACTTATTCCAGCTTGTCTTTTTAAGTCAGCAAGTCACTGCCTCTGCCAAGATTCTGAAATGACCATCTCCTGAATGATTGTCTACCCCCGGTTCAGGAGGCTGAGACCTGGAGAGGGGAATTCCAAGGACAGCTTGATCACATCCTCTTCCATGAGCATATAGATGAGGTGTCTTCTCGGAGCTGGGATGGGACTGTTACTGCCTAAAAGACATAAGTTGCATACTCTTGTCTTCTTTTTCCTCTCCCACAAGCCTGCTGTATCTTTTATGAATTAAAAATGAGCAGAGAAAATATTCACTACTGAGCATATGTTCATGGGGTAAGAGCAAGTCACTCCCTAAGCATGAAATTTAGATTACTCTCTGAGAAGAAAGCTAAGTAAAAATCAACATGTGGGAAATGAAATCAGCCATCTGTAGGTAGAAAAACCTACCCTAAATGATAAGCAGTTGAAATTCCAAGTTCAGTGGTTTGGGTACCACTGATCTCAGGAGAGGATGGTGTTCAGCAGAGCTAAAGCTGCTACCTCTATATCTCTTATGTGAAAAAGGAATGTGCTAATAGAAGCTTAAAACCTGCATGAAGAAAAGAAAATAGAAACTCAAAAAGGTAGGCTTGGAAAAAGAATATCCAACCTTTCTTTTTCTAGAAGGGAAAATTCCCTGTCATCAGACATGAAGTCTCTGATCTCATGTTCTCATTATCTCTGCCTCAATTCCCATCCACTCTTCACCTTGCGGCATCTGACTTCATTTCCCAGCACTCTTGAAAAATATTTTGTCAAAATGAATCAGCGATTCACCCTACTCCAGCCACCAAAATTCTCAGACACTGTCTAAACTTTAGATAATAGTTCTAAAAGATTAACATAGAAAAGCTTCTGGAAATTTATCACTCTTAATTTTTGAAACTCCTTCCTGATACTTCAAATCAACTCATTCAAATCTCTTTGTTTCTCCAACTGCCACAGCAGCTTTTAAAAATGGCTCTTAGAACTAGAGAAAACATTCTTAAAATTCATCTGGAAGCAGAAGAGACCTAGAATAGCAAAGGCAATCCTGGGCAACAAAGGCAAGGCAGGAGGCATCACAATCCCTGACTTGAAATTATACTACAAAGCTATTGTGATAAAATCAGCATGGTACTGGCAAAAAAACAGTCCTGAGGATCAGTGAAACAGATTAAAAGATGCAGACACAACTACAAACACACTCAGCCACCTTATCTTTGACAAAGAGGCCAAACACGTGCACTGGAAGAAAGATAGCCTCTTTAATAAATGGTGCTGGAAAAATGGGCTCTTTACATGCCGAAGACTAAAACTAGACCCATGTCTATCACCATGCACTAAACTAAATTCAAAATGGATCAAAGATCTAAATAATAAAACAGAAACACTAAATTTAATGGAAGACAAAGTACATAGAAATCTTGAAGACACTGGCTGGCAGAGAGTCCATGAACAAAACCCAAACTGCACTGAAGTACTTCAAAGAATAAGCAACTGGGTTCTCATCTTATTGAAAAGCTTTGGCACATCAAAAGAAATCACCAACAGAGTAAAAAGAAAACCCACAGAGTGGGAAAAAGTTTTAGCCAATTGTCCCTCAGACAAAGAACTTATATCTAGAACACATAAAGAATTGAAAACAACCAGACACCTAAATTCAAAGACTCAATCCAAAAATGGGCATCTGAGATGAACACACACTTATCAGATGAAGAAATACAAATAGCAAATAAATGTATGAAAAAATGTTCAACATCAATGTTCATTCAAAAGATGCAAATTAAAACAACACTGAGATTTCATCTCACCCCAGTAAGAATAGCTATCATCAAGAAATCAACCAATAACAAATGCTGGAGGGGCTGTGGGGAAAAAGGAACCTTCTCCACTGTTGGTGGGAATGTGGACTGGTGCAACCACTATGCAAATCAGTATGGAGATTCCTCAAAAAGCTAGGACTGGAGGTCCCATTTGACCCAGCTATTCCCCTTCTGGGTATTTTCCAGTAAGAATTAAAAACATCGTACCACAGCGATATATGTGCACACCTGTTTATAGCAGCACATTTTGTCGTAGCTAAATCTTGGAAACAACCCATATGCCCATCACCTAAGGAATGGATAAAAAAAGATGTGCTTTTTTTTATACAGTGGAGTACAGCAGTCATAAAGAAGGATAAACTTGAGACATTTATAGGGAAATGGATGCAACTTGAGACAATACTCATAAGTGAAATAAATCATACTCCCACATATAAACATTGTATTGTCTCCCTAGTGTAAGAAGCTGAAAGTAAGTAAGATCCAAAATGTACAATAGATATTGTGAAATGGGAAGAAACTGCTCAAAAAGAGAAACTAGGATGGGAGAAAGGAGAAAAGAAGGAAATGAAAAGGAGAAAATACATATATATATATACAAGACAGTTCAGATAGTTATACAGGTAATTGCTATTAGTTCATTGAAAAGTTTGTGCCTATATTGTTTGATCAATTTTTCATGCCTATATCTTGTAATATGATCAACTACATTGAAGATAACAATATGCAATATACTAACCTTTGTTATTCTCCTACAATCTTGTTTTGAAATTTTGTTCCACTATTTTTATTTTCTTCATAATAAAAAATAAAAATGGCTCTTCTTTCATTCCTCTGCTTTTATCACTCTGCAAAATACTACTATATCTATCCCAAGACTGACTGTCATCCTTATTCTAGTGACCCCCCACAAAAATTTCATAATGGTTTTAGAATTAAAGGTAGACAGAATCTTTCCCATGGTCTCTCTATATATTCAAGCACCAGCTCTCATGAGGAGCAGGTGGAAGATCTCCGACCTGAAGTTTACCAATTCCTATGGTGTAAATACACTGATCACAGCTGATTTTAGCTATGAACTGGACATCTACCATCTCCCAAAATTCCCGAACAGTTTACAAATGGCTCTTCAGATCCGATGTGAACCAGCTCTGGCACACTCCTGAGTCTCCTGAAAATGGCCTTCTGTTAACACACAGATACCTTCAATTCTGTGTCACTTTGCTGGTGTGACCTTGCTGATACCATTCACTGACTTATTCTGGGTGCCTAGAACCACATTGGCACTTAGTACAAAATATTGTGGAATAAAGGAAACATCATGACTAACATCCAACTCTTTTTTTTGGGGGGGGTGCTACTTTGTCTTTTAGGTAATGAATTAGAATTCTTACTCTCAGCTGAGTTTCCTTTGCAGGTAGCAACTCAGTTCCTCTGATCAAATCTGTTGATTTCTGAACCTAAAGGCCAAGTACCCAAAACAAGAGAGTGGGATCCCACGAAGAGCCTGCACAGTCACATATCATCTATGCCCATAATTCTTTATAAAATGCACTGAAGGTAATAGATGTCAACATGTTTGCTAAAGTGCTAAAAGAGAGACACGGCACCATGTTAAAATCACTGAAATAGCCTGGGGTATCTACTGAGAAGCCTGCTAGAGTAGAAACTCACACAGTTCAAAAACTGCATGAGTCCTTTCTTCAAATTTCAGCTTGGACAATTATGAAGGTGGTGGCCTTCGGAGACTTGTTCAACCTTTGTTTTGGCAGATAAATAATGCTTATTATAATATTTAACTTGCATTTTGAGGAAAGGGAATGATGTATGTAATAGAGCTGAAGCTTAATAGTCATTCAGGAAAACACAGTTTACATTATCAAAGATATAATGAACAGAGAATTTTCTGCCTTCTAGTAGACCTAAATTTATTCTCGATTCACACCAATAGCACACAGATGACCTGTACATACACAGTTGTATGAACTGACCATTTATTGAATAAATGAGTGAATGAGTAACCATAAAATGAGGTATTGAGAGGTTAAATGACTTGTCCTACTTAAGGAAAAATGAAATGCTGTTTCTGGAGAATTAAGATTGTCAGAAGGGTGTCTTGAGGCTAACAGCGATGATGTCCTATGAGGACCTTTACTGGAGGTACCTGGTGATCTGGCTGCCAGGACAGAGAAGATTTAATCCTCTTTTGTTCCAAAAACTGGCATGGGTTATAATAGTAGCGAAAGGGCCAGAGCCTGTGCAGCTGGCCATTTATTATGCAGCTGAGGCTCTTTGCTGGGAGGAGGAGGGCAGTTGGCAGTGCTGTGCTTTGGGGATGTCTACCAGGCAAAGGCTGTCTCCTCTTCCTTGGCAGTTCCTAGGTTTCTTGCCATCTCTCAAATATGGCTTCATGTGCGCCTGGGGCTGGGAAACTGGCCCTGCGAGACAGAAGCTCCAGATAGAAAGATCTCCAAGAGGATCCAGGAATGAGAAACATTCAAAAGATGTACTTAAAAAAAAACAAAACACTTTCCTCCCATCCCAGATGTGATAAAGCCATCTTTCTACTTTGGTGCTGCCTAGAAAATTCCTCAAGGGATTAATTTATGTTTAAACCAAGGGAGTCCTGAGATTTGCCTACAGCTAATCTTACTGGCCTCATGAACAGACTCAAATACAGTGGTTGACAACAGTATGGGCCCAGCAAATTCTCCCAGAACCCAAGGAGCTCAGTCCTGAACCTGAGCCATCACCCTTAGCTTTGCAGGGCCCCATGCTGGGAAGCTAATCCCTGCTTGATGATTTATGACAACGTGGGTTAGGACAGTTACCATCCTTCAAAGACTGAATTCCTCCATCCAAATGACAGAGAAGGCAAAGTCCCTCTTTCCCCTCAGCCTCTCACAGCTACTTCAACTTCCACCATCCGGTGACAGAAACCTAATTATCTCGCAGTGTCCTTCTGCTTTTATGATAATCATGACATCTGAGAATTCAAACTGCTGGGCCACAGCCAGGCCTCCCTGGCTGGAAAACATGCTTCGTGGGGCATAGAATTGTTTAAACTGCTTTACGGAGGCATAATTGCAGCATGATAAGCTTCACACATTTAAAGGATACAACTTGATAAGTTTCAAGCTATGTGTACACCTAGGAAGCCATCAGCAGGGTAAGTTAATAAAGGTCTGCATCATGAGCTTCCTCATGCCTGTTTATAATTCATCTCTCCCTCCAACCTCATCCCTAGAAACCATTGACCCACTCTGTCACTGTACATGCAGTTGTCATTTATAAAAATGTATACACATATAATCTTATAGCATGCACTCGTTTTTTATGGCTTCTTTCATTTACTGTCAAACTTTTGTGATTAAACTATTTTGCTGTATGTTTTTAGTATTCTATTCCTTTTTATTTCTGAGTAGTATTCCATTGTATATATAGACAATGCGTATTATGTGTACAATATTTTAGTATGGTATTAAATACCATATTTTACACAGATGTATTTTTTAGCCCATTCATGAGTCAATGGACACTTGTTATTTTGCTGATTTTGGCTATCACAAATCTGCCATGAACATTTGTGCACTCATTTTTGTGTAGACATATATTTGCAGTTGTCTAATATCTGTAAGTAGAGTATCAGGAAAACATGGGTTTGTGTGTTTATCTTTATAATAAGCAGCCAAATCATTTTCCAAACTGTACTTTCTTGTTCCTTCCAGTAATGTATATAGTTCCATCCACACAGTGATCTCTAACACTTGATGTGTAAAGTCTTTTATTACAATGGGTATTCAAAAATATCCAGATTTTTAATTTGAGTTCTAAAAGCTACTGATATTGAACACTTCTAACTCATCTTTTCATGAATTTTTGGTCATTCAAATATCTTTTGATGCATTAGCTGTTCAAATCTTTCATCCAAGTTTAAAATTGCGTTGCTCATTTTCTTTTTATGTAACCGCAAGTCTTTTATGTATTCTGTGATGTAAGTTCTTTGTCTGATATGAGTTGCAAACATTTTCTTCTGCATCGTGGCTACCTTTCATTGTCTTAATTGTGCCTATATTGGTTTTCAGTTGCTCTGTTACGAGTTACCACAGAACCTATGACTTAAAAGAACAGCGTGTATTACCACTCAGTTCTGTAGGTTGTGAGGCTGGTATCTTGAAGATGGATGATCACAAGGCCAAAATCAAGATGTCAGCAGGGCTAGGTTCCTTTCCAGAGGCTCTGAGGAGGTGTCTGCTTCCAAACTCATTAAGGCTGTTGGAAGAATTCAGTTCCTCAAAGTTGTAGCATGAAGGTTCCTGTTTCCTTCACTTTCCAGGTAGCGATGTTAACTTTTCCCCTGTTTGCAGTCTCTGTGGGTTTCACTTCTGTCTTCCTCTTCAGCTTTCAAGGGCTAATGTGACTACACTGTCCTGCACAGATAATCCAGAGTGATCAGCCTATTTTAAGGCTGCTAATTAGTAGCGTAAATTACATCTGCAAAGTCCTTTTTTGTCATGTAAGGTAACATATCCACAATTTGGGCATGGAATCCTTTTGGGGTGGAGGAGTTTTATAATGAGGGCTATAAATAATTCTCTCTACCAGAGTTTCTTTCTAGGGGAAAAGGATGTTAATTCTGATTAGGTCCAATCTCATTTTTCTTGGTTTGTTATTTTGTGCTCTTTAGAATCATTTTCTACCTCAAGGTTGCAATTATTTTTCTAATGCTTTGTTCTAGGAGTTTTACAGTTTTAGGTTTGTAGTGATGTCTGTGACTCATTCCAAGTTAAGTTTTGGGTGTGGTGTGAGGTTGAGAGTCGGTTTTGCTCTCCTCTGTATCAATGTGCAGTGGATCTAGCAACATTTATTGGAAATACTTTTACTGTCTTCTTGAAATGAATTGGATTGTTTGCTTATTTGAGTAAGGAGAGTTCCTTATATATACCGTGCACTAGATGTTTATTAGATATGTTTTGGAAATTTTTGTTTTGCCTATCTGTGACTTGTCTTTCCATTTTTTTCACAGCTTTTCTCAAAGCCCTTTCATGGACTATAATATAGCCACTTTTTTCTCTTATGGTTTATGCATTTTGCATCTTATCTAAGAAATCTTTTGGGGCTGGTGAGATGGCTCAGTGGCATAAGCACCTGAGTGGCAAGTGCGAGCTCCTGAGTTCGACCCCCGGTACCCACAAAAAAAAAAAAAAAAAAGAAATCTTTGCCCACCCCAAGGTAACAAAGATTTATCCTACATTGTTAACAAAGTTTTAGGGCTGTAAGTTTGATATTTATGCCTATAATTCACATTGATTTAAATTTTATTTTAATGCAAAGTATATGCTCAGTTACTCTGTCTCTCTCTGTCTCTGTCTCTCTCTGTGTCTCTGTCTCTGTGTCTCTGTTTCTCTGTGTCTCTGTCTCTCTCTCTCTTTTGGGTATAAAACCACTCTAAGAATCATTTGTTGAAAAGATTATCATTCTTAATTGGACTATATTAACTCCCTTGTCAAAAGTCAATTGACCATTCATGTGTGGCCCTGTTTTTGGACAGTGCTTTGCTCTTTTAATCAATGTCCTTATGGCAGTAGCTTTATATTAATCTTAAATCCAGGTACTTTGACACTTTTAACTTTATTCTTCTTTATTAAAATTGTTTGGGTTATTTTCATTCCTTTGTTTTTCTGTATAAATTATAGTATGCTCACATCAATGTGATTGGAATGACATTGAATTCTTTCATTATTTATGAAACAATTGATTTCTTTTTTTTTTTTTTTGTGGGTACCGGGGGTCGACCTCAGGACCTCGCGCGCCAGCAGGCGCCCATGCTGCTGAGCGATATCACCGGCCCCTTTTTTGTATGTGGGTTCTGGGAGTCGAACTTAGGCCCTCGCGCTTGCCGGGCAGGCGCTTAAGCTGCTGAGCCATCTCACAGACCCAACAATTGATTTCTTAACAATATTACTTTTCTAATCCATTAATGTGGTATATCTTTTTGGTTTTCCACGTATTCTTAAATTTGTCTCAGAAATATTTTGTAGATTTTGTTATAAAATGTACATATTTGGTACATCTTACCTAAATAGTTCATAATTTTTGTGCTTTTACAAATGGTACTGTTTTTCATTTCAGATTCCAAATTTCCTTGATAGTGCAGATGGATATTGGCTTTTTTGTAGATTCTTTGGGGCGCCCTCTTTCAGAGCTTCCCCTTCATCTCTGACACCATGTCCCATAGATTCCAGCCAGGTCAGCTGCTCCAAATTCTGATGTTGGCCTCACTGTCATGGCCTACTTTGGCTATAGGTTTTGTGCCACGGTCAGGGAATTATCTCCTAACAGAAGGCTGGCCAATAGTGGGCCTTAGTTTTTCTTCTGGAAAATTTTGCTTCACAGTTTTGTTTAGTCTTCTGTTCAGTGCTGAAAATATTGCTGCATCCACAGGTATTTGTGGATGGAGAACCAGTTCATTCCAGTTATTCCATCATGGTAGAAATGGAGCTCTCGCTCACAGTTCATTTATGCAGACATCTATTAATAAATAATTATGTTGTTCTCCATCTCTCTCTCTCTCTCTTTTACCTGAAATACGAAAATGAAGATCTTCCAAGTATGCCATACTGCACTGCAGTAGCGCATCTATAAGATAAATACATAGACGTGTGATTGTGAATGAGCACTTAAAAATTTTTCATAGATATTGACAAATCACTGTAAAATTTGGAGCTCCATGGATATCATGTAGGGACACATTTCCTAGCTTAGCACAATCTTTAATGAATGGAGTAAACAGACAGCTCATGGAAAAAGACATATAAATGGCTTTCCAACATTTGAAAAGATGATCCATCTCACTTGTAACATTCATGTAAAGATACCATTTCTCTCTGGAATTAGTAATATCATGTGATGCCATCTTATAAGCACAAGCTTTCATATGGGCTTAGCAAGAATAATTCAATAAAATGAAAAAAATAGAAAGAAAGAAAGAAGGAAAGAAGGAAAGAAGGAAAGAAGGAAAGAAAGAAAGAAAGAAAGAAAGAAAGAAAGAAAGAAAGAAAGAAAGAAAGAGGGAAAGAAAGAAAAAAAGAAAGAGAGAAAGAATCAAACCCTGGACAGACTGAAGAAATGGCAGTCCCATTTTCCCCTGTCACTACTAACAGTTGTCTGAGACCAACACTACAGCCAAAGGCTCCCTAAAGCCTCCCTAGGTCGCTGCCAAACTTGGGCTCCTCACTCGACACCACTGTCCTTTTCTGCATTCCAAGAACTGACTTTACCTCTGGCATTGCCAAGCACAAATGATGGATTGCCTGAACTGCTTCCACCAACACAAACTCTGCAGAGCAAAAACAAAACCAAGTTCTGGGCCAAATTCTCAGCACAGTTCTTAATTACCCCATTAAATCTTCAGCAGGACTGTGGTGAGCTCGCTCTGTTCCCGCCAACCAGATGCTAAGAGGAAGGAAACCTGTGGGAATTTAGAAATTGAGTCTCATTTTGGATTAGGGAGATAGGATTCTTTCCACCTACTGGTTTTTAAGTTCCCTTTTTGCTTTGGACATGCCAAGCCCAGGAGAACTCAGTCAATTTTAAACTCATGATTTACAATGTAGACAGTCCTTAACCTATATGCTAAATATAAATGCCAAGTATTCTTATTTAGATTGGGACATATTTTTATTATGCATATTTGTTCTTTCTGAAGCCTCTTAGCGAAAGATCACTTGCTTCATGAGTTTCATATGTTTCATGCACGCTTAGGAACGAAGACCCAAGAGTCTAGATTGGGGAGATTGATGATTAAAGATACACGGGCTCCATAGTCCTATGCTTGCATTTGAATCCCAGATCTACCTCTTGTGCATATGAGAAATTGCTTAGCCTTTTTTCCCATTTCTTTATGTACCCACTAGAAATAAGAATATGTAGTTTATAAGTTTATGCTTAAATTACTTTACTCAGGTTGACTAAGCAAATAACTTATCTATTGGAAACTATTATTTTTGTGGTGGTTATTTACACTTCGTTAACTGTGAATGGAGGCCCTTCAGAGAATGGCTCCAAGAACAGAAGGTGAGTGGCAGCTGATAGATTCATTACTAAATTAACCAAACATTTTAAAAGGCAGCTATATCCTCAATACTGTGTTAGCTTATGATTCCTGGTTTTGTGGAGTCTGCTGTCTATTTAAAATTCAGTACATAAAGTATGGGAATGTTTAATGAAAGAATCAGAAAAATGTCTCTATCACAGTTAATAATTCACAATTCAATAATTGGACTCCTAGAAGTATCAACAAAGAAGCCAAGATTAGGTAAATAAAGGAGTCAGGCTGGTGTTTCCTCATTTACTTGGTCTTCTGCAATAGACTCATAATTGCTCCTGGAAGGAGTTGAAAGGGCAAGTGTCAACTCCTGTCACTGGCCTAGTCCTACTCCAGTCCATCTGGTGCCTTTAACAGCTCAGCTCTTGTCTCATCCACCCATGTTAGATACATGTAAAGTTTAGCAATGACCGCATGACAAATTCAAACTTGTGTAGTTTCTCTCTCTCTAGTCTTACTGTGTTCACCTACCTCTTTTTCAAATTAAACTGAACTGCCCACTGTTCCCAGGATAAGGTCCATGCCAGCTGCCACAAAGCCCATCTCAGGTGAAGTCATTTTGCTTGTATCTCAAGTCCCACAGCATCTTGTTTGCATCTTTCTTATGCGATCCACAAGATTTGAAATATAAATGTCACAGTGTATTCCCCAGAATGACTACATGCAGACATGGATGCACACGCGGAAGTACATTCATATAATTCAATTATCCAAAGACATTATGGCCTAATGGCCAAGTATTTTGTTTCTCAAGCTGGACAAGTGTTGGCTTAAGTCTTGTCTCTGCCACCTAATATTATTATGACTTTGGGCAAGGGACTTACCCTTGGAGAGTTTAGTTTTGTCAACTATAAATTCCTCTGGGATTGTTGTGAGATATCAGTGAAATAATGTGTATGAAGTCACAGTATGAAGCTCACAGTGAACGGCGTATAGTGATTTCTCCATGAATGTCCTCTGAAATGCTGTGAATGCATAATCCCTACATGATTTGTTTTATATCAGCAGGGTAATTGTTAATCTAGAAGTAAATACAGGGGTGGCACTTAAAAATGTTTTGATGGTTGAAAGAAAAAATATGATTTCTTGTAATGCATGCTCCAGACTATAAAATTATGAGTTCATGTTAAGAGTGAAATATGGAATAAAATAGTGGGAAACATCTTTTAGAGAAGTTGGGAGAACTGTGTCAGGCCTTCGATATTGGGAGGATGTGAAGAATAACAGGAAAAGGGCAAGGATAACATGGACAATGAATTTTGCTTTAGAACGGAAAGATTGAGAGGCCTGGAATGTTCTTGTATCTTTGACAAGGATAAACAGAGCCAATTGTACATTACTTGACCATGCAAGATCTTCCTTCTCCTGACCAAGGAAATAAATAACCCAACTTCAACGTGACTCAATGAAAATATGAATTTGTGTAAATACCTGTTTTGTCCTCTTACAAAATTATCTCCATTGTACTTTACCAAGAATGCTTCCCATTGTGTGTAAAATCTGGATGGGAAGTAAAGTAGATGGAGTCCTGGGCTGGGTTTGGTCACTTATGGGGAGCACATCACTCCCTTGCTGCAGATGTTTGACTGATCACCTGTCTGTCTATATCCTGTTCATTTATAGCTGAAAGGAAAGAATCGTATCTGACCAACCTTCTCTGAAAGTCTTTTGGGACATTCAGGTGCAAATGCACTTGGAATAGTTAAAAACTATGTGCAATTTTGAGATGATAGTTATGGGGCGGTAGTATTGAACTGTTTAGAGAGCAGAGGTAGCAAATATTGTGGTTAGAATCTGGTACAGAGCTAATGCTGTGGAAATATCCTCTTTTACTGTGTTTTCAAACATACTTCAGGGCAATTCTCAGGCTAAAAGCCTGGTGTTGAGTCTGTCTCTATGTCTGGATGTTTAATTGTGGAGATGTCCCTTGTGAACAGCTCGGATCTCCTTAAAACGATCATGGATAAGAGTGTTATTAATGTGGCCATTATAGTAGATTGAAGAGGTTCATAATTCTTTAACATTCCTCTCATTAAGAGGAGGACCTGTTGTTGCCCCTCTTACTCTGAGCTGGCATGTGACTATTTTAACCAGGAGGTAATAAAGCGGTACAGTGCCTCTTCCATGTCCAGCTCTTAAAGAGAACCGGCAGATCTGGCAACTCCTGCCTCTTGCAGACCTGAGTCTTTGTGTAACAAATGGAGTGTTCTGCTGTGGAGATCATGTGAAGAGGCCTAGACACTAAGCGAAGAGGGACTCTTGCTGTGTCCAGTCTTCATTTAACTCTGCCAAGGCACTGAGCGTGTAAATAAAGCTGTCTTGGGCTCTCCACACCCCTGCAGTTAGCAACTGAGCACCACCAAGGGACCACCATGAACACCAGGTAGAGCAGAAGACTTTCCTGGCTATCTCGAAATCCCTGAACTACCAAAAATCATGAGGTGAGATAAAAAGAAAATTGTTTTGAGCCATTAGATTTTGGGGTAGCTTTTTAAACACAGCATATTTTTATGAACAAGGTGCATGCATAAAACATCATATGGCAGAACTGGGGAAATGATGCATAAAAAGGTCACCGCCTTTGTAGTATCTGTCATTAGTAACAGGGAGCTGGCAACAGAAAGTTTATTCATGCAATTCTAAGTGGAAGGGTGATTCATTAGTACTAAGTATCATTTAGAGTGATAAAAAGAGGAAACATGTTCTATAATTCTAAATTCAGCCTGTATCATTTTCTAATAATTTCTCATTAAGTTTAAACAGGTTTTTTTTTTCACAGTTTAAGGACTAGCTCATGCCCATAGTATAATTTCTTTTTTATTTTTTATTTTTTTTTTTTTTGTGGGTACCGGGGGTCGACCTCAGGACCTCGCGCGCCAGCAGGCACCCATGCCGCTGAGCGATATCACCGGCCCCTTTTTTCGTATGTGGGATCCGGGAGTTGAACTCGGGCCCTCGCGCTTGCCAGGCGGGCGCTTAAGCCGCTGAGCCATCTCACCGGCCCATAGTATAATTTCTTGCCCATAATTCATTTCCAGATGAAAGTAGTACATATTTCTTTAAAAACACTTGATAGTGAATGTTTGCTATCTTACCGTAACTTGTACCTCAGAAGCTGTACACATTTTAATTAATTAAGCCTCACCATGCCTCTGAAATGGCAAAAAAAAAAAAAAATAACAAGGAATCATTTTACCCACTACTGAAACATAGTCACCTCTTGGGTTGAAGACAACAGCTGTTTAGCAGCTGTAAGGGAATCCTGAACTATCATTCCGGGCAGCCACGCTAAGGAGGATAACATATCTGATTGAAATTGCAAAGGAAATTTGAGCAGACAGGATGCAATTACCTGAATTGGAGCCCGGCCAGCTCACCGGGGCTAAGTGGCAAGCAGCTTGAGCTGGAGAGCTTGCCTTTTGCATATTTCACAGATTACTGGGACGCTGAGTGTCCTGGGTGGACAGTAATCAGATGCTGTGTAAATCTGTGATCCTGAACCTACTTACACCTCCCCTGAACATGTTTCTTTCTGCACGATATGGCCATTCCATTAAAGCTCTTTGGGAACAAAGGCTTTTGTGGACCCAAACCAGGAACAAGGACAGCCAAGGTGAAGTAACTAGAGACTGAACCATCAGACCACTTATCCTGACAGTTCAAGGAACACTTTTTTAGTTTTTAGGAAATAGTAAGGGAAATGTGACAAATAGGTACATGAAACTAGTATATTCTACACTGATAATACATATAAGATATTATGAGCATTTTATAAGTCAGAAGTCCATGAGATAAGGGTTCAAGTTCAAGGCACTGAGGCTCAGATTTATTTAAAAGTCAAAAAAAAAAAAAAAAAGGATTAAAGACAGTAGTATTAATCCTGGCATTGTGGAACATGTTTGTGTGAGAATGGAGGCAAAATATAACTAGTATCTCTATGTTCTTGCCTGGAAAATAGGTTTTACAGATGATACACAATCTAATAACCCTCCCAGCCTAAAATTGTATCAGTCTATGAATCTAAGGAGCCATTGTTGGTTTTAATCTATCTTTTTCTTTCTTTCTTTCTTTTTCTTTCTTTCTTTCTTTCTTTCTTTCTTTCTTTCTTTCTTTCTTTCTTTCTTTCTTTCTCTCTCTTTCTTTCTCTTTCTTTCTTTCTTTCTTTCTTTCTTTCTTTCTTTCTTTCTTTCTTTCTTTCTTTCTTCTTTCTTGCTTTTTCTCCTTTCTTTCTATCTCCCTTTCTTAAATATCATTCTATTTATTGGAAATTCAAACACAAATTTTTATGTTTATCAAAAGGGGATATGTGTTTATAAAAAGTCAAACAGAACTATATTTGGCTATTATGTGTACAATAAGTTCTTAATGTTATGAAGGCATGTTTAAGTGAAATGACTAAAAGATCTTAGCAAACTAAAGTTTATCTGAAAAGAATATTTTTAGTGTAAAAAGAGCTGATTGCAGTCCCCCATACCAACATCAGAGTATTTTAGTTAAGATTTCTCTGTGTGATTGACTGAATAGTCTATGCTGAAAGTTGCCTTACTAAGTGCTTATGGGAAGTGTGGATGAGAAAAGAGAAAAGGGGCTAAAATTAAAGGATCATTCTACTTAGTCAGAAAAATTATATGTCATGATTTTGGCAACAAAATAATCACAAAAAATTCTTCTCTTTTCTCACAAAAGATGTGCAGTGTCAGAAATGCTACACTATACCCATCTACATTCTCAGAAAGTCTGGGTACACTGTCATCCTGCTCCAAAGAGTGGTCCCTGGACCTGTGATATTGGCAGCTCAAGGAAATTTCAGGATAATAGACCCTAATCCAGACCTATGGAATTTTTACATGACCCCCAGGTAATTTGAAATCACAGTAAATCTTGATGTGTTGTGCTTTGATTATTAAGTTTTTAAGGAGCTCTGAACCCATATAAATTCTCTGCTTTCATTTAACTCAGCATCTGTCAATTTTGCTTTCATATGCTTAAAATATCAAGGACACAGACCTAAGTATACAATTACCTTTCTTATTTCTGGCCCTATTCACTATGGTTTTTTGAAAATTTTGCACGATTTATGGTTTCCAAGTAAACATTGAAATAATTACCTTTGATTTTTCAGGGTCTTATATTTAAGAGAGACTTTAAACTACAAATAATAGCTCTGAAAACCAAGAACTCAATAAATTAAAGACTTTTTAATTTCTGCCTTCAATTTCTCAACCACAGCATTTATTTCCCTTATGCTTGAGGATTTACATGTTTGTGAGACTATGTGAGTTGTAATTTTACATAAACTTATTCCATTCAGCTTAATAATATCCATTTATAGCTCAGTTTATAATATATTCTCTACTTGAGAGTAATAAAACTGCATTTTGTTAACAAAATATCTGCAATTTGGTTTTGTTAGTGAATCATATTAGCCTCATTATTCAAAATTAGTGAGGCTTTACCACATACGTCATGGCTGCAGATGCCAGCCAGAATGGTGGGTGCAATATCAGCACTGAGGGTGCAATGTGTAGTTTGTTTAGAGATCACATGGTCCAGGGGTGTGTGAATCTGGCCTCCTCAACTCTGAGTTCTCTCTCAGACTTGACATTTGGGTGGAGTAGCAGGGGATCTACTTAGTGTTAGACCCTTGTAGTAACTTTCCTTTGAGAAAACGATCCCAAAGCTTAATATCTGAAATACACTCACTTTTCCATGGTCTCATCCACTGCAAACATTCCTTAGGAGGGAGAAATGGTAGCTAATGCAACACATGCTTCCACAACTCTGAGGGCTTCTGGGTTATCACAGGGCTTCACACCAGCCCCATATCATGTCTCTATTGCCTACATTATCACAACCATTTAAGAGGGTCCTTGGCTCACTCTGCACTTGCAATACATCCAGAATTAATAGATGTCTAACTTGACCTGGTTGCTATGTCCCCCTAGGAGATTTCTAGAGTTCATCCAATCATGCCTCACATCCTTGTTCTCTTTGGTCCTTACTTTAGGTAAAGGACTCATCATGAAGAGCCCATCTCTTTACAGTTTTCTATGGTGTATTAATCATTTTCTTATCACTTTCAACTCACAAAAGAGTGAGATAATAATATCTCCTCAGTAATTTCTACCTCACTGGGGGCAATATAAACCTCATTGAAATGCATGTGCTTGGCACTCAAAATACTTGACATCTACAACTTAAAGGAGGAGAGGTTTATTTTGGCTCACAGTTTCAACAGGTTCAGTTCATGGTTAGCTATCTCTAAGGCAGAACAGCATGGAAGAGGAAAACTGTTTACCACATGGCGGCCAGGTAGCAGAGAGAGAAAGGAGGAGCCAGGGATAAGAATACATTTTCCAGATCACCCTCCCAGTGACCACCTCCAACCATGTCCCACCCCCAATAGTACATTCAGCCCTGAATTCATTAGTCAACATGCATATCTGACTGTGACTTGGTATCTCCATGTGGCTGTCTCATAGGCTTAACTTTAATATGTTCAAGGAGAAGTCCCTTCCTGTTTCTGCTCTGATGTCCTCACCTCAGGAAAGGGCACTTAAATTTGTTTTTCCATTATCATATTCACCCTGGTGAACATTTTCAGTAATTTAAAAAATTGGCTTCCTCCATGAAATTTTAATACCAGAAATATTTCACATACCTGTTCCTATATTAACTCTTACTATATCCCATGTATATTTATGCATTACACATACAAAAGAGTGAGATAATAATATCTCCTCAGTAATTTCTACCTCACTGGGGGCAATATAAACCCCATTGAAATGCATGTGCTTGGCACTCAAATCATCCATTTATCTTTTGACTTGGTTCTTCTTGTTTCTCACCCTCCAGGTAGAGTCCACCTCTGATTCCTACAGTGTCTTCCTGCAGTCCATTCCCCAAAGTTGGTCCTGTCCCCATCTCCTAGGGGCAGCTACCCTTAACTAAGCCACTGCCATCCGAAATGGACAGATGTGACAGCAGCTTCATATCCCCCCATGTGCCACCATCCAAATGGCCTTGCAAAACAACTGATCCCACTCCCCTCCCATGTGGAGAATCTTCCAGTGACATCTCATTGTATTTAGAGAAAAGGCCAGTTCTTACAACCCTGGAGTAGAAAAGCCTGTAGACATAAATTTTTATGCAAATGGGCTTCCATCTAATCCCCCCCCAACACACATAGCCCCATTGCATTGGCTTTCTTTCTGTTTCTCTGTTAAGCTTATTTTTGCTTCTGAAAACTTACGATCTTGGGTCTTCACAGACCTGGCCCTTCTTGTCAATATCTTCGTTTAAATATTGCCTTCTCAGGAGTCAAAACATAAAGAACCACACAATCACTGTCCCATCATCCTGTCTGTAATTGCTGCATAGTTAGACTTGCTTTTGTTTGCATGTTCGCTATTTTTCAGTCTTTACTCATTATCTTATATACTTTGTTTTGCTTGTCTTCAGTCCCCATCACTCATAACAGAGGCCAGTGTGTAGTAGTCATGCCGTAAACTCATTAAGAACTCATTAAATGGGCTTCTTTTATACCTATATCACACCAAAGCTGAGATGCGCCAACACTTGATCTATTTTCTCTCTGATCTATCCACTGAACATTTTTCTTTCTGCTATAAGGCGGGCAATTTCTGCTTTGGATTGTGAACTTCAGAAATTAAACTTACCTGGTTTTGTTGATTATTTTTAGTTTTTCTAGGGATTTTTCTATTTTGCTAATTACTGTTTCATTAGAATGTCTTGATCTTTCCCTGGAGTATTATGAGATCTGCTGCCCTTCCCATTTTCACTGGGTAACTCCAACCTGGGGAAAGCACAACGCCACCACCCATTTCCCCTCTGCCCCATATTCTAGGAATGCTAATCGTTCTTTGTGCCTAAAATCTGAGTTTCACCACTGCTTCCCTTGGTTTTTCAATTTTTCCATAACCTCTGTCATCAACTTCCTTTATTAAATTAAAGTTCTAAATAGCATGACTAGTATTTCCATGAAAAGATCCTATCTGATACATACAGATAATAAAACTTTACAAACTTGTCTTTCCCTGCAGGTGACTGACAGCCTTCACATTAGATTATTGAATCACTGCAGAGAAAACTTTAGCACAGTTGTAAGTGTAATGAATGATTGTGCTCCTAAAGGCATCATGGATACAAAGATGATTTAACAGTGCTCAGTACATTCAGTAAACCCAATTACAGTCAAATTATGTAAGAAAGGAGAGATGCCAGAAGACCAAGGCAAGGGAAATGTTTTATTAGTTGAAAGAGAAAAAGAGCAAGTTGCTGTGGGGGTAGGGAAGTGCAGGGAGGAGGAAAATTTCTTCAAAGAACAAATTAGCGTAACAATTTCCCAAGCGTGTTCCGCAGATGCATGGGTGTGGGGCTGAGAGTCGGAGATTTTCCAAAGTACTGAGGCAAGACTGATACTGATGGCCCATGGGGGGTTTCAGATAAATAGGAAAGATTCAACTAAAGCAGATTTCCCCAATTTTGTTTGGTTATAAGAATCACCTAGTATCCCCATTAATATAACTTTCTAGATTTCTTTCCTGGGGATTGTGACTTAGTTGGTCTTGGACAGAAGTGTAGAAATGTGCATTTAACAAAGAGAGTCTTATAATTAGGTAAACTTAGGAAATTCTAACTAGATTTCTTTATGACATTTCCATGAGGCTGTTTCTCTGTATTTCCCCATAAAGCTACCTATTAATTCTACTTCTTTCCCTGAAAATTCTTTCTGTTATTTTTTTTTCTTTTGGGTTCCAGAGACAGTAAGGTTATTATTAAATGTAATTGCCTCCTTTCTATTTTTAAGAACCAAGACTAGGTACTCAGCATATGAATCTGCTTTGATGTTGCTGGTGACTTGATGAGCTGTTCAGATTTTATTGTACAATTCTATGAGGTTTACATGCACTCCCTCATTGTAAGGACTAGAAAGCTGAGGTCAGGAGAACGCAAATGACTTAGTCAGGGTCATACGGGCAGACCAAGCTGTGGATTTGGGATGTGACTCTTATCTTAAGCTAAAGCCCGGTCCTGTGGACCCTGATGCCTTCTTCTCTAAGGTACCACCTCCTCCGGCACTTGTGAGGCACGGAGCCTCACTCTGCTGGAGCTTTTGCTCATCTCTCCTCAGTGTCTTCACCTACCCAGGCTTTGTGACTCCTGCTCAGGATTTACCTCAGTTTGCATTGTTCTCTCCAGGACCCACAGCCTTGATCCTCAGCTCTGATTCTAACCAGCATCAGGGGCACATTTGCTCAGCCCTGTGTCTCTGATCTTCTTGAACACCTTTCATCTCAGTCTGGAGAAGGTGCCGGAGTATGATGTGGAGACATTCCTGATGCAGTGCTTTGTAGCACAGCAGGAAAATATATCTCCTTAACTTTTCTCCATCGAAACAGCTGCTCTTTGTAGAGTCACATATAGGTGACACTAGGTGGGGTTGGTGAGTGTGGCAATTAGTGTTCCTTGATGCTTTGGTAATGGTTTCCATGGACTTTCTTTGCATCCTAGTGATTGTTAGTCCATTTCCAATGGAGATCATTTGTTTATTTAACAGCTATGCATTGAGAGCCTTCATGCACTGCACAGGGTGCTGGAGATGAGGTGCTGAGTGCCAGTTGCATAGATGCTATCCCCAGACCACTTACGATTCAATGAAGGAGATCATTTCAGTTAAGTAAACACAACAATAAATGTAGGATTATAATAAGAGATCAAAAAGGAGACAGATGTTAAAAAAAGTAACAAACAAGACTTTGCTGGCAGAAGTCAGCAAAGATCTGGCCAGGTGAATCTCAGTTTTCCTTTTATCCTCTTTGATGGATTACAATGTTTAGATGTGTAAAAGTGTTAACATTTATTGAGCCCTTATTATGTGCAAATGGTTTCTAGTAAGCCCTTGATAGGGCTTATTACATTCTGTCTGCACGGAAGTCATATTGGTCCTACAAAAGAATCACTGTCATGAAACTTATTTCTTCATCCATGAATTTGGACAGGGTGCTGCATAACCCACCCAGAGCAATATGTTCTGACCTGAACACAAGTCTACCTAACTCGGTGTGCAAGTTCATGCCAAGTGTAGTTTGTTGCCTTGGGGAAACATGGTTCGCACAGTCTACAGAGAGCTGAAGCGTCCACAACCTTGGACCCTTCTCATGCAACCATTGGGCCTGCGAGGAGAAACTGTGGAAATACATAAGGACAAATAGATAGATTGATATCCGCTGGAACAATAGGCCCAAGGGGATTGCGGATGGATGACAAATGGAAGGTTTCTCACAGCATGACCCAGGGCTCTGCCCCTGGTCCTGTCCAAGATACTTTTCAGTCGACTTTAGTAAATGTGAAAGGGGAGGGTTCAGCACATTTGTGAATTGCAAAAAAAAAAAAAAAAATGCTGAGAAGGTAGCCAATATGTTGATTAAAAAAAAAAATCACTATTCATGAAATCCCTGCCCACTGAAATGAAAGACTGAATCTAACTCTATGAAATTTAATGTATGCAAAAGTGAACATCAGCTGTACGAACATAGAATGGAGAAGATAAAGCTTAATGTTTTTATTTAAGGATTTTCATTGGTAGGAAACTGAAAAATCCATAGAAAAATCTCGGATGATATGTAGAAACCTTCATGGGATTTTTGTTTCAATAAGAGATGTGCAGAATTTAGGGGGGAAAATTAAAAAACAAAAGTGGTAGGAGACAATGTTGCTTTATCTGGGAGGGTCCTTTATGGGAAGGAGTATCTGCAGTGGTATGAACAGGTGGAGACTGGAGAGTGAGTGGGTCACGAGGGCCCTGACTCATGAACGGGATTTGTGCCTTTATAGCAGAGTGTTGAGGGAGCCCGTTTGTTCCTTCTGCCATCGAGGACACAGAGAAGACACCATCTGCGAAGAATGGGCCCTTCCTAGACACTGAATTTGCTGATGTCTTGATTGTCCAAAACAGTGAGCAACACATTTCTGGCCAAGAACAGGTTAAGACAATACGGCACATAATTTGGGTACCTTACAGAAAGGTTACCATAGACCAGAGAAGCCATTTAGAGGAGACGAACTAGGATGGAGAAAAGCTTAAGAATATGTTCCTATGAAGAACAGTTAAAAATTAAATGGTAAATAAAAATAAGTTATTTAAAGAACCTAGGACCCAGGGTAGTTGGCAAACTGTGTTAGCATTTGAACTCTCCAGAGGGAGGCAGCATGACACCACGCATGCGTTATGGCGACGGTGGCAGCGGTGTTGGGGGTGTTAGATATTACCATTGAACACAGGAAGAAGAAAATCTGAAGGAATAACTGCTATTATTCCCAGTTTTACAGATGAGAAAGCAGAGGCCTAGAAAGCAGAAGTAACTCTAGCCTAGTTAAGAGCTGCTAAATAAAGACAGAGGGAGAACAGAGGAAGTGAAAGTGTTTAGGGAATGCTTCATAAAGCAAACCAGGAAGCAGTCCAAATAGGTATCAAGCAACAAAAAGAACTATAGGTAAGGATGTTTTGGTCTGCTTGTATACCTGCGACTCTAGCATATGCTTTAAAAACTTGGTCTTGGGCCGGTGAGATGGCTCAGCGGCATAAGCGCCTGCCTTGCAAGTGCGAGGGCCCGAGTTCGACTCCCGGATCCCACATACGAAAAAGGGGCCGGTGATATCGCTCAGCGGCACGGGTGCCTGTTGGCGCGCGAGGTCCTGAGGTCGTCCCCCCGGTACCCACAAAAAAAAAAAAAAAAAAAAAAAAAAAAAAACTTGGTCTTATTTAGTATTTCTAGCAATATTTTTTCAAACATAAAAAGGAAGAGACAGTATAAGCAAAATTAATATAGCAGAACCAGGACTTAGCCATGAAGGGATCGGACTCCAGACTATGCTAATAGCCAACCCTCTGTTGGTTCCAGTATTATGGAGCAGCTGAAAACCAAGAGGGTGGAATGGAAGGGAAAAGCACACTGGGCTAGGAGAAGAGCACCATTTGCTCCAGGAGTAAAATCGACAGTGTCAATCAAGGCATTACATTAGAGATCCAAGTGGTCAGCACAGCCTGGATGAAATTCTCGGAGTAATCAAGATTGTGGCAGTCCCTGCAGAGCAATGGCTATAAAGTCAGTTAATATCCACTTCCCCTGGGGGTGAGTCTTTAGCCACATGATCCCAAAATTCTTAAACAAATGGATCTAGGTTGTCCTTACATATGTGTCCTTTCAGAGAAATACCATTCTGCTTGAATGCTATTTTGATCTTCTTTTACCTAGACAGCATTGCTCTAGGTTTTGAATGAAAAAAATCATTAAGCACAAACAGGATGCATACAAAGTACCTGGAACAGCAGGGCTATCATATAAAAATTGGAATTTTTATTGATGTAATTCCTCCCTGCGCAAGGCTTACATATTTTTTCTCTTGTAAATTTCACACAGACATTATCTTTCTCCTCAGGTTCCTAGGGTGAAAAGTCATCATTCTTTCTGATACTAGACTTAGTTTTGGGGAAACCAAGGCTGGAAGGATATGATCTGAGTTTTCAACATCAAAGACCAAACCACAAAGGATAACCTTAGGCTAAACTGCTTCGCAGAGCCTATGTTACCCCTAGCTTGCTGCCTCTTCTACTTAAGACAGAGAAATCATTTTGTTATCTAAATTCTTCATTCAGAATATAAAGCACCCACTCCTCGAGCAGGCCAAGGGCTTACTGGTGGAGAAAGAATCCCAAGCCCACCCTGGTGGGTTCTTGCAGCTGGAAATCTCTTCCCTGCAAAGCAACCACTGCTTCATGAGTTAATCTTTTTTTCCTTGGCATCTTGCTGTGTGCTGCTTTATTAAGAGGGATTTACTCTTCAATTTCCTGTAGTGATTTCAAATTTCCAAGCTTATTGCAGTGCCTTACTTTATAGCAACAATTACACCCCACTCCCGAAGGTTGTAAAAGATTTAGAAATACATCTTCATGGAACCCTTGGATGTCAGATGACACCAGCTTGCAACATTAACCCCATCACTGGAAACTCCCCTGTGAGATGCTTAGAGGTGGGGAAGTAGCAGGAGTCCACTGAGAATAAGAGAGCCCTTTAAACGTCTTGGCCAGGTCTCAGTACTTATGGAATTCCTTATGAGGGGGTTGCAGAGATGGTAGGAACCTACCAACCACTGGGTTTCCCTTGTAGAGAGCAGTTTCACATTCACAGGGGTCACACTTCGTTCCTGTAACTTCTAATTAGAGTCGCATAACTCTTCTTGTTGGAGTGGTGATTTTGAAGGTGCAATGTTTTCAAGGAAGGTTACTGCTGAGGCATTGTAACCCCAGAGCTAGGTGGTAGGGACAGTGTTGTGCTGTGCTTATTCTATGAGAGTCTAACAATTGTCCCAGGAAGCATCTGGGAGAACCATCCATTTCCAAATGGGAGTCAGAAAAGATGGTAATCAACTCACAAATGCAACTTCTGTACTTTATTTTTTTATTAATAAATGTTTATTGAAAAGCAGCTATCTTGTATTTTATAAAAAGGGAAATTGAGGCTCAGAGAAGGTGATCAGCTGGCATGCTATCACGCTGAAAGCAAACCAGGATACGTTTTATTCATTGCTTTTAGTTGCCTATATACCCCATATTGATCACTGAGAGAAGAGTAACATATTAATTCATGTTATTATTTTGATTTTCTTCAATTTTATATCTTCAATTCAATTTTCCTTTATAATTTAACAATCAAACTTGGTGGACTAATAAAAAACAATAAATCAAGTGAGCAAACTCTGGCTTTTGAAATAACTTGATCTAGTTAATAGGACAAAATGTGCAATTCTCATTTAAGACAATAGTTGAGAAAAAAATAAGGTTTTTGAAAGGCTCATCAGTCACACTTACAGAATTGTAACCTTCTCCATGCCTTTTCAGGCCAGAGGATTGAGAGAAGGTTGGCAGCCACCTCAGATGCTGTGACTTGAAGCTCCTATATCTGTCTGTCTGTCTTGATATTTTTTATTTTAGTACTGGGGATTGAATCTAGGACCCTTGCACTAAGCTATATCCTCAACTTGCTCTCTCTCTCTCTCTTCCTTTCTTCTTTCTTAATTTTTAAGTTGAGACCAGATCTAAGTCACCGAGGCTGGGCTCAAACTTGCCATCCTCCTGCCTCAGCCTCTCACAGTGTTGGGATTATAGATGTGCACCAGCACACTCAACTCTGTCTCAAACTTTATCATCAATCTCTACCTTTATTTGGGTTATAAAATAGTGGAATTATCTATTAGTAGAGGAATACATTTTTATTTCATATGAATATTTTGCAAAGAAAAGAATATAATGTTTCTTGTTTTTCCTTCTGGCTATGATAGTAATGGCAATATCCAAAAGGGGAAAAAGTGGAGGAGTATGATCTGTAACCCATGTTTTAAAAAAAGACCATTTTGCAATAGCGGGAGACATAGGGAATGTTTCAAATCTAGATTCTGGTAGAAACCTTGATGAAAATTCAGTGTATTTATTGAGCAGGTTTTGTCTGAGAACAGCATCATATGGGGGATGTGTCTCAGGCTAGGTGTTCAGATGGACAACACAGAGACCCAAACTGAGAAGAGTAGAGGAACACACTTGGGGCACAGTCATGCCAGTGACCAATGAAGAAATCCTAGAGTAAAGGTTTAAGTGTAGAGAGATTTCTACCTGATGAGTCCCAATTCTGTCTCACGCATTGTACTGGATGCTTTATTAACAATATATTATGTTCACTTAGGAAACTAACTATAACTGTGTGCCCTTTGATGTGCAAAACTCTAATCCCATTAAGTAACTGTCCCATGTTCTCAATGCTAGCAAGGAGATCTGAGGTCAGAACTAGGTTTGTTTGATTCTGAAGCCCACTATTTTCCATTATTCTGCAACAATTACTCATTGGAATGAGGTCTATATACAGATAAGATCTAATCCAATCCACAGAAATGTCAAAATTACTTTTGTAAGGTTTTTCAGGCTGAGTGTAGTTTGTAAGATAGAAGTTAAGCTTAATTCTAAATGAAATTCTTACTGATTTTATAGGGACAACACAACATAGATGTAACCAACCCAATCTCTGAAATCCATGCTTGTGATTTTGAATCCTACTTCAGTCACTTGCTAGCTGTGTGTTGCAAGAAGGTTATGTCAAGACTCCGAGTCATAGTCTTCCTATTGTATTATTCAGTCGTGTTAGGAAAAGATGGGTAATTTGAAGAAAGTTTAATAAATGGCTTTATTTTTATTACAAAGATATGGGCAGATTCCTGGAAACCACTAGAAAGGCTCATTCTTCGCAGCAAGGCTCATTCATATTGCTAGGGGCTGTTATTTCTCTAAGGCTGAAGAGGCTGGAGGAGAGAGAATATCCCCATAGAAAGAGGAAATAGATACTATAGGAATCCATGAAGACAGCATCCATTCAAAGGGGACTCCACAAGGGGGAGCTGGAGAATACGTGTCCCAACCTCACTCTCGCCCTTTCCTGCTCCCACTGGCAGAACTGAGAGTGAAGGGGACAGGAGGAACAATGTTCCTGTAGGTTGGCTTCTAGGTAGTACTGCAGCCGAATGGGGATCTAGAACCACAAACATGCATCTACAAATGGAGGGTTTTGCAAGGACTATGTAAACTAAAATATGAAAGTGCTGAGATTGATACCGGAGTCTCATGATACACTTCTTTCTAAATCTGGAGATGAAGTGACCAAGGATGATCTTCTGCAATATTCTTATTTGGTAAATGGAGTCACATCTGTGTTTCATAGAAGGGACCACGCTTTCCTAGTTCAGTTAGCACTCTAGCTCCATGCATCTCTCTTTCTTATGAGTTTTTTTATGTAAATGAGACTATACCTTGTGCATTTCAAGGACCACTGAACAAACAAACAAACAAACCAAGGAACCCTTATTACAGGCACGACAGCTGAAAGACAAATCCTTTCACATAGGATGTCAGAGTACTCTAACTATGTCAGAGTAGGAAGCAAAAACAGGACATTTTAAAAAGCAGCCTTCCCTTCCCAGGTATAGGGATGGCACACAGGGAGAGCAAAGAGCCAGGGCCTCTCAGTATAAATACCTGAGCCAATTATGTGGTGGCAAAATACACCAGTTTACCTAGGATTTCTCTGATTTTATCTCAGAGAGTCACTCATTCCAAAACACTGCTCTCTCCACTCCAACCACACACATCTATAAAATTCAGGGCAAATCCACATGGTGGTCACCCAGACAATGTACAGAGTTTAATCTAGGCATGAGCACTGCATTGAGATCTGTTGGGATTTAAACAGTTGCAATTCCAAGCAATAATCAGTATTTGCCTCTGTGAGTGCTGATAAGCATATGTTAATAAATCAAAAAGTGGTCACAAGGATAGAAACAAAAATTAAGAAGAAGTTCAAAAATAAAACAGGGAGATGACGATACAATTACTTGTAATTCATAAGGTCCTGAATTCCTGCAAGCAAATGTTCAAAGCATCTGTGAATCTAGTGAACAAGAATCGATGGTGTGGCCACTGGAGAAGCAGGTGGGAAACACAATAAGGGCTGGTGACATTAGGGACTGGATCTATCTAGGGACTGTCGAGACGTTCCTGGTGAATTACTGAGTGCGGAATATAAAAAGCTGGAACACTTTAAGAGGAAGGGCTTTGATGTCAGTGTTTCTAAGTATTTCTGAACTTGAGCTAAAATGTGCTTCCTTGGCTTGCTTCCTCTCACCTAGAGGCCCTGCGGAGACCTGTCCAGGGTGCTGTTTCCCTGGACTGCTTCTGGTGGGGCCCTGAATGCTCAACACAGGCTCCGACAGACTCTTATGCCATGGAGGAGTGGAATGCAATCTACGACAATCCTCGTCCTTTCCCTTTCTTGAATTATGTGGCCTGGTCTCCTAAGTGTTTGTTTTTTTAATTTTACCATCTGACAGAGAAATCTGTGGTACCAGATCAGTTCTTGGGATTTCCGTGGTGGGAAATTAGGTGAAAAGGTTAGAGGGTTAGTTTCTTTGAGCATGATACAGTAAAAGAGAAAGCAAAATGAGAAGTTTTCAGAGATATTAATTAAAGCATAATTAACCTTCATAGTATTATAGAAATGTTAGAAAATTGAATTGACTTATAATAAATGTTGATATATGAACTGTGTTCTTTTAACTGTGTTATACTTATAGGCTAGAAGTACATGAATAATGAATCTACAAGTTTGAAATAATATTCTGTATGACACTAGTTTACACTGTGATATTCTACACTATTCTAATATTTCAAAATCCATGTGCCATAGTTGTTTTACATTGGCGAATATGACACGCGAGACAGGCAGAATCACAGGATGTCACCACTGAAAACTATCCTGAAGATGATTTATTTAGGTTTCCCCCAAGTGGCTGATCATACCAATCATCAGGTTTAAAATGCACTTTCCAGACTGCCCTTGAAGCGCAGTTAAGGCATAATCCCTGGGACAGGGCCCAGACATCATTAAGATACCAGATAATTCTCTTGACCGGGTGAAACTGGTAAGTGCTATGCATTTAGTTCAACTTTCGCTAATTATTCAAGTCTCTTTAGGCTCTCACTGATTATAGCACAGTATTTAAACCAGCAAAATCCACATCACCTGTGAGAGTGTTAGAACTGTGGAACCTCTGAGCTCAACCCAGATGTACTGCTTTCAAATTTGCAGTTTAACAAGACCCCAGGTAATTCTTATGCATGCTAAATTTTGAAAGCCAGTCAAAAGCATCGCCACCTATTCTTGGACACAGCCATTGACAGGGAAATCTCTTTTCCAAGAAAAATTTTGCACTTGTTGGCACTTCTGA
Source organism: Erethizon dorsatum (assembly GCA_028451465.1). Lineage (NCBI taxonomy): Eukaryota > Metazoa > Chordata > Mammalia > Rodentia > Erethizontidae > Erethizon > Erethizon dorsatum. The sequence continues at coordinate 90,138,707 of CM051822.1, forward strand.
TTGTTTAAAATATAGAAGCCACTCCTTTCCCAAAGAAGCAACATTTCTGAGTACATTTTAGGATTGAGCCACCAATAACAGCACAGATTGGTAAATGCTAATGTTTCTGAGGCTACTAATAAATGTTGGGATTAATTCATTTCTGTAATACGAATCATCAAAATCAAAAGGTGTTTGGCGTTTCCTCCTTCTTTGATTATTAAGAAATTGTGGTAAAAAATATACAGTAGAACTTTAGATTATGATCAACTTGTTCCACGAGTGTTCCATTTCTAATTTCTAATAAATTTTAACTTGGTAAATGGGTGATGTCCTGCAGTACAAGTAGTACATGAAGTTGAACATCACATGATCACAACTGAGCCAATGGTTTTTCTATGCGTGGCTGCAGGAGTGTGTGTGATCGTCTTGCAACAGTAGGAGGTTATGGAGCAGATTTTGTCTGCAGAAGAGGAGGGGAAGAAGGCAGAGGAAACCCTCACTTCAAAAGCGATTAGGGAGATGTGAAAAATGTTGTAAATACTGCAAAGTTTTGAAGGCAAGCACCACCCAGATAAGATGGTAGCACTGTGAGTGATGAATCTGTTTAATGACAATGCACTGTTACACATTTGCAAAATCCTCAAAAGGAGGCCAATGCAAGTGTCATTGGATAAGTTCTTTGTTAATGTTGCATGAAAAGAAAAAGATTCCATTGAGTCAATAGATAGCAGTGATTCTATTAGTGATAGTGAAAGTTGTCCTGCACAATAACCCTCCTCTCTCTCGTCTCTCGCATCAGCCATGAAGGTTTTCAAAGGTAAGTGCAGTTAATTTGTCTATTTTTCTTTATATTTTGTATTTTTTACAGTATTGTAATCATTTTATAAGAATATTTTTGGGTTGTGGAATGAATCATCTGAGTTTCCATTATTTCTTATGGGGAAATTTGCTTTGATATATATATATCAAAGCGCATATATATATATATATATATATATATATATATATATATAACTGCTTTGGATTACAAGCGTGTTTCTGGAATGAGTTATGCTCACAAACCAAGGGTTTACTGTAATAAAATATGAAATATTTATATGTAATATGAAATATGAATTTTTATATGTAATATGAAATATGTAATATGAAATTTACCATCTTAACCATTTTTAAGTGCACAGTTTATTAGTTTTAAGTATATTGACATTGTCGTACAATGGATCTTTAAAATTTTTTATCTTGCAGAACTGAAACTCTATACCTATTGATAATGACTCTCCATTTCTCCCTCCCCTTGACTCTGCTGTATTGGAAGAAGTAAGCTGCCACAGCAAAAGCAAGAAGAGCAAAAGGGAGGAGCAAGCCTCTTTTCCTCCCTTAGATTATATGAAGGCTACCTGCCCTACAGCGGCTGTAGCACTCACACCCCCAATCCCAGCACTAGTTAATGAACCAATACAAACTCTAGATTCAGCTGCTTCTGAAAAGCCCACCACCCATGACCACCTGAGACTTTGAGGGGGACACCCAGACACAAACCATAACATATACTGTAAGTGATTAGTCATTTTAAAAATCCATATGGCTTTTGAAGCGTACTATTCACTTAATATGGATAATGCGTTTACTCTGAGAATAGAATTTGTTCACTTAAGTTGTAATTGAAGTCATGGCCTCATATTACTTGCCCCTTTATGGAAGAACTAATGTACATTTTTTGGTTATTTAGCAACCTCAAGAGTCTTGGCTTCTTTCAACTTTGCATGCCTCCTCCAAATGCTTGTAGACTTCCAGAAGATTCAGATATGAATCTGGATTTTCTTCTTTTTGCGTTTGTTAGTTCCATTCTTTGTATAAGTTTTGAGCACCTTTGAGTAATTGCTGTTAGAATGCCTAGAACAAATTGATGAGGGTTCTTAATGTGCTTCTTATAGCACAAACACCATTATCCAGTTTCATAAAGCAGTTTTACTCCACCTCATAACCCAAAATAGGCAGTTGAGCACTGGTTCCTGTAGTATTAAGCTTTCCCGTGTTTTCATCTTTTGGAGGAGCCACATTCTGATCTATAATTCTCCTCCGTGTGTGAAAGAGACAGGATATTTTCTGCAAAGTCTTTCTTGGACTTCTTGAAATAACATCCTCCTAAAATTCATACTGCTCTGTTTTTCATGATGTTATTGAACATGAGTTACCTAAGTAATTTCTTCAGGCTAGAAAAGGGAGAAGGTTTGAGATTCCCTGGGAATGTAAAATTTGGCTTTTGGATAAAGATTAGAAAACATTATAAACTACTAATGACCAAAAGGCTGTAGGTGGTGGGTATGGTGGTGCAGGCCTGTAATCCCAGCCACAAGGGAAGCAGGAGGGCAGGAGGATCGCAAGTAACTCAAGCCCAGCCTGGGCAACTTAGCAAGATTCTGTCTCAAAATTAAAACAAAAAAAAAAGGACTGGGGAGATAGCTCAGTGTAAGGCCTGAGGTTCAGTGTTCAGTACTTCAACAAAACAAAACAGGACAAAAGCAAAAAACAGTAGACAGTTTAGCTCGAAACACTATTTTTATGCATCTTGAGAACCAACCCTACTCAGAGTTGATGAACTAAGAGAATGTTCACTTCTAGTTTCAGTGACAGTAGATATTAACACCCTAAGAGCTCAAAAAAGATTATTTCAGTGAAACCAGAGGAATGCTTATAGAAGACCGAAAAATCTACACTTTCATTGCAAAATGCAAAATCATTGAGAAAATGGGAAAGAAGATTCCTGTGAAGTTCATGAGATTTGTACTTTAAGTTAAAAGAGACTTAGAGACCCGAAGATCTCAATCACGCCTGTGCTATTGATGATTGCATTTTATAGAAGGTATCAGGTAGAAATTCCAGAGGATCTGAGTTCCAGCCTCGGGTTCCTATTTATAGTTTTGTGTTCTCCTCTTTATAGAACACTGTCATCTTTATTTTCCACAGTTCATTTTCTTTCATAATCCCACATGGAAATTACTTCGCTACTTCTGTTGAAATGAGGCCTCAAACAATAGCATGTTAGAACTAAAAGATGAGTCCATGAGTCAAATTCCCCATCCCTAGGGATGTTTAATATAAAAATGAATGAAATGGGCTGGGTTTATTTTATAGTGGGGGACTCAAATTATATTACTTCCTTGCTTGTACATACATATGAGCAAGTGTCCTTAATATCCAGAAAGACCTATCTTCTCTCTCACTTTCCTTGAAACATATGGTGACTCAGCCCTTCTTTGGTTTACTTTCTTTGAATAGAGTTCTGGAAAAAGAACCCAAACACTTTCCTCTTAAAAGTACCATAAGAAGAACAAGAGAAGAATATGCTACCAAATCATCACTGGCAGGAAAAGTCACTGTTCCCAAGATAACAAAGGAATGGGATTCTGAGAGACCCAGGACATAGGAAAACTCCACAGAACAAACTCTTCTAAACTCAGCAAAACTGTTGCATGAGACAAAAAATTTCTTGGATTATTAAAATAAAGTCAGAAATACAAAAATTAATGTAAAAATTTTAAAACATTGACAATTCCAATTTTTGAATATTTTATTTTTCTTAATCTAAAAATATTAGATATGATAACTAAAACACTTTAGAAAACATGAAAAATTATAAATAAAGTCATCATTAGTACATCCACCACTAAGAAACAATCATGGCTAACATTTTAAAAATTAAAACAGTTTTTTTGATGTTAGAGATTGAATCTAGGCCCTTGCACATGGTAAACATGTGCTCTCCCACTGCACCCCACCCCCAGCCCCAAAACTCCATTTTTTTTTTTTTCCTTTATGTGGGTACTGGGAACCAAACTCAGGATCTCGCACTTGCCAGGCAGGCGCTTATTGCGCTGAGCCATCTCACCGGCCCTCCAATTTTTAAAGACACTAAATATGCTAATACCATGCAAACTTGCCTCCATCCAGGAGCAACTAGGTAGCAGTTGGACTTAACTTGAGGGTTATATTCCATTTCTGAAATTTAAACACACAAAATCAGTTTACTATACAACTTAGTTTTCATTTTCTAACCCTCAGTGTAGAAAATTATACAAAAAAATGGCCCCTTGACAGAAACAATGTAAAGCATGTCCCCCATGGGCTCTAAATCTTGCTATTTGATTTGCTTTCCATTTTTTTTTGTTGTTGTTGTTCTCAGAGATAATCTGGTCTATCATGAAGCAAAACTTTTATTCAGTTTTTAAACTTTAATGTTGGTTATAAAATAACAATGTATCTTTAAAACATGGATTATGGGGGTAAATATTTAAAGTCTCATAAATCCACCATGACGGAGATTCCCAAGTCAATGAAAATGGATGGCAAAAGTGAAACATTGACAATCTCCCTTTGCAAGGACAACCTAAGAGAGGACCTTTCTCTTTCCAAATCCTTCTTTTGCTTTTGCCTTAGTTAAGAATACCTCAGTTTTCTAGGTAGAAGTAGTTTTGGGTGTTTTTATAGAGACTTATTAAATAGGCAAACATTTCTCAAGTACCAGTGTGTGTTGTGGTGGATATGAGTACACATAAAGAGAGAGATATTTCACACTGGCTTATAAGGAGTCATACATGGTGCTGTATGAATTTATAATACCTCTTTGGAACTCAAGTAATTATAAAATACAACAGAAAAGAATGTAAATGCACAAGCAACTTTGGAAGTGTTTACTCAAGTTCTGTAGATACTACTCCCCGCGCTCACTCCTGCTAGCAACAGGAATGAACAGGGGCAGCCACATACGTGGACCACACTCAACCGGGTAGATAGTCTCCCTGGGGAATTCTGAAGAGTGCCAGTTTCAGCAGTGGTTATGCCTCCCCAGAAGCTACGGACCATTACCTTCCTGCAGGACCATGAAGAAGAGGAGAGATTATAAAGCGTACTCCTAGGGAGAAGCAGAAAACAGACATCCCAGATTGATGGCAAGGGGCTGCAGGCTTATTTCTGAAATCTTTTCCAGGCCTGGTTTTTGTCTTTCACCAAACCCTACAGTCCTCCTTGCCCTGGAGCTTTGTGAGACAATCACTTTATCTTAAAAGCATAAACACACAAACACATACCTCATTATCTGCTTAAATTTCTTTAAACCAGTTTTTTGCTTGCAACCAAATATAAGTTAGGCAGGAATTATAGTTTGTATTTGATCTGAAGATTGAAGTGGTTGTGAGCTTCATCCAGAAAGACTAGATTTGAAAAGTCTTCAATATCTGGACCTTCAAAAACAAATACATAAGTTTGTTTAAGCAGAAGTAAAAATAATCTAGAAAAGAAAATGTCAAAATCAATCCATTTACTTAGTGATTTTTGGCTTACAAAAAAAAAAAAAAACCTCTCAATAAGTCCTCATTCTACCTTCAGGGTTCAAAATAATTATTCCCATCCTATTGGGGAAAAAAACTATGGTTCAGTGAATTTCATGGTATCATAGCTGGCACTGTTTAGGTTTCAATACAGAGAGAAAGTCAACATATACTAAGCAAAAATACAGCACTTATATATTTATAATGATGACTTGATTGCTCCTTTGGGTGTGCTGCTGCTGGGGACCAGACAATTGAAAACATTATACACAATGGCAAAGAAACATTTCTAAAATTTCTGTAGTACACATCTATTCGTAAACCATTCAATTAGGCAGTAAATAGCAAATGAAATTAAAAATGTAGAAAATTGTGTTTCTAACTACTTGTGAAAGAAAGCAAGTTTGTATTCTAACACACACACACACACACACACTAGCAAAATGTGTAAGGATGTACAGGTTAAATGCCAAATAAGCAGTAGAGTTGAAGGCAAAACAAAACAAAAACAATTACTCTGCTTCTGACACAGATGCATCTTTGAAGCCACACAGTGGTGAGGGTAAACTCTGTTCTACCCAGCAGAATTTTTCAGAATGGCAAAGCCTGCTCTCCGCACATGCTTAGATCTCCCTGTAACTACCTCTGATGCAGTCAGCCAGTGAGAGCTTGCACCATGTGGAGAAGCCTAATGTTCACCACTGCCTCACCTTGTTTCTGCATGAGGAGCAAATACACATCTGTGTGCATGACAGAACACAAGCGGGCCTTTCTGCCGGGTTGGCTTGGCCTCTGAGCACCCATGCGAGCTGTGTGCGAGCCTCGTTTTAGCTGTGTACATCCCTCTGCTTCCAACAGCCATCCACTCATTTATCTGAAACACAAGAGATGAATATAGGGCATGTCTGGTGATGTTGGAGTAGAGCGGAGAGCAGAGTGGGTCTTTAAATATTCATTGAGAGAGGGTTTAATCCCTAAAGAAAAACAAAAAGCAAGAAAAAAGGTAAAAGTAAAACAACCACAAGAGACACAAGAAAGAACAAGCAGAGAAACTTATAAGATCTACGCTGTCTTCGGACTGAGATCAGGAGTCAGAGTCAGGGATCACTACTTCCAAAAAAAAAACAAATAACAATAAAATCTCTCTCTCTCTCTTTTTCTCTCCCAGTCCATAAAGTTACAGAGAATGTAATCATGGGAGATACAAGATAACAATTAGAAATAATTCCCAAAGACCCCACTATGCTAGCTACCTGAGGAATGGAAGAAGCCAGTGAGTGAGAGATAATGCAAAGTGAGAAACTCCCTTTCCCAGAAAAATGTAAGCTTCTCTGATGTGTTGGGGTCTGAATTGAAAGTTTCTTCCTCTGAAGACAACTTTCCTCAAACTAAGCTCTACATATTTGAAACTAAGAGCATAATAAACACTAGAAAGTAAAATCAAGTGTGAGTCTATAAAAGCATAAAATGCGGGATGTGGTCATGCACACCTGTCATCTCAGTGCTCAGGAGGCTGAGACAGGACGTTTGCTGTGAGTTCAAAGCCAGCCTGGGCTGCATAGTGAGTTCAAAGCTAGACTGATATATTTTATAGTCTCACGATAAGCTATCTCTCAGTCCGAATTAATCTGTTCCCCATAGGTTTGCAGTACTTTGCACTTAATGTTCTGAAACTTACCATATTCTGCAGTGTATCATTGACAGAAAAAAAACTGGTATCTATTGACAGACCATAGCAGGCCAGGAATCGTCTTACATTATACATCCAGGATGCTTGACTTATTTGTGGTTTACAGAGAAAGCAAATGAGCGGCAAGATATTAATGAAGCTCTTAATTAAAACCTTTCAGTGCCAAGATTTGAACCGTGTCTACGCCCTTTTCTCTCACAGTCATCCTTGCCCATGAGACTCTAGGGGGAGACAGCTAATTCTTTCTCGGCTGAAAGGGCTTGCAGTGCTGAGTACATGTTCCATGGAGTCTCATGAAATTGTCAGCAGTGAACATACAGTAATTAGGTCCATCATTTTGCAAGGTGAAGACACAAATTTACAAACTTTATTTGGGTTGAAATATAAAACTGAACTTATGGTCAGCTCATTTTGTGGGCAAATTCATGAAAGTTCGTAAGAAGAATAATTCTTCAGGACTCAATCCTCAAATCAGAACAGACTTGCCTTATTGATATGTAGTATAGGCATTGTCTGTATCCTACTCATTTGGATGACTTCTGAAGTGTTTACACGTCTCAAATTCTATACTTTTACACGAGGTCCTAACACTAATGGCATGCCTAAAATTTCCACTAGGAGAGTTAATTTCTTGTTTAAAATTACTCATCTGCTCTAGAGATAAACAAAACAGAAACTTCCATTTTAGAGTAACAAGCATTAAGAGATTAATATATGCTAAAGAAGATCAAGGGAATTCTATGTGCAGATATGGAGGGAGTGGAGTGAAAGGGTCAGACACAAAAGGATTAGGCAACCTCATGCTGTCCAAGGTTCTGAATTAGAAGCACATTTAACACTTCAGAATGATGTAAGTAAGTAGCTCTAAATCAATATGACTAATAAAAATGATGTTCTTTGCTTCCTATGTAATGCTGTCAGAGTGCAAGACTTGGCAACTCTTCAGGCCCAAAAGACTGGTGGGGTTCCTAAGTCATCTTTCAGTTGGGAACCCATTGGGAAATAAAGCTGTGGTAGTCAATAAGGATCGGACCCTGATATTTCAGTATTCAGTGAGACTGCTTAACAACTGATGTCCCAGCAAATGGTCTAAACCAAGAAATGTAATGAATGTTGTAGGAGAGAAAAAAGGGAAAGATGAAATATCTTCTGACTTTGAGAATGATTCAGTCTAATTAGAGAGAGAGAGAGAAGGAGAGAGAGAGAATATAATGAATGATTAAGAGAAGTGAAAAATATTTGAACAGTATTTTATAATATAAATATTACTTTTATATTTTTTCATTAAAACTTTGTAAAAACTTCAAGAGAATAAACCTTGGTAGAGCACAAATCTAAGCCCAGAAAAGTTCTGAAGACAAATAGCTAGAAAGCGAGCGCTGAAACAAACTTTGCCCTCCTGGGCACCTGTCTTGTGTTTTCCTGTGTGGTGTGCTCTGTGCAGCACAGGAAAACAGAATATAGGACACTGCGTAATCTAGGTGCTACGCGGTGTCATATGGGATGCAGGAAGTCCTGGGGTTGTGAGGGAGGGCTTCCTGAGTAAAGGTGAGATTTGAGGCGGCCCTCTGCTGGAAAGGGAGGGAACATGAATGAGAGTGGTGTTTTGAATTTGATCTTCATCACTGTCACTCTTCAGCCATGTGACCTTGACAGGTTAATTAACTTTCAACTTTTTTGGAGCTCAGATGTCTCATTGGTAAAATGTGGATGACTGGTGGAAGCAAAATGGGTTAAGATTTAGAAAGCATTTAAAGCAGTCCCTGGCAATCGTCCACTTCTGGTAAATTATGGTGTCATTGTTAATGATGAAGGGGAAAATCAGCTCCAGCAGGGAAGAGTTTGTTTATCTGCCCACTCAGTTTTTTAGTATTTATTGCAAGTCCCCATGAAGCTAAGAGAGGCACTGTCCATGTTACTGCTTAAGTAACTGGCTTAACCTTGGCCCTGTGGACAAATCACAGAACAATGCCAAGATAGAGCTGCCACATTCTGAACCCACTGATCGATCTCAGCATTGGTAAGGGTGAGTCGGACATCCTGTGCTTCCTGCCGAGACGTTCCACAAACTACCCGGCACCCGGCGAAGTGCTCTGGTCAAAACTGTTTCACCCGGATTTAACAAAACTTTAAAAATAATGTGCAGCCCTCAATCTAGGTAATAAATAGAGAATAGAGGGATAAGTAAATGACACTTTAAGGAACTGATTGGCCGAATGAAGAATATGGAAATTTCTTCAAGACAAGAGATATCATTAAGGTTTAAGAATCATCTTACGATTGTGTAAGAAAATCTTTCATTTTTAGAAAAAGGAAATCTTGAATAAAGCATACGTTTTTGTTACTTTTTTCAGGAGACTAAATTGATGAAATTAAAATTGAGTAATACAGAATTTGAGAAGGGGTTGGAGCTATTTTAGAATTTAGCTTATCCTGCTCTTTCCTCAAGACCCCAGAGAATCCTCACTGGGTATATTGTGTCCTTTGGGAGAAGTATGTTATCTGTAAGCGCATTTTATTTGAGTGTCTTAAGTGCCTCACATGTAGAGAACAGCTTATCTCAGTGTAGGAGCCAGAGGAAAGACAAATAAAATGAGAGAACAACCAGAAGGTGATGGAAGGCTAAAAAGATTTGAGAGAAGTGAGGAGACAAAAAATAAATTAAGAAAAATAACATGAATGTTGAAAATTGGACAGGAATGAGGGAGAAATATAAGGGAACAATGTGATAGAAAATTAAGGTAAAAACAAAGGTGAAGGCAAAGAATCTGAGAGCTCCAGAGCTGAGTGTCTCAGCATTTACTATTTGCAAGACAGCAGCGTTTGTAAGACAGGAGAACTAACATGAACAAATCCAAAAAGCAGATCACCAGCAAGGGGCAGGCATAGCTTTGGTGCTTTTCTTATTTAACACTCACAAAAGTATCTTGAAGTATGCAACTGGGACATAGGATGGTTAACAACTTTCCTAATGTCACACATCCAGTCACTGGACAGCTAGGATTAAACCCAGGTCTGCGGGACCCACGGCCATTGCCATAGATTCCACGGGACAAGGGACTAGCCCATTGCCAGGCCAGAGGGTACCCTGATTTAAACCCAGCTGCTCACTGGGGTCCTTTTTTCAACTAAGCTGCTGATCTTTCCTGCTCTTCTGAGCCCTCAAATCATACACTATTCCTACTCACATAGGACAGGATGGAGGGCGGCTGTGTAACCTGATCGTAATGGGTGAGCCAAGCTGAGTTTCTTCAGCAGCCTGCGAGGAGACACAGCTACCACATGCATGGAACAACGGGATGCTAGATTTATTTATTTATTTATTTATTTATTTATTTATTTATTTTGCGGATACCGGGGGTCGACCTCAGGACCTCGTGCGCCAGCAGGTGCCCGTGCCACTGAGCGATATCACCGGCCCTTTTTTCGTGTGTGGGTACTGGGAGTCAAACTCAGGACCTCGTGCTTGCCAGGCAGGCTCTTATGCTGCTGAGCTATCTCACCGGCCCCAGGATGCTAGATTTAATGTATTCAGATAACACTGAGTCCTACTTACTCTTTTATGCAAAGATAAAACTAAGTCCAAAGGGGTAGACTGACTTACTTGCCTTTATGTGGCAAGTTGATGATATAATTTGGGTTAAAGTCCATGTTTTCTGACTTGGAACACAAAGAGTTTTTCTCCTCAGGGCAGCAATACTCTAGTAATACCCTAAACTCTACTATACAAAAAGAACCACACCATTCACAATTTTCTTTTCTCGCTTTCTTTTTTTTTTTTTTTTTTTTTTAGCAGTACTTGCAATTGAACCTGGGGCCTTTGCACTGAGCTACATCCCCAGACCTTTTTTACTTTGAGACAAGATCTTGCTAAGTCCCTGAGTTGTTGAGGCTGTGCTCTAACTTGTGACCCTCCTGTCTTAGTGCCAGGACTGCAGCGTGTACCACCACAGCTGGCTCCAGCAATTCCGCTCTTGAGTATACACCCAAAAAAACTGAACGCAGAGTGTTGAAGGGATTTTTGTACAGCCACGTTGATAGCAGGCTTTTTCACAATTGCCAAAACATAGAAGCAAACTGTGTGTCCATCAGTGGATAAACAAATAAAATGTGGTAGCTCTCTTCAACGAAATGCAATCCATTGTTAACAAAAGTTCATCTGACACATACTACGATGTGGACCAGCCTTGTGCACATTATGCTAAGTTACACAATAACTTAAAAGAATATGCTTCATGATTCCACTTGTATGAGAAACCTAGGGCAGTCAGATTCATAGGGACAGGTATAGAAGGGTGGTTTGCAGTGACCTGAGGGAGGATGACGGAAGTTATGGTTAAATGGGCACAACAGTTCCGATTTGCAAGCCAAAAATTTCTGTGAGTGGTGGTGGTGATGACAGTACAATGTGAATCTACCTAATGGCACTGAAGTACACATTTTAAAATACTTAAAATGGTCAGTTTTATGTTATGTGTGTTTTACCACAATTAAAAACAATAAAGACAGCCTAGGAACAATAACGCAAAAGAAGTTAAAGTACTTTTACAAAGTAATGTATTTCAAGAATCAACCACAAGAAATATAGCTTTGTCTCTGAAATCTTACCTTGACTTCATTAGATTGCATTGCAATAACCAGGATATTATGTTGGCATAACTATGGAAAATAATTCTCCATTTGTAAAACACATCTGCCATGGCTATTGCTACCCTACCGTGAAAGGTATGATGTTACTTTTCAAAAATATCTGCAGGCCTTTTCAGGTATTACTCCCTCTAACTGGAAGTCAGTCAGTTCTCTACTAACTGAGTAGAGAACATGCTGTGGCATGTGAAGAGATACCAACAAACGTAGTATACCACGTTGCCTGTTTTCCAAACTCCTATTTATACCTCAAAACCCTGCTCGAATCTTCCAAATCTTTTCTAGTAAGCCAGAAATCCTCATGATTACATGTCCCAGATGAACACTGTCTCAACCTTCCCTGAACTTTTGTTAATATATTGCTTTTATCTTATATATATTGACTTATATATTGACATGCTTTCTTCAATAATCACGCTGTGATCTCTCTCAGAATAGGTACTGTCCTTTCATTTCTATGTTCCTAACTCTTAGAATATTATAGCTTGTAAAAAATTTCCTAGCCAATTAATTCAGTTAATAAATGAATTCCTAGACTGTGCGTTGCAATATGTCTCTTTTGCATCTAGCACTCCCAGCACTCATAAGGCTCAAGCTCCCTGAATCAGCCCATCAGTGTCAGTTGAAATTGTCTGTGACATCTAATAAACCAAACATCCTGCCCTGTGTTCACACAGCGCTGCTTTCAAATATGTAAAACTGTCATGAAAGATAGCCCGCCCTTCTGGAAGATGATGATTAAATGCATAATTAAAAATTGATGCAATTTGCTTTGATGCACCAGTATTCTGCGGTTTCTTGCTCTGCAGTGTGTACATTGAGGTGAACACAAAAATTGGACTGGGTTCCCAGATGCTGGCACCTCTGCATTCTCTTCCTCTCTGGAGGGAGCGGAGCCCTTGATGTCTTGCTTTCCACATTTGGACAGAGCCATGCAGCTATTGATTTGCAGAATCTCTGCCCAAATGCAGCCTTCACTTTGTACATGTGTCATTGGCCGTGAGGTTTCTAGATGTGCATTATGACTCTGGCAAGACACACAGATCGGCGGGCTTCATGAAGGGCAAGGTAAAAGGAATACAGGTATGCTTTTGTCCAGGTAACCCTGATGCATTGTAGGCTATGTTTTTATTATTTATATTAGTAAAGCAAATGTTAGAAATTCCAATTGTGTATAAATAAATGAAGAATTATTGAGACATATATTTTGTTTTTGTTTTGCTAAGCAACACTCCTTTATTCCCATTCATATTTTCTTCTGCAATTTCAAGTTTTTACTTTATAGATGCTTGTAAAAAGTGGAATATTTATTTTTACTCATGGAATGCTATAAGCTGGGTAATGGAGATACAGAAGCATGAAGAACAAGGGGTATGGTAAAATAAATTGTTACGAAGTAAAAGTAATGTTGGAATCACTTAGCCAAAGTTAGATCTTAATCCATAGGATTCTGCCAAAGTGGGGTACATTCTTTTAATATGGGGTTCTTCCCCCTTTCTCTCTCTCTCTTTCTCTTCTCTCTTTTAATGTAGCAAAGTAATGGTCTATTGATGAATCCACTTGTCTTAATTACTTTTCTCATTGCTGGGACAAAATACCCAACACTTAAAGGAGGAAAGGTCTATTTAGCTCACAGTTTGTAGAGGTTTCAGTCCATAATCAGCTGGATCCAAGGCAGGGTGGCATGGCAGAGAGGCATTGCAGAGGAGAAACGGTTCATGGCAGGCAGAAGGCAGCAAAAGCAGCAAGCAACAAGTGATGACAGCAGCCCTTTTTCTGTCCCTTATAGCCTATCCAGGTTACGTGCCCTTAGGACAGGTACCACTCACATCCAGGGAAGGCCTTCCCATTATCCACAACCAGAACTATGCCAAACCAATTAGTGGACTAATTTAGTAATCACACACCCTTGAGCCCAGCATCATGCACTCTAGACCCAGCCACCTTTGAAAATCCCCATCTAGGACCCCAGAGGCTTTGGGGGGACATCTAGACACAGGCCATAACACCATTTCATGATGTTTATAAAATAAACTAATGAAGTATATAAATATGGGAAGAGTACAGTAGGATTTAGGTTTGAAGACTGACTCCTAACTCCAGATCTAGTGACATTTTGCATGACTACCAGAAATACATCCCATAACTGAGCCTCACTTTTCTCTCAGTCAGCTGCTTAACAATATCTCCCTTGCATGTAGTATAAGTTTTGGTGAAAATTTTGGTCTGAGAGAGGCACATGTCAGAAATCACCCTTGGAAGGACAACCATGATAAAAGGAAGGGAGCCACTCTTACATCAGGGCCTCTAGAACCTGTTCAGGAAAGACAGTGAGGGACCTGGACTTCCCCAGGCAGATCAACCTTAGTAGAAAAGGAGTTGATGGGAAGAGATGATCACATTTCAATGGCTGGGAGGGCAGGTTTAGGATACCATACAAAATAGACAACGTCTGGGTATGTTTGAGAAAAGGTTTTTTAAAATTTAAGAAACAATATTATATCTACATTTAAGTTTTTCTTCTCATCTAATCAAAGAAAAAAAAATAACTCACTGTAGACAAAGTGAAAAACTGCCAGGCTGCACTGTTATTCGTTCAACATATCAGGGGAAAGGATGAATGCAATTAAACTGTCAATAGAGTTCTGCTTACATTTGGCCTTTTGATACATCCCTGCTTGGGCAGCCTCTCTCTGCAGCATTGATTAGATATTGTTAACCTTTATCTATCTCTTGTTTACGTTTCACTATTAGGGCCAAACATCAATATGAAGCTTTTAGAAAGGACAGAGGGAAGCAACAAAGAGACATTGGGAAAAGGTCAAAAATTTATGCAATGAGGGCTCCTATGCTCAGCCAGCTCTGGAAAAGCACTCCAGCAGTGTGAGCAAGGTCAGGGCTGAGAAACAGCCTGGTGCCTGCTTTTGGGGAAGAAGTAGGACAGGCACTGGTTAGCAGCGCTTCCTCCGCCAAGGCAGCCAGAGCAACACCCAGCCACCGCAAAGCTGGGAGGGTTCACCGGGCAGGGATGGGTGTATAGGCAGGGAGAGGAACTGAGCAAGAGAGGGATGGCAGCCAGGCCCAGGAGGAGGGATGGGAACAGTGCCTCCTGCCATCTCTCCCTCCACTCCTCTTTTCTGTTCTACAAAGCTGGTGGTCACCGAGGCCATGAGAGTTTAAGCAACCAGGGCAAGGTCACAAGGTGGTCAAGGCACTCTTGGGTGCCACAGTTTTCAAGCCTCACATCTGCATCATAAACAGAGCAAACTCCTTCTCTTCTGCAAAGTCCAAGATGTGCCAGGTATCCCCAGAAACCTCGTACAGAGTGTTTCCTTCTATCATGTATTTAAAATTAAATGGTGTACTTCCAAATACTAAGTCATCATGGACTCTTTTTATAATTACAGTGTTAAACATGCTTCCTTTCCTTCCTCATCACCCCATATTCAGGTCAACCACCCTACAGTCTTATTATACAGAGCATGAGAGCTTTAGCCATATCTCAGCCACAAGGGGCAGTTAACTTCTCCAAGTCTCAATTTCTGATGACTACTATGAACACTACTCTAATACTAGGACTCAGAGGCCACTCACTCTGCTTCTAGTAAACCTTGGACTCAATCTCAGATCTGCCTCAGTCTGAACTCCATATTTTTAAATTATTTTGCTCAAGTTCTTGTAAGTTTGGGCGACGGATACTTGTGCTTCCTTTTTGATGGGATGCTTTTCAGCATCAGATGCAAAACTAAACAAAGCTGCACTGGGAAGTTGGGGTTGTGATGCCAGTCAACTTTCTTCCTTTGTCTTGAGCCCAAAGAGGAAGACATGGGCTTGAGAGCACTGCCTAGAAAGACTTGTAAGCAGGTTGGTGGTGGTTGTTTAAAGGAGGAGGCCCAAAGTTATCGCCTGGAAAACCCAGGATTGCCCAACTGTGTACTGGAGGGGAGACTAAGCTCTGATTCATCAGTTCCTGACATATCCATTCATCACATTTCCTTCATAGCCAGGAGAGAATATGACAAGGTAGAATTATACCTAAAACAAACAAATAATCACCAAAGGAATCATTAAAAGGTGCAAAAAGCCCACCAGATTGTGAGCTGGGATAACAGCTCTTATACTGGGCCCATGACAAGTTTCTTTCTGAGAAAACCACTTGAATCCTCATTTTCCTTACATATACTGTATTATGTGTTAGCATTTTATACTCGAATGTACTAAGAAGCACATGCTGTACACAAGTTTTAAAGGCATTAACAGACACCTTTAGGTGAGTGTCCATGGAAAAATCACATTACTGACTACAAAAATAAAATGGCAGGAGATTTTAAAATTCCCTTGCCTTCATTTAACACTGTTAGGGGAAGAATATGCCTTTGTTAAAGGACTTTCACTAAGATATTCATGACATCTGCAATTAGGATGGTGCCTGTGCATGCCAAGCCTCTTTTTAGGGCTGGTCACACGAGGACAAATACGTAAGTTAATCTGGTAGTGGCAGGGCAGTCTCGTTACTTGTCACAAGTGTGGGAGAATCCTTTGTTCAGTGTCTGTCAGCAAAGTCTGGATTTCAACTGTTCCATCCCATTGTCTCGTAAGTCAGCCTCTACCTGTCAGACCACCTGGTCTGCCTGTGTGTCCAGCCACAATCAGAGTTGCGGTGAATTCACTGCCTGTGGGCAGCCCCTGGTCCAGGGAGGACCAGGAGTAAAGAACCAGGAAGGGCTCTCTCTCCAGCCCTGACTTTGTATGGGCAAAATCGAAACACATCTCAATTTGCATATTTCAGGTTGTGGGACAGCTTGGGAACAGGTTTCTTCTTGATCAGGGTGTTTTTGTGCATAGTTAACTTTATACTTTAATGCCTCAGAAATAGGTGGGTGGACAATGGTTGTGCTTGCTGGATACTATAGAAATATCTAACTTTTAAATGGTCCCTAAATCCTGAAAAGCCACTTTTATAAACCCTTCCTTCAGCTAAGGCACGAATAACTGATTAAACTGTAAATGTCTCTAAATGGGGAAATAGATTAAGCAGAGCTGGTCATTAGTGATTTAGTGCCAGCCTGGCTATGAGATTGCTTTCTCCCCCCTCATCGAGTCAGCCAGCTGCCATTAGCTTTCCACTGGGAGTGAGAATGTATCTGATAACCACGGGAAGGGGAAAGAAAGAGGAACAGAAATTGAGCCCTGTCAGAGAAAGCAGTGTGGGCAATTGATGGAGTGTCCTGGGGCAAGGTTAAAATGAAGGACATTAATATTTTTATTTAGTTTATATTAAATGCCAAAAATTCCACTGGTTCATCATGAATCAATCCATCCATACCTCTGTCCTTCCATCCATCTTGCCGATGTTTTCAAGTTATGTTGGACCCTGAGACTTCAATCAAGAAAGACCAAATTTCTTTACCTCGAGGAGTTTGGTTGCCTGGTTAAGATCATAGGTACACAGAAAACAATGATAAAAACTGGAAATAGCTATCAATGAGGTAGAGGGATACATGAAGACACATGGGTGGGTGCCTTGGCATGTAACCATGGGAAGAATCATAATACTTTACTTAATCTTCACACTAGTCTTGCATGGTAAATGTTTAGCTTAATTTTTATGGAGAAGGAAACCAAGGTGCAGAGAATGTAGCATTCCATAATTATAAGGGAAAGAGCAATCAGCCACCATTCTTTAATCACCAAACCTCTTACATTGCCATTGAAATGTCTAAAGCAGTGTTGGTGAACCTTTTAGAGCTTTCAGGGATACAAAGAGCCCACTGAGGCACTCGTACCATAAGTTTGCTACCACTGGTCTAAAAGTTCAGAGCCAAAAAGATAGGAAGTCTAGATTTAAATGAAGGGGGTACCTTCCTTGTACTAGTCAACTTCCTGTTGCTGGACACAATATCAGACATGCACCACTTAAAGGAAGAGAGGTTTGATTTGGCTCACTGTTCTGGGGGGTTCAGTCCATGGCTGGCTGACTCTAAGGCAGAAGAAGCATTGTGAAAAAGCATGGAGGAGGAGGAAAGTTGCTCACCTAATGGCACCCAGGAATCAGAGAAGGAAGAAAAGAGCTGAAGTGGGGGATATAGCCCTCAGCATCACACCTCTTGCAAGCAGGATGCACCTAACAATACGTGAACTATGAACTCATCAATCAATCAATCAATCAATCCACTGGTAAGTATAGTGCCTTTATGATCCAATCACCTACCAAAAGTCCCACCTCTGAACAATGAGACTTTTGGGGATATTTTAGATATAAACTATATCATATGTCTAAATGTATACTTGTTTTTCTCCTTGTCTACTTTGAAAAGGAGAATGAAATGGAGCAGGTATATGGGTGTGAATGGGTGGGCCCTGGAAGGCTAAGCCAGGAGGAGAGAGTTGGCCGTTTTGTAGCCTTAACAACAGTCATGATGGAAAATATGTACAAAAAGGACTTATCCTCAGGCAGGTTTTGTGTATCAGTCTTTAAACAAAGAGCAGAGCAAAACTGCACTTATGAAATATCACGGACACATGAGCTACTCTTTTTCTGGCAAAAGGCTTGGTATTTTGCTTCATTCACAAAGTTGATTGCCTCACTGGTGCTGCTTTCCCTGATCCTGCATTTTTTTGGATAAAAAGGCTGTGGGAACTGCCCTTTTAAAGTCCTCGAGACACAGTTTAGAAGGATATGTCATTTCCATCCTTCACACAGAAAACACTGGCTCAACAAAGGGTTAAATAAGATGCTTCTACCTCCTGCACCACCCTCAGCCAGGCATGGGAGGCTCTATATTAACAAGGTTTTGCTGTGTCTGAGAGGTTTTTCCAGACATTTTAGAAATAGCATTTCTCTCTTGGCTGTCAAGAATTAAGTCTCAGAAGGACAAAGACCACAGAATTGCTGTAAGAGGATTTGTACATCTTAAGAGAAGCAAACCTGACCTCCCTCCTCTGAAGGTTTGGAGGAAGCCCCATCTTTATAGCCATTCCTGCCCTGATTGGTGTGAGGAATAGGATTATTAAGTCAGTACCCGCTGACAGTGGCAGCTGATTGCTCTACTGGTCTTTGCGTGACTTACTGCCTGGTTTCAGTTGTGCATATGCTTGCTCCCCCATGCTAACAGTTTGCCAAAGGTGCAATTTTCTAAATCACAAATAAATAAATACAAGTGTTTCATCCAGACAGCTGAACAAGCAGAGTTCAAGCTTGGGTGTAGTTCACAGGAGGTGACACCAGTGGCTGCAGGTTTGCAGAGCTCTGACCTGCCCTCATCATTACAGGCATACATGCTGCTCAAGGCAGGGATATTGGCGAAGTTCAGTTTCATCCCCTTCACCTCCTCTCCTGTCTCCTGGATTTTCCACGGTCTACTATTGCTCAGCTTTGAAAATATTTCAATCGTTTAAGAGATGAGGACATGAGGTTTGTTTGGGTCTTCTGTAAACCCGACAAAATCCCTTGATCTTGGGCACATCAAATAATTGTCATAAATTATGGGAGATAAGACTGAGAGCTGCAGAACCAATAAAAGGTCAGGGGTGAGGTGTTTTTATGGAATTATAGGAAACAAACTCTTACTACTGGGATGCCTGAAGTGGCTAGGCTGAATGCTACCCCCAGCCTGGGACGTTCAGCAAAAGTAACATAATGGAACATACCAGGTACAGCACAGAAGCCTGGGATAAGTGGTCGGTGTACAAATTCATGGGCAAATGGAAGAAATAATATCACTCCTTTCAATTTTTATAGCATCCATCTGTTTATATAGCATTTACAAATCAGGGTAAAAGAAGGAGGATAAAAGCAACATCTAAGAGGTCCATGATCATTTTGTGAAGTTGTTTAGGGATATACTGTTTCTGCTTGAGATAATAAAAAGATACAAAAATAAACAATTTGGTAAATGAGAAAAGAATTGGCTGAAAAGTATAAACCATGAATGAAAGCTGCCTGACTCTCGTTTCTGTGGATCTAAGAAAAACATCTCACTAGAAGCTTTAATACTAGATTCTTCTTCTAATACACAATTAGAAAACAAGAAGCTTCCAAGGCAAAGTGTCTTGGATACTTTCTCACTGCCGAGACACAACACCTGACACTCAAAGTTAAAGGAGAAAGGGTTTATTTTGTCTCACCGTTTGGAGAGGTTTCAGTCCATAGTTGGCTGGCTCCAAAGTAGGGTGGCATGAGAGGGGCAATGCAGAGGAGAAACAGTCCATGGCATGGCAAGCAGGAAGCCGAGTTATTAAGGGAGGAGGAGGGATATTTACCCTTCCAGGTCACACTCACAGTGACCACCTCTTCCCACCAAGCTTCACCTCCCAACATCACACCCAGCTATAAATCCATCAGCGGACTAAGCCAATATCACACACCCATCATCCGGTCACCTCCTGAAAGCCCACCTATGAGCGTGTGAGGCATTGAGGGGACATCTAGATACTGCATAAGGCAAAACAGTAAGTCTGTGTTTGCAAAAATCGTGGATATGAATACAATCAGATTCATATTCATTGAATATCTTTAGCCCTTTTATTTTGAGGAGTAATATGAACTTACACAGGGTACCTCCTCAAACCTTACTCCTCTCTCATGAGATGCGGTGACTGACAGAAGTGGGGCAAGTATTGAAGATTAAACCACTGGAAGTGCCTGAGGAACCATCATTGTCTCCACCATCATAGCAAAAATAATGGGCTGGCGTTCAGGAAAAATGAGCCTTTCAGTCTTCCATCTATGCTTACTGGAAGTCCTGTATTCATGTCTCAAAAGAAATGCATCTGCAAACATTATTCTCCCATCCCTTCATAGTTTTAATTGTAGAAAATAAAATTTCAAAATATTTCTTTAGCAATAATAAGTTCTAGCATTTAATGAAGAGGTTATTTAGTATATACAACATTTCTACAGTAACTAAGGAAAATATTTTACAAATGCCCTCTGCTTAAGTGTTTATTAGTTTTTGTTTTGTATATTTTTCATTACGGTTTTTATTGTTAGAGCAAATTGACAAATGGGATTATGGAAGATCTGTAAGGATGAAGTCAAACCCATCCATAAACCTCTCCACATACAGATGGAAACATATTGAGATATTTCCTTTCAAGCGTCTTCTATGATATTTCTTTCTGATGCATCGTGCTACGTTGTCCATATTTCATCTGATACCTGTACCATAAAATTTCCCATCTTATTTAAACACATCATTTTATTGACATTCACTATAATTTTCCCAAAGCAGCCTGCTATTACTTGACATTTCAATAATTTTGAATTTTCACTCCTTGTAAAAATGGTTACATTGTACATAATAATATACATATCTTTGCTTTTATTTGTATTTCTGATTATAATATTTACATAAGAAAATTTAATCAAAATAGGATTACCAGATACCCCTTCTTGAAGGCTCTAGATATTCCCCATCCACTCTCTGGGAAGCTGGTAGGACTCTATACTCCTACCAGCGGTATAATAAAGGGCTCGATGAATCACAGCCCCAAGGAATCTTCCCTTTTACAGGCGTTGAAAAGGTTAGGATCATCATAAGTTTTGAACAAATGAGAAGTGAATCTTGTTTTATTGCGTATTTATTTGCTGATTGCATATTATGTACATTCACCAGTCTAATTCTAAACTCACACATAGGATTTGGTATAGAACTAAATAACTATGAAAATCAGATGGGAAGAACTTCAAGTTCCCATATTTGGAGAATATCCAACTGTCCTGATTTGTGTGTGTGTGTGTGTGTAGGGGGGTTCTCTGCGAAACCCACACTTTAATCCATTCACTTATTCCACAAATGTTTAGTGAGCACCTACTACAATCACCCATTGATTCAGTAAGCAGTTGTAGGAATCTTACTGTGAGATCAGCAAGATTTTAAGGTACCAAAGTGATTAATAGAAAAATATGCTGAGGAGGGGTACTCAATTATAAGGAACTGAACAAGCAATAAAAAGTATGGTAAATGTCAGATCAGATAAGGCAGAAAGTCCTGAGAGCATATAATAGGGTTATAAAATCTGACACATGAAGAACGAGTCATAATGCATTGCTAGAAAAGTAGGTGGAAAAGCAGTGTATGAAGAGGGAATGGCATATGCAAAGAACCTGAAAAAGGAAGGTACCAGAGGTACTTTAGTAACTGAAAGAATACCAGTCTGGTTAAAGCATTAAGAAAAGGGATAGAGAAGAGGACTAGGTGTGATTACAAAAGATCCTAGAGGCTATGCATAACTCAATAGTTTTGCCTAAACTCTGAACACAATCAGGTTCATGAGTGTTCAAATAAATGAAATGTTCATAGTGAAATTTTCAAAACACAAATCCAACTGCTTGGATATTAAATTTGAAAAATGAAAAACTAGAAACCTAGAGACCAGTTAGCAGTTTATTGCAACCCAGGAGAGAGATGATGGTGGCTTGGACTTTCAGAAATGTCAAAGATGGAGAGAAATGGGAATCTTCGTATTAATAACTACAGTGGCAAAGCCTATGGCCACTTGACTCTCTTACACAGTGGCTGAAGAATCTTTCTTCTTGTCCATTGTTCACTGAGGATAAAGGATTGCTGGCTACCATTAATTCTGTAAGATCTTTCTCCTCATAGGAAATGCATTATAAAATTTCTCCTAGTTAAGTAATCCTATTTACTTAAATCTTAAATATTAAGGTATACCTACTCAAATTATTTAAACTGTTGTTTAAAAACTAGTTTAGTGGGTGGTGGAAGGAAAGCCCCAAAGCTTTAAAAGGTGGAAGTATTTTGTCATTCTCCTGTTAAAATGGAGATTTTTTGAGTGAATAACTACATACAAACGATCATTTTGGAAAGAAAATGAAAGGAAAAATGGGAAATTTGACTTCCTGCTTTTAAAACTTTGAACACATTTATTTTATTGAGCAATTCTCCCTGAAAAATGTTTCTGAAACTCTGCTGTATATGGTATGTAATGGTTGATACATTGTATCAACTTAAAAAGCCTAAAAGCTTAACTAGGTAACTTAGAAGTTCTTCATTCTAGGGTGTAGAGGACATGCCCTTACCACTCTAGGATGTTGCTCATTGAGTCAATTTAAAAAGTTTAAAAGCTTAAGTAAGTGACACAGCAGGAGGCCAAGGTCCTCACTTTGTAAACATCCTAAGCTTGTGCAAGAGAAGGGCACTGAGATGATGTAAGTTCTACACCCACCGAGATCAGGTAGCCTGCCTACAATATAAGGGA
The DNA here is from genome assembly GCA_028451465.1 of Erethizon dorsatum. Lineage (NCBI taxonomy): Eukaryota > Metazoa > Chordata > Mammalia > Rodentia > Erethizontidae > Erethizon > Erethizon dorsatum. The sequence goes on from CM051822.1 coordinate 90,161,576, forward strand.
GGAAGAGAGGCTTGTTCTCCCCTTTTTTGCTCATGTTGCTTTTGTTGTCTTCTGCCACCTTGAACTGTTGCCCCTGTGCCATGCCACCCTGCCTTGGAGCCAGCTGATTACAGACTAAAACCTTCACAAACTGTGAGCTAAAATAAACCTTTCCTTCCTTAATTTTGGGTGTCAGGTATTTTGTCCCAGCAACAAGAGAAAAATAACCAAGACACGGTGTCTACACTGCAGTCCCTCTGTGATCTCATACACCAACTGGAAGGAATCTATACCCGAAACTTCCGCAAGCCACACCTGTTAAAGGCACAAGCAACAGGCAGGCCCTCCTGCGTGAGAACTGTCCACTGTGCGCATTCTAGCCTGAAACAGCACTTTCCACTCAGTCATCAGTTTGGCCCTGTGGATTCTATTCTATCAGAGCAGGCCTGGCATGGGGAGAGGCACAGGGTTATTACCCAAGGGAGTCCACTTTACTTCCCCTCACAGTCAGAAATTATACGCGCCCTATAGCCAGCAGCCAGATAGGCACTTACTTTGGTGTTTGTTGTCTCTTCACAGCAGTACCTGGTAGATACCATTAACCCATTTTACTGCTGAGTTAAAAGAGCTAATATGATTGTACAATCACAGCATCGAAAGGCACAGAGCCTAACTCAGGGCTTTCAACTGTAAATCCTACTCAGTTATCAAGGTGGGAAGCCTCTACTCATCCACATTTGAAACTATGGCTGCCATGAAAGATGAAACACGTGCTTGGACCCTGCAGCCTGCTGTCTTCTCTAACCCTTGGGTGACTAGTCTAGGACAGGCACTACGCTCACTGATGCCTGGTGCCACCAGGACCTGCGGGTTGTGATCATGCACCTGATTCAGGCCACACCTACCCTGGCACAAACAAATGCTCAAAACCTGATCATTGAACAGCACTTTAAAGTAGACTCTAGTATTATCCCTCTTTAAAAATTAGGAAACTGAGGCACAGAACAGTTGAGTAACTTTGTCATTGATAAACAACAAATAAGAGGTGGATCTGGGTCCACCTGCAAGAGTTCCAGTGCCGTTCTCGCTTGTAGAATGTGGCGGCTGAAGCAGGCCTGCTGTGGTTTCCAGATAGACTGTGGATCAGCACCGTATGGAGAGCTCTGTTACTACTGTCGGTTTGGGGTCTGGACAGAGGGTCTGATTTAATGGGTTTAGAATGGGTTGTGAAGGATAACAAGTGTGTTCTAGTGTTTGGGAAGTAGACCGTGATGGCTCCTAGCCCACGTGGAAGCTGCTTAGTCATCATGGCCAGGGTCCAACATGGAGGAGAGCCTAAAAACAGCAGCATATCACCCACTTCCTCCTTCTTCTTCCCACCCCAGAGGGAACTCCCTCCCCTTCACTTCCCACGTGTGCCAAATATCCACCAATCACCTTCTGTGATGTCACCTGGCCCTTCCTCTCCAAACCCCGCCCCCAGCCAGGCCCCGCCTCTCCAAACTCCTCCCATTTATTGGGCTGAACCAATAAATACTGTCCCACAGCCTTCCCCTCTGAGGGTTTCCTGCCCTCTATGGCAGCCCTCTCACACCCCACATTAAAGGCTGTAGGATTAATAGGTTAAAAGTGCTGGCCTGGGATTGAGACACAGATTTGAGACAGAGGCCCTAGCAGTGTGATGAGAAATTGCACACACAATCAAACTTTAGATTTTGCATCTGCAAAATGATGGTATTAACAGAAACTCTTATTGGGGAGGTGTGAGGATTCATTGAAAAAAAAAAAAACTGCTGGGTACTGTGCCTTGAAGTAGTTAATAAATTAATTAGAATAGAAAAAGCTATCTTCCTTAAAACTATTTTGTTGCTCAAAAATTATAATAAATTACTAATTAATGATGGCATTAGTAATACAATTATCAATTTATTTATAAATTTATCATCATTTATTTTTACCATTAGGAAAGACAGTTATTGCCTCCAATTCTGCTGCCAAGTGAGACCTCTACAAAAGTGACCTCTGACCCAGCTGGGCTTCCAGAAAGCACCCTTGAAGGCTCGGGCTATGGCAGAAATAACGACCGCCACTCGTTTACTTCTAGCCCATGCAGCAGGCAGCCAGTGCAGCCTCAGCATTATCAATATGGATTTTGAAATCACCCTCGGCTAATAGCCCAAATTAATAGCCTCAGGGTGATTCCGGAGCAATTGAGAAAGAAAATCCATAACTTCACTAGAGATGCCAGTGGCTGTTCAGGGAGAGAGGTCTATGTTAATTAACAGCTGTGAACACTGTAAAAACTGCATTTGGGACAGAGTGAAGCAGTTAAAATTAGCCAAATATGAGAAGCTCATAAGGCTCTCCAGGTGTGGCGGCAAAGGGAGCCAGCCCTTGAGAGCTTGGGTTGGACGCTGCCTGGCCCCACCTGGGCACGGTGGGTCATGTGCAGTCCCCCACTAGTGGACATCCCCTTGCTCACAGTGGCATCTAGGGAAAGCCTGTCTTTCTAGCATCAGCTACAAACTTCAGGAACACTGAGATGTGGGGCGTGCATCCAACTCTGTGGTCCTTTTGCTCTGCAGCAAAAGCACTCAACTCTAGTGGTCTCCTTCCGTAGGTCCCTGTTGGATACTTTGCAAAGCAGGAGACCCAGGATATTCCAACCATAAAGAGGCCTGAGAGTGTTAACACAATAGTCGTTATCTTTCCAGGGCCTCTCCCAGATGCTCTGCACGTAGGAGGCCTAGAGCCTAGAAAGACTTCAAACATCTGGGGGAAAAAGAACATACATTTGGGAGAAATTAGGGAGCCAGAGTACACAGAACTCAAGGCATTAGTACTGGCAAAATGTGGCTTAAAATGAGATGCTTTGGTTTTGAGATCTATCCTGTCATTTCCTTACTGGTATTAATTCTGGCAAAGTGTTTGACTATTCTGAATTTCCTATCTGTGGAATGAGACTAATACCACCTCCCTTGAGGATGTAATGTAAAGACTCCTTAAACGAATGTATATTGCATATCTTGTATGCTATTCACATTTTAATTGTATTTTATTTCTCTGTACACGTCCCCTTTGGTAATTTCTTCAAGTGGTGTGGCTTTAGATACCATCAATGTACTAAACTCTACACATTTTTATCTCTAGTCAGAACCCCTTTCTGGACCCTAAATTATCTATAAAATCTGTCTATTCAATATCTCCTTTTCAGTATCTAATAGGCATCTTTAATTTAAAGCATGCAAAAATGAGTTCTTGGCATTCCATTCCCAAAGCCGCCGGCTCGATAACCTTCCCCAGTACAGTCGATAGCTCAGCCTCCAGCTCCTCACTCTCCTGCTCCCTCCATCCAGGCTGTCAGCAAATCCTAGTGACGCCATCTTTAAAATGCATCCAGGCCTGACTTTTGTTTGCTACCTGCACTGAGCCATCATCACTTCTCACATGATCGTCACCATCACCTGAACATGACGCCCTACCACTGCCTTTACTCACTTACGATTTAGCTCTGTCTATCCCCAGCACGGCAGCCAGAGTGAGCCTGTGAAAGCGTAAGTGTAAACATGAATGGTTGTTTGAAACCATATGATGGTTTCCCATGTCACCCTGAGTATAAACCAAAGTCCAACTTTGAACTACTGAGCCTTATGTGGTTCCCCACCCCCTTCCATCACCTCTCTGGCTCCATTCTATTTCCTGTCTCCTTTCCCACCTGTTCACTCTATGACAGCCTCAATGGCCTCCTTGCTATTCCTTGCACACGATAAGTAAGATTCAGCCCCAGAGCCTTTGTTCTTGCTGGAATGCTTCCAAGAACTTTTTCCCTCAGGTAAGTGTGATGCTCACTCCTTCACTACATTCTAGAGTGCCATGCTTACCTGTATCAGAAACAGATTTCCCTGATTCCCTATCCAAACTGTGCCTTGCCTGGCTCTCCTGCATTCTTCTTTACACTGTAAACATTAATCCTGATATGTCAACCTTATTTGATTAAGAAATGTGTAGCAGATTAGCAAAGCACACTTCTGGGTGTGTCTGGGGTCATGGAGATATGATCTTTCATACTCTACATGGTCCCTTGCCTGTTCCTCTCTGGCACTGTTCCCTGCTCTGCTTCCTGGTCCCATGAATTTAGCCTCTTTGCTCTGCCACACCCTCCCACCATGATGTTCCTGCCTTGGAGCCAGCTGACCATGGACTAAGACCACTGAAACCGTGAGCTAAATTAAACCTCCCCTCCCTTAAATTGTGTGTTGGGTGTTATGTCACAGCAATGGGAGCTGACTAATACACATACTTAGCTTGTTTGCTTTCTCTGTAGCATTTATTACCACGGGCTCTATCGCATATTTAATTATCATGTCGCTTCTTTTGGATTTGAGATCCATGAGCACGTTACCCTGTCTATTTTTCCCTGCTATAATCCTTAACACCCAGAACAAAGTCTGGTACCTACTATGAAGACAATTGATATGTTTTCAGATCAATGGAAGCATAAGCCAATGATTATTGTCAAAATAGATGTGTTTTCTCACAGAATTTTCTTGTGAGGTATAATTGAGGTTTAAGATTTCAATTAATGTTCTCTTTTGAAATCTGATCTATAGATAGATACAAACACAGAATTATACAATATAAGTAACATTTCAAAACTTAAAATACATATAAGTATGTATACAGGCTTCTTTATACATTGCATATTTGCATCCATCTGTCTATCCATCATCTACTATTTCTACTTGGATGCCTCAATAACACCTAAATAAAAATATCCTAAATTAGATTCTTTCTAGAAAGGGAGTTATGTGGTGGCTAAAAGCCTGGATTCTGAGACCTTAAATGACTTGAGTGCCATCAGCCAACCACACAGAATGGTTTCCATATCTATGTAATTAAAATTAAGTGATGACAGACTACAGAATTTGTGTAGTCTCGCCAAAATGAACTCTAAGCCCCTGTTTGAAAGCAGAATAAAATAAAAGTGTCATTAATGTCCTAAAATATAAACTTTTCCCGTGTGACTTTTGTTTTTGTTTTTGGGGTGTTTGGGGTCATGCTCCCACATTATGGAAGCACTCGCACAGGTGTTGTGGTCCCTCTCCTGCAATGGCAGGTGGTGGTGGTTCTCAAAAGAAAGCATCTTCTAAAAATGCAAGGCAAACCATGTTATTCCTCTGCCTAAAGTGTTTCTGCTGCTTTTCTTTCCTCTGAAAACAAAGCCCAAAGTCCTCTTGTGGTCTGTGAGCCCCTGCTGCAATCTGCCCTTGGCGCAGGTGGCCGTTACCTCCCACCCTTGTCATCTAAGCAGCCTCTCTCCACTCTGACATCACCATAAGCCCTCAACCAGAGGAAGGGAAGGGTGGAGTTCCAGGCAGAGGGAACAGCTTTGTGAAGCTTTATGAATTTTCTGGCTTGAAATTATCACTTCTTGCAGGTTTTCCTTGGCTTTTTGACTAGCTACAACCTTGCATTTTGTAGGTTTTGTGATACCCCCTACTTTTTCCTTATATAGCTTACAACGATTCTAAAACTAATAAGCTATCATAAGATTAATCCCTGTATCTCTCTAACTGAACTAGAAGCCTCATGCAGAGGGTCCCCTGTGTCTCTTTTGTTCACAGTCTTATCCTTAGCTTGGCTGAGGGGCAGACACATGATAGAGTCTCAGTAAATATCCACTTAAGGAATTGTCTATGGAATAGGAGAGGTTCGTGCCTCACTCGTTGAGGCTGGCGTTTACTAAGGAATGGCCTTTCATACAGTCGGGTCCTGGGTAGGTTTTATCAGAAGACTAATCTTAGGCTGCCTTCTCTCCTTGCTCTTTTATCTCCACTTCCTGAATCTCATCTCTTTCATGTTAAATCACTCCTTCAAGCTTCATCTCTATTGTCATTTTTCACTTGTCCCTCCGTACTTGCTTGTTACTCCTTGAAGAAGATATGTGTATATTCAGCTCCCTAGTGGTTGTGTCTCGATTTCTGCCCTGTCATTTGTCCAGTCTCTGAGTTTCCTTATTCAGTTCACACTGTCTTTGCATCCCTATTTTTTTGTAATTTTCCTAGAAACTGGCTGACGTTATTTAAAGGCATAAGGGAGTCAATGATGCAGGTTGAGGAGAATCTGCCCAGAAGAAAATAGTCTTTTAAAGAAGGGAAGAAAAAAAAATAACTATTGATTTGTTTATACAACATTGTCACATAAGCCCTGTTGTTACCTGTGAATTTCAGCACAAAACAGAGGCATAATACAGCCCATTGACTGATATGGTGGGCTTCAGGAGCATTTGAGATGGTCCCTAATGATTTTGTCATTGTCTGCAGTTTAACAAGATTATGTCTTCTTTTCACCTTTCATTTTATTGCTGTCTATCATAAAGGATTGCATTAAATTAATCCATAAATACAGATAGATGGTTTTATCCTGTGGCTATGAATGGTGCTTTAAAATAAAGAAGCAAAATGATAAACCGGGGTAGTAATTTACCATAATTACAGCAATGAAATATTACTTTGAATTAGTCATGGCAGTAATACATGGCTCAGGAACTTGCAATGAAAGCTGCTAAGAAGAAGGGAACAAAAGGAGACAGGAAACACGATATGAGGACGTGAGGTTTCTGGCCAGTACTCCAGACAGTTGGAAGAAATAAACACAAGCTAGGGGACTCAGGAAAAATCTGCCCTGGGAGGAGGTGCCCTTGTTTTCTCTGGAAAGCCCGCCAAGTTTGGGAGACTCACCACAGTTTAATTAAAGTCTGCAGCTGGTGTGAAAGCAAAGGAGAAAAAGAAATTAGGGCAGCACAAAAACTAATGAAAGCCTAAGATCTCATATTAAACTTTTCTCTCTATTATGAAGGAAATATGACCTGTTGGATGTGCCCCTATTTACTGTGACAAAGCCCTCAGGGAAAGATCATTCTGGACTGGGAAAAGAAAAGACCTGTAGTCAGGTCTCATTCCACTTGAATACAGCTGCCATTTTCTGTGAAAACGTGTGTTGGTTTTTCTAACCAATTGGCAAAAGAAGGCCCCACAAATTGAACAGCTTTAGAGTGACTACGTGAAGTAGTCACAATGAATCTTTCAGGCAAACATCATAAAGGAAAGACCCAACCTTGGCCATCAGAATTGGGGTCATGTTTAGGTATTATCACCTGTTAGTCAGAGTTCCAGAAAATCAGAACCTAGAGAACATAGCTTACCTAGGAACTTCCAAGTCCAAAGCCACAGGGCAGGCCAAGGAGGCTGGAAATTCTGGTAGAAGCTGGTACTGTAGACTTGAGGCTGAATTTGTTTCTCAAGAAACCCCGGCCATGGCTTGCTAAGAACTTTGACTCACTGGATGAGACCCACCTGCACTATGGAGGATAAGCTGCTTTACTAAATCTAGTGATTCATCATGCAGAAAAATCCATTCTCTCATCCCAGACTAAAACTGAATCAAGATGGATCAAAGACCTAGACATAAGAACTGAAACAATGAATCTGCTAGGGAAAAAAGTTGGTAAAATTCCTGAAGACATAAGCATAGGAAAGGACCTCCTGAACATAATATACTTGCATAAAATATAATACCAAGAATCAAAGAATAGGATTGTATCAAATTTAAAAGCTTCTGCACAGCGAAGGAAACACCCAACAGAGTGAAGAGACAATTTATAGAAGGGGGAAATATTTAGCCATATACTCCTCAGACAGAGGATTAGTATCTAGAATACATGAATAAGTAAAAAAAGGAAAAGAAAAGAAAAATTAGACTTTCCAAAATAAAAAAAAAACATTTAAAACTAAATAATTGAAGTGAGTAGACACTTATTAAAAGAAGTACACCTGGGTGTGGTGGCACATACATACAATCCCAGCACTCAGGAGGCCAAGGCAGGAGGATCGCTGTGAGATTGAGGCAAGCCTGGCAACACAGCGAGACCTTATCTCATAAAAACAACAACAAAAACCCAAAAATAAATAAATAAATAAATAAATAAATAAATAAATAAATAAATAAAAGAAGAAGTACCAATGGCCAATGTGCATATGAAAAAAAATTCAGCATCTCTGGCCATCTGAGAAATGCGAATCAAAAGTACACTGAGGTTCCATCTTATCCCAGTAAGAATGGCTATCATCAAGGACACACACACACACACATACACACACCACACACAAAGAAAAATAAATGCTGGCAGGATTTTAAAGAAAAAGGGACCCTTCTACATAGTTGCTGAGAGTGTAAACTAGTACAACCATAATAAAATCAGTTTGGAGATTCCTCAAAAAACTAAAAACAGAAATTACATTTGACCCAGACATACCTCTTCTGGGTGTCTTCCTAAAACAGTAAAGTCATCATATTATAGTGATATATGCAGATATATGCATATTTTCAGCAACATAATTTGCAATCGCTAAATTATGGAAGCAGCCCATATGCCCATCAAATGATGAATGGATAAGGAAAATATTGTGTAAATATGCCATGGAGTACTACTCAGACCTAAAGAAGGATAAATTTGAGTGATTTGTAGGAAAGTGACAGATTTTTGAGATCACAATGTGAAGTGAAATAAATGAACTAAAAAAGGTTAAGTGTTACATGGTTTCTGTAATATGAGAAACCCAAAGTATAAATAATTCAAAGAGCAAAATAAAACAGAGGTGGTAGGAAACAGGAAGGTACGTACACTCTGTGGAGATGGAAGGGGATTTGTGGAAGGAGGGAGTTGGGAGGCAAGGGAGGAAGGAGGAGTAGAAATGGTCAAGGTGCAATATGTATATGCATCAATCCCTGAAGATGACTGTAATTAATATGTATCACAAACATGTATTAATGAAAATGTCTAATGATTTAAATGTTGACTACAGGCAAAGAATATTCATTCTGGGCATGGAGGGGTGCATACCTATAATCCCTACACTCTAGGAGGCTGAGGCAGGAGGATTGCAGGTTTGAGCACAGCCACGGCAACTTAGTGAAACACTGTTTCAAAATTTAAAATTAGAAAAGGCCTGAGGATATACCTCAGTATGAAAGCCCTGGGTTCAGTTCTTAGTACTATCCCCCAGAAATCTTTTATATTAATATATAATCTGATGTTTGACCAGGTGACTAGGCACTATAACCTACAGAAGTTGATGCATAAAATTTGGTACCACATTACCTACTATTAAGAATACCATAATATTTATATAGCACTTTGTATTTGCCAGGCACAAATTACTCTTAATTCTTATACCCAATCAGATAGGATATGATTATTCTCACATATGGATGAGTAAACTAAGATATGGGAAAGTTAAGTAACTTCTCAAATTCACAGATAATAAGATGGAGATCTGGAACTTGAACTCAGGGAGAAGAACTCCAAAGTTTGAGTTCCTAAGTACTGCCTTATGATGAACGTAGGCATTAAATTCTCTGGGCCTTTTTCCCTTTATGGGAAAACATATGGAATAGCAAATCATGTAAGGTGCATGTCTCAGTTACTTTTTCCTTGCTGAGACACAATGCCCAATGCCCACGAGTTAAAGGAGGAGAGGTTTATTTTAGCTCACAGTTTGTATAGGTTTCAGTCCATGGTAGGCTGGCTCCAAGGCAAGGTGGCATGGCAGAGGGCCTTGGTAGAGGAGAAACAGCTCATGGCATGGCGGCAGGAAGCAAGAAAGGTCAAGGGAGGAGGAAGGGAGAAAGACTTCCAGGCCACGCCCCCAGTGACCCACTTCCTCCCAACATCACATTAAGCTATAAGCTCACCAGGGGACTCTCTTGTCCTCATGATGCTGTCACCTCTCCAAAGCCCCACCCATGAGTGCACAAGGTTTTAGGGTACAGCTAAATATAAACCACAACAGTGGTCTCAGGGGAGGATTAAATTAGAAAATGCTTATAAAGATATTAGTGTATTACCTGATAGATAGTAGGAGCTGGATAAAATGTAGCACTCTTCTCCTTCCCTTAAAATTGCTTGCATTTACACGGTCTTGTGTTTAGAAGTGCCTTCACTCCAGAAAACTTCCCTAAAACTTAGAGTTTTTAGTGATATGAAATATGATTATTTTGGGGGTGATTTTCTTAGTATTAATTTCCCCTGAGAGGATCAAAAATTCACTTGGGCTCATCCTCATGCTCTTCCATGCTATTCCTCAGGAGCTGACTCAACCTTTGCCACGTAGCAAAGTGTCCAGTGCATTAAATCAGTCAGTGAGTAGATTTAGAAATGAATGATTTTTATTCTCAGTTGACAGGTGAGAAACTGAGGCATGGAGTGATTAAATGGGTTGCTCTAGATGTTGCTCTTATTTGTGGGCAGGTGTGGACTAAAGTATTCAGTTCTCCAGAGTCCTCCTCCCTCTTTCCTTCAGGAAAACAGGGCTGAGTGTACATAAGGGCACATTCAGTCTTTCGGGTCTCTCTCTCTCCCCAGGTGCAGCTGGGAAACGTCACACAAAACTGTAGCGTTGAATGACAGGGCTCTCCGTGCCTGGGTCCCGTAGGTGGGAACCTCATTAGGTTCTGAGGGCTGTCGACCCCAATAGCCTTCATTTGGAGTGGGCTTCTGTTCAGGCAGATGAAGAGTTCTGGAGACCTGTAATTAGGAGTTCTTGGATTCGTGCAAAGATTCCATATTTGAACACATATAGCCTCACTCCAAAAATGAAAGGAGAAAAAAACTCACACCTTTTTCTAACTTTCATTCCTCCCCCTCTCTGACTTCCCTGCAAACTGGTGAGAAACACTCCTGTAATTTAAGCCTAATGACAATTAAAGTGCAGAGACATTACCAACTGTTACTGAATTATCTTCTGTTTAATGGAGTAATTGAAGGAATGACATATTACTACAGAAGTTGGTGTGCATATTCCCAGCCATCCCAGCCTCCTTCTTCCTCCAATTTCTCTTTTGGCTGTAGGAGATCAGTCTTGGACTTGACTACGAGAGACCAGTCCTGGGGATACAATATATAGAACCAGCTCTGGCTTAACTACTAATGCATTTGAGCAAAAATCCAAACCTCTCTCCATCCCACTTTCCTCACATGTAAAAAAAGAGCAATAATTTCTACTTTGATTTCTTCATAGATTAATAAGATTTTAGTGATGTGATTTATGTGAGATTCATTTGAATAAGACAACAAAACATGCACATAAAACTACAAAGTGTACAAACATAAGCTATTAACATTACTACTTCAGTTTTTTAAATAAAGGAAATACATGGCATGCTACTGAGTTTCCTTACACTTTAAATTTGAAATTTAGATTATAAGTACAAGTCAATAGATAAGTAAGTCACAATCTTCCAGCAATTACCTTTTCTGCAGGCATTCTGACATCTCTCAAAATGTCAAGTTCCAATCAGTCACCTATAACTTTGCTTCTTGGTTCCTGTATATTTTTGTCTTCTTTCCCATTTTTGTTGCCACCACCACATTTCAAAACCTAGAGTTTTGTTTCTTTGTTTGTTTCTGTGAAGTCTTCCATTTCCTCACTCTCTTAGACTGATCTTCATAATGGCTTTCTGTTTCCTGGAGAAAATTCCAAATCCCTTAGTTCTACACAATTTGGACCTATCAAGACTTCAACTGCTTTTATTTATGGTTCCTATAAAGAAACTCTCTACCTTAGAAAAATTTATAGTTTCACCATCGTTAGAAAGTTACTTAAATCTTTTTCCACTTACGTACCTTGTTGATATTAGTTCTACTGAATTCAGTGCTTTCCCAAAATCTTTCCACTTGGGGGATGTCTGTTGATGTAGCTCAGTAGTACAGTGTGTGCTTAGCCTGGTTCATTTCTATCCTGCTCCCCCCATCTTTCCACTTTTGCGTAGAACCTCTATCACCCCACAGCAAATTGCCTTCCTTTGACTGCATTCTATGAACTCTATGCCACCATATTTGTTAATATGCTTTGGAAATCACAAGCCATGTGTTCAATCATTATATCTACTATGCCAAAAAGTAACTGATACTACATATAATAGGTCCTTAATTAATAGTTGCTCATAGCATCAGTTTTTAAAATCTTATCTGGAATCTCTTCCTTTCAGAAAATAAAGTGAAAAATAGAATTTGCTTTAAACCACGTAAAATGCATTCCAACCTATGTGTGTTCACTTCCTTTTTATTGTAGTATAATTTACTTATGATAAAATTCACTCTATTAAAGAGTAAAATTTGATGTGTTTGACCAATATATACAAGTGTTTGAGTCATTGAAATCTGGAAATAGAACATTTTTCCCCCATCATCATCCCTCGGAATTTACTGACTGTATTTTCTGAGGAGTATTCCATTGTGTGGGCATTCTATCAGCTAATAGACATTTGAGTTATGCTTACTTTTTGGCAATCACGAATCCAGCAATGAATCTTCACATACAGATCTTTGTGTAGAAAGATATTTTCATTAGCCTTGTGTAAATATCTAGGAGTGCCATAGCTGAGTCATGTAAAAAGTGTTCATTTTCCTTTATAAATAATTACTTGCCTGGGAAAAAAATGGGACATTTTTGTAAAAACTTTTGCAATGTGTAAGAATTCCTGTTGCTCCACAATTTTGTCAACACTTTGTATTTTCAGTCTTTTAACTCTTAGCCATTCAATAGGGCCTGAAGTACAATCTCATAATTTTATTTACATTTGATTTACATTAATATGATGATTGTCATATTAACATAATTTACTCAAATTTCCTTTGATTATTTGTCTTATAACTGAATTTTAAGTGTTCTTTTTATATTTTACATGTCTTTTTTTCTTAATATTTTAAAAATACTTTTATCCAATTTTACTTCTGATATGTGGGTTGCAATTTCATTTTTTTTTTTTGTGGGTACCAGCAGTCGACCTCAGGACCTCACGCACCAGCAGGCACCCGTGCTGCTGAGCGATATCACCGGCCCTTTTTGTGTATGTGGGTTCTGGGAGTCGAACTCGGGCCCTCGCGCTTGCCAGGCAGGCGCTTACACTGCTGAGCCATCTCACCGGCCCCAATTTCATTTTTTTGATGCTAGGAATCAGTTTAATTTTCTTCATATTGTCATTTAAGGAGAAAACTTTAATTTTATTATTTATTTATTTATTTATTTATTTTGTGGGTACCGGGGGTCGAACTCAGGACCTCACGTGCCAGAAGGTGCCCACGCTTTTGAGCAATATCACCGGCCCTTTTTTTTTATGTGGGTACCGGGAGTCGAACTCAGGACCTTGCGCTTGGCAGGCAGGCGCTTATGCCGCTGAGCTATCTCAGCGGCCCAAAACTTTAATTTTAACAGTGTTCAATTTATACTTTCTTTTCTCTTTGTGGTTGTGATTTTTTTTCTAAGTTTTTGTGAAAACCAAGGTCACACATATTTTCTTCTACTTTTTTTCTAGACATTGTATAATTATAGCTGTACTTAGCCATGTTTAAGGTTTTTTTTTTTTTTTTTTTTTAAGATTTCCTTTCCAATTCACAACAGAATTTAGCAATGGCTCATTGATTTTCTTCTGTATACAAATGTCCTCAGAGTTTTTGTTTGGCATTTGTTTGAATCTTTAGGCCAATTTTTGGATCATTACCATTTAACAACATTGAATCCTTTGACTTACCGGACTTTTACCTTCTCTCAAAGATGTATTGCTGTTTTAATTGCAAAGTTTAGCACATTTTAAAAATGTACCCCTATATATTTTATAGCTTGTGATGCACTTTAAAAAAAAAAAACAGTTTCCCTTTGTTCATTGCTAATATTTTGAAATGCAGTTACTATTTTATAAAGCTTTGTACCCTCGACATTTCTTTCCTCATTTATTAGTTCTAGTATCTTTTTAATAAATTCATTGAGAATTTCAATGTAGATAATTATATTTATGTAAAGAAAGTTTTACTGTTTCCTTTCAGAGCTATGTTTTTATTTCTTTTTATAGCACGGTTGAGGTGAATTTCATGTCCATTGCAATATTGAATGGAATATTGCAAGTGATTGTTTTTACTTTGTTTGCAATCTTTGGGAAAAGCACTAACCATTACTTGTAACTTTACTTGTAGGCATTTTGTAGATACCCTCTATTAGACATTACTTTCTATTCTTACTTTGCTGGAATATTTTACACTATGCATGAATATCAGACTTTTTCAGATGTCTTTCCTGAATCTATTGCAATGATCATAGGACTTTTCTGTTTTTGTTTGTAGAGAGTAGTATTTTTTTGATTTTAAATGCTGAAGCAATTTTAAATTTCTACAATAAAACTTGCTTGGGTATGATGAATTACTCTTTTTATGTATTGCTAGATTCAAATTTCTAAAGGTATTTTAGAGAATTCAGATATATGTTCATGAGGGATATTGGCCTCTAGTTGTTTTATTTTATTTTGCTTGTGATATTTCCATCTGGTTGTGCTAAGAGGGTAATGCTGGCCCTACAATATGAGTTGGGTAACTTTTTCTCCTTTTCAATTTTATGGAAGACTTTGATAATGAATGATGTTGTTTCTTCCCTAAAACTTTGTCTCTTCCCTAGTGAAGCCATGGGGCTTAAAGTTTTCTTTGTTGATAAAAATCACAATAAACAAACTTTCTTTCATAAATACAGGACTTTATTATTTACTGCTTCTAAAATTTGCTTTCATGTTTTTGCCTTTAAAGGAAGTTGTTTCTTTTTCCTAAATTGTAGAAGCATTAGCATAAAGATGGTCATTTTAATTAATTTAATTTGAATTTAATGTTTTTGGAACATACAATGTTTCATTTCTCTAGTAAATGTTTTCTCAGGCCGGTGAGATGGCTCAGCAGCATAAGCGCCTGCCTGGCAAGCACGAGGTCCTGAGTTCGACTTCCGGTACCCACATTAAGGAAAAAAGGGCCGGTGATATCGCTCAGCGGCATTGGCGCCTGCTGGCGCATGAGGTCCTGAGTTTGACCCCCGGTACCCACAAAAAAAAAAAAATGTTTTCTCATGTTCACTTACGTTGTTTACCTTTTCCACTAGATTTTGGAATCATATGTATCCGATATTTAACTACTGAAATTTTAAAATTCCTTTCTAATAGTTTCAACTACTAGATTATCTGTAAGTCTGGTTACTTGACAATTGCTTTATCTCTTGGCAGTGGACTTTTTTTTGGCGTATGTGTGTGTGTGTGTGTGTGTGTGCGTGTTAACATTTTATTGAAGGCCATACGTTAGGTGTTCTTAAAACAACAGCACAATCAGAGATAAATTTTATTTGCATTCAGAAATGAGAATGCTTTTTCTTCTCTCAGATTATTAGTGTAGTGTTAGCGTCCACCCAATTAGCAGTTGAATCCTATTTGCGTTTCATTTTGCTGTAGTTAACTTTGGAGCTCCACAGGTTTCTAATCTCTCCAACTGTGGACAGATTCTACCTTTCATTTCTAGGAGATTTTCTTTGGTGTTCCTACTTGACTCTCAGCTTTGTGAGTCTCTGTGTGCCCTTGTCAAGGCCACCGTGACAAACACAAGTTATCTTCACCCAGTGAAAAGCTCCTAATAAAGGCGCAGAGCTTTTTGGTTCTCATCTTAGTTCTTCTGCCTCTCTCTTAGGCAGGCCCTGTGTGCCCAAGTCTCAGGAGTGGGACGCTCTCAAAGTTATTGCCTCTTTCCCAGTGACAGAACAGCTCTAATTTCTTCTTCTGTCATGGTATAAAGCACAGAGTTCTTCATGTTCTTGGTATCATCTGACCTCTCCTTCATACTGTCAGCAGCGTGGGGGACAGAAGATTCTTCACTTTCTCTGACAATGCCAGACCGTGTCTGTCTCAGCAAAGAGTCCCAGGCATGAGTGAGATTCTCATCTCTCCCTAGTGGCTGAGAATTTTTGCCTAGTATTAATACAGAATGTTGGGAGTTGAGTTATTTACCCTTGCCCTAGTAGCAACTGACTTTGCTTGGACTGAGAATAGGAGAATTTCCTACCTTGCCCCCATCAGTGAATGGCTACTTCCTTATGTTAAAAAAGACTGAAGTCAAGAGCAGCAGCAGGATTCTCTCCCTACCCGCAGAACCCACTGGCTTTTGCTTCCTATCTGAGATGGTCAAGGCTGAATCATGTTTAGTGTCTGCTACCAGCCACAGCCCATCACCATTTTGTACTCATATAAGTTCTGGTTCCATGGGTTTCTCCAGGGACTTCTGCTATGCCACAGTCTTGTAAGGCCCTACACAGTTAGCCCCTTAGGGCTTTTTGCAGGCCCCCTACTATATCCCCAGCCTTCCACAGTAGAGCTCTGCAGAAAAGAACTGGTGAATGGATGTGGCCTTTCTTTGGGTGTGATATTCCAAGAGTGTAACCCATCATCCTAGACTGTAGTGGACCTATTACTCCGTTACTGCTGCTGCAACACAATACCATAACATTAGCTTACAGCAGCACACATTCATTACAGTTAAGAAGATCAAAAGTCTGAAATGAGTCTTATCCCTTGTTGTGGTTTGGATCAAAATTGCCCCCCAAAAGGCCTGTATGTTCAGAGGGGGAGCGTTTAGAAGATGATTAGATCATGGAGGTGCTGACCTCATCAATGGATTAATTTAATGACGAGTTCATAGTTTAATGTGCTGTTAGGAGGTGGGGCCTCATTGGAGGAAGTGGGTCAGTGAGGCTGTAACCTGGAAGAGTATATTCTTATCTCTAGTGCCTTCCTGACTGTTCCTCTCATTCTGCTTCCCAGCTGCCATAAGATGAATAACTCTTTTTTGTCATGACTTTCTGCCTTGGGGACAGCCAACCATGGACTGAAACCTATGAAACCATGAGCCAAAACAAACCTTTTCTTCCTTAAGTTGTGTATGTCGGGTATTTGATCTCAGTGATGAAATATTAATACATCCCCCTAAAATCTAAGTGCTATCAAAGCTTCCTTTCTTTAGGAGTGTTTCAGGAGGACACTTGTCTTTTATAAATCCTAGCTAGGGACTACTCAGTTCTGTGGCTCATGATTCTCTGTCCATCTTCAAGTCCAGGAGAGTACAATCTTCTACTCTTTCTCTGACCCTGACTCTTCTGCTTCCCTCTTCTAATTATTACACTTGTGAGAATAATCCAGATAACTGAGGATATCACCTCAGAATCTTGACTTCCATCTGCAACCATAGTGTTCTTTCCCATGTAACCTAATGTATTCACAGGTTCTGGGGAATAGGATATAGACATATTCAAGGAAGTGAAGGCCGTTAGTCTTTCAGTTATCAACAGAATTTCAGTTGTCAGCAGAATTTCAGTTATCTTTTTATTTGCTTTTGTGGCTGCCACATCTTCCTCTGCCTAAGTTGAGGAGGGCTTATCATCTTTTTTGACCCAATCATCCAATGAGCTTAAAAACCGTATTCACATATGTGTACTCCATCCCCTTAGCTTTGGTTTGGGAGCAATGTTCTCTACACTATCCATATCCTAAAGAGATACAGAACTCTTACCCACACTTTTCCTATTAAAATATATTCTAGTTGCGAGCCACTACATTTGGAAATTTCCTTATTATAGTGAACTCACACTGAACCATACAATTGATCAGAAATGATCTTGTGTACGTATAAGATACATTCACAGTGAATCCTTCTGACACAAACTGAAATGTCTTTCAGGGATGTTTCTCTGCTATTTTCCACACTTGTCTAATTAAATCAATTTAACTTTAGAGACAGTCATAGAAAATTTGAATTTCCAAAATACGAATTTGAATTACCCAAAGATTTCTAATACTCAAGAAATATTCATTCTACATTACCTGTAAACTCATTGTTTAGTTTTCAGGACATGAAATCCTTTCAACAAAAATTTTCTTCTCTAGGTTTGTTTTAAATGTGCACCTAATTATGCCCTTAAAATTTATAATACTAATATATTTTAAATCCTCTTTGCTTCTTTTGTCAAAAATCTTTTTAGTAAAGCTGCTAGGTTTCTGTAACATGACATATCCAAATAGAGCTTGAATTTCTCCCATGATTAATCCTCTCTTTTTTTGCTGATCCTATTTATTCCTATACATCACCCACTTTTTAATTCTCAGATCACAGAACTCCTGTCCTGCATCCCCAAGTACCTATTCCATATTTGTCTTTGGCAATGCAACCCTGCTCCAAATGTGACATTCTAAGATGTAAATTAATGACCTTCTGTATTTATGTTGACTAGTTATCTCTTTCTCATCTGTCAGTGGCTGAACTCCAGCCCACAAAATTCCTATGCCGAAATCTTAACCTCAAATTCCTAAGAATATGATTGGACTTGGACATAGAGTATTTAAGGGATAATTAGATTAAATGAAGTCATTACTCCATCCCATATGACACTAAT
This sequence comes from Erethizon dorsatum, assembly GCA_028451465.1. Taxonomy (NCBI): domain Eukaryota; kingdom Metazoa; phylum Chordata; class Mammalia; order Rodentia; family Erethizontidae; genus Erethizon; species Erethizon dorsatum. The sequence continues at coordinate 90,179,854 of CM051822.1, forward strand.
CCTTTATGACTGGTGTTCTTTTCAGAAGAAGAGTAGGACAGGACACTGTCAAAGACACTCACATGTGACGAAGTCAGGAGAAGATGGCCATCTAGAGGCCAAGGAGAAAGACTCTGGAACAAACCATCAAGGTGCTCACACTTAGAGCTCAGATTTATGGCCTAAAGAATTGTGATAAAACTATATTTCTGTTATTTGAGCTTCCCAGTCCTGGTGATTCATTATGGGATCCCTGGGAAACTAATGCATCGTCCTTCAAAACTGTGTGCAAGAGTGACTCTTCCTGCAAGCCTTCACTGAACCCCTCGGCATGAGTCAGGTGACACCCTCTGTGCTGTGATAAATACATGTGATCTTCTTCACTTTTATTACAATTGTGCGTTTCTCTTCCTATAAACTCTATCATGGAATTCCCAGGTCCTAGCAGCGTTCTTCAAACGTAAGAAGCAGTAGTTATATCTATCGAACTGATGAACAATTTGTCTTATACCAGGCACTGTGAAACTTTTGAACATGTGGTCAAACTCTATTCACCACTTTGTTTGGGAGTAGGGGATTGGACTCCAGTGGCATGAAGCATTAAATCAGTCATACTCCTCAACTGGTATATTTTCATTAATTTTTTGTGTGACATGTTTTTCTAAGCAGTTGTTCCCTTTAATGCCCATTCCTCATTCCATTTCCACTTTCCCTCCAGAAATAACAACTCTAACATGCCTAATGTGTACTTTTAATCTGTGTTTTGCATACTTTTGAAAAATTTACATGCTTTTTACATTTATATAAATAGGATATTTTCTTACAAATTACAAATATATCCAACTTTTTTCCCCTAGAATCATTTTAAGCTTCATTCATGTTTTCTGTACATCTAACCCACTCTTTCTGAATGATACATTCCACACTGTACATGTTATGCACGTGTGTGTGTGTGAGTCTGTGTGTGTGATTTTTTTCTCAGAACCTGGAACAAGGACTGATGTAGAGTTCAGTCCTTAGATGTTGAACAAAATGCATAACAGGCATCATATTCACTCAGTATCACTGGTGACACGCTTTCTGCAATTTCTATATTTGGAGTCTTCCTCACATATCTCTCTTTCTTTCCTGTCCCACTGCCATTGTCTGAGATTAAGCACCACAGCTTCTGATGTGGTTTTTAGATTTCTTCAAAAAGCCCTTCCATTCCCACCCCACAAACCATTCATCACAGTAGAGCATTACACAGCTTAGGAAAAGTCTACAATCATTTCTCCTTATCACTAGAATATTTCCATAAGACCACATTCTCCTTTGACCAATACCCATGAACTTACTTTTTAAAGTCTTTTATAACTGACCTTAGAATACCCATCTTACCTCACACTTCTCCCCCAACCAATGTCTATCAGCTTTGAATATGCCCAAGCTTCCTTACACTGCTTGCTGCTCATTCTTTTTTCCTATTTCTTCCTGTCCCTTCTCTACTTACCTAAGTCCCAGCAGTTTTTATTAAATCAGCTCATGTAAAATCTCCCAATGAGACTCTCTCTGTGCTGTGTGTTTCCTTCACGGACCTCCAAGGTTATGTGGTGGTAGCATGATGTAGGAGAGGCAATAAGACATTACAGAAATTGTACCACATTTGGAGCCACACAGACCTGGGCTTGGAATACCAGTTTAGTGTTTAATATCAGCAAGTCCTTGGGAAATCATGTAACTCCTTAAATTTATCTTCTATTATCTGTAAAATAGGAATATTAATTATAACTTACACAGATTGTCATGATTGCATGAGGTACTTTATATAAAACATCTGCTATATAATAGGCATTCAATAAGTGGTAGCTACTCTCATTATGAACATAGCCTCTACTACTCATTTGGCATCTACCAAATGACACCTTGTGTTACTATTTAACTACTTTATGGGTTTATGTCTGCCTTCTCTAAAAGTAGCTTTCATGATGTACTATATCTTATATTTATTTTATATGTATCAAAGTGGTAAGAGCAGGGATGGCATCTTTTCATTTATTAAAAAATAGCTTAAGAATTTCATCTTTTGAAAAAATTAATTTCAGTAGTATGTCTTATTACTGTAAGTACATGTATGTAACAGTGTAATACAACATCTAGTAAAATGTTCCAAGGTAGAAATCTTCTGGATTAATCTGGTGCGTTCATTGAGGGTCACTTTACAGAAATACCCTATTTCTTGAGGTCACCATTTGAAACTAAAAAGAGGCCTCAGACCACGTATTGGGATTGTTATGGCAAAATCACAAGATTCACTCACAGGAAAATGAGAATCTAGAGATAAATGAGTTCTTTTATTAAAAGAAGCCGGCTGGCGGTCAGCAGAAGCCCAATCTGCTGACCCTGAGCTTTTGTTTCATAGCTCCTTTTATACACATTTGGGGGGGGTTACAAAATTTCTTGGTTGCCATAGAGACTGCATTCTTTATCACATCACTTCTTTGGAATTTCACAAGGTCCCTCTCAATCATCAAGTTAATTGACACACAGAATGGGGTAACGGGTACCAGCCTGTGCTAAACCTATTCGTTTCTCCTTGTTTTATGACTACAGGACTGTGATAAAGACCATTTGTTTCTCCTTTTATGGGTTTTATGGTTAACTGGGAAGGAGTTTGAGGAGTGAGTTTATCTATTTGATGCCTAAAAAGACATAGAGTCACTTTAGCCATATCAGGATAATAATAATTTATGGGTTTCCTCACCTAAACCACTGTGCATCAGGGAATCTGACAGTTGTGCATGTAATGAGCCTATCTCTTGTTTCCCAATCACCATGAAGTCTGAAAACCCTGAAAACAGAGAAAACATTTGTCTTGGAATCACAGACCTAAATATTTAGATTGGAGGCACATTCTTCTCCTCTCTTTTTTTATTTTTATTTTTTAATGTGGGTACCAGGAGTCGACCTCAGGACCTTGCACTTGCTAGCAAGCTCTTGTGCTGCTGAGCGATATCACTGGCCCTTTTTTTCCTTTCTGTGGGTTCCGGGAGTCACACTCAGGACCTTGCACTTGCCAGGCAAGCGCTTATGCCGCTGGGCTATCTCACCGGCCCCCTCTTCTGCTTTCTTAATATCAACTTAATTTTAAAAATATAATTTATCAGTGTTTCCTCAGAGATCTTCTGAAGTTCTCTGTTCATGGTTGTACAGCAGTGGGCCTCAAAGCAGTAGTTGTCATTGTCTTTGTTCAATGGGAAGATGTGGTGATTGTGGTTTTAAAATAACTGTCTCATCCCTCTGCTTCAGGGAGGGTGACTTCTCCTACATGAACTTGATTCTTTCACTCAAAGAACGGTCTTTGGGCCAGTACCTTGAGTCAACCCTGGAAGAAGATTGGAGAGACAGAGTCCCAGGTTCCACAGCTAAAGAGCTGAATTCCAGTGTGCATTTTAACAAGAACCTGACATCACTGGAAGGCACATTAACAGTTAGAAGACACTGGTGTACATGCAATTTTTTATCAGTGGGTCTAGCAATAGACCTAGGACTGCAAATATAACAAGCTCTGAGATATATCTATGCTGCTAACCCATGAGCTGAGCTTTCAGCAACTAAGTTCCTAAAGTTGGCTGCACATTGGAATCAACTTTGGAAGGGGCTTCTGAAAATATGCAGGACTGGTTTCCACTGTCAGGGATTTAATTGGAATGGAGTACAGCTTCAGCGTCAGAAATTGCAAACTTGGCAGTTTATTCTAATTCAGTGGACCCCTGAAATTCACCAGGGTTAAGTTTCCAGATCACCCGTGAATTGTGAAAAACCATGAATTTCAGATATGGTCAGAAAAATGCTTATAAATGCCTATTTTTATAGTTTTATTACTAAACATGCTATGTCTCCCACAGTTATGCAATCCAATTTAATAAAATGCTGCATTAATAAAGCTGTAGAAGGTGCAGGGCATTTTGGTGGCGTCTCATGGCTTTGAGAAGAACAAAAACGAGAGCACTCAGAGCTGCGGGAGTTACAACAACCTGTTCTGTGGCAGTGTTGGTGCCTCTGCCAGAGATAGGTTCCAGGGCAGCAGCCAATCAGCAGCAAGGAGAACTGAATAATGCTCTTGGATTGGCTACTTGCAAACCTCTCACAAAACAAAACAAAACAACAGCACAAATTGCAGAGGATATGGTTTCCTTGAAATTGTGAGGGTTTCTGTGAATAATTATTAGTTAGGTTCTAAGCAAAACTCCATGAAAGACTGATACCACAAACTCTGAACCATGACTTCTCCGAGGTATTTTGTAGATAGAAAAGTTTGAGAACCCCTGCAGATTAATTTGTTTGGAATTTTTTTCATTCATAAATGGAAAGTAGTGTTTCAACCAAGACATTATATGAATCATAATTTTTAAAAAACACATCATTGAGGTTTTAGTAGAGCTATTTTTACAGATAAAATATAAACATAGATATGTATGAACACGCACATATATGTAGATCAATTTAAATCCTTTTAACTCCTGACTTGGTGTTGCACAACAACAAAACAAAGTTGAAAGCCTGGGAGAGATATTGTTACGAGATGGAGTTGGGGCATGTGCTGAAGCTGAATTAGTTTGGAAGCAAGCTTCACTGAGCATTTTAAGCATTAGGGAATCTGCTCACTGTGTTTCTGAATCACCGGATTTTTACTTGTCAGTATATCAGAATTAAGGTTGATCCAGATAGATTGTTAACAATGTCAGATCGGATTGTTGCAACATGTTCTGAATCATGGCAGCCAGGGCGGAACTTGCTGACTTTTGCATTTTCCTCCACAAATCTCAAAAGAATGATAGATGGGCGTATTCTTTTCAAAGTGTAAACTTAGAATTTATTTAGAAACAAGTGACATTTTAGTGGGTGGACACAGGTGAAAACATTCCCTCTCTGGTTACACCCATGAAAAATCTTTTCGAGAGTTTCGTTATTAAAAAAAGGAATGTAGCATCTCATCAAGAAGGATTTTTCTCCAGTTTTAAACAAAACTAATCCCAGAGTGCTAGGATTATACATGTACACTCCAATGCCTTGATTAGTATTTTCAATAAAAATCATTAGTTTTTACACCATTGCTCTAAAACATTTGGTGGTTGACAATACTACAGGTGCATCCCTCCTGTGAAGAAAACCCTAAATTTAAAAATATTTCCAAAATTTTGTTTATTCATAGTAACTAGTAATAGGCAAGAAGACAACTTTGAATAACAGTAGACACTCAGTAGGAAAACAATTACAAAGTAAGTTTTAAGCATGCATTCAAAAAAAATTTTTTTTTGTCACTGGGAATCAAACTCAAGACCTTGCGCTTGCCAGGTGGGTGCTGTGCTGCTGAGCTACAGTCCTGGCCCTTCAAAATATTTTATTGGACTATGTAGGAGGTACTTTTAAAAGATGTGAAATAAAACTTTTCTTCTACATAATTAATCTTATACTTCCCTCAAAATAATTCCCTTGAGGGCAAAGCATGATGTTAATGATAAGAATGAGAAACATTTCTTGATAACTGAAAAGTGCCCAGTTCTGTGCTAGGTGAACTCTTTAGTTATCATGGAATTTCTGTTTGGATAAAATTAGAAAAATCTAAATTTTAAGATGAAACAACTGAGATTTAGGGGAATTAAGAAACTAGAAAAAGAATAGGTGCCCAGGTAATAAATTTAAATCCCTTTAACTACTGACTTGGCTTTGCCCACCAGTAACAGAACCAAGTTGAAAGCCTGTGAAAGACACCATTTCCTAGACTGATTGAAGGCACATAGTAGGCAGCACAAGGCAGGCAATGGGGCCAGCATTTATGCCTGGCAATCTGAATCCAGAACCATTATAGTTTAGACCTGGGGTGTCCCCAGTCCTTATGCGTGTGGAAGGTGATTGGACCATAGGGATGCTGTGTTCATCACTGGACTAGTCCACTGATGAGCTCATAGCTGCGTGCCCCTGTTAGAAGGTGGAGTCAAGCTGGAGATGGGTCACTGGGGGCAGGACCTGGAAAGATTTGTCTCCTTCCCTGGCTCCTACCCTTTCTCTCTGCTTCCTATTTAGCTGATGAATAGGCAGCTAGGAAGAGACAGGGCCCAACAGGGAGTCCAGGTGGCCAGCTGCATCAATGGGAGTTAAAATAAGAATAGGTAGTAGGAATTTGACCCAAAAGAGTTCCACAAGGGAAATGGAGTGCAGGTCTTCCCTACATCCAAGGCTGAGTTTGTAGTTGGTTTCAGAAGCAACTGTTACTCATACATATCAGCTGGCATAGGAGGGTGTCTGCCACATTTTAGGTTGGGCAGTATCCTTGTTCTTGTGTTTAAATAAATTTATGAAGTGGTTTTACTTTCTCTTGGCCTTGGAGTGATTTTATCTGAAGTTGTCTTTTTTTGAGATTGTTTTTGTTCTATAGAACGTCATGGCCTCCCTGTGAGTACTGGGCCAGTTTCAGGAATGTGGAGCTCTAAGTATCCGAGTAGTTCCTGGAGATAAAGGGCTGGTTTTGTTTTCATTTTTCTTTTCTCAAATCTCTATTGAGAAAGATAATACCTTCAGTCCCTAGTATTTGGAATCTGCAGGAAGAAATCCAAAATACAGCACATTATATATCTAATTCTCTACCTGGAAGAGGATACAGAAGCATCAGAGAGCATGTGTGTGTGTGTGTGTGTGTGTGTATAAACTACTTGTGTCTGTAACCAAGAGAAACATAATGTTCAGCTCAAAAAAAGACAGAGACAAAAAGGGCCTAGTATTCTAAGAAAGGCTAAGCATTGAATGATCAGGGTCAAAGAATGCTTCTCTGGTCGAGTGGAAAAGACTTGACTCTTCAAACAGGAAAGAAACTTTGAAAGGGCCGCTAGTGGATGTATCGCTTGAATGTTTCTGTAAGTTCAATTCTTCAATCACAATTATCTCTATTACTATAATAAGGAATTTTTATTCTCATTATGACTCATTTTTCCTGGAGACCAAGATATTCTAACTCTTAGAGACTTAATTACAAACATTTCAAACAAAAAGAAATACATAGGAATAGTGTGACCAACAGAAATACCTGTTTTTTCCTTGGTCCATTACTAATATCTGAACCTTTAGGACATGTAGATGTCTACTGTTTCACTCCTTTCTAAAAAAATTTTTTTTCTCCAAAAATTATTCATGAAATTAGAATGTGGAGCTTGATAATCAAATAATACATACTATAAAACTTTACCAAAAGCACTTTCTTTTGCCTTTTCCTTACTTCCACTTATCCCTTAATCTTGCTCCTCACACCCAGTATCTGTCTTATCTGTAATCTATTTACTAATTTATTATCTATCTACTTATCCACCTATGCATCTATCATCCATCCATTCATCAGTCCATTTATCTATCCTCCCGCCACCCATGATTTGACTCCCATCTTTCTAAATAATATGTTCCCATTAGCAATTGTTGACAAGTGCTTTCCATCACTCCATAGTGTGATAGATAAATAAGGACTCAGCGCTCTTACTCTCCGCTTCAGTCCTCCCTACACACCTCATTTCTTCCTTCCATTTACAGAACATAATTGTAATCCAGTTTTGATTAAATTTTATTTATTTATTACATATGACTTCATAGGCATTGTTCAACAGTATACTACTATGATTACATTTTCTAGCTGGTGTCACTTTTTATACTGAAGTTAATGATTGTCTTTGTATAAGAATTTGCTTAGTTTTCAATATATCGCTTTGCCCCAGAACTCTACAAAGGAAGTGTAGAACCCTTTAGAGTAACTTTTCATTCGAAACAGTCCTCCGCCTGAGACAGGAGATTAGGCTGTGGCACATCAGGCTGGGGTAGTAGATGTGACCTGTTAATTACGAAATCCCAGAACACAAGCACAGAACCGTCCACAAAGCCCTGCCAGTAGTCTTTTGGTGAGAACTAGAGCAGGTTTTTGATAGGATGGCCTAGACCTGACATTATCCTGAGGAGTGGGTGATATATAAAGAACAGTTTTTGCCACTGTGCTATCTCTTGCCTGGAGGGTCCACCCTCATGCTATAGGGTGATCTTCTCTTCCTACTTTCTTTTGGCCCGAACTCACTCTGTAGAACCTGTTTCTTTTCCTATGTTTAATAAAACTTTGCTACTGTTTGCATTTGTCTTGACCAGTTCTTTGCTCAGGACAGAAAGAACCTAGAAACCATCTCCAGAAGGAGACTCCGGAACTGCAAAACCCAGTAACATATTTAGCTTAGCCAGTCATGAGAGCAGGTAAGGTCGCATTACTTCTGGTCACATTTTTTTGTTTGTTTGTTTCTTTCTAAAATGCCGCAAAGGTGTTTTTTCCCTCTTCTTTCCCTGTCTTTCTGCCCTAGGGTGGGGAGTTCAGGAACTTTCTCACAGAGCCAGGAAGAGCTTCCTAGTGTGTCCCACCATGTTGGGAGGGGGGAGCACATGACCTCTGTTTTTGTTTTTTTTTCCTCTCAGCCAGTAAGAGGCCTACAGGCCTGCCTCAAGTTTATCTCTTCCTTTCCTTCTTTTTCTTGTTTGTAGTTACTCTGTGGGTAGGAGTTACATAACCAGAGAGGTTGTTACTATGCCCTTTTGTCCTCAAATTTCTCTTCTCCATGATACTTTGCTCAGCTGTTTCACTCTCTTGAGGAAAAATAACTGTTGGTAACTTGGTAGCCTGGCTGAGTAGCTGCCTACCCCCGTTTACTCATTTCTGTGCTCAAAGTGTTGTCTGTGCTTCTCCCCTCGATAGCCATCTATTTCTCAGGGTGCTATCCTAGGGTGGACATCTTGTCTTGTCACGTGTCTGGCAGCTGTCTTCTCTCATCACATGACTGGCCAGCATCTTGTCTTGTTACGAGACTGCCTGCAGTTTTGGGTCAGCCATGTGGGTTTTGCCATGTTTGACTTCAAATGACCACATGGTCACTGGAAAATCTCACCCTTAGATAGGAACTAAGCCTCTGATTACAAGGGACATGTGGGCTTCCCGCTCTTTTGACTTAGGCTAGAATCCTTCCTTGTTTCTTCTAACAAAATGCAGGTAATTGAGTAACATATGGCTGACAGCCTGAGCAGAATAAAAGAACAGCTAATAAAGCTTAACTCAAGTGCCTGTGAGTCATTCTTACCATTTTAAAGGTTTTTTCTTTACAAAGAAGTTTCCATCTCTACTGTCTTAAACAAAATACCAAAGATTTACTATCAGGGTAAAGGCAAGAGATACTGTTTCTTAAGTGGCTCCACCTTGCTTAAGTAAAGCCATCAAGTGGCTCAGTGTGGCTAAGGGAGTCTCAGTGGAGAGACTGAGATCACCCTGATCTTGTGGGAATTTCAAAGGACTAGGTAGAGCCATCAAGTGGCTCAACCCCCACTCCCTAAGGAGTTATGGAGACAAAAATCCCTCAGTAGGGCTTTCTTCTATGGTTCTGTGGAAGACACTGGTGTCATCCTAGCTTTGGACAGAGATGTCTGTCTAATGATCATTTGAGTCTCACAAAGGACACTTTGTGGGCTCCAAGTGGCTCTCTTTCTGCATGAGATGCCATTGTAAGGAACTGAGACCTAGTTGTCGGTCTTATAGGCCCCAAGATGAGACATGGGAAACCTCATGAACCACACTTGCACATTCCACTGACTTTGCTGCTAGGCTGTGTTCTTGAATAGAACAGCTTATCTACTGTTGCAACAAAGTTCGGGTTCAGTATGAACTAGGAAATGTCAAAATATGGGTATGGGATGGCAATTTAAATTATGAGATTATTTTTCAGTTAAACTGTTTCTGCTTAAAACATAGAGGGTGGAGTGAAATCCCTTATGTTCAGGCTTTTGTGACCTTTTATTTCAGGAAAAGCTCAGAAACTATGGTATTGAGAGTGGCCTTGGAGGAAGAGAGAGATAACTTTCGTGATGCTACCCTTGTATTCCCACCTGTCTCTCGGGAGGGTATAGGTCTCTCCCATCTGTTTAATGAAGCAACTTCAGGTGGGACCCCAGATACCTATGACACCAATAGCTGGACATGGCTTTTTCTGTGATCAAAAACTGGCATCTAGAGTAGGTCAAAAGAGAAAAGTTAGAATTATAGCTGTCATGATTGGCAATGCTTTGAAATCACCCAAATTGTCTAAGGAAAAATCCAAGGATGATGGAGTGAAAGAAGTCTGGAAACTGGGCACATGACTGCACCAAGCCACTGCCTGGGCCCTGCTCCAAGTGTGAGGCAGCCCAATGTGCCTGACTCATGGCACTGAAAGGTTGACTGTCCCTGCTTCTAGAGAGGGGCCAGGTCATACAAAATCCTCATTTCTTGCTCTGAAGAGGCAGAAGGGAACCTACAATGCCCCTCTCAACATATATGTTACAATATCCTGTGAGGAACACTGGGTAATGCTGGATATCATAGGTGAACCAGTTCAATTACTCATTGTGTTTTGACTTCCATCTCTGAAAAACTCTCCTCTAGATCTATAGCCATAGTTGGGGTTGAGGAGACTGCTAGTCAATAATTCTTTGCTCCTGCTCTGACATGTCACTTCAAAAGCCAAATATTAAACTATGAGTTTCTAACTGTCCAACAGTGTCTTACTCCCCTGCTAGGAAGAGATTTACTAGCAAATTGGAAGCAATTCTCAAATTCTGGCAAAGGCTAAAATGGATTTTACCTATTAGGACTACACCAGGTCTCCCAGCCCTAATTAGCCAAAAGGTGGCTCCTGCTGCAGAGTACAATAAAATACTTGACTTAAGAAAATCCTTGTTACTCTATGTAACAGAGAAGAAAAGAATTGTTGTGGGTATCTTAAACCAAATGGTAGAACAAGAACTCTACCCAGGGGCACATTTTTCAAAAAGTTAGATGAAGTGGCTGCTGGATAGCCACCCTCCCTGAGAACAGTAGCCACTACAACTATGCTAATGGTGGAAGCTGCAAAACTAACCTTAGGAGAGAAACTAGAAGTTCTGACTCCCCATCAGGTCAGAGTGATTCTTGAGCTCAAAGGTTAACAGGGGAAGGGCTTGCCAAGTATCAGGCCACACTCTTAGACACCCCTGAGGTTATAAAACCTGCACTACTCTTAATCCAGCCCCTCTGATGCGTACAGCCCTAGAAGTTAGCCACACTTGTGATAAGGTAATCTCCCAGACTTACACAAGCATGCAGAAAATCAGTGACCTGCCCCTCAAGACCCTGAAGAGGTATGGTTCACTGATGGAACAAGTCTTCCCTTAGAACTTTGAAAGCATTACTTTATTTTCATTCAGATTCTAAGTGCTGCTATTGAAAAACCCTACACTCTTTAATATCTGTTGTTTTGTGTATGAACTTGTTCACTTGTTTGTTTGTTTTTGAGACTATTTTAGAAAGTTTTTTATCCTTGGTGTTCAAAAATTTCTATTAGGGAGCATGTATTAAATACCTGATTATAAGATCTTGTAACTGAGTAGGAATTATTGAGTGATTGGTAAGGGTTCTGGCAATTGTTCCATGGGAATTCTAAATGGTCATACATTTAAGTCTTTTTTTCTCATGTATTTCTTTTCTGGAAAGATAAAAAGGCTGACTTCATCTTCAGCCAAAGCCAAACCCAGGGTTTTGGGCGGGTGGTGATTTTGAAGTATGGGAGCTGCCAGAGTTCTTGGAAGTGATTTGTGGATGGTGTCTGGGGTAATTTCCACTCAACTTTCCAGTTTATACAACACTATCTCTCTCTTCCTTTGTACTGTGGCTAATGTCCCTAGAATGGAACATTCACTGGTAGAGTAGACAAAGTGAATTTGGCTGACAGTGGGGAAGAGAGTAGATCAGGGTCCTGAGTTTTCTACCACATCCTCCACCTTTCCTTCTTGTAGAACTTCACATAATTGATACCTCCGAGTTCTGGAGTTTTTATTGATCAGTCCTTACTGGCTGCTCCCAATGCAAGCATTTTGAATTCTCTTTACTTAGAAAAACAAATCCTTCCATCCACTTAAAATATTTTTAAAGATTCCTTGAAATTCCCTCTTGTGGTTTGCTCCTTTTGTAAGTTTATAACCTATTTTCTCACATTTTGGTCACATTTCATCATGGTAAAAAAAATTAAATTATACATGTAATTGCCAATGTATGACTGGAAGTCTTTAAGCTTCTCTTATTTCTAAATTGTCAATTGTACCATAAATATCCAGCAACATATACACTGTCCTTATAAAAAATTTCACTTATAAGCTACCTAACCATATATATTCAAAGCTCATAAAGTGAACATATGGTCACTCTTCTGATCAGAATGCATTAAATTTAACTACTGGTAAGCTGTATTTTAGTTTTGTTTTCACTCTTCTGAGAAAACTAACTGAGCTTTTCTAAAAAGAATATAGTAAGTGCTTTAAATTCTTCATGGAGTAAGTAGTAGGCTATATACAAATGAATGAATAAATGGACACTAAATGAATGCCTATTGCTTATTAGAATAACACAGCAATAAGAACAAAGTTTCCAGTCAAGTACAATGTGGTCTTTGGACCTCTATTTGAGCAGTAAATATTTTGACTCTAAGGGCTTCGTGGAGTCTGTGCCACCAGAATGTTGTTCTTCAAGAGGTACCCAGAGCAAATGATTCACTGGAGTGTTCACATTTAGTGTAATGAAATTATCACACTGCTATTCCAAGCATGAGATTGGGTTTTTCAGACTTCTGGGCATTGCCAAGCTTTGACTGTGGTATGCAAGAAAATGAGAAACAGCAAGAAAAATCACCATTCCCTTGGCAAACATTCATCCTGCTGTAATCTGCCACTGTACCTCTGGACTTCTCCGGTATTGATAGCCCTCTTCATACAAGTGAATTCTGAAAGCTGTCTCATTAATGCACTGAATGGATAGTGGTGTTTAACTGATGCTGTTTCCAGGTCTCCCCTATCAACATGTAATAATCCATCATGGAAATCAATTTCATTTGTAGGCATTTCTCACTGCAGAATGTGTCTTCTAGAAACCAAAGCTGCCCTTCTACTTCTCTTTGTCATCACTCTTTTTCTCCCTCACAGAGGAGGCACACCTGTCCTCTCTCTCCCTCCTCTAAACCCTCTCTCCTTTGCTCTGAATGAAGGCCCTGTGGGCTCATCTTTACACGGCTTATGATGTGTTTGACAATCATTGATGTCTTGCTAGGCTACAGCTCACGGAGAAGCGATGTAAGGCATGAGCTTTCCTGACAGATTAGAAGATGCTTTGTAACAAGGGGAAAATCAAATCAAATGCTTGTCACAGGGAATTCCAAGCTATATTGGAAGGCAGAAAGAGTATGAGAGAAGAGGAATAGCTGGGAGAAGGTGGAAATGCAGTCTAACAAGTAAGATGCAGACACTTGAAAAACAGCATCAATTAGGGAGACCATAGAAACTCTGCTTCAAGGGTTTGCAAAGATGTGCTCAGAGCCTTTGTAAACCGCTAAGTCTTAACAAGAAAGTCATGTAAGTTTAGAAAGCAACACAGAAATGGTTAATTAAACCACAGTATCACCAATCAATGGAAATATACCTGGCCATTAAAAACACTGTTTATGAGAAACTGTAATAGTTTGAAAAGTGCTTATTAGTTCATAGTATGCGGAAAAGTGACATAAAATTACAAAGGCAGTATGATTAAAGCCAAGTAAAATTTATGCATGAGGGAAAGGATGACTCAATTCCAGCAAATTAAATTGATGTGTAATTTGGGAGTGGCTATATATATATATATATATATCTTTAAAATTTTTCCATATTTTCTTTGAAGGGTGAGCTACTCTAATTCTGCTAAAATAAATAAAAACAAACAAAAAAAGGAGCTATTCTTATTTTCAAAAAGAAAATATCTAAACAAATTTTAGGCCCTAAAGAAAAAGATTCAATAGAAAAAGGGCATAAGGGATACAATCTAGTGTATTTGGTGGCCTGGGCCTTCACTTTAAAGAAAATGAATCCAAAGGGTGAAGCAATATTAATAAAAGGGGCAAAGATATGGTAGAGATTTGTTTATTTGATTGTTTGTTTTTTTGGCAATAAATCTAGAAAAAACTAATGCAGTAGATTAAATACAGTTAGTAAAAAATTTTTTTTCAAAATTGGGGAGAAAAACCTCTTTGAGTGTCAGGGATATATATAAATATTTAAGAAGATGATTTCTCTTTGATCTTAAGTTTTATTTAAAGAAGTCATAAGTGATTCAGAAACATGGAAGAACAATGAAAAATACTGAACCACCTTAGAATAGAAAAATGTATGACTAATATATATATTTTATTGTGTTTATATATTTATATATAGACACATATATATATTTCTCAGCCAAGAATTAATTAGGCTATGATACACAAACCTGTTAATATACAGCCATAAAATTATAGTATCAAAACTACAGAAGCATAAAAACACCTTTAAAAGATGTTAATAAAAATGCTACAGAAATATATGTAAACACTGATTACAACCATGTAATCACATGTGAAATTACATGTGCACATAGAAATGTAAATATTTATGCTAAGGAGGGAGGATATAAATATTTTTCTGTACAACTATTTAATAATTAAAACTGTATTATTTATAAGAGAGATACAGAAATTAAATGTATGCAAATATTATAGGTCATTTATTTGCAAACTAGAACACAAAGGGATCTGAAGACAGCATTGGGGTCTTCAGGGTTACTCTGAGGGCTCGCTAGTTGAAAGGCAGCAATGGGCTAGGGTAGGAAGGTCTTTCATTTTGGCATGGCTATTAGTTGATTATAATTGATTTATGTTGAGGTAGTGTGAATGTCAGGATGGGCTCGATTATGCCATGATAACAAACGGTACCCAAATCTCTGTGGTTTTAAACAACACGGTTATTTCTTGCTTACAGTATCTGTCCACAGGGATCAGCTCGGTGCTCTGCAAGTGTCATTGCCATCTCTTTAAAGCCTACGCTGATGAGAGGTTGCCACGGAGAAAAGAGGAGAATGTGTTGAATCGCGTGCCGGTTCTTCATTCCTCCACACTGGGTTTTCTTGCATCTTTTCCTGTATTTCACTGACCAATGCAAGTGACACAGCCAATACAGACTTCAAGGTAGCAGGAAGGCAAAATCCTCCAGCAGTGAGAGAAACCAGACATGAATATATGATAATAAAATTTGCCAGATACACAAGTGCAAGTGTGGAAATCTGACTCCTGAGCTGTATTTGTGAAGCTACCAATGAGCCGCTGTACAGCTCTATTGTGTATACACATGCATCTAAGTTCAGAAATAATTCACTCTTGTTCACATGGCCAGGAAGACCATTTTGGTGCTGTGTATTTTTGGTGTATCTGTATTTTAAATCATTTTTACAATAAAACTCTTCACATTGTTTCAAATCTTTGTAAAACCACATTTGGTTATTGTTTTAATAATAACAGTCTGAATATTTGGACTTTAAATGTGGTCTTCATCTTGGTTTTCCCATAAACTAAAACAGACGGACCATGTTGTCAGCAGATACACTGCCACCTAGGTGAGGCAAGTCACCTGGACATGACCGGCCACCTTCCTTCGAGATGGGGCCTTTCTGTACACAGGGAAAGTAGTCCTTGCATGAGTTTGCTTTGAACCGCCTGTTAGCACAGCTTAAGCTGTGTGCCCTGGGGAGCTACAGCTAACACTCGCTCTGGTTTTGATGCTCTTGTATGTAACACATCAGAGCAGCCAAACGAGCGTAATGAGGAGGAGTAAATGAGACAGCTGCAAAGTGCTCTCTGGAGAAGATACTTGCATAAATGCCAAGTGCCACCTCAACGCTCACTCTCATTGCAATCTTTAGATCACAGGCTCAAGGTCCTTCCTGAATTGTGCTTAGTGGGATGGATTTTGGAAATGCAATTTACATTAACCACCTTTTACTTTCCTACAGATGACAAACTAGGCTCTTGACAAATCTTCTGCAGTGTAACACACTGTATGCTAATTGACTGGCTAGTGTTAATGCTCTGCAATAGGAAAGTGCATTGATTACTGGAGCTCAATTCCAGCTCATCTTCATAATGATATTTTATGATGACGCCGCTATATAAGGAGAAGAAAGATCTGTGACAGCAAGGGGTTATATTGGAAGTGCTAGAGAAGCAATGTGTTTCCATGTTGCCACCTTCTATTTGTATAGCATATGCACAACATGGCAATAAAAAAAGAGAATGAAAGCTGATAAGACGCAAAATGAGGAAAGGGAAAATAAGAGTAACAATGTAAGATGAAACCAGCAGAAGGAGGTCCCCTACAGGCACACCTCGACCCTCTGGACATCGCATGGGCCACGCTTCACAACACACATATGAACAAAATAATTTTTGCAAAGAAGAACCAAGGAACAGGGCTTAAATTATTCACTATGTTATTTTGGGCAAGGGCACTTGACCTCCTGTAGGTCATTGCCCCCTTCATTAATTGAGAACAACAGTGTTTACCTTATAGGGTCTTTTAAGGATTGTTTGAAAGGAATTCAGCATCACGCTTATTCATAAAACTACCAAAATTTAGTGACTATTTTTGACACAAGTAAAATTTTCCCTGTTAATCAAATAACAAGTTTCAAAGTGTGTAAGTATAAGGAGATAGAGAGCATCAAAAATAATTTCTGTTTAGAAGTTGTATTTCTATGGATTATTGGGTAGGATGGGCAAAGCAGGAAGGGCTGAGTTGGCTGTGGTGTGTAAACTAGGACTAAGGATGGGGACTGCGGAGAGCAGAGACAATGTTTCCTGAGGACATTTCACAAGATTGTGCATAAACATGGTTCTTTACCAACTAGGCTTGAGAAATTCTAGTTTAATAAAGACTTTTTCTTTGCTTCATGAATTCTCAGAGGTCTTTGTACATATTCTGAGTCTCTGAGATTGGCAAAAGGAGAAAATAAGTACATGTAGTATTTTCCAAACTTGGTTGACCAAAGAACTCTTTCTTCACTGGACATCTGTTAGAATATGTCCCAAAGAACATGCTTAGGAAATAATAATGGAAGAAGAGGGCAGAATTGCCATTCCTTCAGGTAATCTGTGATAAATCTTGTTTCTATGGACAGTTTTTGAATTTGAGAAATGGAGCAAGGCTCAGGCAGGAGGATTAAATATTTGAGCCTATGAGCCTTGCCTGGGCTATTTAGCCAAATCTTGTCTGAAAAATAATAATATAAAAGAAGAGATTGGGATGTTCTTTAGAACATCCTTGGGTTCAATTTCCCGTACTGCACAAAAAAGTGCCGGAGAAGTGTTCAAGTGAAATATGGCATTATGTAGGTTGCGTGGAATATGGGATGGACACTCTCCTGGAAATGTTTTTAAGAGGTGAGGGGGAGGGGGCTGGTGAGATGGCTCAGCGGCTTAAGCGCCTGCCCGGCAAGCGCAAGGGCCCGAGTTCGACTCCGGGAAACCACATACGAAAAAAGGGCCGGTGATATCACTCAGCAGCACGGGCGCCTACTGGCGCGCGAGGTCCTGAGGTCGACCCCCGGTACCCACCAAAAAAAAAAAAAAAAAAGAGGTGAGGGGGGTATGTTTCTTTTTAAACTGTGTTGTAAAACTAACACAGTATTGTAAATGTGATATGTAAATCATTTTCCCTAAAAGGATGTGGATGGAGTGGGGAATTGGGTGGCTCCTTCTGACCTCGTTACCCTTAGCTTTGCTTGCTCCATTTTGCCTCATTGGGTTTCTCATTAGCTTTTATTCTTTTAGCTAGTACTATGTACAGGCAAAATGCTGAGTTCCTTAAGGACCTCTTCAGTCCCATTATTTCTCCTTGAGTTCTTCTTGTGATTTAATTACAACTAAGTAAGCTTGTATCATTAATACCTACATATCCATGCTAGTTGTAAAATGCCCCAAATTTGGAAATATATAAAGGAAAAGGGTGAATTTGTCCCTTATTGTGTTTTACAAGTTGTCTATTCCATTACTAAAATCAGCAGATAAATACATAGTTTAGAAAAAACAGGATCACATATAGGTTATTTTAATCCAACTTTTTTTATCTTAAATTATCTCCTGGGAATCTTCCTATGTCTTTCAAATATAGACATATTTCCTGTTTAAAATTGCATAACAATTTATAGTTGATGTTTATTATAAACAAAAAGGGGGCTGGTGTTAACTATAAGGTGTGATTTCATTTTAAAAAATTGTATAGGGCAGCATGAACGAAAAATGATTCTGGTCTGAGGAATTTGGGGGATTTAAGCACATGGCAGCCAGCAATAGTTCCTAGGCTGGGAAGAGGCATGCAGTAGCAGCTCTGGCAGTGAGAAGTGTGATGAGAGTGATTGTTATGATCATACTCATGCTTTTATGCACCCAGGCCCATGATTTAAACAAACAAACAAACAAACAAACACTTATAAATTGTAAAGTGGCAGCCATTGCTATCTTTCTTAGATTGTGCTGGTTCCCTGTTGGTTAGTGAGAAGGCTAACCATTTTCAAAAGCATGTGAATGTTCCAAACTTGGAACCTCTGGAAATTGTGGGATTTGAGTCCTCTTTGTGCCCAGAGTTCAGGCTGGGGATCTTATGGGAGGCATCTTTCCTCTTCCTAAGATCAAGGGGTCTGAGGAGACACAGGGGATGTTTACAGACATCTAGAAAGTTCATGCTTTAGGGCAGTAATAAACTCAAAATTTTCCTGGTTCTTTTATCTGGTCCCAAGCATCAGGAGCTTTCATCTTCCCCATGCCGTGTTTGTGGCCAGTCATATTTTCTGCTTCTCCAGCGTCTCTCTGCAGCTTGCCACCTGTCAGCTCTGATGTGCTTTAACGAAGGCAATGCCTTGTATGCTGCTTGTCAAGTTTGAAGAGGAGCATGACACCCCACGGTTACTGCTAAGGGACAACTTTTGTGCACGCCAGCTAATTGGTGTCGATTCACATCACCTTGCATTGCCATGACAGGCGCAAATCAGAGTTGCAAAGGTTTGTACTAGTCTCTGCCCTCCCAGGGCCTACAATTCGGCATCTAGGGCTCTTACACCTCTAACCCAGAACCAGAGCAAATTGTGCTCTAAATCGTCTTACTCTTCAGGTCAAGCAAATTTCAAGGATTCAAATTACAAGGATTCAAAGGAGCCCATATAATTGCTTCAGATGACAAGGTCGCCTTCCTCTTTCTAGTAGTCAAAGTTCAGAGGAAATGCACTGAAAGTGGAACTTGCAAAGAAGATTACCTACTGCAAGGGAACAGCTCTGCTCCCACCCCAGTCCTTCCTCAGTGGCATCTTTATTATGTTTTGTTTTTTAATCTTCATGCACTCAAATTACTCCTGTCCTAAACTTAGAAGAGGATGAACACCTGTATTCTCAGCACTCTGGAAGGCTGAGGCAGAAGGATTGCTGTTGGAGCCTGGGCAACTTAGCAACTTAGAACTTTTCTCAAAAGTCAAAATAATAAAATAAAATAAAATGGGCTGAGGATGCAGCTTAATTCAAAGGCCCTGGATTTAATCCCTAGTACCACACACCAGACACACACACACAAACACACACACACACAGATTCCCTCTCACAGCCTTGTGAACTTTCCAGGTAGAGTTAGAAAATATGATTTCTTATTGAAAAGCAGTGAACTGTAATGGAAGATAGAGGTCTCCAAGAGATAAGCAAGTCCCGCCCAAATCCTGAGAGTGCTGTGCCAGAGCCCTCACTACCCAGCATCTCTTCTCCTCCAGCTGTCTTTTTTTTTTTTTTTTAAACTGCCACACTTGTTGTCGTGGCTGTGTCTAGATGTCTCCCTAAAGCCTCATGTGGTCATAAGTGGGGCTTTTTCAGAGGCGGCTGGATCTAGAGTGTGTGATGCTGGGATTGAGAGTGTGTGGTTACTAAATCAGTGTACCGATTGGTGTGGCATCGCCCTAAGCCCAGTAGCCTAGACAGAACATAGAAGGGGCAGAAAGAAGCTGCTAAGGTCACTTAGACTTGCCTCTTTGCTACTTTGCTGCTTTGCTACCTTCTGCCCACCATGAACTGTTTCTCCTCTGCCATGTGCCACCCTGCCTCGGAGCCAGCCCATTATGGACTGAAACCTCTACAAACTGTGAACCCAGATAATCCTTTCCTCCTTTAACTTTGGGTGTTGGGTATTTTGTCTCAGCAATGAGAAAAGTAACAAAGACAAATGTTCTCACTTTTTTTATTTTTATGAAAAAATAATACAAAATCTCATAACAAAATAATGAGAATAACAATAGTTAATACATTGTGTATCATTATCTTTAAAGTGATTACTCAGAATACAAGACAGTCCAAGAAGATTCTAACAAAGAAGAAACAAATAGATAGTAACACAAAACTTTCTTTTCAATGAATTAAGATAAGCTAGTAGTACAAAGGAAATAAATTAGTACATATATTAAAATATTTTTGAGACAATGGAATAGGTAATTTAGGGAAACATTTGCCTTCTTCCTACTTCCCATTTATCTCTTTCATAGATATAATGTATGTATGTATGTATGTATCTATCTATACATAGTATATATATTTTGTGCCTCCACTTTTTTGACTCCTTATGCTGCATGTTGAAGTTCAAAGGTGTTTTCACTACCACAACACTCTGGTTACTCTGTAACCTATGCCCCAGTCTGTAATTATTTCTGCACACTAATCGTTGCAGTTCCATATGATCTGATTTTTCTGCTAGAATGCAACCCTAAGGAGGGACAGGGATTTTGCCTACATTGTTCACCAGTGATTTATAAGTGCCAAGCACATGGTAGGTGTTCAATTAATATTTAAGGAAAAAAGGAAGAAAGAAAGGGAGAGAAGGAGGAAGGGAAAAGAGAAGAAAAGACAGGAGGAAGGGAGGGAGGAAGAGAAGGAGAAGACAGTGACTTCAGTGCGTGCTTTTTTGGTTAGTGCTGGTGTTGATGAAACCTCAGAGCCACCTGCAGTCCCTGCCGTGGCCCAGCTTCCTGCCCTCACTGGATGGCTGCTCTGCCTTGATCTCCCTTCTTGCTGCAACACGAGTTGCATCTGCTCATGCTGCTAAGCTTGTGAGTGGAAAATGGCAGAGCTTCCTTTTTGTTGTTCACACATTTGTCATATTTTATCTATACCAGTAAGAAAAAGAGTCAGCCATGGGACTCGGGCGAAGCAGTCCCCAGGCAGGTCTTGGCAGCCTGGTTGTGGGTGTGTGGTGGGGTGAGAGGGGTGGAGAGGGAGGAAGGCCCGCACTGCTCTTCCTAAGCAGGGGATTCTAACTTCTGTTGAATCTCACTGGCTTGCCACAGGGCCTCCTGTGTCAGGAGGGCTGCCAGCTTTAAACACTCGCTTAATGAATTTACTCAGAGATTTACAAGAAGAAAAATGAAAGAGAACTAAGCCGAGTACTTAACTTTAATTCAAAACAAATTACCTGATTTCTCTTTAGCAAAAAGCTCCTTAAGCTTCACAGAAGCAGGGCACATTTTTTCAAAGATACATCTTAATATGTGGTTGTTTCCAGGTGACTGATGGAAGCTGCTGTACTTTTACTCTGAGCCTACAAGGTTTGCAGGAGGGCTTTTTGCTCTGTGTTTCAACTCTGTGGGAGGTGCTACCTCACTGGCAGAGCAGCAAGGCCCGAGGCTTTTCAGGATAGAGCAGCAGCTCTGCACTGGGTCTTTGAGATACTAGAAAGTGTCACCAGATGGGGTCTGAAGAGGTTCCCTGAAGTGTAGATGGGGACCTCAACTCACCCCAACTGCAGCGTAGGTTGTAGGTTTGCTGACTTTCATCACACGCAAAAAAAGAGTTTTCAAGATGCTTAGTGAGAGGCATAAAGAGGGTCATCAGGCAAAAATAGAGGTATATGCTCAGAGGGCAGTGTGCACATCTGTAGATGAGGCACATTATGGTCTGGGGTTGGAGTTTAATGCAGTCTTGGAGTGTCTTCAAGATGGGTGATACGGGATGTGTATTACTACTGTTGGTCAGGCCACCCATTTGGTGGACTGGGTTAGCATGCAAACCAACTACATGTGTTTTAAACTGGGAGAGATGCTGCCCACTTAAAAGTGCAGCTTCCGTGAGGATAGAGGTTTGTGGCAGGAAAAGCAGAGCCTCCATTCACAGGTAGAAAACAGGGGCCCAGTTTCCATGCTTATTGTTAAAACCTGGGAATTTTTTTTGGAATTTTCTAGAAGCAAAACAGGCAATGTAACCTTGGGTAACTTTTTTTTTGTTTGTTTTTGTTTTTTGTCCTGAAACTACAGTTTTGCTTAACAGCATAATTTAAAAATTTTAAATTTCCTTCTCTTCTTTCTACCTATCGTTATTTCTTCTAATGTATTTCAGAAGCACTGATTAGAGCCCATGAGGCCAACTTCAAGGTTGTTCTGAAAGATACCAGCCCTGTCTGCTCTACACTCCAGGAATACTTTGTGGCACATGAAACTTATTCCAGGAACATGATAAAATGCAAATTTCTGGATCCCACCCAGGCATTCTTATAAGCAAGGAACGAGGCCCCCCCAATTTTTTTTCTATTACCTCTGGGCATTGCAATATAATACAACTTAGCAATATTCCTTTGGGAGATTAAAGAAGAAAGCAAGAATATATAATTTGTCCCATAGGTAAATGTCATCAGGTGGAACCCTGGAACTGCTACTGAAACAGTCATGTTGTGATGCAGCCAGGTGGGCCTTCGCCAGATGCCAGGAACATGCGAGGTGGACCTCCCAGCCAGCAGAACCAGAAGCCTGATAAACTGCTTCTCTTTGTAAAGTACTCAGCCTCAGGTGTTTTGCTGTAACAGCACAAAAAAGACAAAGACAACCATGAAGATTAGAAGGCGGTTAAGAGGGAGAAGGAAAGGAAAGCCAGGGATAAAAACAGTGAAGGAAATGGAAAGAAAATAAAATTCAATAGACTGTTGACATCATTTATTTTAATCATTTGTATTTTTTTTTAAGAAAACTGAATTAGAGTTGAATGTTTCATGTTCAGTTTTCTTCTAGACACGAAGAAGCTTTGAGATGAGACATTTTGAAATGGATCTTTGGAGAGAAGAGAAATGCATATGAAAGACAGGAAAGTTAATTAATTAACTAGGAAGTCCACAATTTAAGCTGGGCTGTTTCATATTTTTCCAGTCACTTTTGTAAAGCATCAGTGCCACTCCACATCTTTGGCTAGAAACTGGCTAAAGGTGCATGATTTCTTCTGCAAGCCATTTAAATTTTCATGTCCTCATTCTTTGTCAGGCTTTCTCAGTTGCAGGGCTACATTGTACTCAGACTTACATTGGCCTACAAATTACACCACTTTGGGTGGTACTGACTATTGGATCTAACCATTGCTTTAGTTTTGGACTAAATCATGTGAAACTGAGTTTTTTCTAAACTATAAAATGTTGAATTTCAGCGAATTCAGAAGAAGAAAAAAATGAAAATTGACTACCTTAAGCAAATGACCTTTGAGATTCTGCAATATTTAAAGGTCAGCAGGCTTGAAGAGTGATCTTACAACAAATAACTGGTCAATATTATTTTGTATTCAGACTGTCATATCTTTATTCCATTCCAACATCCTCCATGCATCTAAGTCAGAAACCTAGAAACCAACCCAGACATTCTCCCCACCTGTCCAGCCAGTCACTCACACTGTCCCTTTGCACTCTTCAGTGGCAGTTTCATTAGCCTCCTCCCTCCTGCTGCCCCTTTTCCTCTCAGGTCTACAAGAGCTCTCTGCCCTTCTTTAGGATCCTCCGGGTTCACTCTTCCCACTACCCCTAGCCTTTATTTTTTACTAAAACATAAATGTGATTACATAATAAATTTATTGGTTCGCTATAATTTGGCATTTCTGAGCCATGAATGTTAGGCTTGATGGTCTAGCTTTGTTTACATCGGCAGTCGCATGCCTCTCTCTTCCCTCTCATGCCCCTTCCTCTTTATCAACAGAAGTACTTACAAATCATAGTGTGCATGACTTCTCCTGTTTGCAACACTCTCTCCATGTTCTTTTGCAAATTACACATCAAACCCCTAGGCATTCTTCAGGACTTAGCTCCTCCAGGAATCCTTTTGTAACCCCTTTTCTGGTTTGCATTCTTCTCTGTTCAGAGGACACCTTGAGAATAAAGACATTAAGTATCTGTCACACCGAATTATAATTGCTATTGTCTGCTATACTATTACTATTCACCTTGTAATCCAGTGTCTAATATAATGACTGCCCCATTTGAAGGATGTAGAAAAGAATAATTTCTTTCAGGGACTACATATGACTCATTTTATGTGATTCAGATATGTCTGATCTTGGAACCATTTAATCTAGTGATGGGTGTAAGATGAAGCCAGGTTAAACATAAGCCCTCTATGATTCTTTTCAGGAAGTGCTGGGAAAGAAACACAACTGAATGTCTTATGACTATTTTTCCGTAATGCACATAGAAAACCATTTTTTTTTTTTTTTTATGTGGGTACCACGAGTCGACCTCAGGACCTAGCGCTTGCCAAGCAGGCGCTTACGCCACTGAGCCATCTCACCGGCCCTAGAAAACCATTTTTAATAAGTCACTGAGGCCAGAACCATAAAATAAACAAAGCCTGTAGTCACAAAGAGGGCTAGGAAGGGAGAGAGAGAGAGAGAGAGAGAGACCCAGAGAGAAAAGATTGTACTAGCTTTCTCTTCCAGATGGTAGATACATTCACATGAGATAATTTCATACCCCTACACTTTGAGTCATGTGAGCAACAACTAATAATTTTAAGTAATTTGCAGTACTGTCACTTGAAAAACAGGAGAGGAGATCAATTAATACTTAACGAATGGAGGAATTTTTAAAAAATCATATTTTATAAGGTGAGGGAAGAGAAAAATAAATTTTAAAATTCCAGAAAACATATTGCAGTGAAATAAGATGGAATATTTGACTACAATGTCTTCTAATGCAGAAAGAAATATGTTAAATACACAGAAAGGAAAAAAAGCACACATTAAGGAAGTATGGAAGAAAGATTTAACTGTTGAATACACACAGAGCAATCTAGGAGACAAGCACCATTTACAGACTGGCAAGAAATGAATAATCCATCTGAAAAGGAAAGCAGACTACAACAGTATAAAGTGTATTTTATTCATTTACCTTTCTAGTTCCATTTTTAGCACATACAGTGTACCTAATTCCGGGCTGGATTTCCAGCCTTTCTGTAGGCACGTGTACTGACAGGTGTATATGCATGGCTGTACTCCAGGTCGAAGACCAAGACAATGAAACCCACCGGAAGAGCTGCACCATGCACTGAGGCCGATCACCTGTTTGTCATGGGAAGTGAAATGTCAGGCACAGAATGCAGACACTGTATTCAGGATTCAATTCCAGGTTTTTGAGCTCTGTGACTGCAAACTGCAAAGCAAGGCCACAGCAGAGAGGAAAGGGTCTGAGAAGAGTGAACTCTGTCCTCTGTGTGGCCTCCATTCCATGCGGCGATTCTGGTAAGGCAGATGCACTTCTTGACTGCTGGCTGATAGTTACACACACACACACACACACACACACGCGTCAGGAAATCCCTTTGGTTCCTTTAATAAGAATGATGATAGACAAAAATGTGTTGGTTGTAGGCAGTTACCTATTCTGTGTGAGGAAGTGAGTTTCTATCTTAAGACTAAGATATGCTTGCCAATCACACGGTGCTATGCTTCTAATAATGATTCTTTTGGTTAAAAAGCCAGTTATAAGAAAAGGAGAGATAAATATCTTCTCCGCTCTGAACTAATGAGGACTTGGCTGTTGGGAGCAAAGTAAATAATTCTAGAGTATTAGCCAATGAATTCACTGTTTAAATCATAAATTATTAATTTTTAAAAATAGCAAAGGATGTAATCATCCATTTATTTTAAAAGGAAAACAATAAATACATTTTCAATCATATGAACATTTAAGGAGGAAGATAAAATAATGGCACATGTTGAGGAAGGAAAGGGCGCCAAAACGGAGAAAAAATCTTCAAGTTTGTCAAAGCTTTAAGTGACAAAGTTGAGGTAAAAGACCCAGTGTATAAAACTGGTCTAACAAGTAAAACTGGTCATCAAGTAAAAAGCTGAAAAATTTGAAACAAAACAAAACAAAACAAAAAGAACTAGCAACTCTTCCTGAGTCCTGTGGAGAGGTGAGAAGCCAGGCAAACCACGGCGGGGGAGAGACCAGAGCAAAGAGGAACTGGCCGAGGAGCTCCGCACAGGAGCAGGAAAACCTGAACTGTAACTGGAGCACTGCTGGAGGCTCGGTAGGAACAAGTCTGTGAGTTAAAAAGCCAGGGGCACCAGGGCACTTTTGGGGGTTACCTCTAGGAGCTCGACCAGGTTTTCACAGTAGATCCTGGAGGAAAATCCCCTCCTGTTTCCAGGAGGGGGAGGAGGAAAGGAAACGCTGTGAAATATGCCAGAGCGTTCTGTCCATCTTAACAAAGCTCAGCCCCAGGAGAAACCAATTAAGCAGCCTAACCTGCTGGGTATTTCCACATCTAACTGACCTGGGGTAAGGGAAATACTTCATTCCAGCCATCAAGCCACCCCGTGTCACGTGAAAGTGGGGCGTTAGGAACCGAAAAGCACGCGTGACGTCGTGAGGTCACAGGCTTGAGTAGAGACTGAGACTTGATCGCAGGACCTTGCGATGCTTCTTTTCTCACAGCTGACTGCCGTGTTAGATTGGGCCTATTAACAGCGGTCTCTTCAAGCTGGTGCAACATGCCCGTGAATCAAGACAAATGATCTTACGGGGTTTGTAAAAAGGCAGGAAACAGAATTTCAAGACACAAAAGCAAGCATCAGAACCGAACATAGCAAAAATGTTGGAATTACCAGATGAAGAATTTTAAAACAATTAGGATTAATGTGCTAAGGGAACGAATGGGTAAAGAAAATACCATGCAACAACAGATGGACAATGTAAGCAGAGAGATGGAAATCCTAAGAAAGAAACAAAAATAAATTCTTGAGATCAAAAGCAGAAATGAAGAATGTTTAATGAGCGTATTAGTAGACTGGGAATGGCTAAGGAAAGAATCTATAGACTTGAGCATATTTCAGCAGCAATCTCTAAAACTGAAAAGCACACACTGGAAACAAACAAACAAAAAATAAAACAGAGCAGAAAATTCAAGGACAGTAGAACAAACACAAAAGGTATAAAATACATACAATGGGAATCTCAGAAGAAAGAGAGAAGCAAGTGTAAGATAAGTTTAAAAGACTGCTGACTCCACATTAATGTGAGGAAAAAATCCTGCAGGAAGCCAGAGGGGAAAATACCTAATCAATAAAGGGATAAATTGGAATCACATCCAATTTTTATTCAGAAAACACACAATCAAGAAGAGGGGAATGAAATATTTAAAGGATTAACTGAGTAAATTCACTGATCTAGAATTTTGCAGCCTGTAAAATTCCTTTATAAATGAAGAACAAATAATGACTTTTCAAAAGAAACAAAAACAGGGAATTTATTGCTAGTAGGCCTACCTTACAAGAATGGTTAAAATAAATTCTTTGGAGAGGTGATAAATATAGGTCAGAAACTTTTATGTAGAGAAAGAAAGAAAGAACACCAAAGAAGAAACAGCTAAGGGTAAATTAAAAACTTCCATTTTGTTAAACAAGGAATATCTGTAGACAAAGTTTATTCGAAATAATGGAAAAATGTATTGAATTATGAAAATACACACATATGAATTATACACATATATGCTTATGTATTAAGGAAGAGAATGACAACAATAACACAAGGGGCAAGAGGGAGAAATTAGGATTGTTTTGCTATTATAAAGTATGTAGACTGTTTGTGAAGTGTTCTAGTGTTATATCAAATCAAATTTGAATTAGTTGTGCATGTGTCTTGCAAATTCTATGGCTACCGCTAACATTTTTAAAAAGGTTAGAAGTATAACTGATATACTAAGAAAGGAGAGACCATGAAGTCATAGAAAATGTTTAATTATAACCACAAAAATCTGAAAAAAGTAGAAGAGAAAAATAGGGACAAAGAACAGGCCAATACATAACAAACAGCAACAAATACAATGAATATTAATTCAACTACATCAATGATAACTTTGAATGTTAGTGGTTTATATGAACCATTTAAGTCAGAGGTGGTTGGAGTGGATAAAACAATCAAGACCATGCATATATTGTCTATAGGAAACCCACTTCGAATATAAAGACACATGTGGATTAGCACATGGTTGGAAAAACTGTATTATGATAACCCTAATCAAATGAAATCAGAACTAGCTATATTAATTTTAGACAGATCAGACTTCAAAGCAAGGAAAGTTGTTAGGAACGATAAAAGGGGTTACATAATGGTAAAGAGGTGAATTCTACAACAGGGCACACTAATACTTAATATGTATGCACCTAACAACAGAGAAAAGGGAGCCCTGGTACACTGTTTGTCCGAATGTAAAGTAATACAACCATATAAAAACAGTATGCAAATTCTTCAAGCAATTAAAAACAGAGCTACTATAAGACCCTACAGTCCCATTACCAGGTATGTGTCCAAAGGAGCTGAAATCAGCTTGTTAATGTGACATCTGCCTTCCTGTGTGTACAGCAGCACCATTCACAATAGCCAAGAAATAGAAACAATTTCAGTGTCCATCAGGGGTGGCTGGATAAAGGAAATGTGGCCTGCATATGCTATGTGGTATGAATGAGCCATATAAGAGTGAAATCCTGTCACTTATGCTAACGTGGGTAGCACCGGAGAACACTATATGGAGTGAAGCAAGCTAGGCATAGAAAGACAAGTAGCGTAGAATCTCATTCACGTGTGGATTGAATGGGATGGGAGAGGTTGGTTAATGGTAACTAAGTTATAGTCAGGAAGCAATAAGGGGTTCTGGTGTGCTATGGCATAGAAGGATTACTATAGCTGAAAATAATGCACTGTATGCTTTTTACAAGATTTTTTTATAAGCTAGAAGAAAAGATGTTACTTTCAACATCAAGGAATGATAAAGATTTGAGGAGATAGACATGTTCACCTTGATTTAAACAGTATGTAGTGTGTACGCATATACATGTATCGATGCATTACATGGCACCCCATAAAAATATGTGTAACTTTTATGTTTTAATATAGCAGTTAAAAATAAATGTAGTTTAAGAAGCTTTCCTTGGAGGAAATGTTATACTGCTGAATTAGATGCAGTCTTTCAAGAATGTCACTGTGTGTCTATTATTTCTCAGCAATTCCATCCTATCGGCCATCAAACTAACCCAGAGTTGATTCCTAAAGATTTAGGCACTTGTCAGGTACTAAAGTCACCAGGACCTATTTAGCAGCTTTGTACGTACAGTGGGTGGGTAGGTGAAGTGCAACGTCCCTGCCATTTAAATCACTTCCACCTTTGAGAGCTAGGTAGAAGTGTAAAGGAGAATGCTCGACAGGAATAAGGGCTGAATTACACTATATCGCTGAGTACAGATATAAAGCCCAGGGTAAGCATTAGAAATCACTGCAATGTGTAATTTTTTAATATGCCAGACACAAAATACAGGTTGTTTAGCGCTGGGGGTAGTTTTCACTATGTCTGTGTCCCATTGGTATGTGTATTTTGCTCCTTACAAACCCTGGTGGATACAACTTACCAGTAATTTTTGTAACATTATTGTGACTTATGCTGCAATATGGAAAGCGAGAACAACTTGCTTAGTGGGGAGAAACTCTCCACATGTACAAAGGGTGTTTGATGAGCAGAAATGCTCCGTGTTAAATCCCAGAGGCACAGAGTTGAAGGCAGCACCTCCCGCCACACATCTCAGATACCAGCCACCTCTCTCCCCATGGAAACGGCCACTCGTCCTGCCCGAGACTTCTCTTCCGCTCACTGTCACTTCAACCCAGCGATGGCTGAGCTGAGTGGCTGGGTTACCCCTCAAAAGTCCCTATTTGTCCTTTTTAGATGCTGCTGCCTGTTATAAATAATCATAATAAATATGCTTTAATAATTAATTTGCAACTATTTAACATAAAATTATGTCATTAAAACAAAATTTAATGTCTTTCCCAAGATCTTAATTGAGCTTATTACTCCACCCAATGTAAAATCCCCTTTCAATTAAAATTCTTTGCAGCAGTAATTATAACAATTGTGTCAACCCACATACACTTCTGTCTTATCCTGAACGTGTCTCTCATCTTGGCACTGCAGGAAATCTTTGTGTTGGCAGGATATTAGTGAAGCGTGTTGTAGTTAACACTAATTAATTCATGTTGGTTTCTTCACAATCGAATGAAACAAAATTAAACCTGTACTTTGTTCATTTGGTTCATCTTTTCCAAACAAGACGCCTAATGGAGACTTTGTAAAGGGTGTGCTAGACTTTCCTGATTAGTCTCTTTGTGTTCCTTTAAGCTTTTCAAACAGTAAGCCCTAAAGATGACACCAGTAACAAGATGATGAGACACGAGAGGAAGTGAACTGCCGTGGTGTGACAGAAAATTCAACTCTGGTCTCTAGTTAGGAATTTATAACCAGGCAGTAGATTCTGAAAGGATTTACATGAGGAAATGAAGCATTAAAAACTATGAACTCCCTTGCTTATAGGCTAGGAAGCCCTAGATCTGCAATGCTAAAGGATCTGAAAATGCATCAATTATCCAGGTAATTAACAATAATTTTTTTTTAAATTTTGAGATTCAATTTTCCTTCTGGAAATTTGAAAATCAATTTTCCTTCTGGAAATTATGATGGCTAGATTTTTCTACTTTTGGCTTTATTGTTTATTTCCATTTTTATTTGCTTGATTTTTCACTTTTATTTAGTTAGGGAAGAACTTCTCAAAATAGCATTGGCTATGGTTTCCGAGATTAACACTTCAATTCTTGCAAAAAACATTCAAAAGAGAATTCATAGGTTCTTTTTTTTCTTGGTTTCTTTTCACCAAGTAAAATTTTATACATATTTTGAAAACAACTCTGATATTGGCCAAATCACTTTTCAGATTTGACTCTCTGGTTTTTTTCTCACAAAATGACAAGGTTGATCAGTACAATATCTCCAAACTAAAATTTTAAAATCACATATTCGCAATGTAACATAAGCAGCCAAAAACTTATTCAGGGGAAAATTTGTAGTCACTCAGTACACTTGCTAAAAAGAATTATAGGTAGTGTTTTTGTATAACCTACTGTACACTGGGCACTGATAGAAGTATTATACAGATTGAATTATTTTTTTTATATTTCAATTGTGTATTTTTATTAGTACATGTTTGTAGGACATAATGATTACATTTATTATGAGGAATGCATCTTAATTCTTTTTTGTCCCCTTCCCCTCCTATCCTTCCCTGCTCCCTCTAACTCTGAATCCCCTTCCCATTTGACAAAGCTCTATTTCCACTTTTTCTTTGATTCTCTCTTTTAGAAATTCCATTTGTACCAGCTAGTCCCCTTCTAGGAATCTTTCCAAAAGAGTTAAAGTCATTATATTACAGTGGTACATATATGCCCATGTTTATAGCAGCAAAATTTATAGTAGCTAAATCTTAGAAACAGCTTGTATGTCCGTCAGTAAATGGATGGATAAGGAAAATGTAATATTTATACACAATGGAGTAATACTGTGCCATAAAGAAGGATAAACTTGAGGGATTTGTAGGTAAATGCATGTACCTTGACACCATAATGCTATGTGAAATAAATCAGACACACATATTTAAATATCACATGGTTTCTCTTATATGACAGACCCAAAATGTAAATAAAGAGCAAAATAAAGGACAGATAATAGTAAATAGGTAGGTTTTTTCCAAATGGGAAGAGGAACGGGGTGGAAGAGGGGAGGGAAAGAAGGGAAAAAGTATTTAAAAAGACAGAATTACTTTAGAAAAAGAGACTATAGCTGTCTTGCCAGAACCAGTAGTCCAAGCACCCTGTCAAGCAAATGAATGAGGAAGGAAGAAGGGTAAAAATGCGCTATGATCTGAGATGACCCAGAACAAACCAGATCTTACGTAGTTCAATGACTCACCCCTTGGAATGTAAGAAAATTATATAAAGCAGTCTTTGCTATCAACAAACTTTGCAGTGCAGCAGGAATGGTTTATAAACGTGGACAATTTTCTAGGAATAAAAATATGAAGGAGACATATTGTACAGAGAACTCACAAATTACTTGAATATCCCTTACCACCTGCAACCAACCACAATCCCTTAATTCTCTGTAATGAGTCCACTCTACTTTGGTGTGACAGCATTACTCTCCTGTCATTATTAAGGAAGAAAACCTCAAAATAAGTCTCCCCTTCCCCCTTTCTAGATTCCCCCACATCTCATCAATCACTTCATAAAGAAACTTTAACTTTACAAATTATTTTCAAACAGTTTCTAAACCATTTTCATCTAAAAATGGCTGTGCTATATAGCAGGTCAGTAATAAAATTGCCACTTAACTGCTGATAAAAAATAAAGTTTGGAAAGGTGAAGTGATATGTAGCATATTGTACAAATTTGCATCAGATCAGGAATTTGGATCCAAGCATTCATCAGGCATGGCCTGAGCACATTTTTATACTTCTCATCTTTCACATTTGTTATAGTAAAACTTAGTTTTCCCAGGACAATATTGAGAACATCAGGGATCCTGTGACAGAGACATAAAAAGTAACAGAAAAAGAGGAATATCTCTCCCTCCCTGTCTCTCTTTTTTTCTCTCTCTCTTTCTCAATAGATAGATATTCCAAGCAACCTTGGACTGAAAATATTCTTAAAAATGTATCTTTTATTGAATACATATAAACTTCTTGTTTTGATGTTAGTCCTTAAAAATTATAACAACCATTTGGAGTTTGTCTAATTCAATTTTTACACAGTGCTTCCCAGGGGGACTTTATTTTCTTTATTTTTTAATTAAATTTGTATTGGTACATGTTGGCAGTACACAATGATTACAGTCCTTGTGGGCAGTTGGTACGTGTACACAACACATCTCGATCACATTTTTGCCCCACTTCCCTCCTATCCCTCCATCTCTTGGTCCTTTTCCCTTCTGAGAAAGCTTTCTCCCTATCCGATCACACCAATCGCTTCATCAGTAGTTGTCCTGATTCTCAGAAGGGAGATAATGGCTTGTGTCCAGTCACAGTAGCTCTTCACCAAGTGCCTGGAGTGCCCAGCACAAAGCTAGCACTAGACGGATGTGATGGGCACGTATTGCTCAAAGTTCTTATAGTCCAGCAGTGAAAATCAGATTTCCACAAAATGCAAAACAATAGTAAGACATAATAAGAAATAGAAATGGTGACCAATGCTAAATTGTAATCGGTTGCGCTTAATTTTAGTTGTATGATTTCACAGGAGGAAGACACTAAGAATTACAGAATCAAGGAAGCCTTTTTTGAGGAGCTCCTTCCTGGGCAGCCACACTCCCTCCTGTCCCTATGCAGCCCGTGGTAAACAATCAGCCACTTTTACATATCTATTTGTGCAAGATCTTGTGCCTATCATACCTGGTCACTGTCATTACAGAATCGGTACTGCCTACTTCCATAAAGCAAACATCAGTAGTGAAAGACCGTATCGCTACCTCTAAGCTGTTGAATTGGAATTTGTGAAATCATGCACCTAGGTCAGGTGATCCACCTTGAGTCCTCAGACCAGCGGTCATCATGACCCACAGGAAATCTCATGTATGGCCAGGAAGGGTGCCGGCTGACATGGCAGAGTGCCAGCCTCTCAGCACTGCTCAGTCCTCCATCTGTGCGCTGGGCCAGAGGAGGGAGGAAAATCCAGGCAGCTGCACCGTTCAGACTGGGCTCAGTCTCTCCCAGGGTCTCTGGAAGCCTGGATGACTGAGTAGGCACTGGGGCGAACAGGAATTGCAGCAACCTACCGCACAGAGAAATTGATTCAAGTTGTCTTCTGCTAGTCACATGGACTTTACCTATTGGTGGAACCCATTATGGAGGGGAACTAGGACTGGCATGAGCAAAGCCTCATTATCACACAGGATGTTTACTTGAATAACACCAAAAGTTTATTCTATGGAGCCAAAGTTAAGAGAGCAAGCAGCAGGTTGTGCTGCTGGCCAAATCACCAGGATTTGAATTCCTAGCTAGCAAAAAATACTTTGCTTTTTACTGTGTTGTTAATCTAACAAAATGGATAGCTCACCACCAGTGAGCACATTAGAAACAGAGAAACTTAGCTCCCACCCCACGTTTACTGAAATAGAATCTACATTTAGCAAGATCCTCAGGGGATTTATATGCATGCTAAGGTTTGAGAAGAGCCCCCCCTTAATGAATATCAAACCCATTCCTTCATGCAATTTACCATCTAGTGGTAATAAAAACAAGAAAACAAACTATAATAGTGGTCTTAAGAGTATCCAACACTTATTGAGTAATGACTAATTACTGGATACATTGCTAAGCCTTAAATTTGTGTTCTTTGTGTTAACTCATTCAGTGCTCATGACAAACAAATGGGATAA
The DNA here is from genome assembly GCA_028451465.1 of Erethizon dorsatum. Taxonomy (NCBI): domain Eukaryota; kingdom Metazoa; phylum Chordata; class Mammalia; order Rodentia; family Erethizontidae; genus Erethizon; species Erethizon dorsatum. Next base: position 90,214,295 of record CM051822.1, read on the forward strand.
TACTGTGGAACTCATTTTTTTCCAGTGAATGAAGCACTGCAATTTAATTTTAGCTGAAGTCATAGTGTTAGATCTCCATTACAATAATAAAGTTTCTGAGATTAAAAAGAAATACTTAAAAGGAGAAATGATTTATTTATTTTGGCTCACAGTTTCAGAAGGGTCAGTCCATGGTCAGTTGGCTCCATACTTTTGGACCTCCAGTGAAACAAGACATCATGGTGGGGAGGATGTGGTAGAGCAAAGCTGCTCACCTCATGGCTGCCCAGAAGTAAAAAGAATGGAAAGAGCTGGGCTTCCGACACTCCTTTCAGGGCACATCCTCAGTAACCTAACTACTTTCCTTTAGGTCCCAACTCCTAAAAGTTTCTGCACTTCCCAATGATGCTAGCATCTGGACACTAATTCTTCCACACATGGGGCTTTGTGGATCATTTATGAGCCAAACCACAATAGCTGGGAATGGACAGTGTTGAGATTTGAACTGAGGACAACTAGGATTCAGAACCACACCCTTAAATACTGCATTTTATTGATAATTTTTCAGAGTAGGGATGTGAGAACATTGTAGAAATGAGTAACTCAGGCTTTTCAGAAAAGTGGTGATTGAGCTGAGATGCCAGAGTGAGGAAGAATTGGCCGAGGCAGTGGTGCCTATTAGGCAAGATCTGGACATTCACTTAGCCCTATTGGCTTGGCTTGACCTATATTGTACTGTGTCTCTTAGCCACCCAAATGTCCTGGTTGCTGCTCCTCTCTGCTCCTCATGGCATATTGTATGCTGTGAGCAGGACTGCCCCTCTGTGGATTTGTGGCTCTGGTTTTCTTCTATTGTGATCCTGCAAGACGCCTGCTCCTATCATTAAGATAATGATTTAATAGTCTCTAAACGTGTGGATCCTCATCTATAAGCTTTCAGTTTTCATTCTTGCAATAATTCATTCCTTTAACAAAAGCACTCTCTCAACTTTAGTGATAAGCAGCATCTCTATACAATGGCCAATGATAGGTATCTGCCATTCTTTTGAATTGATGCATTGTCCTTCTGAACTGTTGTTTTTGGAGTAATCCAACATGATAAAAATTAATAAAGACATTTTGTGATACTGATCCCTGAAAAAGGATTTTGGAGGGAAGGAACAGAAAAAGCAAGCTATTTTCATGGTTTGGGGCCTGTACTAGACTGGCTCCTAGCCTCATCATTTACACTGGCTTTCCTTTGACAAGCTTGACTTGTCTGGCTTGAGCAACTTAAGTTTATCTCGCCTTAGAAGTGAGTGATTCCTATAGCTATGTGAAAATCACCCTAGAGATAATTCATCTCTGGAAGTTTAATTTGTCAGCCCAGATCAAGGGAATCCAGTTAAATTGGCTATAAAGTCTTCAGAACTCAGACAGGGAAATATAGAGAGCATGTAATATGCTCAGCTTCATGGCAGGCACCTAGTAAGTGCTCAGCGAATGAAAGCTGGGATTGTGTTCTCTCTCCTTACTCTAAAAAGACTTAATCAACTCATGGTTATTAGTGCCAGCATCTGAAAGAACTAACAACCTCAAAGTGATTTCTCTTTGGATTTGAACTGTAATATATCAGTATATTTCTCTATTACTCTTTTATTGGTTCACATTTTGAAAAAACTTTGCTTTCCTAATCCTAATAATAGTAGGGCATCTAACCTGCTGATAAAAATTGGAAATTCATTTCACATCTGGGTGACTGGATTAGCCAGTAAATAATGATAAGACTATTGGCTAGGTAATTCTTAATATACATAATAATTGAGAGATACCTAACTCACATTAGTGGCTGAATATAAAAACAAAGCCAAAAATCCCAGAAGAATATACAGATCAATGTTTATGATGTCTGGATAGGGAGACTTTGCAGTAATGTACAGTAAGGAAATCCTGGGCAGGTGGATTCCAGTCTCATACAGACCTTGTTTAGAAAGCCAAACCTGCCCATTAAATTGTAAAAGTTTGGATTATTTATTTAGTCCTTCTACACCCATTTCTTTGTTTAAAAAATGGGCACAATCATATTTACTTGATGCAGTTGTTCTTAGATTAAAAGAGGTAAAGCATGTAAATTGTTGGACATGAAAAAAGAAGAAAAAAATATAAAAAAAAAATTAATAAAGCTTCTTACTATCTCTGTGCTACTTTATGAAATGGCAAATGTCTGCAAGTCATAAATTGTTAAGCATAAAAATTATACAGCAAATGTCAACAAAGAAAAATAATAATCTGCATGATAGACAAAAAGTGAATCCACCTAATCTCTAATATTTCTTACAAATAAGCATAACAAATATAAACTGTAATTTAAAACACCATAGAAATTTATGAACAACTTAAGCAAATAAAAAATATCCTGCACTGAAGTGCCAATGAGCTGGGGATGTAGCTCTGTTGTGCATAAATAAATAAATAAAGTGCCAATGAATATACGTAAATCTAGTAAAATTTACAGGTAATAAGACAAATACAAATTATAAAACACCTCTTCCTCCTTAATTAGACAAAAATAGTATGTAGGGTGTGAAGAAATAAGCAGTCATGCAAAGCGTGGGAAGGTCTAGAGGGTACAATCTTTTCCAGGGCAATTTGCAAAGGTTTGTGTAAAAATTCTTCAAAATGTTTATACCCTTTAACCTTCATCCTCCATCAAAGATTTAATCATAAAGAAATCATCAAGGATGTGTCCAATACTCAGAAACAAAGATTTTTACCTAAGCAATATTCTCAATTATGAAAATGTTGAGACAAACTACATATCCAATATTACAGAATTAATTCAATAATTTATACAAAACAATAGTTTTCTATATAATTTTAGGAGCATGATAAAATATACATATATTTAGTTACACTTTTAAAAAGTTATAAAGCAATGCATAAATTGTTATTTAAAATAAGAAAATACATGCAATATATTACCAATTTTTAATGAACAAAATAGATTAAAATATTGACATTATGATGGTAAAATTACAGATTACTTTCTTTTTTTTTTTTTTTTTTTTGGTGGGTACCGGGGGGACGACCTCAGGACCTCGCGCGCCAACAGGCACCCGTGCCGCTGAGCGATATCACCGGCCCCTTTTTCGTATGTGGGATCCGGGAGTCGAACTCGGGCCTTCGCGCTTGCAAGGCAGGCGTTTACGCCGCGGAGCCATCTCACCGGCCCACAGATTACTTTCAATACCTATCTTTTACATGCTTTTTCTTCTATAGGTTTTCCACTTTTTATACTTTTAAATTTTACTCAATAAATTTTTTACATCAAATATGGTTAAAACATGTAGAATAAATATTTGTGTCCTATGGAAACTCATGTGGAGAAGAAAGAAATGATTGTGAGTAATCTCATGGTAACAGAACATTGATCCCAAATGAAATTTAGTGGTACTGAACTTGCCAACACCAATACTCCATTTGAAACACTTTCAGGGATAGCCCATAGGTTTTTTTTTTTTTTTTTTTTTTTACCCTTTATGTGGGTACCGGGAACTGAACTCAAGACCTTGTGCTTGCCAGGAAGGTGCTTATGCCGCTGAGCTATATCACCGGCCTGGCCATAGGGTATTTTTTTAAATTTTTATTTTAAAGAGAAAAAAAAAAACAACAAAATTTCAAAACAGCATAATAGGAGGGCAACAATGGTTAATACATTACCTTTTGTTATCTTTAAATTAGTTACTCAGGGTACAAGATATCAGCATTCAATTTTCCAAACAATATTAGCACAAACCTTTCTTCTCAATGAACTAAGCAAAATTAGTAGTGTATCAATCTTAACTATCTTACATATATATGTCATTCTTTTCTTTTCCCTTCTTTCTTTTCCCTATTCCCCCATCCCAGTTTCTCTTTCCTTTTGACCAGCTTTTTCCTGTATTAACATATCTATTGTATATTTTGGATCATATTTACTCTTTCAGTTTCTCACACTAGGGAGACAATATGATGTTTACACATGTGCTTCTGGTTAATTTCACTTATGAGTATTTTCTTGAGTCACATCCATTTACCTATAAAAGTCTCCAGTTTATCCTTCTTTATGGTTGAATAGTACTCCATTATATAAAAATATCACATCTTTTTTATCCATTCCTTGATTTATGGGCATTTCTGTTGTTTCCAAGATCTAGCTATTACAAATTGTGTTGCTATAAACATAGGTGCACATATATCGCTGCGGTATGATATTTTTAATTCTTCTGGGAAGATACCCAGAAGGGGAATAGCTGGGTCAAATGGGACCTCCAACCCTAGTTTTTTGAGGAATCTCCACACTGACTTCCACAGTGGCTGTACCAGTCGACACTTCCACCAACAGTGGAGAAGCGTTCCTTTTTCCCCACAGCCCCTCCAGCATTTGTTATTAGTTGACTTCTTGATAATAGCCATTCTTTCTGGGGAGAGGTGGAATCTCAGTGATGTCTTAATTGGCATCTCTTGAATGACTAGTGATGTTGCACATTTTTTCATATATTTATTTTCCATTTGTGTTTCTTCATCTGAGAAATGTGTATTCATCTCAGATGCCCATTTTTGGATTGGGTCTTTAAATTTGGGAGGTCTGATTTTTTTGAGTTCTTTGTATGTTCTTGATAGTAATCCTTTGTCTGAGGAACAGCTGGCAAACATTTTTTCCCACGTTGTGGGTTGTCTCTTCACCCTGTTGGTGATTTCTCTTGCTGTGCAAAAGCTTTTTAATAAGATGAGATCCCAGTTGTTGATTCTTTGTGATACTTCCTGTGCAATTGGGGTTTTATTCATAAAGTCTTTGCCTACACCAATGTCTTCAAGAGTTTTACCTATCCTACCTTCCAGCACATTTAATGTTTCTGTTTTACTATTTAGATCTTTGATCCTTTTTGAATTAAGTTTAGTGCAAGGTGAAACATATGAGTCTAGTGTTAATCTTCGGCATGTGCAGAGCCAGTTTTTCCAGCACCATTTATTAAAGAGGCTATCTTTCTTCCAGCAAATGTGTTTGGCACCTTTGTCAAAGATAAGGTGGCTTAGTATGTCTGGAGTTGTTTCAGCATCTTCTAATCTGTTCCATTGATCTTCGGATCTGTTTTTTTGCCAGTACCACACTGTTTTAACCACAGTAGCTTTATAATTTAATTTCAAATCAGGAACTGTGATGCTCCCTGCCTTGCCTTTGTTGCCCAGAATTGCCTTTTCTATTCTAGGTCTCTTCTGGTTCCAAATGAATTTTAGGATTGTTTTCTCTAATTATGTGAGATATGCTGTTGGAATTTTGATTGGAATTGCATTAAATCTGTATAACAATTTTGGAAGTATGGCCATTTTCACTATACTGGTTCTTCCTATCCATGAGCAAGGGATATCTTTCCATTTTCTGATATCCTCTTCAACCTCCTTTTTCAGTGTACTATAGTTTTCAGTGTAGAGGTCCTTCACGTCCTTTGTGAGATTGATTCCTAGGTATTTCATTTTTTTGGATGTTATTGTGAAAGGTGTTATTTCCCTAATTTCTCTTTCAGTAAGTTTTTTATTTGTGTACAAGAAGGCTATTGATTTTTGAGTGTTGACTTTATATACAGCTATACTACCGAATTTGCTTATTAAATCTAGCAATTTTTTAGTGGAGTTTTTTGGGTCTTCTATGTAGAGTATCATGTCATCTGCAAATAATGATAATTTAACTTCTTCTTTTCCAATCATTATTCCTTTTATTTCTTGCTCTTGTCTAATTGCTCTGGCTAAAGTTTCTAGGACATGTTGAATAAAATTGGGGACAGTGGACATCCTTGTCTTGTTCCTGATTTTAAAGAGAAAGCTTTCAGTTTTTGTCCATTTAGTATGGTATTGGCTGTTGGTTTGTCATAGATAGTTTTTATCAGATTGAGATAAAGATGATCTATTCCAATTTTCTGTAGGGTTTTTTTTTATCATGAATAGGTGCTTGAGTTTGTCAATAGCTTTTTCTGCATCTATTGAGATGATCATATGATTTTTGTCTTTGGTTCTGTTAATATGGTGTACTATATTTTTGATTTACATATATTGAGCCATCCCTGCATCCTTGGGATGAATCCAACTTGGTCATGGTGTATAATCTTCTTGATTATTTGCTGGATTCTATTTTCCAGTATCTTATTTAAGATTTTTGCATCAATGTTCATTAGGGAGATTGGTCTGTAATTCTCTTTCTTAGTTGGGTCCTTCTCTGGTTTTGGTATCAGGGTAATGCTTGGTTCTAGGAATGAGTTTGGGAGTATTGCTTCCCTTTCAATTTCATTAAAAAGTTTGAGAAGTAGTGGTGTTAAATTTCTTGTAGAATTTGGCAGTGAATCCATCAGGGCCTGGGCTTTTCTTTGTTGGGAGGTTTTTAATCACATCTTTGATTTCATTGGTTGATATTGGTTTATTTAGGATTTTTATATCTTCTTGATTCAGCTTTGGTAACTCATACATATCTAGGGATCTGTCCATTTCTTCTGCAGTTTCCATCTTACTAGAATACAAATTTTCAAAATAGGTATAGATGATCTTCTGGATTTCTGTGGGGTCCATTGTGATATCACCCTTTTCATTCTTAATTGCATGGATTTGAGTCTTTTCTTTTCTTTTTTTAATAAGGTTGGATAAGGTTTTTGTCGATTTTATTTATTCTTTCAAAGAACCAACTCTTTGATTCATTGATTCTTTGTATGTTTTTTAGTCTCCAATACATTAATTTCTGCTCTGATCTTTATAATTTCCTCCCTTGTACGAGCTTTTGGCTTAGCCTGCTCTTCTTTTTCTAGAAGTTTGGGGTTCACCATTAAGTTGTTTATTTGTGTTTGCTCTGTTTTCCTGATATAGGTATTTAATGCTATATATTTCCCTCTTAGGACTGCTTTCATTGTATCCCATAAGTTCGGGTATGTTTTACTGTCATTATCATTCAGTTGTAGAAACTGTCTAATTTCTTCTTTAATTTCATCTCTGACCCATTGGTTGTTCAATAGGGTGCTATTTAATTTCCATGTTTCTAGGAAGTTCTTGTGGTTTCTTTTGCCATTTATTTCCAATCTCATTGCACTATGGTCTGATAATATGCATGGGATAATTTCAATTCCTTTGCATTTACTTAAGAAGCTTTTATGAGCTAGTATGTGGTCTGTTTTTGAGAATGTCCCGTGTGCAGCTGAGAAGAATGTGTATTCTGACGTTGTGGGGTGGAACACTCTATAGACATCTACTAAGTTCATTTGTTCAAAAGTTTGGTTGTTAATATTTCATTGTTGATTTCTTTGTCTACTTGATCTGTCTTTCTGTGACAGTGGAGTATTGAGATCCCCCCAGTACAATTGTATTAGTGCTTATTTGATTTTTCATGTCCTTTAATATTTGTTTTATATAGTTGGGTGCGCTGGTATTTGTTGCATATATATTTATGATTGTTATCTCTTCCTCTTGGATTGTTTCCTTTACGAGGATGTAGTGACCTTCTTTATCTCTCTGAATCATTCTTGGTTTGAAATTCACTTTGTCTGCAAAAAGAATAGCTACCCCTGCTTTTTCCTGGGTTCCTGTCGCATGGAGTATTGTTTTCCATCCTTTGGCTTTTGGTCTATGAATTTCTTTCTGAATTAAATGTTCTTCTTGTATACAGCATATTGTTGGATCTTGGTTCTTGATCCATTTTGCCAGTCTGTGCCTTTTGATTGGTGAATTGAGACCATTAACATTGATGGTTAAAACTGATATGTAGTGACTTATCCTTGTCATGTTATTTTCCTGTCGTTGGCTCCCCCTCTTTTTTTTTTCTCTCCCCTCCCTCTGTTTAATTGTTTGCCCTGCCTGGTGGATTCCTTCTGTTGGGATTCCTGGAATTGTAGTCTTTGTTATCTCTTTCTAGAATGTCCTTCAAAACATTTTGGAGTGCTGGTTTGGTGGTCATAAATTTTCTCAGCTGTTCTTTGTCATGGAAGTATTTTATTTCTCCATCAGTTTTGAAAGACAGTTTTACAGGGTACATCAATCTGGGTTGAAAGTTATTTTCCTTTAGAGATTGAAATACATCATCCCAAGCTCTTCTTGACTTGAGGGTTTGTGCTGAAAAGTCAGCTGTGATTCTGATGGGCTTTCCTTTATAGGTGATTTGTCTCTTTTCCTTAACAACTTTTAAGATTCAACTCTTGTGTTGAATTTCTGGAATCTTGACTATGATATATCTGGCTGAAGATTTTTTTTTTTTTTGATCATGGCTAGTTGGAGTTCTATAAGCCTCATTTACCTGTACATCAAATCTTTTTCTCTACCAGGGAAATTCTCTGTGATAATGTCTTTGAACAGTGTCCTGATGTCATTTATGCTATCTCCTGCTTTTTCATTGACTCCAATTAATCTTAAATTATTTTTCTTTGCCTCATCTAGCAGCTGCTGGATTGATTTTTCATTGTCCCTTGCTACTTTTAAGAATTCTTTCTTTTCATGATCACTAATTGCAAATCTGTCTTCTATATCTCAGATCCTGTCCTCACATTGGCTTAATCTGCTACAAATACTTTCAATGGAATTTTTATTCTCCTGGATATCTATTTGAATCTCTTATGGATTCCATTTCTTTCCTATGCTGATTATTTATGGTTTCCATAATTTTCTTAAGCTCATCTATTTTTTTGTCTGTATCTGCTCTAGTGTCCTTAAGCATGGTCTTCATTGTGGACATTATCTCTGCAGTTATCTGTGAAATTATTTCTGATTTAATTTTTCACAGAGCCTCATTCAGTTGCTTTGTTTTTACCACTTCAGATAGGCCAGGTGGGTAGCTTTTGGATTGTCCCACCTCATTGCCCCCTGGGTTTTCCTTTGGTGAACTGGATGTGTGGGGTTGCATCTTGTTTAAGTGTCGTCTCATTTTCTTTTCTTCTGTTTAATTCCTGAGGTGATGTTTGTAAATTGCCTATGGTAGATTGCTTTATTGCTAGTATTTAAAATCCTTAGAAAATGACTACTTCTCTGTGATATCTTCCAGGTGTAGCTTATTTTTGGGTTTTGAGCTTGTTGCAAGATCCTACCTCTTTAATTTATTGGAGATGAGAATTTGCTGCCTGTTTGGCCCAGTACTTGGTTCTTTGGCACTGTGCCACAGTATTTTCTGTGACCCTTAGTCAATCTCAGTCATGGAATACCAGAAAGAAAAGCTGTTTAGAACAACTATGTCATTTTTGGCTTTAGTGGTACCAAAAGCATCAAACACAGCCTAGAAAATGACAGACTGAGCTAACCAGTTATTTGCCACTTTTAATTCTATAAACTAGAATTGTGGTTATATAACAAAATCTAAAACAAACCAGAAAATTATATGCAGTATACAAGTCCTTAATATGTCAATTTTGCCCTCAGGACTTTAAATTTAAAATGAGTTAAGAAGGAAATAGAGAATTGGAAGAAGACAAAGGAATGAGATGTAAGGCTGGAGGATCAAGAGGGATCCTGCTAACATTGGGAAACTGGTGCAGAAGAATGGTGGGAAAAAGAGAAAGAAGGGATACAAGGAAGAACAGATCAGAACCACAATCACAAAGATGTTAGAGGCTCTGTTTACACTCATATAAAAACCAGATAGAACAATGAAGGAAAGAGCAAACAGATAAACAAAAACAAATTGAAGACAAACAAACAAACAAACACCCTCACCAGAATGAAAAACAAAGGAGAGGAAAAAAACAAAAAAGTTCACTTTCAGGTTTTGACTCTGCTGTAGGCAGGCACCATGTGGTGACAGAGTCCTGTTCCATGCAGATCTGTCCCAGCAAGCCAGCAGAGCCCTTTGGTGGGGCAGTAAGCAGCAGCCTGTACTCTCTGGCAGAGACCAGTCTCATTTGCCTGCTGCCATCAGTGCATTTTCTGCGGGCCTGAGAGCTGCGGCACAGCGCTGAGTTCCCAGCGCTGAGCTCTGGTGCCGCGCTGAGTTCTGAGCAGTTCCGCTGCCCCTCCACAACAGCGCCCGGCCAGTCGCTCTCTGGCGCGGGATGGCTGTGCATCCCAGGCACTCACTGCCAGCCAGCACAGTCCTTCACTGCTCCCCTGCACCACCGCTGTCTCGCGCTCCTCTGCAGAGGCCCCCGGGGGCGCCGGCTGTCACCGTGTGTCTCCACATTTGAACTTCTGTCCCGCCATGGTTCCTGACGTGGAGAAGGCACCCGCAGTCTCCTCCTTCTTCTTTGTTGGAATTTCTCTTCATTCTCTCTGTGAGCCCAGAACTGCGCTTCAGAACTTTCCTGGGTCCAGGGGATCCACTTCCCTCTTTCTTGTCCTCCCCCAGCCACTATATTCCAGTGTCTGAATGGCAACTTTTAGAGAGGTTCACTGCCTGCTTCTGACAAATCCGCCATCTTCTTCAGACTCCTGGCCATAGGTTTATAAGGGAGGATATGCTGTGAGATTTCCACTCGTAATTTTACAGTGTTTTTCCCAGTTGGTGGGACTCTCCTAACCACAGGAAAGATTAGAGAATCATATAAACTTTGATTTGGAATGTGTCTGGAATCGGTTTACTTATCATCAGTTTTAAGGTCACAAATTCATTTTTATGACTTCTCTTTTTTTATCTGAAGCTGCTCCCATGCCCAGCACTGTAGTACACAGAAGTTAGTAAATCCTTCTGGATGACTCAAATGATCTCTTTCTCTATCGACATCTGTCTCTTCTATCTGCTTTTCCCAATTGTAAGATGTAAATGTTTCATTCTCATGGTTCCTGGTCTTTTATGGTGTTTTTTCAAAACATTGTACTTCTGAATCACCAGCTGGTTTTTCTTTGGTCAGAATTATGAAGGTAGTGGCAGCTGATATACTGATTTTATCAAGTAACCTATCCACCAAGTGTCCCACTGTGCCCTGGCACTTTGTAAGCACACACTATTGACTATGGATATTAATACCAAGATATTGGCTGAAGATAAATATTATTGATCTTTAGGATATAGGTGGTAATTGGACATAACTTTAAGTTTTAGTCATATTATAATAAGAACACAATATGAAATCTACATTTAATAGACTTTTTTTTGTACTGGGAATCAAACTCAGGACCCTGTGCTTTGCCAGGCAGGTGCTGTGCCACTGAGCTTATCCCTGGCAATAGACTTTTAAGTGAACAAAACAGTGTACTTAAATATAGGTACCATGTTGTATAACAACTTCCTAGAATTTCTTCCTCTTGCATTATGGAAACATTATTCTTGCTTGATTAGCAACCTCTATGTCTCCCTCCTCCCTGACCCTGGCCACCATTCTACCCTCTGCTTCTGTAAGCTTGACGATTTTAGTATTTCATGTAAGTGTAATCATGCAATAATTTTGTACAGTTATAGGAAACAAAGGCCCAAAGAAACTAAATACCAGAAAAATTAAAAGTTTAGAAATATGCATTTTCTATACCACTTGTTTCTTTTTAATCAGAGAGACATGAATTGGGCTTTATATGTCACCTTTTCCAATTTTCTACTTGAAATAAGCAATGTCACCTGTGGCATTTTTGTTCTTTTTTTTTTTTTTCTTTGTTGTTTTTAACTTGTAAAATATTTGTAGGCTGTTTCTTTACTTTGTTGTAGGTCCCTCCCCAATAAAGTCTTGTGATTTATTATAAATCGTTCAATTTTCAATGTGCCATACCTACAACAGACACCTAGCAACTAGTTGTGTGTTGATTAAATTGGTGAATTCCATACTATAAGTTCAGATTCCTAGCACATCTGAAATAATGTCTCCAGGCTATATTCAAACTTGTGATCTCCCACTTCAGCCTTGCAGAGTGCTAGATTACAGGCATGCACTACCACATCTGGTCAAGTTTTTATCTTGTAATTAATTTTTTTAACTGGAACCGTAAGCGAATTATTTACCCATATGTCTGCCAATGTCCTCTACCTCCAAAGTGATAACATGGGAGTAGTTGGATATTATTACTAGAGGTGAATAAATATATTGGGAGGCTCTTATGGGATAGAAGAAACAGTAGGTTATAACGGTAGTCAATTTTTTGTTGGTGGGAAATACAAATATGAGAATACCATTGTAGTAATAGCCTAAATATTCAATCATAATAAACACTCAGAAAAAAATCATTATAAGGATAGTATGTGAAACAGAGGACTAAAACAATGAATTGAACTTTAGCAAACAAGGCAATTTAAAAACAAAAATAAAAATAAAGGGTTTTCATCGTAGACTAACACCCTTTTACATAAATCAAAAATAAAAATAGTTCTGTCCAACTGTGGAAATGATAAATTATGGAGGTAATGTTATAACAGTTATCCAAATTGGATCATTATGTATTGTTTATATATATTAAGATATCAGTACATATACATACTGTACCACATAAGTATGTATAATTATTCCATATCACGTAAAAATTTAAAAAAATATTTTAGAAAAACAAAAATAAATTTCTTCAGTAGTACATTGGAGTGTGATACCCTAATGCAACTGGTTATCTACGAAATCAGTATCCTTGATGAGCGCCCCTTGATCTCAGGTGCACTTGAATAGTTTTCATATATTCTCTTTTACAGTAAAGAGAATGGCTCTCAATGCCATTGACTGTTGTAAAAATAAGGATCTGAACCATATTTAAATGAAGTGGGTTAAACTATCCATCTCAAAGAAGCTGTGTTACTTAGATGTGTTTCATCTCTATTCATTTTTACTATTAATATTTTCCCCATATATCATTTTATTAAACTCATATATTTTCCAAATATTAAATTTCCATCTCTCAAAGTGCTTGGTGAGCTACCTTTATGTTTATTTTTATCAGCCAAACTGAAGCTATCAGAAAAGAAGAGAATGTATATCACTGCATTTCAGAGCGGCAAGGAGAAGGAGACACAAGTGTCTGAAGTCCCCACTGCTGCTGCAGGACGTCACATTACCTTACTTGGACTCCTTTTTAACAACAAAGAAGCCCCATACAAAAATGCATGCTGAAAGTGGGCATTAAAGCATATCTGTGTAGAGAGATTCATCTTCAAAACCAACTCTTTAATCCTCTGATTCAACCAACATTTATCGATTACACTTATTCTTATTATTTTTTTTTTTGTGGATATCGGGAGTTGACCTCAGGACCTCATGCACCAGCAGGCGCCCGTAACTCTGAGCGATATCACCACCCCCTTTTTTTTTTTTTTTATGTGGGTTCCGGGAGTTGAACTCAGGACCTCGCGCTTGCAAGGCAGGCGCTTATGCCGCTGAGCTATCTCACCAGCCCCTATTACACTTATTAATGACCGCCTACCAAGCTAATTTTTTTGTTTGATGTAGCAACAAAAATTAGGTGACCAACACAAATCTTATCTACTCCATGAATGTCAATAGATATTTGAAAATATATTACAGAGATGGACCACAGAGAATGTTACATATGTATTTAAAATAAGACAAAATGTAGCTAAATCTAAACACTCAAAGAGCAGTCTTGCCCCTCTCTAAGGGCACTGCAGGAGTAGCCGTAATGAAGGTTGTTGTCTAATTAATGGGACTGTGTGTTTATTGGTAACTTGTCTGATTAGAGGGTGCAGCATCCATCAAATAGTTAACAAAGGGGGCAAGGGAATGAAGGTATCATTTTTCTCGCAGATGTAAATGAACAGCTCCACAAAGAAACTCTGTATCCAAAATAACATTCACCAAATTTTGCTCTCAAATTTCTTTCTCTGACTCTTCCATTTCAAACACAGTTTGTATCATTCATCTCCAAACTAGATAAGGGCTTGCTGCCCATGTGAGTTAACCACCATCCCTGAAGTGTGCTCGAAGGCCCTGGCAGCCTCTTTCAGGAAGCCCAGGAAGTCTTCTCATCCCAGCTTCTGTGTGAGGCTATATTTCTTCACATGCTTCAGATAGAGCAACATACCAATAGGGACTGAATGTAGTAGCAAATATACAACTCCAGCTGTCCAAGCCTGGCATAAAGGAAATTTACGCAGTGTAAAAACAATGCCACTCTTCTCACCAAAATTGTTTTTGTTGTGGAAAATCGTCCCATCACCTTGTTTTAAAAAGTGATAAGACAAAAACACATTGCAAGCTCATCCATGCATTCATAAAGAATTTTATAGGCACTCTGTTTTCTTCAGCAGATACTTCTGGGTGAGAGTCTCTCTTAAACCCACATGTTATTAATGTGCAGACTGGAAATATCAAAGTCCCAATCGGCCAACAACTATTGTGAGGATAGAGGTGGCTTAAAGTGCATTCTAGAGAAAAGCTCTACTAGAACTTAGCATTAATACCATCAGAACACAGGGCTTAACACTGTTGCATAAGAACATGCTGACCCAATTTGGGAAAATAATTCCTTACATAATACCATAATTCTTGTGTCTATAAGGATGGTCTTCAGAGATAACAGAAGAGCTAAGGCTGGCAGAATCTTTGAGTTGCTGAATCATTTTATGAGAGAACTAAAGTTGCTACTGGCATCTGAGAATAAGAATGCATAGTTTCATAATGTTCTAGTCTGTCATCTGAGGCCAATAGGGTTGGAAAGTGTCTTGGAATAAAGCTGGTTTCCTGATTCATGTGTTTGAAGCAGACAAACTCAGGGCACTAAGAGATGATGTGACAATCACCCCAAACATTTCTGTGTGCCTCCATTTATGATATCTCTAGGAAGTTCATTGGCTCACACAATCAGAAGAATCAAGAAGCTCAGTGATATAGAATCTTTAACATGAATACCACCCTATTGTAAGCCAAAACTTGAATTTTACGTACATGGATTTATTTGTCCCATCACTTCCCTCTGAATAAAAGAACCCATATATCTGCCCAAAATTTGTTCAGAATTTTCTTGACCTCTCAATTTTCAAGTAGTCATCAATTACTTCAGGGTTTTCACTTGTTTTCCAGTATAGAATGCTGTTGTCAGATTTCCTGATAATCATGAAGAAGAGGAAGGTGAAATAACCTTCTACCTGCTGCATCTGTGTTTCCATCTGGTGAGGGCCCTGAATCACCTCAGGCCGTGTTTACTCTAAGGGGAAATCTCCATCCTCCAGTTGATGTTCCTCCTCTCCATACCATCTGGTGCTATTTCTTCTGTGGGAAATACTCTCACTTGTTTCTTATGATGGGAAAAAAATGTCATTTCTAAAATTGTGCATAGAGACATTCTGAAACCACTTGATTTAAAAGTAGTAAAAATACATCATTTATTTCTATATAGGTAAGAGATAAATTGTTTTAATGTCATGTGTAGAAATCTCAATTCTTTATCATAAAAATAACCTAAGTAAAGCCAGAGATGAGGTCAATATTATATAAACTAACCTTGAAGTTATAGGCTGTCTTGTTCTCATTCTGTAGACTTTTGAACACATTGAACTTGCTAGCATGGATTTGGGTGAAGGATTGTTTCTTCCCAAATATAAGCGCTAACTTAATCTAGCCATATAGCTATCTATTTCCATCCTTTTGCTCTGTCACTGACACAGGCCATGATGTTTCTTGGGGAGAGTAAATATGTGTCAGATATCAAAAGAAATAAATTCACCTATTATTTACTCATACATCTATTTATGTATCTTTTATGTTTATGCTACAACACTAAATACTAGGAATATGGCAAGCAACGAGTCAGATACAATTTGCATTCTTAGAAGTGCAACTCTTTGTTTGCCTGGGAAAACAAACTTACAAGTAAATCTTAGAGTACATTTTAGCTGTTTGTACTTGAACAAAGTTTATGGAAATACAAAATCAGATTTAGCAACCTTTGCCTGGGAGCACAGGGAATGAGGAAAGCTAGGGATGAGGTTACTTAACAAGAAGTTTATAGATAAGTATGCATCAGGAAATAGTTTAGCTGGTAAAGTACCTCGGAGATAACAGTAAAGCCCCTTATTAGTACCAATAGAGCTCTTCAGAACTTTCTCAACTTCTAGTCCCATTCTCTTCTCTCGTACTTCACTTTTCTGATTGTACCTAACAAATTATACAAGTTATTTCAACTTATGGCAATTGGTATTTTAATTATACAAAATCAAGTATTTAATTGTAACTCAGCGTGGTCTAGAAGCTGTGGTGAACTTTAGTTTGTACTGACCTACTACATTCATTCAAGATGGGAATTAAATTTAACTAAGTTCCATTTTACACATATAAAAATTGAGTAGTAAAGAAGCTATGCTATGTCACTGGGGTCATATAATTAGTGAGTATTGAATCCAGGAATTGAATATAGGAAATTTTCTTTTAAAGCTGGTGCCAGCATGGTGCTTGTTGTATAAACACATCAATCTCAGCACTGGTATTTCAGTCACTGGGTTTCATCTTCAACTAGAAGTTGTCGTAAGTAATTTACTACTCAGAATAACGTTTGAAGATTTCTGTATCACTTTTTAATAGAGTGAATCGAGTGTTAGATATGTAAATATCACTTGTATTCTGATAAAGTTTTGTTGAATATCCTTCAAGTTTGGAGTGCTATCAAATGCCTCAGGGACATCTAGTATTTGTGAACACTGTTGGTCCTGGCTATTTTAGTAGAAGTAAGTTTAAATTATAATGCTTAAAGCTAATGAAAGCAGATGGAAATTATTGAACTCTGAGGTGAAAAATTTTACAGATGTGTGTGGAAAGTTCTGTGACAATTCTGTAATGAGAGTGAGTTTGAAAACTACATGGGAAATCACATGTTATGTTGTATAATTAAATACCGTGTACCGTGATGGATAGAAAGGTGATTATACTTCACTCACATTATGCAGATATCAGCAACTTCCTTTCCATATGCGTCTTGTTTACTGAAGTTTTACTAGATTGAGCCCACACTGACAAATTCCACTAAAGAAAGTCAGATACATGAACATGGAAAATAGAAACCTACAATGCATCATTCCAGATAAAGTTGGGTGACACAAATATGTGTGTACATAGGCATATAGACATATGAATGTATAGACTTTAGTTCTAGATGGGCCCAAAGAAGTAAAATCAAAGATACTCTTCTAGGTGAAGTGAAATCTAGTATTTTGAGAGGTTATGTGCCTTACTAGAGATCACACTATTATTGACCTAAGTTGCTTTACTTGAAATAATGATAACATCAATAATAAGAATATACTTGGAATATACTTTTGGTTAGGCACTAGACACTATGGAAAACATTTTACACATATTATCTAAAATTTTTTCCTGATATTCTGTGATTCGTACACAGAGGACAAAAAGTGAAGAGAGCTGAAGCCACCCTTTATATCTTAATGTTATCTTTCTGTCATTGGAGAGAGAACATAATGCAAGATCATTTATCAAAGGCATAAAGAAAATGAAAAGCGCCTTGCAAATGGATTGGTGTCCCATGTTAGACTTCAGATGTAGGTGAAAAGTTGTCATTCAGGCCTCATAAGACTCCAAAACTCATAATGTACGTAGTGATCTTCCCAATACCAAGTATCGTATAGGCCTTCAAAGATGTCTCCATCTCCATTTTGAAGGGTCTACACATTTAGATTTTTTTCTATTTCAATATGTGTTACTCTGGTCTAATCTTCATTAAATGGTTTATAGTGTCAAAAATTGTAGTTGGCGATAAAAATAAATGATAGAATGTTGGTAATGATGAACAAGCTTGTTTACTGTTTCAGCTTTTCTGTTAGCACATCAGGGGACATGAAGCATTGCAGAAAGGCTTAGAGAGCTAGGGAATAAATATGCCAATGAAGCATACAATATCATGGCACCACGGAGGAAGGAGAGATGACATCTAGATGAAAGGTCTGGGGTGGTGAGTGATGGGAGAAAATGGCTTTATGAAGAATGTGCCATTTGAGGATGAAGTAGAAAGATGAGAAGCAGAGAGAGGAAAAGGCACTGAGGGAGAGCGTGATAAAATGACCAAGACTCAAAGATGAGCCATGCATCTAGGAACATATGTGAAGAAGAGTAGCCATAGTGGTAAGTCCATATGGATGTGTTTTAGAAGAGAAAGCCAGAAAGTTATTCTGATGCTTGACTGTAGAGTCTGAATAGTAGGACAAGATAGTTCTACTTAATTTATTTTGCAAAGAGGAGACTAGCAAAGTTCAATAGCTGTCAGAATTCAAGCTGTCTGCCTCCATTTTCAGTAAACTTTTAAATAAAATTGAAACATAACTTACAACATATGAAACATATGAAACATATAACTTACAACATATTGAAACATATGTATACTAATAAATTTTGATAAATTTTCACCAAGTAGTACGTCCCTGTCATACCACACAGGGCAAGAAATTTTGCAAGCAGTATGGAAGCCCCGACTCATACAATCACCACTCCATCCTCTTTCCCAATTTCTGACGTGTTTTTCAACCTTGTATAAGTGAAATCGGACAGTTTGTCTCATTTCTAACTCCTTTCACTCAAACTATACATTTGTTAGATTTAGTTATTTTGTTGGCAAGTCTATGGTTCATTTGTTTTAGTTGAATTGTAAGAATGTACATCAATTGCATGCATTTGTCCTGTTGATATACATTTTATTGTTTTTCACTTTAGACTGCTGCAAAACTATTTAGACTTCCTGCACAGTCTAAGACCCCCAGTGTAATTTTGAATTAACGTGGTATGGTGTCTATCTTTGTCTCATTGCTGATATCAGAGTAAAGACATTCAATATTTTGGACCATTGATTATGTAATATTATATATATCTATATATATAGATATATAGATATATAGATATATAGATATCTGCAATTTTATATTACTAATTTTTAAAAATTGTACTTCATTAGATTGAGGAAATTCTCTTCTATTCCTAGTTTGCTGACAGTTTTCTTATAAGTCGAGTTTGAACTTTGTCAACAATTTTATTTGCATATGCTGAAATAATCATATGATTTTTCTCCTTTAATCTTTTCTTTTAGTGAATTGCATTGGTTGAATATTCAATATTCTAGTAAATATTTATTCCTGGGGGATTCATGATTTAGTGTCCTGTGTATTATGGGATTTTGTTAGGGGTTCCTTTTCATGTGAGGGTATCTGCTTTATTAAACAAGGTAGAAAATCTCTTTTCCTTAACTATTACAACTGCCCCGTAAAACAGTTCCTTGGCAGAATTATTTTTACGTCTGTGAGTCCTTCAGGTTCAAATTCTATGATTTAATAGGTGAGTTTATCAAAAGTCGAGTTGAGCATACACCTGTCTGTCCTTTGCTGTCCCTAGCCTTAGCAACTCGTCCCTTGAATAAACTGTCCTCTCTTAGAAGAAGACATTGCAGTGTAGTGAATCGTTTTAAATTGTGTCTCTCTTAGATCTTTAATGGCTTTAAAGAAGAGTGTAATTTTCTGGGTTTTGTTGATTTTCTGACAGTTTGGTGGAAATGAAGATCTTCTCCATCCTCCTACATCTTAATCAGAAGATTTCCTTTCACTGAGTTTTTAATTTCAGTTTTTATACTTTGTAGCTTCCTTTTGCTTGGATTTTGTAGTTGCCAGTTCTCTGCTGAAATTATTTCCATGTTGTCATTATTTTTTGACTACATTAATTACAGTTGTTTTAAAACAATTTTTGACAACTCCAGTATTTGGATCTCCTTTGATTCTACTCTACTGTGTTTTCACATGCTCTTGGTATATCACACTCTTTTACATGCTTGCTGTGGCGATCACTGAGCCGTAATTTCTGAGTATCAAATGCACCATTCTATATCGTGCTGTAAAATCATTTCATTGGCCAACTGGCTTTCTATTAAATTCTGCCAATAAAAGACACCAGAGGGAACCTGGAAGGTTGGAAGAGGAGGAAGTAACTTTCTTCCTTCCCTTTTTTTATGGGTTTCATCTGGGCAAAGACGTTTCAGTCCAGAGCAGGTGTTTGTCGAAGTGGCAGCAGTTGATTATAGTTTTCAGACGTTGAGACAGAGAGCCATTCTAATGTGACTCCTCAGAAGTCCCAGCACTAACCAAGTACTACTGTTGCCCTGGGTTTCAAGTGCTCAAGCATCCTCTTCAAGCTCAGAGACACCGCTAAGACGTCCCGAACTCTATCTCAGTTTTTAGTCTCTAATGGATCTCCCCTCCAATCACTGTTGAAATATTTCTTACTTCTTTCTTTCTCAGTTACAAGTGAACCAGCTGCTTCTGCATTTGCTACCTTTGCGATATTCTTTTCCATTTTTATTTCTTCAGTTTCCATTGAAAACTTCTTGATGTTCAATTATTTCTCCTGAAATACCTTATATGGTTTCTGTTTTCTAACTACACTCTGATAGGTTTTGTTATATATTTAATGGATCTTTGACACACTGCATTATGTAATTTAGAGATTAAAGAAAAATAAAGCCCAGGGAGGACTGTGCTGGGGGAAAGACTTGCATCCAATTATGATTTGACCTTTTTCAAAGCTGAACTTGAGTGCTTGTAGGACCTCGTCTGCGTCTAGTTAACACTGGTTTCCAATGTTGCCTTTCAGGTCCCAAATAAACCCTATTTGTGAGCAGGAGCCCCTCATTTTTGATGGCTCCTGCACTCCGTTTCTCCTCTCAGACCTGTGTAACTGTCTATATCCTCAACTCCTGCTTTATGCACAGACCTGTATCCTCCCAGCTATTGTTTTAAAATTAGCAAATGCTCCCAAAGAAATGTATCAAAAGTTAGTCCCGTAATTTTGGACTTCTCTGCTTTCTGGAATGCTGACTCTGAAAGTTCTCACTTCCCTTGCAGTTTTCTATGACTTCAAAATGATTTTTGAAATGTTTTTGTACAGATCTTTCACTTTTTCTCAGTAGGAAGTTTAGACCAAAACAAGCCAGCATCCCTCTCTCTATCACAATGCCAGAGAGAAATCTTGTCAGTCCTATTTTCTTTCAATTCTTCCCTCTGTCCCCCTTTAATGACTTTATTCCCTAACAATGCAGTGAGATGAAATTCAAGGACTTCTCCAACTCTTTTATGATTTCCTGATCTTTCATTGTCACTTACGGTCTCCTGAAAGAAAGTGGAAATTCTACCCAACTGTCAGATACCATACAAACTGATGCTAGAGTGCAAGGGCATCAAGGATGTCTCTACTCCAGAATCAAAAGAGATACCAGGCATAGAATGAGAGGCAGAAGTTTATTTTATTTGTTTGTTTTTACATTTAGTATAATAAATTTTAGATTTGCAGGGATTTTCTGTCATCACAATAGCTTCAAATTCTAAATTTAAAAGTGCCAGAAATTAAGAAGATGTGTATTATCTATACAGTGACAACCATCTAAGTAGCATTGAAAAATGAAGGAGAAAAAAAAGGTTTAAATTATACAGGTTACGTATGAAATGTGCTTTGAGTAAATTTTAGAAAATATAATGTATTGTAAGACCTCAGATATGTTTTAAAATTTTGAAACAGATAAATTGTCCTAAATACAAAAATTGCATAAAATTATATTTTCCTTGTATTTTTCTATAGTTCCCCAGTATCTGTAACAAGCATGTATAATTTTGATAATCAGAACTTGTCTGAAAGAGCATATTTTTGTATATATTCCATAATGTTATGTTCTGTACTTTAAATCTATATAATAAAATTTACTTCAAATAAAAAAAGAAAAGAGAGCTAGGTCTTTTTGTACTGTTAATTTATTATGTATTTATCCCAATTAATTTGCCTCAGCCTCATTAGCAATGCAAATATCCTGTCTGAACCACCAAAATACCTTGCAGCTGTCTCTATCCCAGCTTCTTTTCACTGACCTCTGAGACTGGCTACACAGTAAATGTCCGTTTGCATTAATTAGATTCAGTCTTCTAAGTGTCTCCTTGAGGCAGTTGCAGCAAGGTAGTTACAAAGGTGATGTTTGCTGGCAAAATTAGAAAGCGCATAGTTCATTGGGGTGCGAGTGCAGAGCATCATGGCCATTCTGGAGAGCAACATGGCTGTGCTTAGTCAAATTAAGTATGTGGATGCTCTGTGACACAGCAATCCAATTTCTACACATGCTCATATGAAAAAATTGGATTAAGAGGCTTACAGCCAGAGGTCATTAATTACTAAAGAAAAGATAAACATAGCATGGTGAATGTAAACTGTGGGATGTTCTGTTACAGGTAGAAGTAAAACCATTCACCTCTACACTCATGTACATGCAGTAAAAATGTATTATCTTAAAAATTGTACTGAGAATAAAAACTGATCAATACAAAGAATTCTACATTATATATAAATATTCTAAAATATATACAACATGAAAATATGAGAATTCATAATTATATATAAATAAAAGAAAAATATTTTTAAATAACTAAAAAATATTTTGAATATTCCACAGATCCATGCATTTCACAAGGATATATAAAAATTCAAAAATATATTTTAAACTCATTAAAATAGTACCCTATAACCAGGAGAGGGATGCAGTTTAGGATGCAGACTCATGGAAATAACAAGTAATAGTGGAGTTGGTGATAATTTTATACTGAAATAAGGAATATTAACAATTTTTCATCTGTACAGTTTAAAAGGAAAATGAAAAAATAATTCTTTTAAATGAACAAACCAAAAATAAATAAATAAATAAATAAATAAAAAGGAAAGAAAGAAAGAAATTGTGGGGATTTGGCCACAAAAAAAAATTTTTTTTTTTTGTCTTTTTGATACAGGGTTCCACTATGCTGTTCAGGCTGGCCTTGAACTCACTTTGTAACCCAGGCTGGCCTCGAACTCAAAGTGATCCTCCTGCCTTAGCCTCCCGAGCTGGGATTACAGGTGTGAGCTACCATGCCCAGTTTAAAATAGTTCTTAATAGGGAGAAGGCAAGATTTTTTTTTTTTTGTGATTTTCTCAAGCATTTCGCATTTTGTTTCAGAGTTTGGTTCTCCTAATTAAAATATATTCCTGCTACACTGAGTGTGTTAGGTAAAAATAATATGACTTAACCTTAAAATACAATTAGATTTATGTGCTTAATTCTCTCAATAATTATAAGCAATAGCTTCTCTTTCAAATCACTCTTAGATATTATTTTAAAACCATTTTTCCATACACGCAGCCACACAAGTCACTGTGCAGAATGTATGAGAGCATGCCACTGCATTTATTCAGAAGGAAGTTGGGTGAACATTTTCCTTTACTGATGCAGCTGGAGCACAAACACTGCTGGTTGAGGCCAGATGTTCTTCTTTGGTATTTATGAAGCAGTGGCCAAACCACCCCTGGCATCTATGAACCACAACCCATGGTTGTTTCCTAGAGGTTGGGTGGTGTCCAAATGCACACAGCCAAGAGGGTAATGAGGATGGAAACGCAGCCTCCACCATACTGACCTCGATACCTGCACACGGACAACATCCAGAGTGGAAATGCCTTTCTCTAATTCATTAGAAGAGGCCACATGGGCTAGAAGCATCTGTACTCCATCTGCTCCCCTACTCTGTCCCCTGTTCCTTCCCATGTTCTCCTATTCCATACCTTACCCCAGGCCAGGGATAGGACAAAGAATATATACCAAAAATACAAAAACGTGGAAGTACAAAAATTCATAGTTATACTGTAAATATAATTCTCATCAGGGTTGTTGGTACTTCCCTTCATTCAAACCAAGTGCATGGGGGCTCCAGACCCTGTACACAAGTGGAGCTTTGGGTGGTTACAAGGGCATATTACATCTTACTCCCCTCTGCTACACCCCTCCACCGTGCAGTCCGCAGGCATGGTAGGAGTGGCAGTGAAACTGAATTCTTGGCAGAGCATGACATTTGTTCACTGGAGTTGGAGAGTCATGTTTTAAATTTCTTCTTTGTGTTTTCTTGCTGTCCTTGTCAAAAATTAGTTGGCTGTGTATACTTGGATACATTTCTGGGACCTCTATTCTGTTCTGTAATTTATGTGTTTGCTTTTATGCCAGAACCATAATATTTTTATCATTATTATTATTATTATTATTATTTGGCACCAGGAATTGAACTCACGGCCTCGTGTTTGCCAGGCAGGTGCTGTGCCGCTGAGCTGTATCCTTAGCTTGATCGTTATTTTTGTAAAATACTTTTAAATAACCAGAGAAGGACCCAACTAAGAAAGAGAACTATAGGCCAATCTCCCTAATGAACATAGATGCAAAAATCCTAAATAAGATACTGGCAAATGGAATCCAGCAAATCATCAAGAAGATTATAAACCATGACCAAGTTGGATTCATCCCAGGGATGCAGGAGTGGTTCAATATACATAAATCAATAAATGTAATGCACCATATTAACAGAACCAAAGACAAAAATTATATGATCATCTCAATAGATGAAGAAAAAGCTTTTGACAAAGTCCAGCACCTATTCATGATAAAAACCCTACAGAAAATTGGAGTAGATGGTCTTTATCTCAATCAGATAAAAGCTATCTATGACAAACCAACAGCCAATATCATACTAAATGGACAAAAACTGAAAGATTTCTCTTTAAAATCAGGAAAAAGACAAGGATGTCCACTGTCCCCAATTTTATTCAACATAGTCCTAAAAACTTTAGCCTAGCAATTAGACAAGAGCAAGAAATAAAAGGAATAATGATTGGAAAAGAAGAAGCTAAATTATCATTATTTGCAGATGACATGATACTCTACATAGAAGACTCCAAAAACTCCACTAAAAAATTGCTAGATTTAATAAGCAAATTCGGTAGTATAGCTGTATATAAAGTCAACACTCAAAAATCAATAGCTTTCTTGTACACGAATAACAAACTTACTAAAAGAGAAATTAGGGAAATAACATCCAAAAAAATGAAATACCTAGGAATCAATCTCACAAAGGATGTGAAAGACCTCTACACTGAAAACTACAGTACACTGAAAAGGAGATTGAAGAGGATTTCAGAAAATGGAAAGATAGCCCTTGCTCATGGATAGGAAGAACCAATATAGTGAAAATGGCCATACTTACAAAATTGTTATACAGAATAAATGCAATTCTGATCAAAATTCCAATGGCATATCTCACAGAATTAGAGAAAACAATCCTAAAATTCATTTGGAACCAGAAGAGACCTAGAATAGCAAAGGCAATTCTGGGCAACAAAGGCAAGGCAGGGGGCATCGCAATCCCCAACTTGAAATTATACTACAAAGCTACTGTGATAAAAACAGTGCGATATTGGCAAAAAAAGGATCTGAAGATGATGGAACAGATTAGAAGATGCTGAAACAACTCCAGACATACTAAACCACCTTATCTTTGACAAAGGTGCCAAACACATTCACTGGAAGAAACATAGCCTCGTTAATAAATTGTGCTGGAAAAACTGGCTCTGCACATGTCCAAGATTAAAACTAGATTTATATCTGCCACCATGCACTAAACTAAATTCAAAATGGATCAGAGATCTAAATATTAAAACAGAAACATTAAATCTGCTGGAAGGTAGGATAGGTTAAACTCTTGAAGACATTGGTGTAGGCAAAGACTTTATGAATAAATCTAAACCGCACAGGAACTATCACAAAGAATGAACAACTGGGATCTCATCTTATTAAAAAGCTTTTGCACATCAAGAGAAACCACCAACAGAGTGAAGAGACAACCCACAATGTGGGAAAAAATGTTTGCCAGCTGTTCCTCAGACAAAGGATTACTATCAAGAACATACAAAGAACTCAAAAAAATCAGACCTCCCAAATTTAAAGACCCAATCCAAAAATGGGCATCTGAGATGAATATACACTTCTCAGATGAAGAAATACAAATGGAAAATAAATATACAAAAAAAATGTGCAACATCACTAGTCATTCAAGAGATGCAAATTAAGACAACACTGAGATACCATCTCACCCCAGAAAGAATGGCTACTATAAAGAAATCAACTAATAACAAATGCTGTAGGGGCTGTGGGGAAAAAGGAACCTTTCTCCACTGTTGGTGGGAGTGTCGACTGGTACAGCCACTGTGGAAGTCAGTGTGGAGATTCCTCAAAAAACTAGGGTTGGAGGTCCCATTTGACCCAGCTATTCCCCTTCTGGGTATCTTCCCAGAAGAATTAAAAACATCAAACCACAGCGATTTATGTGCACCCATGTTTATAGCAGCACAATTTGTAATAGCCAGATCTTGGAAACAACACAAATGCCCATCAACCAAGGAATGGATAAAAAAGATATGGTATTTTTATACAATGGAGTACTATTCAGCCATAAAGAATGATAAACTGGAGACTTTTATAGGTAAATGGATGCAACTCGAGAAAATACTCATAAGTGAAATAAACCAGATGCACATGTGTAAACATTGTATTGTCACTGTAGTGTGAGAAACTGAAAGAGTAAATAAGATCCAAAATGTACAATAGATATGGTGAATCAGAAAGAAACTGGTCAAAAGGAAAGAGACTGGGATGGGGGAATGGGGGAAAGAAAGAAGGGAAAAGAAAAAAATTATATATATATGATGGTTAAGATAGATACACTACTAATTTTTCTTAGTTCATTGAAGAGAAAGGTTTGTGCCAGTAATGTTTGGACAATTGAATGCTGATATCTTGTACCCTGAGTAACTAATTTAAAAATAACAATATGTAATGTGTTAGAAAAAAAAAGAACTATAATATCTCCAATTTTTCATGTTCCAGTTGTTTGTAGTGTTCAGAACTTTAAATGAATTATTATGAAGTTTATATTTTTCTATTTCTGTGAAGAATGCTATCAAGATTTTGATACAAAGTCCATTGACTTTGTGTATTGCTTTGCGTATTATGGACATTTAAACACTGTTAATTATTCTTGTTAAAGAATAGGATAGCTTTTCATGTCCTTGTGTCTTCTTCAGTTTCTTTCATCAATGTTTTATAGTTTTCAGAGTGTAAATCTTTTAGATTCCTGTTAAATTTATTTCTAGGTATTATTTTGATACTATTGTAAAAAGAATTTTCTTATTCCCTTTTGAGTTGGATTTTAATTTATGTATAAAATGTTAATTATTTTGTATACTGCAACTTTAATAAATTCATTTACTTTTTTTTTTTGTGGGTACCGGGGGGTCGACCTCAGGACCTCACGTGCCAACAGGCACCCGTGCCGCTGAGCGATATCACCTGCCCCTTTTTGTATGTGGGTTCCGGGAGTCAAACTCAGGCCCTCGCACTTGCAAGGCAGGCGCTTACGCCGCTGAGCCATCTCACCAGCCCCTAAATTCATTTACTTTTCTAATAGTTTTTATGTGTATAATCCTTGGATTTTTAAAATGTATGGAATCATTTCATCTGCAAATAAGGATAATTTTACTTTATCCTTTCCTATTTGAGTGACTTATTTTTTCTTGTCTTATTCCTCTTGCTAGTATTTTCAACACTATGACAAATGGAAGAGTTGAAAGTAGGTACTCTTGCCTTGTCCTGGATGCCAGTAAAAAACATTCAGTTTCCCTCATTAATTAGAAAGTTACTTGTAGCTTTCTGATAATGAATAGTTTTCATTTATGTGGAGGAACTTCCTCTGAATGTCTAAACTCTTAAAGTTTTTTTTTTTTTTTTTTGGTCGTTTTAGTCAAAAAAGAATATTGGACTTTGATGGATCCACATCAGTTAAGATTATCCTGATATATATATATATGTTAAACAGAGTTGCCATGGACATATTCCCTGTGGTCCTGAGCAGTACCATCTTTCAATGGTTTTTGGATTTGCTTTGCTAATATTTGTTTGAGGATTTTTGCTTCAATATCTATTGGAGAAATATTACTGCAGTTTTTTTTTCATGTGATATCTTTTTGTAGCTTAGATATCAAAATGATACTGACTTTGTGAAATGTATTTGGGAGTATTCCCTATAACTCTACTTTTTAAAGAATTTACATTGGTATTAATTCTTCTTTGAATGTTTGGTGGAAGGAGCTATGAAACTGTCTGGTCCTAAAATTTTCCTTCTCGAGAAGGGATTTGATTACTATGTCAATTTTATTATTTGTCCTTGGTCTATTCGATTTTCCTGTTCTTTTCAGACTAAATGTTAGAAGGTTTCATTTTTTAAAGAACTTGTCCATTTTCTCTAGGTCATCTAATTTGTTGATGTATACTTCCTTATAATAAACATGATCGTTTTATTCTTGAGGTATCTGTTACAATTACACCATTTAATTTTTATTTTATTTATTTGGGACATCTCTTATTCTAGCTAAATGTCTGCTTTTTAAATAAAAATTATTGTCAGTTTTATTGATTATCTGTATGGAGTTTTTGTTCTTGCCTTGATTTATTTCTGTAGTGACTTTTATTATTTCATTCCTTATGTCAACTTTGGGTTAAGTTTGTTACTTTTCTAGCTCCTTGAGGCATACTTTTAGATTATATACCATTAGACTACTTAGTGTACTGTTAAATTTAGATCTTTCTTATTTTTTAATGTAGACATTTATGGCCATAAACAAACCTCTTAGAAATGCTTTTGCTGCATTGTATAGATTTTCATATGTTGTATTTCCATTTTCATTTCTCTGAAGATATTTTATATTTTTCCTTTCAATTTCTTCTTTGACCCATAAGTCAGGCTGTGTAGGAGCGTGTTGTTTAATTTCCACACATCTGTGAATTGATTTTTAAGAACTATCTCCCTCTTTCCTGTTATCTATCTTTTAATTTACTCCATATTTATATTATGGGTTTCTCATATAAGAGAAATCATGAGATATTTAAACTCATGGTTTGATTTATTTCACTTAATATTATGATCTCAGGGTGCATCCATTTTCCTACAGATGGCTCAAGTTTATCCTTTATGGCAAAGTAGTATGCCATTGTGTATAAATACAACAATTTCTTTATTCATTCATCTATTGATGACCATATAGACAGCCTCCAACATTTATCTATTGTAAATTGCACTGTTATAAAAATAGGTGTTTATATGTCACTGTAATATGATGTCTTTAACTCTTTTGGGAAAATAGCTAGAAGAAGAATAGCTGGTCTGGTAGATGGGTCAACTTGTGACACCCAGCTGAACTGAATCAGTGTGGTGCTGGGTGTGGAAGGCCCACCTGAGGATTGTTGGCAATAACATAAAAGGAGAACTGGAGGGGAAGATGCTTGTACTGCTGATACACCTGGAGAAGTTTGTCATGCTGGCTTTCCTGATATGAACTCGGCTGTTCTCATCAGAGGACCTCGGGTCCTCACTGTCGCTAAGGACGGCTGTGGTTCTTCTCAGGGGAGCTCTGGTCCTTACTTTGAGCATCACTTCCTGGCTCCAGTGCAGATCCCTCAGCCTGCTGGCATGGATCCTTCATCCCACTGGCGCAGACTTTCTAGCTTCCACCACTGACCTTTGGGCCTTCCCAGTGCAGATCCTTGGTACGGACTTGCGTGAGACATTGTCGTGGGCTCTAGGCCTCCAGCTGGACTCATGGAAGACATCGCCATGGGCTCTAGGTCTTCAGTTGGATGTGCACAGGACATTGCTGTGGGATCCAGACCCTCAGCTGGATTCTTTGTGTCTCTAGTGTGTGGACAGACCTCCTGCACTCTTTTGCATTTGACTCTTTGGGTGAATATTATAAATAATCCTATGAATTTTGTGTCCTGTACTAAATCTTTTCCTTTGTAAGCCCTGACTACAACAGCTGGGTCAAATGGAATTTCTAGTCTTAGTTCTTTGAAGAATCTCCATACTGATTTCTGTAAGGGTTGTAGTAGTTTACATTCTCACTAAAAATGAAAAGGAGATTTTTTTTTTAATTTTTATGTAACAAATGCTGGAGTTTTGCCAGCATTTGTTATATTTAATTTTTTGATAGTAGCCACTTTTGTGAAGTAAGATGGAAAAGTGATGTTTTAATTCACATTTCTCTAATGGTCAGAGATATCGAATATTTTTTCATGTATTTATTGGCCATTTGTACTTCTTTGAGACGTATCTGTTACTTTCAGTTGCCTATTTTTGATTGGATCTTTTATTTTGGGTTGTAAAATTTTTTTGAGTTCTTTATATATTCTAGATGTGAGTCCTCGGTTTGAAGAATAGCTGGCAATTTTTTTCCCATTCTGTAACTTGTCCCTTCAGTCTGCTGGTTAATTGCTTTGCTGTGCAGAAGATTTTAATCTGATGTGATCCTATTTGTTGATTCATGATGTCATTTCTTGTACATTTCGGGTTCTGTTTAGAAAGTACTTGTCTAAACCTATATCCTCAATAGTTTTATCTATTTTATTTTCAAGCGAGGTACATGTTTGTGTTTTAATATTTAGGTCTTAGGTTTGTTTTGATTTTAGTTTTTAGCACATAGGGAAAGGTATGGGTCTAGCTTCAATCTTCTGCTTGTGTGTAGCAGTTTTCCCAGCACCATTGCTAAACATGCTAGCTTTCCTCCAGCATATATTTTTGGCTCCTTTCTCAAAGACCAGTTGGCAATTGTGTATAGGGTTGTTTCTGCATCTTCTATTCTGTTCCTTTGACCCACATGTGTGTTTTTGTGCCAGTACAATGCTGTTTGTATCACAGGAGCTTTGTAATATAACATGAAATCTGTGATTGTGATTCCTCCTGATCTGATCTTGTTAACCAGGATTGCATTTACTATTCTGGATCTCTTCTGGTTCCATGTGAATTTTAGATTGTTTTCTCTAACAATTTTAGATTGTTTTCTGCAAAGAGTGCTGTTGGTATTTTGATTGGGATAGTACTAAATCTGTACATCAGTTTTGGAAGTATGGCCAGTATGTAAGATAGGCAGACAATACTGGTTCTGCCTATCCAGTAAAAGGAAAATATTCTCATTTTCAGTTCCCCTTTTGGATTTCCATTTTCAGACTACTGCAGTTTTTGCTACAGAGGTCTTCCACTTCCTTGGTTAGGATAATTCCTAAGTATTTTGTTTTTCTTGGAGCTATTGTGAATAAGATTGTTTTGATTTGTCTCTCAGTGAGTTCATTATTGGTATACAGGAATGCCATTGGGTTTTTTTTGTGTGTGTGTTTATTTTTTATCCTGCTAAACATTAAATTTTGTTATTAATTCTAGGAATCTTTTGGTGGAATTTTTTAGGTCCCCTAATCAGAGGATTATGTTTTCTGTACATAATGACATTTTGACTTGTTTCTTTCTTATACATATCCCTTTTATTTATTTATCTTGCTGGTTAATGTTTTAAGTATTATATTGAACAGGAGTTATGACAGTGGCCATCCTTGTCTTGTTCCTGCTTTTAGTGAGAAAACTTTCAGTTTTTCACATTTTATAAAATGTTAATTATTGTTTTGTCACAAATAGATTTTATCAGATTGAGATCATTTTCTTCAAGTCCTATTTTCTTGAAGTTTTTTTTTTTGTCATGAATATGATTTGGATTTTATCAAAGGCTGTTCCTATATATCTTGAGATGATCATGTGATTTTTGTCCTGAATTCTGTTTGTATGATGTTTTACATTTATTGATTTGTGTATGTTGAATGATCCTTACATCTCTGGGATGAAGCTACTTGATTACAATGTGTGCTCTTTTTGATGATTTGTCACATTCAGTTTGTCAGTATCTTGATGATTTTTGCATCCGTGTTCATTAAAGAGATTGGCCTATGCTTCTCTTCTTTGGTTGGATCTTTGTCTCTTTGGGAACCAAAGTAATGCTAGCTTCCAGGAATGACTTTGGGAGTACACCTTCCCTTACAGTTTCATTAAAGATTTTGAGGAATATTGGCACTGGATCACTGAAGTTCTTATAGAATTCAACAGTGGTTCCATTGGTCCTGAGCTTTTCTTAGTTGGTAGATTTTTTTATTACTTCTTCAATGTTATGGACTGTTATTGGATTATTTGGGGGTTTTAAATCTTCTTGGTTTAGTTTTGCTAATTTATATGAATCTCAGAATCTGTCCACTTCTAAATTCTCCAATTTATTGGAGTATGGGTTTTCAAAGTAGTTACTAATAATCTTCATCAGTGTCCATTACGATTTCATATATTTCATTTCTAATTGCATTAGTTTAGGTCTATTCTTTGCAATTTTTGGTAAGATTGGCTAAGGGTTTACCTATTTTATTTATTCTTTCAAAGAACCAGCTCTTCAATTCATTGATTCTTCATTTTTCTAGTCTCAATATTAATAATTTCTCCTCTGATTTGTATTTCTTTTCTTGTACTAGCTTTGGGTATTTTTTGTTGTTGTTTTTATATGAACTTGAGTTTAATAATTAGATTATTTATTTGCATTCACTCTGTTTTTCTGATGTGGGCATTCACAACTATAACTTTCCCTTTTAGAACTGGTTTCATTGTGTCCCATAGGTTCTAGTATGTTGTACTGAAATCATCATTTGTTTCTTAGAACTGTCTAATTTCTTCCTTCATTTCCTCTGTGACCCATTGATTATTGAATAGTATATTGTTTAACTTCCATACATTTGCATGATTTCTGTGGTTTCTTTTGGCACTGATATCTAATTTCGTTGTTCTATGATCTGATAATATGCACATGATAATTTCAGTTCTTTTGCATTTACTTAACCATGCTTTTGGGCTAACATGTGGTCTATTTTGGAGAAAGCTCCATGTGCTCCTAGAAGAATGTGTATTCTGCTGTTGTTGGGTGACTCTGTAGATATCAATTAACTTTATTTGTTCAAAAAGGTCTGGTTCAAATCTGATATTTCTTTCTTGATTTTTTTGTCTAGTTGATCTGTGTATATGTGACAATAGGATATTGAGGTCACCCATAACAACTGTGAAGTTTATCTGGTCAGTTTTGTCCATTAGTGTTTGTTTTATGAAGTTAGATGTGCTGGTATTTGGTGCATATATGTTTATAATTGTTATCTCTCCCTGTTAGTTGTTCCTTTATCTATCATGTGTTAATTTTCTTCGGTTCTTTTGATCAGACAGTGGGCGGGGAGTTCAAGCAGACTGCTGGACTTTTATTGATAGTATTTTCACATCCAGTTACCCATGAAAGCCACAGTCAGTGGGCTTGGCTTCTCACCACAGAGGGTAGAGCTCCATGTCCTTCCCAACCTGAGCTTAAATTTCTCAGGGGCTCTGTTCTAACCTCTGCATCACAGACTCTTTGTGACTCTTTCATGTAGCTGTCTCTCACCCAGTCTCTGTGGTAAAGTAACACTGGAAACCTTAAAGTGAAGTTGTTCTATAGCTCAGTCTTAAACAATAAGCCCCCTTTCAAAGTGGCTCTTTATTAAACCCTCTCAAATATGGCTGATGTTGCATTAGTATTCTTCTCCAACTCTAGCCTGCTATGTGGAAGGAGTCGCTTTCAGGGTAAAATCTCATGCTGTTTTTGAAGGTTATAATTGCCATGGGGTTTTCTTGGGGCTAGCACCAGTGGTCTGGTTGGCTGTTTTTTACTGGAGCTGCCAACTCTCTGGGCTTACCATTTCATGCTGGGCAATGACTTCATCTATGATCAGGTAGGTCTGCAGGTTGGTTCATGCCTCTGCTGCCCCATGCCAAAGGAAAACAAACTGTGGAGCAAGCTTGGATTTGGCCAGCAGGCTGGGCCAGGGCACACATATTTGTGAGTCTTCACCCTTTTTTTCTGTCTAAATCATTTCAAAAGACCTATCTTGAAGTTCACAAATTCTTCTGCTTGATCTAGTCAGCTGCTGGAGATCCCAATTTTATTTTTTCATTTCTTTGAATTATTCAGCTCAAAAAGTTCCATTTGGCACTTCTTAAAATAATACCTATCTCTGTTGCATTTCTTATTCAGATTATGAATTGTTTTCCTGATTGCATTGACTTATCTCTTTGTTCTTACTTGTACCTTGCTGAGTTTTCTTACTATCATCATTTTTAATTCCTTTTCAGGTGGGTTGTAAATTTCCACTTCTTTGGAGCCAGTTATTGGAGAATTATTGTTTTCCTTTGGTGATATCACATTACCCTGATTTTGTTTTCAGTGGTGTCTTGCATCTGGTGGTAGTCACCTCTCCCAAAATTTAGAGCACCTTTTGTAGGGGAAGATTTTCACTTGCAGATGTTCCTAAGGATGCCAGTTGGGCAGGGTGCAGTTACTGTGGTTTCATGTGTATTCAGTGGTGTACTCTGTACATTCTCTTCAGTTGTGACCAATGCTAGTGATTATCGTAGGTGCCTCAGTGGTTTAGAATGACAGTAATGACGGTATTTATGTAGGTTACTAGGGCATGGTTACTGAGGCAAGGTTCTTAAAGATTCTCCTTTTCTTTCCTTCCTCTCAAGAAGGAGTCTTAGCTGAGGGGACGTCTTTCTTAGATTTTGTCTGATAGGGATCACAGGGCACCAAAGCAATGCAAGGATCCAGGATCTTGGAACAGCTGTAAAGTTGGGTCCTTGAGCTCATAGTCTTTCAAAACTACTGCAGCACTCAGGCACTCAAGAGTTTCACTCTCCAAGGCACAAATGGATGCAGCTCTCTTACTAATCCAGGATCTGCTGTTCTGAAGAATAACTCAGGAGCTGAGGGGGGGGCTGGACATAGCTGTGCTTCTGGCCTTGGGAGCTGCCACTCTGTTTCTCTCCCTGTAGCTGTTGATAGTCATATTGTGACATAGAACGAACAGTTCCTAAGCCAAAAAAGGCAAGAACCAAAGACAGTGAAAAGATGCAAAGGAATTATATTTTCTGAACTACTAGATCAAACAATCATCTTCACCTACTTATACTTAGTCTTACTATTTACATAAATCAATAAATTCTACTAATGTTTAACTCAACTTGAGTCCAATTTTTAGTTACCTAAAACTAAAAGCATTTAATATTGAAAGAGAGTGATTTAGGGAAAATTTTTTTTCATTTTTGGACATTAGCAGTTCCAGATTCTACTCTAGTAACTGATACTATACCTTAAGAGTTTTATCATATTTTTCTATAACATACTTTCCTTAGCTGCACATTTTCAATAGAAATTTTTCCTCTTTTAATATGTTTCACATGAAATAATGATTTTGAGTGAAAAATTATCCTGAAAACTCTGTGCAATTGAACTGGAGGTGATATTATTACCATCAAAAATCTTGAAATCACCAACATGCTTCTTATAATATATTCTGTTTCCTGCATTGCAAATAACAGGAATAATTCATCAAGATTTGCACTTCTCCAAAACACTTGATGAAATAAGAGTGGAAGTTTCTAAAGCAAAGCGGATTTCATTAGGCTGCTTAATATGAGTATTTATAGCCAAATTGTTTCCCAATTGACTTTGTTATCCTCATTTGTGATTCATAATTCTTCCTGAATAATTGCAATTATCATCTGCTTAATGAGAGAATAATTCCCTCTCTTTCCTCTTATCTTTATTTCCTTTTTGGTAAAGCCTTGCATTCAGAGTTCCATTTGTCACAGAAAGTCAGTCCCTCAGAGAGCTGAATACCTACCAAATACCTGGAAAGACAAGTTGCAGGACAAGAAGGAAAGTTTCAAGGGTGAAGCAGAACAATACACATGAGCTAGTCTGTAAGTGATCAAATTTCTTCTGGATAATATGCAGACTGAATGTTTATGATTGAAGTGAGTACATGTGGTGTATGTATGTGTGCATGTATTATACAATATGAAGTATGTTCTAAGGAAATCCCAAATAATACAAGTAAATAGATGTAACCCATTGCATTATGAGGAAATTTGTGCTTACTTTCACTTTCCTGGTAGTAATCCCTTCAATCCAGACTTAGATTCCCACGGTTATCCATTAGGGATGCATATCCCATACATAAACACCACACATATAGTCCCCATATATCATAGCTGGGTTACCTTTGGTTAGGACACACTAATTTATAGTTTGTGCGGTAGGCTGAATGTAGCCTGAGACTTCAAGTCAGGTTTTAATTTGGATCCTGATCCTTTTCTTTTTTTTTTTTTTTTTTGTGGGTACCGGGGGGACGACCTCAGGACCTCGCGCGCCAACAGGCACCCGTGCCGCTGAGCGATATCACCGGCCCCTTTTTTGTATGTGGGATCCGGGAGTCGAACTCGGGCCTTCGCGCTTGCAAGGCAGGCACTTAAGCCGCTGAGCCGTCTCACCGGCCCCTGATCCTTTTCAACATGAAAGAGTTAACAACGGTTATAACTCTTCATCTCTCTGAAGCACGATTTCTACAAATTTATTTATTTATTTATTTATTTATTTATTTATTTTTATTTTTGATTTCTACAAATTTAAATGGCAGTGATTCAACTATCCTCTTTATAGGTTGTTTGAAGAATTAAATGAGATGAATGCCATTTTCCCCACCACTTCGCACAGAAATTGTTTGCATTGCCAGTGAGCATCACTCACCTGCTCACCCTATACCCCTTCAGCTCCTCATATTTTCTGAGCAAAGACCTGCCTGCTTTTCAGTCTTTCTGCCTATCTTGGGTAGGGGAAGTACTGGGGGTATCACTTCAAGTCACTTGTTTTACTTCTCTTTCTCCTTCCTTAGGAATATGAGTGGCTCATGTAATTAAATCACACAGCCAGCAAATGCCTCACTCTTTTATTTTTAAATTACTTAAATTTATTGGTACATTTTAGATATATATAATGATCACATTCATCATAGGGAATTTGTACCCGTACATGATATATCTTGATTCTTCTTTTATTCCCATTTCCCTCCCCTCCGTTCAACCTGTCTTCTCCCTCATTTATTAAAGCTTTATTTCCATTTTTTCCTTCTTTACTCTTTTTTCCCCTTTTCCTTTCCCCACCCTCCTCCCTAATTCCCCTT
Organism: Erethizon dorsatum; assembly: GCA_028451465.1. Taxonomy (NCBI): domain Eukaryota; kingdom Metazoa; phylum Chordata; class Mammalia; order Rodentia; family Erethizontidae; genus Erethizon; species Erethizon dorsatum. Next base: position 90,250,931 of record CM051822.1, read on the forward strand.
CCTATTTGAACATTTCCTTCCTATTTCCCAATATCCATTATACATTTTGGTCCTTATTTGCATTTTCAGTTTCTCATAGCAGAGAAACAATGTGATATTTACACATGTGTGTCTGATTTATTTCACTTAAGAGTATGGTCTCAAGGTGTATCTATTTACTTAGAAATGTCTCAAGTTTATCCTTTATGGCTGAGTAGTATTACATTGTATTAAAAAACCATATCTTTCTCCATTCATCAATTGATGGGCATTTGGGCTATTTCCAAGATTTAGTTATTACAAACTGTAGTGCTATAAACATGGGTGTGTATATATTGGTTTGGTATGATGCTTTTAATTCTTTCAGGACAATATCAAGAAGGGGAATATCTGGGTCAAATGGGACCTCTAGTTTCCCTGTTTTGAGGGATCTCCCCACTGATTTCCACAGTGGTTGTACCAGTCGACACTCCCACCAAGAGTTGAGAAGTGTTCCTTTTTCCCCACAGCCCCTCCAGCATTTGTTATTGGTTGATTTCTTGATAATAGCTATTCTTTCTGGAGTGAGATGGAATCTCAGCATTGTTTTAATTTATACCTTTTGAATGACTAGTGATGTTGAACATTTTTTCATATATTTATTTGTACTTCTTCATCTGAGAAGTGTCTGTTCATTTCAGATGTGCATTTTTGGATTGATCTTTAAGTTTTGGGGGTCTGATTTTCTTTAGTTCCTTATATATTCTAGAGTAGAAGATGCAGAAACAACTCCAAACACACTCAGCCCCCTTATCTTTGACAAAGGGGCCAGGCACCTTACCGGAGAAAAGATAGTCTCTTTAATAAATGGTGCTGGAAAAATTGGCTTCCCGCATGCCAAAGACTAAAACTAGACCCATGTCTCTCACCATGCACTAAAGTCAAAATGGATCAAAGATCTAAATATTAGATCTTAGAAACACTAAGTCTGCTGGAAGAGAGAATAGGTGGAACTCTTGAAGTCATAGGTGTGGACAAAGACTTTATGAACAAAACACCAATTGCATGGGAAATATTACAAAGAATCAACAACTGGTATCTCATCTTTTTAAAAAGATTTTTGCACAGCCAAAGAAATCACCACCAGAGTGAAGACACAACCCACAGACTGGGAAAAAAATTTTGCCAGCTATTCCTCAGACAAAGGACAAATGTCTCGCTCTTAAAAGGCCCCATGTTATTTCTTTCTCACGGCTTCTTAATCTTGTACCTGAAGCCTGAGGGAGGTTGTCGATAGGAAGATCCATTTTTTTCTTTCTAGCATTGCTGTCTACAACAGAGAGTTGTAGTCAAATTGGCTTCACACTGCAGGTGTAGCTGGGTTTTAATCTAGAAGGAAGAATTAGAAAGCCCTTTTTGAGTTGCCACAAGGCATGTTCTCTAAATTTAACGTTTATTCATTAAAACTGGCATTTTACCCTCTAATTCACTCAGTTTCGTATATATACTCTCAGCCCAAAGCCTGAAAAAGAATAGGGATGAGAATCTTTTAACAGCATTGAAGTTCACCTTGAACCTCCAAGACACCTTTCAGAGGTGTGAGTCTCAGTAGATGTCTTATACATAAGCGCCTGGTATATTATAGTTTGTGAGTAAATGGTAGCTCTCATTCTTCAATCAGTAGCTAAGGAATGGCAATCTTGTGCAAAGCAATTTTGCTTACCTTTATACCATGAACTGCTCCTACCCTCGAGGTGCTTATAGACTGCTGAATGAAGTGGTAAACACTGAAAAAACTGGTAAATCCCCCAGTGAAAGTATCTGAGGGAAAATGTGGTCGTGAGACTGTCCAACATTTACAGATGCAGTGAACTGGATAAGTTGAGATGCTGAAGATTGTGCAAGAATTGGATTTCCTGAAATGATCCGCAGAGGTTAATAGGGCATACCCTTTGTTTCTCTTGTGTGAGAAACCCAAAGTGTAAATAAAGAGCAAAGTGGAGGCTATTGGGAGGTAGGAAGAACTTTTTCAAGTGGAAAGAGGAACAAGGCAGGAGGGAACAGGGATCTTTTTTAAAAAAGAAAGAATTGAAGGAAAAAAGTGGAAACAGAGCTTTTGTAAATAGGGGAGGGGAATGGGAAAAAAAGAATTGAGATATAGTGTATACAGGTACAAATTCCCCAGGATGGGTGTGATCGTTTTGCATGGCAAATGTGTACTACAAATAAATAGCCATGAAAAGCAGGAGATAAAGTAAATTCAGGCACATATCAAGGATGTGCCCACCACATAAGTCACTGATCTCAAAAGCACTTGGTGTCATTTCATACACACGCCTTATTTGCTTTTTGTCACTGAATAAAGGAATGCACATAGCCAAATAAATAATCTACCAAGGAAACTGGCAGAATACCTTGAAATAGTCAGTGAAATGTCATTTCTCTTTGGTGGCTGACTGAAGAGAGAAACAGTCATGGGACGCAGAGCTGAAGAGCCCTTTGGAGATCTAGTTTCGGCCTTCTCAGCATGTTTCATGGGCTATATTCTCTAGAAACCATAGAATGACTAAGTGATCTTATTTCCATTACCTTACCTGAGTTTTACAGCATCCATAGAATTTAGGAAGAGGAGATACCTCAAATCCATTTTACAGATAAGGAAACTGAGTCCTATACAGATAAATTATTAGTTTAAACTCCCAGAAATAGAATCCTTCCTCGTTTTTGCCTCTTTTTTCTCAATACACTGTGCTTGCTGTCTTCTTAGAGCATACTGTGCTTAGAACAACCAGAAACTGCTCTGATGAATAAAATTAAATTATTCTAGCTACATATAGAATGAAATGGCAAAAGGACATTTCTTTTGTGAGAGAAGAGAATGATTAATTACAGATTCTCATAGTATGAGAACTCATTTAAAACTAATGAGCATTACAGGGAGCTTGCTAAGTTGTAATGTTCAGAAGTGTTATATGCTGTTACATCGCTCATTCTATATTGTAATTATCCTCTTTACACCAGATGAGAAAGGTTAAGTGAGATTTCCTAAGTCATAATGCTGGTTGTTGGCAGAGTCCAGACTGGATGAGCTGCCTGATTAGATCCTTCATTCTGAATATATCACAGTACTTCTCTGGTTTTAAAAACACCATTTTAAGATATTAAAAATAATGGCAAGCCCAAGTTAAATCCACACACTGGTCTTTACAACTGGTCAACTGGTCTTTACAAAGGTCCTGAGACCAAAGGTCCAACATGGAAAGGACAATATTTTCAACTAATGCCACTTGGAAAATTGGAAATCTGCATAAAAAACAATGAAACTGTCCCCTTCTCTTATGTGGTACATAAAGGTAAATTCAAAATAGATAAAAGAGTTACAAATAAGATGCCAAACAGTAAAACTCCTAGAAGAAAACATGATATTGGCCTTGACAATGATTTTTTTGATAGGACAATAAGAGCACAGTAAACAAAAGCGAAATAGGAAAGTAGGATTATATCAAATTAAAAACCTTCTTCCCTGCAAAAGAAGTGATCAACAGAATGAAAACATAATCTGTGCACTGGGAAAAGATATTTTCAAACCATACACCTGTGAAGGGGCTAAGCTCCAAAATATACAAGGAACTTCTCAACTAAACAGCAACAAAATGTCAAAGACCCAATTTAAACTGGTTAAAGGACTCGGATAGGCTTTCTCCGAATAAATCGGACAAATGACCAACAAACAGATGGAAAGATGCCCAACATCAGTCATCAGGGAAATGCAAATCAATGCCACCCTGTGATCACCTCGTACCTGTGAGGATGGCTGTTACAAAACATAAAGAAGAAGCGAGCAAGAAAGACAATAAATGCTGGCACAGTGCGGAGAACGAAACCCTTCTACGTGGTTGGAATGCAAAATGGCACAGCTACTACAGAACGCAGTATGGAGATTCCTCAAAATATTAAATTTTCTGATACAAAGAACCTGTACATAATTATTTTATTTTTAAAATCTTTTGTCATGATCCCCTGCATATTCTATAACCACGCTACTGAGAATGAGAGAACGGTGGCTCTCGGCATAGGTATAGAAGACACACGGTTCCCTGCAACCACTTAGGGAATGAGAAGAAATGAGCTTTAATAAAGCAGCACAGATTTTAGCCTAGAGTAATGACACTGATTGGTCAACTTTGGAATAAGAGGTCACCCGCAAATTCATGGAACATACCCGGATTCAACTGTTTATATCTGTGCGGTTCAGACAGTAGTAATGAGTGTTAAGAGATAATTCAATCAGTGTACACAACTGTGTCTACTGCTTCACTCTTCACTTGTAACTCAGTTATGGCTGAGGTTGACATTGGTGATGGGCGTGCCATTTTACCATGTGTGTCTACTTGTGCAACACATTGTAGTCGAGATTCAGACTGATCTATGATCACAAAGATCTTCCTATTGTACCTTCTTCATAGCCAGGTTTTATGGCTAACCCCTGACAAACACCATTCTGTTTTCCATCTCTATGATTTTGTCATTTTCAGAATGTTATGTAAGTGGAATTAAATAGTGTGTGACAATTTGAAATTGTCTGGGTTTTCTTCATTTGTTTGTTTTCTCAATGAAGCCTTAAAACATACAAGTTGCTGTGTACTTGAGGTTGTTGTTACTTTTCATTGCTGAGTGCTTTTAGATGTTAATAGCAATCGTATGGTGTTGCAAACTACATGAACCATAGTTCATTCACTATATAGGACATTTTAGTTATTTTAATATTTTGGCTATTCTAAATAAAGCCGCTATCAAAAATGATTGCTGGGTCACATAGTGTTTGTTTAGTGTTTTTTGTTTGTTTTAATGGCACTTGGGATTGAACCCAGAGCCTTTGCACTGAGCTACATTCCCAGACATGTATATATTTGAGAAAAGGTCTTGCTACATTGCCCAGGCTGACCTTGAACTTGGGATCCTCCTGCCTCAGTCTCCTGAATCACTGGAATTAGAAGTATGGACCAGCATGTCCAGTACAGTTTTTTTGTTGTTATTGTTAAGAAATTACCAAACATTTTTTAGAGTAGCTGTGTCAATAGCATTTGGTATTGTTGCTTTTTAATATGAGCTTTTCAAAGGGTAGCAATGATATTGCATTATAGTCCTATTTGCATCTAATGGCTAGTGATGTTGGACATTCTGTTGTGTTCAAGATACATATTTGCCATCTGTGTGTCTTTTTCAGTGAAATGTCTCTTCACAGTTTTATCCCATTTTCTAACTGAATTGTTTGTATTTTTAGGGTTTAAGAATTCTTTACATATTTTAGATAAAAATCATGGTCATACATGTAGTTTATAAATATTTCTCCTAGAATATAATTTTTTTATCATCTTAAAATAGTCTTTTGCAGAGCAAAAGTTTAGCTTTTTTATATAGTGCATTTTATGATATTTTATTTCATAGATTATGATTTTGTTGTCAGATAGAAATCTTCACTATGTCCTACTTCTCAAATATTTCCTCTTATTTGATGTTCTAAATATTACATAATCTTACATTTAAACATATGGTGCATTTTGAGCTAATTTGTTAAAAAAGGACTTATTATTATTACTATTTTAGCCAATAGATATATAGTTGCTCCAATACCATTTATTGAAAAGATTGCTTCTTCCAATGACTTGTTCTGAAACTTTGTGAAATATCTGGTGGCCATATTTGTGTGTCAAAATTTCTTAGTTCTGTATTTTGTTCATTGGTCTAACTGTTTTATCTTTCCACCAATTCCATAGGGTCTTGACTACTTAAATTATATGTATAAGGTATGATCAGAAAATATGGTAAATAGTTAAATTTATTACTATAAAAGACACATTGCCATTAATAGCCTTCCAAATTATCCTCCCCCATTGCTTCCCATCACTTATCCTATCATTCTTACCACTTTCTGAAGCAGTTCTGGAAGTCTTCATTGAGGGTTTTTAGTCTTGCCGTTGAGCTGCTTCGATGTCCTGAATCAATTCAAAACATTTACCTTTCATGGGCGTTTCACTTCAAGGAAGAGCCAAAAGTTACCTGGTGCCAATCCAGTGCAAAGGGTGGATGTTTTTGCAAATGTACCTTTCAGTAAGGTGGCGCTCAGCAGAATTTACTGCATTTTTTATTGCACCTCATAAAGACACTCATGAAAGAGGACGTGCCAGACTCCTTCAGAAGATGACAGGAATGATGTGTGTATGTTTGACGTGAAGATTAATGGTAAAGAAGATTAATGGTAATGTATCTTTTACTGGGATACATTTTTAAAATTTCAACACACATTGTATTTTTTGATTATCCCTTGTATTGGCCAGCTTCCCATTGCTAACACAAAATGCTTGACACCTGCAAATTAAAGGAGGAACTGTTTAACTGGACCCAGGTTTCAGAGGTTTCAGTCAATGGTCAGCAGAAACATCATGGTGGAACGTCATGGTGCAGTAAAGCTGCTCACTTAACTGCAGCTGGGAAGCAGAGCACAGGGGAAGAACATCAGAGACAAGGGGGCCAGGAGCCAGATATAGTCCCATGACACACCTCCATGTAAAACCAAGATGTACTGTGAAATGTGCTTTCCTAATTCCCTAGGGTTTCTCAAACCACAAGGTGACAATCAAGATTCAGTGTCACAGTACCTAAATATTGAAATCAAGTAGAGGACTCCTATTTTATTTTTTTCTCTACATAATTATTTTGGCTGTTGTGATTCCTTTGTTTTTCCGTATGTATTTTAGAAATATGTGTGTGTGTGTGTGTGCATGTGTGCACACACTCGCTTGGTTTTGCCAGAAAATGCTTTAAAGTGGCATACCAGTTGGGGAGAATTTGTTTGTTTTATTGAGTATTTTAACCCATACATATTGTATGTCTTTTCACTCAATTGGATTATTTCTTTCATCAATATTTTTATTTTTTGCCATACGAGAATTTTATTATATTAGGCTTCTATAATTTTGCCACATTATCAGGCTTATTGCTTTTAGGGAAGCAAGTCCTGTAATGGAATCTCTTAAGATTCTCAATGTTGCTTATACTCTTGTCATCAATAAATTGCTTATCACTTAGGCAAATAACATGTCCTTGGAGCCTCCCTGCAGAATACATCAGTTGGTGGTTTTTCCACCCCTTCTGGGGTATTTACTCTAGAATGGCCACTTCTTCGAACTTTGTGATACATTCTGTAACAGTGATGGCTTATAAGAGATCTACTCAAATGAAGACTGTTTGAGACCTTCAAGGAGCATTGGTCTACCATCTTCTAACATCCTTAAGAGGACCACTTCAGTAGACCGTACTCGTTGAGGGGATCCTATGAGTTAAAGGCTTTCAAGGCTTTTATCTTCCATCTCCATTAGGGGCCTTTTGGTGAATCTCCATTTCATCTAATTTGTCAAATGAATTGACATAAAGTTGCTCATAATAATTTTATCATTTCAGCATTTTAAGACTCCTGAGTAACGTCACCCCTCTCTTCTTGATATTGATGTTAGTAATGTGTATTTCTCTCCCTCTCTGTCTCTCATTAGTGGGGCTAAAGATTTATCAGTTGTATTGATTTTCTCAAAAAGCCAGATTTTCATGTTTATAATTTTTTGGTTTCTTTGTTTTTCTTTCTTCTACTTCATTTATTTCCACTCAGAGATTTAGTTAGCCTTTCTGCCTTTACTTTGGGATTAATTTTCTCTTCTTTTATTGGTTTCTAGAGGTGGAAGCTGCTTATCTCACTGCAGTGCTTAGCTCTTTCTTTATACTCTACACATTCAGTGCTAGAAATGTCTCCCTCAGTACTGCTTAATTACATGCCATAAACTTTGCTATGCTGTGTTTCCATTTTTATTCACTTTAAAGTATTATCTAATTTGTCTTTTAATTTTTTTCATTGACCCGTTAGAAATAATACAAAGATGTATTAATTTTGAGTGATGTTCAAGATAGTATTCTGTTATTGATTTATAATATTATTTCATTGTTGTCAGAAAACAAACTTTTCTTATTTAGGCTTTGTTGTGATGAGTGATTTTTTTTTCCACTTATATGCTGGGTGTTTTGGATCTTATGTCAGAAAATTGTAGAACCTACTAAAACCCTCTAAGTTTGTGGAAAATCACTCTATTCACAAGTTTAGCAGGTAAAGCCTGGACTACTTTTATGGTTTATACTTCCAATGACAATTTGCTTTTAGAACTTCACAATGCTACTCTAGTCTGCTTTGTTTACTTGGTACCCCTGGGGCTTCTAACCAATCCCTGATGATTCTTTCCACGGTGATGGAATGTATTTCCCTTGATCTTTTACCACCCAGTGGAGGGGGGGAAAAGCCTAGCCTATGGTGTGACGACTACTTCCCTGGGCCTTTCCTCTAGGCCGCCTGGCCAGCTGCCGAAGGAGCTCACACTTAATCTCTGGTGTTGTTACCTGTCACTAGTGCAGGTCTTCTTGTAGCTCTTTGTACTGCTAGATTATGGGCTAAGGACGTATCAGAAGAAGCTGGTTGATCCTTGCTCATCTTCGGCTGTTGGGTGGAAGGCACGGTCCTCCTGCCCCGCTGATACAGGTGGAGTGAGTTTCTTGGAATGTGGAGGCAGGAAATGGGAAATGCGAACATACCCTCTTGTCTGTGGATCAGAAGTCTATGCTCCGTATGCCTTTATATATATATTTTTTGTTGTTATTGTTTTTTGGGGGTACCAGGGGTTGAACTCAGGACCTCGCGCGCCAGCAGGCACCCGTGCCGCTGAGAGATCTCACCGGCCCCTTTCTTCGTATGTGGGTACCGGGAGTCGAACTCAGGACCTCGCGCTTGCCAGGAAGGCGCGTACGCCGCTGAGCTATCTCACCGGCCCTATATTTAACATAAAACCAGCAAGAGCTATTGTTTTTGTTTTAGATGTTCAATGATAGTTTAAAGGAAGGCATGTCATATATACCATCTCTGATATTTTGTATCCTTTAATGTGGATCCAGATTTCTGTCTGGTCAATTTCACTCTTGCCTTAAGAATTTCCTTTTGCATTTCATGTACTACGGATCCACTGTTGATAAAGTCTTTAAGCTTTGGCATGTCCAAAAATTTCTTTAATCATATTTATTTTTAAAAGATATCTTTACAATGTATAGAATTCTAGGTTGAGAGTTTTTGTTTTTTGTTTTCCTGTTAAAACTTTAAAATGAATTCTTTACACTTTTATATCTTGAATGGCTCCAAAGGCAGTTTTGCTCTCATTGTAAATTTATTTTCTATAGTATAAATGTGTATTTTTCCCTGGTTGAGAGCCTCTTTAGTACTGATGAATCTGATTAAGCAAATATGACTTTGTGTAGTTTTGTGCTTTTGCTTGGAATTCTTTAAGATTCTTGATTCTGTAGTTTTATAATTCCTATCAATTTTGGGAAACATTTGACTATCATTTTGTTTTAATTCCTTCTTTCTTTTATCACCCTCCCAGATGCTAATTACATATGTTGAAATGCTTAAAATCATCCCTCAGTGCACTGATGTTATGCTAAATTTTAAATCTTTTTTTCTCTATGTGTTTCATTTTCAATAATTTCTATTGCTATGCATTTAAATTCATTAATCTGTTCTTTACCAGTGTCTAATCTGTTTTTAATCTATTCTGTATGTTTTTATGGGTATTATGGTTTTTCTTTCTAGAAGTCTAATTCAGTTATATTTGTTGCATTTTTCCTTTCTATCCTGAATATTTTCAAATATTCCTTTACCTTGTTGCATACATCGACTATAATTATACAACCGTGGTAATATGCCTGTCCACTAATTCTATCATCTGTGTAATTTCTGGGTCAGTTTGGATTGATAATTTTTTTTCTCATTATAGTTTGTTTTTTCTTGGCTTTTAGTGTTTTATGGGTGATATTGTGACTTCTACTTTGGATGTTGTGTTTATTCAGGTTTTTGAGAATTGTTTGTGGAGATAGTAGAATAATTTGGAAACTATTTGATCCCTTTGAGGATTGCTTTTTTATGCTATAAGGGGGTTAAGTCAAGACTGTACCTGGGGCTCATTTCACATTCCTGTTGAGGTAGCACCCTTGCGAGTGTACTTACTACTCCTCTGTGTGTTGGGAGGTTTCCCTCTGGATAGATCCAGCACCAAACATTCCTTGCCTGTGGTGAGCACATTGGTGTCTCGGCCTGCTCTTCACTGTGGTGTGTTCCTCAGTGTGGAGTAGTTGCCTTGTGTGCCTGTATGATTAGAATGAACCTGAAGACTTGGAAGTGGGAGCTGGGGGCTCTCAATATCGCCAGAGCACTCTCCTCCTGGTACTCTTCTTATGAATCTAATGGTATTAATGTCTTTGAAGTCTCAACTTCCAGACTAAACTCAAGGAGATCAAACAGCCTCCACCTCCCTCCCATGCAACTCAGTCTAAGAAAGAATGGCTCTCATCAAGAAATCAACCAATAACAAATGCTGGAGGGGCTGTGGGGAAAAAGGAACCCTTCTCCACTGTTGGTGGGAGTGTGGACTGGAACAACCACTGTGGAAATCAGGGAAGAGACTCCTCAAAAAACTAGGATTGGAGGTCCCATTCTACCCAGCTATTCCCCTTCTGGGTATCTTCCCAGAAGAATTAAAAACATCATGCCACAGCCATATATGTGCACCCATGTTTATAGCAGCACAATTTGTAATAGCTAAATCTTGGAAACAACCCAAATGCCCATAAACCAAGGAATGGATAAAAAAGATGTGGTTTTTTATATAATGAATGGAGTACTACTTAGCTATAAAGAAAGATAAGCTGGAGACTTTTATAGGTAAATGGATGCAACTTTAGACAATATTCATAAGTGAAATAAATCAGACTCACATGTGTAAACACTGTCTCATTTGTGGTTCTTCTCTTGGGGATCTTTGTTCTGCCCTTCTTATTTTCTAGTACTTGAAAATCTTTGCCTCATGTATTTTTCCAGGATTTATTATTTAGCTGATGCTGTTGGGTACATTCAATTCCAAAGACTTTATTTTGGCTACAAACCAGGATTACACTTTATTGTTTTCTTTTAAATCTTACCAATATTTTTTGGGGAGTGATAATACCTTGTTATTTCATAGCTCTTGCTTTAATATGAACGAGAAATTTTTTTCATTATGTTTATTCCTTTGTTGTCACTGGCATAAAGAACAACTATTAGTTTTCATGTGTGCTTTTGTGTCTGGATAACTTACTAAATTAAACTTTTTCATTACTACGCAGAATATTCTGAGGTGGTTTTGGATTTCCTAGGGTGATAGGTAATATCACTTGCAGAACACAAAAATTGTGACCTAATTCCCAAAAGTTTCATCTCACTTTTCCTTTTCTCTTGATGTTTATTTTGTTTTTGTTGAATACCTGTAACCTGTGGCAAATCAAATATTATCTTTGATTTAAATTCCAGTTATTAGCTGGTCATAGTGGCATCTACCTCAAATCAATGTCTCCATTCTGGGAGGCTGAAGCAGGAGGATCATAAATTCAAGCCCAGTTTGGACAACTTAGCAACTTATCAGCACCCTGTAAAAAATAAAAAGAGCTGGGGATACAGCTCAATGCAAAGGCCCTGGGTTTAATCCATGGCACCAAAAATAAAGATAAATAAATAAAATAAGTAAATAGCAAAAAGAAAACTTCTGTTATTCTAAAACTTTATGATTAAATATGGTATTTCCATGGTTAAGTGACAGTAAATCATTAAGGTTACATGTATACACTTGTGTTTTCAGAACTCTTTAATACTTCCTACACATCCTGGGCCTCGACCTAAATTAAATTAATCAGAATTATAATGTTGGACTTGGGCATCCGTATAAAAAAAAACACTTTACAAATAATTCTTATGTTCAGCTCAGATTGGTACAAGCATGCACGTTTTGCTGTGGTATGTATTAATTTTAACAAATAATATAGTTATAAATGAGCTTTGAAGATTCTTGACAGCCCTTATTCTAGCAAAACATAATGTTATGGCTAAAATTGTGTAACACTGCACACTATTATAAGTTAATATTTCATTTGTGTGCACTTGTAACTAATAAAAAGCTTTAAGCTACTTTTTGTTTTTACATACATAAGTGTGCAAATCAAAATTAGGGTCTTTAAGATTTATTTTTTTGAAAATAATTTATATATTATTAAAATCTGAAACTTCTGTTCATTTTTGGGAAGTGCTATTTTTGTGCAATATTGTTTTTAAGCATATTTTGTATTACAATGCTTTCTGAATTTTACTCAGTTTTTATAACTTATATCATGTAAGTATTAGCTTACCCTTGAGAGTGTGTTGCCAAATCGTTTGTAAAACAATTTAGACCTGTGTACTTCTTAGGAATGGTATTAAACCAATAGAACAACTATCTTTATGTCACATCTGAATTCATCTGCTCTGATGTTCCATTTAGAATATTTTCTCTAGATTTCCTAGTTTGTCATTTAAAATATTACTCAGTATCTACTTTATACCCTCAAGTTGATGTGTGTATCTCTAGCTTCATTTTCTTTATCTTTCTTGATGTTATCACATTATGTTCTCATTTTTTTTCTGTTTCTTAACCATTTTGGGGGGAATTGATCTGATTACTGCTTTCATTTTGAAAGATATAATCCATATCACTATTTTTTATTTTAATTTTTAAACTTTTATGTCTTTTAATAAACATTTATATATGTATTCAATTATATATATTATATATGTGCCCAAATAACATAAAATAATATTTCTTTTCTTTTGTTCTAAGCTACATTATTTGCATCATTAGATATAGACTGTCACTCACTTACAGGTTTGGGGATTTACAAAGTCTTGATAACTGTGTTCTAAAGAGAAAGAAAGGAAGAAGGGGACGGAGACTGTTGGATATGTTACATTATTACTGTTCAGGAATCCTGGATTTAAAGAGATGAAAAAAAGAGCCCATAAACTTTGAACAATCTGAAATAGAGTAAAAGCATTAGAAAAATAATTCATTTATTCATTCTTTTTTTGGTAGTTGTTCAAAAACTTCTTTTATATGCTAAGTACAAATCTCTTGGTGGAAGGTCATATAAAAATGCTTGTATGCACATGGACACAAGCCTTGTTCCCCAATACATTGATGTTCAAAGGTGATTGCATTGTAACACTTAACCTGTTTCACTTCATCCGTGGATCCATTCTTTGATGAGATCGTCAATGAATGGCATGATTGGGAGGTGATAGAAATAAGAGGTGGGGCCTAATTGAGTTGATCATGGAGGTGCGACCTTGGGACTGTGTCTGGCCCTGGCCCCTTTCCTCTCTGGGTCTTTTTCTGTCTGTGCTTCCTGGCTACCATGAGGTGAGTAGCTTTCCTCAGCCACACCTTTCCATCGTGGCATTTCTGCCTTTCCACAGGTCTAAAATCAGTGGAGCAAAGTGATCATGCATTGAAACCCCTGAAACTGCGAGCCAAAATAAAAATTTTCCCCCTTTCAGTTGTTCATGACAGGTATTTCATCACAGCAGTGGAAAGCTGACTAACTTTGTAGCAATAGATTACAATTATTAGACAAAATACATCACAGTTAGAAGAGCAGACATGACAGTTTTGCAGACAAATCGAGTGGGTTTAAAAAATATCACTTTCATTTTCATAATTGTAAAAACAATTTGATAATATATATTTATACATATTTAAAGGAATACCATGATGCAATATAATTTAAATACCAAAATATCCATCTGTGTTTTTCTTCAACAAATTAATTACTGTAAGGTGATTTACAATTCCTATATGCCACGTGAATACTAAATAATGAAACTCAAAAATTTAAGTGGGAAAAAAAAATCAGTGTTTTAAGGATTATTTTACTTAGAATACATTTATGTAGGTTTAGAGAAGAAATCTGAAGTGTCCAAATAATAATCAGTGGAAAGTTTCTAAATTTTCCTTTGATATGAAAACCAAGAAAAGTTTTTTTGTTTTTTTTTAACTTTTGTGTTTGTTGGTTTCAAATATCCTGGGAACTTAGGTAACACTTTTGTGCCTCAGATGGTCCCACAAGAGGAATTTAAAAATACATTTGAATGGTTGTACCTGACCAGGCAAAAACTGAGCCAGCTTATAATTATCTTCACAAATACTTATACCTGTAAGTAATTCTACTGTAACTGCTAAACTACCCTTGTTAATTGGACTGTTAATCACAGAGGGAGCAGAGTTCAGACTACCAGAAGGGTCATGTGTGCTTCTAGTTGTTTCCCTGTGGAGAATAACCTGCAAAAATTCCTAAGAGTCCTTAAGTTTAGTTTGAACAAATTGATCAGATTGTGTCCCTCTATGCTAGGAAAGTCAACCCCTAAAACTGTGCCTTGCATAAAATGTCCACTTGATGTGGCTCTGCAAACAGATCAGTTTATTAATGCAGACAGTAGGAGAGGTCTGAATTTCATTAGTAAGGCTGCTATTGAATGGGCAGGAAAAAAATAAAATGACAAGAATTTTGCTACCTGCCTGTATGCCACAGATGAAATTTGCTTAGAAAAACACTTGAGGTTTGACTTTACAGTTGTTTTCTGCAAGGGTCAACACGATTTCCTGATTCCCAGTTTCCACTGTGTTTTATGTGCTTAAACTTTGACCATTCCGAGTGAATGCTCTCACCATAAATAAAAATGTATGAGGTGGTGGATTTGCTACTTACCCTGATTTGATCATTGTGCAATGTATGCATACATCAAATTGTACCCCATAAGTAGGTACAATTATTGTGTCAAAAATAAAAAATCCAAATAAAATAATTTCAATGATAGTTACTTACAGCATCATGGACTCTGTATGGTTGTTGTTCTTATTGCTCTGGAAACTGACTCAGAATAGGCGACCTGGTCGTTGTCGCCTAGGTTATGCTGTTATTTCTACTCACCTACGAAGATATTCCAGGGTGGAATTGTTCACATAAAAACTGAAGCACAGTAGTTTTATCTCAAACTAAAATGTTAAGATTTTCAGTAAAATCAAAGCATAAAAATTACCTTAAAACTATTTTAGATAATTCTCCCTTTCCTTATTTCACAAATGAGAAAACTTAGAATCAAAGAAGAGTGGCAATTTCTCCAAGGAGTTATAATAATTCATGTTTACAATAATTCTATTATCAATGAAAATAGAAATGGCAATTTTTTTACATTCTTAACTAAGTCAGGAACATAAAAGTACATTTTAAGTTGCTTCCCATTGGTCAAGTCTATATTTAAAGGTTTTCTTTTTTATTATGTAAAAACTTAATTATTCACATTACTCGCTCATAAGATATATGCAGTAACTGATAGATTGCTGACATAATTTTTGTGGGAATAATTGAATATGTAAAATTATCTATCACAAGGGACCCACATCTCAATATTTTAAGAGATAGCTTAAAAAATCTGAATATTTCTTTTTTAAATCAAAAAAATTAAATACTATAAACTCGAGATACATTTCTTTTTTTCTACGGATCAACACATTTTACCTGCAACATTTTAAACAACAATAGGAAAATTAGCTCATCATGCAATTCCATCAAATTTTCTCCAGGTTTATAGCAGTCCTAAAAGATGTTAAACGAAAGAGTGATGCCTAAATATTTTGGTGAATGTCTCCCTTAGGGAAGAATTCTGGCATCCTATGTGCAACATCATGAAAGAAATTCTCCTTTCCGCCTGCTAAATCTTATTTGTAGTCATCTTTCTTCACTGCAATGGAAGGAGAAATGGGTAAAAACTACTGATACAGTGGATAGGGGCAGCAGCAGCGGGGGTTGGAGAGAGTACAGACTCACTTCGCTGACAAAGAAAGAGAAATAATCCAAAGAAACAAAAACAATATTTATAGGAGAATACTGCTTTCTTGTTTTTAAAGCAAAAGTGCTGGTACTCTTTTTGTAATCAGAAGGGAAAGCGAACAAGATGAAATGATGGAAATCTTAAAACTCCCAAGATAAAAAACAGAAGAAGAAACAGGAAAATTGTGTGTGTGTTTATACCGCCTCATTATCTTGTACAATTTGATTCCTTCATGAAAAGAGAAGTTGGAGTACAGAGGAGCATGTCCACTTAGTGCAATGTTTCTCACTGAATTGCGTGGTACCCCTATCCCTATGAGTGATCTGGAAGCATGAAGACTCCATCTTCAGCTGGAAAAGGGAGGGATGGGGAGGTGTGGAGAAGGTGGCCTCTCAGCTGCTAACCACTGGCCAGTGGTGAAACAAACACTGGCCAATGGTTGATGTACATGGGGCTGCACCTTGGAGGTCAGGCAAGGTGAGAGCTCACCAGGGTCTCATTCGTGGGTGTGTGTGGGGGGTGACTTTGCTGAGGCCAAGATATCCATAACAAAATGACAAATCCAAGAAGGAACTGATCTGCTCCTGGCATGGGAGGGTGGATCACAGGTTCTACTCCAACCCCATACCTTCTGCATGTGTGTCAATGTCAGAAACTAATTTCAGAAGAATTCTGCTGTTTTCCACGGAGTGTAAGATATCAATTGCCAGATAAGCCATTTTAAAGAATGTACAACTAAGGGAGAAATCATGTTAACAGTGAAACTTTGAAATCATGCATTATTTTCATCCAGATTGTGTGTGTTATACTTATTGAAATGGATCTCTTAAACTTATTTAGACCATGATTATTACTATTTAAATGTCTTGTACATATATAATAAAGTAAAATAAATATATTTAAGATGGCCTAAACTTCCTTCATGTTCAAATTTAGTTCTTCTGAAACACTCTTTGATCCACAGTCATCACTACCCTATTTTTTTTCTGTCCAATATCTTTCTTTCTGCCATTTAGCATGTCATAATGTTGATGATAATGCTACTGTTACCTCCCAGACTTTTCCTACACTGCTGACATAACTCACCAAGTTCTGATGCTGGCACATTATCCAAAAGTGATAATGGAAAGTTTTCAGACAATTACCAGTTTCTGGAAGGGAAACAACAACCAATTCCTACTCTAGGTAATTCTGAAGTGACTTCGACACTGAAGATTTGGAAGGCTGAATTCACGTATTCATGCCACCAAGAATCACAAAACAAGCTTGTGCATGGCCAGGAGATGACATGGCAGGTAGAAACTGAAGTTTTCATCCTGATTTCTGAGATTGAAATGTGAGCAAATGACCTTCTTCATACGGATGAAATCCATTGCATTACCTCAGACATCAAGGCACTCCTACTTAGCAAGGGAAGGCAAACAATACAGAAACCATCCCACCTTCTCTCGCTATGGCTGGCTGTTACTGAATCTAAAATGTTTCCCTAATAGTACTTTTGAATTCCAGCGAAAGCTCTTTCTGTAATGTTCAAGTGGCCCCACATTAGACTTCTTACTTGAATCCAATTTTATAAACCGTATCAAGGCTTTTACTCCAAATTTTCAGTCATCACAGGGTCAGTGCGGTTTCCTAGGAGGCCCTCAATAATGTCACAGTGTGAAGAATGGTCATCCGCCACACAGCAGAGTGAAGTCTAAACACTTCTGCTGAAATTGCCATGATTATTTTTCCTTCTATGCTCACCAGGCAACAACCTCCTCCACACCTATCACTCCCCCTGCAAAGAAAGAAAGAAAAAAAAAAATTACAGCAAGCTTCTCCAAACACGAGATTTCGCTTTGGTATAATCTGGATGCATTGCCAGTGTGTACTTGGAGTGAAAACGTTTGGAACTCCTTGCCTCTTTGGTGAGCTGTTAATTGTCCCAAAACAGGGATTCTAAAATCCTGAGCAGGGATTTAGAGAGGCTGAGGATAAGAGGGCAGAAAATATTGCACATGAGGCACTGGTAGGGCAAATTTGATCATATATATCCCAAAATATGTTTTTCCTTTCTGTCTTCCTGGTTCATTTACTTGGAAACTTTTTTGGCAGTCTGCTGACAATATTTTACTTTTTTCAATCTTAAAATATGGGGGAAGGAAGTTAATAACGATGTTCTTTGCAAATAACAAGTACACAGTAAATATTTATTCAACCACTGAGTGATATACAGATAAACTATTATATAGCTCCTCAACAATTAGGAAATAATTATTGGATCTCCACCAGTCACTTGTTTTTCAGGAAATATGAGCACAACACTCAGCTGATATACTTTAGAAAGAAAAATAAATGACCTTAAGAGAAGGCATGAAAGACATGAAAACAAACATAATTTGGGGGAAATAATTTCCGTTCATCCTCAGGGACACTTCCACTCTTTGTCACATTGAACTGCTTACAGCTCTCCTTTCTGTGTGGCGACCACGCCATGCTGATGGTCTTTATACAACTTTCACTGACATTTTGATTCTTCCACATGATTCAGTTTCGAAAATTCAGAGTTTCTCTCTGACTAATCTTCTTCCACAACATCACTGCCTATAGCCTGCCGCAGGCCCCCCTTTCAAATAGAGTTCCTCCTCTGCTTACCAGTGCCAACCTTCTGGCAATAGATACCATCCTGCAGGTAGGAAAGGATGCAGAAGATTCCTTCCTGCTCTAAACAGCTTACAATACAGTTAGGTTAGTACGGAGTACATAGTAAAATAGAGCAGAATGAGTGAGCTCACACCAATTCATCCTGATAAGTGAGCACCACTGTACTCAACAGAGTACCAAGAGATGTTCCATGAAAAAATTTCATGGTCAAGTGATTTCCAAAATGCTACATTTTATTTCATACTTTTGAGATTAACAGTGTACATTAGTGTATTAAAGGACCTGAAAAATTGAATTACAAAATCTCTTTACCTTAGTGAATGCCAATATTGGTCCAGATTATCTGTGTGTGAGGTTCTTTTAATGTGTAACATCTGATAATATCCCAGAGCATATCTGTCCAAGACAGCTTTCAGGAAGTATGGAGGACAGATCTTGTGCTCATTTTCCACAGTTGTAAAACAGAGGAGGCCTCTTCCTCGAAAAATTCCAGAAATGGCCTTTGTTTTAGCACAAGATTTACCCCGTTCTTGCTACAGATGACCACTCCATCCTCCACGCATCTGTGCGTGGTTCACTGCTGACCCTGTGCGTCTCCGTCCTGTGTGCCCAGCTCTTGGGATGCTGTCTCCACAGACATCAGCCATCAGTCTGGTATAGCAAATAAGACACAGAGGCAAAGGATGAGAGGTAAACAAACTGGGGCAGAATTATGCCCTGAACTCTTCCCTTGCCAGGCTATGGGTTGACAGTAGGGTCATTCTTCTTCCAAAGCCAAAACTCCCGGCAGGTTGTCTGCTCCAGGTGTGTGTCTCTGGGTTTTGATGGCTGCCCCTTCCCTTTGCATTGTCATTTTTTTTTTAATAGTTCTGGGGATTGAACCCAGGGCCTTCATACTGAGTTACACCCCTCTACCCTTTTTGTGATGGGATCTCACTAATTTGCTAAATTGTCTAGGCTGGGCTTCAATTTCAAATCCTGCCTCAGCATACCAGAGGCATTGTCATGTCTTACCTAGTCATGGGATGCCCACCAGCCTGTGCTAGAGTCCAGGAGTTCTCAACACCTGGACTCTCTTCAATTGCCCTTCCCACCTGTGCCTTGTTTCCTGCTAAGAGCCATCCTCTACAGCCCCGTCCTACCAACACTTCTTTCCTCCTGCTGGGCTCTGAGGCTAGAATGCCATGTCACACATTATTTAAGGCTAGGCATCATCTTAACCATTTAATGCCTGTCTCAGTGGCCACTTTCTTCTTTCAGTTTTTTAATTTAAAAAATAAGAATTCCTGTTTATTCTAGTTCTCCCTCATATTAATCAGGTTATTTCCATGTCTTGTCCTTGGCATGCCCCATCCACAACTTATGGCCCCATATATTTGAGCTAGCAAGTTCTCTGTGTGGGTTTATTCAGTTGGAGGTGGGCCATTACACAGAACTGATAGAAGGACATAAAAGAGTAGAATTCACTAGAATTTAATGAATTTTTACACTCCCACTGTGTGGGCTCATTTTTGTAGTCAAGCGTTTGATGACAACGAAAGTAAAAAGCCACACTTTCACACACTTTAGAAAGAACAAATATATTACTACACTCAACAATATTGTTATCAAAGCAAGATGACTACAAACCAACCAGAAATGCATCTGAGCAAACTAGCAAGGCTTCATTATATAAGCATAGTGTGATTTGGAGACCAATTCCCCAGTCAGTGATAGTGGTCTTTTAAGTTCAGGAGACGATGTGGGGTGTGTTTTCTCCTGTTTTTCCCAATGAGGCTGGAGCCAATGTCACCAGACTAGACCATCAGATGATTTAAACTTAGCAGTTACTGTGATAATTTAGGAATTATCGGTGACACGAGTGAGTCTTCAAAAATTCTAAGATGTTTCCAAAGCTACTGGAAGAAACATTCTCTTGCTTTAGGATTTATAAACTTTCAAGCTGATATTCTTTATTTTAGTTAGAATAAGATGTGTTACACTATAGAAACAAAATCCCCTAAATAGATTACCATATCAAGGATACTTTTTAAATTAGATTTTTAAAAAATGACATATAATACATTAAATGTGTATGTATAAATAGGATTAATGTAATATTCTAACACATGTATAATGTTTAAATCAGGGTAAACATATCGATATCCTTAAATATTTATCATTTCTTCATGATGAAAACTTTCAAAATCTTTCCTTTTAGCTTTTTGAAAAATAAACCACATTGTTGAGCGTCTACAGTCACCCTATTATGTAATGTTAACTCATTGTGACTTCTTACTCTTATCTATCACTGTATATTCGTTTTTGTCTCAAAGGGACAAAATACTCAACACCTACCACTCTCTTAAAGAAGGAGCGGTTTATTTGGGGTCACAGTTTCATGGTGCTTTGTCATGGTGCGCCGGCTCCAAGGAAGAAACAACAAGATGAAAGAGATGGTGGAAGAAAGTGGCTCACATCATGGTGTCCAGGAAGCAGAGAGAGACGGGAGGAGCCAGGTGTAGAATACACCTTCCAAGTCACACCCAGTGACCTGCCCCTTCCAATCAGGCCCCAGTCTGCATGTGAGAATTTGGTGGACATTTTAGATTAAACCATAACAAACATTACATATTGATTCGCCTCTCCCTAATTCCTTTCCCCATTTCTCTTGCCAGCCTCTGGTGACCACTATTCTACTCTCAATTTTTATGCAAATGGATTTTTTTTATATTCTACATATAAATAAAAATATGTAGTACTTGTCTTTCTGTACCTTCTTACTTCAATGAATGCAATAATCTCCAATTCCAACAGTGCTGCTGCAAATAATGAGATTTAATCATTTTATGGCAGAATAGTTTTCCATTTTATCTGCATAACACATTTTACCCATTCATCCTTTGATGGACACTCAGGTCATTTCCATCTCTGGTCTACTGTAAATAGTAGTGCAACAAACGTGGCAGTGCAAATGTCTCCTGGACAGATTGATTTCACCTCCTTCGGACACCTGGCATGATTGCTAGATCATACGGTAGTTTCATTCTTCATTTTTTAAAGAGCCTTCCTATTGTTTTACAAAATGCTTGTACTAATTTACATTCCCACTAGCACTAAGCAAGCATTCCCTTTCCTCACTCTCCTTGCCAGCACTTTTGATATTTAGTTCTTTGATAATGATGATTCTTACCAGTGTGCAGTGCTATCTCATTTTATTTTGATTTGTATTTCCATGATGATTAGTGTTGTACAATTTTTCACATAAGTATTGGATATTTGTATGTATTATAGGACATTTTGAAAAAAATTCTATTTAGGTATGTTGACCATTTTTAAAAATCAAGTTACATGGGTTATTTTTGACAGTGTACCTTCTAGAATTTATTCTTTATGAGACACATAGTTTGGAAATATTTTCCCCCTTGTGCAGGCTGTGTCTTTTCTCTGTTCTTTCTTTGTTGTGCAGAAGCTTTTCAGTCTCGTGTAATCTCATTTGTCTGCTGTTGCTTTTGTTTTCCATACTTCTAGGATTTCATCCAAAAAGTCCTGTGTATTTCAATGTCCTGAACCATTTCTCCTATGTTTTCTCTAGTAGTTTCATAGTTCTAGGTCTCATATTTAAATCTTTAATCCATTCTGACTTAATTTTTGTAACTGGTGAGTAGAGGATCTAGTTTCATTCTGTCTGTGAACACCCGACTCTCCCAGAACCCCTTTATGGAAAGACTCTTTTTTTTTTTCTTTCTTTATGTGGGTACCAGGAGTCGACCTCAGCACCTTGCGCTTGCCAGCAAGCGCTTGTGCTGCTTAGCGATATCACTGGCCCTTTTTTGCCTTTATGTGGGTACTGGGAGTCGAACACAGGACCTCGCGCTTGCCGGGCAGGTGCTTATGCTGCTGAGCTATCTCACCAGCCCAAGAATCTTTTTTTTTTTTTTTTTATAGTGAGGTTTCTTAGTCCCTTTGCTAAAATCAGTTGGCTGTAGAGGTTTAGATTTCCTCTAGGCTCTCCGTTCTGTTGGTCTATGTGTCTTTTTAAAATGCCAGTGCCATGTGGTCCATATTCGGCTTTGTGTATGTTTTGAAATTAGGTACTAGAAAACCTCCTGCTTTGTTCTTCTTGATCAAGATTGCCTTGTCCATTTGTTTGTCTGTTTGTTTCTTTTGTGATTCCATATAACCTATAGGATTTTTTCTAGTACTGTGAAGAATGTCCTTGGTATTTGGAAGGAGATGGCATTGAATCTATAGATAATTTTTTGTCATAGGGACATTTTAACAATCTTGATTCTCCCAATCCATGAGCATGGGATGTCTTCTCATTTTTTCATGTCTGCTTTGATAGCATTTGTCAACGTTTTATGGTTTTCATAGTAAAGGTCTTTCACAACTTCAGTGAAGATCTTTCACATCTTAGATATTTTTAATCTATTGGAAATGAAATTGATTATTTGATTTTTATATCGGATAATTTGCTATTAGCATACAGAAACACTACTCTTTGTTGTTGTTATTCATTTTGTACCCACGACTTGTCTGTTTATTTATTTTTTCACTCAACATTCACTGTGGTTCCAAACAATTCTCCATGTGATGATTCATCTGTCCAGTGTGATTACTTTTTCCACGGAAAAACTGAGCCATATGGGATACATGATCCAAAAATTGCAGGTAAAACAATGCTGGACTAATCAGTATTGCTGGCAAAACAAAATCGGGGATATTGGGTCACTGAGCATTATCCTTCATGTGTCAGGCTAACAAAGACACACGTAACTTCCTCCTCAGTGCACTTCCAGAACTAGTGACATAACCCACTTAACTACAAGAAAAATGTGAATGAGTATTGTTGCCTCTGTCCCATCTTTTTTTTACAGCCATCCCATAGCCATGTGGTAACAACCCAACAATGAAGCCAAGTAGCAGGAAGTAAAGTCAAGACTTGTAATGAAATTTCTGACTAAAATAACAAAATCCAGTACCCAGATATGCTGAAGCTGTGGCACAATATGTCTCACACAGATACCTGAAAAAGTAAAAAAGCATGATTATATATCTGTGTGTGATTGTGTTTGTATTATGTACATTAAGCATGAGGAATACTGATGAACTCTATTGTATATGAACCATGGGAAAAAAGTGAAGACAATGAAGAAAAATAAGCTGAGAAATCCAATTTTAAATCTGTCAAGTATTGATGCAGCTGTTGTAGAAACATCTACATTAGCTTTCTTTTCTCATGGTTGAATAAGCATGCTAGGCAGAAGGAGTAGAATTTTACAGGTAATTAGAAACTAGGAAAGTAAAATCAAAATTATTATTTTAAAACTTACAAAAAAATGGAAATGGCAATAGTATTAATTGTGTCTATACTTCGAGTTTATTATAATTATTAAATAAATTGATCAATAAAAAAGTTAATCAAATTCCCTGTCATATTATGAGTGTTTATAAAGGCTGACTACCATCAGCATAACCAGCACCACCACCACCACCATCATCAGAATCATCATCAAAATTGTGGTTATCGGTCATAAGTCCTTGTCACTCAAGCCCACTGAAACAACTAAGCCAGATCAATAATCATCTTTTTAGAGATCCACTTTAATTTCCAAAAAGATAACCAAATCCCAATTATTTTTCTCGTCAGTGTTTTTGTTGGTTGCCCTCCCCTCCAGTTTTGTAATTAGGGGCTGAAAAAACAGTAACTCAAAGTTAGACACTTATGCTAATAAGATATAATTTAACAGGTAGATGTTAGTATTTTTTGAGACTCAAGCACAGGATAATTGGAAATTTAGTTCATAGTTCGTACAGTGCTATTGTGTTGAGGAAAGCATCAAAGAATATAAATAACACGAAGGGTAAGTCTCATGCTATTTTCCATAAACAAAATGGCATTTAATGTTGTTTACAGGTATGCTTGAGATTTCAACTTTATTCAACTACAAATCGATTTACTTTCTTGGAGTATAGAAGCCAGGCAATTAAAAAAAAATCAAAACACAGCAGGGATAAAGAAACCCAAGCAGCAATGTATTTCCAGGCATAAAGCCCACATAGACACCGATAAAATATTTCTTTGGAGTTGTTCTATGCTGTGACATCATTACACTCTCCTTTTCTTCACCCTATTTGTGAGGTTGTATTATGTTTTCATATAATTTCCCTTCTTTTCTTTCTTTTACAGAGCAGGAAAAATTACAACACTAGAGAAGCCCATTTCTTGTTGTTCATGGATACTTATGTAGTTAAGAACATTAAAATTAAATTGGCAATGACAACGTAGATGGATGTTCTCAAGGGGTGTGTCGGTGAACATGTAGGAAGGTTACTGCATCCCAACTTGGGTGCATAGAGAAGGTTTCCAGAGGAAGTAACTTTTCCACTGAATCCTATAGGACAGGGACTTGTTATGTTGTTCGAAAAGAAATTTTTAAAGAAAAGTAAATATTGGGGTGGGGGAGGAGCATGTACAATCATCCATCATAGCTGGAGTGCATATTTTGAATGTGAATATAGATAAGGGTTAGTGAGGTAAGGGAAGCATGAACAGGTTTTAAATGGCACTGTGACATCACACATTCTAGAAAGAGTATTTTGCCATATTGTGGAGGATGAATTTGAAGGATAGAGAATAAGATCAACAATAGGGGAGTAGGTTAATGAACGACTGCAGGGATTCTGCTAAGAGAATGGTGGTCAGCGGTAGGGTAATGGAACTAGGGAAGAAGCATACATCGTTTTAATAATTAATAAGACATTAAAATTCACAGAACCTAGGGATTTCTTGTAGGGTCTTCACTTTTGATGAAGAATAATAAGAATTCAAGGACTGACCAGATTACTGTTTTAAGAAAATGGGCAGACTTCCTCTTAGAGAAAAGGAGCCCAGAGAAGTTGTATACTTGTGAAGGAGGGAAAACTTTGAGGAAATCTCTCATAATGATGGGAATGAGAACTTAAAAAAATAACTGAAAAAGACAGCCCTAGATATAGGAAGCAAAATAGGAGAACATATTGCTATAGTATCTACACAAGAGGGCATTGAGGAAGGAGGCTTGGTTTTGTGTGAATGTTTAAGAGAAAAGGTTATAAAGCAGAAATTTGCATGTTGAGGAGTGAGGAGGATATGAGGAAGCGGAGAGTGATATCAATGTCTTTTTCTTCTCTATATCTACAGTGGCAGAGAAAGAAAGGAGAGGCCTCTGAGTCAAAGCATGGTGCTTGTCCTCTCAGATAAAACTCAAATATAGAGGAAAAGTAGGACACATGAAAAATTCTTGGAAAGGGAACTACTTGTTTAAACCTAGGATGGAATTTCCTACCATTCATGGTAACAAATACCTCTGTGGATGAGGAATGAGAAAAAGAAGGGAGATACAATTCTCAAGACTAGGAAGCACACTTGTAAATTTCCACAGAAATACTTTCTTTAGCCAAATAGGTACCTGCTCTGCTGACTCACTGGCAACCTGACCTGCAGCTTTAGGAGTTTAGCATGTGGGTTAGCTGAAATGCTCAGCAGTTAATCAGAGCTGGAGATGGATATGCCAGAGAGGTCTGCTTTTTTTTTTTTCAAAAAGTACACAGTTGCCTAATAGTAATGGTAATAATGATAATAATAATAATAATAATGATACATTCTTACTGATCAATTTTAATAATATTTATTAACTGCATAACTATAATCAGCCTGTGTAAAAGATTTTACATGCATTAGTACCCAATGCTCACAACCACCCAAAGAAATAATTACTATTATTAGCCTTATTTTAGAGATGATAAAATAAAACTGAGGTTCTGAAGTGTTAGGGAACTTGCCTGAACCCATATCTGATATGTGGTAAAAAAAGGAGTTGAATAGTTTATGCTGCATGTTAACTTTGACATGGTGATGGGAAGAACTTAATTATTATAATTAAAAAAAACTACAAGACATCACAAATTGTAGAGTGGGCTTTGTGCTAAGTGATTTATAGCCTTTATTCCATTTAGTCATAGCAACTGCATGAAGCAGGCATAATTCTATACACATTTTATAACCCAGATAAGTTCTCTAATGTTGTAATTAATGTACTGCACAGCTAGGATTTTATGAAGTCATTTGACTCCAGATCCTATGGATGAAACTACCTCCCTGTTATTACTTACTAATCTGTGAAACAACTAGGTAAGGATGCATGGGTCTTGACTAGGACACAGGCAGACTGTAGTCCCAATAACACATTAATATTGGTCTTTTTCTTTCTCTTGGAGCCTACACACATTGGTACATTAGTGTATCTGCTTAGGGGAAATAAAGTGCGACCACATCTGGTTTCAGCACCTACAATATGCTATACAGCTACTAAACTCCTTA
This sequence comes from Erethizon dorsatum, assembly GCA_028451465.1. Classification (NCBI taxonomy): domain Eukaryota; kingdom Metazoa; phylum Chordata; class Mammalia; order Rodentia; family Erethizontidae; genus Erethizon; species Erethizon dorsatum. Next base: position 90,277,693 of record CM051822.1, read on the forward strand.
AAGGGCAGAGTTAGAAACTCCTGGGGGAAGTGGGGAGATTTCATTCCTAGTAACATGTTCAGAACAACTTTTCTAGCTAAAGGATGGTTTGAAATAAACCTGACATTCAAAGAACGGTTGCTAAAATGTGTGGCTCAGAGTTTGATTCTAGAAGATGACTCTGTGGATTGGCAATCCAGGCCAAAGAAAGGTCTGGGCCTTATGTCCAAGGGTATTTTTCTTCAATGAGTTAGTATAAAAGTTGTTACTCTCTTGGTTCTGCAGCAGAAAGTGCTTCAATCACAAAAACAAACAAACAAGAAGAAGAAGAAGAAGAGGAAGAAGAAGAAGAAGAAGAAGAAGAAGAAGAAGAAGAAGAAGAAGAAGAAGAAGAAGGGGAAGAAGAAGAGGAAGAAAACCTATCTGCATAGTCCTACTGCTAGAGAAAGAGAAAAGGAAGCTAAAATTAAATCCCCACTCCTTACTGCGAGCAATGGCAGCCTGGACCAAAATGCTGTTTTCTAAAAGCTAAAGCCATGGGGAGAAAACTGAAAAATCATTATCATACAATTTACACTAAATAATAAATGGGGAGGAAATTCTGTCAGCAATGCACATTAACAATGTCATTGACTTTGTTCTCTGGGAGTTCCAAGGGCAGAGCCCATAGATATTTCAGGAATTTCTTCCTTCTTTAAAATAATAACAATAGCTTCACATACATATTTCTGCTGTTTTCTTCATTGACATTATACACAAGAGGTAAAGTAATATGCATCCAGTATGAACACAGGCTGATAAATTCTTCTTGAACCTATCATGGATGCATGTGCGCACACACACACACACACAAACACAAACACACACACTGCTGGCAGACACACAGACTCAAAACTCACTGGTGAAGAGGGGAAAAATGACATCAAAAACAACTTTAGCACATTTTGTCACACTTTCACCTGATTTTTTTTTATAATTCAGATAAAATTTATTGAGTACATTATTTTTATCAGCTACTTACTAGATGCTTTCAGTGATAAAATGATGAATAAGATATGGTCCTCAAACTCAAGGACTGTATAATTTATTGAGGCAGGCTGTGAAGTATGCACTTCACCATAGCACAAAGCAAATGGTGCCAGCTGTTTTTTTTTTTTTTTTTTTTTTTAATGTGGGTACTGGGAGTCGAATTCAGGACCTCGTGCTTGCCGGGCAGGCGCTTATGCCACTGAGCCATCTCACCGGCCCCATCCAGCTGTTTTTATAAGAAGGGCACAGGTAAAATGTGTAAGGGGTTTAAACAGGAAAAGATAAAAATTGTAATGGATTAATTGGTTCTTAAGAGTTTTGACCCCATGTCTCTACCAATGTACTATTTCTTTAACTTTGAACATGTTCTTAACTGTTTTAATCCTGAGTTTTCTTATTTATAAATGGAAGATAAACTGTTTTGTTGAAGATGACATGAAGAACAAGCAATTAATATTAGATGTTGGAGATGGTTTTTTGGTGGTGCTACTATTTAGTTATCTTTGAAAAGAGAGAAGTCTTAGGTCGGGAGACAGTGATGGGCAAGCTTTCCAAGCTGAGGAAACAGGGTAAGCCTAGCACCAGCTGGGTCCCACCTTAGGTGGAGCAGAAAGATGGTAAGGAATTTTCAACTCGGTCATCACCACCTAACGTGCCTCTTGGCTCCAGTTACTTTTTACATGGAATGCACACTCCTTCCTCTCATCCATCAGTAACCTGGATCACATTTACTCTCCTGTAAGGCCTAGCTTTGCTCAGGCTATTTCCCTTGTCACCTCGTATCTTCTACCTCCGAACTCAGTGTCCATGCCACTTACCAGGTTTACAAATATTCTGCCTCCTGGAGACAATCATTTATTTACATTGGCAGCTCTGTCTCTTCTGTTCCATTTCTCAGGTTTAAATCTGGGTCCACCGAGTAGAGAAATGGACTGGGATCTGCCTGCCCTTGCCCCATAGCTCCTATACCAGACCCCTGATGTGTCCCTTGAAGATTTGCTAATTGAATTAATTACAGACGGGATCAAAAATGTCACCACAATGAGAAAAATCCAAGTTCTCTTCAAATCCTAAACTTGTTTTCTCTAAAACTTGAAAAGGTTTTAATAACAAGCTAAATGCACCATTTTTGTTTATAACCCTCCCCTTCCTCCTTGCTATAGTGATTCCTTGACTAAAATAGAAAAGGAGGGAAAATTAATTGATAATAAATTGCCAATGTGAACATACAACCAGGTTCTGCCTGTTTTCTATGTGTAGAAATACGTACATTGATTGCCAATTAAGGCTTTTGTTTACAACAGAGTAGTCAAGAGCTGAAATTACCCCCTCACTTCCTATGACTCCAGGGAACCCAGCTAAAGTGATATTTATGGCTGTTGTACATCAGTGAACTAAAGACAGCCATGACACAAAAATGAACCAAAACTGTTCTTTCTCCCAGAAACGCCATAGTGAAATGAATTCCTCTGATATAGATGATTAAGTTTTTCCTCCTAATTCTTACCTCCACATATTCAGAAATGACAGGAAAGATAAAAAAAGAAAGAAATGAAAATAGTAATTATTATGTGTATACTATAGAGAATAACTACCATATATGGTCCTGCATTTCTCAAGCAGTTATCATTTACCAAATGTTTGCCAAAACAAAATTTGGAAATTTTTATGTTTCTATTTTCTGAGGAAATAACACAAAATTCAGAGTTCAAGCAGTTGGCAAAGGTCATATGAATTGTTGTTGAAGGAAATGAGATCCAACCCACTTTGGTCTCCCAATATCATGCTTCCATTTTCACATCTATTGTCACTCTATGCTATAAGGTCCCATAAAACCTTGTCAAATCCTATTTTAGTAAACTTTTAGCATTATATTTTTTGTATTCTTTTTACATAGTTGCTTTCTTTGTGAGTCTTGGATCTCCAAGTCCCGGAAATATCATTGAAAATTTTTGTACCAGATTTTCCTCATTAATACGAAAGAGATATTATAGTTTCTATATCACAGTAAAACTCATTCTTATTATACAAAGGCCTCCAGGAAGGTTGTTCAATAATGCTAACCATGTATTTTCCCTATGAGCAGAGACCATGTCCATCCTGTGTACTGTGAACATAGTGCTTACAAAGGGCGAATGTACAAAAGGTTATCAAAATATATAGTGAATGTTAATATTAAAAAATTACTACAGCAAAAGACACATAGCCATGGATCCCCCTCAAAATATACCCCTCACTTAGAACACACTTATCCTGTTGCCATTTTCTGAATCAGTTCTGGAGGTTCTCTTTGTAAATCTCTGATAAGTCGTGATTAAAAAAAAAATACACTGTGAATGCTCCTGCTGAGTGTCATCCAAAAGAAAGACAGGCTTGTAAAATTATTATGGTGTGTCCTCATCCACTTTATTCATTGGATCTGATACTTGCCACTTCTGGATCTTTCTCACAGTAAAAATGACCACGAAATGTAAACATTCTGAACTCACTCAGGACACTGAAGCAGCCGTGACAGTAAAACTACAGACACAAAGGAGGACTTCCAGAACTGCTTCAGAAAGTGACAAGGATGATGTGATATGGTGCTTGAAGGGAGGGGAAGAATTTGGATGGGGCTTAATGGCAATATGTCTTTCATTATCATAATTTTTAAAATTTAAACATTCACCTTATTTTCTGATCACATCTTGTATATGAATATATTGTCTTATGGAGGACGAGAGCAAACTGAAAATGTGGGTACAGTGAACATATCTGTGGCAATTCTAAATCCATCGGGCATAGATCCCACAATCTAGTAGATCTGTTTTAAGAGATCTCTAAAACAGTGCCTGCAAACAAAAGAAAGGCATCTCACACATAGATGCACTATTATTTTTTAACTGTATATAGATACTCTTGTGATTTCTGAAATATGAAATTATTTTAAAGTGTGACTTAAGTCTTAATAGTTTTTTTGTCATTTATTTTCCATCTCAATGGCAAATACAATTAGAACTATATATCGTGGGGGGGGGTCCTCCTGAATTTTTTGAACATTAAAGGGGATGTACACAAGATTAAAAAACACTATCCCAAAACACTAAAATTAATTGCTACAAGTAGTCATGGTTGCTTCAGATTATAACTTCATGGCATGTGGATACAAAAAATAAATTTTTTCTCATAACAAAGATCAGATGGTTCTATTCAGATAAAAATGTTTAAGTAGAGAAATCCGTCTTTATTTTCTATTAAACTTGTCCTAATTTTCTGAGGGTATCTCTATAGGTTAGTGAACGAGTATAAATGAAAGTTTGAAGTCTAAGAAATAAACTCTCCCCCATATCCGTAGATGAGCCCTTTCATGTGGCTGCTATGGAAAATCAAGAGTGGCAGGAAGTATCTTGCATGAAGGCTCTGTTTTAGTTAAGTGGCTACTAATGTCCTCTGGGAGAAAATGACAGTTCAATGACATAGAAGGAATGAAACTAGGACCTTTGAGTGAAGGGCAGAAAGGAGATTCAAGTGATGAGAAAGGGATTTCCAGGGAGGAACAGCTCCTACACGTGCAAGACCCTACCTTTGAGGCTAGAAAGGAGCAAGCGAGGAGGCAGAGTTACTGGGAGTTGTGGCTTGGCTCTGGAATGTCCCTCAAAACTCTCATGCACTCAGAGGCGGGGCTTTTGGAGGGCGGTGGGATCATGAGGGCACTGTACTCAGTGACGGTTCCATCCACGGGTAAGTTCAGTGGCTGAATGTAGAGTTAGAGGTGAGGCCTGACTGGAAAAGCTGGGCCACTGCAGACACAACCTGGAAGAGCGTATCTCCCTGCCCAGCTCCCTTCTTTTGCTCTCTACTTCCTGTTTGCTCTGACAGGAGCAGTTTTCCCTTGCCCAGGCCTTTCCACCATGCCATTTCTGCAGGAAAGCCAGCTGACCATGGACTGACATGTCTGCAGCTGTGAGTCAAATTAAACATTTCCTCATTTAAATTGTGAGTGTCAGGTATTTTGCCTTAATGATGAGGAAAGTGACCAAGACAATAGGTTGTAAAGTCAGAGGGGTGGCAACCCAGATTGTGTACAGTTCTGCCATCCACTTGAGTGCTCCTGTACTTTACTCTGAAAGTGTAAATGGGCCTTTGAATCATTTTGAGCAGAGGACTGGCATGCAAATATCCTTTTAAGATTTTACAGAGTCCATTTTAAAAGCAATCATTTAAAAAAATTCTTAATGCAATAAGAGCTATTTTATTCTACTTACAGTGCATAAAACATTCTCAACCAAGTTATCCTTTGTCTACACAAAGTTTTTAAGCCAAAAAAAAAAGTAGATTACTGGCAAAGAAAGCTTGCCTTCATGTCTTTAACATTTTCTTTTAACCTTTTAAAAATTGGGTGTTTTGGGGTGGTTTTGTGTCTCTGAACTGTACTCCTCAGCACAAGGCTTTGGCTCCAAGGTTTGAAAGGACTGAGAAGTAGATGAATTATTCTTTATTAACAGTGAGAAATACTATATTTACAAAACTTCCAGAGTTTGTTGAACTCATATTTCTCTCCACTGAGATTGCTCCCAACAACTTGGCAGGAAAAAGATTATGTAAGAAAGAAATGTGCTGAAACTTCTGCAAAACTGTCTACAGACTGAACCTTTAATTGTACAACCATAAAATTCCATTATGGAATTCTAGGTAAGTCACAATAAAAAATTGTATCTTGATTAAGAAAGATCAAAATTTATTTATGAATGCTTGTATATTCACCTATTAAAATTTTCCAGAGACATATTTAAATTTCTCTAAGAATCAATGACTTGTTTTAAATTGGAAATGTTTTTAAAATGGGCAAATCTGACATATCATAAATTGGGGTTTGGAGGGGGTTACCTGCCAAGCAAACAATTTTATCTTTTCTACTAATAAATTATTTTGAAATGCGTACCACTTTCATGAATACAAATAATTTATCCACAAACAGTGCCAACTCATTGACTTTAGGATTAGAAACTGAAATCACCTCTTTATAAAAGATATGATAGTTTCTTTGCTATTATGACCATCAATAAATACTGTGCGATATGCATGTTAAGTTGGAATGGTTTAGGAACCCTTTGATGATTCTGCCTTATAGGCAGAAAACTGAATTAATATTGCAAGATAGCTGGGGAGAAGGAGGTTGTGACTCTCGTGCTTTATTATTTTATACAATTTGATGTCCGCTTCCTTTCTTCTCACCTGGGGACCTCCAATGTGACATGTGCAGTTTTGAGGAAAACTGGAGGGTAAAATGAATCAAATTGGGTTTTTGCTCCCAGTACCCTAATCCCCACCAACTGAGAGTCACAAAGGGAACTCAGTCTTATTAAAGGGCAGTGGGTCAGACCACAGAATCCACAAAGCTGCTCTTACAGCTTAGTGTTTTTGCTGGGTATCATTAACACGGAAGCCAATGATCAAATGACTGTGTAGTGGATCTGTTGCCAGAGAAAAGTAGTGAGTTGGGTTGCTGGGATATAGATATCTTGAAGCATCCACATAGGGCCAATGGAGCTGCGAAACGCAGGTCCCATTTTCCTTCTCTATCATCTTCACCTTCTACTTGGTTTAATCTTTTCTTCCCGTGAGTTTTACTACCTAAACTGAGTCAGCATATGGGAGGTTTAAAATGGATACCATTGTTTTAAACTCGTGTTCGTTGACTCTAGAGCAGTTTCTTAACCTTCGCACTGCTGCCTTTTGGGGCAGCATAATTATTTGTTGTTGAGGGCTGTTCCACACATGTAGGATGTTTAGCATCCATACCCCTGGCCCTTGCCCACCTGATGCCAGCAGCACCCCTGGCTCTGACAACCAAACATGTCTCTAGACATTGCCAACTATCCCTTGGTGGGGGACACCTCACCCCAGGCGAAGAACCGCTACATTGGAGCTTGAAGCTGGTGGAGTGATTGTTGCCTTCTCTAAGACAGCACGTGCTAACCACTGCTCAGAATTTCCCTCTGCCATAGAAAAGGAAAAATAACATAACCCACACTATATCTCAGCCTGGGAGAAACCCCATTACTCCTTCAGAAAGTTGAAACAACATTAGATTTGTACCCACTTGGTAAAGAGGTAGACTGGAATCTAGGGCTTGCTGTGAAAAACTCTATCCCTGGGGTGGGGGGTGGGGTAGATAGAATTGTCCTGGAAAGTCTAGAGTCTGGTTTGGGGTGGCTCATCACTTCACTAGGTAACTTAGGATAATATCTGGGATTGCTCTGGATCCATGGCTATAAGATGCCTAATGCTAGATAGTGATTCAAAGCAATATTTATAAAAGGTTTTAAGTACTGGGAACAGGAGTCCTATTTCAAAATAAGGTGTCTCAGATACACTTTTTTTTTTTGTGGGTACCGGGAGTCGACCTCAGGACCTCACGCACCAGCAGGCACCCGTGCCCCTGAGCGATATCACCAGCCCTTTTTTCGTATGTGGGATCCAGGAGTCGAACTCAGGCCCCTGCACTTGCCAGGCAGGCGCTTATGCCACTGAGCCATCTCACCGGCCCTCAGATACACTTTTAGATAACTACTTGCCTTAGCACTTCAAACCAGCAACAGTAGAACAAAATGAATTCCATGGAAAAGGACAGAAAGACCTATTTAGTTTTTCTACTAATAAATATAATTACCAAATATTTATTGAATACTAATAATGCACCAAACACTTTCCTTTCTCTTTGCATGTACTGAGTCATTCTATCCTGATTTCAATGCCAGTGGCATTTACTGTTTTCAGTTAGAATTGGAAAATTATTTCCCACATTTACTATGAAACTGAGACACAGAACAATTAATAACTTGCTTTACCAACTTCACACAGCTATCAAGCAGTGAACTCAGTGTATACATGCCTATCAATTGCTTTTAACCACTACAATATAAATTTCCTTTTGACAAACATACTGTGTGCAGTTTCAGTGTATCAAGAAGTCTTCTAAGTGTTAGACAGTCAGAGAAGGAGTCATGTTTTCTGCTACCAAGTTGAGTGCAATCTAATGTAGTTATGTAGTTATGTAAATAAATTGTGCCATACAAGGGAGATTAACTAGATGCTTCTAGCACACCAGCACTTGAAAGTTAAGTAGTAGAATGAAGGAGGGGTGGTGCATTCATCCTGGAGGGAACAAGGGAACTTTATGGACAATGCCAAAGCAAGACTATTATAAGGGTAAATAAGAATTCACCAGAAAATGAAATGTGTATGTTTATTTGATGAAGGAGTAGCATGAGCCATGACTCAAAGTGCTATCCAGCATTCTGTGTTGGGGCTGTACCTGCCTACTGCAAAGGCGGCTCATCTGTTACTTCCTTTAGAAGAGATCTTTTAGGAACACTTGTACTTATTCTTCTTGCAGATTTTGCTTTTAGCGCTTATTTCTGTCTTCCTTCTGTTAGTTGCAAGCATATCCATCTCCTTGACTGGATTCTCAGCTCCTTGAGGAAAGTAAATCTGTTTGCATTCATCAGACAACAAATGATGCTGGATGAAATGTTGAATTAAATGGTGACATGAATAAAATATATGTGGATTGTGTAATGAAATGTTATACCAAAAATTCATGGATTGTGTCCTCTATTTTCATTTCAAAAAGATATTTCTAAAATAAAAATACAATTTGGGACATATTGTGATATCTGGCATTCATTGTCCATTGCATGGTAACTTGAAGAAAGTAAAAATAAACCCTACATCAAATCACCTTCTAATCCTGGTAGACATTATCTTGGATTTGGCAAGGGCATTAAATTTTTCTCAAACTTGAGTTTCTGCTAGTCTCACGAATGTACATAAACACAGATTCCTACAGATTCTAATGCAGAGCTCTGAAATGGTGTACAGGAAAAAGTACTCTTGTCCTGAATGATTCTCTGGTACAGTTAAAATGGCACATGGTGTTCTAAAAGTAGGCGGAATTTTAGTTTGGAGGAGGGAGAAGTAGCATCTAGTAGACCACAAATTTGAGGTCACTTTGTTGACCAGTTGAACAATAACAAAAACTCCCTCAATTTTCTTGTTACAGATTCTTAACATTCCTTAAAGAGCCATTTCTTACATTCAGATTCACTTTGCCTATTGTGTGAGAAACTGACTTGGGACCCCTCTCATATGTCATTTGTAGTTTAAAATAAACTCTTGAGATGATGATAATGAATAGTTTGGTTGAGAATTACTGTGAGAGGGCCTTAAAATTGACAAAATACAAACATCTCAAAATGATTCACACCTTAGTAAACCAATAGTCAATTGCTGTTCATACCTGAAGGTAAACTAGTTGATTGGTTCTGTCTTAAGAGACAACCAGATGAAGCCAGCTCCCTGAGAAAGTAAAATAGAGGAAAGGGAAATTTAAGTGGGAGAAATCAAGGTGAACAATCTGGCATTGCTTGGGGGACTATTGGTGTCCTAAAGCTCCCATAAAGAGCAGAAAAGAAATATCCAGGATGGAAATGTTTCAAGGGAAACAGCTCAGAAATCTCAGGCAAACAGTAAAGCTAAGTCAGTATCTGGTGTGAGGGATTCAGATTCCTTCTTGGAGGAAACTAGTTGGTCGGGAATGTGTTGAAAGCTGAAAATGGAAGCCAGGTAATGGAGAAATCTGAGAAAGAGAATTATCCCTGACAACTTTGGGCAGAGGCCTCCCAGCTTTGGGGAGAAAATTAAACTCCTTTCCTGATGCCTTTTGGGTTTTCGTGTAAGAGGTCAAGGTGAACAGGCAGCTGGTTTCTCTCTGGTTGAAAGAGAAAAGGTGATATCGGAGCACACGTGGTGTCTAAGGAAGAGCGAAAGCTGTTTTCCAGCAAGGAAGGTGTGTTTGAAGGAGGAAGCACTGTGGAGGTAATTACAGCTGTGGCTGAAACTATACAACTGGCTTATTCTTAACTGCTATTTGTGGCTAATCACTTCCAAGTAACAAATGAATAGCACAGTAAATGTTAGCAGGATAATTTTCTATTAATCAAGAATAATGAGTGAGTACACTAATTCCCTCTTCAAACATCCCTAATTTTAATGCTGTTGCATGTTGCTGCTTCAGATTGATTACACTGTGATTTAGAGGGAGGGAGACAGTAGGGAGATGCAAAATAAAAGGCAGGATATTATTATTTCCTGCATCATTCATGTAGAAATCAACCTCTCCCATGTGTATTCTCATAGAAGATGAAGATTTCCTTTCTGAAAATGATCTTAAATTATCTTAACGCAGGAAGAAAACATTCAGATGACAGAGAGAGAGAGAGAGAGAGAGAGAGAGAGAGAGAGAGAGAGAGAGAGAGAGAGAGAAAGGAGGAAGAGGAAAGAGGAAGGGAAGAAGAGTTGGAGAAGAAAGATGAGAGGGGAGGGAAAGAGGGAGAACATAAGGAAGTCAGTCATTATTGAAAACTGAAGGCACAAAGTATGAATGTATAAAATCCGGAAAACGTCTGAGTGTATCAAGTTCATTTGCTCTGAGGCTTTGGCAGTTTGCTTAAATTCATTGAATTTCATTTATGCTTTCGTAGTAAAGAAGTGTGCAGAGTTGAGCTGTTTCGCATTACATTAGACCAGCCTCAACTGGCTTGTTCTTGACTACTATTTCTGACTACTCATTTCCAAATAGCAAATGAATAACAACAGGGTCTTCATCCTCCACAATGGACTTTCCAGGACATTATATGTAATCCCAGCTCTTCCAAGAGTATATGATCTAATTGGAAAGTCAGCCGTATATAATACAAGAGCAACGGATGAGATTATATGAAGTCATTCTGCAAAAGAATAGGGAAGAATTTATTCATTGTTGCAGTGGTTCAAAGGGGGATTAATGTGGCAATAAGGGTTTCATGGTGCGCATGGGCTCCAGACATAATTTGAAGATGTGGTGTGATGGAGAACTGTTGTCTATCAGACGTGCTTACTGCCTTCTTCTATCTCTCTGTTTGGGTTGCATTAGTGAGCTGCTTTGCCTTCCAGCCTCCTGTAGCCTTTGCGCATTGAAGAACCAAGGAGAATATAGGGAAAGGACTGTGTAGAATTTAGTTCTGAGCCTACTTCTCTTTCCATGTTTGAGCTTAGCAGCTTTCTGACCTCATCACAGATTTCCTTATGAACTCTTTACTCATATTCTGTCCCTCTCTTTCTCTCTCGCGCGTTCAGTTTCAGTACCAATTTCTCCCTTTTTGCATAAAAGATATGACAGAGATAAGGCAATATGGTACAGTCATCTGTGATTTTCCTAAACACTGTCCATGTATTTGTAAATAGTGTCTTTATTAAATCTCCTCTGACTTACTCTAATTTGAAAGTGCCATCGTTTTCTCTCTAAGCTAGTAATTAAGGCACTTAGACTGGGAAATAAGCAGGTGGACGGAGAAGACACCGGGAATAACCTTGAAGGTATATCTAATTTACAGGAAGTTTACTGAATGCAGAGTAGTAGCTTTTTCCACAGGAAATTAACAGTTAAGTTGAAGGCAAATAACTACAATGTAAAAATTATCTAAAATGAGATCATAAAGAGATTTCATGGTGTACAGTTTTCTAGATTTGAATCAATTTCTCTTCATTTCAATGTAATTAGAAGAGTTGAAATGAGCTGTCCCTGCCCAGAAATTTTGGGTTGAAAGGAGATGAAGGCAGCAGCAAAAGAATTAGAAGGTACTATGGGAACTTCCCTGTGAGAACCATGTCCCTTTAAATATGCTGTTTACATAGAAGTTGTCATACTAGAGGTGCAGGTGTATAGTACACACTTGCCTACCCTGAAATCCTAGGGCATATGAGAACCAGGCAGATAAAAGTCATCCTACAACATTCCTTTCAGGAGTGTATGTTTTGGGATGAAAGTGAAGGGACTCTTCCAAGACTCTGATTATATATTATTTATTCATTCATGTTTTCATGCATTCACTTATGTATTTAAAGAAAAAAGGCTAAGTGCAGTTGCGTGTGGCAATGATGTATATTCTCTCAAAGATCGGAGGGTAATAAGGACGTGTGTAGGAAGAGACAAGTCCATTATTTTCCTACCACAGTTCTGACTAATTTATTTATCTTTATGGAAAGATATAAGGTGATAACTACCTGTCATTTTCCAATGGAAAGAGGAACCGTGACAAGCTGAGGGATGAAACAGGAGAGCCCTTGTGGATAGTTAAGCAATAGGAAAATGTGTAAGACTAATTGCATACAGGAAAATCCACAAGGCCAGGCTTAGCACCTCTAACATCCCAAGCTAACTGGTATAAGGTATTGTTTTGAGTGACGCAAATCCCTCAAATGAAAAGGGTTGATTTTATTTCTACTATATTTTTTGTATTATAAATGTTTTGCTAACAGTTTTGAGATCTCTGGCATACAAATCAAAATATGGACTTCCATTTGAGTTGGAATAGAACCACAGCTGTAAAGCTTCTATCTGTCTTTGAGACCTAAAGCAACTTCCAGTTTTGGAAATTAATTTTTCTTACCTGAAAAATGGGGCAGTAAAACAATCTTTCAGGGAAGCGCTAATGACTAAGTGTAGTACTATTTATATAGTGCTCACCAAGGCAGTCGTAGTAGAGGACAGAAGCCGCTGCTGCATTGTCACTGTTTAAAATACTACCCAGCTGGAGATGTGATTCAGTGGTGGAGCATTTGTCTTGCATGTCTAAGGCTCTGGTTTCCATCCTCAGCAGCCCTCTTTCCAGTGCTAGTCATATGCAGCTTCTGACAACCTGACTCGAAGAAGTGGCAAAAGAGAAAAACATAGGAATGCACATTACACCTTTGGTGCAACTTAACCTCTACCCACCAGGGCTTCTCTTAAACACTCCACTCCTATGGGCTCCATGCTCACAGAGAGCTTATCACTCATTCAGTTAATCAACTTTTCAGGAGCTTTAGGAATGAGGTGTTCTTAGGTTACAGAGATCAGTAATAGTGGAACAGGAAGCATGGAGGTGTCCGAGTCAGCCCTAAACTGAGATGAACGTCACGGATGCCATTTGCTAGTTGAGTGACCTCAGCAAGCAAGAAACATCTCTCATCTGCTTTATTTCCCCACATATAACATTACAACTTTTAACGATGAGTGAATGAGATGGAATTTGAAAATTTTAAGTACAGCTGTTCACATACATTGAGTACTTAAAATTCTTAGCTTGCTTCCTTGTTCTTTTGTTGAGGCAAAAGCTGCCTTCTTGTTTCACCAGCATCTGTCTTCCACTGAGCTCATGATCAATATAGATTAAGTTGATGCCTCCTTCAGGATCAGATAATCATTCCCTTTTCTTCTGTTTCTCTTTAAGGGTAAATAACCTCTGGGTTCCGTTCCATTCTTGCAGGACATGATTGCTAAGGGAAAGAGATGCAGTGTTTGTGTATGATTAAGGGATATAAATTGGCTTTATATAATATTCAAATATCAAGGTTTGGAAGGCAGAGGACCTTCCAAAAAGTGCTTTTTAGGTAATATATCTCTCTGATGTGCGTTCCCAGACTAGCAGGCATCACATTAAGATGGAAGAGAATAAATGTGTTATTCTTGCAATAAATCTTTCTTATGTAACCAGAGCTCCTTGAATCCCAGGCACTTAAAGACGACACATTGTATTATTATTATCTGCCTCACAAATAGTGCAGGCTAATTTTAGTGACCCATTTTGTCTGTTTTCATCCTTCATTTGTATACTTGGCCTTGCAAATAGAGTAGTTTGAATAAACATTATAGCCATATTTATGTGTATTCCTGCTAAGTGCTTCTCTTGAAGATGCGTTATCAGGCATTCAACATAAACCACAGAGATGGAGTCATTTATCCTCGTTAGGCAGGCAACCAGAGGCGAGTTGTTTTTACCCACACTCCTGGCCCTTGAGAGCCTTTATTTCAGACTAAGACAATACAGACAGAGGAGTCCCCAGCTGACAAGAAGTTAGGAAAATAAAAATAGTAATAGTAATTTAAACACCTGCAGCTAGCTACTGCAATATTGAGAAGAAAGACTTGAGCTACCTAAGAGCTCATGTGTACTGTGCAAGCATGATCTGCCATCGAAGCTTTCCGTGTATTATATTCTGTAAGGTACAGATCTGTAAAGTGGTGCTCAGTGGAGGGGTAGATGTTATTATCTCAGTTTTTGCAGATTAGACAGCAAAGTTTCAAAGATTAAAGAATTTGTTTAAGGACAATGAGTTCATGGGAGAGTTGCAACTCAACCTTAGATTTGCATAAAGTGAAGCCTGTCTCGCTACACCAGTGATCTTTGTAATCTCCTGCAGATAAGAAAGGCATCTTAGATATACATGAGGACATCCTCTCTGCCTCTGTGCTTGTATGAAGATGCAATCAAAGAACAATTTAAGGTCAGAAAGCACTGCTCTGGGCCTTTGAGAAAACTTCATGGCAAAAAATAGTTAAGCCAAAGGGGGAAAAGTCCCTTGCTAATTCTATGGGGGTTTATGGGAAGTAGAAACTGGCTATGTCTGGAACCAATACAGGAGCAGAGACAAGGAGTAGAAATGATACATCAGAGTAGAGGAAGTAAAAAGAATGGCATTAGAGGCAAGAAAAGAAGGTATTGAGAAGGATGAGAGAAGAAGAAAATCCTCCTTTTTACGCCAGTGGGCCTGTGTGTCCTAGAAATGTATGAATGATTTTTACTTTTACAAAACGAAAAGGGATAGCAGTGCTTTGAAACATTTAAAGTACTTTAGAGATCAACTGCTGTGTAAGTCACAATGGTTAGAAAGGAAGAAGAAGAGAAAAGGAAGGAAAGGATGGAGGGAAAGAAAGGAGAAAGGAAGAGAGGGACTGAGGGATAGAGGGAGGGAGGGAGGATGGAAGAAAGAAGAAGGAGGAGGAGGAGGAGCGATCAATAAAACTCCCAAAGATTGTCCATCACATCAGGTAAATGGCTGAAATATCTTACAAAAGCCAACATAGCCCAGACCCAGACCCACTGGCTCTTTTCAGGGAATACCCGTGGGAAAGAGAACCGTGGAGCTCTGTTTCTTCTCGCCTGTGACACTGGGCCATTTGTAACAAGTTGCCTGTTCTTCATGTCTATAGTCAACATCTAATCACGTCTGAATCAAAAGGAAAAATCCAATTCTGTTAGATCATAATGCATTGTCAGGAAAATTGAATATAATTCCACCATTCAAAGAAAAGTTGTCAATAAATCTATGCAAACTCCTGGTACAAATATCTTGTGGTTGCTATGCTTTTCTCCTTAAACAAGTATCTTTTGATTTCAATAACAATAATAATTCTAATGTACTTCATTCCTTAATTTCCTGTATGATTAATCATCCTGGGAAATAATCACTAGGCGAGTATTTTGGGATTAGATTTCTCATCAGGACATGTGAGCTGTGATCCCCCTAATGCCTGTCTCCAGGTAACCCCTCAGCTTGCTTGGCTCTCTTTACAGTCTCGCAGGTCTGTTCACTGGCATTTATAGGTTTGCCAGCTCCCTGATCTGAGCACTATTTCAGGTGTACTTGGCATTTGATAGCTGGTGTGAGACCCACAGTGCCTCATTAGTAATTTTTCTATTCAGTCATATTCTATAGCAACTGTCACTTAACATAGTGGTGGCTTTTTTTTTCTTAATTTTTCATGTTCATAATCCATTATGCTTGCTGTAAGTTGTCAGGGATAAGGGTTAACTCATATTTCTAGGCACTGATAATTTTCCCTTAATTTTAACTAATCTGAATAAATATAATTTACCACATTTGAAGAAAAATGAGCACAAATTTTAGATATAAGGTTGTGTGTGATATTGACAGATCAAAAATCCCTTTCTGGTATGTTTACACAGTAACATGATTTCAACATTGTTTTTAGTCTGTGGTTTAAACTAAACTCTATGAAATTACTAATCCACTATCTACTAGCTAATTTGCTGCAAAACCTTGGGCCATTGAGTAATCTTTGAGATTACTGAATGACTTGCTATCACTATTTTGCTGGATTATTGGGAAGTATGAGTCAGCATAATTAACGTTAGTTGCTTCAGTAACAAGCCTGCCATTTCATGGCTTGACTAAATAAATGTTTGTTCTTTCTTGTGCTCATAAAATTTAATATAAATGTCCTAGATTGAGCTGCTCTTCTTGGTAACTGTTCTTTGAAGTAGAACAGTTCTCTGGAATCTGGCTTCCTTTCATCAACTTCAGAAATTCTGGCTTCTCCCGAGTCACTGATACTCTCCTCTAGGTCACCTTCGTCTGTCCAGCCAAAGTGGAGGGCAATGTGAAAAGGACAAGGAGATTTTCACGGGGGGGATATTCTGTATGAGAGACTGGGTTGAAGTTAAGTTTAGAGGCTGTCATTGGAATATTCATACATAAATTGCTTTCCTTGCCATTTCCTTGCCTGAGCACACACCCAATTCACGGTCTCACCACCTGGAAGGTAGTTTATGTAGGTCCTTTAGCTATGCGCCAAGAGCATCTGGAGAGGTGTGAGGGGCAGAAGGCATACGTTAGTTACGCTCTTCCCATGAGCAGGACGTGTTCACCTCCACCCTGAGGTTCCCTCCAGGCACAGCACCCAGCAATATCCCTGGGAAGTAAAGAGCTGCAGCCTCCATCTCACTAGATGTGGCTGTTCTTGGTCTTATATGTGTGGCTTAGGTTTATTTATTTATTTATTTATTTATTTATTTATTTATGCCGGGAATCGAACTCCTGACCTCGTGCTTGCCAGGCAGGCGCTGTGCCGCTGAGCTATATCCCCGGCATACCTGTGGCTTAAAGAGACAAACTATTTCCTTCCGTTCCCCACATATAATATACAATCTTAGAGCAGAG
Source organism: Erethizon dorsatum (assembly GCA_028451465.1). Lineage (NCBI taxonomy): Eukaryota > Metazoa > Chordata > Mammalia > Rodentia > Erethizontidae > Erethizon > Erethizon dorsatum. The sequence goes on from CM051822.1 coordinate 90,294,505, forward strand.
AGAAGATAATCGCCATGATGCCATCGCTTGGGAAACCAAGGAAGGAGAGCACAGAGAGCTCACTGGTTTGCTTTGCCATATCGCTCTGTGTCTTCTCGTGGTCCTTCCTCTGTAGCAGAGAACACACAAACTTCCTCCTCCTATACAGACACGTGTCAGTCATATTGTAGTAAGACAACCCTAGTTGCCTCAGTGTAACTGGATTGGCTCTGTAAACACCCCTTTTCAAAATAAGGTCACATCTAAGGTACAGGGGTTAAGACTGTGGGGAGGGACAATTCAGCCTACATCAGTGCATCTGAACTTTGGATTACAGTTAGTTCCATTTGCCAATATCCACACTCCTATATTTTCTGAAACTTCATTTTCAGTCCTCCTTGGTTTTGTGATTCCTTCTACCCTATGCCTTTCTTTCTCAAGATAATGGTGGCTATCATACTTGAATGGGACACTACAATCTTAATTTCATATTGGTTTTCAGACATTTTATTTACTGGAGTTTTACTAGGCCATTGACACCAAAAACCTCTGAAAATTACATCTCTTGTCATCTGTGTCTAAAAGCAGATGGCTTTTTCTAGAAATAAAGCCCTTGTTTTCTGACTCTCTATTCCCTTTCATTTCTATTTGAAAACCAGACAGGTTTTTCCTGAGTTCACTTTTTCTTGTAATACCTTATAAAAGCATCCAATAGTCTCCACCATACTCTAGCAATTTGATTCTTTTGATTATTTCCTCAGTAGCTATAGTCTCCATAGGTGTGTTGTTAGGTTTCTACACAATTGCAAGTGATAGATATACCGATGTTTGCCACTGAATAACACGACTTCCCATATTTTCATTCTACAATATTAATTTTTTACTGCTTTTCACCCAGCCTTTAAGGAAAATAGCATATTTTAAAGTTTTGTATTATAACAGCACCTATATTGGGCAGGTTAAAAAATATTTCATTGCAAAACAGCAAAGAAATCCTAGTGTATCAGCCATACTTAGCTTTATTTTTGTTCATGAACACTCAACAAATAATATCACCCTCATTAGATTTCCTGATTGGCTCTCCTCCATGGAGCCCAGACTATGGTCAACCTGGAGTAATCTTGGGCCTACGATCCTCATCCTCCATCAGATCCAGCCAGCAGCTAAGGGTGAGGTGGAGAGAGATATGTGTGTGTGTGGAAGAGAGAGAGAGGGAGAGAGCAAAAGAGAGAGGGAGAGACAGGGAGAGAAAGAGGAAAGTCATGAAGGGCAAGTTCTGACAACGGAATATATTTACCCACATTTTATCGACCACAACTTAGTCCCACGGTTCCAGCTAACTTGAAGGCCTGGGTGATTCATACTTCTTGAAAGGAATGATTTGGTGAGTATATAATTCTAAGACGGGGGAGAATCAAATCAAGTAACATGTATAGAAGACTTGGCATAGTGTCTAACACACATAGGCAGTGTTTCATAAATATTGGTCACCAGTAGAGAAAGCATTTTATGTGCTGACTGGTGTCAAATCCTGGAAAATTTCTATTACATATCTATGGTTTAATCAAATATATCATTGGAAATACGATGGCATTTTCACTTATTGAAATTCTGACCGCTCATAAATCCCCAAACTCAGGTTCCTCTGTGAAAAGCAAAGAAGTGAGTTTTATTCATTTTTGCATACACACAGACTTGCAGTTAATTGTGCATAGAGACCCAAACCTCAGGAGGCCAGCTTAGAAATGGCTGTGACTTCCTTTCAATGAACTTCATGAACCTTTTGCAGCTCATCTTTTGCTAAACATGTAATGCAGCTTCTCACTTAGAATAGAGAAAAGATAGCGGCAATATCCAAGAAATGACTCTCCCTTGAAGGAACTTTTGCTGCATAGAGGGAAACAGTTCCTCCTTCTCCTTCTTTTTGGATAACAGAAAGATGTACAGGCTATAACTGACAATATCTCCTCTATTCTAAAGTTTGGGAGAACTGACTTGCTTGCTGTCTGCTAGCCCTTCACGAGCTGTGTCCATGTAAGATTCTGTGGGTGCCTTATGTTTGTGCAAGGAGAATTTTGCCTTTGGAGCAGATGTTATTTGATCTTTATAGGATTAGGTAAAGGGACGGTGCCAAGCAAAAGCAATAATAATGTTAATGAAACTAATGTCAGAGAAGAAATTTTCGGGGAATGTCAATCATGAGGGAAAATGTCAGAAAAAGATATTAATGTCCTCTTATAGAAGAAGCCTCAGATGGTAATGGCATTTGAAACAGCTAGCAAAAGGCACAGTTTTCCCTAATAAGCTCTCATTCAAGTCAAACCCATTCAAGTGGGCACACAAGGTCCCCAAAAATGTTCAACTGAGTTTTCTACTGATTTCCAAATGACAGGCTCCAGGTTAAATAAACTTCAACCATGCAGTAATTTGGGCTAAATCCCAGAAAAATAAAAAAAGATGCCAAAGTCAGTTGTTATGTCAGAATCTTTCTCTTTGTGTGATTTCAAAAATGTATTTTTTTATTCTTAAAAGCAATGGTTTTGGCTCTTAATTCTTTGGGTTCCATTTGATTTGATTTATCTCCTTTAAGTCAAAGTATTATTAAATGTGAGAACTATTTTTGGAATTTTAACATAGTTAAAATTTGGTAGGAAAGTGGTATCTCGAAAAGCGCAGGGTTGGGGATATAGCTCAGTGGCACAGCGCCTGCCTGACAAGCATGAGGTCGTGAGTTTGATTCCTGGAAAAAAAAAAAAAAAAGCACAAAAAAGGAAATCAAATTTTAGGAAACTTTATTGGACACAAAAAATGCTCATGTCAGTGTTCTCCTTTAAATAAAATTAACTGTTCTGGATGCCATTTGAGAGCAATAAACCTCGGGGCATCGAGAATGGGGTAAACTTGGAAAACAGAGGATTGTGATCAAGTCTAGAAGGTCATTACCCCATAATCAAAACACCAACCCATTAGAGGCGCCAAGAATTAAATCCTGAAGAGGAACAGAAAATAATTTAAATGGAAGTACTTCAAAAGTTATCGGACATGGATTAATGTTGAGCCAAGTGTCATCTAAAGGTGTCAAGGACCGGGAGGGTGGGACCATATGGATCTAAGGGGCAATGGATAAGAAAACAATCTGTCCAACTTCTACTGGGGCCACTGGGAACAGAATGGGGCATGGCATATTAACTCAATAAAAGATGAATTTACCAAAGGTAAAGTAGTGACGCCAGGCTATTTTTATTTTGGATCCTTAATGATGGCATTATTGACAGTTTGGGGCAGCTGATTATTACTTCTGGAGGCCTGTCCTGCTCAGTGTAGGGTGTTTAGCCTCATCAGCCCACTGGCTTCTGCTCATCTATATATGCCTGTAGCTCCTTCCAGGTACGAAAAACCAAAAATGTCACCAGGCACAGCCAAATGCCCCCCCAAAAAGCAAAATTTCCCCTGGTTAAGAAACACAAATTAAAGGAATTTTACATCCAAAAATGGAGCTGGCAGGATAATTCTTCTAATTTTTGTTTCCCATTTTCATTATTAAGTATGTCTTTAATGTACTCTGTTTTAGCTGAATAAGTTTTCTTTATTGGATTTCCTCAAACACCCTTACAAAGATATGATATTTCTATCTATCTTCTGATGCCATTTTCCTGTGTTTTACTTTTAATTACTCAGCTGTCTTCTCCTAACTATCACTTTGGGTGATAACTTCCTCTTGGCTGTAGTCGCCTATGGTATTTGCTTTGATACATCTTCATAGGCTTTTACTCTTTCTCTACACAAAAACAGCCATGTCATGTCGTGTGTAGCCGAACTTTTCAAGCAGTGTCCAGTCCAGAGAAACCTTCACAGAAACACTGGTCGTCTGAGAGCCAGCAAGTCTTAGTCACTGATGCCTTTTTTTCTACTTATTTGTGTTTTGCTAGTTGGAATTAGCAAGAATATACATCTTCTCTGCTGTCTTGTGTTTCTCTAATGTAAACTAGTCCATAGATTAATGAATAGGGATACAGGTCAGTACACTGTGGAAGTCATGTGGGTTCATTTGTCCCCCAGCACTTTATTGGTTGGCCTCAGTAAGTAACAATAGATGAGTACAAAGTCCATGAGCACAACTGAGTCCGCAGTCTGCCCAGGAATGAAGCAGTACTGAGCCCTGGGTCACTTCCCCTCCAAGATTTTGTCTTGCTCAGTTTGGCTTCACACTGTCCTGAAGTTCTAATGGTATGGTTAAACTGACCTGCTTGCAAAAATGACTTTGGACTCGTCAGTCTCAACCTCTCCATACACAGACTTTCATTAGCATACATAGAGTCTTGTTTATATTTTAAGGAAAAGTCTTTTAGGTACTATATTACTTATTTGGAATTTAACATTCTTTTAAGCCATACTAGCATTTTCATTAGTATTGCTATGTTTCTCATATATTTCTCTGGTGACAGATTTACATAGGTAACGAGCGAACTGCTCCACCCCACGTTTGCCCTTCCACCCTGTGATAGCGCTTGCAGAAATTGAGTAAATATTTTCAGAAAGGTACCTATCACTTTGTAATGGCAATAACTGAACCTGGAAAAGACTTTAAAAGTGATTTCATACATCTCTCATCTCCTACCCATCTGTAAGGAAACTGAGACCCGTGGATTATTGTGGTAATACAACCTGCTTCTTGCTTTACTCTTGCGGGAAACACAGCAGCATTTCTACTCAGTTATAGTGGATTCCCTTAGTTTAGATTTGCTGCTATAACTTTCTTTCTTTCCTCTTTCTTTCTTCCTTCCCTCTTTTCTTTTTTTTTCTTGTGGGTACCGGGGGTCGACCTCAGGACCTTGTGCGCCAGTAGGTGCCCGTGTCGCTGAGCGATATCACCGGCCCTTTTTTCATATGTGGGTTCTGGGAGTTGAACTTGGGCCCTCATGCTTGCCAGGCAGGTGCTTAAACCACTGAGCCATCTCACCGGTCCCCTTTCCTTCCTTTCTTTCACCTTGGGTTATTACCTTGTAAAAGAGTTCTGATGCATTAGTGGTTGAAAGCCACCTCCAATCTGTTTTGGAAATAGGTAAGTTATAAACAGTAAATAAATAATGAACTGAGAAGCAGAGCAGTTTTACATCTTGTTAGCAGCGGAGCTGACACTGAACCTAATTTCCAGTTCCTTGCCCAGTCTTCTTTGTGTAACTTCCTGTCTTGTCCATGCACTTGGGTCTACCCTTGTGTATTATCCTGGTCTTGATGACTTAACGAATGATCACCAAGGCAAGGTCCAATTTACTCCCAGAGGGTTCTTTTAGGACTAGTCAGGCCATGTTTAGGATCAGAGACACTGCTCTTGCCATCTTATATGCAGACAGCATTGCTAGCTAACCAGTGATAGTCATACTAGTTTGTTTTTCTTCTTTTGTTTCCTAAGGTTTTTTTTGGGGGGGGGTGGTTTGAAGTATAGTAATGCCTCAGTTCACGAATGCTTCTATCCTCAAACTATTTGGTTTACAAATAGAAGTGTTAGGCAAAATTTTGCTTCTGCTTATGAACTCCACATCAGGTACCTGAACATAACCATGGCCATCTTCCCTGCATGAACATGAACGTGGCTATCTTCCCTAAAATCATGGAATGAATTCAGTTCATGAACATATGTGCCACTGTATACATCAATCCATAATTTCTGCCATGCTAGTTAGAGAAGTATCTTGTTTACTACTTATTATTTGAAAGTTCATAATAAAATGAAAAATGTAACTTGAATTTCATTAGAAACAGCCCTGCTAGGCTCAAGAAAAGAAACATGTACACACAGCTTGTAAATGCCACCACTGTTTCTCCCTACACCTCCTTTCTTATACTTTTATTTTCATTTGTTTATATCCTATGCAAAATATTAGTCAGAAAAGATGAAGGATTCAGAAACAGCATATTTTAAATAGTCTGAAACACAGGTAAATGATTAAAATATGGTGGGAAAGTATAAGATATATAGTATATTGAATGAGGAAAAATACATATTGTTCCTGTCCTGAACTAAGTTAAATATGCAAAAATAGAAGGAAAAGGATGAAAAATGATTAGACATAGACCAAAGTTTGCAAAGATGTAATCCTCAGGCAGAGTATGGTCCATGGGAGAGATTTGGTAGACATGGAGTTGGCCCACAACAACTTTATAAATCTAACATCTTGCCAACATCTCAAAACTGAAAGATGTCACATAATCATGTAGATTTTTGGCTGCCCCTAAAATGTGAAACCTGAAAATGCCTGTGTTTCGGCATAGGGACTACTGGCTGCAACTTGGCCACAGGATAAGGAGGGTCCACTTTTGTTCCACCCCCTCCCCCTTGCTGATTTGTGCTGCTGGTCACAGAACCCAGTCCCCCGGGACACCCCAGCAGTGGTAACTTCTCTGGTTCTTGGGTGTATTTGTACGCATGGGCCACGGGATGGAGCCTTCTTAGTTTTGTTGGAGGCCTGTTCTTTTAGCACCTCGCTTCTTTCTCATCTATACAATATGTCAAATGTTAATCTGAAGTTATACCTACAAGTCCAACTTTCGGAGATGAAACCCAAACTTTCAAGATTTATATTAGTTCATAAAGGCTTTAAAGACACTTACCTGCTATTTCCACACATCTCGTTACTTTCCTTTGATAAATGTCTTACCGGCCCTGAACTGAAACTCACAGCGCATCCAGCACAGGCAGGGCTATAAATTTTACTCAGGCTATGGGCTTCCTTTGAACCTGTCCTGACACCATTGCTGCTGGCTCACATTCCACATCCTGGTTTTCATAGTACAATGGCGAAATTTGAGGCTTGTCTAACAAAGTAATCACTGAAAAGAAAGGGAACAAAAGCTGTATAAAGTCATTTTAATGAGGCATGAAAGATAAATTGCTCTGGGAAAAACATTTTTAAAAGAACTTTTAAATTTTGTTTAACTTCTGAATTGACTTTGCACTGTTAAATCTAAGAATGTGCTTATATTTATTTGCAGTTTTAGTTCTCCAAATCACTTTTCTGATTACCTTTGATTCTTAAAAGTCTTCATTTCCTGCCACTTACTTTTGTTTTACTCCACAAATGTAGTATATTGCTTCAGGTTTTGTTTTTTGTTTCTCTCTTTTTGTTGTTTGTCTTGCTGGGTTCTACTCTAACTCCCCTGAGAACCTGCAAATTATTTTGCAAGTTTTTTATAAGTTCATTGATTTATTGCTGTTTTGGCCATTTATGCTCCCTTTTAACCTAGAAAATATGTTTGCTTTTGCTCATCTTTTTATTGTGGATATTTCAAAAGCACACAAAGTAGAGAGATTGATAACAAAACCTCTGTGTGCCAATCATCCATCTTCAACAGTTAATAATATATGGCTAGACTTAGCGTGATTCTCTTAAGAATAAGGATGACTCCATCAACCTGTTTTCCTCAGTTGACTTTTGTGAGAGTGGAAAAGCAGTTCATTTGGGCGTCCCATTACACAGATGCAAAATGCATTCCCTTACTGGTTCTATGAATTTAGCTGTGTATTTTGCACACCTCTGTCTTTCTCATCAGCAAAATAAGAACACTTATAATTTCAGTGTTTTACCAGTGCTTAAGGAAAGGTCCCATGATTTTAGATTATGTTTTTGGAAAAATATAAAGAACTGGCATAAATAATCTTCCCCCCAACTAACTGGGATTGAAATAGACATACAAAAAGAGGGACAGAAGTTATTCCTGTGCTCCTATACTCAGTTACGCCAGCAAGCAGTTTTATTTATTTATTTATTTATTTATTTATTTATTTATTTATTGTCTTTTTGTTTTTGTTTTTGCTTTTGATTTTTTGAGACAGGGTTTCATTATGCAGTTCAAACTGGCCTTGAACTCACTTCATACCCTAGGCTGGCCTTGAAATAGCAACAATCCTCCTGCCTCAGCCTCCCGAGTGCTGGGGTTTCAGGCATGCACCACCATGCCTGGCTCAGCAAGCAGATTTTATATTTCCCAATTACAAAATTCTACAAATTCACCTTTGTTTCTCCTTTATAATTTAGTCTCTGTTTTATAGCCAGAAGAGTCTGAAGTAATTAACTTCGTATGGATGATGTCTGTATTTGAATGCTAGGAGTATATCAGTGTACAATCCTTATATAGTGATGCTCTTTAATGTCTTGCATGTAGGTATTTAGTTTTAGCAAACTTCCCTGCTGATTTGAATAGGGATGGGGGCTGTGGGTGGAGTGGGTCTTGCCAAGAGAGCATAACTGAAAAAGACAGTCATTGTTCCACCAATACAAATGCACTGTCCTATATATCTGGTAAAAATTTTAGTCTAATCTCTCCCTAGAAACTAAATGTTATTCTTAGAGTGCCTAAACTGAGGCATGCTGAAGAGTTAAGTGTCCAACAATGTGCTTCCTAAAATAACGTTATAATGGTTTGCAATTAATGAATTTAATTCTAATACGATTCTTTATTTTAAAAATAGGTAACACATCTTTATCTTTTTCGGCACATTTTTTAGTTATGATCTTGGTTAGGGAATCTTATTTGCAGTCCTGATAATTAATTTCCATAAATTTAAACAAGAAGAGATTTGTTAAATGGTATTAAGCAGCTTATGGCAATTTCCAGGGGGTTATTTGTGAACAATACACTGATAGGAAGAACAACCAGCAGAAATAGAGTTCTGCAGGAAACTCGGTGGCCCCCAGGCTGCTCTTGAGATGCTCTGGGCCAGGTGACCAGACGAGTCGGGCTTATGGTACCTTGCGAGTGGAAACACCTCCTCTCTTGTGGCTGGTGTGCCCGTTTCTTACATCTCCTCTGTCAACCTCACTTGTGTGATAGAATCTGGGGTCTACTGAACCTTTAACTGCAAGTGACTCTTTGAAATAACTTTTTTGATATTCTATCTGCAGTAGAGGAAATTTGCTTGAAAGTATTTAGAGTAGGTATTGAATATGCCAATTCATAGTGTCCCCTGGGTATTTAGCAAAATTGTGTCTTCCGCCAACTTTATGAAATATCGTGCTTACTAATGCTCCAAGATCATAGGATAATAATCCCCCAATCCAAAATTTTGGTTTTCTTCACCTTCTCCTCCTGCTTTTCTTGTCATTTCTAGAGCTAAAGTGCCTACTTCATTAATTGTTGTCCCCCTGCTATTTCAACATAGACCAGAATAGTTGTCAAAGTTGTCACATTTAAAAAGACATTTATCATCCAGCTTAGCCACTGTTCGGAGATTAACATTTAAGAATAGAATCAACAACTGTGTTAGAGCCGTCTCTGCTCTGTGGTTTTGGGATTTTCTTAATATATTTTATGATTGTTCGCCACAGAGTCACACAAAATTCTTCATGATTGTCCCCTGACTGAGCTTGATTCAACATTTTAAATTGGCTTATTTTCAAAATTGTTACTACCACTGTAGTCTTCGACTGCAAGGATCATATACATATACTTAATATCCTTCCACAATGTATTATAAATGTGTACTATGATTTGATACTAGAAAGAGAGCCACATTTTTAAAAAAGATAAGTGGAGGGCACATAAGACAAAGAAAAGGGGACAGAATTACATTATTACATTACCAAAAACTGGATTCTCATGCCTTTATTCACGCCATCTATCAATGAAATTACCATTGCACGCCTACGAACTACTCTGTGAAACTGGGGGAACTACTGGAAGAGTTGGTGCACAGCAGCATTTCACTGCATCCAATTTAATGAGGGGAGGAAAACGATCAAACAAACAGAAACTCTAGAATTGATGATTTGGAAGAGATATGGTAAAAGTATATCTAACCTTGTAACTGAAGCAGGAGGCACTTGTGATCTTCATTTAAATTTTCAGTCCCTATGAATAAAAAGTTACTAAAGTTTAAATACAAGAGCTACATGGGAAATTTGTTTCACTTATACCTATTAGAACATTTGTTGGCAGTAATTGGAAGGAAGCGTGCACCATTCATATCTCAAAAATACATCAGTTTTTATTCTAAATGTCAGGACATCAGCCATAACTGATGAAGGACAACCTGCCATCAGGAAAAGAGGGAATTTAGAACTCCGAATGGCATGAAAAGGTTATGCTGGATATGTACACAAGGTAGAAAGCAGGAAGTAAGAGAGAGTGCATGCAACTCTGACTGCTGTTTAATAGTTTGTTATTCAGACAATATCAAATTCTTTTGGCAGTTATAGTTAAATTCCAGTATTTTGCATGTCAAATGTGATTTTGTAAATTAAAAAACCTAGGAATTGTTCTGCAGGTCAGGAAATCTTACTCTTTGTCCTAAGGTAATCTGAAAAGCTCCTTGCTTTAAATATTCTTTCCAAGGTGGACACAATAAACTTGGTTAACTGGAATAACACTGTAATCTGGCCACATGTTGGAGTCGTAAAGGATGGGAGGCAGAGCAGTTGTCAGAGGCCAAGTGTTGGCCTGATGTTATTAGACTACAGTTTCACAGATTCCCAAACCTCTTAAAAGTTGGTAGGGCCCACACAATTTTTATAACAAAATTCTAATTTCTAACATGACTACGAGAATCAAAAAAACTTTCTGGTATGAATTTTGATGAAAACTTATGAAATGCTACATAACCGCATTTAAATGTATCTGTTCCTACTTGAGGGTAGTTGGTCTACTAGTTAAATACCTTGGGATATACATTTTTGATGAGAGTTCTCCAGATTTTATTTAACTGATCCTAGAGTGTAGACAGAGGTAGACAGAGCTTCACGACACAAACACATAAATTTCACTGCTCATACACATATAATTTTAAAGGCAATGAGCTTAAAGACAATATAATATAGACCTACATCTTCTATTACACCGTTTCGGCATTTGCTCTCTATGTTCAGATTACTTCCACCATTTCTTTGTAAGGCAAATAGAATGGACATTATCTTTTACCCTGGAACCCACAGAAAACTCTCCCTGGGATATCTACCACTGACTGCCTTGTGCAATCACTTCATATGTTTCTATATTATTGTCCTAGCTGGAGGTCCAGTATTATTTCTCTACAGCTATTTTTCATATGCTACGGGGCTGCGTATGTTGGATGCACTCAGTAAATATCTGTTGAATAAATTCATTAATAATGATATGAAGAAACATTCAGGAAAACCCCAATATTCCATATTACTTCCTCTATTTGGAAGAGATGCTGTGGTCCTTTTAACTTTGTGACCCAAAATTCTGAGGGTGAATACACACACTGTTTGCTTCTAGAAGAAATACACTTCGAGGCATTCGTTTTGATGGCTAAAGGCAGGTGCCTTTATGTTCCCAGCTGTAGGCTGCAGTAAGCATCACCAGGAGAAGGCCTGCGGGGGTAGTTCTACGTAAGTGCATCATGATTCTTGTGCTCTAGGTGTCTGCCAACTCCATCCCAAAACACACCCACACAGAGCTCTATCATTTACTTTGCTGCTTGGCATTTACACAGTGGCAGATGTGCTCTAAATAGACGGGCAGCCACAGGGATGGCATACTAAGGGACCTAGAGGTGCGACATCTGGCAAAACAGATGCAATGTGGCGGGGGACACAGATTGCCCAGAAAGCTATCATCTCCCAAGATCAGTACCAAGGATCTGACCAATGCTTGGTTGGGCACCACGCCTTCCACACAGATGGAATAGATTTGCTCTTGCAAAGAGATATGGAGAAAGTGGTCAGATTGCTTGAGAGATAGATGGATCTATGCCAGGGAAGTTGAATCAGCCCTTTTCTTTTAAAAGTCAGCTCTCCCTGTCATCTGGGCACAGTATACTCATCAAGCACTGTCAAACAGCTTCCCCTCAAGTTTCCTCACACCAGAGTGAGCCTTTAGATGTGTGCCTCACCTTTCCCATGGAGATAACAAGAGGATTAATTAGTTAATGTTAGCAATGCTCCTTCAAGACTGGCGGATAAGGAAAAACTCACAAAGTGCATTATTAATAATGGAATGAGGTCACACTCCATAAAAGCCCTGTAAAAAGCTCCATTTTCTGTATGAAGCAATAATTTTGTGCTAGAGTCCTACTTTTTGTTGAAATATTTAACAAGCATAATACAATGTAATTTGTGTTAACCAGCGAAAAAGAAGCATGCAGGAGAAATGTAGGGGAAAGAACAACAAATTCACTCAAATTTTTATTTCTGTTTGGTCTGGGATCATTTTTCCCCTTAAAAGATGAACTTACTTATTTATGGCTTTAATGCTTAGTTTTAATTCATTGCATCCGTTCATCTATGTATTATAATACAGGAAACAAAAGCTAACTGTAAGGGGCACTTGACTTGTCAGATATGCAAAAAAATAAGTGTTAGATATGTTAGTGCAAGATAAAGTCCTTGAGCAATTGTAATTCTCTTATTCTTAGGAACATGTAGCACCAGAATGTGGATAACAAAGCATTTCTGAAGTGGATGTCTCTAGGGCCTGCAATCAGTAGGAACAACTGAAAGATAAATAGTAAAGAAACCAGATAACAGGAACTCGAAATTAACATAATTTTTCCACTGAAGAATCTTTTCACTTTCATTTCTAACTTTCTACATCTCTATCAGTGGTCCTTGAATTTCATCCTCTTTTGTGAGACAAACTGGGTAATCTCTGCTTAACAATATTCTCTTGCACCTCATATCTGTCACGATACTTTGTTTACCATATTTTCAGTTATTATTATTACTTTTCATTTAAAGTACACATGTCCTGTTTTCTCAAGGTGAACATCACCTCATATAAGGCAGAGAGTGTTTTTCTCCTGGAATCTCAGTAATATTATATTAATGTAGTCTGTCCCTAATAAATACCTACTCTTTGATGCTTAAAATTTAAAACCGATAATAGTAAGTGATAGAGAGCACTCGGAAGGCACCAGCCATGGTATTATTTGCTGCAAGGCGTTGCCTCCTGCTTATCAAAACTCTTTACAAGATGGGTGCTGCCATCTTTGCAATTTTGAAGAAAAAGATAATGAATCTCAAGTGCACTCAAATCCCTAAAATTATACAACCAGAAACATGTACATGGTGATCTTGATCTTACTCTAGCAACATTCATTTAGAAAACATGTTTATTACATTATACCTTATAGGTAAACTCCAAGATATTAAATTATATGAGAAACAAATGATTTACTCTGCTGGTTGGCCCTGACTGTAATAAGCTGGCTATAACAGATCTAAAAGAGAGAAGAGAGCTCACTCTTAGAACAGAGTTCACTCATGGACTAAAGCCACCCAGCACAATGTCTGTCTCCAAAGCTTCTCGGTTGCCTTTCCCAAGCAGGGATAATGTAGGGACTAATTAGGTATTTCCCACAATGTGTAAAGTAATAACAGAATAATAACAGGCCATCTAGGAGCTCTTCTGCTATTAGGAAATCATTTGAAAACAACCATCTCTATGGTACAAAAGCAGTAAATAACTTGCAGCCAAATAGCTCTGACATTCAGTTTCCAAGCCTTCTCACTTACTGGATAATCCAGTGAACTCTAATAGCTTGCACTAGATACTGGATTTCTTGATTGACTTTTTTATTAATGGTGAGTTGCTTAGTTAGTTAACAGGGTAACTGCTGGGAAATGGCAAATAAAATCATAAAGGCATATGTTTGCCAAAAATGACTTCTTTCTACTAAAGATTTATAACCTTATAATTCATGGATTCAGTAAACACTGATTCATCACCATCCAGGTACTTGGTGTTGTGTGAGGTGCTGGGGATACCGGGGTGGACAATACAAATTCCTTGACCTCATAAAGCTTACTTTCTTATAAGCAAGACATGATACGTATGTACATAACTATGTCATAATCTAATTTCAGGTAGGGAAAATTGCTAGATAGAGAGGATGTGAATAAGGGGACAGAGGAGTAGAAAGAAGAGTCAAATGGCTGCAGGAGGGTTGTACAGAGCTGCCATTAGCAGGGACCAAAATATGAAGGTACAAATGATAAAAATCTGGGAAAGGAATAGTCTGGGCCAACGGAATATCAAGTTTGAAGACTTTGAAGTGGGAACAAGATTGGTTTATTTAAGGAAGGCAAGATGCCTATTCTGGCTGCTAAAAAAAATGAGTGGTGAGAGAAAGTTCTAGACAGTGAGGTGGGGAAGGCGGTCAGGGACTGAACCACACAGAGGCTTGGAGAACGTCTTTCAATTTTAAGTCAAGGCTGTCAGGAGATATGGAGCAGAGAAATGGCATGGGAGGATTTGCATGTTAGAAAAATCATGTTAACAACTACAAAGATAGCTCTCCACAGGGATCAAGACAGGAGGAAAAGAGACCAGTGAAGAGGTCTTTCAGGAGATGGCAAGCTTTGGGATTGCACTTATGGATGGAGAGGGTGAGGGTGCCCAGATTCATTATGTAATCATGATTTACAGCTGTCAAAATTGAGGGCTAAATGGATCATGATATGGAATGATAAGAGAGAATCTTATATTGAAGGGTTAAAAGGAGACTTTAAAAATACTAAAATATCCAAGATGGGCTTTGCTAATTGTGTTTTCTTCTCAGCCAAATTTCCACAGTTTAATGAACTATTCCCAAAGGGAAGTCCTGAGATAAGAGCCAAAAGCCATTCTCTGAAAGCTCAGGAATTAGAGTTGTGAAAATATCCTGGGGTTCAAGTTCAGCTGCTGACTTTTCTTGGTGACTTTAGAACAGGTTTTTCCACCTCTCTGAGCCTTACTCTCCTTTTTAGAGATGTGTAAGAATCAAGAATTGGAAAATATTTAAAGTTCCTTCCAGCTACCTTCTTTAAGCAAATGTTTATGTGTAATAAACTGTAAGATTTAATTTTAACATAAGTGGGCAGTTTATAGTCAGATATGTTTTCTACTGATAGTGGTCACTGATAGGTTTCATACTAAAATCAAGATAGATCCTGGAAGTTGATATGGCTTGGCAAATATACTTTCTGAAGAATGGCAGATAACACCTATCATAACAGAGTAGGTGGGTCTTTGATTACTGCCAGATGTGCCCCTTAAATTTGGAATCTTTGTAGTGAAAATGTTATTTCTCTTGTACCTTCACCCAATATATGTACTAAATCTACTGAAATATGTTTTCACTCTTCCCTCTTCTCTGCAAGAATAGATTTTTGGGTAGAAAGACACCTTGACCCAAAAGTATTTGTCAAATAATATAGCTCCCAATTAGTACCATTATAGTCAATGTCTTTTCATATATTTGAAAATTCTTACACAATCAAGAACACAGAGATGAAAAGAATAAAGATACTGGATGAAAGAATTAGAATCTTATAAATTAGAATGCTTTAAGACTAAAATAAACTTAAAAAATAGATGTTAATATTCTGTAATTGATCTTATCCTACATTCCCAGAAATCAGAACAAGGTTTATATACCATTATTTTATTAAGAAATAAAATCAGAGAGAAACAGGAATGAAGGAAAAAAAAAAAGAGGGAGGGAAAGCAGAAGGGAAAGCCAAATCAAGAATGGTACTTTTGGCCGGTGAAGTGGCTCAGCTGTGTAAGCACTTGCCTGGCAAGCGCGAGGTCCTGAGTTTGACTCCCGGTACCCACATACGATAAAAAGGCTGGTGATATCACTCAGCAGCATGGGCACTTGCTGGCGCACGAGGTCCTGAGGTCGACCCCCAGTAACCACAAAAAAAAAAAAAAAAGAATGGCACTTTTTATTTTTTAATTTATTTTTAATTAATTTTACTGGTATGCTTTATATATACACAATGATCACATTCATCATAGGGAATTTGGGCTTGTACATGATATATCTTGATTCTTCTTTTTTCCCCACCTTTCAGCCCCTCTTCCCCTCCTTATTTACAAAGGCTTTGTATCCAGTTTTTCTTTCTAGTCTCTCTTTTTTTCTTTTCCCTTCCTTCCTTCCCCCCTCCCTTGTTCCCCTTCCTATTTGAAAATTTTCTTCCTATTTCCCAATATCTATTATATATTTTGGCCCTTATTCTTACACCAGAGAGACATTGTGATATTTAAACATATGGGTCTGATTTATTTCACTTAGGAGTATGTTCTAAAGATGTATCCATTTACCTAGAAATGTTTCATGTTTATTTTTCTTTATGGCTGAGTAGTACTCTGTTGTATAAAAAACACGCCTTTATCCATTTATCAGTTGATGGGCATTTGGGCTGTTTCCCAGACTTAGATATTACAAATTGTGCTGTTATAAACATGGGTGTGCATATATTAGTGTGATATTATGTTTTTAATTCTTTCAGGAAGATACCAAGCAGGGAAATAGCTATGCCATATGTCAACTCT
Source organism: Erethizon dorsatum (assembly GCA_028451465.1). Taxonomy (NCBI): domain Eukaryota; kingdom Metazoa; phylum Chordata; class Mammalia; order Rodentia; family Erethizontidae; genus Erethizon; species Erethizon dorsatum. Next base: position 90,310,762 of record CM051822.1, read on the forward strand.
AGTTTTAGTTTTTTGAGGAATCTCCATACTGATTTCCACAGTGGCTGTACCAGTCTACACTTCCACCAACAGTGGAGAAGGGTTTTTTTTCCCCCACATCCCTGCCAGCATTTGTTATTGGTTGACTTCTTCATAATATCCATTCTTTCTGGAGAGAGATGGAATCTCAGCATTGTTTTAATTTGCATCTCTTGAAAGACCAGAGATGTTGAACGTTTTTTCATATATTTATGTGCTGCTTATACTTCTTCATCTGAGAAGTGTCTATTCATTTCAGATGCCCATTTTTGGACTGGGTCTTTAAATGTGTGAGGTCAGATTTTTTTGAGTTCTTTATGTATTCTAGATCTTAGTCATTTGTCTGAGGAACAGCTGACCAACATTTTTTCCCACTCTGTAGGTTAAGACTTGCACTTCTTAGGTTATATTTGCAAATGAGTTTTGATTGTTATGGAACCATCTTTTTTTCTTTTTTTTTCTTTTGGACACAGAGTCTCACTATGTAGTTCAGGCTGGCCTTGAACTCACTAAGTAGCCCAGGGTAGCCCTGAATTTACAGCAATCCTTTTGCCTCAGCCTCTGAGTGCTGGGATAACGGGTTTACACCACCGCGTCTGGCTTGGAACCATCTTCTGAGAAGGAGCATAGACTGTATCTCAAGCAGCTTATCTGGGGTAGGGATTTATCCATCATCATCTGCGTCCTATTGGTTCAAATTCACTCTGAAAACTTTAATTCTTCCCACTTTCTTGACTTGTACAAGCAGAAATCCAAGGAAAGTCCTGCAGGTAATAGAGTGTGGCGTGGAGGCGAGTAGTGGTGGCAGGGAAATGAGATGCCCCAGGCTGTGCTTGCACACGGATGGGAAGAACCATTTGGATTTGGCCTCCGCTGCAGTGGCTGGAAGCAGTAAGTGTCTGACGTGATGCATAGAAGGTGTCTGATTCATAGCGTTTTCTCCACTAACTGCAACTGTAAGGTGGAACAGGAAGTTCCTCGTTAGCAACATATGTGAGAATGACTTGGGGCACTTAGCCCACCGTAAAGGTGACATGAGTTGGCTGTGTCATGTGCCTGCCAAACAAAACAAACAGAAACAATTCCACATTGGATAATGCTAACAAGAGAAGAGTATCTAGGAAGATGCCAACGTTGTTCTACTCTGCACTGGCAAGATTTTACACAAAACAGAATATAATCAAAGAAAAGTGATCAATTATAAGTTAGGTGGCATAAAGAATCATAGATAAAGCAATTTAAAAAATGTTCATTTGTGGAATAAAAAGAAAATTATTCTACTCAGTTTTATGCTAATACTTGTAGGCATTCATAGGGAGACAGTTGAGAGGTATTCTGCAAAGTCCAATGGAAAGAAATAAAAGCATGTGTTTGAACTCATGAGAGACACAAATTTTCAGTAATTGTTCACAAATGGGGTAAAGCAGGATACTACAGTGGTATTTGTGTATATGGGGAGGATGTAGAAACACAGCAAGGGATTTTCGAGTCAGAAGATATGTCAATGTATGTGTGAACATAGATCCCGGGGTTTACAGCTGAGAAAACACTGACAGGTTTCCTGATATTTCTGAATCAGTTTTCTCTCAACAGAATAATGGTGGTGCTCTCAAGGTTAACGCAAAAAATACAATATACAATATGTGACTGAGTGCAAATCTCTAGGAGTAATGAACGGTGCTACAAATATTCACCACCATGACGGAGAAGTAGGGGGTATATTAAGATAAAAGGATAGAAGAAAGGTGACTTAGGGTGAAGGGTGACTTTCAGCAACTCAGACTTTATGGAGAAAAGCCCATGTTCTTAGAGTTAATTCTCACTCAGTGCCAAAATTGCAGTATTTTAAAATGGGGCTCATATGAATGGGAAAAAAGAAGCTCACATAAGAATAAACCGCTAAGGTATCTTACAAAATTCTCATTAGGAAACATCCTGGCCAACAGGCCATGTGGGTACTAAATCTAAGAACAAATAACATAAATGAGATGTTAAACATTCAAATCCTGTACCGTTTGCTAAAGAGCATAAATTCAATTGGTCAGCTGCCAAATGAAATGTAAAAGAGACTAACACAATTCCATGGCAGAAAACATTATTAGAAATTAAGCAAATGAATAAACATGTCCCTCTCTGGTGAATATTTGTAGCAATTATTGAAAAAATTTGCAAGCATGTGGTGCAATTTTATGGGAGGAAGCTCTGGGGTGTTTTGCTCTGAGAATTGAATGGCGGTCAGTTCTTGCTTCTACTGAGAGGTAAGGAAATGATGTAAAACATCAATTTGGTGGTGAACTGGTGTTAAGACATGAGCAGCACCAACTGCCAGCTTTCTTGGTTGGGACAGGTGACATCATGAGTACCAATTCTTCCAGTCTAATGAGCAATCAGGCTGTCCAATACCTTCCATGGGATACAGACACTTTATAGAAGACATGGTTGCAAATGGCCCTTGTAAGACCATTAGTATCTTTTTCAAAATGGAATTAAAATTGACATAGAATCAAGTTCTCAGACGCACCTGAATTTTCTTACTTTTGTCTGACACTATCTAAAAACTGCCACATGCATTTTATCCATCCATCCAGCTGCCAGTCACCTGTCCATCCATCCATGCATCCATCCATCCATGCATCCATCCATCCATGCATCCATCCATCCATGCATCCATCCATCCATGCATCCATCCACATGGTCATTTAAAGTGTGATTCTTGGAACTGGGCTGCCTGCTTTCTGAATCTGGAACCTTAACATAGTAACAGAGTAACCTTGAAAAAACTCTTAAACTTTCCCAAACTGAAGTTTTCTCATGTATAAAATGGAGGTAATAATATTAATCCCCATAGAGTTCCTGTGGTGAATTAGAAAGTTAAAGACCTTAAAATGCCTAGCACTGGGTTTGGAACCTGGTAAGCCCCCATTTAGTATTAAAGGTAATAGTTGTTATTTCAGTCAAATTGATTACGTGCCTGCTAGCCATTGTTATTCAAAAAATGTTTAATAATCTTTCTGCTGTTATGCTTCTTTCTTAATTAGCTTCAGTGTTAGAAACACCAGAAGAAATCACTCTCTTATGGAATAGGGCTTGTCTCTAGGAAAAAGACATTTCTCTAAGGTTTCTATGTGAATCCCCAAAGCACCAACCCCGGCTAACCCCATCACTAAGCAGCTTCTTATGAGTAAAACATGAAGGCCTGTTTCCTGAACTGTGCCCAAAATTCAAGAAAACTCACCTTAGAAAGAGCAGTCAGGATCAGCCAGGACAGGGACAGGATGTGCATAAACGGCTGTGGCACTTTTCATTCTAAATGAATGTCAGTTTGCAGACCGTCCTGGCCCTGTTCACACAGACTATCCTCAAAATAAGCCAGGTTTCCTAAGGGTCCTCTGTAGCAGGACATTTCTCTGCCCAGACCTGACTGAAGAGACATGCATATAGAACATGCTCACAGTTTGGATCCAGTTTCATTTTCTTTGCTTGAAAAACCCCCGACAACATCTGTCACCTTCAGAACTGGCACACATGCTACAGTGGGCCCTTTTTGCTCAAATTATCCAAAGCGAGGTGACATGAAATTCATCTAATTTAACTTTAAAGGAAAACATTAGTTTTTTTAATACTAAGTAGGGATATAATCAAGACCTAGAAACTTGAGTTTAAAAGTGAGTTTTAGGGCCGGTGAGCTAGCTCAGAGGCATAAGCGCCTGCCTGGCAAGCGCGAGGTCCTGAGTTTGACTCCCAGTACCCACATTTAAAAAAAAAAAAGTGAATTTTAGGAAAAATCACATTGTTTTGACCTAGTACCATAGAGTAATGTAGCCTCATGTCACCAAGGTGGAGCAGGGGCTCCTGACCTCAGAGCTTTCTTAAAGAGATTAAGGCTGCTTTGCTAAAAGCATATGAAACCTACGTACATATGAACCGATAAATCAGTGGAAAAGTTTGTTCACAAAGAGCTTTGTCACTGAAATACTACATAGTGTGCCCTTTGTTTTTAAAACACTCCTTGATGGATAGGGACAGATAAAGCCTGTTAGAGTCATAGAGAAGTATGGTAAGATTCAATATAACTGAGACATGTCTTGCCGTTCTTTTATCAAAATAAAAAAATAATGATACAAATCTCAGTCAAAAGTTTCATATTGAGAAAAATTTTTGAATGCATCTTAGCAAATATAGCCCAAATATGGGGGTGGGGGGAGAAGGATAAGAGAGGGAAGGAGAGAGAGAGACACAGAGAGAGAGACAGAGAGCAAGAGAGAGAGGCAAACTGAGTGATTCCATATCACTCCATGATATCACAGTAACTTCTGCTTCTTAGAGTTAGGAATGGATAAGAAAGTGAGATAAGTTACACTTGACATATATTTATATAATGTTTATTATATTCTCAGTACTCTGATAGGCATTAGAACAAAATAGTAAAAAGGACAATAGTCCCTCTTTCAAAAAATTATATTTTAAATGAGGAGGGCAGATAGATAACGTTAAAGCACGTTGCCTATTTAATTTTGGATAGTGATGGATGCTGAGAAGAGAATAAAGAAGAAGGTGAGCTGGTATATCATAGGTGCTATATCACCTGGCCTGGCACGTGCTCTCACAGACCGACATTTGAGTGAGGACTGAATGACAGGTCAGGGTCAGCTCTGCAGAGAGCGGGATGGCAGATGCAGAAACCCAAGGCAGAAATGAGGAGGAGGCCGACGCGGCTGCAGCTTCACAGGTAAGTGGAAGGGAAGTGAACGAGATAAATGTAGGCAGGTAGACGGAGATCAGGTCATTTAGAGTTTTATGAGAGGTTGAATTTTATATAAGTGAAATGGGAAGTAATTGGAAATTTTTAAGTCTCCCATTTTCTCATTTACTTTATTTTCAATTGTTCATGTAATATTTATTTTTTAATGACTATATATTAGGCTAAAAGTAGGGCTCATTAAGTTCCAAATAACAAATTTTACAGACTACTTTCTTTTCTCACATAAAAATAACAATTTATAATAAAAATGAAAGAAAAAATCTATTACCTGAAAAATTAAAGAAAAAAAAACTTAGGAAACTAGTATTAGATCATGAGTCAAAACTATAATTTCAGATTATTTAAAGAGTAATTAAATTTGTACACTTTCATTTTTGGCTATGAGCTGGACTCCATACCTTGCTCAATTTTTCTACTAAAAAAAACTAAAACACTAGCATAAAATTTATGGCATAAGTTAGGCAGATAATCACTATTTTATTTTCTGTCTCCCTTTCTTGCTTCTCAATTTCTTCCTTTCTCCCTTTCTCTCTCTCTCTCTCTTTCTCCTTTCTTGGTCTTCTTTCTACCTACACAGCTTGACCACATTTCCCAGCCCTCGAGTCTACCTGAGGTGGTCTGTGTGGTTTTGCCTATGGAATGTGAATTGAAGCAGTTATTTCTGGTACAAGGCAGTCATGAGTAAGTTTACCTTCTCAACATACTCTACCACCACCTTGCCACACACATTTGTTATCTGAAGCTTTTCAGGATGGATTTGAAGGCACATATTGCAAATGGCAGTCTCAGCATTGAAGGTCCCTAGGTGCCTGAATGATAGAGCAAAATGAAGTCTAATTACCTGCGTTGGGCTCTGAACTGAGAAATAAACCTTAGTTGTGCGTAGCTACGGAGACGTGGGGGTTGCTCATTTCAACACCTATTTTTACTGATGCTAATACAGAAATTAAGATCTTTAAGTAGGACAGTGACCAAACAATGGTTTAGCAAGCAGAGAAGAAACTGGTACCTAAAGGCCTTAAAGATAGGGTCATGTCATACAGTGGTAAACATTTGGTAAAATTGAAGCTTTGGTTCCTGGAATCAGATCATATACTTACCCAATCAGAAGCTTCAGGGTAAGAGGTTGGAATAAAAGGAAAATCGTTAGTGTGTGTGTTGAAAACTGTTGTTTTCTTTTAACAAAATATTATAAAACAGAATACTCAGGATATAAATGGCTGATTTGCAAGCAAAAATAAAAGACAAAAATAGGAAGTGCAGAAATGGGAGACCTGTCGAATTTCTCTACTGTCTCTAGACAGCCTTATGAAATCATATTGAAGAATCTTTGCACAACAAATGCTTATTGATACTCAGTCTTGCAGCAGATATCAGATTAAGGGAGTGATATGAGAGTGTCAGCCACCCAGCATCACTGTGAGTAGCCACCCTGACAGAAAGGAAGGGATGAGCTAGGGGGAAGAGACAGCTGACCCGAGAACTTAAGAAAAACCTTAGTTGTTGGCAGAGAAAATTGACTGGAAGGAAATAGATCAGAAGTTAAGGGCCGGTGAGACGGCTCAGCGGCTTAAGCGCCTGCCTTGCAAGCGCGAAGGCCCGAGTTCGACTCCCGGATCCCACATACGAAAAAGGGGCCGGTGATATCGCTCAGCGGCACGGGTGCCTGTTGGCGCGCGAGGTCCTGAGGTCGTCCCCCCGGTACCCACAAAAAAAAAAAAAAAAAAAAAAAAAAAAAAAAAAGAAGTTAAGTAAGTGCTGGAAGGATTTAATTGCAAAAAACAGCTTTCAGTCCAGAACCACCCCCCACAAATAAAAAGAGAAAAAAAATAACATTTGACTAATCGAAAGTCAAAAAAAACTGCTAGGATACCATATTTTCATGAGGAAGAAGCAGGCCCCCAAAAGTGAGACTTACACTTTCAAAGGCATGTCAAATATGATCTTGGAAAATAAATGGGAATCAACTACAAGAGGATGAAGTCATAAAGAAAAATGGACAATAGCAGAGATCCAGAGCCCAGCGCAGGACCTTCCTCCTCTCTTGGATCTCAGATTTACCTGAGACAAGTGGTTGTTCTTATCTTTTCCAAGGAGAAGTGTTTTGGGGGATTATGTTGACTGTGTGCCACCACCCTGTGCACTAAGTGTGAGAGAATCAATTGACTTCTCTTTTTAGTTTGTTGGTCACCTGAAAATGAGAAGTCATATATGCACCTGATGAGGTGGACAGGGTATCTCTGGAAGATCCTAAACCTTTAGTTGGATGTAGTGATGAGGTGGGGCATTGCCAAGTGTGATAGAATTAGGATGGCCACAGGTTCTTTACTATGCCTGCTATTAATAGGTATAATTTAATCTCTCTTCTCATTAATCTGGGCTCACGTTCTTGACCTGTAGAATCTGGCAGGAAGGGATATAAGGCCATAGAAAGCCTTATATCTTATACCCAGCCTGTTGGATCACTCAAACTTAGCGCCCTGAGCTTCCTTATAATAAATCCAACCACCCTGATATCACTACCCCAATCAATCCTCTGGAAAACACCACCTGGAGAGAGTTTATGAGTACGTTCAGATTGAAAGGCGTCAGGCTGAATCCAGACTTCCAGCCATCATGCCCAGCATATGAATGAAGCCAGCTTAGATCTTCTACACAGAATTAGCTAAGGCAAACCTGATAGAAGCCATTAGGAGCACAACGTTGTCTAGTGACACATTTCTGAATTTCTTACTCATAAAAATGGTTATGTAAAAAAAGTAATTATTTACAACTGATTAGTAATCAATAATAAAAGAATAAAACCTATAACATTTGAAATTTAAGAGGATATTTTATAAATAATTTATATGGATGAAGCAATAATATAAATTAGAGAATTCAGAACTGAAGAACAAAGCAAATAATAACTGAATAACAATAATAAAAATGTTACTTCTACAAAACACCATGACATGAAACTAAAGCAATGTTTAGAAGTAAATCTGCAGGCTGAAAGACTTAAATATGTATTTTGAAAAAGAAGAGATGTTTAATTTAATAAGCCAAGCACTTGACTCAGTGAAGTTAGAAAAGGAGCAAAATAAATTGAAAGTAAAACAAAAGGAGTAGTAATAATAACAGAAATTAATAAACTAGAAAACACACTTGTAGTAGGGAAGAAAAAGAAAAACAAAAGGCAAGCATTCATCACATTTTTCTTTTTGTCTTTCAAAGAAACTGATCCCTTGAAAGATCTAGTATTCTAAAAACAAAACACCTGAAAACAATATTAGAAAAAAAACAATGTCGACGTATTAACAGATAATAGGATGGAAGGAAATGTAAGATGTTTTTTGAACAATCTTATTCCAGTAAATTTGAGAACTTAGAAAATCAGCTAATTACTAGAAAAAAATATATCTTACTATTTTACCAAAGCCATCACAAGAAATAATCAAAAATAAAATCATGTTGCAGGTGGGTGTATAAATGAGAACACATTCAGGAGTATTTTGCATTATCTAGAAGGTTGAGAGTGACCACATCTCTCAGTTTCCATAGAACAATTCCAGCTTATGTGCAATTTACTTATATAAATTGACTATTGTTAATATAAGAAAAAATATTCATATTAGCAATAGCAGTTGCTAACATTTATTGGGCACTTATTCTGAATCAGGAATTATTCTTAAGAGCTAATAAGTACTTAAAGTCTCACAACTCTAAAAAGGAACCATTATTATTTTCTCCTTTTAAAGATCAAAAATGGGTTCATTCACAGAGTTGTTATTTAAAATATATAGTTAAGCCACCCATAAATGGCAGTGCCAGGTGGTACTTAACCACTATGCTTTACTGCTGCTTATAGATTAACATTCATTTTAGATTTTCTACAATAACTACATATAGCATTTATATGCAAACCAAAACAGACATTATAAAACAATTTCCAGACTAGCTTCTGCTGGAATTCTTACAAAGCTTGAATTCATTTAGTGTAAATTAAAGATGTTTTAATGTAGGACTGAAAGAACTTTGGAGGAAATTAACTTACAGTGCAATGCTATTTACATTGAGCTTTCAATTTTAAAAGCATGTTGCCATAAGCCTTCATAAATGCCTAGTAAAGCAGGTTTATGCCATCGTTTGCATTTTATGGATAAGGAAACAGGTCACATGACAGTCAGTTCACAGAAAAGAGTCATCATTGTGGATGCAGACATTTTATCTATCGCTTAGTCATACTTATTCACATAGTAGATGTCACATGGGTCCAGAATAGTTTTCTGCCTTGATAATTCTGAGGAATGGTCTGCAGCTTGAAGAACTCACTCACTCTGAAGACGTCACTCCTTTTCAGGGACTGGTTGTAAATCGTTTGTGTCTGGAGAAGATAAATAAGTCAGCCCACGTTTGGGGTTAGGAGAGGAGAGGGTGCCAAGGCAAGAATGCTTTTGTTTTTTAAAAAATGATTCTATGTATTCTTTTTCATCTGCTGGATTTGCCATTGATGGTGGCTCAGGAGCTATCGCTTGACAAAAATGGAAACATAGCCAAGTTTATTTTCCATCACCCCCTCTCTTCTTTTTATTTTTTTTTTTTATTGCTCATGATTCCACAGTCCTCGAGAGCTTGGTCCTGTCCCTGCCCCGTTCTTTCCTTCAGTTGGCTGACATCCTTCTATATTCATAACTGGTTCATCTGGTTTTTGGGGGGCAGAGGTTGGGCTAGACAGGAAGTCCTTAGACTCAGTGTGGGTCTCAATCTTTTGTCAACTCTCCTGGCGACCTGAATCTTCTATCCTTTACCTCTGAGCCTTTCTCCCTCTCTGTCAGGGAGAAGGAGGGGCTGGGCAGTTCAATATAAAGGGTGCTTTCTAACTCTCACATTTATATCTCTATGTCTGCAATATGTAATTAGAAAATTGCCGAAGCTTTTACTCCTCCCAGCACCACCTGCAAGTGTAATGCAAAGATTTTAAATTGCTTTGCTTTATTCAGCCCCTTATTTCTTATAATTGACTGAAACACTCCAGAATTTCTCTTGTCAGTCGTCTTCTTCTCCAATCTATTCTACATACTGTGGTCAATGTGAACTCTCTTACAACTGAGACCACTACTTGGCTTCCTTCACAAATTTTTTCACATCCACGATCTGTTTAAATCGTGTTAGACAGGACAATGAGGTAGCCGAGGTCCACCGAAGTATGGTCCATTCGAAGTGACCACGACCAAGGTAAGCTGTCTGTAATACCAACAATTTCTTGATCATGTTTAACATATTTGTTTTTATTGTTAACCATATCTAAAATACATTTCTTACTCACTTTTAATGCACCATTACCTTCCAAACTCCTCTAGACTTTCTCCTAAGGTGGCGTTAATTGGGCCATACGGGCATATGAAGTCTGGAATGGCTAGTTCCTCTGGACCACTTGCTCCATTTGCTTAAATTGAGTGTACTGGGGTTACTTCATTTTTTAAAGTCGTAGGAATATAAATATTTTTCAGTTTCTTTTCCCTTGTCTTCTTTTCAGCAAGGTCTTTGTAATGTAATGTTCCTTTAAATTTATTTATACAGACTGAACCTAATACCTTTCTTTTCCGTAACACCATGAATTTCTCTCCTTCTCCACACAGTCTAGTTGGATTATAGGACACCACTCGCCATCATTTCATGGTCCCTGTTGGCCTCACAGCCAGACCCAGGCCTCATCAGCTGGTCTCTAAAGTCTCTTACAATGGGATTCCATTTGAACTTCAGCCTCATCATATCTTCGACCCTCCCTCTCCTACCTCACCTTCCATCATCCATCACCTAAATTCCACTCACTAGTCAAGATTTGTCCTTCCTGTCTCTCTCATACAGGGTGGTTATTTGAATGATATTAATTTCTCAGATTTAAAAAAATGATTAAATAATTTAAACATGTAAGGGCCTACACAATTTAAAAACTTTTATAAATGATTTCTTAATAAACACTATCTGTTATTTGGTTTAATTGTTATTCATATCTATGTCTTTGCTTATACAATTTCTATAGGGTGAAATTTATTTCATACTCTCTCTGCTTATTGAATTTTTACTTATTATTCAAAGGTCGGATGAAGTGCTACAAATCTGTGAAGTCGTCCGTGGTAATTATGGTCAGAATTAATTGTTCCCTTTTGTGTATTATCAAAAAGCTTTAGTTATGCTTCACTTTTAGCTCATATCAGAGTTATTTATTTCTGTCTCCACGATTAAATTGTAAGGTTAATGAGGGCAGGGACTAAGGACCATTTGTTAGTCATCTTCATGATCCCAGCATGCCTATGACTGATTATTTAAGGAAAAAATGCCTAATAAAGTGAACTTGGAAGCTGAAGATGAAAATTATTCAGGCCACTGAGGAGGTAAATTATAATGCAGGTACATGAACATTTAAAAGCATTTTGAAGCTGTGGTCCTTAGTTAGTATTACTTCAATTTCCACGGTCACCTATCCAAAGTCAGCTGTATGATTCTACACAGACCTAAAGAGTTTAGGATCAAGAAAGAGATTTATTAAGTAATTACATTAATATCTCGGTAAAGAAGTCTATCTATCTATCGATACTTCTACATACACATATATACATATAAGAAATTTACATAGCTAACAGTGGGCAGATATAGGCAAACATTGTAGAGAAGGCAAAGGATGTTAATGGTTTTCAATGTCATGATAATAATAATGCTAAAATTGTTCATGTTTATTAATTTATTACTCTCCGTAAGTAATCATTCTTAGGATTGTTACATAATTAACTTGCAAATCTGCACTTCTTTCTCTCCGAACAGTTAGGTCATAGTGTCAGGCCTACCTTATGGGTGAAAGGGTGGGTCACAAGAAGGGTGAGGAAATCTCCCCATCCTTGCAAAGAGTGTAGAATAGAAAAAGGAAGAAACACTAACCATCGAGTGGAGAGACTTGGTAAGCGACACGTCCTCAGGCGATCAGGATTATCCTCGACACACTGAGAAGTCATCGCATGGTGACAGCATGTGCCCTTGACACGAGGCAAAGAAGGTGACACTGTGTGGTTCCCCTCCTTACTCTCAGATCTTCCTCCCATTTTAATTAGGAGAAACACATCAGCCAAGTTCCAGGAGAAGGGAAATCCTACAAAATGCCTGATTAGTACTTCTCAAGGCTGTCCAAGTCATAGAAAAGAAGGAATGCCACAGGAAAACCCTTAGAGTCAGAGGTACTGAAGGAGACTTGATCCTGGGACAGAAAAAGGACATTAGGTAAAAATGAATGAAAGCTGAGTGAATGGTAGACCTTAGCCAATGATGGTGATAATGATAACGATGTGACAATACTGGCTCATTAATTTTCACACATATTAAACTGAATTGTGTTCCACAGAAAAATATGTTGAAATTTTGATCCCTGGTAACTTGAAAGTGACTTTATTTGCAATGGGGTCTTTGTACATAAGTGTACATATAAGTTAAGATGAGGTCGTACTGGAGCAGGGTAGGCCCAAAACACCATGGCTGACAGCCTTATGGAAAGGCTGGGAGAGACAGACATGCCGAGGAGGAAGACAGATATTTGACAACCAAGACAGCAATTGGACACATGAAATACAAACCATGGAAGTCCAAGGCTCACCAGCAACCTCCAGAATCTCGGAAGAGACCAAGAAAAATTCTACTTATTGTCTTCAGAGGGTGCATGGCCCCGAGACCACCTGTTTTCAGACCTTGAACCCTTAGGGATTGTGAGAATTGATTTCTATTGTTTTAAGCCAGCCACTTTGTAATTTTAATGGCTGCCCTAGGAACTAATACAGTGCCTTACTAATATAAAATGTGAATATTAGAGGAAACGCTGTGTGTGTGTTTGTGTGCGTGCATGTGTGTGTGCGCATTTGTTGGGGGTAGCATGTGGGAACTCTCTGTGTCATAAGCCCATTTATTTTCCCTGTAAATTTAAACTATTCTAAAACGCGAAGTCTATTAGCTAAAAAAATTTAAAAAGCAAGCAAGCAAACAAGATCCACAATGGAATTCCACTTCATCTCAACAAAGATAATGATAGTAAAAATAACATATAATAATGAGTGCTGGTGAGAATGTGGAGATATTACAGTTATCATGCACTGCTGATAAGAATCTGAAATGATGTCTGGAAAACAGTCCAGCTGCTCCTCAGGTAGTTAAACCTCAAGCCACTGTATGACCCAGCAACTCCTTTCCTAGGTATGAAACCAGAAAAATGAAAACTTACGTCCACACAAAAACCTGCACATGAAGAAAAACTTGTCTTGTTGCTGAAACAAAATACCCAACACCCAAAGTTAAAGGGGAAAAGATTTCTTTAGCTCACAGTTTGTAGAGGTTTCAGTCCATAGTTGGCTGGCTCCAAGGCAGAGTGGCACATGGCAGAGGAAAGTCACAGAGGAGAACAGTTCATGGTGCCCACAAGGTAGCAAAAGTAACAAGGGACCTAACAGCATCTTTCTGCCCTTTTCATTACTCTGTCTAGGCTACTGGAATTAGGGTGGTGCCAAACCAATCAGTGACCTTAACACACACCCTTAATGCCAGCCTCACATACTCTAGATTCAACCACCTCTGAAAAAGCCCTAAGAAAGCCATGAGACTTCAGGGAGGGGGACATTTAAACACTAACCATCACAAAGTTTCATGGAAATACTTTGCATAATAGCCAAAAAGTGGGAATAATCTATGTCATTGGTGGCAAACCTATGGTACGTGTGCCAAAGCAGGTATGGAGAGCCCTTTCTGTCTGCTTATGAGCCAAGTTGCTGTAGCATTGCCCCAGCAGCCAAGCATTGGATACTCAAGTTTAATTGCCATGTTAGCACTTTGTAATAAATAAGTGAGCTTGGAGTTGCAGTTTGGGCACTTGGTCTCTAAAAGATCTGCCATCATTGACCTATGTTATGGTTTGTATCTAGATGTCGCGCCAAAGCCTCATGTGCTTATAGATGGGTCTTTTGGGAGGTGGTGGATTATGGGCATGTATCGCTGGATTAGGATGTGAGATACTGGGATTAAGGGTGTGTGATAACTAAATTTTGGTTTAGCAGAGATCTCCATATGGATAATAGAAGTCGCATCTGGGTGTGGGTAGCATCAATCCAAAAGTCTTATAGCCTGGATGTGATAAAAGGGAGAGGGAGGCTTGCTGCTTGCTGCTGCTATTTCATGCTTGCCCTGCCATGGACTGTTTCTTCCCTGCCATGCACCTCTGCCATGCTGCCCTGCCTTGACTGGACTCAAGCCTCTGTAAACTGTGAACCAAAATAAACCTTTCCTCTTTTAACTTTTGGGTGTTGGATATTTTGTCCTGGCACTGTGAAAAGAAACTGAAACAACATAAATGTTCCTCAAATTATTAATGAACACAGAGTATTATATAATGGAACATTATATATTAATAAATAGAATGGAGTACCATTAAATGCTATGACACATATGGATCTTAAAAATATACTAAATAAAAGAAGCCAGTAACAAAGGACTATGTATTACTATATGACTTTGTTTACATGAAAAGTCTGGAAAAGGAAAAACTGCAGAGCCAAAAAGCAGATAGGCAACTGTCTGGGCCTGGGGAGGGGGAAGAATGGGGAATGGCTTCTAATGAGTATAGGTCTTCATGGGGTGTGATGAAAATATTTTAAATTGATTATGATGATAGCTGCCTCGACATACTAAAAATTATTGAATTTTGTGCTTCAAATAAGTGAATTTTACGGTGGGTGAATTATATCTCAATGACGGCATTATACTTTTTAATGGGTCACAGAAAGAGCATGCATCTTGTCCAAAGTTACCTGGCTGTTAAGCAGAGGAGCCAGGATCAGAAGTGAAGCATCTTGGCACTAAGGTCCACACTCTTAGCAACTCCATACACTGTGTCTTTTCCAGCAGTTGTTTATGCATTGTATAAAATTACTGAGTCAGAGGCAAGTGTAAAGAGGAATAGGGAATGTTCGGAATGGTGACTTTCCTCAATTTCCTTGCTCAGAGGTTCTCCAGGTAATAGATAAGGGCAGACTCTGAAGGCAAAATGTCATTAAAGTTCTGATTACACTCAATGACCTCCTGAGGGGGTGGGCATTTTTACCTTTTTGCAATTCTGAGAAGGATTATATTTATGGGAGCAAAAGAAAACATGTTTTGTGCAATATGATAAACATATTCCTCATACCACTTAAGTTATTTAGATACATGACAAAGTGTCATTTAAAACCAACTTAAAATTAACTCTAATGAGAGAATACCGCCTTCCATTTCACAGTCTGTCACACTTTCACTGGTCTT
This sequence comes from Erethizon dorsatum, assembly GCA_028451465.1. Lineage (NCBI taxonomy): Eukaryota > Metazoa > Chordata > Mammalia > Rodentia > Erethizontidae > Erethizon > Erethizon dorsatum. Next base: position 90,325,850 of record CM051822.1, read on the forward strand.
TGGTGATAGCTACTGCATTGCTGTCAAGTGAATCAAAAGGTTTTCCCAGTGGCTGGAATGCTTGTGCACAGATGAAGGTGTTGTCAAGACAGGGACTGCTTAGCAGTGACTTTTTTCAAACAGTAGGGCTTGGACCCCTTGTTTGAGTGAGCACTGCCCTCTTCCCCTGGTCTCCTCAGGTCTGTATTCCAGATGGAGTGGTCAAAAATTCCATTCTTCTGGTCCACAGTGACAAACTACCCTTCCAGCCCCCGAGCCCCAGCAGGACAAGCTTAAAGGCAATTAAATGCAGAGGAAGACACAGTCGTGAGGGGTATACTTAGGGGCTGAGGGCTTGTGCAGGCATCATGCTTTAGTTTAGACAAGGTTTCCTGTCAGGAAAGGTCATATGTATCATGCCAGGGAGTCTGGACATTGCCAATAGGCCTTGGGGAGCCTCCAACGGGGGTTCAGTGGAGGAGATACACTTGATATTTCAAAATTATTTCTAATTTTATAACTATAAAATATATTTATACTATATATTTTAGAAAATTGATTTATATTTTATGTTTTAGCATATTGATTTGAGGCAGTGAAACGAGTATACCCTAAATGAACAATCACACATAAACAATCATTTACTGTCATTTTATTTAATGAACAGTTGTATAGAGTGTGGGTTACAAAAGATCTGGGTTCAAACTATGCAGAGCATCATTTGCTCTGCCTCTGAGAAACTATGTGAGTTAGAGAGATGTTTTTTGGTTTTTTTGTCTGTGTGTTTTTGTGGTACTGGGAATCAAACCCAAGGCCTCGAGTTTGCCAGGCAGGTGCTGTACCACTGAGCTATATTTCTGGCCTGAGCAATGTTTTAAAAATCTCCAGATTTCAGTTTTCTTACCTGTAAAAGAAGGATAAAATCTCCTTCTCGGGGCTTGAACGGAAGTAAAAATTATATAAAGGAGATAGAAAAATATTCATTCCATATTACAGGTTTCAATGAAGAATTGGACAATCCTCAGCATTGCTGATTCCTAATGCATTAGGAGTTTAATGGTGGAGAATATAATAACCTATGACCCAGAAAATAGTAGAACTGTATTCATCTTGATGGTCTTGTGATATTATTCAAGAAATTGTCAAGTTGTAACAATGTTGTAGAAATAGAAATTCTTTATGTGGCCAAAGAAGGAACTGGAAATTCCGGGGATTACTGAGAGATTTCAGAAATCCATAAATGGCACGAAATTCCACTGACAGAAGGAACAAATCCATCAATCAAATATGTATGAGTGTCTTATTTTCTCTTCTATTTAACAAATATCCAGTGAGTACTGGGTACTAGTACTAGCAACGGTGATAAGAAAAAAGAATTTTTAATGTAGAATAGTCATCAGACCCAACAAATATGACTTTACTAGAAAGAAGTTTCTTCTGAGCACAATTTATGTCTTGTCCTCTTTTGCTAAACACACCGTAATGGCCAAAACTATCGTTTTTGTACCTGAAAACCTCCATTTGGAAAGCTCTTGAAGATAATGACTCACTATGTACACTTAGAAATTTGGAAACAGAGCATGTGTTCTTTCCTTACGCACAAATACAGAAAACTAGAACACATTTAGGAGTACTTGTTGCTTCAACACTTTTACAAGACTCCCTGCTTCTTGAGATTCATACTCCTCTAACAAAATAAGCTCATTAAAGGCAGAAATCTTTGCCTGTTTTATTCAGTGCTAGAAGGACAACCAGCAAGCAGTAGATGCTTGATAAATTTTTGTGTAACATGTGAACTACTCTCTGCTAGATAACAAAGATGAAATTATCCGACTTAAAATATCCACGCAAAACCAGGAAATGAAGTGCTTAGGTTTCTTTTTTCAAAGTCCGAGTAAGAGAATTTCTGCATCTGTCTGAATTACTTCCTAACTAAAGAAGTACTGCAAGACCCTCCCAATCATGGTCCTCACACAGGGGCTTGCATTCTGTCTGAGTCTCAGGCAGCCCACCTAAATTTAAAATGAGCAGAGAGGCCCTGGGGATGGTTGCAGGGGAGGAGCACTCCATTCCTTTCTTTCTTTCTGATCATCACCCCTCAGCCTGAATGACTTCCAGGAAGGGCAACTTGCTGCGATGGAATGAACATGGGCCTTATGTCCGGGCACAACCTCTGTTTTTTGTTTTTTTTTTTGTGGGTACCGGGGGTCGACCTCAGGACCTCTTGCGCCAGCAGGCGCCCATGCCGCTGAGCAATATCACCGGCCCCTTTCTCGTATGTGGGTTCCGGGAGTCGAACTCGGGCCCTCGCGCTTGCTGGGCAGGCGCTTAAGCCTCTGAGCCATCTCACCGGCCCAACATCTTTGAATGTCAGCCAACTACTTCCTAGCTGTGCGACCTAAGACAAATTGCTCTGTATCTCTGGGTCTATTTATTTATAGCATCCCCTTTGGAAAATTGGGACCAGACGGTATATTAAGTTATCGTTGTTATTAAAGTTAAAGATAAAGCATAAAGTTCTTGACACAAAGCAGTAACTGTTTATTGCCTTTATTTTTACATATATTAATTCTTTTCCTTTTCCCCTGTATCTCCAAAGATGAAGGTGAAAGATAATTAAGAAGGAAGAACCATGCACCAACATCTTGTGGATATATGTGACCAGGCGGGTTAAATGTCTGGGGGCACATATGACCTTCTGGCATCTATCCAGGTACACTTAATGATCCTATGCAGGGACTCTTGGGGTTGGCTCTCTTTGTTCATTAATGCCCAATGGTGTGTGGAATCCAAAGTGGGGTGAACAGTTGCAAATTCACCTTTTAAAAATAAGATACACTACCATTTTTACTTAGTTCATTGAAGAGTAAGGTTTGTGCCAATAATGTTTGGACAATTGAATGCTAATGTCTGGTGTCCTGAATAACTAACTTAAAGATAGTAATACGTAATGTATTAACCATTGTTACCCTCCTATTATGTTGTTTTGAAAATTTGTTCTTCTTTTGATTTGTTTTGTTTTTTTTCTTCTCTTTAAAAAATAAAAAAAAAAAAAAATAAGATCTGCTCTGATTCCCTTCAGGGACTGTGGCCTGGGGAATAAGTCATCTATTCTGGGGCTGCCTGTTGTGTGGGAGAGTGACTGGCACTGACTTACAGCTTGTCAAGTGCGTTTCCTAGCCATCAGTATTTACTCCTGACGGAGCCGCTGCTGGGAGCGTCAAAACAGAGAGGAGTTAAATAGACCGTGGTGGATTGGTAGCTGCTTGGCTCACAGGGGCCCAGCAGGAAGCCCTCCCTTTCCGGCACTTTCAGGTGGTGTGCTCTGCTTCTGCCCACGTCCTCAACTCCCTCTCTTAAAATGCACTATGTGCATCTAATGTTAAATTAATGACTACTTTGTAGCCCAGGCTGCCATCACCCTGTCATTTGCCTTTACAACTATCCAGTGGGGAGCAGATGAGTAATTTGAACCTAAAATAAAACTCAAATTCTGAGAAGTTAAATAACTTTTGCACAACAAAAGAAAATTTGCAAACCAGGATTCAAACCTACATTGATAGATAGGGATTTAGGTTAAAAGATGCTTCCAAGGGAGAGAGATCTGAGCTCTGTGACCTGAGAGCTCTTAACTTTGACATGTCCGAGGGCTCATCCTGGTGCTGAATACATTCATCCTCCATGTTTCCATTGGCCTCTGCATAAACATCTCTGGTTAAATATTTTCTGCCCATTTCCCACTGACGTGATGATTTTTATTTTGACTTAATTTTTAAAGACCAAAAGATGAGACATAAGCAAGTAACTTGTTTTCCATTTGCGCACATGGAAGATAATGATAACTGAATTTATTAAACACCCACTCCCTAACTGGTGTTTCTCAGTGTTCTTTATATGTATGAATTCATTAATCCTCAAGATAACTCATGGAGGTGGGTATTTTTATTGCAAAGTTACAGGTTAAAAAACAAAGACCAGGGAGATTATGAAACTTGCTCAGGATTATATACACAGAACCAGGATTTGAACCCATGGGGTTCAATTCCAGGGGTTTGTCTAACTACTGTGCAACCCTTCCCCTATTCTTATACATTCTATGCAGCATTAGAAAGAGAAAGGAACATAAAAACATTGCAGCATTTTTGTCTAGTTTTTTTTTTTTTTTTTTTTCTGTGTTTTTAAAGACAGGACAAGGTGAGCAGAGATGTGTGTGAGGGGAAAATAGCTTAGAAGCCCATTTAGACAAAGGAATGCCTGCCAAGGAAAGGTTGCAGAGAAAACATTGCTGGAAATAATCTTAAAACAGATTAGCCAAGCACATTAGAGGAAAAGAGAGAGGAAGGGCCTCGAAGAGCTTCTAGGAGTCCTGCTCGATTATATCTGAGCTCCCATGGTCAAGGGTTAGGATCATTGAATGATGACCTCCGTCCCCTGGCATTGACTGCTTACCAGGGGAGGAAATGCATGATCAAAATCAGAGGCCTGGCTGCACTAGGGAAACCAAACAAAAATGTTCAGATGCCAATGCTTGTCCTTGAAGGGCACGTCCTTCCCTTCTCTGTGGCCGGAAGCCAGTGAGTGCAGACCAGATGATGAGCGTGGGATGCTGACAGCAGCTCCGGGTGCAGCCTGGAACTGCATGTGGTACAGCAAGCAGAACATCTGTGGTCAGCAAGAGAGGTCCTGCCCCTTCGTCTACTTTGCTACTGAAGAACAAATACATTCATGAAAGTTAGAGATTAGCTTCAGTGGTCTCAGACAGCAGTGAGCAATAGAAAGAATGCAGGATCTTTTCCCAGTGCAGATTCCCAGTCCTCATTTCCCAACTGTAATTCAGAGGGTTTAGGAAGGGACCTAGGAAGCTCCATTTAAAAACTTGCTTGAAATATTTCTGCCACAGAGGGACTTCAGATCTCGTTTAGAGAAGACCCTTTCCTGGTTCCTAAGTGGTCTGCCTCAGAATCGCCTGCGGGGCTCTGTGTGCCTGCCCGAGTGCTCAGGCCTCTCCTGCTCAGCGTTCTGTGGGAGATGCAGGGCTCCGATCCCTGTGCAGGGGTGTGAAGGAGGCTCTGGAGAGCAACACTTTGGAAAGAGAAAGAGACTTGTAGAGGAAGATGGTCGGTGACACAATCTCAATGGGGCCGACTCAGTGGGGCTGAACAAATCTGATGGTGAAGGTAAGATGCCCCTCTCTAGGGGTCCTTATCTGGGGAGAGGGAACCAGGCCAGTCATGGGACACCAGGCTGGGAGAGGAAAGCAGTTTTGTTGGTAGCCTTGCTGTGCCACAGAGACTCAGTAGAGGACCCTCTGGCAACAGCCCAAGGCAGATCAGGGCTGTACCTTTAGCATCCATCACCATGAATTTTATCTGCTTTAGCTTTAGTCTGATGTTTTTTTTTTTGTTTTTTGGTTTTTTTTTTAGTACTAGAGATGGAACCTAGGGCCCTCTCAAATGCTAGGCAAGTACTCTACTACTGAGCTACATTGTTTCCATTCCATTGTTTATTTTGAGACATGATGTTGCCCAGGCTGGCTTTAAACTTGCAATCCTCCTGCCTCAGCCTCCTGAGTACATGGGATTCCAGGACTATGCAGCCACTTCTGAGTTCGGTCTGATGCTTATATACTTGCAGGCTGAGAGCCATGAATATGGATGCAGAGCTGCCGCTCTGTCTCCCAGATCTTCCTTTTTATTCCACAGAGTGCAGGTCAGGGTCATCACTTCTCTGAAGACTCCTATGAGACTTTGGGGCAGACTTAACTGCTCTGCTTGTGAAGTTATCATTTATCTTATGTAAACTTCCATTATTTTGCATGTGTCCTCCCTATCAGGTGACTGGCTTATTTTACAGAAACCATGTCATACTCATTTCTGTACCCCCAGCATCTTCCAGGGACTACACAGAGGGGATTCGGTATGAATGAGTGATATCCCTGACTGAAGCATTACTGAGGAAGTAAGGTGAATATCATGCACACCCTTAACAAACTTCATTTCCCAAAACAAGACACGGAGTAAGCCAGATGTTTTCACCTCCCCTTGCAACAGAATAGCTTTAAACCAGCTTAGTAAATGCAGAACCCTAAACCCCCATTCTAGGCCCTTTGAAATGTAGGTTTTGGATACAAAGATTGAGAATCTGCATTTCCTCATAATTCTGTTATCCAAGCACCTCTTGGTCCACTTGGAAGTAAAGGAAAATAGAACAAAAATTTTCTAACCAAATTCTAGAAAGACTTTCATATAAAAATAACTGTATCAAAAGCAATTCCAACTGTAGCATGACCCTGCTGAACCTCTTCCTCTCTCTAAGACGCTAATCATCCTGGTCACCTTCTTGCCTGTGAAGAGATCCCATACCAAATGAATGGTTTCAAATGAAGGGACGAGCTGGTAGCAGATTTGACAAAGGCCTCCTTCAGTAATTCTAGAAAACAAAAAAAACACCCTTACTTCCTCAATAACCCAGATTCCCCAGTAAGTTCCTGACCTGTGCAGTGCATCCATGGTGCGTGTTGCAAAGCCCAGCCACACACATGCACTCTCAGCTGGCCTCCCTGGCTCCCTTAGGCTGTGGCCAGAGCTCTCCCTACAGTCACTTGTGTGAGCAAGCCAAACGACCAGCAATGGCCACAGTGGCAGGTTACTGAGGGCCCAGAGAAGAGGGGGAGGAAAATGGGTTTCAAAGTTCCATATCCATCCCGAGAAGTGCCTAGGGACTCCACTTATATGAGAGCTTGGTACCACTACAGGCTTTTGACAGTTTAATTTAGATTTGTCCTGAGGGACAGAGTATCAAAATGTCCTATTGATAGCTTGTATAGGTGAGTGATGCTGTTAGTTGTTCAAACAGAAAAGAAGAGCTTAGAAACATAATAGGAATTTTTGACTTCCCCTCAGTGTCTCTAAAGGCAGAATAAAAGTTTTCTATTATGTAAAACCCACAGTGCTTGAAACCTTCAGGAGTTGGTATAGGGGAGGAGGAATAACTCATTCTGAGTCCCTCCCAACCTTTGCTTCATCTTATATGATTGCCACAAGGTATGTTTTGTAGAGATTACTTTCTGAGGAGAAACTTAATCCCTCCACAAATCCTATTAATAACGTATATAAAAATATCTGTTTTAATCTGTTACTGGACACAATACCCAACACTCAGAACTTTAAAGGAGGAAGATTTACTTTAGCTCCAGTTTGGAAGGACTCAGTCCATGGTTGGCTGGCTCCAGTGCAAGAACATCATGGCGGAAGGGCGTGGCTGAGCAAAGCTGCTTAATTCATGGTGGCTGGGAAGCAGAGCAAGGAACAGCTCCAGAGAGGAAGGGATGAGGAATTATACAGCATGCCCAAGGTCCTGCCTCCACGACCTATCCAGACGCAGGAGCCAGGAGCATGCTTTATTAATCTGCTAGGTGTTTCTTAACCCAATGAAATTGACGTAGCAGGATTAAGGGTCATGATCTATGAGAAGCCCTACTGTTTATAAGCACAAATGACTGTGAAGCCAATGAAGATGAAAGTTGTCAAATGTAAGTAAAATAAATATATTTTGCATATATGTGTTAGGTATTATTTAATGGAAAATATGATCAGACACCAGGCAACAGTGAGCTTTGTTTCTCAGATGTCAGCTTCCACACAAATGTTGCCTCATCTTTCCCAGGGGCAGAATTTAGAGACACTCAGATTTAAAGCAATTATTGAGGGAGGATTTCAGGTTCCTGCTCCATCCTCTCCTGTCTGATCACTCCAGGAAGGGAGGTGAAAAGAGTGGTACATTGCAAAGAAAGGGGAGGAAGAAGAGGGTAAAAGATAGTGGTAAAATAAAAATGGGCTAATACGTTGTTCCAGAAAAGCTCCCTCAGAACCAGGCAGAGAGCTTACTAAGCTGGGGCCTCCGTCAGTCGCTATTGTTGCATAACATTGTTGGATAACATGCCAATCCCAACTGTGATGTTCTAAAACAAAGACAAGCCATTATTTTTTCATGAGTCTGTGAGCTGACCAGGCAGTTCTGCTTCAAATTCAAGCAGAATTGCCAGAGGTGCTGGGATGTCTGCAGGCCCCAAATGCCCTCACTCGCCAGTGGATACTTGCTGCTAGTTGCAAGCTTAGCTGGGACTTTGAGCTTTGGGGTCCCTTCTCCCTGGGGGCATCTCCATGCAGCCATCTTGGGCCTCCTCACATTGGCATCTTCCAAGAAGGAATGTTTCCAGATAACAAGTCCCAGCACAGAGGCCCTGCCAAGCTTGCACTTGCTTCACACTGAGTCTTATTACCTAAGCTAATCAGATGGATGGGACCAGGGTGAGCATGAGAAAACCCTGCAAAGTTGTGACTCCTGGGAGCCATGGTCCCCAGACTCCACCTGTCACAGAGTGGGGCCCTTTCCCACTCGAGGCCCACTGCACAAACACTTCAGAGTGTGGGTGTAGGTTATCTGCACTTTTAACAAATATCGTGGAGTATCACTACAGTTTATCTTCCTAACTTCTCTTACTCTCCTATTTTCTCCTTTTAATACTCACTAAAATTCTTGGTTAATTCATTAATTAGTAAGGTAATAGGTATATTGATTGTAAGAGAAAAAGATTTATTGATCTGGAGGAAAAAAACAATATCAACAACCACAAAAATTGCATCAGACAAACTCTTTGTAGTTACCAATGACTTCCATGTCACTATTAAAGGAAAACTTTCAATGTTTCTTTTACTTATTTTTTACTTTTACCAGCATTCAATACTGCTGATCACTCCTTTCTTGAAATACTCTCATCTGTTGCCTTCTGTAATATCACATATACCCACTAACTTCTACCCATCTACCCACTATTTCCAACCTCTTTTGGGTTCATTTTCTTCTTCCTAACCTGTAAATATTGACATTTGTCAAGGCTTGGTTCTGAGTGTTTTTCCCTTGCTCTGTACTCTCTCCATATGCAGCTGACATCCAGCATTTCTTCCATCATCAACTATCACCTACATTCTAGGAACTCCCCAGTATATGTAACTAGCCTAGGCCTCTGCTGAAGTTGCAGATTTATATAGCCAACCAATTCCTTTACACCTCTCCTATTTTGTCTCAAAGGAACCAAAGTTAAAGTGTCAAACTGAACTTAGTCCTCTCTTCTACTAAGCCCAACTCTTCTTCTTCCAGTGTTTATTTTAGTGAATCATACCACCACCTAGGCAGCTCTGGGTTAAGAGACTGAGAGGAGACTCTCTGTTACTTACCTCTCTAGCAACTGTCCATACTCCTCATTCAATTCACTCCTGTTCTTGCTAATCTTACTTCCCATAACATACCCACCTCCCTATGTCAACTGGTCCTGCAGCACCCTAATCCAGACTGCCATCACTTCTTACTCAGAAAGCAAACAAAAAAGCTTCTATGTGACCCCTCCATATCATCTCATTTTTCCTTCATCCACATTTATGACTGTCTTAGTTACATTTTCTTATTCCTGAGACAAAATACCTGACACCCACAAGAGAAAGGAGGAAAATTTTATTTAGCTCCCAGTTTGTAGAGGTTTCAGTGTATAGTGGGCTGGCTCCAGGGAAGGGCACAATGGCACAGGGGTGTGGCAGAGAAGAAAAAGCTCATGACAGGGCAAGGAAAAAGCAGCAGTAGCAGTAGCAGTGGTGGCGGCAGCAGGTCTCCTTTTCCCCTTTATCCCATCCAGGCTACAAGCATTTTGGGTGGTGCCACCCACACCCATTGTGGGCCTTTCCATTGTCTACACCCAGAACTATGCTAAAACAACCAGCAGACTTAATTTAGTTACCACATCCTTAATCCACATTCACGCACCCTAGATCTAGCCACCTCCGAAAAGCCCCACCTATGAATGCATGACACTTTGAGGGGACAGGTAGATACAAGACATAACAATGACCTACAATCTTTTTCTATAGTTCAGTAAGAGTAATTGTTCAAAAATGCACACAATTATGGCATCATTTTATTTAAAACATTCAACATCTTTCTACTGATTTTGGAATAAAGACCAAAATCTTTACTATAACTCACAAGATCTTGTATGACCTGGTCTCTACTTCCTCTTCTGCCTCTTCATCAAGTTCCCTTTTGTTTTCTGTGACACTTGTCCTGCCTTCTCATTCCTGCACTGCATAATCATTTCTCACTGCCTGAGACCTGTGCTTTTCTGTTAAGAGAACTTCATTTTCTTGCAGATTCTAGAAATCTCAGTTCAGTGTCTCTTTCTTAGGGAAGTGTGTCTTCATCGTACCCACTATGATACTTCAGCACCTCTTACTATCACTCAAAAACTTCTAATTCTTAGAATTATTCACAATTTCTGACAACACATGTATTTGTGTGCTTATCAATAAAATGTCTGACTTGTTTAGTAGACAGTAAGACCTATGAAGGCAAGAACCATATGTAGGTGTATTTGACTCACCATATCCCTAGTGTTTGTTATATCGTGGGTATCCAAAAATATTTTGAGTGAGTAAGTGGAGGAAGGAAAGAAATGCTTATTAGGACTATAAAGACTTTGATCTTTACTGTTATTTGCCTACTTCTTGGGATTAATGAGAGTCTTTCTCTGTGGGATCTCTCCTTTCACAGAACTCTCATCCTCTACAGTAGACCACTCCTAGCTAAGACTTCCTTATTTTCTGCCACGACCTTTGCTTTTCTTCAGCCAATTGTAGCACAACTCACTCATCACTATGGTCTGGAGTTGCTCTCTCCAGAGGAACCCACTGTTTCTGTGCATGTTTTAGTCTCGTGCCAGCCCTGGACCTCTGAGCCCACAGGCTCAGTATTACTAGCTAGCTTCTAGCAATATTACTTGTTAGAAGTAAGTTGGCTGTGATGGGCATAGTTGCAATATTTAATAATACCTGTTTAACTTGGCTTCATAAGCTTTAAAATACAAAACAAGATTGTCAATGCGAAGTAAGATGAAAATCACCTGTAACTGGATCAAATGATCATCAAGGGTTTCGGGCATATGGTATTAAAGGAGGCAATTTTATGCAAGTAATATTAGGATATATGCCATGTATAGGGTTTGAAATCTATAGGGTGTCTACTTCCTGTTTCCAAACACAGCTTGCCCTTGAGAAGTGTAGATTTGTTTGGTTTCTACACTTCTGTGAATTGAATTTCTGACAAGTGCATCCTCAACACAGCCAATCAGATCAAGCTGCCTTGACATTTTGGGGTGTCTCAAGCATACTGACAGCAATTGATCTGTCTGCATTACTGTCCATTCACCCTCGACTAATCCTTTCTGCCTTGACCTACTCTTGGGGGGATTACTGGAAAACTTAGTCACTGCCATCTACGAGGTTTGAGTTTGTGTAGCTCCTAATCGTTACTGCACTCTGCACTTTTAGTGAATATTTTTGTCTTGGTATTCTCCTTTCCTCCCCTTTGCCCACCCCCTGAATTGATTTGCATATAGACTGACTTTACACTTTGATAAATTGGAAAACCAGTGCTCAGCAGTTTTGCATTGGGGAAGTTATCTATATTTTATTAAGAATGCAAATGGTTGTTTAAAGGTGAGTCCTTAGAATAATTTTACAAGGCCCTAGCTACTGAAGTGAGTTTACGTGATAACTTAAATCTTAATCTGTGTCCAGTGAGGCCTCTCATATGGTGAGCTTGTCCAACATCTGGATAATTATACACACTGTCTGCAAGGAAGACATATAAGGTAATTTTACAATTTATAGACAAAAGACGCAGATTCCACCCTCTTCCAGCCTGAGCTTGACAGTAGGAAAAATGCCCCAAACATGTCAAATTGAACATGAATCAAAGTTGGATTATTGGTAATTAAAAGAAAAAATATGCCATCCATCCATCCATCCATCCACACATCCTTCCATCCACACATCCATCCATCCACACGCCCATTCATGTTCTCCTCATTTTCCCTCCACTTATCCAAGGAAAGTGTACTGAGCCTCTACTATGTCCCATGGAATAAGTTAGACACTGAAGCTACTAATGGCAAACAAAGCCACACTTGCTGCCTTGTGGATCTGTGTTCACTGCCGTGAATGAGAAGAATACTTTTTCTAGGACAGTATATAAGAGAGCTATCTAGCCTACATGTGGGAGAGTATGGGGAATGATTCTCTTAACTTATTGCCTCTCACTGCACTCTGCTAACTTCTGAAGTAGTAGGGTAGAAAGTCTGAGGTTATGCTCACGGTCCCAGTGTTCCACTAAGGCTTTACTTTAGTAGTAATATGGTAGCTGAGAAAAACTTCGTGATTACTGTCTTGTAACAGCACATCCAATTCTTTCAGAATGGTTGGGCCGGTGAGACGGCTCAGCGGCGTAAGCGCCTGCCTTGCAAGCTCAAGGGCCCGAGTTCGACTCCCGGATCCCACATACGAAAAAGGGGCCGGTGATGTCGCTCAGCGGCACGGGTGCCTGTTGGCACGCGAGGTCCTGAGGTCGACCCCCCGGTACCCACAAAAAAAAAAAAAGAATGGTTTCCTAGCCCTTTAAATGATGCCATGTGAGGCTCTCATGGTCTTCTGTTGCCTCCAGATATCCCCTAAAAAAACATCTAGTTAAAATAATGTACTCATATTCCATAGCTATATCATGCACATCACTACCTCTTCCTTGCTCCAACTGTTAGCCTCACCTAAAGACACAAACCCTTTCCCTCCTATCTGTTTTCTTCTGTGGAGATGGAGAGAAAGCCAATGGGAAGGCTAAATCTGACATGATTTGTATAGAAGCAAAGTTGTGAGCAGTTTCCTTCAGTCTGAAGCATTAAAAATGAACATGGTGATGATTATTATTAAGTGGATCCAGCTTCACAGCCAAAAGAATGCGCCAAGTGTTAAACCTCAAGAATGGAATGAGCTAAAACAGTAACAACCAAAATCCAGCAGCAAGAGTCTAACAAAAATGTCACATCATGATTTACTGAATTATGGATCTCAAGATACTGTTCTAATAATGTTGCATGTTTTATTTTATTGAAAAGATTTAAAAGCCACAGAAGATTAACCTCTGGCAGGACAGTATGAGGGGTTCCAATACCCTGCTTCCCAATAAAGCTGGAGACAGTTATGAATGTAAAAAGTAAAGGTTCTGGATATACTCCTAAGGCAAATGTCGAAAGAAGAAATAACTGTTCAAGAAAGTCTACAAAGATTCTCTAACAAAAGCAGAAGTCTGAATTATTAGAACCAACACTGTCTCCTCCTCCTCTCCCAGTTCAGTGAGGTACAGGAGCCACTCCAGACTCCTACAGCAAAATACACAGAGCTCCTTCTTTTCCTGGGCTCCTGTTGCAGAGCTCTCTTCCTAAGAAGACCAGGATCTCAGGTTTTCTTATCCTGACTCACACTTTCTAGGTTGAAGCTAAGCTGAGAGGTGGAGCCCCTTCGTCATCCCGTCTTGTGGAGCGGAGCCCTTACCCTGGGTTCAACATGCTGGGAATGCAAGACACGACTGTCCATGTGCTGGCCAGCAAGGTGACTATTCCATGCCAGAGAGGCAAGCCAAGAGTGCCGCAGCCTGCTGCCTCCACCAATGAAGACGGAGTTCCCAGAGCAGCAATTTTCCCCAGAGGGAAGTTTACTATTGTCCACAAACACAGCTCCAGAATTTTGCCTTGATGAGAAGCAAGACATTGGACAAGTAGCTCTTAATTTCTTGCAAAAAGAACTGACTTCATTTCAACCACGTGGAGAGGTTCAACCCTTAAAGACCTCTCAAGCACAGTGAGCATAGTTTTGCAGGAGATATATATAAATAGATACTATAAGAACAAGTTGATATATAAAATTAACCATTGCTGTCAGCTACCAGGAAATCCTCTCGGTTTATGTTTATCTAAGAAAGTCTTTATGCTGTTCATTTGAGAAACCTAGGTTTGTTAGATATAGAATTCCTGGTTGACAGAAAACTCTAAATTTACTGAAAACAACCTATATTTCCAGGAGTCTCGGTGGACTCTAAGTAGGACAAATACAAAGATATTCACCAACAGACATGTAGGAAAAATGCAGACAGTCACAGATAAGGAGAAAGTCTTGAAAGCAACAAGAGATATGTGGCTCATCATTTACAAGGGAACCCCCGTACGATTAAAATCTTACTTTTCCGCAGAGACTATGGAGCCAAAAGGCAGGAGAATAACACATTCAAAGTGCTCAAAGAAAAATCTGTCACAATAGCATGAAAGAAGAGGGCAGAAGCAAAATTGCATGGGGTAAAGGAATAATGACAACAATATAATAAGAATGTATTGTTGAGTTTTTAATATTAATAAGCATTGTCTTAATCAGTGTGGATTGTCCAAACAGGATAACACAGACTGGGTGGCTTGAACAATAGAAATTTATTTTCTCAGAGGTATGGAGGCTGGAAGTCTGAGATCAGGCACCAGTCAGGGTCGCTTTACGGTGAGGGCTCCCTTCCTGGCTTGTGAACAGCTGCATTCTCCCCGCGTCTTCACACACATGGACTTTTCTCTGCGCACAGAGATGGTGGTGGTGGTGATCTACTTTCTCTTCCTCTTCTTATAAGGGCACCATTCTTACTGGCTGGGGTTCCATCTTTATGACCTCATTAACTTTAGTTATCTCCTTAATAACCCTATTTCCAGACACACTCACATCGAGGGTTAGAATTTCAACCTGGAATCGCTGCGCATTCCTGAGTAAAGGAGTCCTCCAGAGAATTATCCAACCTGAGGATGTAATGGGAACCCTCTCAGTTGTAGTCCATTGCTGAGAAGGATGGTGGCCTGGGAATGTGCATCCGGAGGCTGCAGTGGTGGGAGTCTTGTGGAGGAATATGCCGTTGACCAGTGCAGCCTGTGCTAACTCTGAGTAGTCAACCGCAGAACTGCACTGCAAACAGCTGCGGACATTACTGCAGTGCGGCTCCCGGTGCATGCTGCTGGAGCAGTGCAGTGAAGAAACCCTACCTAGCATTTCTCAGGCCTCCCTTGCCTGATTTTTCAATGGCTGTATCCAACACTGTGATAATTTATTTATTTATGTACTTATTTACTTATTTTCTGATATTGATATAGGGATGACATAGGACCCCCAAATGATTTAAGGGAAATATTCTAACTCCCAACCTGCTAGATGTCCAATACACCAAGTTCTTGTTCCCCAAAATAGGAGAATGAATTCTAAGGAGCAACAGAGGTTAAGAGTAGGAAATATTTATTGAGGGAAAGAAAACTTCTGGTTAAAAGAGATAGAAGGGGACCCGGAAAGTGGGTTGCGGTGGACTCCACTTACAGGGGAGGCTTTATAGAGCAAAATCACGAGGTGGGTATAAGGTGGGAAAAACTATGATCAACCAGTAAGACTACAAGAATAGTTCCTCAGGTAGCATTGATCCAATGGGGAAGCAAGTCACGGAGCAAGTGCACATGGAAAGAACAAGGACCTTTCCTGGAAGGGATGAGTCAAGGAGGCCCTGGCCTCCCCACCCAGGTGACTGATGCCTATTTAGAGTATCAGTCATTATTGTTTATCCCTTAGGGAGGTAGGTATAGTCACTTCATCTTTGTTTTGAGGGCCTAGCTTCGCACCAGTGTGCTTCTACCCACAGTTGTGATGTGTTCTTATCTTCTGCACTGGCTTCCTTGAGGGCCTATCTCAGTCTAACTGCCTATAATATTTCTACCTAACTTAGCTGTCTATAAAAATATCAGGGCCTTCACACTGTGCCATATCCTTAGCCCTTTTTTATTTCTAGACATAGGATTTTGCTAATGACTAAATTGCCAGGTCTAGGCTTTAAATCGTAGTCCTCCTGTCTCAGCATCCCAAGAGTGCTGGGAGTACAGACATGTATCATCAGGCCCGACTCCTGATGGTTCATTTTTTGTGTCAACTTCTCTGGGTCATAGGGTTCTCGCATATTTGGTTAAACATTATTGTGGGTGTGTCTGTGAAGGTTTTCTGGATGGGGTTACCATTTGAAGCAATAGCGGGAGTAAAGTACCCTGCTCGCAAAGTGGGTGGGTCTCTTATGATCTGTTGAAGGGCTGAATGAACAAAGGACTAAGCAGGAAAGAATTTGCTCTCTCCAACTGATGGTGTTGAGTTGAGACATTTGTCTTCTCTTGCCTAGGACGTGGATTCCGATTGGAACATGCACCACTGGCTTTCCGGTTTCTCACCTTTGGCATTAGACTAGAATAAACATGTGAACCAATTCCCCACAATGGATTTCATCTCTCTCTCTCTTCTATCTCTACCTTTATCCTATCTATGTTCTGATTCTGGCAAACCTTGACTAATGCAACCTCTTAATTCCTGAAGCACTAAAACATTTAAAATTATCAGTAAACACTATAATATTAACTTCTGTTTTTAAATATCTCTATCATTGATCTATCTAATTAGCTTATCTCAATTATGTTAATGTGCCACTTGAAAGGAAGTTTATGTGAATTTACTACTTAGTATCCCTAGCTTCAAATAACATGCCCTATAAAAATAAACTCTAAAAAATATTGCTATTGTTGTAGCTTCAAACTAAATTCAATAATAAAAGATAAAAACGTAGTACACTCTTACTTTGATTATCTGCTCTTAATAATTTTAGTACCAAAGTACTGTATTTCTAAAAGGAAGTCATATTTGATTCCATTCTGAAGAAATCTAGCTAAAGCGTCTGTATTTTACAAATTATCATGTTGCATTTGTTTTAGCCCATAAGAAATTTCTCTTTTAACAAATCACAGATTTATAGCGGATGCCATATTTGTTTCCAAATTATAGGTGTAATACACCTTAATTTTCTTTAGCATCAGGGCCTAGAGAATCCCCGATGAGTCTTTAGAATTAAATCATACCTGACACAATATTATGGAATATAAATGAAGCCTCTGTTAGGGAGTGAATGTATTGAAACAGTCATCAGGAGTGGTAGGAAGTTCAGAGAGGGTTCTTTGAAAATGAGATCATAAGAATAACAACATTTTCCCCAAATAAAGTCAATTTATTTTGGCATCTCTTTCCTTAAAAGAAAAATATTGTCTCCAATTCAAAATAGGTTTTTCTAAATTAAAGAGGTTTATGGTCTCAGTGTGACATTTCATAATTTGAGATTTGATCAAACCTAAATATTTCTGCTATTATACATCCCAGTTTTCTAGCTACCAGATAAATCTATCATTATCTTTCTTCCCTGTTATGGCAAAGAAAGGTCCCTTCTTTCTATTTTCAATTATAGCAATCCTGCATGCACACAATTCTTATTTGACCTCTCACAAGGTGTGGTATGCGTATATCACATAAATTACACACATATATGCATATATGTAGTCATTTTTATATACAATCAAAAACCTGTCACTCCTTGAAAAATCTTCCCTCTGACTTCCATCCTCCCACACTCAATGGGTTTTCCTATAACCCTTATTCTTTTTAATACCAGTGTGTAAATGTGCAGGGCTAACGCAGATACTCCTAATAATGTTGCTGAGGTTTCAGTGCCAATCCTGTTCATGTTGACTGGGCTCGATGATCCAGGGTCGTTGTAGGAAGATAGTCTTCTGGTATTTTTCTTTTCTTTCTTTTTTGTTGACCCTGGGGAAATGTCCCTAGTGGCTGGGTGACAGGACAATGCATATGATAAGTATCATGCTCATTCCAGAGCCACGCGTTGTTCTCGACACCAGATAGCAGGATGTCCTAGGATGAGCTCATTCCAGGAAGCTTCTTCCACTTCCGTTAAGTAGACTTCCGGTGACCTTGCCCCATACATGCGAGGAATCTCAGAAACCACCTGATTAATCTCAAGATGGTCTCCTGTAATTACATTAAATTATTTACATGAAAGAAACCCAGAGAATTCTTAGTAAACTGTAGTTTTTTTTTTAATTAGAAAATGATTTTAATGGATTCAGTCATTTTACAGTGCAGGTCTCTTTTGCCAATTTGCCATGAGGACTACTTTTGCCAATGGGCAATGACCACATACTCAAATTGGACCAATAGAATACACATGGAAGATAAAAAAAACAATTACTCTTAAATCAAACTTAACTGTTCTCCTTCAGATGTATGCTGTTCCACTTATTTGCCAATGCTACAAGGTAGCAGCACATTTTCCAGTGGGGTTAACCACTATTTTTCCTGCCTCTATCAGAGCTGCCCACTGTAAGTCTTCTCCCGCATGTCTGGCAAATCCTAGTCATACCCATTCAGTTAAGACTTTCAAAAATTCACTTTCAGTTCAGTTGCTAATTTCTTTGCATCCTCCTCTCAGGCTCTGGATCTGCTTATCTAGGCATCTGACATTTTTTTGTTCTTTCTTGCCTTGGCTGAGGTCAAGTGTATTACCAACTGTTTTTTTTTCTTGAAAAATTGTCCATATTGTCTACATTATTCGGTTCAACATAACTGCTTGTGAGTAAAATATAATGCATGAGTTTTCCCATTAAAAAGAAAACTAAACTCAAATAAAGTGCTATTAAGCCTGAATATATGAGGATGAAGGCAATCATTGGAAATTCCAATATGAGAGTATATAAAACAGATGGAACATTAAATAAGGCATGATACATTGCAACTGTAATCAAACCTATTTACTGTTGATAATTTTAATTAAGGAAGTTGTTAATAGAGTTGTGTATATTCAGGAAGGATTTCATGACTTTATTTTTAGAAGCACAGTCTCTCAAATTTACAAGTCATATGAATTAAATGAATCCAATGATCTACATGTAATTGAAAGCTGTCCTTCCAGTGCTAGAGAATAATTTTAATTGCAAATGTTATTAAACTGTCCTTGCAAATTTATTTATGTGAGTAAAACTTCACTAATAGTGCTACTATTTGGTTGTTTCAATGTATCATGCAGTTATTAAAAGCCTCCAGCAGTTAAAATAAGTACCTTTCTCCTTCATTTGTTTCTTAAAGTACTCACTTCGCATTAGTTCTCTGTCAGCCTACCACGTGGTTTGGACGTGTTTTGGTCCTAGTACTTTCAGCATTTATTTCCATAAGGGCCTAAGTTCTGCAATAGATGTGAACCCGAGAGTGACAAAAGAAACTTGAACCACCCAAAGTCTCACAGCACCTGTACATTAACAGAGTGGAGAAATTCTAACTTTTGAATGGAGACATACTTATACACTTCACATGTGCTGTAGGGCCAAATGCAACCTTTAACTTGAATGATTCAAGTAATATTTGGAGTGGCAAAGTTGGAGGCTCAGCGCTCTTTAAAAGTATTTGTTCATTTTAGAGCAGTCAAAGAAAATGTGGACAAAGATCACTCCCTACAGTTGCAGCAATCAGCATTTATGCATCCATTCAGTTAGTATATCTGCTTTACATGGTTGTATAAATCTTAATTTTACCCATATCCCCCAATCACCTTATTATTGAACTCTCATGCACTAAGCCAACATTACCCTGTGCTAATCAACATGGGACTAGGAACCTGACAACTTGGGACAAGGAACCTGACAACTCGGGACACCCCCACACACCCTCCAGAGCCCACTAAAATTATCCAGACTAGACAATCTGAAGCCTGCTTACTTTGCCTCACATATTCCTGCACACACATACACATTCATGCAGGCACGCATGCCCGCACGCATGCACACACCCACCCACAGCCTTTCCACACACTTTCCCTTCACTCCTGCTTCCTGACTAATGCCCCTCTTTGGGGGAGCTGTGAGTAAAATCTGTTCTCAGTATCATTTGTCTCCAGATTTACTGGCCTCACCATATGTGGATACCAATAAAACCAACATTTTATTTTATTTATTTATTTATTTTTTGTGGGTACCGGGGGTCGACCTCAGGACCTCGCGCGCCAGCAGGCTCCAGTGCCGCTGAGCGATATCACCGGCCCCTTTTTTGTATGTGGGTTCTGGGAGTCAAACTCGGGCCCTCGCGCTTGCCAGGCAGGCACTTACACAGCTGAGCCATCTCACCGGCCCGAAAACCAACATTTTAAAGCAATGGTCATGTCCTAGAAGTATCCTACCCTGAATGCTGGATATTCAATAGGGAATGAGCTATCTGTGGTCCCAGCCCTGCAGAAGCTTCTCCATTAATCAAGACCAGGGTTAGAAAGTCTGAACCAAGCACTAAGGGGTCTTTTTCTGTTTACCTGCACCGCTGTCCTCATTCAAGTGGAGCAACCAGAAGATCGTGACAGTCAGAGTCAGATTTCACTAGGACTCTATGTCTTGCCGGATCTGGGACAAGTTATCTACACTCGTAGTTGCCCCCATATAGGTTTCTTGATAACATTCGCAAAATCTGAAGAACTTGGCTGGTGAGATGGTTCAGCAGCATAAGTGCCTGCCTGGCAAGCGCGAGGGCCTGAGTTCGACTCCCAGAACCCACATACGAGAAAGGGGCCGGTGATATCGCTCCTGAGTTCGAGCCCCGGTACCCACAAATATAAATAAATAAATAAATCTGAAGAGCTATGTTCATAAGCAAGTCGTAGCGTTTTGAAACAGACATGCTACAAGGAAACCAGGATGACCATACATCTATTCACTTTGCAAGATTAATTAAAGACTCACGCCCCTGAGGCATCTGTTCTTGTAAACTTGTGTAGGACTCAATGGATCTGGTAAGAACATTGATGTTATGCAAACTAAAATGTAAGCTTTCAAGCACGCATTTCACATTTACTATGTGTGCAGATGCGCGCGCACACACACACACACACACACTGGTAGATACTTGTGTTTTACACATTAGCATTCAAAGGCCTTTCTTCTTTCAACACTTGGAAGTTTATAGTCGTTAAGAATTCACACTTACTCATGCATTTGGTTTTCTTTGGAAAGTTTGTGATAAAAGTCGCATAAATAAAAAATGCGTAATATTATAAATGTCCCCTGTCTTTAAGAAGTGGAAGACCTTTCTGCTTCTATCAGTTTATGTAATACAAACATCTCACCTCTACCAAAAAAATGTTATATGCAAACATACACCCTAGGGAAATCATTAAAATCCAATGATCCTGAGTTACAGTGGCATATATATTTAAAAGCTTTGTTTATCTTCCCTCATTAAAAATACTTTACACAAAGCAATAATCCTCATGTTGTGAATTAATAAATGCATTTTTGGAACTTCATTGTGGTGCTTGTTTTACTCATGGTTCACTGGTTCCGAGGCGTATTTTGTGTACAGTGCTATTTACGTATTCACTTATCTGACTCCTAAAGTGACAGGCAAAAATCAGAGGCTTTTGGGAGCAGTGGGAAGATTTCTTGCAAAGAGGTAATGCATGTTTTCATGAGAACAGATATCCAGACAGTATGACAATCAGGGTTATGAAGTGACAAGGACAAAAGTATAGAAAAGTAGAAGATACAGGAGATAAAGCACACATTTTTTTTTCAAGTAGAACTGTGAGAGACAAGTATCAGATAATTTCTTTCTCACCACTTCTCCAATTCTCAAGGGAGAAGGATATCAATAACACATATACAGAAATTTTCCACCTTCCGCAGTCCAGCTCCAAGCACCCCACTGGATGCCTGGAACCTTGGGTAGTAACAAACTCCACATGGACTGCATATACTTTCGTATACGTACATACCTATAATAAAGTTTAATTTATAACTGGACACAAAGTGATGGTCATTCTTGATCTTAACAACATTCTTGATCAGTGTACAGATTTTTTCTTTTCTTAAGAACTGTCACCTTTTCACTTGAAACACTTTACTTGCCATTATTAGTTTTTTGTGTGTGTGGGTTCTGGGAGTCGAACTCAGGACCTCGCCCTTGCCAGGCAGGCACTTATACTGCTGAGCTATCTCACCGGTCCTACTTGCCATTATTAAGTAAATTAAGGGCGATACCTCAACAGTTGATCCGACAACCAAAACTACTGTGTGACCCAGTTAGGGATATGCTGGATAAACAGAGAGATTTCACCATGCTATTCAGACAGCATATCATTTAACACATGTGAGTAGCTTGTTTCTGGAACTTTGCATTTCATGTTTTTCCAACTGCAAACTAAAACTAAAGTAAACAAAACTGCAGATAAGAGAGAACTACTCTACTCCCAAAGGCAACAAGATGCAGGAGAAGGAGCAGCAATTGAGACCCAGATGGACAAGGGCCTGAATCCCTATGCTAAGCAGCTCCTTCCTGCCACCCAGTCTTAAGCCAGTTTGTTCCTTCCGGATTTCTCATGCTTAAAAAGGGATAGTAACAACTACTTCAATGGAGAATTAGTGCAACTGATAATCAGGTGAGTGTGACAGAACTTGGGCAATAATAGGGACTCAAGAAATGCCCCTTGTCCAACATTGTAAGTGACCAGTGGTTTGCGACCGGCCACCGCATTTCAAAAGATTCCTGGTTTTATAAATCAGAAATGTCATTAAGTTCACAAAATGAGCAGAAGTCTGGCAGTTGCTTCTCAGGCAAGTTTCCATTTTGAGAAGGTTTTCTTAGTCAGTTGAAAAGTTGAATTTAAAAATAAATAATGTATAAGAAGGAAGTTTCTGGGCAGTTCTTTCTGGAAGGCAAAAATTGTGTATTTAACTTTGTGGTGCTTTAAATATTGAGAATTTTTTTTTTTCTGTTAACTCATGGGGAGACCATCTAAGATAAAAAAATAAGAAACTGAGAAATCTCAAAGTCTTACATTTGACTTTACAGTTCTGCAAACCACGCAGGATATCTTTCCCTTTTCTCTTGCCTCTGCTACAATTGACTGTGTAATGGTCTTACCGTCAGTTCAGATCCTGCTGCTTTTAGAAGCCCTTTCTTTTTTTCTGAGAAGACAGCACTCTGCGATCTGCATAAAAGCTTGGCAGGATAATTTTGTAAGCACATTTGATTTGGCTAAGGTCATTCACTTGAAACTAGCTACCACAAGCCTTTGTTAGCTACTGGAAATTGTGATGCTTCATTGAAATTCTAAATTATAAGTTGTTTGAACGTAGTAAGACTAAAGTTTTCAAGTGCGATATTACCCATGTAATAAATTTCTTGGATTACAAATCAGCTCAGTGATATGTTGTGTGTATATATGTGTATGTATGTACACTTTCATTAAATTACTTATAAAAATTGAGTTTGATAGCCTAATAATATGTAATACAATTTTTAAAATACAAATTGGGAGTCAGAAATTTCTTCCCTAAAATTTTTAATGATGAAGACAGTCATGTGTTGAATGGAGTAAAGAAAATGACAGCTCAGGATTGTGAAAGTCAGGTGAGTCTTAAAACAAAAACAAAAACAAACAAATGATACTCAGTCCTTTACTTCCATATTCAAAATGTAGTGCAAAATCCCTTGAGCTTTCTGAGCTTGCTTTAGGTGACCTTTCTTCCACTTGGGGAAAGAGGGAAGATCACAAATGTATTATTAGTTAAAATACCAAGTAACTGGTTTCTAAGTTCTTATTCAAAGTAATGCTCCTGACCTGGTTTATATAAAATTCTAGTTCTTGCATTAATGGCTGCAACACATACACCATACTAACCTGCAAAATACTGGCTCTAATGTAAAGGGTCACTTTTGTCTTCAAAGAGATAGAAGAAGACAAAGGGATTGTCACTGAGAACCGACTAAGGCCCCAGATTCCCTGATGTTTAAAAGATGAACCTAACATCTTGCTTAATGTATTCTCAAGGATGTGTCTGATTTATGAAGCTTAATGGGCACTTAAGACATATCTGATTTACAAAGCTTTCTTGATTAGAAAGGAGTCTTTTCTTGGTCCATTATGATTGGTTTGTAAAATGCAGATTACCCACTAAGAGCAGCTTTTCTACTAAAAAGGGGTATTGCATAGTTTGTGCTTATGGACTCAGTGCTGCATAAAAACCTGTCTGTTGGCCATGTCCCTCCTCAGCCTGTGGCTCTGGCAGGCCCTTACCCTTCCCAGTCTCAGTTTTCTCATTTGTAATATGAGGATAACAGTCATAATTACCCAACAGAAATGCTGTCAGCATTAAGTAAAATATTGTTTCTGAAATCCTTGGCAGAGATTCTGAAACATTATAGGTTCAATAATAATACTCGTGTTTTTGCTGTTAGTAATCTAATAATGTCTATATACTCACATTCCAATCATAGGACCAGTTTGAACAATGAGCTGAGTACAAGCTTCCAGTCTCAGGTTTCTATGTGTTATATTTACACTTCAATCTCTCTCTCTCTCCTCTCACTCTTTTTCTCTTCTTCTTTACTTCCTCCTATCCTTTTCTATTTTCTCTTTTCTCATTTTTTATTTCTTCATCCATAATTATTCCCTTCAATTGTAATAGTTGGCATCTGTTTATAATTACATATGTAAAAAATTATATTCTTTAGAAACAAAATAAATACGAGTATTATTAATTTTCACATAAGGAAATTAGGTCAATTCTTTCATAAAACTGGCTATTTCTATTCTACAGTCAAGATCTCAACACAGTCTAACTTACTCAAAAGCCAGTTAAAGTTTTCAATAAATCACATATTTTAGTTAGCTATTTCTGCCAAAATACCTCAAACTTGGGGCCGGTGAGACGGCTCAGCAGCGTAAGCACCTGCCTGGCAAGCGCGAGGGCCCGAGTTTGACTCCTGGAACCCACATACGAAAAAAGGGCCGGTGATATCTCTCAGCGGCAGGGCGCCTGCTGGCGCGCGAGGTCCTGAGGTTGACCCCCCGGTACCCACAAAAAAAAAGACCCTCAAACTTAATAGCACTTGAGTTTTGCTCTGTTGGGTGGTTCTTCCAGTCGATCCTGGGCTCACTCAGGCATCCATAGTCTGCTATGCACTGCAGGGGGGCAACTCCACTGCTGTTCTGGGCTCTCATGTTTCTGAGTTGTCTGTATAGGCCGCTATGCAATGATCTCAGCTGGGACACTGGGGATGTGATCCGTGTCATCTCTCACACTCCCTCAGAGCAGACCTGCCTTGGTCACATGGCGGTGGCAGAGTTCTGGAAGACCTGCGTGTAGTCTACAAATCTTATTGAGCTCTGGGCTCCAAATGGACTCCCTATGGACTACGCTGCTTTCTCCTGTCCTAAGCGAGTCACAAAGCCCACGTTCAAAGAGTAATGAAGTCGTCTCCACCCTTGTGGTGCATAGTACGTGGGTGCAGCAAAGGGCATGGGGCTGAGGAATGCTTTTTGTAATAAACCTCCTCATCAGCCATTTTGGCTCCTCTGTTTGTTCCTTGCAGTTTGATTGCTTGGCTTACATTCATTTAAGACTGAGAACTTTCAGTGAGGATCAAAAGGCTTACTTACGTGCCCTTGGCAGAGCAAGGGTTTGTAACTGGCTCTAAGCAGAGCAGAAAATTAACGCAAAATTCTTCATTAAGAATGAGTATAGTTGAGTGTCTGCAATAGTTGCATTGCAACAATTAAAAAAAAACTTACGAGTTATTTCCTCATCATCTGTCTTTATTTTGCTAACCTACTATATTGACATCCCCAGGAACGCCATGCATGAGGTAGCAATAGGAAAAAAAATCTACACAGTAATTTGCAAACACACATTTCTATTTTTTTATGGTCAAAAGAGTAATACAGTTTGGGCTGCATTGCCCTATGGCAACAGAGTGCAAAACCAAAGCAGGTAACTACTTCCAAATTTATCTTTGCCTAGAGCCCAATCTGATTTATTTTTTAAGTATATTTCACTAAGATGCCCAATGTCAAAATATTCTTTACAATGTGAGGCCAGAAGTGTAACAAACTGCATCTATTTCTCCAGAAAGAAGGGAGCCCAAAAATCCATTCTTATGAAGGCAGGAAAATATAGTCCCCTTATTTATTTACAACCTCCTTCCTTCTAGAAAAAAAGTTTAAGGTAGCTAACACAGTTGGCTGCAAGTTAAGCCATGTGTGTCGCAAAATGGAAAATCAATCCTTTCGTAACAATCCTGCCTTTGATTGAGCAGCATCTATATATTTAGGGAGAAGAAGGAGAAAGATTCAGCAGGTATTGATTCCAAGTCATTATCACCCATGTTCAGTGATAAAAAACAAGGTTTTGTTTCTACTCAACATTTATTTGAATTAACTGGAGAATATAAGGATGAAAAACACAGTAGCTGTCACTATAGGGACTTTTAACTTGGACCATAGAATTTGATCTTTAAGAATCAATGTTTTGGGCCGGTGAGATGGCTCAGCAGCTTAAGCGCCTGCCCGGCAAGCGCGAGGGCCCAAGTTCGACTCCCGGAACCCACATACGAAAAAGGGGCTGGTGATATTGCTCAGCAGCACGGGCGCCTGCTGGCACGTGAGGTCCTGAGGTCGACACCCCGGTATCCACAAAAAAAAAAAAAAAGAATCAATGTTTTCTCTCTGAATGTCCCTGGGACACACTGACCAATATCACTCTCTTCCTCATTGTGAATGGTTAGACTTACTTGCTAGCAAATTTTTTTGTGTGTCAGGGGCAACTCTGAAACTTCAAAGCCCGATACCAAACACAAGCCTGTAAATTTTTTATTTTCATTAAGTATTCAATAGATGTTTATTTAATTCCAGCAGATATGACACAAAGAGGTGCTTATAATGTTCTTAATATTTTTTGCCAGAATATTTGTATATAGAGGAAGAAAGGAGGATAGCTTTCTTTATAGACTTCTTTCTGACCTACAAGAAAGAACCGGTTATTAATGTGAGTTCAGTAAATGTCTACTGAATGCCAGAATGTGCCAGATACCATCCTAGATACTATTGAACATATCAAGATGCAAAATTAAGTATTGTTCTTAAATGTAAAGGGTTTATAGAGTGATATATGAAATCTACCAAATATGTGTTATCAGAGAAACAGAATCTAATTTTAACAGAGCTCAGAAGTGGGAAGGTTTGCGTCTAATTAGGAAGAACCAAGAAAGCCTTCGCAATATACAAAGAACTCAAAAAGAATCAGACTGCCTCTCAAATTTAAAGACCCAATCCAAAAATGAGCATCTGAAGTGAACAGACATTTCTCAGATAAAGAAAAAAAAAGCCAATAAATATATGAAAAAAGGTTCAACATCACTAGTAATTAGAGAAATGCAAATTTAAACAACACTGAGATTCCATCTCATTACAGAAGAAATGGCTATCATTAAGAAATCACCCAATAACAAAAGCTGGTGAGGCTGTGGGGAAAAAGGAACCCTTCTTTGTTGTTGGTGGGAGTGTAAATTGGTACAACCAATAGGGAAATCTGTATGGAGATTCTTCCAAAAACTAAAACTAGAGGTTCCATTTGACCCAGGTATTCCCCTTCTAGGTATCTTCCTGAAAAAAGATAAAAACCTCATGCCACAGTGAAATATGCACACCCACATTTGTAGTAGCTAAATTTATAATAGCTAAACTTTGGAAACAGTCCAAATGCCCATCACCAGATGAATGGATAAAGAAAATGTGGTATTGGTATACAATGGAGTAATATTCTGCCATAAAGAAGGATAAACTTGAGACATTTTTAGATAAATGGATGCATCTCAAGACCATAATTTTAGGGCCAGTGAGATGGCTCAGCAGCATAAGCGCCTGCCTGGCAAGCTCAAAGGCCTGAGTTTGACTCCCGGAACCCACATACGAAAAAAGGGCCAGTGACATCGCCCAGCGGCACGGGCACCTGCTGGCGTGCGAGGTCCTGAGGTCGACCCCCAGTACCCACACACAAAAAAAAAGACCATAATTTTAGGGGCCAGTGAGATAGCTCAACGGCATAAGCGCCTGCCTGGCAAGGGCAAGGTCCTGAGTTCGACTCCCGGTACCCACATACAAAAAAGGGGCCAGTGACATTGCTCAGCGGTACGAGTGCCTGCTGGTGCACGAGGTCCTGAGTTCAACCCCCAGTACTCACCAAAAAAAAAAAAAAAACCATAATTTTAGGTGAAATAAATCAGACACACAAATATAAATAGTGCGTTTTTTCTATTGTGTGAGAAATGCAAAGGTTAAATGAGAAAAATGGAGAACAGATATTGGGAAGTGGGAAGAATTTGTTCAAATGAGAAGAAGGAGGGGAGGGAGGAAAGGGAAGGAAGGGGAAAGGAATTAAAAAAGAGAATGGAAGGGAAAAATGGAAACAAAGCTTTTGTAAATGAGAAGGGGAAGAAGGGTTGAAGGGATGGGAGGGAAATGAAAAAAAAAAAAAGAAAGAAGATATATTATGTACAGGTCCACATTCCCCATGATGAATGTGATCATTATCTGTGGCAAACATGTACTAACAAAAAAAAGAAAGAAAACCTTCATGGAAGAGGTGACATTTTGTTTGTTCCTCTTCTGGGTACATATGTTGGTATTGCCTGGTCGATATGGCTGTTTCCGTTTCATATTGCATGGCAACTCTTTCTATCGCAATCTGACTATATGTAACATGGGCCCTCTCATCGTCTTTTTTCCATTGGTTTCCCTTAACATTCCACAAACATTTCCTTAACAACCCATTCTTGTTGTGTTCCTTCTCTTTTTGAAGAAAGCCTCAGCAGAAATGTGCTCAAGACTTAAAGCCAATGAAGCTGATAGTGGAGGGAGTAAAACAAAATACCTGTCTTTATCTTCCTTCTTTCTGAGGCAGATTTCTATCTCTCCTTGACTTTCCTCAGGTCCCTACATTCAGGTTTCTCCAGACTTGTTCTCAACTGTAGAGGGAAGAAACAAATATAATTTTTGTGTGTGTGTGTGGTATGAAGGACTACTTTGGATGGGTATTTTTGGTTCATGTATCTGCTTCCCATAAGTAATTGATTCCCATGCGAAATAAGAGAAATAGCATATATTCATGTGCCCAGCATAGTTTCGGTTCCTAAGAAGGTGGCATTAATAGTCTTATACTCCTCCACATCTCTCCTCACTCACTGTTATGATTTAACTGTGAAGTGTCTCCTAAAGGCTCGCATGCTGAGGGCTGGATCCTCCATGCATCAACGTTCAGAGATGGAGCTTAGGCGACTGGACAACGAGCTTTTTAACATTATCGGTGGATTACTCTATTGATGAGTTCCTAGCTGAATGGACTATTAGGAGGTGGAGTTTGTTGGAGGAAGTAGGCCCCTGGGGCCATGACTTTGAAGGTTGTGCCCTGTCCTCTTCTCCTTCCTCTTTTTCTGGCTCTTCCTTATGCTCTCTGCTTCATGAGATGAGCAGCTTTCCACCATGATTCCTGTCTGCTCTGAAGCGAGCCAATCCTGGATTAAAACCTCTGAAATCATGGGACAAAATAAAATTTTGTCTCCTTTAAATTGTGCACTTCACATGTTTTGTCCAAGCAACAGAAACGTGACTAATACATTCCTCAACACCCAAATACTTTGTGAAGTCCATGTCTCCACAGAGCCTACACTATAGACTGGAATCAAAACCTCTCTTCATCTATGACAAACACCAATGAAGCCACATCACATAAGAGTAACCAAAAAATTCCTCATTGGCTTCTTTGGCAGAGGACCAAGAGCAGAATGGGTAATCTATAGATTGCCATAATGTAGCCCAGGCAGTTAAGTCCTTATACATTTTGTATAAGCTAAAAAAGTTTTAATACACAGTAGTTTCATGTCGTAACTTTTCAACTCCCTCATGGGATGCCCGTTATGTGGCAAACATCATTCTGAAAACTGAGGGAGACAAAAATAATACACAATCTGCCCTTGGAGAATTCAAAGGTTGGGCGACTACATAAACATGTGAAAATAGTAGTGGACAGTGTTAAAAATGTAGATAAGTGGAAGTTACTGTTAGGCCACCATGAAAGGGAATGCAAGTCTGCTTAGCGAGTGACAAGGACAACTTCAAAGAACCAGAGATAGTTGATTTCCTTGAGGAAAAACAGCAGTTTGATAAGAAAAGTCAGAGAATCTATCATAAATAAAGAAGCACAAGATGATCTAGCACAACTACAGGTGTGTAAGTGGCACACTAGTGCCAGGGAAAGGGCAGAGGCAGAATCGGGGTCTAAATTTTGATGTGGGGCATTGCCTGTTAAAAATCAAAGAAATGGAATTAAAACCTGGGGAGACCATGATGTCTAGGGAACAACAGAGCCTCATAAGCACCCACACTGAAGGCAGAGCTAATAGAGGTGGGAATCTTGGAAGGACAGGATGAACTCACAAAAGGTGATGCCATGAAATTCAAGGATGAAAAAAATTTGATGAAGCAATATGGGATCGCCAGGAACAAACAAAATAGTGAGAGTAATGATATGTAGATTAAAGATATATGCAACATGGATTTAATAAATTAAAATCATTAATTATGCTTTGGTGGGGTCATGTAGAGAGAAGTTATGTGGAAGTGGGTTATTTAGCAGAATGAGAGCTGTGTTCCATAGTTATGTGATGTGCTGGATTAACTAGTGGTCAATTTATAACACCCAGCTGAACTGAATCAGCATGGTTCTGGGTGTGGAAGGCCCACCTGGGGATTGTTCCCAACAGCATAAAAAGGGAACTGTGGGGGAAGATGCTGGCACTGTTGATCCTCTTGGAGAAGCTTGTCACATTGGTTTTCCTGATATGAACTCAACTGTTATCATCAGAGGAGCTCGGAACCTCGCAGTTGCTGAGGATGGCTGTGGTTCTTTTCGGGGGAGCTCTGGTCCTTACCTTAAGCATCGCTTCCTGGCCCCAGTGCAGATCCCTCAGCCTGCTGGCACA
This sequence comes from Erethizon dorsatum, assembly GCA_028451465.1. Lineage (NCBI taxonomy): Eukaryota > Metazoa > Chordata > Mammalia > Rodentia > Erethizontidae > Erethizon > Erethizon dorsatum. Next base: position 90,356,449 of record CM051822.1, read on the forward strand.
GATCCTTCATCCCATCGGTACAGACTTTCTAGCTTCCACCACTGGCCTTTGGGCCTTCCCAGTGCAGATCCTTGATACAGACTTGCTTGAGACATTGTCGTGGGCTCTAGGTCTTCAGCTGGACTCGTGCAGGACATTGCCGTGGGATCCAGGCCCTCAGCTGGATTCTTTGGGTTTCTAGTGTGTAGACAGAGCTCCTGCACTCTTTTGCATTTGACTTTTTGGGTGAATATTATAAAATAATCCTATAAATTATGTGTCCTTTATTAAATCTATTCCCTTGTAAACCCTGACTACAACATGTGGGGTCGTAAGATCCCTCAAATGTGTAGCTCTGCCACCGTCTTCTCCATCTGACCCTGTGAATTCAATTTGAGACCGTGGAGAAACTGGAGCATGGAGGAGCCACTAGAGACATCAGCAGGGCCAGGATCTGACGTCACACCTTGCTTATGTCTCAATTGTCAGAGCAGAGCGGCTCCACCTTCTCTAACTGCCAGGGAAGCTCCAGAACGTAAGATAGCTGCATGCAACAGGAAAAAGAAGGACTAGGCGTAGAAATAGTGAAAAGCCATGTCTGTTACAGCTGCTTCTCCTTACTATTCTATAAAATCAGAGAAAAATAAGAAAATAATTTCTAAGCAAAAAAGCCTTTGCATGCTTTTCTATCCTTGTTGCAGTTTATCTCATGGAAGAAATACAAAAATCTGTCTTCTTTGAAACACCAGAAAAACAGCCACTGTGTTTTGATCCATTTGCCTTCTGGTTGGATGGAAATGTTTTACAGGTAGCTGTCAGGATTCTTAGCCCCACACATAGTGGTGGGCTTGGGTGAGGTTTAAAGTAGAAAGAACCAAATAGGAAACCACAAAGGCTGATCATTAAGGGACCTTCTGCCCGGGGGGGGGTGGAATGTGAGTATCACCAAATACCATGGAGCTACAGAGCTACTCAGATGGGGACTGGAATCATGTGAGTGACAGCCACGCATAGGACATGTCAGTGGTGGAGACGGCAGAGAGTGGAGCTGCCCCTCTGGATGTAATTATGGACGACAAAGCAGAGTGTGTGGGTCATCTGAAGGACATGAGAACCCTATGATAAAGTGGCTATGTCAACAAGTATTTTATAGTAGGCGACAGGCGAATGAAGAGCAGGTTTCAAAAAAATTCACCAAAAGAAGGAAGGCTACAATAACTAGTAGCCAAGACAGGATGTAGCTTAAATAGGGTAGAAAATTGGAAACTGAAAATCTGACCGTAGAATCCATCACAAGAATTCCGGATGAAGAAGAAATAGAGAATCAGCTAAGGAAACCAGTGTCACGTCTTGTGTTGCCCTCGGCAAGCTCTCTCTCTCTCTCTCTCTCTCTATATATATGAATATGAATATATATGCCAGAAGAAAATGCCAACCCTGAAAAGAGGTACAGATCTCAGAGAGAATTCGAATAGCAAAAACCTAAATAAACTCAGACTTTTGTAAGGGGTGGAACAAAAGAAGAAAGAAGCTGGGTGTGGTAATGTATGCCTGTAAATCCCAGCCCAGTAATATGGGAAACTGAGGCAGGAGGATCATCAAGTCTGAGCCCAGCCTGAGCCACTTAGCAACTTAGTGAGACCTTTTTCCACTACCACGACCACCACCACCATCATCATCACATTAAAGGGCTCAAGTTGTAGCTCAGTGTTCCCTAGGTTGGATCCCCAGTACCAGTACCAATACCAGTACCAGTACCAGTCCAGTACTGGAAAAGAAGAAGAAGGAGGTAGAGGAGGAGGAGAAGGAGAAGGAGGAAGTTGGGGAGAGGCAGCATAGCCTTCTGTGCTTACAGTTGTATTTTCACCTGTAACAGAGAAGAGACAAAACTCAGTGTTCCCACTTTTAAGCCTTTTCCAGATATTTTGTCTCAAATTAGGAAATCCAGACCAAATACTGCTTTTCATTAACAAAATGAAGCAAAAATCCTATGTAAAATGGCACATACTTTTTTTTTCAGCCACAGTAGATGAATTTATGCCTATGGACTCAGAATTAATCCAACACAGTGGGGAAAAATTAATAGGTTGTTTCATGTTGAAGGTATCAGTCATCATGGAGGGATTTTAAAGAGTGGAAGAAAAACCCCAAAACTGAAAATAGAATTTTAAAAATTGCATTTTTAAAGGGCCAGGAAGATAGGTTGTGGGGAAGAAATGTTCATCACTCAGTTTGCTAACAATCTACTGCCAGATTTAGAATATATAAACAGATGTTAACACACATTTGGAAAAGTAAGCCACATTCATTTCAATACAGCACGAGCTTATGCAGGATTATATGTGCCAAACTATCTTTATTTCAGTTAAGTGGTATTGATAATTATTATGGTCGTATGAGCTATACAGAAGTCTGAGATGCAAACAGAATTTGAAGGGTTCGCATATGTGGAAACTATTTTATTTTTAATTGAAAATAAATTATCAATCAAGCAAAGGTCAAGTATATTTTGTTTGTTAAAAAATAGCATTACCAGTGAGTCTAGACATCCTTATGACTGCCTCAACCACTTCTGTTCTCTGCTCCCACCTAAAAAGGACCATCTTTGTAAATTTGTGCAAAACTTTCTCTATTTATACATATACTAATAGAAGAAATAAATATTGGTATTTTGCTAAATTTTTATAACACAAATAATATATGTTTTCTTAACTATATTGAATCATTTATTCAAAAATATTAACATCTATCTCTTTAAGTATATAAAGGTCTAATAAAATTTTATTGAGTTTTGAAGAATATTTCATTATGTAGGTTACTACAATTTATTTAATCAGCGCACATTAAAGCCTATTTCTTCCTTTTTATGCGTGAATCGAGGATGAAATGGTTTATTTGTATGACAGAGTTCCATGGCTCCTTTTGAGAGCTACTGAATTGCTGTACAATGTTCTGTCTAACCCTACTCTTAGGACCATCTCTCCATTTATTCTGTTTAGGGCCCTCAGTTACAAATGCAGCCCTGTTTCTCTCTCTCTCTCTGTCTCTCTCTCAGTCTCTGTCTCTCTCACTGTCTCTGTCTGTCTGTCTGCCTGCTTATCTGTCTCTGCCCCTCTCTGTCTCTCTCTCTGTTTCTCTCTCTCATTATGAAAAGTGTGAGGAGTGTGTAGGCCAAGTTTAAGAACACAAATATCCCAGAGTCCATGAAGCCCAGGGTAACCAGAAGCTTCCCAAATTCAGATTTTAAAAATGCATTGGTGTTTCCATACACCAAGTAATGCCACAGATGTGACATCACTCTGGATGGGTCTGCTTTTCATCATCTGTGCACACCTGCTCTCATTCAACTGGAGTATGGAGAGCTTACCTGTGCCAGGTGCTCTTCTAACTGCTGGAGATGCAGCCAGGCAGAGACAAACCTGTATCCCCAAGGAACCTACCAGTCAGGTCAGGGTTATCTAAGATCAGCAAGTAAACCAGTTGAGGTGGCTCAGGCTTTGATCCCACTGGGAGGTGAGGCAGGAGGATCCCTACTTCAAACCCAGCGTGGGCCATTTACTGACTTATCAAGCTCTCTCTCAAAATTAAACAACAGAAAAAGGGATGGGGATAAAGGTCAGTACAAAAGCCTTGTGCTCAATCTCCACTACCCCCAAGGTGGATGGATAGAGAGCTAGCTAGATAGATGATAGAATCAGCAAGTAAAGAGTAAGATAATTGGAGATAGTAATAACAGTGAAGAAAATTAATTAGGTAAATGTGTGAAAGTGGCTGACAGAAAAGGAAGCAAATGTAGGATAATAGCATTAATAGCAATAATACTGGTATTTACTTTGGAAGTAGACTATTCTAAGATTTATTAAATCATCTTACCATCATAAAAGTCCAGTGAAGCCGGGAGCATTTTTAACCTTGTTTTATAGAGGAGAAAACAGATCCCAGAGACAGTACGTAGATTTCAAAAGTCCCACAGCATGTAAGGTAGTCACATTTGTGGTGAGAATTAGAAGTTACCCATGGATGATGTTATGGTTTATATCTAGATGTTCTCCCGAAGCCTCAGGAGCTCATCAGCGGGGCTTTTCTGAGGCGATTGGATCACGGGAGTGTGAATCTCAGCGATGAGTCCAATGATGGGTTTATAGCGAAATGTGTTGTCGGGAAGTGAAGGCTGGTTGGAGGAGGCGGGTCACCAGGGGCACAGCCTGGAAGGGTCTATATCCCTCCTCCTTTGGTCGCTTTCTTGTTCCCATGCCTTGAACTGTTTCTCCTCTGAGATGCCCCTCTGCCATGCCGTCGTCCTGCCTTGACTGTAGACTGAAACCTCTCCAAACTGCGAGCCAAAATAAACCACTCCTCCTTTAACTTGTGGGTGTCAGGTATTGTGTATCAGCCTTGAGAAAGTAACCGAGACAGAAGACAAAGTAAAGATCATGTACAGAATTCTCAAAATGAATGTGCTTCACCTATTTGTGGAACAGAGGCAGGTATGGAGAAGCTTTTGAGAATCTCTTCATCAAAACATATTCCACTGAAGCAATTTTGGGACATCATATTTCTTTCATAAAGTCATGCTGGAAAACATGGGGTACGCAGATTAAAAGAGTCCGGAAGCCAGTATTTCTGGTTTTCCACATGGTGTACTGGGACTCCGCAGGACCGCAGGTTGGGGAGGACAGGGCCTGGGAGCAACCGTGTCTCATAAGATGCCAGTACTACACCAGAGGACTAGGGAAATCAGGGGTATTCAGATTTTCTACTAAAAAAAAAAAAAAAAAAAGGACCGGCTGGAAGTCAGGCCAGCTTTAAGTAGTGCTACGTCCAGTGCAGTTCTTGAAACTCCTGCGGGGCAGATGGTGGAGGATGAAGCGATGAAGACAAGAGTTAGGATACAGAAAGCTGAGGTCAGGTGGAGCCTCCTCTCCTGATGGGAGAGAGAACTGCCCAAGGACGGCAGCACATTTATTTATACACTCGGCAGATTAATGTCACGTGACACCCCTCTGCCTATCAGCTTGTTCACTTGGCTCACCTAGGGCGCCTCCTGTTCCCAGGGCTGGCCTCGCCCCAGCCCTGCACATGTAATTGATCTCCAGCTTCAGCCGCTCCCCACAAAGTAGCTGTGGTATTGTACTCGAAAGTGTCCACTTAATAGCTCCATAAAGACAAGTTATTTAGTCATTAATATCAGGTCTCTGGGCTCTATTCTTGCCCTTGGCTTAGCCAAATTTGAAGGATTCCTTAAATAAAGACATAGAAATCTGTTATTAAATTTATGGATGGCATAAAGCTGTGATTAAGTACAAATAGGGAATGACAGAATTAGAGCTAATATGAATTAAAAAGACTGTGATTAAAGGTTATATTTGCAAGACATACTGTAACAGTGGAAATTGTGAAGTTATGTGTTACGTTTTGACCCACACATAGCCAAGCACATTGTGTGTGTGCTTTTACAGGCAGGTATGTGAGTGTGTGTGGACACCCAGGGAATGCAGAAGTTCCAAAGAATGGTACGCAGCATAAGCAAGCTCTCCTTACTACATGAGTGAATCCTCGTAACCAAACCACAAATGAACAAAAGACAGGCTCCTCCATAGTTGTAGCGTATCATTAGATAAGAAATACTATTTCTTAGCATTTGGAAACACCAGATACAGTTTTGAAATGTTGAATTTGGGAATCTTCTAGTCACCCTAAACCTCACTGAGTCAAGATTTATATTCCTAGATTTGCCCTGCATATCAGAGTAGGAGATAAAGAAAGAACCCCCTGCCTGTTATGCCCAGTTAGGAGGATTACATATCAGAACCTTTGCCTGTTCTAGCTCATGTTCAGAAACTTGGTCAAGAGGAAGTAAAGAGGGCCACAGTGAAAATAAAGGCTCTAGAAAGAGAAATTTGGCCTGAAAAAGAAGAACAGTCCGAGAACTGTCTTTCCAAATATTTGAAAGTTATTAGGTGAAATAAGGAAGGCAAAGGGCAGTGGTTAAATCCAGGCCTCTGTGCGCTATGGCCGTAATGTTAGTTTAAATAGTGTTTTACATTTGAATTCACTGCCAATATTAGAAAACTGGTAGTCTTTTCATAGAAATATAATTTTCTGGTCTATTTTTAAGACTTGGAAAATCTGCTGACACTAGGCCAGGCTTTTTCACAATGATTAGTGGACGTGGGGGCTCCTTTAGAAGAAAAATGCGTATTTCATTCCCGTTCACCAAAGACCCTGCCATTCCTTATTGCAACTCTCATTTATTTTCTTATACCTAAATGGACTTGTTTATATAATTAATTATTTCCTAAACTCTGTTATTTATAGAGCAGAACCAGAGAAAGGCTTAGCAGTTTAAATATGGCATATTTCTGTTCAACATACAGAAAAAAAAATTAGATTTGCTCAGCAGTGGAGTTGTGTGCCTGAAGAGTTAGCAAACTCCTCAACACTATAAATACCAAAAGAGGCCTGGGAAGAAATAAATTTGCATTGGATGCGTGAACTGCATCTGATGCCAGGCCACATGATCGAAGCATATATCATAGGCATATTCAATGTCAGAAGGACAGGTGTTGGGCAAAGAAGAGGAAAACACTGAGAAGAGATGGGGGCACACCTAGGACATAAGGAGAAAACAATTTAAGACCGCCAGAGGTGTCCAGAAGATAGTAGAAACAAACGAGACTCTAAATGATAGTTTCTCACTTCCAAGACAATCATAAACTTATATGCAAAAATTGCAATTAAATGAAGTGTATCCAGGGCAGCTGTCTTGATGCATTAGGTGGCCAACTGGAAAAGGGAAAAAGTAGATTTCCTTGCATGTAATGTGCCAGCATCAGCTCCTGAAATGTTGGCGTCTCGAGGGTCTCAAATCAATTTAGTGGAGGTATTTATAAAATATGCTCATCAAATCACTTGTGGCCCAGGATGGATTAAGTCTGATCTGTTTTTCATCATTATAATTACCAAACTGTTTTGTGCATTGCACGTTCTTCTTAATCATAAAAGCAACTAAACATGCAGGCAAATAGATTCAATTTTTCTGTGCTTCTTATTTTTTAGGGTTGGTCATTCGAGAAATCCTTCCCTTGAACCCTCATCAAACTGTGTTCACCTCCTATGCTTAGAAGAAGAGGAAGAGGAAGATGAAGAAGGAGATGAAGAAGAAGAAGAAGAAGAAGAAGAAGAAGAAGAAGAAGAAAGCAACAGCTCTATTTAAGGGCTGTAAGATTATGAAAATTTATGCAAATTTATAAAACAGTGGGAGCAAAAGGGGAAGAAAAGATGACTCCCAAAGAAGTCAGTTCATTTTTCTCTTCTAAGTCTTTTTGTTGCGTACATATTGTAGAAGCACTAGGGTTTAAAAGCAATAACTTGTCAGCTTGCTCATTGTCTCTCCCTTTCATCTCTTAAGGATAACCATGTACTAGTGAGAGAAAAAAATCAAAATGTTCTTTCTGACATTTTCCCAAATTATAGTTAATTTTTTTTTACATTTCCATCACATCTCATTGTATAAAAGCATTATGAGGACAACTTGTTAAAAAACAAATTTCTGGATCACTAGCAAAGCTTTTCCCCTAAAACAGCAAACCCTCATGGGAGTATAGCCAGCAAGTATATGTTTTAAAAAATTTAACAGATGATTCTGATGTGTGATAATTACTGGTGTAGAGCTGCCTTTTGTTCAGGAAATGTTCCAGGCTTCTGTTAGTGGTGTTGGAGTAACCAGAAGCAGCGATAGGGATCAGAGATAAAAGATCGCAGGCTGTTGTTGCTGCTGTTGTTTCTTATAGCTGCTGAGAGCTCTTCATTAATCCTCAGGCTTTGAGAGCCTCTGTAAATTAATTGATTGTAATTTGATGAGAAGAGGGGGAATGAAGTGGGGAAGGCAGAGGTTGTTTTAACCTTAATAGGATGCCTTGCTAATAGGATTATTCATTGATTCCAGCCTGTACCCTCTACATTTCTTAAAATCTTGCTCTGAAGCTGCCCAAAGGTGACCCAGGAAAAGCTTACAACATCTCTAGTCCTGCTATTGGTGAGGAAGAGAAATGTAGGGTTTCTTCTGGCAAGAAATTGAGTACAATTCAGTGTTACTGAAAATAAGGAAGAATTATGACCCAGGTAGCAAAGCATGATAGATGGTTTGGGGAAGGCCGGCTGGCATTTTTATTTACCCTTTCCCATAAGAGAACAGCAAGAGGGCACTCATTCAATTGGGGGAATCAAAAAGCAGCACATTCAAAACAAACGATAGGAAACTTCACAGCCTATAATGAACTCAAGACGCTGGCTACAGATTGTCAAGGGAGATTACTGAAGCAATTAAACATTTGTAGGTGAATAATGATAGCATTTTACAACCCAAATGGGTAGAAGAATAAATTCTGTAATACTGGCTAAAGCTTTTTCTTTTTTTTTTTAAAGAAATATCTATCTTCTTACTAGAAAAAATCTGATCTTCAAGTGAATGCCAAAAGCATTATTTCACATTCAAGCAGATGATGGCATACTCTTGCCCAGAATTATTAGATCTATGAGAAGAAGGGGGCTGTGTTGGGGGTCTCTGTCACTCTGGGGGTCTCACCACATCACTGTCACCCTTGGAGATGGGCTAGAAAGGACTCTTGGGCTTCAGCATAGTGTTGTACTTACAGCTTAGATTGATTACCGCAGTGTAACAATGAGATCATACTGTATCCTAAGCAAATAAGAGACGGGCAGAGCCTGGTGGGGTCACTTTAAGTTTTCTTGTGCTGCCTCTCACCCACAAAGGGTGACACACGGTTACCCCACCAGCGAAAGGGCAGCAACACACATGTGATGATTCTGCCCAGGAACAGCCATCAGAGATTCAGCATGTGAGGTTTTTAGTCGGGGGCTGGTCCCAAAGGCATTGTCCTAATATACCAAAATCCCAGAGTCCCCCAAATAAATCAGGTGTGTGGCATAAATTATACTTTTTGTGCAAACAGTCTGGCACAGGGATATACCTTTATTTGTTAGCTCTTTACTGGAAACACCCCAAGAGCCAAGTTCTCAGGTGCCAGCCAAAAACCAGCCTTGCAAGCAAGTTTTTCTAAGGTATCAGTCTTAGATCTCCTATGTCAACTCTTTGGCACATGGGGTAGATGTCAAAGAAAACTACTGAGATGTAGGAGTTAAAAGGACTTCTGGATCTCGAAGAAACCAATGCCAATTACCAAAAGTTTCACACTGGAAAAATAAATCACTGAACAATACAACAGAGAAAGTTATTTTTATTGTTTTAAGGCATGGATAAACACTTGCTAATCCATTTCCGTGAAACTTTGTTTTCTTTCCTGGCCCTTTTTCAACTGTACTGTGCAATTATTGTCTTAGTCTAGTTTGAAGAATGAAAGCAAGGGGTTTGGGGATGGAAGTAATAAAGCGTTTACCTCGACGTAATTTGAATGATGATTTTGCACATTGAGGAATAAAGGTTTATAAATACTTAGAAAAATAATTACCACGCAGTATAAACCATCACCTCTAGATATAAATATATTTATCTAAGGGAAATCAGAAACACAACATGTAGTGCCTGAGTAGCTTGTATTACGTCTTAAACATAGTTATAACTTGTGATAAAGTGGTTTGTTTGAAATCGGTGTACGATATCTTAAAGAAAATTTTACACTTGCAATGCTATTTTAGAATCTGTATGCCTCAAACTTGGTGTACTCCAAAATTTAGCTTTATAATCTTCCAGTTTCTAAGGCCTACCCAAGTAGTAAATATCATTGCCAAGTGAATCTTCCCAAATATTCTGCTAATGTTATTCCATGTTCCAAAGTCTTAGATAGCTTTCTTTCAGCTTGAGAATAAACCCCTAAGTCCTAAGCACTATCATCACCCCCGAATTTGTTTCCAGTTTAAGAATGAACCAATGTTTGGCTTATGACAATTATATTGGAATTGTAAGTACCGTTTGTTCTATTGTGCCTCCAAACAAGACAGAGACAACCAGATTACCAGACTGCCCTCCGCCCATCCCATCTATTAAAATCTTACCTATCCTACATCTCCACAGTGGCGCCTTCCACGCTGGATGCTAGCGTCCCCCCGCTGAAGTTTTCCTTATGCCCTTGATGAACCAAGGTGTTCTTAGGGCCAGTGTAGGGAATTTTTCTTTGATCTCAGATTAGTGTTGCTTCCTTGATTTCAGGCCATTCATTTTAATATACTACCTCGTCGTCCTTTGATTGGACTGCAGCAGTCTCTGCACCTCATGTCCTGGGTGAGCCACCACCCCAACAACTCATTGGGATAGGTTCCAATTAAATACCAAATCATAGACGAATGCTGCCATGGAACGCTCTCCTCTGTTCACTCTCGTGACTCACTCTCACACCACTCCCCTGGCTCCTCCCCGTGTACATTAGCTGCATCCTTCAGTTATTTTGGTGAGCATCTACTTCCTCTCCAAGTGGGACTACATTTTTCTGTTGAGGTTGGATTGAGAGCTGTCCACAAGTATTGGTTCAGAAGTCTTTGCCAGAGATACAGTAGAACAAGCATCGATCGTCTTCAGCATAACCTCCTTCAGGTGTGCTTCTCTGCAAATCATCCAGGCAAAGTAAGGGTTTTTGTCCAGCAAAAAATGAGGGCTACTTCTGATGGCCGCTGTGAGGGTTCTTCACTCGAATGTCCTTAAATTAGATTATTACGCCCTCCTGTAAGAACTGCAGCTGTAACATATGACACGTATCCCCTCCTGGGTCTGAATTTCAGGCTGATTCGACCCTTCCTGTAGGAAATAAGCATGTCTTTAAACATTGCTGTGGATGCCACCAGCTCTTGTAGCTTGCCATTTTCCTTAAGATTTCCAAAGCTACTGCTTTGGAATAAAGTCAGTGTTCTCAACAGTCCTTCTAATTATCACTGCCCCGACTGCTCACATTCCTGAATTACTAAATATTCCAGCTGCACTGAGTCTGCCCTCCAATCCATCACAGGTGAGGGCTTTCATAATTTTGTTGCTACAGTATGCCAGGAGTTAGCACACTCAGTCAGCACCACCCCTGTGGGCTTTGTTGCCTGTTGAACAGTGAGTGATCCCTCCCCAGAATTGCATAGTTTGACAATCTGACATGAAATAATATGGGAGATATGCTGCACAATCTCAACTCGTTGGGCCCGTCCTCAACCTGACAGGGCAGACATGGAGTGACCCCATATGGGAGCGAGCAGACCCACGCTGGAGTAGCACCTCCTTCCACGACATGAAAGAGCAGACCCCTTGTCCGCAGGTGAGACAGCAGACCTGTGAGGGAGGAGTGGTGCCTCTAACCTAGGAGAGCCCAGCAAGGAGACACAGAGGTAAAGACGAACCCAGCAACCCAACTGTGGATGAAAACAACCCCTGTGGAGAGAGGGGAGCAACCAGACTCCATGACTGTCACCATTAATCCCAATGGCCCGCTTGAACCCCTGCCTTGAGGCCTACAATCCAGCAGAGAACAGAGGGTTGATCATGCTGCCCATCTACCAAGGGAAGCAAGGACACGCCTTGGTTTGAACAGTAACCACAGTCTGGGGGCAATGAACAGAAGGGCCTCTAGTGTAAGGAGGGCACCTCAAAGACCCATAGACTCTAAAACTAGGTGTAGAAAACCATATCTGGCTGGATCCCAAGACTGCAGATCATGGAAAGAAATCACTCATTCAATAACACAGAAATTTTGTCTTTGATTAAATCTTTTTTGTGATTGCCCTATTTTGTATTATTTTTACTTTTCCTTTATTGGTTTTTTTTTGGGGGGGTTTGGGGTTTTTCTCCCATTTTTTTCTCTTGTTTTAGTTTCTTTTTTTAACTTTTCCCATTCTAACCTTTTTTCTCTTCCTTCTTTGTTTTTTTAAATCTCATATTTGTGTTGTTTATCTTTTTTCTTCTTTTTCCTCTTAATTCTTTCCACTGACTATTCTCTATCACTATTAATTTCCTTTCACTCCTTCATAGGACCCTTTATCTTACTTTTCTCTTCTCCTCATATTGCATCAATTAATTTTTCAAAGTTTGCTATTTCATTCTCTCATTCCCCACCCACTCTACCTTCATTAGTAATAACCAGTAAGCTTTATGAATATTTAGATAAATAGTTAACTTTACACTATTGCTGTGAGACTTGTGTTATTGTCAGTAGAGTGAAGTTGTTCTGCTTAATAAGTATTTACTGTAGGTCAATAATAGGTCAATAACTGGTTTGTCTCATTATTCATACTATAGTTATAGGTCTTTTGTCCATGAACTAGGGCAATTCTATGTTGGGTTTAAGGGTGTGTCGATATTCAGTTTGTTTTTAATGCTATAACTGATGCTAATTTTGTTATTATAGCCAAGGTGTCATAGCTGTTGCTATTAATTAATTTTACTGAGATACCAATATCTAGATTGCCTAGGAATCATTTACAGTACTGTGGCGCATTCTGGGAGATCTGGGTACTGGCACAAACTTGCTGCAACCTCCCCTCTGGAGTTAAAGGAAATGGTCGTATCCTAAGACAGAGGCAAAGGCCAGTAGTTAGCTATGCCCAGAGGACATGACTGAAAAGCAGATGTTAACTAAGTGGTCTCCATACTAGAAACAGAACTTGCCACTGCAGTAAGCCCTCAGCTTCAACACAAAACAAACAAATAAACAAAAATAGAAACACGAGAAGACAAGCCAACCAAATGCTTCCAAAAGCTCCCAATTCCCCCAAAGCTGATCCATGGGGCATCAAAGGGAGGAAACCCATCCTCATATGTGTATTATTTGAAATGGTATGAGGGGACATAAGAAAACAGTTCAGGGCCAGTGAGGTGGTTCAGCAGTGTAAGTGCCTGCCTGGCAAGCGCGAGGTCCTGAGTTCGACTCCCAGTACCCACACACACACACAAAAAAACAGTTCAATAAGGCAATTGGCAAGATCACAAAAAATATATGCAACAAGTTATTGGGCCAATTAAAATCATGAGTGAATCTAAAGAAGACACTAATAATAAAAAGGAGAGCTAAACAAAACAATGCAAACATGCATGATCAACATAGAAAAGAACTCCATAAAAGGGCTCCAAATAGAAATTCCGGAGATTAAAAATAGTATTGAAAGTATGGGCAGCAGAAGTGACCAATGTGAATACAGTCTCAGAAGTAGGAGACAGGGCCGGTGAGATGGCTCAGCGGCATAAGTGCCTGCCTGGCAAGCGCGAGGGCCCAAGTTCGACTCCCGGAACCCACATACGAAAAAAGGGCTGGTGATATCGCTCAGCGGCACGGGTGCCTGCTGGTGCACGAGGTCCTGAGGTTGACCCCCAGTACCCACAAAAAAAAAAAAAAAAAAGAAGTAGGAGACAGGGCTGCTGCCAGTGATAAATTAATGAGAGACATCTTTTAAAAAAGATCACATGAAAAATGGATCAAGCAACTCCTAGATGATGCAAAGAGGACTAATTTAAGATTAATTAGAATTAGTTAAAAACCAGAAAATAGCACAAATGGCATAAAAAGCTCATTTACTAGATTAAAAAGAGCTGACTGGAGAGTGTTGCATCAGAGAAGCTAGGAAAAGATCCTCTGTCAAAGGTGTTCAGAATGTGGGAGGTGCTCTCAAGTGAAATAGAAAATTATCAAGATGAAGTGAAAAATGGGCAACTGATATAGGAAAGCAGTGTGGTTCGGGCATATCCCCCAACTGCCACTGCCTGCTGCTCTGGGGAGCAGCCATTGTGACAGTGAAGGAGAAAATCTGAGGAACCAAACTAGAGCTGCGGAGACCAGATTCCTGGGAAAGAATCTACCCCACCTGTGGCACTGTGGGAAATAGCATTCCTATGTTCTCCACTTCAGTGCATACTGCGGGCAGCTGAGCCCCTACCCCCCAGACTTGGGTCAGAGGCATACTTGCAGGGGTGGACATCCTCGTAGAGTCCACACAGCTCACAAGCCTACTCGTTCAGACAGCCAGCCAATTTGCCATGTGCATGGCCACCAGCAATCACCTGGGCAGCTGGTTTGCCCTGAGTGCCTGCAGAGTCATGGACAGGAGCTCCCGGACCAGCCAATGCCAGCTCTGCACATCTAAACACTGGCTGAGCTGTGGGTTGTGGGTCACTGAGGAGTCTGTAGAGTAAGGTACTGGGCAGCTCCATTCCAGTCACAGCCGTCTCCTGCAGATTTCCCAGCATTGCATGAAAGCAATTGCAGTCTCCTGCGGACACCGGCTGGAGAGTAGTTAGAGGTGCACCAACATCTCAGGGGACATTTACTTTCCAATGAATCTGCCTGCTGATTCCCCCATTATGCCCAGGGAGGGAAACAGAAAGAGTTCCTAACCAAAGACCTGAGTCAGCATTAGACTGCCTACATGCCTGCAACCTGGAGGAAGGAAGTCATGAGACGGGGTTAGCTTCAGATTTGCAGTAGAAACATCAAAGGTGATAATAGTGTGGTGTGAAAACCCAGGAATTCTGGCAAAGAGGTTGTGAGTGAATCATATATACATTGTCTTGTTGGAGTGTTTAAACTACTACCCGCTGAGTATCTCCCAGGATTTTAGTTTTGTTTGGTTGGATTTCTTCCTTTCTTTCTTTCTTTCTTTTTTCTTTTTCTTTCTTTTTCTTTCTTTCTTTCTTCCTTCTTTCAGGTTTGCTTTGTGTGATTATGTATTTTATGTTTTTTGTGCTTATTTGGTTCTTGTTTTGTGTATTTCTTCCATTTGCTGTGATTTAGTTGATGTTTAGTTTCTCTCCCTCTTCTTGTCTGCCTATCTACTTCCTTCAACTCAAGCATACACACAAAATTATTATCTTATTCTTGTTTTGCCCCATATACAAACTCCACCTATCAAGTTTTTAATTTGCCATATTCTGCTCTCATATAGTCACTTCTATCTTCTCCAGTACTAACCCTCAAACCTCCCCATCCTATTCCTTTGGCTTTTCCATATCTTATCTAGCCCCCAACCTCCCATACCTTTTTTTCCACAATACAGGTACACAAACCTATCAATAGGTTCCAACAGCCACATAGTTTTCCACAATCACATTGTATACCTCCCTCCTCATGTATCTCACCCTTGTTCCAACAAATACCTTCATAAAAATCTCAACACTAACCATGTAACTCAACTAAAAGTTCTCAAATGGAATCTGACCCCACAACAAATATTATTCTCAACTAACTCTAGCACCCCTACCCCTCTCCCCACTTACAGTGTTACCCTCCTCTTCACCCCCCACCTTCAGTCTTTTCCCTCGACTTCTATCTCATTGCAGAAAACTGCTGACAACAAATGAACATAGTTGGCTTAGAGGAATGGCAAAGGTTGAAAGTCTATAAAGGTCTATCATATAAAGTGATGTATGATTTGATCTCTTGATGCTGTTATAACCAGAAGTATTTTTCCTGCAAAATGCAGTGGTGCCTTGGTTCATGAACTTAATTCTTTCCATGAGTCTGGTCACAAACTGAATTGGAGGAGAAATGAATCAAATTCAATGGTTAGGTTCGATGTTGACTTTATGGGAAATTTGATTCACTTCTCATCCAAGTTGGTTTGCAACCAGGATCGTGGAAAGAATTAAGTTCATGAACTGAGATACTACTGTATAGGAACAGAATCCAAATCACTTAAATAACTGAAGGGGTGAATACTTTCTCTCAACATATAAAGCTGAAAATACATCACAGAGTCAGTATCTTACTAAAAATCATCATATGAACCACAAGCTCTGCCCATCCTACATTAACTTAACCCACAGTACATAAAAATGTGAAAAAAAGTAGGGGGGAGGATAAAAAACAGAAATAAAAATCAGATAAAGATACACAGAGGATTATAGGAAAGCAAGGTAACAGAAGGCCCCCAAGGTCTCCCAACTCTCCTAAGACAGATAAAGGGGGAAAAAATAAAGGGGAAAGCAAATAAAAGGTAGCAGAACTTTATGAAAAGATTAAAGAAGAGGCAAAAAAAACCTTGGCAAGTTCAAAAAGAGAATGACCCAAAAGTTCATGGAATTGTCATTCAAAATGCCCAATAGAAATTTGGGGAAAATAAGTAAGAAATTGAAAAGGCTGATCGAAATGGTTCAAAACATGAATGACAAATTCACCAAAGATATAGAATCCACTAAGAGGTATCAGAAGAAATATTTGAAATAACAAACAGTATAGAATTCATAAACTGCAGAAATTATCAATGCTAAGACAGAGTAAATTTGGAGACAAAATGGTAAATTGTGATGAAGTACCCAAAGAAGCCAGAAAAAAAATAAGAGAACAAGAAAAGACCATTCAACAGCTACTACATACACTAAGAAGACCACCCTATGGCTAACTGGAGTTAGAGAAAAGCTAGAAGATAAAATTTATAGATATATTAATATCTTTACAGAAATTATAGCAGAATTTTCCCAACTATGAAAAAAAGAGGTCAACATACAAGTAAGCAAGGCTTTGAGAACACCAAAAATGATGATGAAAAAAAGCTCACTGAAGCATATATTTATTAAAGTTCAAACCATCCAACCAAAAAAAAAAAAAAACAGAATTTTAAAAGCAATCAGAGATAAACAAAAAAAAATCACATACCCAGCAAAACTTTCCTTCAACATATATGGAGAAACAAGAACATTTCTTAAAAAAGAACAGCTCAAAAGATATGTGAATACTAAAGTGTACCCCAGAAAACACTAAAGAATATCCTAGACAGAAATAAAGAAAAAATAAAGCTAAGGATCCAGATGAAATGAAAACACCAAGCAAAGTCAATAGATAAACAATTACAAAAAATGTCAGGAAAAGAAAAACAAAGGAGTACCCAACAGAGAAAACGCACAATGACAGTAAGTAACCGACACATCTCAGTAATATCTCTCATGTTAATGACCACAGATCTCCATTTAAATGACGCAGATTGGCAGACCGGTTGAAAATCCAGAGTCTGACAGTCTGTTGCATTCAAGAAGCTTATGAGTAATCCAATAACAGACAATAAAATCAGAGCACTAATAAACAACCTACCAACTAAAAAAGCCCAGGTCTGAACCATTTCATTGCTGAATTCTATTAAAACATCAGGGCAGTCCTAACACTAATATCCTTAAGCTCTTTGAAATTACAACAGAAGGAGTGCTCCCAAAGTCATTCCTGGAAGTCACTATTAATCTGATTCCAAAAACAGACAAAAAGGAAAATTATAGGCCCATTTGTTTAGTGACTATAGGTGCAAAAATTCTTGTCAAATAGATACTGGCAAGCAGAATGCAAGGAATAAAAAAAAAAAAAAAAAAAAATTAAAAGATCCATCATGACCAAGTAGGCTTCATCACAGGGATGTAAGGATGGTTCAACATACACAAATCAATAAATATAATAAATCAAATAAAGAGAAGCAAGGACAAAAATCACATGATCATCTCAATACACAAAGAAAAAGCCTTTGACAAGATCCCACATCCTTTCATGAAGAAAATAGTTATAGAAGGACCTTATTTCAATCTGATAAAAGCCATTTATAACAAACCTACTGCCAAGATCATATTAAATGGCCAAAAAAAAAAAAAAAAAAAAAAAAAAACAACCCTTAAAGCTTTCCCTCTAAAATCAGAAACAAGTCAAGGATATCCTCTATCACCTCTCCTGGCCAACATAGTACTCAAAATATTAGCAAGAGTAATTAGGCAAGAAAAAGAAATAAAAGATATATATATATATCTTTTATATATATATATATGAAATGAAGAACTCAAATTATCATTATTGTAGATGCCATGATCCTCTACATAGACAATTCCAAAAAATCTACCAAAAGATACTTAGAATTAATAACCAAATCATGTAATATAACAGGATACAAAATAAACACACAGAAGTCAATGGCATTCCTGTACACTAATAATGAACTCATTGAAAAAGAAATTAGGCAAAATACCATTCACAATAGCACCAAGAAAATGAAATACTTAGGAATTAACCTAACTAAGGAATTGAAAGACCTCTGCAATGAAAACTACAGTACTCTGTAAAAGAAAATTGAAGAGGACAAATGAAATGATATCCCCTGTTCCTGGATAGGCAGAACCAATATAGTCAAAATAGCCATGCTTCCAAAATTGATAAACAGATTTAACACAATAACAATAAAAATTCCAACAACATTATTCACAGAACTGGAGAGAACAATACTAATATACATATAGAATCAGAAGAGACTCAGAATAGCAAAAAGCAATCCTGGCTAAAAAGAGTAAAGTGGAAGGCATCACAATCCTGGACTTGAAGCTATATTACAAAGCTACAGTGATAAAAGCAGCATGGTACTGGCACGAAAACAGACACGAAGATCAATGGAGCAAAGCAGAGAATGGAGAAGCAACCCTTGGCACATTCAACTATTTGATCTTTGACAAAGGGGCCAAAAACAAATACTGAAGTAAAGATAGCCTTTTAAACAAATAGTGTTAGAAAATTGGCTATCCACATGCAGAAGATTGCATCTAGACCCATATCTCTCACCATGTACTAAACTAAAATCAAGCTGGATCAAAGATCTAAGTGTTAAACCAGAAACACTTAACCTGCTAGGGGACAAAATAGGTAAAACTCTTGATGTCATAGACACAAGTGAGAATTTTCTGAACAGAACTCCAGTTCCTAGAATCAACAAATGGGATCACATCCAATTAGAAAGCTTTTGCACAGCGTAGCAGACAACCAAAAGAGTGAAAAGACAACCTTCAGAATGGTGAAGAAATTTCGCCAGCAATTCCTCAGACAAAGGACTTATGTCTAGAATACATGAAGAACTCAAAAATATTAGATTCCCCAAAATAAAAGGCTTAATAAAAAAAAAATAGGCAAGTGAAATGAACAGACACTTCACAGAAGTACACATGAAGAAATCCTCAAAGTTCCTGGCCATTAGCTAAACGTTTGCACATTAAAACACTGTGATTCCATCTTACCCTAGAAAGAATGGCCGTCATCAAGAAACCAGACACACTGAATTTGATTCTGTTCTCATTCGATTCACTTTGGGACCAGAATTGCAGAATGAATTAAGTGGTACCTTGGTTCATGAACTTAATTTGTTTTATGATTTGGTGGAAGATGGCTTCATTTGTGTTTGTGTGAGGAAGATGGCTATGGTCGTGTTTGCAACCCCATGCAGAGTTTTTGAATAGAAGCAAAGTTTTGACAAATGCTTTTGTTTAGAAACTGAATTGTTTGCAAACAGAAGCATTTATGAACCAAAGTATTACTATTTTACCAAATGCTGAGAGTCTGTGGGGAAAAAGGAACCTTTCTATACTTTTGGTAGAAATGTAAACTAGTACAACCACTATGGAAATCAGTAGGGACATTCTTCAGAAATCTAAAATTAGAAATTCCATTTGACCGAGATATTCCCCTTCTAGGTATCTTCCTGAAAGAGTTAAAGACATCATATTACAGTGACACATGCATACCCATGTTTATAGAAGCACTACTCATAGTAGCTAAATCATGGAAGTGGCCCATAGTCCATCAACAGATGAATGGATAAAGAAAACATGGTATTTACACACAATGGAGTACTAGTCGGTCATAAAGATAAACTTGAGTCATTTGTAGGAAAATGGATGCAGCTTGAGACTATAATGTTAAGTGAAATAAATCAGACACACAAGCTTTAATATCACATGTTTTCTCTTACATGAGAAACCCAGAGTAAAAATACAGAGCAAAACAAAATATAGATAATAGGAATAGATCATCTCAAAGAGGAAGGGGATCAAGAGATGGAGGGAGAAGGGGGAGAGGGCAGGGATAGGAGATGAAAAAGGAATCAAGATGTTTTATGTACACATACCCATTTCCCACAAGGAATGTACACATTATGTACTACACACATGTACTAATAAAAAAAGAAATGAAAAGGAAATGTACCTTCAAATAAATTTGAGTCATTGAATGTTTCCTCCAATATCAGTGTTCTCTCTCTCTCCTTTGTGCTCTCCCTCTCTCCTTTTTCTGCATTCTCTCTCTTTCTTTCTTAGAGTACATAATCCATAAAAATTTTATATTAAATAAGCATGGTCTTAGGCTTTCTTGTTTGCTGCCCACCTTGAATGCTTTTGGAAAAAGCAAACTCAATAAGCTTAAGTGAAAAATATTTACAAAGTAAATATGAACAATATATTCATGAATCCCCACTGTAGATAATATAAATATAGCCTCTCCCTCTACTGTCAATTTTAAAGTAAATCAGGTTTTTCATAGGTGTTTATTTAACAGCTGGAATTGATTTTCTGACACAAAACTCAGGTAGGTAAACTTGTAGGGGAACATGTGTCTCCTTTCTTCCTTATGCTACACAGGGCTACAAAACTGGGTCTGTACCACATGGAAGTGTAGTTTCTGCTCCTGCCCTTCTCTGTGACTCCTTTCTGTCTAGGGGGAGGAAAGGCTTGGCTGGGGGATGAGAGAGGGAGATGGGCTCCGAGCTCCAGCAGCACACTCCGGTCACCTCTCTCTTCTGGACTCTTCTGCTAGTAACATGAAGTATAATCGCCTTCTCAGGGTTAAAAGTTACCTCTGTGGTGGTAGGAATGGCTCTGAGGGCTGAAGTTGATTTGTTTGAGAGATGGAAAGCGATTTTCCAACTTTGGAGTATGTGGCCAAATGGGTAAATATTATCTCTGGGAAGCCAGTTAATCAAATCTCTTGACACCATCCTGATATCTAGACTGGACTGTGTCGAAGCAGATTGCAGAGTCCATGTGTAATCCTCTGTGTTTTTCCTTGTGAGTTGTATTTACAGACAAGGAGAATACCTGCAGCTATTTTGCCAATTTTAAAAGAATAAGCAGTGTTTTTGTTATTCTCTCTTTACATACATTTGAGTTAATGAGAATTAGGTAATAAAGTTACAGAAATGTAATTACCACCAAATTTTTGGCCTGTGTTTGCTTCAGCACCACATATACTAAAAGTTTTGGCCACTAGAATCAATTTCTTATGAAATGTTTAGATTAATTAATGAATAGTTTCCTTGATAAGCTTTTAAAAATGTTTGAATGAAACATAAAAACTTGACACATTAATGGGGTACCATGTGAAAGTACACATACATTTGTGTGATGTTTGAATTAGGTTGTACATATCTATCTCCTTAAACACCTATCAGTCCTTTAAAATATTTTCTTCCAGCTCTTTAAGATATACAGTGCAGAATGGCTATCTATTAAACACCCAAATGGCATAAATGGCCTTAAGCAAAAAGAACAATGCTGAAGGTATCTCACTACCTGATTTCAAAATGTACTACAAAACTATAGTAATCAAAACAGCCTGGTATGGACATTGAAACAGAGACATTGGTCAATGGAACAGATCTGAATGCTAGGAGATAACCCCACACATCTACAGTAGACTGATTTTTTTTTTACAAAGATACTAAGAACACATATTGGAGAAAAAATAGTCTTCTCACTAAATGTTGCTGACAAAAGTGGGTACCCACATGCAGAAGAATGAAATTAGGCCTTTCTCACCAGTTACAACAATGAATTTAAAGTGGATCAAAGACTTAAATGTAAGACCTGAAACAATGAAACGACTAAAAGAAAATATAGGAGAAATGCCTCAGGACATTGGAAAGGGCTAGGGACTTTTTAGACAGTACCTCAGAAGCACAGGAAACAAAAGAAAAAAAAAACAGACAAGTAGAATAACATTAAACCAAAAAGTTTGGGCACAAAAAAGAAATCATCAGAGTGAAGAGAAAAACCACAGAGTGGAAGAATATATTTGTAAACTATACATCTGACCAGGGATTACTCTCTAAAATATAAAAAGAACTGAAAAAAAAAATCTCAATAGCAAAAACACAGATAACCTGATTTTTAAAAATGGACGACTGATGTACACAGATAATTCTCAAATGACCAACAGGTATATGAAAAAATACTCAACGTCACTACTTATGTGGGAAATTTGAATCTTCATAAACATTTTAAGAGACTTCTTAAGATGACAAAGTAGGAGACTGCAGATATAGCTCAGTTGTAGAGTACTAGCCTAGTATGCCCATGGGCCTGGCTTCACTCCCCAGCACCTCAAGAAGTACAAATGCCCAATAAATACATAAAAAAGTACACAGAATCTCTGGCCATTAAAGAAATGCAGATTAATACTGAGATTCTATCTTACTCCACAAAGAATGGTCATCACCAAGAAATGAAATGATAACAGATACTGGTGAGGCTACAGGCAAAAGGAATCCTTCTCCATTGTTGGTGAGAATGTAAACTAGTACAATTATGGAAATCAGCATGAAGAGTCCTCAGAAAACTAAAGCTAGAAATTTGACCCAGCCATTGCCCTACTAAGTATCTTCCCAAAAGAAGTAAAGACATCCTATTGCAGTGATACATGCATATCCATGTTTATAGTGGCACAGTTCATAATAGCTAAATCTTAAAAGCAACCCATATGCCCATTAACAGATGAATGAGTAGAGAAAATGTGATATTCCATTCAATAGAGTACTGCTGTGCCATAAAGATAAACCTGAGTCATTTCTTGCATCTGTTTGAAAATGGATGCACTTAACACTGTAATGTTAAGTGAAATAAATCAGCCACACAAGTTTAAATATCATGGTTTCTCTTATATGTGAAGTCTATACTACAAATAAGGAGCAAAATGAAGGATAAATAAGAGGAAAGAGGAAGATAGATCTTTTGGAAAAGGAAGGGAACCAAGAGCTAGAGGGAGGGAAAGGGAGGGTGAGGATGGGAATGAAGAAAAATTGAGATGTGTTCTGCACATGTACCAACTCCCCACAGGAAATGTGATCATTTTGCACTGCAAACATGTGCTAATAAAAAAAAATGGGAAAAATTATAAATTTAAGAGGAAGTTGAAGTTTATAAATCAGTAGTACTTGCCTCCAAAAAAACCAAGATGTTGGAGTTTCTTGGTAAACACCCAGCAACAGTTAGAGAAATGTAGAACTTATGTTTGTAACATACAAAATAAATATGAATTCATCTAAAATTCAATGGAAATGTGTATAGAAAATTTCATTCTTGATCGGACAAGCTATAATAGCAATTCGACATTGCTTCTCTAAGCATCTGTGTTAATAATCTCCACTTCTTTCATAGCTTCATTAACTTCTAAGCTAAGGGTTAAATCTCAGATTTCAGTGATATTTTTCTATCTGTAGCAGGATTTTAAAATGTGGACTTTTAATATTTCTGTTTTCACAGGGGATACATTGATTTTACTCACAGTTTTAAAGTGTATTTTTGTATTCCGAGTTTAAATGCTCCAAATCTTTGGCAACTCAGAGAAATTTCTGTTAATACATTCCTTATAATAAGGACCAAGACCTCTTGCATTAGAAAATTCTCTGGCCATAAGTAATTCTGGCTATTGTAGCAGCAGTTTTGTGAGACTTGTATTTCAGTCTTTGGTGACATTTTTAAAGGTATAAATATATGCCATTTTCTCTTTTTTGTTCTTCCCCATGATCCCCTTTGTAAAAGACAAAATCCTGATTTATGGTATTGTGTTCCAGTGTTTTTTGTTTGTGTCCCCTTGGGCGCTGTGGGGATGAGAAAATCTAGTAGAACAGACCTAAAATATCACTAGGAACTGCCATTCTGGATGTCATAACTTACATAGCAACTTCTTGCAATTATAAATTTATACTTATAAAATCAAAATTAGACTTGCATTTACCGTTTCTATATCTCTAAATTGAATAATGAGGTTTCTATTCCCTCAAGCAGGCCGGGGTCGCCAAGACATCCGTGTTTATGTTGGCTCATTCAGAGGCTGTTTAGGCTGGCCATATCTAAGTGCGTTTTATCCTTATTGAGGGACAGCATGGATATAACAAAAAACAGCTCTTCAGTGTATGGCTTGCCTGACACACGTATGCAAATCAAAATATAGTACTTTTCTATCAATCCAGAAAGTTCTCTCATGCCATTTTCTAGTCACCACTACCCCACCACTTTTATGACAACTACTGTGCTGCTATCTGTCATGAATAGTTTTTTGCTTTGTTCCTACAATTCATTTAGATGGAATCTTAGATACCTTTGGGGTCTGGCTTCCTTTGCTCAGTAAATTAACTTTGTTAGACTTACACATATTGTTTCAAGAATCATTAGTTTATTCCTGATTATTGCTGAATTGTAGCCAATTATGTGAGTATACTAGAGTTTGTTATCCATTCTTCCATTGGTGGGCATTTGGGCTATTTGTAGTTTTTGATTATTTTCAAGGAAGTTTGTAAATATTCTCAGGAAAATCTTTCTGCGGATATGTCTTATTGTTCTTGGGAAAATATCTTAAGAGTAAAATGGCTGAGTCATAAGATACTCATGCTTATTTGTAGAAGGAGCTATTGGAATTTTTAAATTGAATTTTTTGTACTATTTTAAACTATAACAATGTATGAGAGTTCTAGTTGCTGCCTCCTTAAGCTTGCTAGTATGCTACCATTGCTAGCCATTTTAATTTTAGTCATTGTAATAATAAGTACTTGTGTCTCATTGTGGTTTTAATTAGTATTTTCCTAATGACTAGTGAAGTTGTGTATATTTTCATGTGCTGATTTGCCATTTCTGTTGGACATTTTTCTCTGCTTTTGTCAAGTGCCTGTTCAAATATTTTGCCCATTTTTAATAATAGTGTTTATATTCCTACTATTAAATTATAATTGTGTTTATATATTTTGTATACAGCCTGTGTCAGATGCATGCATTACAAATGTTTTCTTCATACCTTAGTTGGTCTTTTCTTATTTGTATCTTTTGATGAGTATATATTTATAAGAAAAATGAGGTCTTAATGCAATTTAAAATCTGGCATGCTTTTCTATTGCTGAAAATATTTTCAAAATATCAATGAAAAATTCTATGAAAATGTGTGCAGTGAGTTTCTCTCTTTTGTGATGAATTCTTCGGCCACCAGTGGAGACTCCTTAGGGGCTACTATACTTAGAGACCTTGAGAATGGGTTTGGAAGAGGAGTGAACAGAGCATGTGTGAACCTTGGGCATGTAGATGACTACAAAGTGAGGACCTAGAGTGCTTGTGTTACCAGCCGTGAAAGACACACAGTGGCATGTGTGGATTGAGCAGGGATGTCATATCCCAGAGCCTGTGACACAATGGAATCAGATGGTGGCTTTCTAAAGCAGTACCAGAGAGTGTGCTGAGTGCCTGATAACACCGAGTACTTGTTCTCTGCCTGGTGTCTGTGAATGGCAAGTGAAGGTAAATTCTCATAAAGCTAATGCAGCTTCACCTCCAGAGTCCTTCACCCCTTCCATGAAGGGGCACTGGCTACATAATTAAATGAACACATGCCTCTTTCATTAATGTGAAAAATAAAATATTTAAATGGCAACCAGTTGAAAATATAGTTTTTGTCCACTCTGATTCCCATCTCACATTGACCTTCTTTTGTCAAATGGTTTTGGAATGTTCATGAGTGTTTTATGGGCTACGTAAACTGGCAAAGTTGAAATGGAGATATCCCATTTCAAATGCAGTGTACACGTACCGTATTTCATTGTGGGATTTCTTGTTATCCTGCTGTGGGAATGGCCTCTAGTCATACTCCTATCACATGTTGCATCATTTTTTCTGGTGTTGTGACTTGGTAATGCAGAACCACAGGTTAATTGGTGGTAATACAGTTGTACTTTATGATAGAAGACCCTGAAAGCACAAGTAGTAAATGAGGAATAAGATCTGGAGCGTACAGATCGGAAGCTAGCCTATGGATAGTGTTCTAACATTTAGACATGTGAAAGGGTCAGTAATGGAGTCAGTCAAAATTGACAACCAGGGCCGGTGAGATGGCTCAGTGGCATAAGTGCCTGCCTGGCAAGTACGAGGTCCTGAGTTCGACTTCCGGTACCCAGATATAGGAAAAAAAGGGCCGGTGATATCGCTCAGTGGCACGGGTGCCTGCTGGCTCGTGAGGTCCTGAGTTCGACCCCCAGATACCCATCCAAAAAAAAAAAATTGATAACCAAAATAAAAGATCACACTTATAAGAAAAAAACTTAGTAATGGTCACAATGTACTGAATTAAAGGTACACTAGTATATTTGATAATGTGCATAGGATACAAGAGTAAAAAAACTTTATTTTTTACTTTTAATTGGAATTGTGAAATATAAACAAAATTTTACATTTCTAAAGTACAGGGCTACATTAATCCTTCAGAAGCTAAATATGTTTGTTTGTACACAGCTACAAGTGTTATGTATCCTCAAATATGAGGCCTGGACTAAAAATATTTGACATTTCTAATCTAGCAATAACAATAGAAGCTTTAAAATTTGACGTTGATTTTATTCTGGTTCAGGCAAAAGGGCACACAACATTGCTACTAACAAAGGGGAAAAATATGAAAATCACATACATAGCCCAGTTACAGAACTATATATATTCATCAGTGAATTAATGTATGTAACATGAGCATCATTTGATTATTCAATTACATGGCTCAATACTGTGCAATGACTATTTTTAGATGCATTTGTTTTTGTGCGTGCCTTATGTTCAGATTTTAAAGATTTTTTTAAAGAATAATTAAATGAATAAGGTTCTTGAGTTGCTTAGCAATCCAGTAATGAAGAGGAGTATATCATACAAATGCATTGGAAAAAAGTTTGATTTTATGCTAATTTCAAACATATTAGTAACATAAATGAAGATATCAAAATTCATAATACATTATAACAATGAGGATATCACTAACAAACTGGCTAATGAGTATGATTATTTGAAAAATTATTTAATATAAGGTGTTCATAAGACTATTTTAAATGCCCTATAGTCTTATAGGTCATATAAGAAAGAAACTTGCTAACAATCCTAAAATGAACACAATATAATCAATGATTAATTTTGAATCTGAAAACACTTTTTCCAAATTATCAATAACAACAGCAGCTTTAAAATTTGGAACTGATTTTATTCTGATTTATTTTCTATATATTCTCATTTGTATCACATTTGACGATAGAAATTTTGTTCTCTTTATCTTGAGGAGAAATCCTCAAATTGTTTACCTTCAGATTCAACCGACATCCTGGAAAACTCCACACACACACACACACACACGAGAGGAAGATCATCAGTGTGGGTTGAATGTCAGGAAACTTCCTACAAAGTCGATCATGGGCATATTCAATCCTGGATCAAGCCCAAAGCTCCCAACAAACACTTCATCCCATGGGCTTGTCCCTGGGGGTCACACTAATTTTTAAAATTTACATGGACTTCCATGTGATTTTAGATTTTGTTTATAAACTCCTTCAACACACTCACTGCTCTTACAGTTACTAGACATGATGACATCGAAAAGATTCATGTAAAAATAACCTAAAACTAAGCAAAAACTCAGTAAACACCCAACAGTTGAATAGTGAACTGGCTGAGACTAAAATAATCACATAGCATCCAATGCTTCCTGTAAGTCACAGGGAGAGGGTACAGTTTTTGAAACTATACCTCTACCACTTTTAAATGCATATTATCAATTATTAAAATTGTCACTTTTAGGGTAAGGAACATCTTCATGCAGAGTGTGTAAAAATGTAACATCTGCATAAACAAAATGCACTCAATAGCCAGCCATAGATAACTACTGCAGTGTTTTAGATTGCCCGACCCTCTGTGTATCTCTATTATTGACCATATTGCGTTTACCCCTGAAATCTATGCATGCTAGAGGCTATATGGGAGGGTTTAAAGGAAGATGCTGTGGAAATACAGGATCAATACAGTAGATGTAACCGAGGAGTCATTAGTGCACATGAGGTAATGTAAATCAAACATGTAAATGCAGCCCAGCCCTTCTCTCTGCCCTTTCTCCAAAATAGTCTCAGTTTCTATGGGCAAATACTCTTTCCCAGAAGTTAACAGACTTTTACTGTAAATATGGTGGCGATTTAAACATTTAATTATCTTTCATTCCCTTAGAACTCATGCAAACCAAGTCAGAAAGCACCTTCTGCTAACTCCGGAGACTGAAGTCCCCAGGCAGGTGGCAGACACTCACAGGAGGATAAAGTCACAGGAGGAAAAGGAAGATGTCATCTTCAAGCCTGTACTCTGAGAGGATTCAGAATTGAGAGTCATACAGTGAAGGAGGAGACAGGATGCACCTGAAAACCAAGGAAAGGAACTGGGGGCAAATCAAAGACAGTCTTCATCTGCAGTGCTTTCTGTTTGTCAGGAACTCTTCCTCTTTTTTTTTTTTTTAGAGAGACAGGGTCTTGCTATGTAGCCCAGTCTGGCCTCAAACTCACAGCGATCCTCCTGCCTAAGCCTCCTGAGTTCCTGAGTGCTGGAATTACAGGTGTGTGCCAACACGCTGGGCTAAAGGACTTTTCTTTGAATGTGCTTCTCAGTTTTTTTTTCAGCTGCTCCTTCTCGTCATCCAGGTCTCCTCTGAAACATCACCTGCTCAGAGTCTGCCCTGCTCTCCTGAATTAGAGTAGCTTTCCTCTAGACATGCTCTGTTCTTCTACTATATTTAACTGAGAAATCTTTAAAAGTCTCTTTTTATGTGTTTGCTGCTTGACCTCCTACACGATAAAGTGCAAACTGCATGAGAAACAACCTTTTCCTATCAGTATCACAGCACTAACTCCTAGAATAATGCTCAAGGCTTGGAAGATTAGTCAGAAGTGTTTTAAGGTCTCATAAGTTCTTCAACTCTGTCAAATTCTTGTTTCAGGCACATAGGTATGCCTAAGTGAAGACTGGAAATATGTGTTGAATACTGTATTTCAAAGAAATTACTTACAGTAGATGTAGGTCAAAGAGTGCTAAGTAGATATCCAATCTACCTTTTATATAATAAAAATTCTGTATATCTTAAACATAAATGCATATTTAATTATGGCCTTAGTTTTCAGCCATTTTCAAGGACTGGTAAAGCCTTAAGAGCACATTTCAGTCAGTAGTACACTCAAGAATTTCTTGTCATGCCTGTGACTTCTCCTCACCTCAGTTGTCTTTAAACTTGGAACAAGAAGACACAGGAAATGTTGCGATGTATTTTCCACTTCTTTTCATCACACTGAGGCTTCTACTAATCTGCAAAGATGGCAAAATCAAACAGAAAAAAGAGATTAAAATTACTTGAAGGAGAAAGAAACATCTAGAGCAAAAATATGAGGTTGGATTTGGTTTCATCCTTTTGGGGCAAAGAAATGTACGTAACAGGCCCCGCCCTATATGAGACTCATTGTGCCCAAGCCCATGTGTGATATCAATTTAATAAAAATGAATCTACCATTTACCATAAAACATAAAATACTTTGGATTCTATAAAATAACACCAGTAGAGAAAGTTGGACAAAATATGAATGAAGAAAGAAAAAAGTAAACAAAACTATTACTTAGAGCATGCAGTGTTTTCAAATATACATATACACAAGATAGCTAAGACAGTTATACAGCTAGTTTCTCCTAGTTCACTGAAAAGAAGATTTGTGCTAATATTGTCTGGACATTATTTCAAGCATATATCTTATACTCTGAGTAACTACTATGAAGATAATGATGCACGATGTATTAATTATTGTTACTCTCCTATTAGCCTGATTTGAAACTCTGTTTTATTGTATTTCTATTTTTCTTCATCTTCCATTTAAAATAAAAAAAAATAAGGTAATTTTTTCTTCTTTCGATCTAGAGGAAAAAGAAAGACGGAAATCATAGAATAAAATTAGTATGGAGCTATCTGAAGTGAGAGATATAAGAGTAGGTTCTGAGAGTGGTGTGGTAGTCCTATCTTTAATATTAACTATATATCTGCAAGATATTTAGCAAGTTTTGTTAGTGTGCTGTCTTCAACTTCTCTGTAGTTTTGCTTTCCATCTCAGATTTTTATTCAGACCAAAGACCTGTAAATTATATTCAAATGATTCTTTTAAACCATGTGTCCTACAGTTAACCAGGGATTTGCTATTGACTTTATTTTCAGCATAGAACTTGAATATGCCTGCTTTTTCATCTTCACTGCTATCACCCTTGTGACCATGGTCACTTCTCTCCTGGATTCAGAAATAGTGTCATAAATAGCTTGCCTACATCAACCTTGCTTTCTATACAGTTTATTATCTGCTTACTAGCTACTATGCTCTTTTAAATAATAAATGAGAATCTTTAATGAATTTAAGTTGCCATTGGGATAAAATTCAGATTCTTTACTCTGTTCAAACCTTGTATACCTTGGCTTCTGCCTGCCTTTCTTCACTTGACTTAAATGACGTCTCTCGGGGACAGTTGTCCAGCTGCACTGGCCATTTCTCTAACTTCCAACGCACTAGACTTGTTCCCATCTCAAACCTTTGTTGTATCTGATGGAAACATCATCTGCAGGTCTTTGTCTTTTTATTATGTCAGTCTTACTAACAAAATTTCCTCAGGCAAATTTTCCCGGTTCACATACTCCTTCATTATCTACCTTACTCCTGTTATAATCTAAATTGTAATCTCTTTTTGATGTTTTTTGCAGCCTTTACCAATATCAGAAAATTTTAATCATCTTTTTATACATAGGTTTATTTTATTATTCTCTACTGAATTAGAAACTCATTAAAGCAGAGAGTTTGTTTTTCACTATTCTCATCTTCAGTATCCAGAAAAAATGCTTGCTGCATACTGAGCGCTCAATAAAAATGTCCTTGATTGGGTGTGTAATGAATAAATCAGTAAAGAAGACTGGGAGCAAAAACTGACTTAGGCAGAGGTGAAGCTAGATTTTCAGCATCACTAATAATACTCAGAGATTTTTCTGTTATCTATCAAACCATAACATTAATTGTTGGAGTCAAGATCCGTCTATTTGATGATCAATTCAACACTCATGACTGGAGACACATCTTTTAAATTGTTCTCAACAGTGAAGTTTAAACTTTCTTTGTCTTTATTTCAGGGGTGAAACAGTAAATTTCTACTTGTAATAAGCACATACTACTTAATATTAGCTTTATTTAGAGGGATTACTCATCTTTCACATCCTTGCCCCCTCTGCAGAATCCAGTGCAATTCTTTCCCTTACTATTTTTCAGTGACACACAGCTCCCAACTGCCCTCAATTTGTTTTAAGGTAGTGACAATTAAAGGAAGAAGATAGAATTTGTTAGTAATGCTAGGCCACCTCAATACGATAATCTACTTTTACTTGAAGACTGAGTGCCCTTCATTACACAATGAAAAGAATAAGAATTAGACAAAGATTACAGAGCAAGGGCAAAATGACCTAGCATAGAGACACGGACAATGATTCTAGATTTAAAACCTTTTCAGACAGGAGCACAGAGTGAGTTTTAACACCAAGGAAAAGAGAAAGCTCTTTGGATTTTAATCTTTTTAACTAACTCCAGCTCTCTGAGCAATATGTACTGGTCTTCCCACAGCTAGCACACGATTGCACTTGCTTACAGCACCTGTGTCTATATTTACAAAGACTGAGATCATTTCTGTATTGAGCATCTGCTGGCTTAAAAGAAGTTACATTTCATTTTATATTAATATTCTCATTAGTCTCTTTGCTCCCAGAAAAGGGAATATTTTTAATATGAAAGGAGTGATATTAAGTGATCAGAATGTCTTACTCAAAGAAATGCCAAAATTTAGCATGCCTTGACCAGGAATTCACTTTAAAATTAAGTCATAAACTATCATCTCTTCCTCACTTCCTTAAACACTTCGAAAAGGAATGACAATTTATGCCTATGACCAAATTATTGCAGAAATGGTATTTTGCTAGAGATTCCTGAATTCTGTTAGAACGAACACCATCAAAGGCAAATTTTAGTAAGCTTCCTGCTGTAAGTGCCTTTTATCTCGTAACAGCTAAATCTAGAGCTTTTCCATGAAACTGTTTAGGCTTATTGAGTAAATAATGCCCACTTTGTCATGGCTCTGAGTAGGTGTCACTTCACAAATACAAGGAAGTGAAGGCACTAAGGTGCTGAATGCAAACATACTGTTAAGAGCCTTTGAAGATATCATCCTCACAAGGACAAATGCGTTGACAAATAACCCCGTAATATTTTAAGTGCTCATCATAAATATTTAAATGCATTGTGATATTTTAAAGCAAAAACTTTAAGGTAAATAAAATTTGAAATATAAATTCAGTATTTGTAGGATGTGTGGGACGGGTGGCTTGCACATGACAGATTTTTTTTTTTCAACATCAGTTTTCTTTATTAAAATCTTGGCACAATTTTCTAAAACATATGGTCACCTTGCAACTAATGGTAGAATAGACAAAAATATTTTCCACCTCAATTAAAATTAGGAAGGATTTGGTGAACAACTAGATTCAGAATGTATTAAAATGTTAGCTATGTTCTCCCTAAAATTTCATAGAAGAAACTTACATTTAGAATTGTAGAGCTTGCTAATGTAATTGATGTCATATTCATGGTTATTGCTATTTTTCTGACAATGTTTGGGCAGCAAATGTATCTCTCAGCATCTACAATAAACTGCAAAGCCCTTACAGCAACAAAATTTCATGTGATTTCTCAAATCCTGGTTTCTACTTCAGTGGTTTTGCTATGCACAATTTGCAAATATAAGCAAATGAATTCATAGACACAGTTGAAATAAGCATTGTGGGAAGGGTAACACATGCACAAACACAAAGACAATTAAAGCCATTCTAGTTCTGCCCACCATCACGATCGGAATGCACTGCAGAAATTTATTAGCAGCGACACACCACCACAGGTGTTTTACAAGTCAAATTTCTTGTCTGCATTCTAAACAAAGATTGTGTTGACAGTAATCTTTGGAAACTAGTCAGCTATAATGATTTCATTAAATAGCAGTCTAGATAGGCAGTATTTCTACCTAATTCTAGCACTGATATCAGACTGCAAATATTAGTTTAACAAGTCTAATAATGCCTTTAATTTGTTAATGTTGGTCTACATCTCTTAGATGGTCCTTTGCGAATGCCTCAGTGGGAGTTTCCTTGATTCATTGAAGGTGAGTGAGGAGAAAACAGGTATTTAAGTTATTGCTATCTAGTACACCATTCTTGTGATGTCTTGGGTATGAGGGAGAAGATATTGTTGGGTTCGCCATAAGTGAATTTGGCCTTTCCATATAACTTAATTAGTGACCAAACCAAATACTTCTGCTGTGATTTTGTTGGGTTAAAGCCAAAGCTTGTACAGCAATCTTGACAAATTTATGTGAGGGCTTATTTTTATAGCACAGTCACTGGTGTATGGATACCCGCTTTATTTATACATTTCCCCATTGCAGGCGCAGTGAGCCAGGGCTATGGCCCTGGGCTATGCCTAGACTAATTACATTTGCAAATTCACTGGGCTTTCCCTTCTTCCCTTTTTTCACTCTAGTAGAAAATAAATAAATAAAAACACACACACCATGGCGACTTCATTAGGCAATGAGGTTGTCAAATTGCATCTTGCAACATTTGAACACAGTAAAAAATAATGTACCCTCTATGAGTTCCTACAAATGAGGACACAAACGTCTACAGCAATTTCTGAAATTTCTACAAAAGGAAGTTCCTATAACATACCAGGAGCCTATTTGAACTATTAGAAAGACAAAAAATTAGTTTCCACAATGAAGCCTGGTTATTTTAATTCTGGATGAATAGATATTCTCTCATTGATAATTATAACCCTGAGTTCCATTTACAAATGAGGCTGTTGAATAATTTTACAAAGGACTTGAAAATGCTGAGTAATGTATGGTAGCTATAAAGATGAAATAAATTTATTGTTCCAACATGATTCAATATGTCATTGGGGTACCTGGAATTTCCATTTCTAAAGTAAATAATAGATATTGAACTGTGCCTTCAAAATGTTTACTTTTATCACTTTGAAAATTCAAAATGCAAGTAAGAGATTCCAAGACACATGAAGAATTAACAATGTTATGTTGTGGTTAGTACAGCAGTACGTCACCAACATCTCCCTTCAGGAATGAAGGGACTCGCAGCTGTCAGGCCTTGCAGAGAATACCTCTGTTGAAAGGAACTGTTGGTGATCCATAACCAATGATTAAATAGTAGGAGTATAAACACCTAGTCTTCTCCTTGTCCCACCCAGAATTAACCTCAACAATGAAATTTAGAATCATTACAAAGTCTGTTGATACCTTTAAACCTGCAGGGAAGAATAACCTAACCTCCACCTCTGCCCTATCCAAAACACCTAAATGAGGTATGCAGACTGAAGAAGTTTTTTTTTTTTTTTTGTGGGTACCGGGGGGTCGACCTCAGGACCTCGCGCGCCAGCAGGCACCCGTGCCGCTGAGCGATATCACCGGCCCCTTTTTCGTATGTGGGATCCGGGAGTCGAACTCGGGCCCTCGCGCTTGCCGGGCAGGTGCTTAAGCTGCTGAGCCATCTCACTGGCCCCAGACTGAAGAAGTTTTGACCCAATAGTAATTGTAGTTATTTCTTGATGATGGGATAATAAGTAAGTGTTCATTTTATTTATATTAATTTCTCATGCAATCAGAATAAAAGAAAGTTTTGATGTCAGACGAATTGTTTCAAGGATAGTATGTAAAGTGAGAAGATTAGTGGGCCAATGGTGAAGCTTAGGAAACATTAATATTCAAGGGATAAATTTAGAAAGAATGACACAGGAAAGAGGCACTAATGATAGTGGGAAAATAACATGATTTCACGGACTTCAAAAGTGACCAGGGTTTCAAAGGTATTCCCATGAATAGGAATAGTTCCAATGAAATAGAGACAGAAGGAAAATTGCTGTGGATGAAGCATGATCACTTTGAAAATCTGGCTCTATCTACTCAAACTGAACAAAGCCAAACTTTTCATTTAGATTCGACTCCCCTAAAGACACATTCAGACAATTCTTTTGTAAGAGGTTTATTTGGAAAAGTGAGACAGAGTGAAAAGGGAAGCCACTTACAATGTTGACTTTTTGAGCAAATTGTTACTGTGGACTACTGGATTACTTGGGAACTCTTGAAAATGGTGTAGAAGATGTATCGGGATTAGAGCCAGTCATTATTTAAGGGCTACTGTAGAAGTGTTCATTCTGGTTTCGTCTGCTGTGTGTGTACATGTGTGTACATGTGTGTGTGTGTATGTGTGCGTGTGTGTGTTTGGGAAGTGAGGTACTGAGCCAGCTCTGGTAGCTAAGGAAAGCCCTCAAGCAAATGATAGAAACTGTGGCACCCATGTGGTTATGAATGGAGCCCCAGGAGCTTCTGCTTTACTCTACAAACCATATAATCCATTTCTAGTTAAATATTTCACAAAAATTCCAACATATGTGTACTAATGACATTCAATTATATTGATAGTAGTATTAATTTTAACAGCCCCAAACTGGGGAAAACATCACGGCTATAACATTAGCATTAGTATATTATTGCAATGATTAATCCTATTTACTATTTAACTGGATTAAGAGATGCCTAGGAAATTAGTAAAACAAACTCCTGGGTGTGCCTAGAAGAGTGTTTCCAGAGATAATTGGCATGTGCACCAACAAACTCAGTGGGTAACACTTGCCTTGAATGTGGGCTATTTGATCCAATGGGCTGGGGCCCCAGTGGAAAACACACAGAATGAGGAAATCTGGTTGGCACATATAAGCTTGATCTTGCTTGAGTGGTACATCTTTTGGCACTACCATTGTCCATGGACATCTGACTTCAATTTCTTTAGCCTTTTAACATGGAGTCAAAGTAAATAGAAGAAATATAAGTTGCAAGGAGACAAGGAAAATCATAATTCTAAAACTGTACTTTTAAAAAGGAAACAAAGTTACCCAAGGTTACAATTTCTTCCTCCTTCCAGCCTACTCACTCTTAAATTCCTAAGTTTTAAAAAATATAATAAACTGGGGCTCAGCCTCTCTCCTGTAAGAAGAGTCTTTCATCTGTGAACGGGCCATCGAATTTTCACCTATAAATTCACCTCATACTTTTTATAAATTTTCAAATTCCACTGAGTTCCACAAAAAAGCATCCCCAGCTCCTGATCATAATACTTCTCACTCTATGAGCACCTATGCTGCCTTTTGAGTGTGTAGTTTTTTCTACCAAATAAATCTTTTCTATCTCTCTTGCCAACTTGTCCTGAACTTTCTTTCTCTGTGATAGAAGTCAGTGAATCTAGTCTATGGGTAAAATTCTTTTTCCATGACAAGAGTTACGGAAACTGTAACTTAGTTCTATGGATAGGGTGGGTTTAGCATCTTCCTAGGATCCTGTCAAGTGGCAATGCCTGATTTTCCTGACCACTTTTCCTATGGTAACTACTACTATCCTCACCTGCAACACCGCGATGCATCCTTTCTGATTTCGGCTTTATGGAAACATGACATAGATTAGGGCGGGCAAATCAGAAAACTAACTGGATGGAGAGTGTCAAAGGTCATGAAAAACCATAACTAACAATTTGGGGAAGACGTTTCCCCAAAGAGAGGGGCTTGCGCAGAACACGGGACCTAAGGTGATGTCACTCTTGCAGCTGAGCACAGTGGACCAATCAGAATAGTGCTGTTTTCAATCCTTCATTTGAATTTGGCATTGTTCAAAGAGCCAATCAGAAACGGTTTTCTTCAGTCCTTCATCTACATCTGGTGAAAGCCAAGGGAGGTCTTTGATAGGACAGTTTATGTCTGGCATGACACTAAGTGAGTTTTTGATAGAACAAACTCCAATTCCTTATTTGCATGAGGGGCCAGCCAACCAAGGAATTTTGGACACAATGATTTTTTTCCCTTGTCCGCAGGGCCATTGTGAGCCTTTTTACCAGTCCCCTCTGGCCAGGTGAAGTGTAGTTTATTCAGCCTGCAATAAATGTACAACCTCTTTGCCTTCTAAATGTGTCTTGTCCAGTTCTTTGTTCAGGACACCAAGAGCCTGGAATGAATTCCAGCAGGACCCTCCATCTGGGACCTTTCATGTGGTAATAACGAAGCCATAAAATAAATATTCTTCTTTGATATTTGTGAGTTTCATCCATATTGCTGCATAAAACAATAGTTCTTTCATTGTAATTGCTTATATCCTATTGTAAAATAAGATATTATTAAAGATCTCTAAAAAACAAAACCAGTAACAAATATATAATTGTAAAAGAGGCTTTGCTAGGTTGCCGAGAGGATCAGAGGCTGGTAGTCTCACCATGGCTTTCTGCACTCCAGAGAGCCAGAGTTCTAGGAGCTGCTAACCCAGGGCACTGGGAGCCTCAGAACAAGAGGCACCAATGATGAAGCTCCAGCTAGAGGCTGAAGGCCTGGAAGTTCTGTGGGGAGTCCCTGGTGTGAGTCTGTCACCAGATGGGGCCAGAGAAAATTCCCCCAAAAGGGGAATTTCACCCATTAGGTGAAACTTCACCCATTAGGACATAGAAAGAGCCATAAAGGGATTTATTAGGCAGAAATTTCAAAGCGCACTCTCAGAGAAGTAGAGTGCAGCCCAGAGAAAGAAGGAGGGAGGGAGGGAGAGAGAGAGAGGGAGAGAGGGAGAGGCAGGCTACAGTTTGGAGCTGGGAATATTTGTGTTTTTGGAAGTGGAAATCTGTGGAATTTGTGAATCTATTAGACGCTTCCTCTTGTGTCTTCGGAAAAAGGTGGCCCACCCAGAGAAAGATCATGGAAGAATGGCCCAACCACAGAAAGAGAGTGGCCCACTGTGTTTGTCAGGAAAAGCCTATTTCACAGAGGGAAAGAGGTGGTGGTCTCCGGACAAGTGAAAGAAGCCCATTTGCAAGTAAAAATGCAATGGCCAAAACCCATTGGAAAGTGAAAGGAAATGGCCCAGGCTTCTTGTGTTCTGGGAGAAAGTACAAAATAATAATAACATGGGGCCAGTGAGATGGCTCAGTGGCGTAAGCGCCTGCCTGGCAAGCGCGAGGGCCCGAGTTTTACTCCCGGAACCCACATACGGAAAAAGGGCCGGTGATATCACTCAGCGGCACAGGTGCCTGCTGGCACGTGAGGTCCTGAGGTCGACGCCCGGTACCCACAAAAAAAAAAAAAAAACCAAACGAACAAACAAAAATAATAATAATGATAATCGTAACTGAGTTTGTGTCCAGAAACTGCAGTTTTCATTTTTAAAATTATTATTTTCCTTGTCTCCTTTCTACCTATCTTTATTTCTTCTATCCTACCTCACCATCGTTTTGCAGTTCTATATTTTGATCAGGGTGGTGCTTATCAGTATGTTCTTCTTATGAAAACTCACTGAGTTACACACTTAATGATTCATGGTCTTGCTACATGTATGTTTTCCTCCAATAAAAATTATTTTAGCAAATATAAACACAGCCATTGAAGAAGAGATAGCAACATTGATTTCATATTCCTCCAGAAGGAGAAATTCTGACATTGTCAGAAAGTGAATGCTGCACTTTTTAATTACATCTCCAAGCTCTTCTGTTGGAGGTTCAGGAGACTTCAGTGCTGCCGTCTGTGATTAGATGGGAATACTCTGGGGAAATGACTAGGACATGCCAAATGTTAAATCTTCAGTATCATATGTTCTTCTTTACAAGTTCCTCTCTTCGGCTCTATTTTTACATTTCCTTTTAACAGTTCCATACTTCTCAGCAACTATGGCATGTTTTTGTGAAATCCAGCTCACTATGAGACCAGAAGAAAATGTCTTTGTTTCCTCTGATCAGTTGAGTTCTTCAGACTCCTTTGTGCAAATAATACCCTCTCCCTCCCATGGCTTTCCTCAGTGTAGTAAACCTTTCTTGAGATACATATCTCTAGGCAGGAACAGCTGCATTTCCTGTGCTTTTGCAGAAACATAGTACATACGTGCAAGGGAAGGGCCATAGTATATATCTTTAAAAATAAGCCCTTCCTTGCCCTTTTGAGAGCAACCCTATACATCTGTGTGAAAGTATAAATGGAGACAGACTTAGATATTTTTGGAATTGCAGTCACAGCCAATAGTAGCTGCTTTAGAAATGCAAATGAGAATTGCATCGCCAGAAGGCAGATGTTGTAAGAAGAAAAGCATGGGTGTGTAGCCTGATCCTCTGTCAGAGGTGACAGCTGTGAGTTTTCCTTTTTCCGAGAGTGAGGTAGTGGAAAACGTCTTTGGGACTAGTAAAGTTATCCTTTGATCTCTGTCTCCCACGCCTTCAGTTTACAGAGATTTGGGACAGTTACACATACAACTCTCAGTCATCCTACGGTCAAGTATAGATTTCCATATCCTTTCCAGAACAGGATACAACACAAAACAAAGAGAGGTATGAAAAGTGAACAAGGAAAGTGAGATAATGCCACAGATAACAGAGGTTGGAGTTGACAGTGCCTGTGTGATAACAGAGCAAAGAACAAGGAAAAGTGGTGATCCATAAGAATTATAGGTCTTTAGCCAAGAAGATAATTAAGTATTGAAATTACATGTTTCCTCCAGGATAGAGACTGAAGAAACCTATATAAAATTGCTTACTATTTGATCTTGCACAGCTCTACCTGAAGGACATGAACATCTGTGTACTAACTGTAGCTTTATGGTGTGTTTCCTGCACACACTAATGACTGATGTTGTTGAACATGAAATTATGTGTTTGTTTTAAAGTGCTGGAAATTTAGATATAAGAGACAAATTAATTCCATTGAAGAGACAGGGAGAAAATGGAATGGAAATGGTGAGAAGTTTAGTTGTGGGGGTTGATTTTTAATGAACATTTCTTGGATTTTTCTACCTGCTATCATCTACTTCGAGACATTTAAATATGCAACAATATCCCTTTTCCCATTCTTATTCAACCTCACTTAAACTTCTGCTTTAAAGGAAAAGAAAATGAAAGGGAACTTCACAATAAAGGTGATATCTAGACATTTATTAAAAAAATATAAATAAATTTAAAAGTAATTTGGGACAACTAACCCAATAAAAGTTTCTCCCTTGGGCAATGCTATTGCTACCAATTCCAGGGATGCTGGTAAGAAACTGACCAGAGAGCCTGAATGATCCTCTAAACTTAATGAACCTCTCAGTCTTACTAAGCATTAGACAAATTCCTTCCTGACTGTAAACCCCTGACCCTTCTAATCTTAGAACTTTCACTTTAGAAAACTTAAATTGTAAATTCTGTCTCTGGCCTTTACCAGACAAAGTAGAATGCCTTTCTAAAGGATGGCAGCCCTTCATCTGTAAAGTAATCAGCAGAGATTAGCAATACCTCCTCCCAAACCTGGGGGCAGGTAAAGGCCTAACTTTGTTGGGCACAAATCAGGAAACTCCAGATGGTTTGGCTGCAGCCATCACCTTGCCCGTGCTAGCTTTCTGAACTTTACCACAGATTTATGTTTCAGTGGAGTTGAGTTCAATCTCTCTCTTCTGGTGCAGTAGTGTTGAATAAAGTCTTCACTGCCTTTTGAATTGGTGTAGTGTAATTTTTCTTTTAGATAATCTTTCTTTTTTTTAAAGGCGCTTTTAGCCAGGCGTGGTGGCGCACACCTGTAATCCCAGCACTTGGGAGGCTGAGGCAGGAGGATCACTGAGAGCTTGAGGCCAGCCTGGGCTACATAGTGACTTCAAGTCCAGCCTGAACTACATAGCGAGACCCTGTCTCACAAAATTTAAAAAAAAAAAAAAAAAAAGGGCGCTTTTAGAATTTATAGGTATATTTGAAAAAGACAAAACTCTGAATTATGCAGGTGCAGTTTATACTGGATTTTGTTAGAAGAGAAAATGGGAACGATGAAATTTAGACATTGTTTAACCAATAAATGTACCTATCATTCATCTTATTTTAACACTAACATCTATAGGAACTTACTATGGGTCTGGTATTGTAAAAAATATCTGAATTAACTTATTTAATGCTCCCAGCATCTCTATGAAATAGGTACTCTTGTTAATTCTATTTTACAGATGAGGAAAATGAGTAGTAGAAGTTTTAGAAATTTACCCAAGGTCCTACAGCTATAAAGGAGAAGAACCTGGGCTTGAATTCTAGCACTTTAACCTGGCCACTTTTTTATGCTGATTAACTTTATCCTAAATGCTGTTTGTGGTTTAATAAATCACATAATAAAACAGGTACAATACCTAGGTGGTTTTCTGTTACATGATTTTTAGGAAGACTACCATTTATAAAAGGAAGGTTTACATACTGCCAAACCGATTTTGATTTCTTAAGCATCTAATGGGGATATTTAATGAAAATTTTCTTCTTGTGAACGTCATGTGTTGAAGAATCCCATGTCCAACATATATCTGATGATTTCAATTGTATTCTATAAACCTTTAAGGACTGCCCACTATGTGACAGAGACCACCAAGCTGGATCTGGATAATAAAAGTACTGTGGTTAAAGATATAGGCTTGTAAACAAGTAATTATAGCTATGACATGATGAATGTTGTCATAAAGAAATGCACAATATCACAGTCTAAGGCTGACTAATTAGCCTAAGGCTAGCTATGGGAGTCCAGGGACACTCTGGGGGGAAGTGATAATTGAATTGAGCTTTCAAAAAATAAATGCATGAAAGCCACTGGAATCAGTAAATGTGGTCAAGTACAGAAA
Source organism: Erethizon dorsatum (assembly GCA_028451465.1). Taxonomy (NCBI): domain Eukaryota; kingdom Metazoa; phylum Chordata; class Mammalia; order Rodentia; family Erethizontidae; genus Erethizon; species Erethizon dorsatum. The sequence continues at coordinate 90,398,021 of CM051822.1, forward strand.
CAGAACCTTGAGAAACTGGAAGTTCTAACAGATTTGGATGGTTACCTTTTAAAAGCACAGGTGTACTGGGTTCCCAGAACAAAGTATTTGGTGTTACTGGCCCTACAATGACTTTTTTCTTTACAGGAGAATTATCTAAACATGAATCACTATCAGTATATCAAAATTTGATGCTGAAACGTACTCCCCTGTAGGTTTAAAATTCTGAACTATTTTTTTTTCAATTTTAAACGTTTTATTAGTACATGTTTGTGTACATAATGATCACATCCCTTGTGGGAGATGGCACATGTATAATAATGCATCTTAATTCCTTTTTGTTCTCAAAGTTTATTCTAAAGTTTGAATGCAAAATGTGTAGGTTTTGAAAGAAGTTTGAGAATAAATGCATTATATGCTTATGCAAATATAATAAACTGCAGAAATGGGCAGGATTTTGTAAGCAACAACCCCTTTATAAGACCACCAAAATTTAAGGCAATGGGCAGATGACTAGATATATAATAAAGCACGTATAACAAAATATTAATTGTGAAACCTACATGTGTGGGTATATGGATGGTCCTTATACAAGTCTTTCAAATTCTCTTTGTGCTTGAAATATTTCACAATAAATTATTGAGACATAAGAGCAATGCACCATGTCTCCATGGGAAGCCTGGAAATTACCAGGACACAGAGTTTACCCATGTAGCTCTTGCATTTGTGCAGAGCTACTTGTTTTTCCATATCTAGAGTTAAATAGTCAAAGTGGTTGACTCAGATTTAAACTAATCCAACCCCGTAGTTATGGTTCAAGTAAGAGCAAGTACATAAAGATAGCCTATTAAGATAGGAATAGAATTTGTTGATACCTTTGGGGAATGGGATTGTCCTCACTCCACTGACAGAATTTTCTGAAGCCATCCATTTTTTCTCAGGGGTTATGGAAGAAGTCTGTGCTTGGAGGATTTTTTAGAAGCCATTTTATGGCAACACTGGGAGCCTGGCAGAAGGTCCTTATTACTGCCAATGTAGAGCTGCTGAATCAAATCACTAAGTTTAAACACACAAATAAATGAATTAAACATACAAATAAACCCTCCAGCAATTCAGTCCAGTAAGAATTTCTTTGAATATATTTTACAGAGTATGTATGTGAAATAAACACAACATTCATAGTAAAAAGACAAAATAATGTTAACTGAAAGTTTCTGAGGAAACATAAATACATATGTATTTGTGTTAGTCATCTTTCTGTCACTGACAAAATACTTCAGACAAACAACTTAAAGGAGTGACTTGGCTCTGGTGTTTTTGGGCCTGTGAGAGGCAAGGGACTCTGGCAGGAAGGGTGTGGTGGAGCAGACTTCTTCTCTCATGGTGGTTGGGGTGGGGGAGTTGAAGGATCCAGGGACAAAAGAGACCCTCCTCAGGTGCACCCCAGTCACCTCTTTCAACCCCAATTCCCGAAGTTTCTACTGCCTCCCAATAGCACCAGCAGCTGGGGACCAAATTATCAACATAAAAGCCTTTGGGGAACATTCCAGAGACACATTATAATAACATTCCAACCCATTCCAAAAAGTGTCTTCATCTCTAAGAAACATTTACACTGAAAGTGAGTACCAAAACTGGTGTTATTATCAGCAAGCACTTTTTAAGCTGAAAGCATTATACTCACTTTTATGTTTTTGGAATTCTTCCAGAAATGTCTTTAGACAAATATCAGTAATGACGAAAACAGACTGGGCAAAAGCCTTTTATTTCAGAGGATTATAGAGCTTTCCTGTGTAACCTTATGTATACACACAGATATTCACATAATGCAATAACACCTCACACGCACAGAGATATGCACATAACACAGTATCACAGCCGTGTATTAATTCATGATTAGGCAATTTAGTCACTGTGCAAACACAGTAGTGCTTACTCAGTGGGCTTACTCAGATCCATACTTGCAAATGTAGGCCACAAGATGGACTGTAAATGTCACAGTAGTCACCTAGAATGGGATAGTGGGATAGCCTGTTTTCTCTAGAGCCATGATGAACCCATCAGAAGACTAAAATGAGCACAAGAGAAAATAGTCCAATCAAGAGAGATAAACATAAAATGTATGAGGCTGCTCCTGACCTAACGTGGAATACGATTTCACAGTAAACGTTTGTTTTTTCAGTAACTAGAAGGAAGACTTTCTAAAATAATGTTAAATCACATAAGAGTACACTCATAAACTGGTGAACATCTGTTACCATTATCAGCCTAATTCAACTGGTATTCTTTTGTTTGACTGTTAGTGCAATTAGATTGTTTACAAAGGTATCACTACAAGCATGTAAGTGACGCATTGCACTATGGCATGGCAATGGCTATAAGAGTACTAAGTGATAGGAATTTTCCACCTTTATTTAAAATCTTCTGGGATTACTGTCATATATACAATCTGTCATTGACCAAAATGTCATTATGTGGTACATACTCTGCGTGTGTGTGTGTGTGTATTTTTTATGTATATTAAATTAATGTCATTAGGCAGCCTTAGTAAAAAGTACCACATACAGGGTGAGAACAAACAGAAATTTATTTTCTCATTGTTCTGGATGCAAAGGTTCAGGTTCAGAATATCAAAAAGTTGGATTTGGGTGAAACAAGCTTGCAGGCAGCTGCCTTCTCCCTGTTGGACTGGGAACTCACCCACATGACCTAATTTGACATTAATTATATCCTTGAAGACCCTATCTCCAAATAAGGTAACATTGGGGGTTAGGATTTCAACGTACAAATTTTTTTGGAATGCAATTCAGCCTAAACATACATATGCATGTGTACACAGGTGTATAAACACACATTTATATCTCTAATCTCAACCTTTCTAAATGTTTAACCTTAGAAGTGAAATACTGCAAAAGATAAGCGAACCTTGTAAATGCTTATTCCTCCATATGCCTCTTCTCCCCACGCAATTCCCATTCCACACCCTTACCGGGAAAATAACTGAAAAACATTTAAAAAGCAATCATTGCCTCAGAGTTGCCAGATAGAGTAAGAAAACATATAGATGGAATTTAAATTTTTGTTTTAGATAGACAAATGTGGTAGAGGGTATACTTGTACTAACAAACTTCTTTGTTGTTTATCTGACTTTCAAATGTAACTGGGAGTCCCGTAACCTGGCAACCCTAATCATAGACTGAGGATTTTTGTTGCTTATTGTTGGAAGGGGTGTGATATTACCTTTGGAATCAAGAGTAAGTGAATTTTTTGATCTTGCATAACCCTCTGCATCATATGTCTTAGCTGATTATAGTTGAGACTACTGCTGAGTATAAGGCATGACATTCTTATTTCACATTTAATTTCATCAATGTCAAATGATGTTTTTGGTGTGGCTTCAGATGGATGGCTGTGTGACAGGATGTGAACACCATGCAAGATAAGACACAGGTTCTGCTTTTAGTAGCTATCACTTTACAGAAACGTCCTGACAGTAACACATGCTTAGTGTAGAACTGTCTGAGGGCCATATCGGTGTGCTGCAATGGTAGCTGATGTATTTGCATTGTGGATTTTCAGTAAAGATAGTGGTATAATTGAATTCCATCCTCTCCCCCCAAAAAAGATACGCTGAAGTCCTTACTCCGAGACGTCAGAATGTAGCCTTGTGTGCAGTCTTCGCAGATGGGATTAGTTACCTTGAGATAAGGTCATAGTGTGGGAAGGCAGACCCCAATCTGATGTGACCGGTGTCCACATAAGAAGATAGCCGTGTGATGACAGAGCCATACAGGAAGAACCCCGTGTGACGACAGAGGGAGAATATGGAATTAAGCAGTTTTGAGCCAAGAAATGCCCCAAATTTCTAGCCAACAAGCTAGGAACAGGAAGAAAGAATTCCCTTGCTTTTGGAGGGAATAAGGCAGCATTAACAACTTGATCCAGGACTGCTGGATCCCAGGAGTACGAGACAATAAGTTTTTCTTGTTTTAAGCTACGCAATCTACAGCACTTCATTACAGCCGCCCTAGAAAACTAACACAGATGGTTAAAATAATTTATTATTATTATCAGAAGAACAATAGAATAGAGCTATCATGGGTGAGGAATGTTTAAGGGATATCTTGGGACGTATTTGGGGGAAAAAGTCTGACCCTGAAAGTACATCTTAACTCCTAATAGTTCAGATCTTCTTAAAAACATGGTCAGTCTGGAGAAGGAACAAAAATTCATTTCCTTGATGACACTTTTTATTTCATTTTACTGCAACTATTCCAATGAGAAGTGTGAAGAGCTTTTTATTGTCATATCAGAGTTACATGGTAAAATTTAATGTACTTCTTGTCAGCTTTAAACACTGGAAATATCAATAAAATGTCAAATTATATTTGACTTCAAACCCAAGTAGTTATAAAAGCGCAATACAAATTTACAATCATTTAGTCTTTCCTTTTTCCCACAATAAAACCCCGTTTTATTCTTTATGGGAAGCTAAAGTTATTTTGCTCAAAGCTGGTAATTTATTAGGACTTACCTCAGATCTGAAGTGTGTTTCTTTTAGAAATCAATGGTAATCCTGGAACTAGGACCAAACTTTTTAATTATGGCTTTGAAGTAATGTAATTGTGGGTTTTAATGCCTCGTACATCTGCTTGAAGGATTATATGAGTTTGTTCGAAGTTCTGGAGCAATAAAATTAAATTTTTGGACAATGAGCTAGCAAAAGGAGCCTGATGATGCTAATTGCAGTGTACAACATAATATCTCCTAATGAATTTTGTGATCTGTCTTGCACAATGAGCATCCTGCCCAGCGTGTCTACAGGAGATTCATCAGATGAAATTTTGCAGCCTTCTGCTCGAATACCTTAATTTTTCCCTTCCCTTTCCTAGGTTCTCCATATCGAGACAATTTATTCTCTATTGGAAAGATTCAGCGGTATGCAGCTGCTGTTGCTCAGTGCTATTTATGTATAAAGATGTGAGGCCAACCCCATTCTACAGATTCGTGTTTTTAGGCAGTGGATTTTGGTGGTCAGGAGCTGCCGTCATTTGTGTCAAGGGAATACAGGTGAATGTGGCAGATTTGCCACTGATGGTGAGGAGCAGGCACCAAACTTGAACAGCAGAAGAGGGAGGGTGCTGGGGAGCGCAGATAAGGAGCGACTCCGGGAAGCTCGTATTTTGGTGCCTCTCCTTGGACTCTCTTGGAAAACATTTCTATACTATTCCAGGGTATACAGAGCTCTGTGATCATAAATTACTCAGACTAAAAGCCTAAAGATGGAGCCAGAATTTCCCTTTTCTCTGCTCTCTCTTCCAGTTCATATTTTTGCTTGTTTTTTTTTTATTTCAATTTTATAGTTATGTGGCCTCATTTAGGTCCCTCTAAAGCCAAATATTTATTTATTCCCTTTCTCTAGAAAAGTAACTAATAAATTTGAAGATACTCATTTTCTACCTAGTACACTATGTTTATTTTTTGTTAGTATTCTCTGTTCTTCAGTTAGGTTTCTTTGTTTGTTTTGGGATGCTGAGGATCTACAATTAGTTCTTTTTTTAAAATTATTTTAAAGAGAAAAAATAAAAATAGAACAGACTTTCAAAACAAGCTAATAGGAGAGTAACAATAATTAATGCATTGCATATTGTTATCTTCATAATAATTACTCAGAGTGCAAGATATAGGCATGAAATATTGTCCAAACAATATTAGCACAAACCTTTCTTTTCAATGAACTAAGAGAAACTGTATAACTATTTTAATGGAAGGAAGGGAAAAAGAAAAAAAATATATATAGAGAGAAGATAGTTAAGATAGTTACAATTTGTTGTTTTACTAGCAATTTACAGAGTTATGATGAACTTTGTATATGACTTAGGTTGATCTGAATAAAAACTAAATTTCCAACTTGAAAATGGAGTTTATAAATTTATCTTTCCAGTTGTGATCTTTGATTGAACTCAGTAATTTGATCCCGAACAAAGGTCAGTGTTGCCTGCTGTCTGTCACCTATGATCCTCAACAATGTCTTTGTATCAGTTAGGAGTCCCTGGATGAACAGATGATAAAAGATATAGATGATATAGCTATAGCTATAGATGTAGATATAGATATGGACGATATAGCTATAAATATAGATATAGATGTAGGTAGATAAATATTAAGGATTTACTAAGTAGGCTTACAGTGGCCACCATGGAATCATGGGTGGAAGAATGGAAAACAGCCATCTGTGTATCAAATGCCAAGGGCCGAGAGCTTACTGTAAGATCCAGTTCAAGTCCCTCTTAGAAAGCTGAGGGGTTGGCATTGGAAGACTGAAGAGTCTTCACTGCAAGCCTGAAGGACTGAAGACAATCATTCTAAGGCAATGAGGAAGACCAGAGCTCCTGTGAAGAAACAAAAGGGCAGATGTCCTTCTTTCTCTTTTTACTTCATCCAGGCTAGGAGCCCATTTGTTGGAGCCACCCGCATCCAGGGTGGGTCGTCCCTCCTCAATTTTTGGCTTACGTGTCAATCATCCACAGGCACACCCAGAACTGTGCTCTACTTATCCACAAAGTGTTTTCTATTCCATTCAAGTTGACATCACAATTAACTATTGCAGCCCTCATATCTTCATTTCTTTGCTCCCCTGAGACATTAGAGCCACTGCCTCTATCTTCTCTCCTTTGGTTGCTGGATTGACTTCATTCTTTGCGAAGAAAAGTGTCATGGTTGATTGATTATGTCAACTTGACAAGTTTAGAAGCTTAACTAAGTTGGCTCAGCAATGCTACACCGTAGGATGTAGAGGACCTGCCCTAGGGCTGCTCATCACCTGGATGGTGTAAAAGGGAAATGAGGAAGGATGGACTGGCTCCTGTTCTTTGAAGGAGCTTGCGTGTTCCCCTTTTAGCTTGGACATCATCTCCTGGTTTCTAGCACAGACTGTTTGGCTTCCACCTTGGATCCTTCAGTCTTTCAGCATAGACTCTTCAGCCTTCCATCGCAGACCCATTGGCCTCCTGATACGGACTTGCACAAAACACTGCAGTGAGCTCCAGACCTTGCATTGAACCCTTAAGCCTCCAGCATGCAGACACCTTCTGCACGCTTCCTCATCCAACTCTGTGGCTGACCATCATAAGCCAATCATGTAATTTCTTATACATTTGTATATTTTGTATTATATCTGTTTCTCTAGTAAAACCCTGACTGATACAAAAAGAATCACCATCAGATGAGATTTTACCCCTTTGAGCCTAAATATTTTTTCTGCTTGTCTCTTTGTTATTTTTTGGACTATGATCTAGATTGTCAATTGCTTCTGGTTATTCCCTTTCTCATAACGTTAACTACTTCCTTTCTCACAAATTCACCAGCATTCATATTTTGTATCTAGTTCATAAATTTTTTATGGTATGTATGATAATTCCTCTCCCCATGCTCCTAAATATCCCCTTCCTGGTGTCTGGAATCTGTGAATATATTCCTTTACATGGCTGGAGCAATTGAGTGTTTAGATGCAATTACAGTCATTAATTGCCTCACCTTGAAATCAGGAAGTCATCCTGGTTTACCCTGGTGGGCCAAATGTAGTCCAAAAGGATGTTAAAAGTAAATGAGGAGGGCCGGTGAGATGGCTCAGCGGCGTAAGCGCCTGCCTTGCAAGCGCAAAGGCCCGAGTTCGACTCCCGGATCCCACATACGAAAAAGGGGCCGGTGATATCGCTCAGCGGCACGGGTGCCTGTTGGCGCGCGAGGTCCTGAGGTCGTCCCCCCGGTACCCAAAAAAAAAAAAAAAAAAAAAAAAAAAAAAAAGTAAATGAGGAGAGCAGAGATGTGGTCAGGGTGATACGCTGTAAGAAAGACTCAACTCCTTTTTACTTGCTTTCATGATTAACAAGGGAACCAGGAGCCACAGGGAGTATACAGCCTCCAACACCTGGAAGAAAAAGGGAAAAGGACCCTACCCAGAGACCACAGGAGGCAGTGTAGCCCCAAAGACAATTTGAGTTTTGTCTAGTGAAACCTCTGTCAGGTGTCTGATGTACAAAATATGAGCTCACAGCTGAACCTCAACCAAGATTCAGTCATGAAAACAGAAACTCCAAGAGATGCTTTGGACAAAGAGTTTCATACACTGATTTGGTTACACAGGTGATGAAAGGCACTGAGGAAACACAGAGGCGGGCAAGGCAACCCAGGAAGTCATGGTGGCAAGAAGCAGCAATCACTTGCCCATATCCTGATGAGCATGATCCACTCCCTACCTTTTTGTCTTCTTTGCATATGATAAGGCCATAAAACTAAACAGCCAAAACAAAGCTCATGCCCTTTCCCCAGCCCTCGTCCAGTGGTAAGTGGAGTCATCATCCCCCTGTTGCTCTGCCTGAAATCTCAGGTGTCATCCTTAGTACTTTGCTTGTCCTTATCCTTTATTCACATCCAATAGATTACTGTTTCCATTTCCCTTGTAAATAGTCTCTAAGTCTGAATGATTTTCTTGATCTTCACACCCATTACCCTGGTACAAACCATTATCATTTCTCACTGTACCATGAAAAAAAATAATTTTTTCTATTCTGTTGCCAAAGAACTACTTTTGAGATGCAACTCTGAGAATGGATACAATCTTTAGATTAAAGATACAAGGGAAACACATTCTTAACAGGACCTAAAATCTTTGTGGGTTCTAGTTTTATTCCCTACTGGCCTTTCAAGTCACATCTGTCCTTCATAACATCCCACAGATACAACCTCCCAGTTGTATCTTTTCTCCCCTGTCCTGTCCCCTTTTCCCCATTTTCTGCAATGTTGTTTTTATCTTCTCCGTGAGTTCATTCATCCTGTCCTAGGACAGGAAGTTGTACTTCTTTGAGTGAAGTTCAGAGGAGAGACTGGTTCTCCATGGTTTCCCGCTTCTGCCCCTTGGGAATGTGGTCTTCTGCAGAAGCCACCCGTCTGCTCTGCTGTCTCCACTAAGACACAGAGCTGGAAATGCAGTCGTTAGAACTGCAGTGTGAAAAAAAAAAAAAAAAAACTATTAAGTGTGATTTTTAAAACATCTTCAGCATCTTGTTTATTTTTATCTTTCAAATATATTCAATTTCAAACATAGAAGAAAGAAGTTTTTATTCTGTATGCTTTTTTAAATGTGCAACAACTCACCCTCGTTCACTTTCCATTGCCACCCTGTGTAAGCTCTCAAAGCCTCCCTAGGACCCTTCCCTCCATGGCACTGGTCACAGGGATACTAATATCATTTGTGTACCATCTACGAATGATCTATTTTCCCTACAAAAGCTGCCTTCTGTTGAGGGAAAAAATGTGTCTTTTTCACCATTGTATGTCCCGTGGCCAGCATGGAGCCTGGCCCAGAATAGTCATCAGAAAAGGATTGCTGATGGAAAACAGGAAAAATTTCTCTTTATTAGTGGAACGACCTTAAGAATGTCACCGTTTCAGACAAGCAATGTCCCAAAAGGAACACTCGTGATCTGAGGCATGGAATAAAATTGGTATCTTGTCTTTTTACAGAAAAAAAAAAGAACAGAAAGGCATTATTTTCTGAAAAGTAATAATGGATTTGATTCACAATGTAGCAGCAAACAAAGTGCACGAGAAAAAAAGAAGGCCAAGGAGGTTTCAGCATGCAAAATCTCAGAAAGTGAAAACTGTATATATATATATATGGGCCGGTGAGATGGCTCAGCGGCGTAAGCGCCTGCCTTGCAAGCGCAAGGGCCCGAGTTCGACTCCCGGATCCCACATACGAAAAAGGGGCCGGTGATATCGCTCAGCGGCACGGGTGCCTGTTGGCACGCGAGGTCCTGAGGTCGTCCCCCTGGTACCCACAAAAAAAAAAAAAAAAAAAAAAAAAAAAAGTGAAAACTGTGGATTTTAGTCTGAGATTTCTCCCACGCCCATTTCAGTGTTTGATTTACTGATTATAATGGTCACGACAGATTATTCAGTCAATAAACACATTTAGGTGCCTCCAATATGTAATAAGCGTTATGAGTACTATCAGGGGTGTAAGCCACAGTTTCAGAGTCCTCATGGAGTTTACAGTCTGAGCAAACAGCTAATAGCAGGCGATGTGCTCTAAATGCTCTGAGCTTTGCTGTTGTAAATGCTTATTTCTTTTATAAGTTACTCTGGCTGGGCTTTCCCAGGCTTTCTTAGTCTCTATTCCTATGGTTCAGTGTATGCCCTTTGCTAACACTTGGGGCAGCACAGAAGAGAAATTAACTCATCTCCTTGGGACCCTAGGAATGCCATTAGAATTTGCCCCAGTTCTTAAGGGAGATTCTTCCCAGGAAAAGAACGCACAGCGGGATTACACTATAATGAGACTGGATGCAAGTCAGAATTCTGCTCTGAGCAGTAATTTGACTTTGATAAGTTCTCAATTTTCAGTTTCTGTTTTTGTAACAATAAGAAGAAAGCAATAAGAAGTGATACCACAATATGTTTTTTCTGACTTTTTTTTTTTTTGTGAGTACCGGGGGTTGACCTCAGGACCTCATGTGCCAGCAGGCTCCCATGCCACTGAGCAATATCACCGACCCCTTTATTCATATAAAGGGTTCCGGGAGTTGAACTCGGGCCCTCGTGCTTGCCAGGCAGGCACTTATGCCACTGAGCCATCTCACCGGCCCTTTTCTGACATTTTTAAAGCAAATCTTATTTTAGAAAACTTTTGATGTGCAGAGAATACCATAGTAGAGAATTCCCTCATATACCTAGAGTCAATACCCTTTTTTTACTGACATCTATGGTGAATTTTTACAATTAACCAGTATTGATCATCACTAAATGGTATACTAGTACTGCACATATTACTCATATATGCATACACATATATATCATTACTAACTAAAATCCTTACTTGATTCAGAACTTCATAATTTTTACCTCATATTCTTTTCATTCTTTATTCTAGGGTTCAGGGTACATTACATCCAGTCATGTCTCCTTAGCATCTCTCGACTATGGGGGTGTTTGCTTTTTGTTTCTAGAGATGGAGAAGATGGTGCTAGTAGCTTTCCCAATCTCTCTTCTCTCCTTCCTTTAGAGAGAAATGTAATGAGAATGTGTCATTACACTAAACCATTATTTCTCCAGACTCCCTTGCAGCTACAGGTTTCCATATGGCTTCCTTCTGGACAACAGGATGCAAGCAAAAGATTCTGGGTGGGGCTTCTCAGCGAACTTTTTAAATGATCAGTCTTTGCTGAGACTTGTCATTTTCCATTTCCTTTATCTCACTCTTCTTCCTTGGAGAGTAAAAATAATACTGAGATGAATCAAATATCTTTTAAAAATACGATGGTATTTTCTGTTTATTTAAATCATGAAAATGAATTTTGTTATTTATAGACATAATACAAATTTATTTATATTACCATGTGTTTTCATAGTAGCTTTATTGAGATGTGATTCACATACCATACATCTGATCTTTATAAACCATAAAAGTCAGTTTTAGGGCCGGTGAGATGGCTCAGCGGCTTAAGTGCCTGCCCGGCAAGCGCGAGGGCCTGAGTTCGACTCCCGGAACCCACATACGAAAAAGGGGCCGGTGATATTGCTCAGTGGCACGGGCGCCTGCTGGTGCGCGAGGTCCTGAGGTCGACCCCCCGGTACCCACAAAAAACAAAAACAAACAAAAGTCAGTTTTAGCATGTTCACAGTTTGTGCAATCATCACAGCAATCAATTTTAGAACATTTTTGTTCCCCCCAGAAGAACCCTGTACCTATTAATAGTCACTCTGTATTCCTGAAACTACCCCACCATCACTACCCTGAAAGATGACTAATCTACTTCCCGTTTCTATTTTGAACTTGTCATATAAATTGAATTATACAATACGTGGCTTTTGTGTCTAGTTTCTTTCTCATAACACATTTATAAGACTCATCTATGTTGTAGTATGTGCCAGGACATCATTTCCTATTATGACCAAACTATATTTCATTGTGTGGATAGACCGTATTTTATTTCTCCATTCATCAGATATTGTACATTTGTTATGACAAATAATGCTGCTATAAACATGTGTGCACACTTTTGTGCAGACAAATGTGCTGCACTCTTGAGTTTCTTCCTAGTAGCAGAAGCAGCCCATATCTTGAGAATAGGAGTATGAAAGCCTTCCATTAAGGTAAGAAGCATGGGAGACGAGGGCCTAATGACAACTTCAAGATCCTAGAGCTCCCCTGGACTTCTCTGGGATTTCTTATCCTATTTGGGGGGAGCCCCTTTTTTTTGTCTACAGAATAGCTGAAAGGTCTTCTGTCTGATGCTGCTGAAGAGAGCCCTCACAGATACCAAGATTAAATAGGATGTCCTCAAGAACAGGTTTTCATGCCTGGTTCAGAGCAAGTTTCCAACTGCACCCAAAGGATATGTATGCTGACCCTTCACCTGTTACTGAGCGCTTCCTTTACACGGCATCCTCACCAATAAGTTCCATGTCTATGTTCTCTCTTGTATACTGCTTTTGTGAGTTTTGCTTGTATACTGCTTTTGTAACTTTTGCTTACCCTCAAACTCTTGGAGTGTATAATGTCCTTTTATTGTGCCTCTAGAGCACCTCACTGAGTGCCAGGCCAGAGTAGCCCTCAGGAAATTCCTGGACTTGATTCTACTTTAAGTAAAAATTTGGTATTTTCTTAGTAAAGATCCTGTTCTCTGAAATTAACATTCACCAACACTTGAATAAAGACAATTGCCCTATAGGACCAAAGCAATAAATCTCTGGTAGCAATTTCAGAACTGTGGCCTCCTGTTTGTTGAAAGCTAAGCCCAATTGTCACGAATACTCCTGAACAGATAACAGCATATACCTGAGTGCTACTCCTGACTCAACCAACCAGTTCATTGTCTTCTCAGGACTAACAAAAAGATTAACTAGGAATAAAATTACAGCAAAGATTGAACAACATCAATCTTTAACATTCTTGTACATTTAATAGATGTTAACCACAGGTCCTGAAGAACAACTAGTACAGTGCATTTGAAAAATAAATAAGATTTGTTTTTATATGAAGATGGGACTGTTCTAGATCTTGATTTTGGTGGTGGTGATAGGACTGCAGGCCTTTGTTAAAACTCATATTTTTATTATAAAAGGAGAATTTTACTGTATGTAAACAAAAGCTCAGTGAAACTCACCTTATACACCCAAAGGAAAATGAAATAGAAATTCTTCATTTATACCTATACATAATTTATCAGTTAAGGAACAAAAATAAATAATAAGTATGAAATCTCGGAGAATTTTATTTTCAAATTACAAATCAAAACCAACTAGAACATTTTGAAACTAATTAGTAAGCCATGAGCATCATTTAAAAAAATAAAAAGTTGGAATTTAATACATACCATAAGAATATTATTGTTTTCTGGAACTTGTCAGATATGTAAATGTATTTATAAATGGAAGTAGACAAATATAGGGTGTATTGTTTGATTATGTGTATATGTACAGGAGTGTAGTGTAAATACAGCCCAATCAACAATCTGTTTTCTCAGGACTTTCCCGATTTTAGCACAAAATTTCCCACTTCCTCAGGAAACTTTCATTCCCATTGAAACTCTAATTTTTATTGAGAGTTGTTTTGTTTTTGTTTTTGAAAGTGAGGGCTGAGAATATAGCTCGTGGCTTGCCTAGCATCTGAAAGGCCTCAGGTTCAATTGCTCATACTAACAAAAATAGTGTAAAAAACATTGACCAAGAAATTATCACATCTTTCTACTTTTGCATTAGGACGTCAGCATATAAGATGTCCAAAACCACTTTTGAAGGGATTTGTATTTCTCCAGCTCAGCTTATCAATTTATACTCTAGGCATTTATATGTTCATCCTCTCTGTCTGACAGCTTGAGAGTGGGGGCCGAGTCTCAATTCTTGAATTCTTTGACATAGCTCATAGTAAATATTCCATATACACCTGCTTTGTACACAGCGATTTGCCAATAAAAGTAAAGTTTGAATACCTCATGGGAATTCACTTTATTTTTATTAACCGTCAAATTAGAAGGTTACGAATTGTTAATTGCATAGTGTGCAGAGAGCTGGAAATAGAGGAAAAGACCAGATAATGCATTAGCTTAGTGATAAAAATGAGGGTTTCTCTCTTTTATTCTAAGTATATCAGAAAAAAGCTTCAAAGTTTTCAGGTGAGAGCTCGGTCTGGCTCATATTTTCCAGTCTTCTTCATTTTCTTCATTTCACTGTTTCAACCGCATCTTCACTCCTCAAAATGAGTGACAACCTGAGTCCCTAAATAAATTTTGGTCACTGGCTCCTGATGAGAAAAGGTTCTCTTGTTGGCCTCAGTGCTTTATGATTGGGCCCATATCAGTGCTATAGCTCATCATGTGTAAGATGGGTGTAGTTATCCCATGGACCTCTTAAGGTTCTTAGGAAGATTAATTGAGGTACTGCATCTAAAGTCTTTAGACAGTGCCTAGAATGTAATAAGTTCTATATATTCTTCCTTAAATATCCTATAGTGAAGGACACAAGAATTGCATTGTATATACCAAGTTGGATTCAGGTGTGATAGGATGAAGACCAAATTCCTGGATGAATCAAAAACATCCCAATGGATTACCAATGCACATGTATCTTGTTGGGTGGTGAGGGATCTCTGTGTCCATCAGTTTTCTATTGCTGCCTAACAGACTTGGCACCTTCACAAGAGAAACACATTATCTCAGTTTCCTGGGTAAGCACGTAAAGCAAGCACAGCCTGAGTCTTTGCTTGGATCTTACTAGCAAAAATCAAGGGGTCACCCAGAGCTGCGATCTGAGCTGAACCACAACACCTTTGGCAAACCATCTGGTTTTGGCAGAATCAAGTTTCATACAGCTGTAAAAGCCATGGCCCTCAGCCACCAGAGGGCACCCAGCATTCTCTGCTACATGACTCTCTGCAGTACAACAGCTTACTTCTTCAAACCGAGGAGAATTTCTCCTGTGTTCAACCTTTTCATTTAGAAGATGTCTAGTACTTTTTAAGACTCACCTGATTAGGTTAGACCCTTTCAGTATAACCAAGCCTTATCAAGCAGAAGTGGTGGGGGTTTTAATGACACTTGCAAAATATTTTTGCTTTTGTCATACAGTGTATATTAATCGCAAGAATCAAAGCCATCAGAGTCACTACCTGCCCCCCCATGCATACCGGTGGACAGGGCCACCTTAGACTTCTGCCCACTGCAGCATTCTTTTCAGCTCTTGTAGATCATAGTTGCAGATTGTATAAAGATTCCTCTGGATGCAGTAAAAAAAAAAATTAATTGGGAACTGAGGGAGAAATAAGTAATGAAAGTAGAAATAATAGTTAAAAGTACAATGCCATAGTGAAAGCTGATGAAAGTAGGGGAGGTGGAAAAAAGTACATGATTTCAGGATGTATTTTGGAGACAAAATAGGCAGGCTGTGGTGATGGGTAGAATGTAGAGAGATGAGACAGAGGGAGGGTAAAGTGTGTTGTATTGTTATCTGGTATGGCATAACAAATTGCTCCCAAATTTAGCAGTTCAAAAAAATACTCATTGTCTTATACTTTTTATGGTTCAGGAATTTGGCTGCTTGCGTGGGTCACAATCAAAGTATAAACTGAAGCTTTAGCTTCCTGAAGGTTTCAGTGGGACTAGGAAATCTGTTTCCAAGATGGAACATACACATGGCTGTTGGTGGGATGCCTCATATTTCTCCACACACAGAGTCTCCACAGGCTTGCTTGAGTATCCTTATGGCTTAGTAGCTGGCTTTCCCCAAAAAGAGTAATAAAAGAGAAAGATCAAAACAAGTTAGAAGCCACAGCGTCTTTCACGAAGTAGCCGAGAAGTCACATGCAGTCACTTTTGCCATATTCTGTACATCAGGATGGAATCATTAAATCAGCTCTCACTCAAGAAAATGGACTTAGTAGATGTTTATAGAGTGTTCCACCCAACAACATCAGAATACACATTCTTCCCAGCTGCACATGGGATGTTCTCTAAAATAGACAGCATACCAGCCCAAAGAACATGCTTAAGTAAATGTAAAGGAATTGAAATTATCCCATGCATATTATCTGGCCATAGTGCAATGAAATTGGAAATTAATGGCAAAAGAAACTGCAAAAACTCCATAAACACATAGAAATTAAATAGCACCCTCCTCAGCAACCAATGGGTCACATATGAAATTAAAGAGGATATTAAAAAATATCCACAATCAAATGAAAATCAAATACAACATACTGGAACTTGTGGGATGCAATGAAAGCAGCCCTAAGAGGGACAATTATAGTGGTGAGTTCTCATATCAGGAAAACAGAACAAGCAAAAATAAACAACCTGATGCTGCACCTCAAGGTTCTAGAAAAAGAAGAGCAAGTCAAACCCAAAGCCCATACAAAGGAGGAAATTATAAAAATCAGAGCAGAAATTAACAAATCGAGACTAAGAAAACAACACAAAGAATTAATGAATCAAAGAGTTGGTTCTTTGAAAGAATAAATAAAATTGATAAACACCTAACCAATCTTATCAAAAAAAGAAAAGAAAAAACTCAACCTCATGCAATGCATGAGAAATAAAAAGGGTGAAATCCCTACAGATCCTGTGGAAATTCAGAAGATCATCAATACCTACTTTGAAAATATTTACTCCAATAGGATGGAAAACACAGAAGGAATGGATAGATACCTAGAAACATATGAATTACTCAAGCTGAATCAAAAAGATATAAAAATTCTGAATAACCCAGTATCAGTTAATGAAATGGAAAATGTAATTAAAAACTTACCAAGAAAGAAAAGCCCAGGTTCCGATGGATTCACAGCTGAATTTTACAAGAAATTTAGAGAAGGTTTAATGCCGGTACTCCTCAAACTCTTTAATGAAATTGACAGGGAAGCAATCCTCCCTAACTCATTCCTGGAGGCAAGTATTAATTACCCTGATACCAAAACCAGAGAAAGACCTAACCATAAAAGAGAACTACAGGCCAATCTCCCTAATGAACATAGATGCAAAAATCCTCAATAAAATGCTAGCAAACAAAATGCAATAAATCATCAAAAAGATAATACACCATGACCAAGTGGGATTCACCCCAGGAATGCAGGGATAGTTCAACATATGCAAATCAGTAAACGTAATACACCATATCAACAGAGCAAAAGACAAAAATCACATGATCATCTCAATAGAGGCAGAAAGCTTTTGATAAAGTCCAACATGTATTCTTGATAAAAAAAACCTACAGAAATAGTAATAGATGGCCTTTATCTCAATCTGATAAATGCCATCTGGAACAAACCAACAGCCAACAACATACTAAATGGACAAAAACTGAAAGCTTTCACTCTAAAATCAGGAACAAGACAAAGATGTCCACTATCACCAGTCCTATTCAATATAGCTCTGTAAACATTAGCCAGAGCAATTAGACAAGAGAGATAAATAAAAGGAATAAGGATGGGAAAGGAAGAAGTTGAAGTATCATTATTCACAGATGACATGATACTCTGCATGGAAGACTCAAAAACTCCACCAAAAGACTTCTAGATTTAATAACCAAATTCAGTAGCATAGCTGGATACAAAGTCAACACTCAAATATCAATAGCATTCCTGTACACAAACAACAAATTCACTGAGAGAGAAATTAGGGAAACCATACCCTTTATAATAGCATCCAAAAAATGAAATATTTAGGAATCAATCTAACAAAGGAAGTAAAAGATCTATACATTGAAAATTATAATACTCTGAAAAAGGAGATTGGAGAAGATATCAGAAAATGGAAATATATCACTTGCTCATGGATAAGAAGAACCAATTTTGTGAAAATGGCCATACTCTCAAAACTGTTATACAGATTTAATGCAATCCCAATCAAAATACCATTAGCATACCTCACAGATCTAGAGAAAACATTCCTAAAATTCATTTGGAAACAGAAGAGTCCTAGAATAGCAAAGGCAATCCTGGGCAACAAAGGCAAGGCAGGAGGCATCACAATCTCTGACTTGAAATTACACTACAAAGCTACTGTGACAAAATCAGCATGGTACTGGGAAAAAAAAAAAGACCTGAAGATTAACAGAACAGATTAGAAGATGCAGATACAACTAGAAACACACTCAGCCACCTTACCTTTGACAAAGGGGCCAAACATGTTCACTGGAAGAAAGATAGCCTCTTTAATAAATGGTGCTGCAAAAACTGGCTTTTGACATGCCGAAGACTAAAACTCGACCCATGTCTATCACCATGCACTAAAGTCAAAATGGATCAAAGATCTAAATATTAAAACAGAAACGTTAAATCTACTGGAAGACGAAGTAGGTAGAAATCTTGAAGACATAGTGGTAGGCAGAGGGTTCATGAACAAAACCCAAACTCCATACTTCAAAGAATCAACAACTGGGATCTTATCTTATTAAAAAGTTTTTGCACATCAAAAGAAATTGCCAACAGAGTGAAAAGAAAATCCACAGAGTTGGAAAAAATTTTAGCTAACCGTCCCTCAGACAAAAGACTTCTATCTAGAACATATAAAGAATTGAAAAAAATCAGACCCCTCAAATGCAAAGACGCAATCCAAAAATGGGCATCTGAAATGAACAGACACTTCTCAGATGAAGAAATACAAGTGGCAAATAAATATATGGAAAAATGTTAAACATCACTGGTCTTTTGAAAAATGCAAATTAAAGCAACACTGAAATTCTATCTCACCCCAGAAAGAATGGCTATCATCAAGAAATCAAACAATAACAAATGCTGGCGGGGCTGTGGGGAAAAAGGAACCCTTCTCCTCTGCTGGTGGGAGTGTAGACTGGTAAAACCACTGTGGAAATCAGTGTGGAGATTCCTCAAAAAACTAGGATTAGAGGTCCTAATCTACCCAGATTTTGTCTGGGTATTTTCCCAGAAGAATTAAGAACATTATACCACAGTGATATATGTGCATCCATGTTTATGGCAGCACAATTTGTAATAGCTAAATCTTTGAAACAACCCAAATGCCCATCAACCAAGGAATGGATGAAAAAGATGTGGTCTTTTTATACAATGGAGTACTACTCAGCTATAAAGAGGGATAAACTCGAGGCTTTTATAGGTAAATGGATGCAACTTGAGACCGTACTCATGAATGAAATAAATCAGACTTGCATGTGTAAACATTGTATTGTCTCCCTAGTGTAAGAAACTGAAAGAGTAAATAAGATCTAAAATGTACAATAGATATTGTGAAAAGGGAAGATACCGCTCAAAAGGAAAGAACAACTGGGATGGGGGAAAGGAGAAAAGAAGGATGGGAAAAGAAAATATATATCTATATCTATATATACATGTATATATACACACACACAAGATAGCTAAGATAGTTATTCTATTAATTTCCATTAGTTCATTAAAAAGAATGGTTTGTGTTTATATTGTTTGATCAATTTTTCATGCCTATATCTTGTAATCTGAGCAACTACTTTGAAGATAAACAATATATTAACCACTGTTTTTTTTTTTTTGTGGGTACCGGGGGTCGACCTCAGAACCAGCAGGCACCCGTGCCGCTGAGCGATATCACCGGCCCTTTTATCGTATGTGGGTTCCGGGAGTCGAACTCGGGCCCTCACACTTGCAAGGCAGGCGCTTACGCCGCTGAGCCATCTCACCGGCCCCTAACCTCTGTTAATCACCTATTATCTTGTTTTGAAATTCTCTATCATTGTTTTTATTGTTTTTTCTCTTTAAAATAAAAAAAGAAGAAAATGGAAAATTAGGTGAACAGTTTGAAAAGAAGATTGCAAAAAAAAATTTATATTATCACAGGGAATGTTCAGGGTCCGAATGTGTGCACTGAAACCACTACTTTTACAGACCCACTTCAGAAATATTCCAATAAGAATTTTTTAAAATGTGTGATTTTGGCCCAAATAACTAAATACCAACACAGTTGAATGATGGTTAGAAGATTAGTTGTGTATGAGCTCAAGTGGCCAAGGGAGATTTAAATTTGAGCTAGGCTTTGAAAGATGAGTAGGAGATACACAATGGTGAACCCAGTAGTCACTCAGCACAAGCAAGGGTATGGAGATGAATCAGTGCAAGGGCTTACTGAAGCCTCAAATTTAATTTGAGGGTAGCAGGACAGAAGTCAGTAAAAGTTGGGAGCCTCTTCATGAAGAACCTTAAGTAATTTCAAGCTAAAGAGTTTGCATTTAATTCATTTGTTTTTTTTTTTTAGTGGGTACCGGGGGGTCGACCTCAGGACCTCGAGCGCCAGCAGGCGCCCGTGCCGCTGAGCGATATCACCGGCCCCTTTTTCGTATGTGGGATCCAGGAGTCGAACTCGGGCCCTTGCGCTTGCCGGGCAGGTGCTTAAGCCGCTGAGCCATCTCACCGGCCCTGCATTTAATTCAACAGCTGAGAATTTATGATGTTTTCAGAGAGGACAAGAAAGGGTGACAGCAGTGTGACATTTCACCAAGCTGACCCAACCAAGGGAGGTTTCCACTATGAGTTTGTGTTCCAAATGCAAACTTAGTGCTCCTCGAACTTAGCGGTATTGAAGAACCTAAATATTTTGTGGGCTGAAGGGACTGATTGTGAATCAAATTATTCATCAGGTTTGGAAGAATTTATTGAGGAATCCTGAAGGAAAAATCTCCTGTCACCAAAACAAGATTTAAACTGCTTAAGTGCACATAAGTCAAGCAGAAATTATGATAATTGGACTTAAACCTGCTTCCCTCCCTGCATACTGTAAATAAAAGAAGACAGTTTAAACAAAGGAACAAGATGTAAATACAAGAGTGAGATCAAAGCAAATCTGGAATTTACTTTTACACAGAGAAAACAAAATCCAAGATATATGACCAGCAGTTTGTAATGCATTTTACAGCACTAAAACCTGGCAGCTTAAAATATGATTTGCACAACATGTCTATATAGAGTTTGCAAAACAATTTAGAATTTATCCTTTTTGGTGTTTTCCAATTATCTTGCATTTAATAAAGTCATTTACTAATTCTTCACTGAAATATGCACAATGACTAGCATATTTGCATACAAACAAACTACCCATATCCCTGCACTTTATCATTTAAGCCACCCATACTCATGGTGTATATGTGGTATTTTTTGGTAGTATAATTATTTTTGCAACCTGATGAAGTAAATGAAATAAAGACAAATGAGCATATTTTAGGCATAGATTTAGTATGGTGACAGAAAATTTCTTGTGGCATCACTAACCGTTTTTTTTTTTTTTTTTTTTTTGTGGGTACCGGGGGGTCGACCTCAGGACCTCGCGCGCCAACAGGCACCCGTGCCTCTGAGCGATATCACCGGCCCCTTTTTCGTATGTGGGTTCCGGGAGTCGAACTCGGGCCCTCGCGCTTGCAAGGCAGGCGCTTACGCCGCTGAGCCATCTCACCGGCCCTAACCTTTAAAACTTATCTAATAAAGAATAATTTGAAAGTAAGTCTTCAAGTACACAGAGTTCAGAGTTTTTGACTAAGGACATAAGGATGTCGGAAGATTTGAAAAGATACTGTGGCTAATACACATAAGCAGAATAGGGAATCAAGTAAGGAAAACAAGGTGGAAAATGGTAGTGAGCGAACACAAACATTACTAATTTATCATTTTTAATTAAGATAGTGAAGGATGTGCAGAATTACTGTTTGCCAAGTCACTTCATAGGTGACATCTGGTCAGCTATCTTCAAATAAATATATCTTTGTCTATCCTAAATCTGTACTTATATATCATGCATTCATAACACAAGTGATATTGGCCTTAATGAAGTGAAAATTAGTTCTTGGGGGGTGTCTTCCTTGGTTTAGTACAAACAGATACACATATATGGCCTACACACACATACCTAAAGAGACACACTTTGTATCTGGAGTTTTAAAGTTTCATGGAGGTGTTAACTAGGTAAACAATATCTAAAGGGCTCCTTCTGTGTATGTACATGTGTGGCTAGGTAAGTAGGGTCATAATGAAAAGTAGAAGTTGAGAAACATGGATCCATCCCATGCTCTTCTAAGTTTTACTTAGGAACCCACTAGAATTTAAATTCCCTGAGCACAAGGGTATTTTTCTGTTTTCTGTTCTTTCTTTCACTGTCATATCCTTAGTGCCTAGAACCTACAGAGTAGGCACTTCCTGATTAGTATTAAATAAATGAATCTCTTTGTTTTGCAGCGGAGACAGACAGGGTAATGGTGATGTTGGCCAACTACCCATTACTCTTACCAGCCAAAGGAAAAAATCTAGCACGTGGTCAAGTCCCTTATTGGTCAATTCTTTAGCTTTGTTTCCAGTCCTATATCATGTCAACAACGACCTGAAGTGGCTTAAGGCCTTCACCTGGACAACATTCAGGTTTTGTCCTTCCTCCAAATTTCCTCTCCTGCAGCCTAGTCAACTCCAGCTCATCTTTTATTCCTCCTTCTCAGTGACTCAGGCTTCTGTAACTCTGTTTTTCTTTTTCACAGCGTTAAACACAGGGATGATGCAGCATACCTGTTTATGACCTACCAGTAATGCCTGTTTTCCCACTAGATGGTAAACTCCAGCACGTCTGTGTAGGCTCATTATTTTATTCTCAGCAAAGTCCACTCTGCTTAGTATTGTGCTCAATGAATATTTCTGGGTAGCAAAAACATTAACTCTCAAAATTCTAGGATTCAATGGATGCCAGTGTCTAAGGTGTGTCATCAACATGAAACAAGAACTGTACTAACTTCAGTTAACATAAGAAACAGTTATTTTCTACCAATTAGTCCCTCCTGAGTCACCGCAAGATGAGAAGTCGTTAATCAGGGAGTAATAATTGAGAAATTACCCTGTGTCCAGTGCTGTACCAGGACCTATATTTAATCAGCATTTTAGAGTCTAGCCATCAGGCGTACTCAGTGGAAACTGACCTTTTGGCATACTCTTGTTGAGCACGCTGTGACTGAAACCTTGATCTGCATTTCACTTGCACTCTGCGTTAATCATCGGTAATTCTCTGACATGGATATTATTTATTATCGCCCCCACTGTAAAGATGAAGATCCTCGGTATAGAATGATGCTGAGACCTGGTTATGCTCTGTGTAGCACAGACAATCCTTTTAGGTAATGCTATAGTCTGAATGATCGTGTCCCTCCAAAGTCTTACATTGGAAGCTAATCATCGCTGTGATGCTGTAAGTGGGAGGAAGGGCTCTACGGGAAGAGATTAATTAGGTCCTAAAGGCACAGCCTTCAGGAATGGCACTGACCCCTTCTAAAAGAGCGGCAGAGCTGCCTTGAGCCTTCTACCATGTAAGCTCACAAAAGGTGCCCTCTATAAAGAGGAGGCGAGTCTTGTATCTGCAGGCACAGACTGCAGACTCCATGCTCTTGGATTCTCAGCCTTCATAACTTTGAGAAATAATTTTTTGTTGTTTATAAGCTATCAAGTTTGTGTTGTTATAGAAGCCCCAATGGGCTAAGGTAGTATTCATAGCTAAATATATACATAATTGAGCAGTGTAACACTTTTATTCTTCTATAGTGACCAACATGAGAGACATACAAAACAAAGCTAGATCAAGGGCCAGCAAACTTTTCCGGAAAAGGTGTGAAAAATAAATGTTCTAACCTCTTCAGGCCCTGTGGTTCTTGTTGGAACCATTCAGCTCTGCCCATGTAGCTCTACAGCAGCCATCCATGAACCCTAAACTAAGAAGCACGGCTATGCAGACATGAAAGTATTTGTGGACACCAAAGTTGAATATCATATCATTTTCATATGTCAAAAATATTCTTTTTTGTTTTTATTTGTTTATTCTTTAATTTTGGTTTCATTAGTACATGTGTGCAATACATAATAATTGCAATCATATGGGGAATTGGTACATAACGCGTTACTTCTTTTTATTTCACCTTCCTCTACCCTATTTTCTCCTCTCCATCCTCTTCCTGATTTGTTTCTCATTTGCAAAATATATGTTTAAGAACATAAAAATTATTTTAAGTTCATGAACTATTTCAGCATAAGCAGTGGCCAGTTTTGACCCATAAACCACAGTTTGCCAACCCCTATCTGTTGTAGCCATAGCAGTATTAGTTGTTATAATTAGTATTTATTGAGCCCGTATTGAGTCCCAAGTACTAAGCACTAAGTAAAAGAGTTTAATGTTGACATCTCTTCTCAGTTAGAGGGTAGTAACATTAATCCCATTTGCTGAAGATCACACAGCTAAATAAGATGGAGGAATCATGATTCAAATCCAAGTCTTTTATGTCTCAAACTCTAAGCTTATACTACACTTATGAATCAAATCTTTTTCACATGAATGCATGTAAATTCACATAGCACCCAGTAGCCAGAATAGGAGTTCAGAGGAGAGTAAGTCCATGGTTGTCAGAGCAGAAGATGGAAGATTTGAATCTTAACTTGGGCCTTAACAAGATTAAGAAGGCTTTTTATACACATTATGAACAACTTAGTGTATGGTGTGGAATTGCATAAACAAAGTGAGAAATAAAAATAGCTTAACTTTCCTACAAAGACTGATTATTTTTTATTAGCACACGTGAATTGCACAGAAAGGTATGTTTTGTTCTAGCATAACTGTACCAGCATATAACATACCTTGATCATTTTCACTCCTCATTACTGTGATTCCCATTCTCTCCCCTTTCCCCTGATACCTTTTGTCTTCTGTAATAATCTCCCTTCTACTTTCACGTCAGCTCTTCTTAAAATTTTTAAGATTCCACGCATGAAAGAAAACATGGGATATTTGGCTTTCTGATTGACTTAGTTTACTTAACATGATAATATCCAATTCCATCCATTTTGTTTTACATGACAGGATTTCATTCATTTTTATGGCTAATATTCATATATTATATATATATATATAATATATAAAACATATATCACATTTTTTATCCATATATCCACTCGCAGGCATGTCGCTTGTTTCCATAGATGAGCTGCTGTGACTTATGCTGCAATAAACATGGGTACTTAGGTGTGTCTATAGTGTGCTGACTTTAAATCTTTTGGACTATAACCTGGCATGGCACAGCTAGATCTAATGGTAGCTTTATTTTCAGTTTTTTGAGAAACCTCCATACTGATTTCATAGTGGCTACACTAGTTTACATTCTCAAAACCAGTGCAAAAGGATTGCTTTTGGCGCACATTCTTGCCAGCATTTATTCCCTTTGTGTTCTTCATGATAGCCATTCCAACTGGGGTGAAATAAGATTATCAATGCAGTTTTGATTTGCATTTCCCTAATAGACAAATAAGTTGAACATTTTTTCATATACTTATTGGCTTTTTATATATCCTCTTTTGAGAAGTGTCTGTTCAATTCATTTGCCCTTTGATTGACTGGGTTATTTGGGTTGATTTTTTTTTGTCTGGTGTTAAGTTTTTTGAGTTCTTAATATATTCTGGATATTAATCTTCTATCTGAGGAGTAGCTGAAAAAGGTTTTTCTCCCATCTTCACTATGTTAATTATTTTCTTTGCTGTGCAGAAGCTTTTTAATTTTATGTAACTCCATTTGTTGATTCTTAATATTATTTTCTGTGCTAGTAGAGTCCTAGTCAGAAAATTATTTCCTTTGCCTGACTTGAAGTGTTTTCTGCTAGCAATTTCAGAGTTTCAGTCTTTGATCCATATGTGTTGATGTATTTATGATCTTTTTTTCAGTACGTGTTTACAGTACAAAGTGATTACATTCATTATAGGGAGTGGTACATATACAGAACACATCTTAATTCTTTTTTTAACCCCTTTCCTCTCTCCTCCCCTTTCCCACCCTCCATCTGTTGAACCCCTTAGCTTTTAAAATTTTGTATGTATTTGTAATACATAATGATAAAGTTCCTCATGAAGGGATTGATACATGTACCCAAAACATCCCAATTCCTTTGTTTTCATTAATCCCATTCCCCTCCCCTCCATCTCTCTCCCTCTATTTCTTGGTCCCCTTCCCATAAGAAAAAGATCTGTCTTGCTATTTCCTATTATATATTTTTATTCTGTTCTTTATTTATATTTTGCATTTCTTGTATCAGAAAGACAATGTGATATTTAAGCTTGTGTGTCTGATTTATTTCACTTATCATTATGGTCTCAAGGTTCCTTCATTTTCCTACATATGACTTTAGTTTATCCTTTATGGTAGAATAATACTCCATTGAGTTGATTAGTATACAGGGTGTCCTGATTACTTTTCTCATTGCTGAGACAATGAGAAAACACCCAAAGTTAAAGGAAGAAAGGTTTATTTTGCTCACAGTTTTTAGAGGTTTCAGTTCATGGTTGGCTGGCTACAAGGCAGTGTGACATGGCAGAGGGGCATCATGGAGAAAAAGTTCATGGCAGACAGAAGGCAGAAGGCAGCAAGAGAGCAGCAAGCAACAAGCTATAAGCAGCAACCCTCTTTCTGTCCCTATATCCTATCCTGGTGGGTTGCACTCACACCTTAATCCCAGCATCCCACCATGAATAATCCCAGCATCACGCACCCTAGATCCAGCCACCTCTGAAAACCTCCTGTGACCACATGAGGCTTTGGGAGGACATCTAGATACAAGACATAACAGTAAGAGAGAAGGAGCTAGTCTTGATATTCTGCATATGGATATTTGGTTATCCCTGGACCATTTGGTAAAGAGGCTGT
Source organism: Erethizon dorsatum (assembly GCA_028451465.1). NCBI lineage: Eukaryota > Metazoa > Chordata > Mammalia > Rodentia > Erethizontidae > Erethizon > Erethizon dorsatum. The sequence goes on from CM051822.1 coordinate 90,424,699, forward strand.
CTTCTTCCTTTCTTTTATGATCTATACTTTTTTATTCCCATATATATAAGTCATAAGATAATTTCTAATGTAGCATAATATGATAAAGTTTCACAGTTCAATTTGGCTTTCAGGATTCTTTTCTTTTTTATTCAGTTTTTAAAAATTTTTGTAAATAAAGTTTATTGGTACAATTTATATATACATACGATCACATTCATCATAGCTAACTTGTACCTGTACATGATATATCTGTGTTCCTCTGCTTTTCCCACTCCCCTCCACTCCCTACAACCCCTCTGCCCCTCCTTATACACAAAGCTTTATTTCCATTTTATCCTTCTTTTTCTCATTCTTTTCTTTTCCCTTCCTTCCTGCCATCTTCCCATTCCCCTTTCCTTCTGAAAAATTTCTTCCTATTTCACAATATCTATTATACTTTTTGGTTCTTATTTACACTTTCAGTTTCTCACACCAGAGAACAATGCAATATTCAAACCTGTGTGTCTGATTTATTTCACTTAAGAGTATGGTCTCAAGGGCCATCCATTTAGGCACAAATGTCTCAAGTTTATCCTTCTTTATGGCTGAGTGGTACTCCATTGTATTAAAAAAAACACATCTTTTTTGTCCACTTGTCAGTTGATGGGCATTTGGTTGTTTCCAAGATTTAACTATTACAAACTGTGCTTCTGTAAAATGGGTGGACATATATCACTGTGGTATGATGCTTTTAATTCTTTTGGGAAGACACCAAGAAGGAGAACAACTAGGTCAAATGGGACCTCTAGTCTTAGGTTTTGAGGAATCTCCACATCAATTTTCACAGTGGTTGCACTAGTCTACACTCCCACCAACAGTAGAGAAATGTTCCTTTTTCTCCACAGCCCTCCCAGCATTTGTCATTCGTTAATTTCTTGATAATAGCCATTCTTTCTGGAGTGAGATGGAATCACAACATTGTTTTAATTTGCATCTCTAGAATGAGCAGTGATGTTGGACGTTTTTCATATATTTATTTGCTGTTGTACTTCTTCTGAGAAGTGTCTGTTCATTTCAGATGTCCATTTTTGGATTGGGGCTTTAAATTTGGGAGGTCTGAGTTTTTTCACTTCTTTATATATTCTAGATATTAGTCCTTTGTCTGAATAATAACTGGCTAAGGTTTTTTTTTCCCACTCTGTGGGTTGTCTTTTCAATCTGTTGGTGATTTCTTTGCTGTGCAAAAGCTTTTTAGTAAGATGAGATTCTTAGAAATCAATCTAACAAAGGAAGTAAAGGTCTCTACATTGAAAAGTATAGTACTCTGAAAAAGGAGATCGAAGAAGATATCAGAAAATGGAAAGAGGCTGTCTTCTATCCAACCTATATTTTTAGCCCCTTTATCAAGAATCAGATGACTATAGTTATGTGAATTTGTATCTGTGGCCTCTATTGTGTTCCACTGGTCAATGTTATGGTTTGTATCTAGAAGTACCCCCAAAGCCTCATGTGCTCATAGGTGGGGCTTTTTGGAGTTGGCTGGATGTAGTGTGTATGAATATGGATTATGGGTGTGAGATAACTGGATCAGCCCACTGATTGGATGAACATAGTTCTGGGTGTGGCTGAATGGATTTACTGAGGAGAGATGAACCACTGTGGGTGTGAATGGCACCAACCAGTAGGATTGTAGTCTTAATGGAACAAAGAGGGAAAGGAAATCTTGCTGTTGCTGCTTCCTGCCTGCTCTGCCATGGACTGTTTCTCCTCCCCATGCCCCTCTGCCATGCTGCCCTGCCTTGAAGCCAGCCAACTCTGAAATGAAACCTCTAAAAATAATGAGCTAAAATATACCTGTCCTCTTTTAACTTGTGGGTGTTGGGTATTTTGTTCCAGCAATGAAAAAGTAACAAAGACAGTCTATATGTATATTTTCATGCCAGTATCATGTTGGTTTTGTTACTATGCCGTTATAGTATACTTTGAAGTGAAGTATTGTGATACCCCAAGCATTGCTATTTTTGCTCAGGTTTGCTTTGGCTATTCTCGGTCTTTTGTCAAATCTTGACTGTTCTACATATGATCTCACTTGTATTCATATAATGTCTGTATCTTCAAGGTAATATACTTACTAGCATAAAGATTTCACATGTTTGATGCTGTTTTCTTAGGTTTGACAAATGTACCATGGCGATGTAGGATATTGACACTGGAGTCATTGTAACCAAGAACTCTACTCTCTGTGCAATTTTTTTTCTGAATAAAATATTATTAGAAAATAAAAAGTTTACTACAAAAGTGTTTTGATGGCTGGTTATTTTTCAAAGGCAAAATTGAGGAGCTTACCTTTTCAAACTACCTCCCAATTCAAATAATTTATTGTTTTCTCTGTACATGTCCTGTGGTTAATCTGAGTATCTGAGTTTCCCACAGCTAGCCCTGATTCATTTCCAAAGGTGGAAACCTCAGAGTGGCTTAGAAATGAACATCTAAGATGTAATACCCCATCTGGTCCTGCTGTCACTCTGCAACTTTCTGACATCAGATCCATGGGTTGGCAGCTTTTGATGTTGTAACAATGAAATAAACAACAATTTTGAGTGGCAGCTTAATCAAGTTAAAACTCCAACATCTGTACTTCAGAGGCACAGAAGCATCTGCTGGAGATCTACTGAGAATCAAAGGATGAACCTGAAAGAACTTATTATTTTAAAAGAGGCTTCCTAGAGGTCTTCTCTCTAAAGGGCTTCTTTTCCATTAGAGAAGATTGATGACAAATCAGCAAAAGCAAAGTCCTTTCTCTTTGAACCAGGTGAGTTCAATGCCAGTGAGATATTAGAATGCAGCTTTGAAAGTGTCTCCTACTGCACCCATCAGAGTTTCTCTGGCTCTGTAAATAGATACAGTCAATCATTACTATTATTTAACCGTACATAGAATATACTAAATTGCTTGATAGCATTGTAAAGAAAATCCATCATCTGGAATCTCTAATGCAAGTAAACAAAGGAATAAATAAGCCATATTTGCATTGGCTGTAATATGCACATGTTTTCATGTTAATTTTTTTTTGTGTGTGTGTGGGTACCGGGGGTCGACCTCAGGATCTCGCACGCCAGCAGGCTCCCGTGCCACTGAGCGACATCACCGGCCCTTTTTTCGTATGTGGGTTCCGGGAGTTGAACTCAGGATCTCGCGCTTGCCAGGCAGGCACTTATGCCGCTGAGCTATCTCACCGGCCTTTCATGTTAATTTTTCTGAAACCAGAATATGTCTTAAAATCAGCAGTGTCTTACAATTGTTCTCTGCCTTAACTGATTTTTTCAAGGCAGAATTACATTGGTTCCTGTCAGTTTGCTGGAGGCATTATCCACCTGAGGTCAGTAGAAGTTAGATGTTTTTTTTTCTGTGGGTACCAGGGGTCTACCTCAGGACCCCGCGCGCCAGCAGGTGCCCGTGCTGCTGAGCGATATCACCGGCCCTTTTTTTGTATGTGGGTTCCGGGAGTTGAACTCGGGCCCTAGCACTTGCCAGGCAGGCGCTTACGCCACTGAGCTATCTCACCGGCCCGTAGATTTGGTTCATGGACTGCACTGCTGATTTTAAAAATTTTTAAAATTCAGATTTTAAAACTGTATGCACATATACTTGATGAAAAATATAGTCAGTGGAGGTTTTTGTTTTTCCTCATTCTAGCTGGTGTCAAGTTTGAGATGAGCATGTTTCCTTAAGATCCCTTTGTGTATAGTAGATTCATTTCGAACTTACCTTTTCAAGAAGTGTAGAGCTCCTGGGTATCATGACTTTAAGTACCACTTTCCCACTAAACTCCCTATCTTTGGCAGTTTTTGTTTTCTTTCTGAAGTATATAAAATAATGTTCTTATAATAAATGTCTTCTTTTCAGTGAAATACAAAAACCTGTTGGGTGTGCATGCTTATTTTTGCTAGCCACTATGGTAAAGCTTTACGTACATCAGATCATCAAATTCTCCCACTAGAGCAGTATGAGCACTATTATTTGCTTTGTCTGCAGTTGTCCTGGAAGGTGACAATTCATTATGTGTGCATACATGCTTTCAGTACTGTGTATGCATTGTCGTTTCTTAATCAGCAACTTGGATTTGGTTGGTTGCAACACAAATTCATTCTCTATTCTGCGAATAGAGAGCTAACCTAATCAGAAAGCTTTCACCTCAGAGGAAAGTACTCTAACATTTTTGTTTTTCATATTCCAGTAAAAAGCAAATGCTTCGCTAATTAGCAATTTCAGGCATGGTATTTATTGATGAAATTGTAAGTTTGCTAAACAGCGTAACAAATGTTAGCAGTGGACTTTGATTAATACCATAAAAATTTCAGTATGTACAGTAGCTTAAATATAGAAATTCTCATCTGTCTTACAGAATAGGATACAGGAGCCTGGTGGGGCTGCTCTAAATCTGGGACTGGTATCTGAGACCTCATCAGACCATTGGTGTGGAGGATTTCTAACTGCCTGATGCCAATCATAAAGAGGAGAGTATCCTACCCATGAAATAGTGCTTTATCTGTTTCCCATGAACGTTTCCTTCAAGGTATAACTGGAACATCTGAAAGGAGAGAAAGGTGGAGTTTGTATTTATGTGAAGTTGTCTTTCCTTCTTATTTGCTGTGGGATATTTAGTGCACATCATTATATGTAGTAGAATTTCCTCTGGGCTTGCTCTGCACTCACCGGTGAGGCTGTAATCCCCCAGAAGGCCGGCACACTTGCTTGTGCAGTTTGCATCCTGGTTATGGGCTTCAGGCCGTTAGAACCTATGGAAGCCAAATCCACCTTATTTTCCAAGAGTCCTCCAGTAGCCAGGGTTTCAGAAGCTCCAAGAGATACCTATTTTAACTTTACGTATTTGAAAGGGGGCTCTTTTTCCTGTTATTTCCAGAGATGTTCGTGTAAGCAGGTGGAGTTCCTCTCAGCTGTCTCAAATTTCATAAAGGAGTACTTTTTTTTTTTTTTTTGTGGGTACCGGGGGATCGACCTCAGGACCTCGCGCACCAGCAGGCGCCCGTGCCGCTGAGCGATATCACCGGCCCCTTTTTTGTATGTGGGTTCCGGGAGTCGAACTCAGGCCCTCGCGCTTGCCGGGCAGGTGCTTAAGCCGCTGAGCCATCTCACCGGCCCAGGACTACTTTTATCTAATAAAAATAACAAGGTTTTGTAGATGATGCAATAGGAAGGTATTTGCTTATTTTACAGAAGAGGATAAGAATTAGAAAAGATGTAATTAAGGCCTTGTGCCCTTAGACCACAATCCACCTCTCTCCTTAATTTGAGTCTCTGGGCCGGCAGCTAGTGAGAAACTGTAATCAAACCATCACGAGGACTTTCAAGGTGGAACAGGATTTTGACATTACTAAATTCTTCCGTAACCATTGCCTTATTGATATGGGCATATTCCACTTTTTGCAGTAGCTGTGCTCCTGGAAGTATATGTGTACACTGAATTTCTATAAATTGAATCTGGTTTTGCTCAATGACTTACAGAAGTTCGAGGATGACATCTTCATCTCATAGGTTCTTAAAAGCTAGCCTAACTTATGCTGATTCTATGGTCTATCAGTCACCTCTTTATTAAGAGCTCATAGTCTTTCACCTACATTCAAGTGAGCCTTGAAACACTTAAGGGATCTCTGTATATTGAAATTAATGAAATAATATAAATCAATTATGCCAATATGCCAAGGTTTCCACTCCACCAACAACTAGGTATTCCTGGTAGATCAGCAAGTGGCGATGCAATGGCAAGGTGCGTGATTACGCGGAATTCTGATCTCAAGAATGGCAAAAGAGTTTAGAGATACAGGTTATCGCATCAAGCTTAATTTTAGAAGAGAGTCCAGATTTGTAACCATCTGCAGTTTGAAAATGGCAAACTTCCACAGGTGCTGAACATAATATAGTAGAATTAAAAGATACCAAACCTAAACAGTCCAACTCCACCCTAATCAGGACCATGTCCCTTCATATTATTGATAAAATGATTAATTTGAGGGGATAATGAACTTTGGTGGGAGACGATGAAGAACAGAATTTTTTAATTTTAATTTTCTTACAGTACCGGGCATTAAACCCAGGGCCTTTGCACTGAGCTACAATCCCAGCTCTTTTTATTTTTTATTTTGAGGCAGGGTCTTGCTAAGTTGCTACTAGGTTGCAGAGGTTGGACTTGAACTTGTGATTCTCCTGTGCCAGCCACCTGGAGTGCCGGTGTTACAGGCATGTGCCACCAGGCTTGGCTGAAATTTACATTTTAAAATGTTTTCACTGTAGACTGAATTTGGAAGACATTTGGAAGTGGGGCCTTTGGGAGGTAACTAGGTTTAGATAAGGTCATGAGGGTGGGGCCCTTGTGGTAGGAGTAGCACCCTCATTATAGAGATGCCAAATGCACACGCAATAAAGAAAAGTGATATGGGCACACAGAAAGTTATCTACAAACCAGGAAGACAGTCCTCATCACCTGGTGAATTGGCAGCACCTTGATCTTGGACCTTTTGGTCTCCAGAACTGTGAAACATACATTTCTGTTGTTTAAGCCACCAGGTCTATGGTATATGTTTATGGGTATCGTAAACAGACGAATATGGTTGTCTAAACAAAACTAAATGACACAGCTTGATTTGTCTTACAGGGACTTCTGTAAAGTACATATGGGATGCTGAGCACATAGGTGCTTGGTAAAGGCCAAGTGAAATGATTTTCTTCAGCATTCCCAGATAATTTAACAAAAATCTCATGCTTCATCTCTATCACAGGTGGAAAAGTAGAGTGGATTCTGGGACCAGACTGGGAGTCAATCTAGGCTCCACCACACACTATGTGGACAATCATGAGTTTGAGGTTGTTGTCTCATCTGTCAAATGGCATGGAAGATAGCATTAACTTCATAGACTTTGGAGAATTCAAGAAGGAAGATCATTCAAGGCACTTCGCTGAACAGCATTAAGACAGTAAGTACACGCTGAAGATAAGGTCTGTCCTCATCGTCAGCGTCATCAGAATCAGCCAAGAGAAGTAGGTGGACACATTTTGAGGGCCAATTTCACCCCCAGCTCGCATGTTACTATAATATTACATAGCTATGGACATAAAAGGACCGTCTCTTCACAACTATTAGCATCACCACCCAAGAAAATCAGTGCTGAGACTTTTCGATAGGCTCGCGTAAGGAAATTTGCCACTGCTTTAGGTTAACAGGAAATAAAAATCAGCTCTAGACTTATTAAGAGATCTTGTGAGGATAAGTCCTACTGTATTTTTCTTTGATACCTATTTGCGAGTTTTATTGATTTTGATGGGAAATATTGATACTCATTTGTGGAATGACGATTATAAATGGAAGACATTATGAGTCTAGATTTTAGAAGCAGAGACTGTGTGAATCAGTGCCGAACCGAAGAGGGTTCAGCCCAGACGCAGAGCAAGGAAGGCAGCTAAGCTGCACCACTCGAACTTGCTCAGTACACAAAAGCAGTCCCTTAAGAAGTAAATCTAACACATCCTTCCTCCCCTTATAATACGCACAGGAAAACTCCATCAATTCACACTGCCCTGCTTGGGAAGTTACCATCATGTGATTTAGTGTGGCTCGGCCTTATCTTTGAGCCTCAATAGGAAGAAAAGTTTCGCTGAGTATATCAGTATGATTGAGATTGCTTTAACATAGTAACGTGTGATCTCTTAAAATAAATCAATATTAGTGGTATACATAGTGAGATTTATAACTAGTTATCAAGTTAGGTGCTTTTGTGTATAGTTAGCTCATATATGCTTTTGAAAGTAATACATTTAATTGAGATTTATTTTTTAGGTATTATTTAGGACCACTCACACAAATCCTTATTGGTGAAGCTATTGCTTAGGCTCACACTTTTTATACAATAGTGAATTTCAGTAAATATTTATAACATGAAGCATCTGATGACACCTCATATTTGTATCAAAAAGTACGTGTATTTTCTTAAAATCTTTTTCTTTTATGCCATTATGTATACTGTTCCTTAACTTTATAACTAACTCTCTGTTCTGCTTGTGAAAACCACACTGTAGTTAGCAAAATGATTGATTTCTGGGCAACAATTATTTATGAGGACACTTCCTACTTTCTCTTAGAAAATAATCTGACCACTAAACTTTATTTAAAAACAAAAAAAATGAAATATATCCAGCAATATTTTAATAAGGGAATAGTGAATGGAATGCAGTATAATTATGATAAACTAACCTTTTAGAATATTATTTAACCATTAAGATAACTGTTACAACTAAGCCATAATTTAAAAAGATGTCTGGCTGGGTGTGGTGGCACATGCCTATAATCTCAGCACTTGGTAGGCTAAGGCAAGGGGACTGCAGCAAGTTTGAGGCCAGCCTGGGTTACCTAGTGAGTTCACAATCAGCCTGAACTGCAGAGTGAGACCAGTCTCAAAAAAAAAAAAAAAAAAAAAGAAAGAAAGAAAAGAAAAAAGAAAAGATGTCTGATAGAAGTGGAAGAACAGCTGAATAGACAGTTATATCTACACTGTAATTAAAGCCACATTTCTACTGATGCTCACAGGAACGTTGTAAAAGAGCACACTGAGATTGTTGGGATGCCAGATTTACTGCAAATTTCTTCCTTGAATTTGTTCTTTATTTATATTTGAGACAAACAAAAGAGGTGAAGGGAAATGAATGGGGTAATGCAATTTTCACTTTAGCACTAGTCCTTTTTCTTTTTCCTTTTCCCTCCCTTCCTTCTTTCCTTCCGCCCTCTTTTCTCTCCTTCCCCTTCCTTCCTTTTCTCCTTCTCTTTTTTCTATTTCTTTCTTTCCTTTCTCTCTTTCTCTTTCTATCTCTCTCTCTTTCTTTCTTTCTTTCCTCCTTTCTTTCTTTCTTCATTCTCTCTTTCGTTCTCACTCTTTCTCTCTCTTTCTTTCTTCCTTTCTTTCCTCCTTTCTCTGTTTCCTCTTTTCTTTCTCTCTTTTTTCTTTGGCTTTCTTCCTTTCCTGCTTATCACCACGCTCAAGCTTACGAAAGGCAGGTTTAACCTGGGGACGCATTCCAATCATCAGAAGTTAGGATGGATAATAGCTCACATTTCCCTGACACTGACTAGGCTCACTGAGCACAAGACACTCTTCTCTGAATTTTACATATATTTACCTGTTTCATCTTTACAGTAACCTTATGAGGTAGATACATTAGTTGCATTTGACAAATAGAGGAAGCTAGGGAAAAAAATGGTTCTATATTTTGCCATACAGGTTTAAACTCAAGTGGCTTCACAACATGTGTTTGAGACGCACTATGCCAGGTCTTTAGGCAAGTGGAATCCTGAACAGTCCACAAGCTTACATAGTGGCTCTCAGAAACCATCTTTACACAACAGGAATCATTCAAGCTGAGGACAGTTGGGCCTCAGGAAGGTACGTGAACCATTCTAGTCGATCTGATTTCCCTCCTGGGGCACTGAAATTGAGACCGAGCATGCTGAGGCTCCCTCTGAGAAGCTGGATTTGCATGGGTAGATGTCTGCATGGGTCTGTTGGTAGTGCATTTTTAAACTTATTTTTTGGTTTCCAAGTGAATTGGAGATATGAGGAAACAATCTGAAAAGAGTGTGAAATGAACAAAACAGCTGTTCCTGTAAAATTAAAGAAAAACCAACCATCCATCCAACCACACAAGAGAAAAAAAGAGGTCCTGCTGACCACACTGAAGGTTTTGCTTTAAGCTTACTCTGGAGGTTCATTACACCACTCTCATATTCAAACTTTATTCCCCATGTTTGCTTAAGGTGATTTTCCATCACTGATGTCCAAAATAAGCCTAATCATGTTTAATAATGGTAAATACCTGTACAATATTTAAAATAATATAATCTTATAGCAATATAATAATGGTCTTTACAAATTCTAAATGAACTTCAGGTTAGTTCATGATTCCTGGATAAAAGATGCTGTTTTGTTATATTTCTGATTATTTTTGTGACATGTGACCCAAAGTACACTAAATCCAAGATTTCTCTTAAACCAGCCTAGTCCTTACTCTTAATTTTAACAATCTGCCAGAGGCCATATAGAATACAGCATGCTAAAGACTTGAAAATGCTGATGTTTTATGCATCTCTTATTTAAAATTTTTCTGTAGCATTCATTTTGTAGACTAGAGTTTTGATTTTAAAGAAACAACTATTTCATCATCACTGTATTGAAGAGGTGCATTCTAGACGTCTCTAAGGGCGTCTCCAGTGCTCTTTACAAAAGTACTCAAAAACTAAACTTCATATTTATTAGCAGTTAACGCTAAGGTAGTCAGTGTGAAATTTTCAGTCAGAGGAAATCTAGCAGCAGCTTGGAGGATATAATGTAGTGCAGATATAATGTAGAGAGCTCGGGAAATATCATCTCATTTTCATTTAGCAGGAGCATAGAACTCTACAGCTGGACAGTTCTCTACAAACCATCAACCCAATTGTTCAGCCACAGACATGCGCGCCCCTCCACCGGCTCCGCGCAGGGGCCAGCTTCCACTTTCCACAGCTATGCTGGTTCCATGGCCGGGCAGCTCCAAGTTTAGACAGTTCACTCCTGAGCTTTCTTCTGTGTTTCACACAAATCCTCATATTCATCCTAAATTAACTTTTTACTCTAAAAGAGAATTAAATTATCTTCTATTTAAGAGGCATTCATATTTGAGAAGCCTTTTATTTTAAAATCCCTCATGTCTTTGACATGACTTTGTGTGGTAGTTTTCTGAAAGACAGTTAATAATGGTCCAATGGCAAAACTATAGCACAGAATCAACCCACCCAGTTTGGTGCAACCTTGGTTCATGTATAGGGTTCGTGCAACAAGTAGATGCAAAACATATAAAATACTTAGCATAGCACTTCAGTCATAGTAGATATTTAAAAATGTGAACTAGAGTTATTTTTACTTCATCTCCACACGTATCACACTTTTGGATTCAAACTACTTAGACCACATCCTGCATTTTGTATTTGGGGGAAAAAATATAGCATGTATTTTCCCATTAAAATTGAGAGCTATCAGTAAAGAACTATCATATGGCTGTCTTCAAGCAGGGTGAAATACTGTTTATCATAGTTCTTTTGCTAAGCCTTGATGGGAACTTGCCCAGTGGCATTCTCTCTGGGTTTTTTTTTTTGGGGGGGGAAAGGGGGAAGGAAAAATTCAAAACATATATTTAATGAGTAATCATGCATACACAACACAGACATCACCTCTAAGGATTTACTAACGATTCTACGGGAGGTTTTTCCTGCTATTGGTGAGTTATTTAAGCTCTTTCCTAGAATGCTCTTTAGTGAGCAAAACGTACAGAATGAGGAATGACAAGCTCACTTCTCTTGCTAGAGAAGCAAACTTCAACTAAAACATTGAAAAGAGAGACTGGTTTCTGTGTCTTATTTTTAACCAAATATTTCTTGTCTAAATGCCCCCTTCTTTTAATAAACCAAAAACTTCTAGGGCTAGTGTCATGGAAAAAACACTATCACATAATTTTAGGCCACCTTGGCAATATTTGGTAAATCATCGATATATGTGAAAGAACTATGTTTTATTAGCTACTTAATATATTATCCAGGAGATAACAGAATAATTCCATGGGGATAGGAGAAAGTTGAGGAAGGTAAGAAATACAGGTTGTTGTTATGGAAGATACATGTGACATTTTTGGTAGATGAATGGTGCAGGTACAGATGTATGTGTGCACCTGTGAGTTTGGGCACATGTACATGTGCAGATGCTACAAATGTAGCATAGCATAAATTGCTAGACAGGATATCTTCATGTGGGAGGTAGAGGGAGATGAAGATATTCATGAAAAGAGGGAGGCAACCAAAGCATTTTTATGAGTGGCTTCCTTCAAATAGTGCTGCTATAATGGCCACTAGCCTCATACCTTAATTATAACAATTATGATCTTCCATTGCATTACTCCTTGTACTGGTAAGCTTTCCCATTGCTGAGAAAACAATACTCAGCACCAACAATTAAAAGGTTTCATTTGGCTCATGGATTGGGGGAAATTTAGTCTATGATTGGCTGGCTCCAAGGGAGAAATATTATAGAAGGGCATGGTAGAGCTAAGATACTTACTCCATGATAAGCAGGAAGAACAGGGGAACAGTGCCAGAGGGAAGGATGAGGAACCAGATATAGACGCCAAGGCCACACTTTCATGGCCCACTAGGATATACCCAGGAGCATGTTTTCATAATCTGTTAGGCTTTTCTTCATCCAATCAAGTTGGTATATCATGATTAAAGATTACAATCCGCTCCTCTCATCAACCTGACACCCAAATAAATCTCCTTAAGTCATGCTTAATCTCCAAATAAATATCACAACAAGTTAATTCTTTCTACTGTGATACAACTATCTTGTGTATAACCAAAAATGAAATAAACCAGTCCCCAAAGTCTCATAAGTTTTAGCATTTTTCAAAAATCCAAGTCAAAGTCTATCTGAGACTGAAAGGAAACTCTTAGCAACAAACCTTTGTAAAAATCAAAACCAAGTTATATAATCACAAGATACAATGCCACAGGGTAAACACTGACATTCCAAAAGAGAATAGGGAGGAAAGAAAAATAGACCAAAGCAAGACTGAAACTTATCAGGACAAACATTAAATCCTGTAAATCCACCATCCAACATTCAGGGCACATGGTGGTGACACATCAGTTTCAAAAGGCTTAGGTAGTCCCTCTGGTTTTGCCAGTGGCAGCCTACACAGCCTCTCTTTAGGGCTGGTTCTGCTCACTGCCTACAGCTTTCAACAGATGTTCCCCATTCCTGGCATCTCTGATCTCCTGGGATCACCACTGCACCTTCAGCTTCATTCCTACAATTGCCCTCTTGGGAGCTCCTTGCTTGTCCTCCCAGACCTGTAAAATCTGGGTGCAATTGGCCCTGATGCCATAACTCTTGCATTCTGAATGCTGGCAAAACAAGCATAATGTGGCTGCCCCCAGGGTCTGCTGTCAGTGGAAACAGTGACCAAGCCTTTGGACCATGGCTGCAGAGGACTCTGAGTGCCTGGATGACTGAGAACGACGAAATGAATCCCAAGGAAGGAATTCCCTAGGAAGCCCTTCTTGAGCAGGGGCCCAGGGCCTCGCTTTTCAAATGAGAGGTTTATATTTTTGCACCTTTGAGCCTGTGATGGAAGGCATCTTTCTTATTCTTTTTTTTTTTTAATGTGGGTACCAGGAGTCGAACTCAGGACCTCGGGCTTGCCAGGCAGGTGGTTATGCTGCTGAGCCATATCACCGGCCCCTCTTATTCTTGAGATGCCCTTAAGGTATCTGTTTTTCTTGTACCTGTACAAAGTACTTGGTTTCTTTACACCACTGATCTCTTCAGTGACTTCTTTTGGCCCCAACATTACATATGGTTACTTCTGAGCCAAAATTTAAGTTTTTCTAAGACCTTTTGCCCCCGATTCTCACTATAAATTGGTCTAAAAGCATATGGCCAGCCATACCATATCACAGCCTGAATATTGGACTGCCTTGAAATTTCCTCCACCAGATCAACTAGCCCACGGCTCTTATTCTGCCTCCCACAAAGTCTCAGAATAATTGGCAAAATGTAGACAAATTTAATGTCAGAATATAACACACATGGCATCTAGTCCAATTATCAATGAAGTCCTTATTCCCAACTGAAGCTTCCTGAGACTGGCCTCTATTCTCTGCATTCTGGTCTTCTGAACTCTGACCAGAATCACTCATCAGACTCCACTTACAGCATTCTGGATTTTCTCCAGCCCACTTTTCCAAAAATATCTCACAAGCCAGTTAAAAAGCCTTCTAAACTACTTAATGTGTTATAGGCACAGTTACAACCTCACTACTCTGGTACCAATTTTCTGTGTTAGTCAGCTTTCCCACTGCTGAAACACAGTACCTGGCACCCACAATTAAATGAAAGGAGGCTTGATTTGGCTCACAGTTTCAGCAAATTCAGTGAACTCATGGTCAGCTGGCTCCAAGGCAAAAACATCATGGCAGAATGTCATGGCAGAGCAAAGATGCTTCCTCCATTGTGGCCAGAAAGCAGAACAGGGCAACAGTGCCAGAGAGGAGAGAGTCAAGGACCATGCATAGCCCCCAAGGTCAAGCCTCCAAGACCAGCCTAGATATATTCAAAAGTATTCTTCATTAATCTGCCAGGCATTTCTTAATCTAATTTGACCATTAAACTTCTTACTGAATAGTCTATATCTCTCTTCCTGTGATTGAAGAGGAAAAAAACAACTTTAAGAGCTGCACCTGTATTAATATATACCTTAAGAGGAATAGATAGGACCTTTCATGTACAATGACTCCACAGTGACACAGTGAGTTTCTGAAAAAGCTATCACTGCTTTTGCTTTTGTTAATATATTTGCCATTCAAACAACACACCTTTATCGTCTCTATAGAATAAATCTTCCAATAAGCTGAATTTAAAGGCCTGGGGATATACCAACACTCTGCTGTTCTCAAGACAGAAACATTTGATGAAAGAATATATAATTACAAGGGAAAAGACATGAAGATTTGATTTGAGCAGAGATTTGGGGGCCTTTAGAGCATTCTTTGTGGCTTTTCAGAGAGTGGTTTATAATTGAGATTTAGGTCACTCTCCTTCCACTTGCTCGTAGCTTGACAAAATTTGCCAATGAGTCCCACCCAAAATAGAAAGATACGTCTGGGATTTGAGGAGGTTACTGAATGTGGGAAGTGACTAGAAATGTAGCAGGCTGTTGTTTCTGCTCTGCCTTCTGTTTGGGGATCAGAATGAATACAAATTGTGGGCAGGATCTTATAGGCAGAGCTGGATGTACTGTTATTTAGTCTTTAAAACACATTCCAGACAAATTGCCTGTATCCCACAAGTGAAGAATGGTGGTTAAATATATGTAATATTCCGATTCAGACCAGCAAGTCCTTGGAGTATGGTGATATGGGCTCAATCTTGATGCCATAGATCTCTTAGAAAGATACATTTGATAATGATCCTGCCCAATATATGATACAGATCAATGGTACTACATTATGTCAAAACTCTGGGAATATCACGGGTATCATGAATTAGTGGAATTTCCAATTATTAGAAGAATTAAACCCCTGTTATTAAGATTTAAGAAGTTTTTAAACACGTTTTTCTTAGTAAAGAAAGTAAGATGTTTGTAGATTTTCCTACTTTACAATCCATGATAATTTTTAGAAATATGAAATAAAGGACCTTGAGCAACTTTTATTGTCTCTCTTTGCAATTTTTTTCTGTATTAGTCATACCGAGGGGTAATGGTGCACATGATTGCCAAGGTGCCATTCAACTTCTATTTTCTAGGATTCTGATATTTCTACATTTCCAAATAAGTCCAATTCTTTCCCCATATCTCAACACATGGGCACTATTTCCTCTTCCTGTCTTATAAATGCAAGGAGCAGCTTACTAAGCCCAAAAGCAATACTGCCACTTTGGAAGGATTTTTTTTTTCCCCCGCAGGAAGCTATTTAATTTGATAGCTATTATTTGTTTGTCAAAGCCCTACTGTTTATACAGATTAATTAAAAACAATTGCTCTAGTTGCTGAGTAGTAGTGCTCCTTGCCGTGAAAAAAATCTGCAATCTCAAATTCATCAACCTACATCTGATCCCATTCAAAAGTCTTTAACGTTACTCTGCAACACAATATATCTCAACCAGCCACAGACTCGTGTCAATAGATGGGAAAATTGAATCTTATACCTAGATCTTTTATTGTTGAGATCTCATGGCATAAAGCTGCTAGAGATGGCTTGCAAAATTGATATTTCTAAATTGGAGACCTTATTTTAGACTTAAATTAGGTAACAGGAAGTAAAGCTGAGCTGCTAAATCTTAAACTCATTTAAAACATCATCTTGTAGCAAATGATACTTTTAAGTGTTTTGCTGTTTTGATTATCAAGAGTCCTTATGTGTTATAGATTAGAAGAGGCTATCATTTCTCAATAAATAGTTAATAAGAAATAAATAGCTATTTGATGAAATAAACCTAATTTATTTTAGTTTGCGAAATCTGCTGAGTCCAGGTACTTTTACCTGCAGTCAAGTTTCCCTGATCTAAAATAATCTTCATATAATGGACAGTCCTAAAGTAAAGAGCTGAACTGATTCATATCTGAAATATTAAAAATCAGCATCCAGCATACACAGACCTGCTCAAGTGGAGGGTGAAGAAAGGGAGGTAGGTATTTTGCATCTATATATTAAATTGAAAATGCGTTTTAACATGTGTAAAGTGCTCCATTACTGCACAGATGAACTAAAACAAAAACTCTGAACAAAACTATTTGCCTCAACACTTTTAGATTCTTACAAAATTCCATGCTTGAATTTAAAAGAAGGGTAAAACGTTCTGCTAATTAAAGGACAAATGATCTTAAACCTGTTTCATTTTTACTACTGTTGACAGTGGTCCTGTCCTTCACTGAACCTGCAGTGTTATTTGGAAGATACTTATGCAAAGCCTAGTATTTGTTCTAAGGCTGGTTTACTTTTTATTTTATTTTATTTTATTTCTTTTTTCCAGCTTGCCTAACAAGATATCTTAACTTAGTATTTTTTCCATGGACTTGCTTTGGTCCCTAGAATAAGTGTCCCAGTGACTGTTCTGCTCATAAAGCCTCAGAGAATCGTGTAACTAAACTGTGTCCCTGCCTAGCTCACTACCCAGGCAGAAACATTTACACCAGGACCCCTACTCTGCTGCAGAGACACTGGGAAACAGAAATTTACCCACATACGCGACTTATTTCCTTTAATTCCTGTCTTCTTCACGTCTGTTTTTCCTTCCAAATGCCACTTCTTTAATTGTTATGCCATCTTCTGTTTACACTTTACTACCAGTCTTTTCCTCTGGTTTTTTTTGTTAGGGCTTACTGTCATTCTATTTATGGAACACATTAGGAAGCAAATCAGCAAGAAAACCTACTCTGGTTAGAAATTATATGTAAGCAAATCACAGACAAAGCCCTTGCCTGCTCTGGGTATTGTCTCCCTTCTAAAGAATGCTCCGATGAACCCTCTATCTCCTCTACACCGGTGGATGCATCCTGGGGACTTTCACCTCCTCAACGAGGGAACTTTAGGGGTCACTTTGCTGCTGCAGCATCTTGTATGCCTTTCAGTAGCAAGTAATAAACAAGCAGCGCATGTCACCGTGCTCCCCCAGAACAGGGCAGGCCTCCCTGCCCTGCATACATACATCCTCATTCTATGTGGGGACGCTGCAGCCATTCTATGTGGGGAAAGAGGACAAGCCAAGGGGCCTGCGCAAAGCAGCACTTTACAAATGTGAAATGAATCTTTTTTATTTTAAGAGGCTCCCTTTTAACTCAGGCTCTTATTTGTTTGTCAGAGGTCACCCCACCTTGCCCAGTAGGGGAGAACAGTAACAAGTATTTGGCCAGTTCAAGAGGCAAGTCTTTCACTCAGGGCGGCTTCTCACAGGAAAATCATGAAAGCGCAAACAGCCTGACAGTTGCACAGACACCCTGAGGGCTGCGCTGCAGAAACCCGACTTCAGTGCGCCTGCTGGCTTGCCGGGGCCTCTGAGGCACCTGTTTAAAGGAGATGAGCCTGGAGTTTCCGATAATGATGAGGAGGGCGGGGAGGGGAGGACAGCAGCAGGGGAGGTGAACGGTAACCTCGAACCTGAAGCGATGGATCCGATGACCCTCTGAGAGTCCTAACCCAATGAGAAAATGCAGGCATCTCAACCCCAAAAGACCCAAGCACTGTTTGTAGCACCAAGTCATCAGTTACAAGAGTTAGCCAATATGATTGCAGGAAGTTCAAAGGCGTTCTGTTTACCAGAATACCACTGGACCTGCGGTCCTCTTACAGAGCTCACCTTCCCAAGAAACACACTGCAGTTTATCATCACCCAGGGGATCTAGTGTGAAAAAGCAATACTTGTGTGATAAAGAAGAAAATGTACTAATATGAATCAAAGATTTTAGACCATCTAAAGTAGTATCATTCCTTTCCAAACCTTAAACTCTGTGTAATCTGTTGAGTGTTTTTTTTGTTTTTTGTTTTTTTGGGAGGGGGCACCAGGAATTGAATTCATGACCTCGCGCTTGCCAGGCAGGCGCTGTGCTGCTGAGCTGTATCCCCAGCTGTTGAGTCTTTGCGAGACTGTCTGAAACCGGTCAGGAGAATACGGTCACTGTGGCCCTGACAATCTCTGCGTAAGAGTTGTGGCGAACAGGAAAGGCTCATTACTGGTTATGCAAACCCGGAATGTGTGAGCGCCCAGGGTGAAATGCCCTGGGACAATGAGGGCAAAAGACGAGCAAAAGACACCACATTTATTTATTATTTTTATTATTATAATAACCACTTTATTTCATGTGTGCACTGATCTAATCTTTATACGTGTATTACTTTATTTAATCCTTTTACCACCCTATAAAACAGCAGTAATATTTCCCCTACTTCATAAATTAGGACTTGATATTAAAAAGAGGCAAGATGGCTTGTCTTCAGTGTTACAGAGCAGTATGGCATAGGGTCATGAATTTTGTTGCCATCTTGACTTAACTGTGAATCCTGATTCTCTTGCTTATGAACTATGGGATCTTCATCAAGTAACTTATATTCTGAGCCTTATTCATCAATGTCGTGTGGAATTTTGTGGGAACTAAAATAAGATATGACAGAGAAAATATTCGGTGAGTTTCAGCCCAACAAAGTTGAGCAAGTGGTATTATTTCAACAGAAAGGATAATTAACAAAGATCCACAGAAGTTAGAGAATTTATACAAAGCACATAGCTAGAAGATTGTAGAACTAAACTGGAATCTAGAATTCCCAGGTGTCTGGGATGCTTTCTACATTAACGACAAATTCACTCTACTTCAGAGAATATCACATCGCATGTTGCCAATGAAACCGTTACTCTGTAAAAAGTCAGATGAAGAGAACTCGCCCTTCTTAATTCTTTCCAACTTATCTTTCATAATTTAAGAGTATTTAGAATTATTTTTCATTACTGAAAAAAATCAAACTGAAGTGCTTCGGCTACATTAGCGATAAAAGGCTGCAGCCTCAAGTCCAGGGACAGTAACATGCGGGTTATTTGGCAGGGAGATGAGGAGAGAGGACTTTTCTGAATTTTCAGCGTTCTGTGATCGGAGCTCACAAGATCCTCAGCCCTGAGCCCTACCTGGGCTGCAGTCCCTGGAGAGTGGCACAGGGTGGTGCAGGTCACACTATAAGTAGAAAATCTTAATCATCTTCCTCCAAAGTAGTAATCTGACAAAATGACTTACATTTACCAACAGGTACTCATTTATTTTCTCAACTTTGGGAAATGTAGTGAAAATCTCCGTGCAGTCTTGGGGAAACAAAACAGGACAGAACATTGCTTACGAAAAAAAAAAAAAAACAGAAACTCTTCACAAGAAAAATAATACAAAGTCTCTTTACTCTCCTTTCTCTGATTTGACTGAGTGGCATCTGGGTTGAATAGGTTGTGGTTGTGAATATTTTATCAGATTTTTGACAAGACATCCATCTCACCGTAGAATGAGGTGAGATCTTAAATCACTTTAGACAGTTTTGCTTCTTAATTAGACAGTCAATACACTACCCATTGGAAGGCCTGGCTTATGCTTGGCTGCTGAGGTGGCTGAGATCACTGAGAAGTTGAATCTGATCCAATTAATTCTCTTGATAATTTACTATCTCTTCAGTTGTGTTAGACAATTGTGTATCGACACAGCACACTGATATTAATTTTAAATGAAGCTCTAGCAAGACACAGCTGAAATAGCGCTGCTTGTAGCTTGAGTCGAGAATCTGGCTTAAAATGAAATTGCGTTGGTATATATATATATACCGTCACCATATACACACTATAAGGTCAACATAAGCCATTCCTTCCTTACAACCGAAGTTTGCAATGCCATCCAACTTCCTCAAGTCATTATCAGTCACCAAGTCCTTGGTTGTGTTTCAGAGTTATAATTAAACCAGAAATTTTTTGTCATGAAACCAATGGAGAACAGTTAACTACTAATTGTATGTTAGTTGCTACAAAACTGCTAATTTCATAATGGTTAGCAATTAAAAATTCAATATCTTATCTGCTTCAGCCAACAATTGGGCTAGAGCAAGGTGTACACAGCCCTGAAGTATTTGGGTCAGTAAGTGTAGCATAGAGTCTACTCTGTTTTCCAGAACATGTGCTTAAAAAATGGATTGAGAGGGCCAGTGAGATGGCTCAGCGGCATAAGCGCCTGCCTGGCAAGCGCGAGGGCCCGAGTTCGACTCCCAGAACCCACATACGAAGAAAGGGCTGGTGATGTTGCTCAGCGGCATGGGCACCGGCTGGCGCACAAGGTCCTGAGGTCGACCCCCGATACCCACAAAAAAAAAAAAAAAAAAGGATTGGGAGGAGGAGAAGGAAGTAGGGAGCACTTCTGAACAAAATACGTTAGAGTTTAGGTGTAAAAATATGAAATCAATCAGCAAGGTAAAATTTATCAAACATACTAGCCAAAATGAAGATGTATTAAGTACTTTGAGGAAAATGAGGGATCTTATTGCTTTATATAAATACATAAAAGAAGAAAATAAATAGTATCCCATGGTTTTAATTAAAAATGATGATTTGGAAAACAACATGCTTTTATATCTATTTCATCTTGTATATTCTCAAAATTATAGTTAAAAAGAAATAAAAATAAGAATGTGGAAGAAGACAATAGTAGATAAGAGATATCAACTGAGTTTTATTTTATTTTATTTTTGGGGGGTACCAGGGGTCGAACTCAGGACCTCATGCACTAGTAGGCGCCCATGCTGCTGAGCGATACCACCAGCTCTTTTTTTGTATGTGGGTACCGGGAGTCAAACTCAGGACCTCATGCTTGCCAGGCAGGCGCTTATGCCGCTGAGCTATCTCACCGGCCCCCATCAACTGAGTTTTAAAAGGTGAGAAGAAGTAACTCATTTAGAGGACACAGGGGTCATTTAGAGAAATTATGAGGACTGATCTGGTTGGTCCCATAGAGACCAGATAGACTGGTTTCTTGGTGGTTCCAAGAATCACAGAAAATGGGTGTCAGGTATGAGATGGAAACATGTGGGCTGGCTTCAGATTCATTCCTCGGATCTCCATGCTCATGTTTTCTTGCTAGAGTACGATGCTCATTCTTCTCTGGAGAAGTGGAACCAAGCAGAAGAGCAAGGGCACAGTGCATTTGTCAGGACTGACATTTTTTTTTAATCTCATCTAATTTAATTAAATTTTTTATTTTAAAGAGAGGAATGGATAAAAAAGATGTAGTATTTTTATACAATGGAGTACTACTCAGCTATAAAGAAGGATAAACTCGAGGCTTTTCTGGGTAAATGGGTGCAACTAGGATCAGCTTTAAGGTGTCATACTAACAAGGCCCTATCCATGTTTACTACTCTGCTATCATAATCTTGAAATACTTAGCAATTTTGAAGAAGGAACTCCACATTTTTATTTTGTACCCATACGTTATGTAGCTGTCTTGGTGTTTGTGTTTGACGGGTGATGTTGAGGTATCACAGAGAAAATAAAAGTATTAGAGAAAGTATGAAAGTGGATCATAAATTATCCACCCTTCTTATTGCGACCTATTTCTAGAGTAAGATTGGTGATATACATTATCCGTCTCCTCTACCCAAGGTGCAAGACACAACCAAGCAACAGACTATAAGAATTTTCTTAAGGAAATAGAATAACTCTGAAGAATATAGATAAAAGTATTGGAAAGACTTACGTAATAAGGTTCCAGCTTATGATCTAATTCGTTTACTCTGAAGTCCCAAGTCAGGAAGCACTTCCCTCGCATCTGGAATTTCTTTTTTTTTTTTTTTTTTTTTGTGGGTTCCGGGGGGTCGACCTCAGGACCTCGCGCGCCAACAGGCGCCCGTGCCGCTGAGCGATATCACCGGCCCCTTTTTCATATGTGGGATCCGGAAGTCAAACTTGGGCCCTCGCGCTTGCAAGGCAGGCGCTTACGCCGCTGAGCCATCTCACCGGTCCCGCATCTGGAATTTCTAACAGCTATTTAACATGTTACCTACCAATCATTATCAGATGCCTTACGAGAGCCTCAACAAGTAGGACAAAGACCAAAACCAAGTTCAGGAACATTGGCTCAATACAGGTAGTAGACGAAAATTTCAAAAGGAAAGTCCATTGTTAATAATTTCCAAAAATTAGGACAAGATGCTATAGCCATGAAATAAAAACAGAATGCTATTGAAGGGGTGGGGGAGGGTGGATAAGAAAGCTAAAGTAAAAATGAGCTCTTAGAAACTAAAAATATGATAGTCAGAAAAAAAGATAATGATAATTGAGGGATAGTAAGGAGAATGAAGAACATCTCCTGGAAAGAAAGGACAAATAAAATGAAGCATCAGAAATTATCAACTGAATCAAAAATGAGGATAGTAGGAGATGTATCCGCCCGATTGAGAGTAGATGTATCTGCCTGTGGTATATATAAATATATATATATCTCATATCAGAACATCCCATCATACAACGCTAGAAGCTGAGAAGTTGAATAGAGTCTACAATGGACCAGGAATAAGAATAAAGTCCCATTTCCTAGCCATTGTGTGCCAGGAAACTATAGTTACACCTTCAAAGTAATGACAAAAAAATGATTTCCAACTTGAATTCCTTACCCCCCCCAACCATCACTATTGGTTTACAGTATAAGTGATACATTTCCATAAATGAAAAGACTTGAAAATGTACTTCCCGCCACCTTTCTGGGAAGGTACTAGCTAGTATACTTGGCAAACCAAATGAAAAATAATGAAGTTTAGGATCCAGAGGCAGGAGATCCTAGTGACATGAGAGTTTTATGGGGAATCCCAGGTCCACTGCTTTGCTCTGGAGAGCAAGCAGGTCATATTGGAGCAGAGAGCTGAAGGAATGTACCAAGAGTGTCTACAAGGGAAAAAGAAATTAGAATTGATTTTAGCATTTGGGCAACAATTTTATAGGCATTTGACTACTACAAACATTTAGGAAAAAAGCAAATAATAAAAAGAAAACCCTAGTAATAGGGCATAGAAAATTAAGGGGTGTCTGTGTGTGTGTTTACCCAAAGGAAAATCAAATACATATATGAGTAAAATTGTAATCAAACCTCTTCTGGCTCTGCAGTAGGGCGTGCATATAGTTATATTGATATAAAACCCAAGAACTGGTTAATTTAATCTCAAGGATGTTATACTAATGTTGGGGGGATTTTCAGCAGTGGTGGTATAAGGGAAGATGCAAATTGTATGGAGTGTATATGGACTAAAGCTTTAAAATCCTTTAATATTTTAGCAGAAGTAAACAAATAATTTAGAAGAGAAAAAAAAAGAAAACAGCACCGTAAAATATTATTTATAAAGATGGAAGAGTATAGCAGAATAGACTGCTTAAAATTATAATTTTTTTTTTTTTTTAATGTGGGTACCAGGAGTTGAACTTAGGACCTTGCACTTGCCAGGCAGGCACTTATGCCGCTGTAAAATTATAATTTTTAGTGTAGTTAGAGAAATGTCACTTTGATTTAAGAATGAATATTAACTTTAAACAAGATAAGTGATAGAAAAGGGTTAATATCACTCAATGGAGTTCTTATGATATTAACAAAGAAATAGTTGATTGTGGATAAGATTTCATTAAGGCTTCAAAAATGTATGAGTTATCATTTTTTCTGCCGGGCGGTATTCAAATAGCCCTAAAAATGATGTAGCATCTATATTCAGGAAAATATACAACTATTCTACTGTGGCATTCTTCACTTCCCAGAGCTGACCCTCATCATCACGAAGAGACCGAGCAGAATCAAAGCTCTTCTCTGCATGTTTTACCCTTTCACTGTCCTCATGGTTAACGGCTGCTTTGTTCTGATGGTCGCAAAATGAAGGCTTCAAAAAGACTTTCTCAGGAAGGGTCAACTCATGAAGCAGGAGTTGCAGCAATGTGAAAATTGAACACATTAAGTCTAAGGGTAAATTTAAAGAAGAAAGATATTCTTGTCTGCAAACTCCCTTTGGGTCCGTATTTGCATCTTGTGTTACAGTAAAAGATTGGGGAGTGGGGGTTGATTAAGATATTGCCTGTCATAGTGGTGCTAGATGCTGTAACACTGAAAGTAATGATAGAAATAGGTACATTTGTATGGAATAATGTTCTGCTCATATTGCTAAGTGAAAATACTCAAACAAAATAAACCCTGTAAGTTACAACACTTTGTGTGTAATATTCTCATTCCTGTATGAAGTTATCCTGACATAAAATGATTGCTTTCAGATATTGACTCTGAGCCTGAAATCCTCAGATGAAAGACTAGATTTGTTTTTTAATCATTTGTATGCTTATAATATTTTTAATTTTTATACTGGGCAACTAATAATTTTTAGAATGTTACTAACAACCAATACATTTTATTAGTTCAATAACGAATGCATTGGGCAGGTGAGATGGCTCAATGGCGTAAGCTCCTGCCTGGCAAGTGCGAGGTCCTCAGTTCTATTCCTGATACCCACATAAAGGAAAAAAAGGGCCGGTGATATCGCTCAGTGTCACAAGCACTTGTTGACAAGCGCAAGGTCCTGAGTTCGACTCCTGGTACCCACATAAAAAAAAAAATAACAAATGCATTATATTAGTTCAAGTGATCAGCATTCCATATCTTAGTTTCAACTTGAATTTAGAGATTTGAAATTGGGATATTTGCCTTTAAATAAATAAATACTGTAAGAACAAAGAACATGAACTTTGAGTCAGGAGTTCTAATCTTGTTTTTCTACAAGAATTAAGGCCTATTGCCTTTTAAAAAATTTCATACTCAGTTATTTAACCTGTAAAATGGAGATAGCAATTATCTTTCCTCTTCTCTTATAATGTCATGTGGTAAGTGACTAAAATCAGGTGGAAGAAAAGCTGGGCATGGTGGTAACTGCCTGTAATCTCAGGACTCAGACTTTCTGAGAAGTGAATGTGGATGTCCTGTACTGTGTAGAAGCAGGAAGTTTATGAAACTGTTAATGCAGGTTTTGCCTTTTTGCTTTGTGAGTTTTCCAAAGTTTCTACTCTAGTTCCTCTTTAAGAAAATTTATGATTTCTCCTCAGAAGCACCAAGACACCGTGTAAGTCCTAGGAAATAAATCAAAAAGTGACACAAGCAGAAGAGGAGCCTGATGGATTCAGAAGCTTCCAACATCTACTTCTGTTCTACTTCCGCTCTAGCAGCTGGCTTTAGAATTAACTCAGGTAAATTAACCTGAGTCATAGATTCCCAGCATTTCAGGACCGGAAGCTACCAGTGTTCTTTCACATTACTCAATCACAGTGAAAACAGGAGATTTGCATAGAAAAGAGCACAAAATTCAATGTGTAATTTAAAGTTTTGAGTTTTTCAAGGAGAGGAGATTCCCTACCATGAATCCTGGTCCTGAAGGCAGACTGTTAGGGCTGGTAAGGTGCTGGAGTGTGCCATGGTGGACAAAGCCTTGTTTCCTCTGTCCTGCTTTTCAGTTTGGCTTTATGGTCCTGGAAAAGTCATTTTTTCTGTTATACTATTGAAATGGGGAAAAGTGAAATAAAATGGAGTAGATGATCTGTAAAAGCCTTTATGTTTATTTTTATTGATATTTCATTTTATTTTATTAGTGGTATTATTTTGTATCCCTTTATCTATCTAACCCATTTATGGGGGTAAGGTTTAGGAAGGGAAATGGGAAGCAGTAGTTGCATTGTTGGGAAGAAAACGTTTTTATAATGTCTTCTGCTTAAAGGGGGCTCACTGAGAAGATACTTCCTACCTACTTCTTAGCTCAGGGACACACA
Source organism: Erethizon dorsatum (assembly GCA_028451465.1). Lineage (NCBI taxonomy): Eukaryota > Metazoa > Chordata > Mammalia > Rodentia > Erethizontidae > Erethizon > Erethizon dorsatum. The sequence continues at coordinate 90,450,600 of CM051822.1, forward strand.
GAAGAGGAATAGAAACTTGCAGCTCATTCTCAAAATATACTCCATTTCTGAATGCCCCTGCATTTGCCTGACATTTCACATGTTGGCACTTACAGCCACGTGCACCTTAAAATGATGTTCTGGGATGCTTCGGTGACTTCCAGTAGAAAAATGCAAATAAATGTAGATTTTTGTTATTATCACCTTCATCAAAGCAAACAGGCAGAAGCAAGAACATTATTAGAGTGTGATAAGAGTGTATATTCGAATGATTTCCCCAGAGGACAGGGGCAAAACTCATGCGTTCCATTTTCTTTGTAAAGAAGCATCAATTGTTTCATGTGGAATTACCTGCATCCGCCACCTGTCAGCCCTATATTCAAACACCCACTCTTGCCTTTTTCCGTAAAAGAACTACTATCTTGATTTCTGAAATGTAATTTCAATAAATGGTAGACTTGATTCAAGGCATTCAGGCATAAACAGGTAAGAGAAAGCATGAATAACATAATAGGGCATTGCAAGAAGAATAGTTTCAGAAAACGGCATTTATATTATAGAAAAAATAAATGGAAATTCGGATTGCTAGTTCTCCAATTAGAATCAAATGAAAATAAGGCCTTTTGAGACCTTCTGTTGAATTTCTAGGATGTTCCACATTAGTTACTCTTGAATATAGTTTGGTATTTATTTTGCCATTTTTTTTCCTGAAGTAAATAAAAATGTCTTTGTGAACAAGGGTCTTGTGTTAAATTCAGTTAAGGCCAGAATATTCCAGAGCAGAAAGAACATTTTTCGTACACTATTGCTGAATGAGTAACTCCTTCTCCACAAAAGGGTCATGGTGGAAATAGCCATTTGATGGCAGGCCAGCACGTGTGAACAGGCTCGTTGCAAACATCTAACTCTTCATTCCAGAAAAAAAGATCCCCTAATGTGCTGAACTAGAAAACAATCTATTAGATGAGCAGGAAGTCTCCAAAATTGCTTACCCAATTTTACAAGACCAAAACATTCTTAACGCCTATTACTATTCAACAATATGCCTAAAATGAAATGAAATCTCTAATTGTATTCCAAAACACAGTGGGATTTGAAGAGCAATTCCATAAATAGATGGGAAGCTCTAGAAGATTTCTCTAATTTTTCTTATTGACAACCTTGGAAAGTTTTGAAATAGCGTCATCTTAATACTGATTTTTATTAGGCCACACTGGACTCATCAAGTCATTGTAAAAAGATCACTGGATAGAGTAGGAACGCTGAATTCTTATTTTCGCTCTGCAGTAGACTAGCTTGGGGACCCGAATTATGTTTTATGGGTTCCTAGCACAAAAAGGCAAAGCTTTCTGGTGGCCAAGTTTCTTCCTGGGGCAGTGGTTCTCCTGCTTCAGTCTGCAGCAGAATTGCTTGGAGGAGTTGTGGAAGTGGACTGCTGAGCTCCACCCCAGAGTTCCTGATTCAGTAGATCTGGAGTGGAGGTGAAAATTCGTATTTCTGATGAATGTTCCCTGGGGATGCTAAGGCTGACGCTTTTGACTTAGGAATCTCACTTAGAGAACCACTCACCGCCCCTTTGCGTTCCCAGTTTGCACTGCTGGGCTCTCTCTGAGGCTGGTTCACTGCAGGAGCATAAAAACCACAGCTGCAAAGCCTCACTTCTGTCTTCCGCTCCTTCTAATGAAGCCTCAGTCTCCGGGGCCGCCGTACACTGCTCTCAACCGCTCCATCGAATCAGCGCTGCAAATAAACTGTTAGGTCTCGGCAAACTAAGTCTAAGCATGTTGTTGCTTTGCCTCTGGCGCTTCACGCGGTTTACCGTTACCGACGTGGTCCACTCCTTCCAGCCTCCTCCGGGAGAAGCTCAGACGGTCGTGCCCGGGGCGCGAGGAGCGAGGGAGCGCCTTCCGTGGGAAGGTCCTTCTCAGGGCAGCTTCACCACTTTGCCCACATACGATTCAGAAAAGCACATTTTCTCAAGCTCTCTGGGAAAAGGAATTGTCAAGATACTGGGTAAAAGAAAAGGTAAATCTTTGTATAGGGAAAAACAGAAAAGGAAAAAACAATGTTTCTTGTTAGCGATGCAGGAAGAGCGCTAGCTTGCCTCTTTCCCTCCCCATCACGATTTTCTTGCACCCTCCCTGGCCATCTTCCCTCCTCTAACCACCACCTTGAAAGGCTCCAAGTGTCTTTTATAAAAAACTAGAATCTTGAAAAAAACTAATGAACTTGATGTACGGTGACTGCTGACTTTACTTCCTTAACTAGTCCTATTTTAGTGAATTTTGTAATTCTGGAATCTGTGAGACTACAAGCCCAGCCCCAGTGACCTGGCTTTCCTCCTACTAGTGCCTCAGTGAAGCCTCAACTTCAGCCAAGTGGACTCCTCCCCTGAGCCCCAAATGTCCTGGCAAATGCTTCTCACCGAAATACTTTAGTCTGTGCTCCTCATTCTGCTAAACCGCTTTTCTGAAACTTTTCACTTGCTTGCTACCTCCCCTCCCCTCCCCCACTGCCATCACTTTCCTGAAGTTCTGCTTGACTGCTGTGAAATAAGTGTGCACTCTGCTAGATACCGTAGATGAGATGTCAGCAATTTTTGTTTTTAGTTTTGTTGAGTGTGTTATGTGTCTCTCCTCCTGTTATAAGGGAACCTCAGGGAGCAAGATTTTATCTTGTATATCTTGTGTAGTCGAACAGTTTTATAGACTGTTTGCCTTTTGGGTAGGCGCTGAACGTAAAATTAGGTGACTTCTTCAAATCTATGTTCCGTATTACTTTTTCCAAAGCACTTGGCGTGTAAGGAATGTTGTAGTTTCTCAACCTGCTGCTATATATCTTATCTCATTCATAGACATTGGGCACCTATTACCTTCCTAACCCACATGCCCATCCACTTACTTGAAACTTACAGGAAAAGCTCCAGAGAAATGGCAGGAAGAAAGAGAGCTATTCCTGGGGAAGGAGGATTATAACCTGGATCCAATTGACTTCAAAAAATGCTCCTTCATACGGACTCAATCCCCACTTTTGAGGCAGGAAAAACCAACAGAATGGCATATAACTTAGCCAAGGTCACATCGTAAACTACTTATTGAAGAGATTTTTTTTTTTTTTTTTGTGGGTACCGGGGGGACGACCTCAGGACCTCGTGCGCCAACAGGCGCCCATGCCGCTGAGTGATATCACCGGCCCCTTTTTCGTATGTGGGTTCCGGGAGTCGAACTCGGGCCTTCGCGCTTGCAAGGCAGGCGCTTACGCCGCTGAGCCATCTCACCGGCCCAATTGAAGAGATTTAAGTAAAAAGATGCATTATTTATGAGTATATTATGTGTGGATGATGAAAGGTAGGAAATCACTTTGTCCAGCATTCGTCTTGGTGAATTCCAATCCAAGCTTGAGAACCATACGCCGTGTTGGCTTTTGTTGTGTTATCACGCCAAACAGAGCCACTCATAGAAGCCATATGAGGCGGTGATAGTTTAGATCTTTTCCATGGCTGATATGAATGTATTTTAAATGAATAGGGATTTTATAATACTGCTGCCTCTGGGTCTGCATGGTAGAAATTGCCTAAAGCATCCTGCCTGACGCTCTCATGGGAGCCAGGCCTTATGATTATGTATATGAAATTCCAACAACTGCTTTAACTAACAACATTTTAATGCAATGCATTTCATATTTCCATATTTATTGTGCCCCAGTCATGTTTTATGAAGAGCGTGAGTGTGGAAACTCCATGTAACTGATACTTAGTTTGTATGTACTGTGCACTTTCCTCAAGAGGTTCCCCTACTGAGCACAGATGTAAAATAAATACAAATAAATTATACTCTTTTATAGGCCTCCAGTGTGCCCCAGCTCAGCTGATCAAATTGTCCCCTTCTCTCCACTTGAAGAGTTCTTGGCAGAAACAAATAAACTGATTGCAACCAAATCCCCTTGGAACATTGAGTGTCCTCTTTAAAGCTTCCTAAACTGGTTCAATTCAAAGCCATGTTACCTTCCAATAGAATCTAGAAGACAATTCCAATTCTGCTGCTTTGCGGCCAAGAAGAGACTTGGAACGAGGAGGACTGAAAGGGAAAGCACTGCTGTAGTGGCCAATCTATCCATCCATAGCTGGCACCAGGAAAGATCTGGTTTGCAAAGAGGAGGCTCTGCATCTTGTAATGCATCCAGGCAGAGATCATTAAAGAGATTAGAAGAAAAATATGCTCTGGTCCCAGAGACTTTCAATGAGAGAAAAAGATGCACATTTTCTGACCAGATGTCATGTAGCGGGTATGTAAGAGAAGGATGAGCAATGAATACTTACGCAATTTTAACTCTAGGATGGTATTTTCTAGTCATTTATGTGTAAACATTTTATATCCTTTTACATCATGATTTTCTTCCAAATTTAAATATATTCTTTTTTTCAGAATATGAATACTTTTGGAAAACAAAATCATCACATCTTTCCCTTTTGTTTTTTTTTTGTTTTTTTTTTTTTTTAAAGAGAAGAAAAAAAAAACAAATCAAAAGAAGAACAAATTTTCAAACAAACATAATAGGAGGGTAACAATGGTTAATACATTACGTATTACTATCTTTAAGTTAGTTATTCAGGACACCAGACATTAGCATTCAATTGTCCAAACATTATTGGCACAAACCTTACTCTTCAATGAACTAAGTAAAAATGGTAGTGTATCTATCTTAACCATCTTATATATATATATATATACAATTTTTTTCCCTTTCCCTTCTTTCTTTTCCCTATTCCAGTCTCTCTTTCCTTTTGACCAGTTTCTTTTTGATTCACCATGTCTATTGTACATTTTGGATCTTATTTACTCTTTCAGTTTCTCATACTAGAGAGACAATACGATGCTTACACATGTGCTTCTGGTTTATTTCACTTATGAGTATTTTCTCGAGTTGCATCCATTTACCTATAAAAGTCTCCAGTTTATCCTTCTTTATGGCTGAATAGTACTCCATTGTATAAAAATACCACATCTTTCTTATCCATTCCTCAGTTGATGGGCATTTGGGTTGTTTCCAAGATCTGGCTATTACAAATTGTGCTGCTATAAACATGGGTGCACATATATCGCTGTGGTACGATGTTTTTAATTCTTCTGGGAAGATGCCCAGAAGGGGAATAGCTGGGTCAAATGGGACCTCCAACCCTAGTTTTCTGAGGAATCTCCACACTGACTTCCACAGTGGCTGTACCAGTCGACACTCCCACCAACAGTGAAGAAGGGTTCCTTTTTCCCCACAGCCCCTCCAGCATTTGTTATTAGTTGACTTCTTAATAGTAGCCATTCTTTCTGGGGTGAGATGGTATCTCAGTGTTGTTTTAATTTGCATCTCTCGAATGACTAGTGATGTTGCACATTTTTTTGTATATTTCTTTGCCATTAGTATTTCTTCATCTGAGAAATGTGTATTCATCTCAGATGCCCATTTGTGGAGTGGGTCTTTAAATTTGGGAGGTCTGATTTTTTTGAGTTCTTTATATGTTCTCGATAGTAATCCTTTGTCTGAGGAACAGCTGGCAAACATTTTTTCCCACATTGTGGGTTGTCTCTTCACTCTGTTGGTGGTTTCTCTTGCTGTGCAAAAGCTTTTTAATAAGATGAGATCCCAGTTATTGATTCTTTGGGATAGTTCCCGTGCGGTTGAGTTTTTATTCATAAAGTCTTTGCCTACACCAATGTCTCCAAGGGTTTTACCTATCCTACCTTCCAGCAGATTTAATGTTTCTGTTTTAATATTTAGATCTCTGATCCATTTTGAATTTAGTTTAGTGCATGGTGAAAGATATGGATCTAGTTTTAATCTTCGGCATGTGTAGAGCCAGTTTTTCCAGCACCATTTATTAAAGAGGCTATCTTTCTTCCAGCGAATGTGTTTGGCACCTTTGTCAAAGATAAGGTGGCTTAGTATGTCTGGGGTTGTTTCAGCATCTTCTAATCTGTTCCATTGATCTTCAGGTCTGTTTTTTTGCCAGTACCACACTGTTTTTATCACAGTAGCTTTATAGTATAATTTCAAGTCGGGGATAGTGATGCCCCCTGCCTTGCGTTTGTTGCCCAGAATTGCCTTTGCTATTCTAGGTCTCTTCTGATTCCAAATGAATTTTAGGATTGTTTTCTCTAATTCTGTGAGATATGCTGTTGGAATTTTGATTGGAATTGCATTAAATCTGTATAACAATTTTGGAAGTATGGCCATTTTCACTATATTGGTTCTTCCTATCCAGGAGCAAGGGATATCTTTCCATTTTCTGATATCCTCTTCAATCTCCTTTTTCAGAGTACTGTAGTTTTCAGTATAGAGGTCTTTTACATCCTTCGTGAGGTTGATTCCTAGGTATTTCATTTTTTTGGATGTTATTGTGAAAGGTATTGTTTCCCTAATTTCTCTTTCAGTAAGTTTGTTATTTGTGTACAGGAAGGCTATTGACTTTTGAGTATTGACTTTGTATCCAGCTACACTACTGAATTTGCTTATTAAATCTAGCAGTTTTTTAGTGGAGTTTTTGGGGTCTTCTGTGTAGAGTATCATGTCATCTGCAAATAATGATAATTTAACTTCTTCCTTTCCAATCGTTATTCCTTTTATTTCTTTCTCTTGTCTAATCGCTCTGGCTAAAGTTTCCAGAACTATGTTGAATAAGAGTGGGGACAGTGGACATCCTTGTCTTGTTCCTGATTTTAGAGGGAAGGCTTTCAGTTTTTGGCCATTTAGTATAATATTGGCTGTTGGTTTGTCATAGATAGCTTTTACCAGATTGAGATAAAGACCCTCTATTCCAATTTTCTGTAGGGTTTTTATCATGAAAAGGTGCTGGACTTTGTCAAAAGCTTTTTCTGCATCTATTGAGATGATCATGTGATTTTTGTCTTTGGTTCTGTTAATATGCTGTATTACATTTATTGATTTACGTATGTTGAACCATCCCTGCATCCCTGGGATGAATCCAACTTGGTCATGGTGTATAATCTTCTTGATGATTTGTTGGATTCTGTTTGCCAGTATCTTATTAAGGATTTTTGCATCTATGTTCATTAGGGAGATTGGCCTGTAGTTCTCTTTCTTAGTTGGGTCCTTCTCTGGTTTTGGTATCAGGGTAATGCTTGCTTCCAGGAATGAATTTGGGAGTATTGCTTCCCTTTCAATTTCATTGAAAAGTTTGAGAAGTAGGGGCGTTAGGTCTTCTCTAAATTTCTTGTAGAATTCGGCAGTGAATCCATCAGGGCCTGGGCTTTTCTTTGTTGGGAGGTTTTTAATTACATCTTCAATTTCATTGGCTGATATTGGTTTATTTAGGATTTTTAAATCTTCTTGATTCAGCTTTGGTAATTCATACGAATCTAGGAATCTGTCCATTTCTTCTGCATTTTCCATCTTAGTAGAATATAAATTTTCAAAATAGGTATAGATGATCTTCTGGATTTCTGCAGGGTCTGTCGTGATATCACCCTTTTCATTTTCAATTGCATGGATTTGAGTCTTTTCTTTTCTTTTTTTAATAAGGTTGGATAAGGGTTTGTCAATCTTATTTATTCTTTCAAAGAACCAACTTTTTGCTTCATTGATTCTTTGTATTGTTTTTTTATTCTCCAATACGTTAATTTCTGCTCTGATCTTTATAATTTCCTCCCTTGTACGGGCTTTTGGCTTAACCTGCTCTTCTTCTTCTAGAAGCTCGAGGTTCACCCTTAAGTTGTTTATTTGTGCTTGCTCTATTTTCCTGATATAAGTGTTTAATGCTATAAATTTCCCTCTTAGGACTGCTTTCATTGTATCCCATAAGTTCCGGTATGTTGTACTGTCATTATCATTCAGTTGTAGAAAGTGACTAATTTCTTCTTTAATTTCATCTGTGACCCATTGGTTGTTCAGGAGGATGCTGTTTAATTTCCATGTGTTTAGGGAGTTTTTGTGGGATCTTTTGCCATTGATTTCCATTTTCATTGCACTATGGTCTGATAATATGCATGGGATAATTTCAATTCCTTTGCATTTACTTAAGCAGGTTTTATGAGCTAGTATGTGGTCTATTTTGGAGAACGTCCCATGTGCAGCTGAGAAAAATGTGTATTCTGATGTTGTGGGATGGAACACTCTGTAGACATCTACTAAGTCCATTTGTTCAAAAGTTTGGTTCAGTTCTACTATTTCATTATTGATTTTCTGTCCAGTTGATCTATCTTTTTGTGACAGTGGAGTATTGAGATCTCCCAATATAATTGTATTAGTGCTTATTTGATTTTTCATGTCCTTTAGTACTTGTTTTATATAGCTGGGTGCATTGGTATTTGATGCATATATATTTATGATCGTTATCTCTTCCTCTTGGATTGTTCCCTTTACAAGGATGTAATGACCGTCTTTATCTCTCTGAATCCTTCTTGGCTTGAAGTTCACTTTGTCTGCAAAAAGAATAGCTACCCCTGCTTTTTTCTGGGTTCCTGTGGCATGGAGTATTGTTTTCCATCCTTTGACTTTCAGTCTATGAATTTCTTTCTGAATTAAATGTGTTTCTTGTATACAGCATATTGTTGGATCTTGCTTCTTGATCCATTTCGCCAGTCTGTGCCTTTTGATTGGTGAATTGAGACCGTTAACATTGATGGTTAAAACTGATATGTATTGACTTGTCATGATATTTTCCTGTTGTTGGTTCCCACTCTTTGTTTTTCCGCTTTCCGGCTATTTAATTATTTGCCCTGCCTGGTGGATTCCTTCTGTTGGGGTTCCTATCTCTTTCTAGAATGTCCTTCAGAACGTTTTGGAGTGCTGGTTTGGTGGTCATAAATTTTCTCAGATGTTCTTTGTCATGAAAGTATTTTATTTCTCCATCAATTTTGAAAGATAGTTTTGCAGGGTACATCAATCTGGGCTGAAAATTATTTTCCTTTAGAGCTTGCAATACATCATTCCAAGCTCTTCTTGAATTGAGGGTTTGTGCTGAAAAGTCAGCTGTGATTCTGATGGGTTTTCCTTCATAGGTGATTTGTCTCTTCTCCCTAACAGCTTTTAAGATTCTGCCCTTCTGTTGAATTTCTGGGATCTTGACTATAATATGTCTGGCTGAAGTTTTTTTTTGATCATGTCTAGTTGGTGTTCTAAAAGCTTCACTTATAGGGGTGTCAAATTCCTTTTCTCTTCCAGGAAAGTTCTCCCTGATTATGTCTTTGAACAAGGTTTTAATGTCGTTGATGCTATCTCCTGCTTTTTCATTTATTCCAATTATTCTTAAGTTGTTTATCTTTGAGTCATCTAGCAGCTGCTGAATTGATTTTTCATGGTCCCTTGCTATTTTTAGGAATTTTTCCATTTCATGATCACTAATTGCAAGCCTGTCTTCTATATCTGAGATCCTGTCCTCGCATTGGCTTATTCTGCTACAAATACTTTCAATGGAATTTTTTATCTCTTGGATATCTGCTTGAATCTGCCTTATAGATTCCATTTCTTTCCTATGCTGAGCATTCATGGTTTCTATAGTTTTCTTAAGTTCATCTATTTTTTTGTCTGTATCAGCTATAGTGTCTTTAAGCATGGTCTTCATTGTAGACATTATCTCTGCAGTTATCTGTGAGATTATTTCTGTTTTAATTTTTTCCAGAACCTCATTCAGTTGCTTTGTTGTTACCACTTCAGATAGGCCAGGTGGGTGGCTTTCGGATTGTCCCACCTCGTTGCTCCCTAGGTTTGCCTTTGGTGAATTGGATGTGTGTGGTTGCATCTTGTTTAAGTGTCGTCTCATTTTTTCTTTCTTTAATTCCTGGGGTGATGTTTGCAAATTACCTATAGTAGGTTACTTTATTGCTAGTGTTTAAGATCTTTAGAAGATGACTACTTCTCTGCAGTATCTTCCAAGTGGAGCTTGCTTTTAGGTTTTGAGCTTTCTGCCAGATCCTACCTCTTCAATTCGTTGGGTATGCGAAGTTGCTACCTGTTTGGCCCAGTCCTTGATTCTTTGGTACTGTGCCACTGTATTTTCTGTGTCCCTTAGTCAATCGCCGGTCAGCGCCGTTCTCCGCCGCTCCCCTGCCCCGCCGCTGTCTCAGGATCCTCCGTGGGGGCTCCCTGGGCGCCAGCTGCCACCGTGTGTCCGTAGAATTGAGCCTCCGCCGGCGCTCCAACTCCCGGGATATTAGAAGGTGCACGCGTGCGGTCTGCTCCTTCTTTCCTTCTTCTTTGTTGGAAGTCACCCGTCACTGGTGCCGGGGGTCCCAGATTGCGCTTCAGAACTTTTCTGGGTTTCGGGGAGGCATCTCCCCCCCTCCTGCGCTTTCTGGGTCGCTATATTCCCGTGTTCCAATGGTAACTTTTAGAGAGAGTTTTGCTGCCTGCTTCTTACTCATCCGCCATCTTGAGGTCTCCTCTCCCTTTTGTTGAGAATCATTTCTTCTTATGATCCAAAGAGAAAGGAGTAGCACTTTTCCAAGTTAAAATGTATCAGAATAATTTTGAGACATTGAAGATGAAACATTTTGCTAGTTGAACTTGTTCATCTTAGATTAAAGTAAATGTAATTTTGAAGAAAATGTGATGATCTCAACTCTTGATAGCTAATTTAATGATATCAATGTAAATACCTTAAAGGTACTTGTCTGAAAGAGTAAAACTTAGACTAAAATATTCTTAGTTCACTAAAATCATCATTATTTGAAACAGATTTAGATGGTCTGCATGCAGCCAGAAGGAGGAGGAAGAGAGTAGCCAGATTTCAGCGTATGTATGGTAAGATGAGAATAAATATCAGCTTCTGATGCCTTCCGGAATCTACTGGAACTGAGTTTGCACCACGATTTTCCTACACACAGTTAAGAAGATAGATACTCTTCTGAAATGATCTGCATTGACCTAGCAAGGAAGCACTCAAGGGCTTGATGACCGCTAAGATTGCTGCTGGGACTGGCACACTATTAATCTACTTCCTTATCAGGGTGCTTTTATCAATGTCCTTTAACTCATCAGTTCTTATGGCAGTGTAATCTATGTATCAAATAAGGAAAAGAGAAGAGACTAGCACTGTAGCTCTGTAGTAGTGTTTGCCTAACAAGTACAACGCCCTGGGCTCAATCTCCAGTAGCACAAGAAAAGAGAGAAGGAGGGAAGGGAGGGGAGGGAAGAGAAGAGAAGAGAAGAGAAGAGAAAGAAGAGAAGAGAAAGAAAAGAAAAGAGAAGAAGGGAAGAAAGGAGGAAAACCCAGAAAGAAAGAGGGAAAACTAATGTAAATTGCTTGCTGTATGCTATACTTATTTTATTTCTCCCCAAACTATAACATCTTGTTATCCGCATTACATAGTTGAGAAACAAAAGCCATGAGAAGTTCAGTAGATAAGTTTGTAAAGGGCAGAGGTAGCACTGAAACCAACAATGTCTGGCTCCGTGCTCTCTCAGCCTCCAAAGAGAGTACCCAGAACTTCAAGAGAGCGACATTAGAGAAGCAAGAAGGATGCCCCAGAACATTATGGAGGATGTAGAACTTTAATTGGTCATGAGGTAAAATAGTGCATTGGTGACTGACAGGCCAAGAGCAGTAATGTAATAGGAAAATGATGTTGCAAACATATGCATGTGGGGCCTGGGAATGTGAATAACCTTCATAGTTCTGTTGGAGCAGAAACTTCACAGAGAACATAAGGTAAGAGAGACTAGAAAACAGATCGTGTTTTTTCCCTCATTTTTGTGAAGTTTAGAAATACATCTTTCGAGGTCGGCCCTATTTTTTCTCAAGGTTTGTATCACTGGAGGAAGTAAAATTTGTGCCCAGATTGGTGGACCGTCTTTGGATAATGTCAGCATGAGAGGTTGCCCTGCAGAGGTAACACTTAGGCAAATCCTAAAGAAAACCAGTGTGTGCAAATGCACCCACAGGCAGGGAAGGTCAGCAGAATCAAGGAGCTAAACTCGGACGATGGGGGCTGGAACACTGTGAGCTGGAGGGAAAAAGACTCCAGGAACAGTGGGAAAGTAGGCAGGGGCTGGCCCAAGTGCAGGCTTGTGTGCTGTGGAAAGAAGTTTGATTTTGTAGGGAATTAATGGGGAAGCACCTCGAGGCTTGAGTTGGGAGAAAGGAGGGTGTGGGTAGAGTAATCCACTCTGGCTCTGTGGTGGGGAAAGTGTTTAAAAGGGTATGAAGCTCACTCTGGTCAAACTGGTTAATTCAGGCCAATGATCTACACCAGGGTGGTATCCTACACTAGGGTGGTGTAAGTGGGGATGGAAAGCAATGTATGAGGTTTGAGACAAATCTTGCAGCTAGAACTCTTCTGTCATGATGAATTAAATATTGGCAGCAAAGTAGGAGGAGAAATCAGGGCAGGGTTTCTGTCTTGAGTAACTCAGGAATTCATTTTTAAATACATTATGTTGAGGAATCTAATGAATCATTTAGGATATGTTCATAAGATAAATATTTCTCAAACCGAAGCCCCGTATTTTCATAGCTGACCTTGTGCTTAGATCAGAGAAAATACAGGACTTCCAGTAACATGTGAATTTCAGATAAACAATGATCACCTGTTTTGCGAATAAGTAGTCCCAAATATTATTTGTGATGTATTTTTATTAAAAACTTTGTTGTTGGGCCGGTGAGATGGCTCAGCGGTGCAAGCACCTGTCTGGCAAGCGCGAGGGTCTGAGTTCGACTCCCGGAACCCACATACGAAAAAAGGGCCAGTGATATCGCTCAGTGGCACGGGCGTCTGCTGATGCGCGAGGTCCTGAGGTCGACCCCTGGTAGCCACAAAGAGATAAATAAATAAAACAGCTAATTAAAAAAAAAAAAACAACTTTATTGTTAATTCAGCTAGATATCTTCTATGCTGGATGCAATTCTAAATATATGTTTAACTGGGTAGAATACAAGTTTAACAGGATGTCCCGTATATTTATTTGCTAAATCTGGCAAACTACTCTCACTCCCTACTCCACTAGCTAAATTTGTTTCCAAGTCAGCTCCCTTGTCCTCCCTTATCTCCAAGGGAAGGGGAGGCTTCCATTCTCCTTGGCAAGCTTGATTCTACTAACTCTGCGGTCCATGTCAGAATTGTTTTATCACAGTTATCTTTATTTTCTCTTTGGTGTTGTTTGGGACCATTTACAATTGCATGTCTGTGTATCTGGGCACGTTTGTATGTAGGTTTGTATGTGTGCATATGTTTTGGCTCTCCCCTTTGCCTGATCTATAGTTTTAATCACTTCCTATTTGTGCCTCATTTTGCTATGAAAACTTTTCAGTGCCTTATTGTCTGTAATATATGAATACAAATGTGTAAAAATCCAAAATTTGAAACCATTTAGCTTGCAAACGAGAATATGCTGTGTATCATTAACAGAGTTAAAATTCAACTGTCATATTGGGAAAATTGCCATAACTATAATAGATAAATGCTTAATGCATGAATACATTAAAAAGTTCCTGCAAGTCAGTAAGATAACAAAACAAAAGCCACAAAGTAGTCTTATATCAAATGGGGCAACTCACAAAAGTGCAAACCCAAGTAGAAAATAAATATGAAAGATGATCACTCTTACAACAAGAGAAATGTAAATTGTGCCAGTAGTAAGATTACACTTATTATTTGGCAAAAATGATTACGTTCAATATCACATGTTGGCAACTGTGAGGGGAAACAACTCACATTACACTGGAGATTGTAGGTGCCATTGTAGAGAGCAATTTGCCATAAGCCATTAATATTTTATAGGAGCAAAGTCTTCAATCCAACAATGTGACTGCAAGGTATCTGTGTACCTATGTAACAAATATACATCGTATGTGCACAAGACAGCATACACAGCGATGCTGAGCAGCCTAAAATTTAGGATAACTCAAATGTTTACTAATGGGGAAATGGTAAGATCACCAAGAGAATAATGGGATGGAGACGAGTTACATAGAATTAAGTAGATTTATATGCTGCATAGAAAGCTTTCCCAATTAGGGATCTCTGATTCCAAGTATTGAGTACAAAAAAGGATTGTGGAGATGAATACATCATCATAACTTTTATGTAAAACAAGTCAAACCCAACAGAGAAAACAAAAATGTGAAATAAAATTGTGTATTTTTATAGATCCATTTTATACATAAATTCAATTAAAAAGAAAAGCTTAAATATAATAATGTCAAACATATAGAATACCTACTTCTGGGGAAACTTCCTAAATTATATTTTTAATTTGCACACATGAAGGCTCATTCTTTGAGCTGTAAAATTCTATGAGTTTAGACAAATGCACAGTGCTATGTAGCTACAATTACGGTATTGTAATTGTAGACAGAACAGATTCAACACCGTAAAATATTTCCTGTGCTTCAATTATTCAACTCTTCTTTCTCCAGGCCCCCAAACCCTGACCACCATTGATCTTTTCACCATTGCTATAGTTCTGTCTTCCACAGATGACATGTAGTTGGATGCATAGCGTTACACAGCCTATCAGACAGGTGTAGGTCATTTAACAACATGCATTTTAGAACAATCCATGTCTTTTATTTGTGGCTCGATAAATTATTTTTAAAATTGCTGAATATTTTCCACCATATGAATATTCTGTAATTTGTTTATTCACATATTTAGGCACACGTTGGTTTCTTCCAGTTTGAGGTGATTATGAATAAAACTGTGATAAACATTTGTGTGGGAGTATTTGTGTGGACATAATTTTTAGATAAATTGAGTAAATAATTATGTGTTTGATTGCTGAATCATATGGTAAGATTAAGCTTAGCCTTGTATGATGTTTCCAACAAATTGTCTTCCCAAATTGTGGCTCTGCCAGTTCGCATTCATAGTAGCAATGATTGAGAGTTCCCGCAGCTTCAAATCTTCACAGCCAACATTGCTATTTTTACTTTTTTATTTTTTTCCATTCTAATAGGCATGTAGTGGCTTCACACTTTCAATTGGCAATTCTTTAATGACAAACAATGTTGATATTCTTTCATATGCATATTTGCCATCTGCCTATTTTGTTTGTTATATCCTCTTTGATGAAGTGTTTGTTCAGGTCATTTTTGCAAGGATTGCTGGCCACATTATTGAGTTTTAAGAATTCTTTCTATATTTTATATGCAAGTCCCTTAACAGACATGTTTTGTAAATATTTTCTTTTCAACAATTTTTTTTCACAAAGTAGAAATTTTAATTGTAGAAAAGTTCAGCCTGCCGTGATGGTGTATGCCTGTAATCCCAGCACTCAAGGCCAGCCTGAACTATATAACAAGACCCCATTTAAAAACAAAACAGGGCCGGTGAGACGGCTCAGCGGCTTAAGCGCCTGCCTTGCAAGCGCGAAGGCCCGAGTTCGACTCCCGGAACCCACATACGAAAAAGGGGCCGGTGATATCGCTCAGCGGCACGGGTGCCTGTTGGTGCGCGAGGTCCTGAGGTCGTCCCCCCGGTACCCACAAAAAAAAAAAAAAAAAAAAAAAAAAAAAAAACAAAACAAAACAAAACAAAACGGAAGTATGAATAGGAGGGCCTTGTTCCTGGTCTTAGAAAAGCATCCTGTTTCTCACCATTAAGATGAAGTAACTTTAGGTTTTGGGGGATGGTCCCTATCAAATTAAAAGTTTGCATGTCCTCCTACTTTTCAGAAAGATGTTATCATCACTAGATGTTGAGTTTTGTTAAATGTTTTATGTTTTGCAGTTGATGAAATTCATTCTTTAACTGTTTTGTGGTTTACACTGACTAATTTCTCAGTGTTGTCAGTCTTGCATACCTGGATGGAAAGTCTACTTATTTGCAGAATGTAATTCCTTTTATATATTATTGGATATCATTTGTTAATGCTTTGTTGAGGATATTTGCCTCTAAGATTATGAGCATTATTTATAAAACAGCCGAAGATTTCCTATCTTGTAATGTCTTCATCTATTTTTGGCATTAGAGTAATACCACTGTCACAACATGTGTTACAAAATATTCCCTCTGCTTCTGTTCTCTGGTAGTGATTATGGACAGTTGCTATCATTTCTCCCTTAGATGTTTGGCAGAGTTACCAATTATGCCATATGGGGTTGATGTTCTCTTTTTTGAGGTGCATGTATGGGTTTGGAGGTTATTAATTATTTTTTGTGTTTTTAATAAATATAGACTTATTTACAGTATATTACCAACTTTTCCTTGTGGGAGTTTTGATGGTTTTGTCTTTGAAGAAGTTTCTCTACTTCAAGATTTCCAATTTAAAAGCATAGAGATACTTTCTTGTAGAGATTCCCTCCCTCCCTCCCTAGTGCTGGGGATGGCACCCAGGGCCTTGTGCATGCCAGGTGAGAGTGACAGTTCACTGATTGTGTCCATTTGAGTAAGAAACACCCAACTAAATTGGATCAGCATAGTTCTGGGTGTGGCTGAAGGGATTTAATGAACAGAAAACCCACCCTGGTGGGTGGCACCAGCCAGTAGGCTGTCGCCTGAATGGAGTAAAAAGGAAATGAAGAAGGAAGGCTCACTTCTGTTACTTCGGATGAGCTCCAGTCTTCAACTTGGACTTGGCCTCCTGACTTCCAGCACACTCTTCAGCCTCCATCGCAGACCCTTTGTCCTCCTGATATGGACTCGTAGGAACACTAGTGAGCTCCAGGCCTTCAGCCTTTAACTGGATCCTTGGATTTCCAGCGTGCACACAGCCCTCTTGCACGCTTCCACGCCTGACTCTGAGGGCAGCTGTTATCAGTCTACCTTGTAAATCCTTACATATTTATCCATCTTGCATTAAATCTGTGACTCTCGTGAGCGCTGACTGATAGAGCATTTGCTCTGTGGCCGAGCTACATTCCAGCCTGCGTTTCTTCTCTCTAATGTGGGATGGGTGCAGGTGACCCCTCTTTTCATTTTTGTGATTGGTTATATGTATTTTTTTCTGTCTCTTTTCTTGACTAATCTGACTGGAGGTATCATAATTTTTCTGATCTCTTCAAAGACACAGGTTTTGGCTTCATTAACTTTCTTTATTGATTTCCTGGTTTTAGTTTCACTGAATGATGCTATAATTTTAAATATTTCCTTTCCTCTGCTTTCTTTAGGCTTGAAGTACTCACCCCTCTGTAATGTCCCAAGGTAAAAACTGACATTATTTAATTTTACATCTTTCTTCTATTCTCATCTATGCAATCAATGCTATAATTTGCCCTCTAAACATTGCTTTTGTTGCATCTGATGAATTTTAATAAACCATACATTCATTTTCATTTAGTTCAAAATATTTAAAATTACTGTTAAGAGTTAGTTGTAACCTTAAAAATGTATTGTTTGGGGGCCGGTGAGATGGCTCAGTGGCATAAGCACCTGCCTGGCAAGCGCAAGGGCCTGAGTTCGACTCCCGGAACCCACATACAAAAAAAGGGCCGGTGATGTTGCTCAGCGGCACAGGTGCCTGCTGGTGCGCAAGGTCCTGAGGTCGACCCCCGGTACCCACAAAAAAAAAAAAAAAAAGTATTGTTTAATCATAGTGTAGTTTTCAGTGTTCTAGCTACCTTTCTGTTATTGATTTTTAGTTTGATTCCCTTGTGATCTGAGAATATGTTTTATATTATTACCATTCTTTTAAATTGGCTAAGGTATGATTTTTAAAATTAATTTGCAGTACTGAGGATTGAACCCAGGGCCTTCCCACTGAACTACATCCCTAGCACTAGCTGAGCTATCTCATCTGCCCTATATTTTGTTTTGAGTTAGGATCTCACTGAGTTGCTGAGCTTGAACTTGTGATCCTCCTGCCTCATCCTGCAGAGTAGCCGGGATTCCAGGTGTGTGCCACCACCCCTGGCTTGCTTGCTTGCTTTCTTTCTTTTCTAAAATAAAGTTTTGTACATTTCAATTGGGTTAGGTTGGTTGATAACGCTGTTCTTGTCAGCTATATCCTTACTCATTTCCTGCCTGCTGGATCTGTAATTTCCTAGAAGTGGTGGGTTGAAGCTCCCAACCATAACAGTGGATTTGTCTGCTCTCCTTGCTGATGTGTATCATTTTTGTTCCATGAGCTTTTATGGTCTATGTTGGGTACATGGCAAGGTAGGATTATTACGTCTCTTTGGAGAATTGATTTCTTTCTAAAGTGTCCCTCTTTACCCATGGTATTTCACTTAACCTACAGTGTACTTTGTTTGAAAATAATAAAGCTTTCTTTTGATTCATGCTAACATCAGATATCATTCTCCTTTTAATTAGAATCTCTTTTATCTAAAATGAGGTTCTTGTATATTTGGATCTTGTGTTTTAAGGGGTCCATTAAGATAATTTCTGTCTTTTATTTAGTATGTTATGCAATTAACACTAGAATTGATTAGTATTGTAGTTGGACTAACAGCTATCACGTTTCTGTTTCTTATCCACTGCATTTGTTCTTTTTGTCTTCTTTTCCCTTTTTTTTTTTTTTTTTTGGTTTTAAACCTATTTTATGTATAATTTTTTCTTCTCTGTTAGTCTATTAACTATCCTTCCTTTAAAAATGACTTTAGTTGCTTTCTCAGAGTTTGCAATGTACATTTTAAGTTAATTTAATCCACTTTCAAATCACTTTCTACCACTTCATGAATCTCTTGATACATTATAATATTTCCAGTTATTCCCATCTTATCCCTTAGGAAGTTATAGTCCTTCATTTTACTTATTCATATGCCACAATCACCCAGTACCTTGCTACTACTGTACTTAAACAAAGAGTTACCTTTGGAGTACTTAGAAATTTTAAAAAGATATTTTATTTGCATTTATTTCTTCTTTAATGCTCTTTTCTTCTTTATGTTTATCCAAGCCTCCAACCTGTATTTTTTTTTAATCTTTCTTGCAGGAAAGCTCATGACTGCCTTCTAATTTAATTTTTCTGAGAGTGTTTTATTTCTCTTTAATTTACAAGGTAATTTTTATTAGGTGTAGAACATTAGATTTTTGGAGGCTTTTATTTTAATTTGTAAATATTTCAACCCATAATCTTCCTGCTTGTATGGGTTTTCACAAGAAGTCATAATTCTCAGTCATTTCTATCGTTATGTAAGGGATTTTATTTCCTCTTGCTTCTTTCAAGTTTTTCTTCTGGTCTTCAGTTGTTTGTACTTTGAACATGATGTGCCTGGTTGAAGCTTTTTTCATATTTATCCTGGTCGTGTTTTGTGGGATTTCTAGATCTATGGTTTGGTATCTCATTAATTTAAAAAACCATCTTATCTACTATTACTTCAAACATTTCTTCTGCTTTGTTCTCCATTCTTCTCTGCCACTCCAGTTACACATGTTACGTTTGAATAATTATACACTCTAGGGATACTCTGTTCTTTTTGTTATGTTTTTCTCTCTTTGCCTTTTGTTTTGGAAAGTTTCTATGAAGTTATCTTTATCCTCACTCATTCTCCTCTTGATATCTAATATATTGATGAGTATAATAAAGGAGTTCTTTATTTTCATTACACTGTTTTTTATTTCCAGCAACATCTTTCTACATAGATTACCTCTTTTTATCTCTTGTCTCTTTTGTTCATTAGAGCCTGTAGCATATTAATCACGTTACTTTTAAATTCATTGCCTGATAGCTCCAAAATCTGTGCCATATCTTAGTATAGTTCTAAAAGCTAACTTTTAAGAATGTTTTACTCCCCTATGTCTTTTGGCATGATTTATAATTTTTTATTTAAACCTGGACATGATATTTATGCAACAAAAGCTTTGATTTTTTTCCCCCCTAAGGCCCTTAGTGTGCAGTTTTATGTTAATCTGGCTTGGAGCTATGCCATGTTTTATGGTGTGGGTGGAAGAATCCCCAAATTTCTCTAGTATCCCTGTTTTTTTTCTCCTCTGTTTTCTCTTTTTTTGTGGGTACCGGGGTTTGAACTCAGGACCTTGCACGCCAGCAGGCGCCCGTGCTGCTGAGCGATATCACCGGCCCTTTTTTCATATGTGGGTACTGGGAGTCTAACTCGGGCCCTCGCACTTGCCAGGCAGGCGCTTATGCCGCTGAGCCATCTCAGTGACCACAATCTGTTTTCTTTGAGCTTACCTAAAAATTATTCCCACATGGAATTTGAAGACTGCACTTCTTTCAGCTGTAGCCCTTTATTATTATACAGGCGCTCTGCTGGTATGTTGGTCAAGTGCCAGGAGAACTATTCTGTAATATTATGATTAAACTTCAGTTTCTATTCTGCCTCTGTAGCAGGGCTGGGACCCTTACTTGGGTATTTTAATTTTTTTATTTTTATAACTTTCCACATAGGTGAGACAGGAAGGCTACAGGGTATCAGAGCAGGAGAGAGGCCTTCCCTACGAGATCGGCCAGCCTCTGGTAAAATCTTTTCACCTAGGGAGTAAGGCCTTTTTTTTCTGGAGAACATTCTGCATATGTGAGAGGATCTTTCTCAGCTTTATACCTTGAAAATTTGGTGGAATTCTTAGAAGTAAAACTCACAAAATACAGAGGTCTCATAAAATTACAGCTCTCCCAGGAGTTTCTCACTTTGGATCTAGTCTATCCTCAACCTCCAGCAACTCATCAAAATTGCAAGACATTTCTCCCTAGCAGCTTATGGTTCCCATGGTAGGTGCTTTAGGTAAGCAGATCTTGCCTGTGACACCCAGTATTGGCCTGTTTCTTCAGATTTTGGGGTAGGATTCTCCCCTGTGATATCAGTTCTCTGATGCATCCAAGAAAATTTGTTAATTTTCATTTGTTCAGTTTTTTGTTTTTGTTTTTCTGGTGATAAGGACAGGAGTAATGACTTCCAGACTTTACATGGTGGAGCTGAAACTGGAAGGTTTATGTTTCCATTTGAAAATATGAGTTTTTAATGATGTCTGGGTACTGTTTTATGGATGCAATGCAATATCCTCTAGAATATTTAAAATTAAAAGCAAATCATAAAAATATTAAAATAAGTAAAACGCATTTTGCATGTGTCGAGGAGTTCTTTTTTGTTTGTTGGTTTGTTACTGGTTCTTTTCAAATGTTTGGTTGTATTTATCATCAGGATCCACCATTGTTTTTATGCATATGTCAGTTTGGGTGGCAGAGCCTATTTCTGAATTCTTTGCAAGTTTGGCTGATATGTTATTGAAGAGGCTGTGCCTAATGCTTTGTATTTGTGGCATAAAATCTCTCTGTTCTTCCAGGGGTAGCCTGATCCTCCTTCCCAAAGGCAAATTTCTTGGTCAGCAGAAGTGTGAAAAGAGAATATTCCAATTAGTTTGTAAAAGAACTCAGTTAAGATCCTGATGATTTCCCCAGAGCCCTTTGATTTTCCCTAAAATTGAGACTAAACAACCTCTGGAATTGTGCTTCGCTTCCCATTAACTTTTTTCTATGTATTTTGGCCTATGATCTTCTCTTTTCATCAGTTCATCATGTTCTTTAGAAAACCTCCAAGTGTTATGGGCACATAACTCTCACCTTGATAGATGTCAGATGTGCCAAGTTCCTGGCCTCACAATATCGAGGAATGAAGTTGACAACCAAAGGAGGAGATTAGGAGAGTTTAATTGGAAAAAGGGAGAAGAAGAACAGCTCCTGGATTTCCAGGAGGGGTTCTTAGTGGGGGGCCACTGAAGGTCTTTATCCATTGTATTTTATACAGCAAAAGCACCACAAAGGTACAACATAGGTCAAACTACAGTCCACCTATGGAATTACCAGTGTAGTCATTTAGCCAGTATCGATCCAATAGGGAAGTGAATCACGTAGCAAGAGTATGTGGAAAGAACAAAAGCATTCCAGGCCAGGGATGGGAGCATGGGTCCAGATGTTCTGGCCACCCTCCTATGCATCTGATGCCTACCTGGGTCCACTGGCTGAGGTGATGCTAATCACAATGCAATCTCAAACTGCCATTTATCTCTAAGGAGGCTCAGGCCTGGCTGTGGGTCTCCACCTTGAGGCTTGGTCCTCTTTAGTTTTGCCTCCAGCCACATCTTGGTGTGTCCTGTACTCTGCACTGGCTCCCTCAAGGCCCCATCCCTCTTTGGCTGCCTATTAATTTCTATCTAACTCAGTGGTCTATCATACAACCGTTTTAGTATATGGATTATTTTCCAACTTTTATAAATTACAAATGGTGTTTAATGCAACTTGGGATCTGCCCAGGTCATCTTTCTTGAACCTATGTCTCACATTACAAAAGCGTTTATTATAGTAATTTTCTAATTAAAGTTCTAACTTCAAGAAATTACAGGGCCGATGAGATGGCTCAGCGGCTTAAGCGCCTGCCCTGCAAGCGCGAGGGCCCGAGTTCGACTCCCGGAACCCACATACGAAAAAGGGGCCGGTGATATCGCTCAGCGGCACGGGCGCCTGCTGGCACACGAGGTCCTGAGGTCGACCCCCCGGTACCCACAAAAAAAAAAAAAGAAAGAAAAAAAGAAATTACAAATGTCATTGTATCTCTATCCCGATCAAGAAGTAGAGACTATGCTTAGCAGATCTTCCTTATATTGCAACAATAAATGTGAATAAATGAAGTGTATATAACAGCTGTGCTGTTGGGGCTACTATTAGTCAGGGCTTATATCTGCATAACTGCTATGCCTTAGCTTGGCATTGAATGAATTAGGAGAAGCAAAAAAAGAGTAAAAATCAGAAAGGAAAGAGGTTTGTAACCTGGCCACAGTTATATAGAAAGGAAGCTCTGCATATGTTCTCTGGCATCTCTGTTCTTCTGCCCCAGCATGTTGTACTTAGGGTCCTAGGCTCGCTGTCTGTGACCGCCACAAACATGATACAACATTTTCATTCATTCATTCTTCTTCTTTTTTTTTTTTTTTTTTCTGCCTTCCCTTTTGGGGAACTTCATTTTTAATTCCTGTGCCTCAAGGGCAGCTATTTTCAATCTGAATAGGCTGGCTGCTCATCTAACCTCCCTCAATAATAATCACCAGCCAGCACAGAGAAAGCAAAGCATGTACGTTATGTTGTAGCATGGGCAGGATTTGTCTAATTGGCTGCATCCTGAGTTGTGTTCGGTATCCTGGTGAAGCAGCTCCGCTTACCATACTTTGCAGTTTGTGGAAACATAATGGTAAACCTTGTAAGAGCCTCATTTAGATGTGCGTGTGTGTGTGTGTGTTGCTGGGGATGGAATGCAGGGCCTCGCTCACACTGGACAAACACTTTACCACTTGGCTACGCCCTAGCCTCCTCTTTTTTCTTCCTTTCTGGGTGTCCATTATGAGGAAATATAAACCTATTCTTCCTTTGAAGTGAAGACATTTTGAAATGAACCGTGAGCATTTTTTGAATAATTCAAATTATTGAATAATTTTCCTTCCTGTTTGCTGGTCTTTGTAAATTCAAAGACTCTTCACCCAAACAGTTAAACACCTCGTCATAGTTCCTGTGATATTCCAAAGAAATTTTAAGGTAGATTTGGAAGTTTATGTTTGAAACAATTTCCTTAAATATTTTACTGTTTGAAAACACTTAAAAGTCAAGTAATCAAAATGTTGGAATTAAAATTATAATTAATCTTGCAATTTTTCAATTAAAATGTATTTTAACTTTTAAAAACATAAGACTTGGAATCAAAAGATTAAATGGTATTCCTAGTTCTGAGTCATTTTAGAAATGTGAAATAATATCCTCTACCTTACTTTTTAATCTATAAAATCTTGCATTAACTTATATATTTTCTAAAGTCTGTATTAGCTCTAAAACAATTTTAACTCTTACAAGAAGTTACTATGCTCTACATGTTTGAGGGATTGAAGGCTTAATCTAAATTAAATTTATATTGCCAAATGCTGGCCATTATTAAAGTGGTTGTAATGAAATCTATTGTTATATTTGGAGAAAGAAGAGGGTGGATATTGTAGTCATTGAGAGAAGTTACATTGAACTGTACAGCAAGTTACCTATTTCATTAGTTGGTCAATTCAAGAAATCTCTTAAAGGCAAATGAAAAGGTCATTGCAAAACTCAACATTTTTGCTATTCTATTATGAAGAACCCACTGATAGCATATTGAAATAACTCTTTCACCTATGGAAAGTTTACAGAGTAAACTGATGATGTATCTTCACTGGCAAAAGCATGAACCTGAAAAACCTAATTTATCATTTTTGCACATTTTATGTTACTTAGATGTAGCTTAGGGAGAATTTTTAAAAAAGTATGAATAATAACACTGAGGATCTGTTCCGTTCTGAGCTACCACCACTGAAATTAGCAGGTCTTTAAAACTCCTTCCTGGAGTAGAAGATTCCTGAGTCTTTACAGGCTCCTTGGGGGCCATTAAAATGGTCCATTGAGAGAGACTTGGCTGGTCTCCATGGGTGACATCTCCTGGCTTTACACCTTACTGCATGTCCAGGCAAGCCGAGTGGGGCTATGTCTCCAAACTCTTGTTATGTGGGACTCTGCAGCATCCCTGTCTAGCTCTCTAGGCTGCTCTTGACAGAAGGAAGGCTATTTCATTATTTAACTATTCATGACTTTCCTGTGAGATACACTTAATGTTTTATTTTTCTGTATATTTTGGGAACTGAGAATTCATGACTTCATCTTTTGGGGATCCCAAGAAAGTTGCTTGATACAACTAGTCAATCTGCTCACTAAAAATCAGCTTCTAGAACTTACTTCAGATATCTTGAATGTCGTTTTTCTGGGTAAGTCTCTTTTGTCTCCCCATTTGTTTATAGTCTTGAACCTATGTCCTGGGTGTAGGTCATTTTCAAACAACCTGAACATTATCTGTGAATGCCAGACTTTTGTAAACAAAACTGCATATTACCTACTCCTGTTCTCCACCCCAACCCCAGCCACTACGTCACATAGTAAGTCAGAGCGTTCCAAGTACAGAGGAAGGTTGCTAACAGTCCCACAAGGATCAAAACACTGACTCATTCTCATAATTTCTGAGCTTCCTATAAAACTTCAGAATTTTTCAAGCTCTTGGGAAGTACATCAAGTATATCTTTGCACTTTTCCCCCATATCGGTTCCTGAATGAAGTTAAATACAACCTTCCCTTTGTTTATTCTCTATTCTCAAATCCCAATTCAGAAGTCTAAATTTTGTTTTATGATGATTATAAAGGATAGATGACTAGATAAATATATAGGTAGATATACTAATAAATTGAATTTTAATATTTGCCCCATTTACGTTGTGGCAGGTAGAACTATTGAGCCTACAGCCCCCTCTACTGGGCGGATTATCCCAGATTTCTTTTATACACCTTAAACAACAGTCTTTGTTGACTTTCTTTGAATCTCTTGAAAATGCCCAAATTAGCTCCAAATCTCATATCTGTTTTGGCCTATTGAACCATGTATAAAGTCAAACTACTAGAGTGTATGGATTCTCTGTTTTTCAATAAACTTCACTTTTACCTAGTCTGAATATTTGGTAATGGGTCTAAATGCATGTTGACCTTAAGTGTATCTTTATTTCCCTTTTTCTCCCCATCAGACATCTGCTATTGATAGCTCATGAGCTTCTTTAGAGCCAGAAGCTCATTAATTAATTTTGATTATAATATATTAGATCGCAATCACATATACTATACTAGAATTTGCAGACACAGGGAAAGCAATGAGGTATTTTGTTTGATGTATGATTGGCATATGGTTTAAGTATGCTTTTTGAAAAATGAAAACAAGCATTAAACATATAGAGATTTTTACAGTTTGTTTTCTGAAACTATTTCATGGTCTCAAATATTTCTCGTATTTTGAAGTACCAAGAGATCCAGTTCTCCAAGGGTACTCTCAGAAACTTAGGTCAACCCAACCTGACCCAAGCTAAGTGTCGAGACCACTTTTCTTCTCTGAGACTCTGACCTGTTACAGCAAGGTAGCTTCTGCCAGCTTTTCTAAGAGGAGAAAGAAAATTCTGACCATAGTTCTTGTAACTAAATAAGAGATTCCCAAGCAGGAAGCACAGGCACTCTGAGAGGACATCGGGTGGTCACTGTAGGAGGCCTTGATGAACCATGAGATCTGGGGAATACAACCTCTGTACTTCTTCCTTTAGGTAGAAGTTTCAGAAGGACAAATGAAAATTAAAAGAAATGATAATTTTCCATTGCTTGGGTATTGTCCAACTGGACATAACAAAATTTTAGGCTATATGTGTATATTCAAATACACAATTGTGCAATGAGTTTAAAATGAAGTAGGCAAAACACATACACACACATGCACACAGAAGCTGGTCATGGAGGTGCATGCCTGTAATCCCAGCACTCAGGAGGCTGAGGCAGGAGGATCACTGTAGAATCGAGGCTAGCATGGGCTACAGCAGAACCCCATTTCAAAGTACCAAAAGAAAGACACATAGAGATTGAAATTATTACCAATCATATAGTATCAATTACATCTTTCAGATATTCATTAGCCAAAATTGCCTCAATTATCATTATTAATCATCATTGTTATACGTGATATTTATTGATCATTCATTATATTTAACTTTCCTCTCAGCATTGTTCCTTTGTAGGCAACAGCAATGTTGGAAATTAGTTTTGAGTACTGGAGGTCTTACAGAGACAAAACCCAACTACTTTAGGTATTGGTGCATACACTTTGGTTGTGTCATTATACTGATGGCAATGTATAAGAAAGACAGATTCTCCCAATAAAAATATGGAAATTGTGGTAAGTTCTAACCAAACTGCATGGTCTATATGATAGTATTGTGTGAAGTCTCTGGAAATTAGCAGGTAAAAGTCAGTCTGTAGAATAAAAGACAAAACGTTACAGATAAATTTCCCCCTCCCCATGCTACTTGCCTTTTTGTTAGCTTCTTCTTTTCCTCACTGTCTCCCACATTTGTTTCTTTTTATTCTAATACACAGCTATACAAGGCTTGTGGGCCTTCTTCAAGACTTTTAGTTGGTACCTTGTTTGATTTTAGAATGCGTTGTCTTTAAAACTCCACAGCAGGAATTTGTTTGCTCTGGGGTTGTTAAAAATCAAGAGCCATATCTGAAAGAATAAACTTCCTGTTAATAACCCTCAAGAAATACAGTCAGTACAAAGGCACTGAACATAAGCTATTGTGAAGCTGCTCGTGTAGGCAGCCTTAAACATCTCTTTAGGAGTTGAGGTTTAGTGTGAAAATACGTACCACATTAAGGGAGAGGTGTTTTAACATTTATTCTTCTGTTAAGTCTGTTTTGAATTAGATTTTCTTAACTTAGGGCCACTTTTTAGAAGCATCTATGGAAGGTATATATTATTCAGTATTAGGAACAAAATAGCAAAGGAAGGTCCTGCCTCCCATCTGAGTTTGAGGCTCTTTATGTACAGTTCAATTTCCCTCTGCCTCAGCAGTTTTTTGGCCTATCGAAGTCAACTTTCAGGAAGAGATTCAAAGGTAACTGTCAGGAATGTGACAAGGACAAACAGCTGATGGTTAATCTTTCCATTTTCTCTTATATTTGCATTTTAATGAGAGCAATGTTTTAGGTAAAAGGATTGGAATGTTTGTTCTGGAATTTAAAGCCTTCTTGGAGAGTTTGTAGTGAATGCATGTGGGCAGCTCTTGAGGATTTCTGGCCCCTTTGTTTGGCTCTCTGCCTTTCCTATGGAATTCTTATTGTACAGACATCTATCCCATTGAATTCTTATTGTATAGACATCTGTCAACCATGCAGTTATCTAAATTTGAATCCTGGCTCAGCTACTAGTAAGAACTATGCTATTGGGCAAACAATTTAACCTATCTCTGAATTTTATTCTGCACCTCTGTAATATTAGTAAGAATATATTAAGTCACGTATAAGGTATTTTATCTGATGTTATTTCTTCATCATGCATGAGAAGCATTTGTTTTTCAGAGTGATACTTTTCTCCTTTCTGCAGCCAAAATAAAACCATGTTACCACTATCCATTCATTCCCACATCCCCTTTAGCCAACAATTTGCAGCCCATATTTTGTTAACTATTCCCTGCAAAAAAAAGCAAAGTGAGCATGTGGAATATTAGCCCTGACTTTAAACAACAGATAGTAATGAAACAGCTAACTCTGTACAAACTGTGTAAAACTGAGCTGTTGTCCCATGAAATCAAAGAATGAAATCACAGACAAAAAGGCAGATGTTAAAGGGAAGTGTTTATTAGACATATAAGAAGAAAAAGAGCTCCTAATTGGGGGAGCTCTCAGGAGGGTTGCCGTGTGCACCTGCTGTCCATAAACATTTATGGATAAGCAGAGTACAAGAATTTGCTCAATTGTCCAGGGGCCGCCTAACACAGGTGGTTTTGTGGGTTTAGAATGACCAACTGGGACTCAGCCTCTGTAAGTGAGTAACTCAGCATACAAAGTTCAAAGCAAACAACTCTTAAAAGAAAACTAGTTATACTGCATTTTTAAGTTCCTGGAAACATAGTCCTGGATATAGGGAGAGGTTGTATTCCATTTCACCTGAGGAACTCCTTTCCTGGTCCCAGTTTCACTGCCTATTCTTATCTTAACTCCTGTCAGTGTGGCTGACCACCTGGACTCCACCATGGACTCTGTCCCCTGCTAAATGCCTATTCATAAGCTAAACAGCTGAATAGCCTCTTATAGAAATAGGAAAGCCCTTATAATTCAAATGTTATTGTTAATTTATTACATTTTTAAAATGTAACTTGAATAAACATATCATTTAGGGTGCTATTTCTAGAGTGTTATGACAAGATCAAAAAAATATAATTGAGAAGTCCTTAATAGAGGAATAAGGGGATAAAACAAGAAAAATACAAAGACAGCAATAGAAAGGACCCTATAAAGGTGGAAGGGTGAGGCATGAAGGCAGTTCAGGCTTATATATAATATGACAAAGTCGACTTTGAGCTTCTGGTGGGCAGAAAGAAGACCTTGGGAGCCTGTGCATGACACTGAAGATGAAGATTGTCTCAGTTGAGCACATTTTGAAGAAAGAGAAAGGAAGAATCTTTTTTTTTTTTTTCCTACTACTTTAGTTTGTTCTGAAGATTGGTTTTCCCAGAACTTTTTTCATGGTATCCATAAAGGCAAAACAAAGTGACAGTGATGACTACATATTTCAGTTGAGGAACACATTTCTGTCATAGCAACCAATTGTTTTGATCCAGTACTTTTCTCCTTCTCCTTCTCCTCCTCTTCTTCCTACTCCTCCTCCTTCTTCTATTTATGGTTTTTCTTGTGAAACCTGGCTATGTCACAGTGATGAAGTATTCGCCTTAAGAAGCCCAGGAGGCAGGCAATTCCACAGGTTTGCTATTTTAGCCCACCTTCATTAGCAGTGATTTGATATTTTCCTTGATTCCAAGCCCCAAATTAATTCTAGGCATCTCATCAATCCATTTTCAAAACAACATTATTTTACTTTCCTGGCATTAAACATACAAACGGTGTATCTTTGTTTTTTGTCAATGATTTCTAGCCTATTTACTATCTTTTTATATGAAAGGTACATATCCATAAATCATCAGCGCTTTGTACTGTAGATAGTTAAGTCACTGAAATTTCTGTTTTCTAATCTTTGGCAAGCAAAAGAAAAGATAACAAGTTCTTTTTCATGGAAGTAATTACTTGGTTTGTGATTTACAGAGGGTGATGTGAAAATATTTTTTTTTAATTTTATTACAGGAAAATTTTAATTTAAAATTATTTAAAATTATTCAGGTAAAGACACATTCTAATTATCTCCCTCAAAATACTCACCCTCATTTTGAACAAATATATCCCATCATTCCTGCCACTTTCTGAAGCAGTTCTGGAAACCCCTTTTCATGAATGTCTTTAATTGCAGCGCCATAGTCTTGGTGTCCTGAATCAATTCAAAACATTTCCTGTTCATGGCCATTTTGATTTTGGGGGAAACCTAGAAGTCACACAGTGCCAGATCTGGCCAGGAGGGTGGACAAGGACACACCATAATGTTTTATAAGCTTGCTTTTTCTTTGGATAGCATCAGTAACAGCATTCACTATATTTTGTATCACAACTCATAAAGACACACATGAAAGAGCACTTCTAGAACTGTTCCAGAAAGTGGCAATAACAATGGGATTAGTGTGTTTAAGCAAGGGGAATTGGTGGCCATATGTCTTTTACTGTAACAAATTTTTTAAAATTTTAAACATTCCCTGTATATTTTGATCATCTCTTATACAGTTCAACTATTCGCCCATTCTGTAGGCTGGGGATGTTACTATTTCAGTGTTGGGGCAGGGCATCATCTGTAATGTTGCTGTACATTTTGTTTTAAGTGAAATCAGAGAAGGAACGATTCATTTTCTTAGGGACATATGATTTATTACCATAATCTCTTTTTCCCTTGGCAATAATAACCAGGGTGTTTGCACCAAATTACAAATTATGTAATATATGGAAGGAATGAACTCAGAAAGACGAGGTCTTTGTGTAGTGCACAGGGCCTTCGTGGAGCCTCAGGCTGCACTCTCCATCTTAAGAGACTATGGCTTTCAGATAGAGGAAGTTTTCTCCTGTGCCATGGTCACAGAGTGGAAGCAGTAGTGCTTATGCTGGAACAAGGTCCCGAATAAATACGCAAACTAAGTGTCACAAGTCTATATGTAGCTACTGATTAAGATCAGATCACTGGCTGCTACCTTAGCCTCAGTGTGGGTTCAACAATTGAGATTTAGCTGGCATACATTCTCCTTCCTACGAAGTTGGTTCTTAGATTTTGGAATTGGAAATACAGAAAAAATCAATGGTGGCCCATTTTGTCGTCTATCTTGTGTCCAAATTTCCTTCATGAAACATTTTCTGGAGTCATGGATTCTCCTAGGGAATTAGAAATAAAATTATGCTCTGTTGATCATGACTTTACTTTCTTACTTTGCATTTTTTTAAAATTATCTAACTATAGTTTGGATTTTCATTTATGTTTGCTTGGTCCTCGCTCCTTCTAGCTTTCATCTAGGATTCTGAGGAGTCTGAGAGTAGATGCTCACATCTTCCCAGTATCTTGCTGCTATTAATGACATAATAAATTCTTATGAAATAAATGCATGACCTTTGAATGAATTCTAGACCATAAAACTCTACTCAGTGAATTCCCTTATTGAAAATACAGAAAACATCCAGGTGACTTTTGTAGAGTCAACTGGTCACTGGATGGTGGGTCCTGGGGGAATTCTTTCCAGATTCTTAGTATCTCGAACAAAGAATTGGACAAGACATTCAGAGAAGGTAGTAGGGATGTACATTTATTGAAGGTGGAGAAGTATGTACTACCGAGTGAGAGTGGACCGATGAGCAAACTCACAGTGGTGGCAAGGATAAAGGACTGGGGTCTTTTCTATTTCGAATTCCTGGACTGGCTTCCCCCGTGCAAATAAGGCATTGGGATGGTTGTCTTATCAAAAACTCGCTTGGCCAGGTACCAGATTTAAACCGCCGTCAGGAAAGACTAGCTTGGCTTCACACTGGATGTGGATGAAGAGTTGAAAACAGCACTTTCCTTATTGGTTCCACGTCTAGTGCTCAGGAGCTGCAAAATCACCCTGGACCCTGTGTTTTGTGCATGTGCGCTGGGTCTCCATAACCTGACAGATTTTGCCCCGTTGTTTAACTGGTTCACCCCAGCCCAATTCTCCTACCTCAGACCAAGATCTCTTGCCTTTTTTATTTATTCATTTAATAAACATATATTAGATACCAGGAAACATGAGAAGGTAGATTGGTAGGTGGCAATCTCTTTGTAATATGTGAGGTATGATTGAAAAGGATTTGGGATTAAATAGAACGGAGAATAAAGAATACCCTCTGTTCTTAAACAGCTATAATCCAGTGAAATATGCAAGGAAGTAAAAAGGAGTCAGTAAATGCAGTTATTATTCTAACAGAAGTCTGTCTAGGGTGTTTTTGTGTAGAGATGAGCCAGCCTGGGAGGTTCAGGAAGGTATTAAGAGAAAGTGAGAGTGTTAGCCTTGATGTTTAAAAGGGAATCTACCTTGGCAGAGATAGGGATGAGGGGAATGGAAACTAAATGGGCAAACAGGGGTACAAAAGATCTGATCCATTTCAGTCCTACACCTTACACCATACCAAATAAATGAATGAATGGATGAATATCTACTTTGCATAGCACATTGACTTCCCAATGATCCTCTGCTGCATACACATAGCCATTAGAGAATTCTTTACAGGGTGTTTCCCTATTACAGCCATTTGGGGATGTGAGAAATTACATTCAACAGCCCGGAAAACTACCCCCAGAGCTTTCATTAACATCTGCATATCATCTTGTGCTGGTAAGTATCTTTAGTCCTATCTCCAGTCACTCCGCCCTAGTTTTAGTGCTAATAAAACCCAAGCGCTCATCAAAAAATATATTTACCTTGCACACTACAGTAAACAAAGCTATTGGAATGATGCACCATTTTAATAACCATTGTGCACATGAATTTAATGAAATAACCGATGTATTTTACCTAGAACATAAAATGTGTTGGCCGTGATTGGAGGAAATGTGGGGAACAAATTTTCCAGCTAAGGACTACTCAGGAGGAAGGCTTCCTCATCATGGTGTGATATACTGATGTATATGATTATACTTTTTTTTGTATTTACTGTGCATCAACTGTTCTTCTTTTTAGATTATTTGGCATCAATTATATCACTGTGTGCAGGACCCTGAAGTAGGCCTGGGAGGGTGGGTGATCCCGAGCTCAGGGGATCTGCGAATCCTCTGTATTCTTTTAACGTGTACAATCAACCATCTGGTACTTTGAAGCCAGAGTGGACATTGGACATTTTTTTTTTTTTTTTTGCTGTTGTTTTTGGCTTTAATCCATAGCTGAAGAGCTCATCTCATTTGTATAATTCTAAATGCTCTGGCTTGATGGGAATTTGAGGCAGTGCAGGGAAAGGGACCTGACTCCTTTTGCTTCTGTTCTTGAATTTGAACTTCAGTTTTCATTTCCTAAATAAGCCACAGATTTTCAAAACACATTTGTCCATGCTGTTCCCTCGGCAGGCAAACTCATCCTCAAAAAATCATCCCAACCCCAGAATCCCAGGAGAAAAGAACAAACTGAACCCCTCCCTCGTTCGCATGGAGGCTTCTTGCTGCTGCTACATTTAGCGGAGACTATTTGCATTGAAAGCTGCGCTATCACTTGCACCCAGACAAGTCCTACCTTAGAACAGATGCTCAGTAAGTATTTACTCAACTAATGGACTGTCCAAGCTGGACTTTATCCACATTATGAAGATTTTTACCTTACATTTGTGGAAAAGCTGTCCTGTCTTTGTTGGCCTGGCTTAAGTCATACACAGAAGCCTGAGTGCTGGTAGAGTTCTCCATACACTCCCTGATTTATTAATTTTGATTTGACTCAGACAGCTAAACTCTCCCCAGCACCCCTGGCGTTCTGCTGAGGTCCAGGAGATGATGGCACACATTCCCTGCCTCCTGCTCTGCTGCCCTCATTCTTAGTTTGAAGCAGTATTAGTGAGATGGGACGTCATCACCTTCACCATGGTGAATGAAGGAGCAAAGCCTTTGTGTGATATTCAGGAGTCTTTTCCCCATGGTATAATAACAAAGAACAAACCGTAGAAGCAGAAGGAATATTTCCCCAAGAGCAGGTACTCACTGAGTGTATTCTGCAAAGGATACAAGGCGACTGACTATGGGGCTTGCCACATGCCCCGGTGGTTGAACTTAGAAATGGTAAAACTGAGGGAAGAAGGAAAGGAATGAGTCCTGGTGCTGTGGAAAGATTTCTGGAGGAGGAGATGGGGCAGAGCTAGGCTTACAAGGAAAAGAAAGCCTCAGATCTGCAGAGAGTACCATGTTCTACAGGTGGGGCCTAAGTCTGTAAGCAACTGCAGACCAGCAGATAAGCCCAGTTTGTCCCAGGAAGAGGAGTGGATCACAGCCCCTGCTGCAGAGGCAGTAGTATTGCAGATAACTAAGTGAGGTGGAGATTGATAGGCAGTTAGAAAGGGACAGGGCCCTAGATTGAGCCACAGCAGAGATGAGAAAAACCAGGTCTGTGGTGGAGGGCTGAGTTGATAGAAATGAGGCCCCAGTATGGAGACACCATGGCCTGGCCTGCAGCCTCCCCAGAGATAAACAGCCCTCCAAAGCTGTACTATAACTACCACCATCTGGTCGACAAAGCCTAAGCAATGTAACAAACACACAGAAACAACACAACACATACGGAGATAGAGGACCAGGACACGCTGACCCACACTTCTGGCCCTTCCAAAAATGCCTTTGTTCTTCTCCCTGCTATGTAGTACCCTTGCTATGTACCTTGTTTTCCTATTGATCTAAGTATTAGCTAAGTGACTGTACTTGTAATCCTATAGACTGATTATAGCTTGACCCAAGGTAACCTGTGATGTGATTTTACTCAACAAAACTCCCTCCTAGACAAAGAGCCTCAGTGGCAGCCCACTTTTGGGACCCCTGCTGTCTCTTAGGGGCTTTCTCTTAATTAAACTTTCCTACTCTTTACCTCTTTTGTCCTCGAGCCTGTTCTTCGGCATCGTGAGACACGAACTTGGCACATCTAAGAGGGTGGGAATTTACCTCCCTTTAACAGTATGAGACAAAGTCAGAAGCAGAGACAAATCAGAGGCCTTGAGTGAACAGTTTGGACTTTACCCAACACAGATCAAGGCTGGTTTGGATTTGCTGTCTGGAGTCCCTGCGCCCTGTCTGAGTGGCACTCTCAATGGTGCAGTGTGAAGCCCTTCAGGATGGATACTCAGAGTCCTTTTTGGGGGACCTGTTCTCTGAGACTGAGTCCTTGGCAGCATTCCTCCCAGTGCTCCCAGGAGATGAGGATCCTCACGTATTTAGGGACAAACAGCAGTAGCTGCCATAATATAATATAAGCTTCCCCTATAAATTAGTCAAAGCCAATTCCCAGTGCTAAGCACCTGAAGGCAACTCATGGTTTTCCCTTGCTGTGTCTTTCTATGAAGCTCAGGGACGACCATGGCCATCCTAGCCTGGGCCTGGAGATGAGGGACTATATTTTAGGCCCAGTTTTGATGAAAGGTGGTAGGTTTCACTCATTCTGAAGTTATTGATGGGAAAATATCCCTGGTTCCACACCAAAATTCTGAGCTGACACTAGCATCTGCAGAATTCCTGCATACTCATTCACAGTGGGGCTGAAAAGTGCATATTTTAAATGTGTTTTCATATATGTGGTGTTGTGTGAAATATTATTAAGCATGTAATATTACCTCGCTAGATCTCTGTGACAGTTTAACTCTCAGAGAATTTCACAGCATATATAAATATTATCAAAATGAATCAATAGCTTGACCTCGAGGCTGATTCCTCAATTACTGTAACTACCAGCTGCTAATTGAAATGTTTTTTACACTCTGCTCTCACTTTATGCTCTCCATGCTGCCCATATGGATGCAACCAAGGAGCACAAATAAACTGAGCATGAACAATTAGACTATTTTCAGCTTTAGGTGATCTAAAGAGAGATGTGAAATAGCATTGCATGGCATCGTGATTTTGAATCTCAGGGCTGAGGCGTGACTCCAGCTTACTGAATCTCTTAGTCCTGCCAGGAGTGGAAGATGAGATTTTAAAAGACCTGAAGCAATTCTAAAGCATCTGATGTTTTCAAATGGTAATGAAGAGTTTAGCCAAGATGCTTTACATAGTATCCAACAGAGCTATTATCAGCCTATGATGTTGCCCAGTGGGGCTGCCATTTAGAGCTGCTTACTCTAGGCAGAGGATCTAGCTTTGAATAGTGATTGAAGGATGCTAAGCTTCCGTCACCCCTGGGAGAGGTCTCATTTTGCACTGTAATGCAGGCAAGTGGCTCCAGCCAGAGGACCTGTGGATTTAACCAAGGTTGAGGGGAGAAAAGACCATTCTCCTTTCTCTCCCTTTGGCTTTAGCCTGAGACTTCTTTGCTGCCCTCTGAGAAAGAGATAAAATCAGAGTGGCAAAATAACTGAGCTCCAGAGAACAAAGAAATAAATCTGACAGCTTTCAGTGATCCTCTGAAGCAAAACAAATCAGAGATACCTCACTGATAACTAAGTGTGTCAATGGCTTTTACCCAGCCAGTATTACAGAGTCAGTATTTTACTTACAATATAATCCAGCCTAGGGAAAATGCCTCAATTATGATTAACATAGTAGGGATAAAGACCAATGTGCTTGCTTGTACTCTTCTTATCAGATTCCTAAGGTAATGAAAGTCCAAGAAATAAAAGTGTTTGCTGGGCCCAGTTTTGTTGTATAAACCTAAATAATAACAAAAGTTGGGCTGATAAAGGAATCAGAATAATCAGCATTCTGGAAACCCCAATACGGATTTGAATCACCGGGGGTCTTATTAAAACTCACTGCCAGGCCTTTGTCCTGGAGAACCTGATCCCTTAGTTTGGGCCAGTGAATTTGCATTTCCAATATACCTCCAGGGGATACTGAGCAACTGGTCTGGGGACCCCACCTTGGGTAGCATCAGAAGGTACACTGGCCTGGGAAGATATTTCCTTGGAGAGTGTGGGCTTCACTGAAAGGAAATAGGAGATACTTTACTGCAGCCAGTTTCTGTACATGGATGGAGGCCTGCTGTTGCCCAGTCCTCTGAAATTTGGTGAAATTATTACAGCAGCTAATTTAGATAGACATTAAGATATGGATTGGGCCCTCAAAGAAGTCAGCGCAAAAAATAAAGATATCAAGATTTTGCTTGGAGGTGCAAGATGGAGATGCAATGGCCAGGCCTGCATGACTCCCTAAGGGATAAATAGAAATTCGAGATTATATTGTAATTGGCGCCACCTGGTCCAGTAAGTCCAGATAGGCATCAGATGACCAGATGGGTAACCAGAGCATCTGGACCCACCCCTTCCCCAAAATGCCTTTGTTGTTTCCACGTACCCTTGCTACATGGGCTGTCTCCCTATTGGATCAGTAGTGTATTAGCTAAGCAGCTATACTTGTATTCCTATAGGTCAGTGGTAGTGAACCTGTGGCATGCGTGCCGCAGTGGGCACACAGAGCCCTCTCTGTCAGCATGTGAGCCAACTTGCCCCAGCATTGGCCCGGCAGCTGAGCATTGGATAATGGCAGTATTGGCACTTTGTGATAAGTAAGTGGGTTTGCGGTTGCGGTTTGGGCACTCAGTTCCTAAAAGGTTCACCATCACTGCTATAGGTTGATTGTAGTTTGATCTATGTTGTACCACCTTGTGACTTTGCTGTATAAATTACCCCTGACAAAGGGCCTCCATGGCTACACATTCTGGACCCTTCCTGGAAGCCCAGGAGCTCTTCTTATTATTATTTACAGTAAAACTCTCCTAACTCCCTCCTTTGGTTTGTGACTGTCTTCATTCCTCGATGTTATGAGACTACAAACATGGCAGGTCGGGAGTTAAATATTTCCTATATCAAAATCTTCAGTTGTGAGTAGCTAATGTATATTTTTCCCCAAGACTGTTTTCATGTAAAATGAGCTTCATCAAACAAGCAGCTGTGGTCAGCAGGCCAGCAGTTTGAGATGCTTGGCCTTGTTATGTGTAGCACAAGAGAGAAAGGGGCGTTGTTGTTTATAGAAGAGTGCTATGGAAAGTATATCGTAAAAGAATAAAACTGCTAAATTATAAAAGTATAGAGAAAAATGCAAACTCTCCCCATCTGATGCTTACTCTGTAGATCTCTAAATGGTTCTTTATAAACCTTGAAATAATAGAAAATGCCCAAGATTCTTTTTGAAATATGGCTATTCATAGAATTTGTAAACAAAGAAATTGGGCTTAAGCCTTTCCTGTGTGTTTCTCTATTAATTACCCCAAACTGAGACCTGAGCTCATTATGAGGAAGACTGCCTCCACAGGGGATGTTGGCAAATAATGTTTTATTTTGCTTTTTCTGTTGACAGCAAAGACAATTAGTGCATCTGGGCTGGATCAGGAAAATGTGAGCTGAAATGTGAGTGACATTCAGAAAATATTTCTTTTCAGGCTCGGTGTCTACAGGAAGTTTCCATGCAGTGAACTTATGCTTGGAATTCAGCTTTCAGCTGGTGTATCCAGCATTAAAGGTGACAGGGAAAATAAAAGTCTTTCTTCCAAAGATTGTGTGTGTCTTTGGCAAAGGTTATAGATGTGATGTCTTTGAACATTCTTCTTCATGATGGCCTTGTCACTGGAAATGGGCAGAGCAGAGAAGAAATATGCAGTGAACTAAAGCTGTTTTTAGGGTAATGATTGTCAAATCCTGCACCTCTTGAATGCAGAACAAGTGAATGTTTTATATTTACATCTAAATATCTGCTTTGCTTACTATTTTGTTCCTTCCCTCTGTTACCCTGTCATGTCCTTGTAGACATGAGATAAAAAGGAGAATGTGCATTAAAAAAAAAAAAATAGCTTCATTCTAAAGAGGCCCAGCCTACTGTAAAGCAGTGTTTTGTGATTAGAAGCAACTCATTAACTCTTGCTGGTCCTGGACTCCTCCTCTGGTTTACTTTGTCTTTTTATGTGGGGTAAGGGAAGGAAGAAGAGGAATGCGCTCGTTCCAATCCACTGTCACTGCCTGAAGGAATCCAGATGTTCTAAATATGGCAGGTTAGAGGTTATCATTAGGTTCAGCAATTGTTAATTCACTGTCCAATGGAGGCTGGGGACTGGAGATAGACACAAGAAATGCAAATATATTCAGATTAACAGTCCTTGTAATTGATTTCCCTTGTGCCTGCTCTGGCTACTGCAAGCCTCTGGACTGCTCCCTGCGCTGTCCTCCACCCATCAGAAACCTACAAGCAACTCGAACGACACCACCTCCCGGAAGAGTTCCATGGTTCTGCAAGATGGCAACCTTGTGTAGTGAGATCAAAAGGTGGAACACACAACACACATTAGGACGAGTCCATCGTGGGTTCCAACCTTGACAATCCTGTCAGTCCCAGTCACATGACCTTGAGCATGTTTTGTCCATCTGTCACCATAGTTCTGTTGCCAACTTGGTGTAATTACTAGCCTCACCTATATTGTTGTCTTTATAGCAGAGCAAGGGCCTGGAACAACAGTACCTCAAGCACTTTCCCTGTATGGCTGCTAGTTAGTCGTTGCTGTTTGTAAGCTTTGAACCCTACTGAAGTGGAAGGGATTGTTCTCCGGTGGCAAGTGTGGGCAAAAACCCGTGCACACATGCACGTTGTAGCAGTGCACCCTAGTGCTTGAAGGGGAACCCACAGAGGTGATGCCAACCATGGGAACTTGGGTTGCCTTTGCCCTGTGACTGCTCATGTTTGCTGCCCCTTCTGTGTGGCCACATTTTATCCCCTGCTTTAGTGCCTCTGTGCATCCTGTGATGAGCATGGAAGCACAGGTATTCTGACTCTGGAGAGGCTGCCTGGATTTTTCTCTTCATTTTCTAGAAAAGATCCCAATCCTGTGCAAGCGTTGAGTTATTTCCCGATATATGGGTGATGTTGGCCTTGATGCACGGTCCCCAATGACACACCAGCTCTGGCCAGGAACGTTCCGTGTCTCAGCCCTTCAAGAGAGGGTGGTGGCTGACTTGCGGTTTCTGGAGCCAGGCTGACTTGTCCAAACACGGTCTTTCCAGTTAATAGCTGCGTGGTTTTGGGACAACAACTTAAACTTTCTGCTCATGTGGCTTGTTTTTCTGGAATAAAGAGACTGTGAAGATAATTTGAACCAGGGGGTTCTTGAGAACATAAAAGATGTTTATGTTAAGTCTTTAATAGTACCCTTACATAATAAGCTCTATTGTGGTGGGCAATATGTGTATAAAACTGCTTCCACTTTTGAGAAACATTTGCCCTATCCTGATAACTTCGCTAATCATGTAGCAGGATAAGGTGTGACCAAGCTACGGTGTTTCCGTCTTATCTCAGAGGAGTCACTTCTAGTGGGGAGGCTGTGACCCACTTTTAAAACCTCAAAATAGAAGTAAAAAAATGTCTACTGCTTGAGGTGTCAGAAGGGAGGGAGAGATGGTTGGGTGTTGTTGTAGTCAGGGTTTGCAAGGGAAACAATACAATACAGGACACATAATTTATAGAGTTATTTTGTAATAGTCACCCAAAGAGTCATATACAAAAAGTGCAGGAAATCTGTCCACACACTAAAGACCCAAAGAATCCAGCTGAGGGCCTGGATCCTACAGCAGTGTCCTGCATGAGTCCAGCTGAAGACCTAGAGCCCATGGCAATGCCTCCACGAGTCCACTAGAGGCCCAGAGCTCACAACAATGTCTCATGCAAGGATATTTCATGGATCTACGCTGGGAAGGCCCAAAGGTCAGCGGTGGAAGCTAGAAAGTCTGCACCAGTGGGATGAAGGATCTGTGCCAGCAGGCTGAGGGATCTATCCCGGAGCCAGGAAGCGACGCTCAGAGTAAGAACTGGAGCTCCCCCAAAAGTCACCACAGCCATCCTCAGCAACAGTGAGGTCCCGAGCTCCTCCGACGATGAGAACAGCCAAGTTCCTATCAGGAAAGCCAGCGTGACAAGCTCCTCGAGGAGAACCAACAGCACCAACTCTTCCTCACTAGTTCTCCTTTTTATGTTGTTGGCAACAGTCCTCAGGTGGGCCCTCCACACCAGGCACCACACTGATTCAATTCAGCTGGGTTTTACAAGTTGACCACCAATTGTCAATCCACCACAGGTGTCAAGGAGGGATGAAGGAAAGGTCCTTGGAGGAGCTCACAGTAGAGTGGAAGCTCCTCGCAAGGGCGCAGCGCTGTTTCCACGAGGCAGCATAGCAGTTGGAGAAGCAGTGGTGAGGAAGGGGATGAGGATAGCAGAGCTGAGCTGGAGAAACTATATGCATAGAAATAAGTGCTAGTTTTTATTATGGTCCTTTAACAAAGGAAATTGAACACTGCCCTGCTTTGAAACCAAGTACTTAAGAATAAGAGTTACCAAGACCTTGCTGCTGTTGTTGACCTTCTACTTGCAATTTAACAGTCCAGCTGAACAGCTTGGTAGATCTGAGTTGTTCTCTTTTCTTTTTTTCCAACGGACAGTTATTTCCTTTCTTGTTCTGGCCTAAGTCCATATTAGGAATAAAATACTACAGTGCAAGTACGTGAAAAAAAGAACAAACAAATGAACAGAGGGTCAGTCAAATCCTCAGTGTCCAGAGCTTTAGCAGTAGGGTAACATGGAGAGGGAGGAGAGTAATGTGGTGCATATAAACCAGTGAAACTGGGCTATTCCAGATGGTGTGGCTTAAAATTGTGTGCTAATTGAAAACATGTTAAGTGCAAAATAGTCAGGATTGCAAAATTCTTCACTCATTGAAAATCCAGAGGGCGCCAATTATTACTGGCACAGTGTTTAGCACAGAGTGAGCACTCAACTATCGATCTAGTTTATCTATCTATCATCTATCATCGCTCTATTTATTTATTTGCAGTACTGCAGATTGAACCCAGAACTTTTGCAGTAAGCTACATCCCTAGCCTCCCACCCAGCCCCCTCTTTTTTTGTCTTTTTGAGACAGGGTCTTTCTATGCAGTTCAGGCTGACCTCGAACTCACTTTGTAGCACAGGCTGAACTCACAGCAGTCCTCCTGCCTCAGTCTCCCAAGTTCTGGGATTACAGGTGTGTGCCACCACGCCTGGCATCCTTGGCCCTTTTAAAAATCATGTATTTTGATATCTTCATTTTGAGACAGATCTTGCTAAATTGCTAAGTTGCCAAGGCTGGGCTTGAACTCGTAATCTTCCTGCCTCAACCTCTCAGTGCTGGGATTGCAAGTATTTGCCACCATGCCCAGATTCTTCATTACAGTCACTAATTTACACACCTTATTTCATATAAATTCTCACACCTACTCTATGAAGTTAATACTGTATCTGTCCCTATTATATAGATGACAAAATGAAAAACAGGGGAAATAGCTT
Source organism: Erethizon dorsatum (assembly GCA_028451465.1). NCBI lineage: Eukaryota > Metazoa > Chordata > Mammalia > Rodentia > Erethizontidae > Erethizon > Erethizon dorsatum. Next base: position 90,492,421 of record CM051822.1, read on the forward strand.
GGTCAACTGAACACAGCTGATAAACAACATGGCCAGTGTTTGAGCCTGGACCACTAAAAATCAGGGTGCAGGACACTACCACGCTTCTCTACTTGACCTCTTATGGTCTCTGTGCTTTAACAACTGGCAGCCTTGGGTGAGACAGATGTAGAATATGTCCTGTGCCTATGATAAGGGCCAGAGCAGAGATATGTGCAGGTCTTTCAGAGAACAAAAGAACACAGTAAGTTTCTGAGCTAGACAAGCGAAGCTTCCCAGAAGCAGTAATGTTACAACTGAACCATAGGGCTGGATGGTTCTCAGCAGCTGTGGGCGTCACAGAGGAGAGTAATGCTAGGAAAATGCAGAATGCTCAGCAAGTTGTGGTCATGTAGCCTGGGTGGCAGGCTAAATCAGCATCTATCAAAGTACAAAGGGGTCAGGCCATTTGTATCTGTAATTTCACTATTGCGAAAGGATGAAAGAAAAAAATGCACAAAATGCTTATCTGAAATACCGTTTTGAAACTGGGAAAAATAGAAATCATCTAAATGCTCAGAAACATAACTTATGCAAAATACTACTATCCAGTCGTTACAACTGAAAATCATGTACATTCTCAACAGATCACTAATTGGAAAGGACAGGTGAAGGTAAGTGCACACAGTATGCTATTGGCATACAGGAAAACCTGGCAGGATTTTACAAAAATATTAGGAGTGGTTACCTCCAGGTAATTAAATTTGGACTGTTTTTGTTTCCTTTTTTGTATGGTTTGCATTTTGACAATAGATATGTATTTCCCAAAAATCAAATATAAAAGAAAAATGAAGAAAACAATAAGCTTGAGAGACCAGGCAACTTAAATATCAAATGAAAAAATTACAGAATAGGTCTGTTAGTATGAGGCACAAAAAGTGGAAAAAATAGTGTGAGGTGCCTAATATCTTTATTTCTGTATGACTGATGACTTCAGTGACAAGGTGGTGTAAGCAAGCAGAGGGATAAAAAAGCTAAGGAAGGTCATACGTTCAGTAGATTACCATATTACAGTTCCAAAGACTTTAAATTCCTCAAGAAGGTGCTACCATCCTTGTGCCAACTGACAACATTGAATCACAAGAGGCTATGGGTGTGTAGATACATTGACCTTCTGTTGCAGTTTAGAATAAAAATATATCTCCAAAGTCTCGTGTGTGCAGAGATGGGCCTTTTAGAAGGTGATTGGATCACGGGGAGCCATATGAATCAATGGGTTAATCCTTTGATGAATCCACAGCTAAATGTGCTGTTAGGAGGTGGGGCATGGTGGGAAGAGGTGGTTCACTGGGGGCATGATATGGAAGAGCATATCTCCCTCCCCAGCTCCTCCCTTGTCTGTCTGCTTCCCAGCTGCAGAATCCAGACAACCATGGACTGAATCTTCTACAACCTCTCCTCCTTTAAGTTATGTGTGTGTCTGGTATTGTGTCCCAGCAACAAAAAAGAGATTAAGATACCTTCCTAGCCTTTGCGCTATACATAGAGGACCTGAGGTGCCAGAGCCCTTGATCTGAGAGCCGCTGGCCATGGACTATGGCTTCTATTTATCCCAACATGCCATTGAAGTAGTGAGCTGAGAGATGAGTAGGGCCTGGGAGCACTGGCTGAAGAGACCATCTTGTATGTCCACCATTTTGAGAAAAGAACCAAAGTCAAGAGCTCATTGGAGAACCGAGCCAGTCAATTACTAACAGAAAAATAAGAATATTTACAAAAATTGCAAACAAAAACCATTGAACCCCAAGCAGTATGGAAGAGCACACAGCAAAACAATTGACCGTCAGAGATGATAGATTCCAACTAATTAATTCTACTTGCTTTCAACAGTCCTGCCTGCCTGTGCCATTCTGACATTGATTGTAAGGAATAAGATCATCAACACATGTGAAATGAATAGTTGCAAATTCAGAATGCTAGCAGAGCTCACAAAACATGGCAGAGTAGTTTCGGCTTGCCTTGGCCATCCAATCCTTTTTCTTTTTCTTTTTAACAGTTGCTATGTAAAGAATCTTAATCTCCACACTGTTGTCTTTTGGTGGGAAATTCAATTCCAACTACCAGCACTTTAAGACAGCACTGAGGTGTTACTCTTACAATGGCCTTACTTGGGTATAATGGCCACTCATGGACACAGATTACAGCACTGGAAGTTGGGGTGAATTAGCAGATGAACTGCTTGCTCTGAGCAGTTGCAGGATTTTTGCTGAGGCTAATGATCATTTTCCACTGTATGGTGGATCCACCCTCCACATCTCTGACCTTTTGCACCCAGGCTCCTCCGGGTTATATTTAACGTTGATCCTATCTCTCCCTCCCTACCTCCCAACCTATGCATCTTCTCATTCCTTTATCTGCTTTGCTAGGTCCCAAGTTTGTCCACGGTTCCTTCGACTACGCAAGTGGAGAAATAGGGAAAATCCCCTATGTCAGGCTGACTAATGGGCTGCTAAAGTGACCACATCCTCATACCTGGAGCCTGTGAATGTTACTTTATATGACAACCAACTGGGAAGCGTGGGTGCGATTAAAGTAAGGATCTTGACATAGGGAGATTTTCTGGGTTATCTGAGTGGATTCTAAATGTGCTCACAAGTGTCCTAAAGGGGAAGTAGAGGGAGATTTGATTACAGAAGAGGAAATAGAAGATTATATTAGTTAGCTTTCCAATGCTGGGCACAATACACCCACAATTTTTCTTTTTTTTTTTTTTTCCTTTGGTACCGGGAATTGAACTCAGGACCTTGAACTTGCTAGGCAGGCGCTTGTGTCGCTGAGCTATATCCCTGGCCTACACCCACAATTTATAGCCTCTCACATTTTAGCTGAAATCAGTCCATGGTTAGCTGGCTTTAAGGCAGGAACACAAGTGCAGTGCCTCCAGGTGTAGGGACAATTATAGGAAAATGTGGCAGGAATATAAGTCATAACCTTGGTGGCTGATGGCTATAGAAATGACCACATGCTTATTTTGCACTATTTACTTGAGGAAGTTGCCTTTTGTGAAACTTTTGCATGCATTTACTGTGTGTCCCTAGACCCCAGGACACTTACTTCACCCCAGGAACAGAGGCTAAGACCCTGATTGGCCTAGATTATACCAATCAGTGCAACAGTTATTTTTAGAAACCAGCGTGGCCCTGTGAGAACAGTGGTCCCTTGACCTTTGGGAAACTTGCTTCTGTTCTCCCTGGCTTGTAGCCTGCTACCTGGCAGCTTTGTCCCCACCTTCATGATATGATAAATAAACATCTGCTTTGTACTACATTCATTTCTGACTTCCTCATTCTTCACCAGACTGGACTTACCTATTTTTCCACTGGAGGCTTTCAGCTTCGAGCCAGCTTCACCCCACTTCTTCATTCTTTGCTGGAGTGTGGGCAGAAACCCAGAGGAACAGAGTATTTTCACGGGAGACCCCAGCTCCCCAGCCCCTCGCCTGCTGCTACACAGGCTGTCATTGATTAAGAAGCTTTACCAGAGGGAAATGGCTTAGGGACCAGGCATAGACCCCAAGCCATGCCTTCATGACCCACTGAGACACACCTGGAAGTGTGCTCCACTTGCCCCTTGGGGAATCCCGAAGACAATTGACCACCTACCCTAACAGCCACAGAGCTACAAGGACAGAAGCAAGCTGGAGGGATGCAGCCAAGGGCTCGCTGCCGAGGAAAGCAGCAGCCTCCAGGAGTGAGAAAAGCCAAGGGACCAGATTTTCTTCTGTAGCCTCCAGAAAGACCAACCCTGCCAACACCTGGACTTGGCCCAGTGAACCTGCTTTCAGACTGCCAGCCTCCAAGACTCTAAAGAGTACATTTGTATTATATTAAACCACTAGATTTGGGCTGTTGAGATAGCTTAGCGGCACAAGCACCTGCCTGGCAAGCGCAAGGTCCTGAGTTCGACTCCTGGTACCCACATAAAAAAAATTAAACCACTGGATTTATGGTAGTTTTTGTAGCAGCATGAGAGAAATGTGGCTCATTGGTGAAACTCTCCTCATTATATCCCCATGCAGTTCAAAGCTGCCAGAAAATTCCACTATGGTTCATTCCCATTCACTAACTGATAACACATCTTTATTTTACTCTGTTTTATTTCTCCTATTTTATGGAAAAAATATGAGCCTTAAAAAAGAATGTTTTTCCCAAGGAGGCATCATTACACACCGACAGAGTATCTGGTGGAATTCTTTTTTCTCTACTTCCAAACCCAATTGTCTTTTTAATGCACTAAGCTCTTCCTCTGAATTTGAGCTGTCTTTTCTCCCTGTGTGATAAGCAGGAGGCAAGGCGCCCTTACCCTTTTGAGTGTGTATTTTACTGCATAAATGTCAATATAACCATGACTCTAATAATGATGAGCTGTTGACTTAGAAATGCTTGGAGATGAGACTTCCTGGAACATTTTAGTGCTGTACTCTCTATTGATTGTCGTGGGCGGAAATAGAATCAGAGAGGCAGAAATATCATCTTAAAAAATTATTTCACTATGTGACCTCTAAGATACCTGGGAACTGAATGAGTAACCGAATCTTTCAGCAGGTTTGGGTCAGTGCCACATTTTGGATCATCTTTATGCAGGCACTTTTGTATTGTTTAAATGGACTTGTTTTGCCTTTTGAAGTTTTTGTCTCCATTATGGAAAGAATTATCCTTCTTATTCTCCCTCCCTCATGCCCATCGCCAGTGCAATATTACTATGAATCTATTATTATAATATTGATGATGATGATGAAGTTGGGCATTATTAAATGCTCAATATGGGCGAGATCCAGTGTTTAATATTCTTTCATGAACACTGTATTTTAATCATCACAATTACACTAGGACTTAGGTACTTTTACTATTGATTAAGATTCTGAAACTCAGGTTAGGTTGCTTGCCCAAGGTCACCATGCTGGTAAGCGGCAAAACTAATAACTGATCAATGTCATTTTGAAACTCTGGGGCACAGTGGCACATGCCTATAATCTCAGTGCTTCAGATGGCTGAGGCAAGAGGATCACAAATCCACGTCCTTCTTGGGCCACTTAATGAGACTCTGTTTCCAACAACAACAATAAATAAAAGATTAAAAAGGGGCTGGGACATAACTTAATGACAAAGTACCCATGAGTTTGATCTCTAGTACCACAAACAACAAGAACAACAAAATTCACAGTCTTTCTCCGAGAATAATTCCCTTTCATCTACCCCCAGGAAATTCTGCCTTCCAGCCACTATGCTGTGATTTCATCTCATGTGGATCTTCGAATGTCAATAAACTCAGGTTCCCCATTCTGGGCCACCAGGAACTTTCAAATCATCCTAACATTCTCTTCCCCATCCTTCCTGGCCCCCAAGCCACAGCTCTTCTGTGTCCTCAGAGCAGCTGGTAAAGTGGAGCCATTCAAAAGAATAAAGCCCAGATCTCCCTCCACCCCACCTGTATCGGAAGAACTACAATCGGACTTGACAGTGGCTGGGAGGAAGGGTGAGTTGCATGTGAATAGCGGTTAGTGACATTTCTAGCTCTTTTTTTTTTTTTGAATTATAATTTCTTAAAGTCTTCCAGCAAATAGTTCAGTCTTAGCCATTGTGCTCCACTTTCTTCCCTCCTCTTTATGAGAGGCTGGGTCTTTCACACTCAGCAGAATACTGTTTAAAACGGTCACTTGATAATTGATGCTCCGAAACTGCATTCTATTCCTCTTAGGAAATTGGCCCAGTCTCAGTGGTTCCCAGAAGTACGATATGAAAAAAATGCAAAAAATAAAAGGCTTAGTGAGAATTTTTCTGATAAAGGGCAAGGTCACCACCTGGTTTTTACTTGTTCACTAAGGGGACCTTAAAGATGCCATTGTCCTCGCCAACACGCAACAATGTTCTTTTAATTCAGCTCCATATTCAGTGTCAAGGAGGGCGAGTGAAAGATGAGAAATAAAATACTCCCATTCCTTTCCACTGGCTATTACCCCAGTAATGACACTAATAAATGTGGCATTAGAAAGAACTGGGGGGAAAATCATCATTACTCTTGGAGCCAGAAGAAATGAAGATTTGAAAGGTTATTATAGGTAATAGATTCTCATTCTAACATGTGAAATGATTCTGGGCTTAGAGTGGATGCATTTGGTGTGACGGGTTTCTGATAGGATTCACGTGCGGTTGAATGGAAGCCAAGCCTCTGGTCTCCAGATGGGAGCTGGTGGCTTTGTTCACACAAGGCTTCAGTATGCAGTCCTGAAACTGCGTCTCACTGGAAACGATCATTTCTTTCCCAGTCTGCTCTGAAAAGCCCAGCTAAGATCTGTTTCTGTGCTTGCCACAATCTCAGAGAACAGGAAGAAAAGACAGTGCCGGATGAAGACAAGGTGAACAAGTGAAACCTGTCTAGCCTGAATGAGCACACTATCCAAAAGCTATTTTGGGAATCTGAAAGCAGCTGCTCTCCAGATTGCTGTATCCACACCCCGACTATAGCTGAGGCATTACGTTTCTGCTAAAACCCGAGTTTACCAAGCCAGGAGCTTAAGTAAGAAAATTGTTGTCAACTTAAATTAAAAAAAAAAAAAAAAAGATAAGAAAAGAAAAGTGTTGTCATTCCTACCCCAAAGAGGAGGGGTTTAAAATGGCTGCCATTGTTCTACCGAAAGCATAAATTCCAAGGTCTTTAATGTGTGTATCAAAATTGCTATTGCCTCTGTAAGGCTTTTAAGCTATGATCACATTTAAAGTGAGTTCTAAGGGGAATCGGGGGGATTAGGGAAATGTAATATTCCTCTAATGCTTTCTTTTTCCTCTTTTTATTTTTTTTTTAATTTTTTTTATTTTATTTTTTTTTGTGGGTACCGGGGGTCGACCTCAGGACCTCGCGCGCCAGCAGGCGCCCGTGCCGCTGAGCGATATCACCGGCCCCTTTTTCGTATGTGGGATCCGGGAGTCGAACTCGGGCCCTCGCGCTTGCCGGGCAGGCGCTTAAGCCGCTGAGCCATCTCACCGGCCCTTCTTTTTATTTTTTATTAAAAACAATATTCAGGGGCCGGTGAGATGGCTCAGTGGCGTAAGCGCCTGCCTTGCAAGCGCGAGGGCCCGAGTTCAACTCCCGGATCCCACATACGAAAAAGGGGCCGGTGATATCGCTCAGCGGCACGGGCGCCTGCTGGCGCGCGAGGTCCTGAGGTCGACCCCCGGTACCCACAAAAAAAAAAAAAAAAAACAAAGAAAAGACAAAACAAAAACAATATTCAGGTCAATTATTAGCTGTAAATTTTTATGTCATTGTTTTTCTCTGGAGTTAAATGATAAGAATGCTTCCACATGTTCTACATTTATAAAGTAGTAGTAAGAACAGTTATTGAAGAATCTAGAGCCCCAAGTTTGATTTTCAGTCCTACTTCTGTGTTCAAACCTAGCGTCACCCTTCATGTCTCTCTCTAATACTTCCCATCCATTCTGTCTGCAAATCTAAGCACTTCTCACCACCTCTACCATTACTCCACAAAAGTTCATGGCAACCTCCTCCTTTCACACAGTTGCCAGAATGCTTTTTTGAAAGTTAACATCTGATCAGGTCATTCCCATGCTTCTGGCTTTCCCGTGGCTTCCCAGCTCACATAGTCCTCTCTGGAGCTCTGTCCATGTTCCTCTCACTGTCATTTTCCAGCCCTGTTTTTGGCTGGATGGACTCCAGCCACAGTAGCTCCCTAGCTCATCCCCAAGAGCCTTCCTGGGTGGCTGACCCTGGGGGAGCCCATCCCTGAGCTCCTCACCAGCTTGCCCTGGGATATCATCTCAGAGGGGCTCTTCTCTCCACCACCACTCCCCATCCTTAGCCTGCTTTTTTTTCAGTCACTCACTCTTTTGTACCTTGCACTCTTTTATTTAACTTGTTATTGCTACTCTTTCCTATCACGATGAAAGTTCTTCCAGAGGAGGTATTTGCTTTCCGTTGTTTCAATTTCTTTTTACCACAGGCTTCCCACTCCTACAACACCCTGGAAAAGAGCAGGTGATGCATGAAGTATCTGCCACTGCCTCTCTTCTGGTACGATATTTACAATCATAGTCTTATGTTTTAGGGTTTCTAAAGTGTCTTCTTGATTTGATGTTCCAGAATTCTACAACCTTCATATTATTCACTACTGTACTTGCGATACACAGATAAAAATGGAATAGATAATTAATAATAAAAACTCATAAAGTCCTATTTCCAAGAAATGGACATGATTACTGCTTTGCTACAACCCTTTCTGCTTTGTTTGTCTGTGTGTGTTTCTGCATGTTTATGATCTTAGGATCCCGAGTTTCATGGAGCTGAGCTGTGGACTGAAGAACCAGAAGGCTTGGAGTTGAGTCTCAGCTTTGGCACTTATGATATGTGACTGTGGGCAAACTGCTTGCGTTCTCTGTGCCTCTGTGTCCTGATCCGGAAGTAGGAGATAATAATCGTCTTGATCTTGTGCGTGACTTTGTGAAATAAGATAAAACCTGTAAAGAACTTAGAACATCGAGTAGTGCATTTTAAAGAATAATCATATTAGCTGCTCTTTTCACTTACAGTTGCTATATTCCTTGCCCACATTAAACATGGCCTCCTCCTGCTTCTCCTTTTGTCTCCTCTTGCAGCCCTTCTCTGTCCAAGCCTTGATGATCTGATCTTTACGGAGACTGGCTTCATCTGGTAGGCACTGAATTTCATGAACTATTCACTAGGGTTAACCACTCAATCGGAAATATTGATCAGACTCCTACTCAACTAAACACAGTTAGCAGGGGAATACCCAGACAAGTGTAAGTGCCGATTACTTTCCACCATGCACTCTTACACCGTCTGGGGACATGCGGCACACACGGATGATGGTGTTGGAGAGAGAATCAAGTGTCAGTGTTGTAGCCCCACTAATGAACGTTGAAGGAACATTGAGGAGGAGAGGGGCTTTGTGATTAGGCTCCTTCCTTCGATCCAGGCTTCTGTAGCTCTGCATGACCTATACCTCTCCCAACTCATCTCTCTCCACTCTCCCTTTACCTCCCTGTAACTTCCACATATGCTTCAAGTCGACCACACCAAACTTCTTCTTGGCCCTCAAATGCTTCCTAATTCTGTTTTGCCTCAAAACCAGTGCATATGCTCTCTCTTCTGCATAGATAATCATTCCCCCCATCTTTTCTATATCTAGCTAACTCCATTTCAACCTTTAGAAACACTTTCTTCAGGATGTCTCCCCTGGTGTCTGCGTTGGGGATTCCTCCTATCTACTACCTTTGCATGCTTTTTATTATAACTACCTGCTTTCTTACTAAATTCTCTCCTGAGACTTACATGTGGGAAATTCACTGTAACTGCAATTCCCTTCTTCATCCCTACTACATGAAATAATGCCTGTCATAAAATGTGGGTTAGGGCTGGTGAGATGGCTCAGTGACATAAGTGCCTGCCTGGCAAGCGCGAGGTCCTGAGTTCGACTCCCAGAACTCACATACGAATAAAGGGCCGGTGATATCACTCAGCAGCATGGGCGCCTGCTGGCACGCGAGGTCCTGAGGTCGACCCCCGGTACCCACTCACTCAAAAAAAATAATAAAATAAAATAAAATAAAATGTGGGTTAAACACAAGCCTGTTAAATAAATGAGTGGAATGACCATGGTTTTGGAAGAGTTGTTTATCTTCCTTCAGAAAAATCTATTAAGGGATATAAAAAAAGACCTTTCTTCCTTAGCAATAGGAAAGCTACTTCTACTAGCCAACAAATCATTGATTAGAAAGTAGCCACAATGTTTGGGATTGACATAAGGTTCTTCATTTTTAGATTTTTCATCTCTGCAAATCTCTTTGTCTGAACCTTTCACAGCGGCACATGAGCCAGCCATGCTGGAAGGTTTGCCCACTCTTCTGTGGAACTAGTTATGGACTAACGAGCCATACCGAGGGCACCATCTTGTCACGCCTCCATGGGCGTACAGATAAGCTATCATTCCCTTTCTGCAGAGCCACTTGGAGAAGAGGAATTTACTGTTTGATTCCTCATCCAAAACATATTTTTCAGGGAGACAGAGGCATGTCATGTTGAGTGTAATGTTGCCTGGCTGCAACCTCATTCGGTTTGACTTCTTACCTGATATTCAGGGTCTGGGCCTTATCTATTTTTCTTTAGGATCCCTTCCAACGGGGACCTTGGAGTGACTCAGCTCTAACTTTTACCATCTCCTTTGTACAACTTCTCACTCTAGTATGTTTTCTAGATAATGTACTTTTTGTCTTGGATGCCTGTTTGAGGACTAGGTTTGCAGTGTCTTTATTTGATCCTAATCTCTGATGGTTTGATCAATCTCAGAGGCTGTCACTTCTGCACTTTTCTAATTCATGCTGCAATTGTTTTGTTTCCAAATTTCACACTCTAAAAACTCCAGAGTAACTTTTTGTCCTTCTGTTGTGATTTCTAACACTTTTGGGGGAAGAAATTCCATTATAACTCCAGAAAGATGTTCTAAATTCCTCCAATCATAGAGAGTATTGCCAGATGACAATCTCACTTGAACTTTTCCTGTGTGTGTGTGTGTGTGTGTGTGTGTGTGTGTGTGTGTTTGTATTTAACCAACAGGTTAGGAGTACAGAGAGTTGTGTCTTAGCTTGGGCTGCTGTAACAAGCTTTCTATGTCAAACTAAGCCCAAACATAGACTGTGATGCTTAAAATACAAAGATTTATTTCTAGTAGTTCTGTGGCTGGGGAATTCAAAATCACGGGGCCAGTAGGAGTAATGTCTTATGGAGACCTTCCTCTCGTCTTGCAGATGGCTGTCTTCTCATTGTAACCTCACATGGCACATAACAGAGAGAGTTTTCATTCTCCTTCTTTTTGATAAGGGCACGAACCTCAATCTCGAGGGCCCCCTCCTCATGACCTAACTCTACTCAAAGGCCTTAGGTTCAGATGCTATCACACTGGTATGCATGGTTTCAGTGTATGAATTTTGGAGATGCATACATTCAGCTCATGATAGATGACAACCATAAATCAAATTCCAACTGCATGTTTTACCCAGTTCTATGTTCTTTGATGTTCAAGTAACTCATAATGCTGGGGTGACTTTGCTATCTGTTGTTACCCTTTTCCAGAAAATGCTGCAAGACACAAACTTCTTTCCAGTTTTTTTCAGTCATGCCCCAATTTTTTGTGGCAGGTACACCTTTGACAAGAGGTTATTCAGTCCTTAGGGCCAGTGCTTCTCCACATGCTGATTAGTGCCAGCTCTCTAGATGTATGTGAAAGCCAGGCTTGATGCTGATACACAGGGGCACCTCACAGAGGCCTCCAGTCCAATACCTCGAAAATGATTACTAGGCTGGGATTGACCCCAGGGATGAAAAATGATTCTGTTTAATTTGGAGACTACAAATGGTACTCAGGGAAATATAGAAAGCTAATGGAAAGCTCTGCATTTATTAATATTTAATTTTCTTAAGCTGTGGCTTCTTAAGAGCTCCCTCGGGTCAAGGATACTGGTAACTTTTGGAGATAACAAAGTATCTTTAGATGGATGATCTTTATAAATCAAATGTTCCTGACGTTGGGCCTTATTTATTTTTATTTACTTTTTTTTTTTTGAGACAAAGTCTCACTGTGTAGTTCAGCCTGGCCTTGAACTCACTACGTAGCTTAGCTGGTCTCAAATTCATGGCAATTCTCCTGCCTCAGCTTCCTGAGTGCTGGGATTACAGGCATGTGCCACCATGTTCAACCTTATTTACTTAATTTTAAATTAATTGATTTAGTATATTATTATTTTTCATGTGTGTTGCTTCACATGAACCTACTGCCTCCAACACCTAATGGTGCCGCTACTTCAAATCTGATCTCTGCAAAAGGCCAACTTCTTGCACTTTCCTAGTTCCCAAAGGATATATGTAGTAAGTCTCCATTTTGAAGTTAGGCATTGTGATTGATGGAAGGGACCCAGATGAGTGGGACAAAATCCCAAAGTAGAGGCCAAGTAATTTATATATCTCTGACTTTAATCTTGCTCAACATATATCTTTTCAGCATTCACTCTCAACTAACAGAAAGAAATTATTATTTTCTTTTATTTTTTTGTATTTTTTCCCACTGGACATGGAAAAAAGGAACATACATGGCTTAGACAATGTTCTAGGTCCTTGGGATGCAGCAGCAAAATTCACTGATTTTTTTTTTAGAGACCAAGTTCTAATTGTGAAGAGATAACCTACATTCAAAATAAATATTTGAACAAGATAATTTTAGATAATGATGAGTATTATGAAGGAAATAAAATATATGAAGAGAGAGGAAATACAGAGTATGAGTAAAGCAGGGGGTCTTTGTGGACAGCAAGGGCACACATTTTATTGCAACTAGAGGAGAGGCAGAGGTTTAGAAGCAGATGCAGGGAGGTGGCAAATGAGGCGGTAGGAACCGAGGGAGTTTTCATTTCTCTTTTCCGTAAAGTTTGAAGCAGTGTTATCACCTGAGATTGAGGAAGGAAAAAGGGTAAAGAATGTGTAAAAAGACAAAGAGTGTGAAATACTCATTTTTTGCAATGAAAACATAAACCCTACTAAGGAGAGTTGACAATGTTCAGAGCCATTTTAAGATTTGACATCATAAATTAAGAGTGGGACTTCAGTAATGTTTAGTAGTATCATTGTTAATACAATGGAAAACATAATGTTTGTAGAGCTGTGGTTGTTTGAAAGAGTGGTTATAGAGGCTGCTACAGAATTTAAATTGCATAAGAAAAAATGAGGAGAATGGTAGAGACAGCAGAGCGCATCCAGCTAGACACGCTTGAAGAATTGTTGGTGTATGCTAGACAAAGTAGGCCTCTCCCTGGCAAAGTCCTGCCCTTTATCTCATATCCACTTGGGATATTTTTCCATCAATGAAACCTTTTCTCAGTTGAACACTTAATATTTCCTCTCATGTATCTAGTTCACCTACACGTGCAGACGTTACCTAATGGAACAATGGGAAATCCATCTTTCATCTTGTTCTCCCAACTCCCCAACAAGTCTTTCTTGTTGTCCTATGTTACATGTCCTTGCCCTCAGCACTACTGACATTTGGGACAAATAATTCTTTATTGGCTTTCCTGTTGCAGTAATACGATTCACAGCACCCTTGTCCTCCATTCACTAGATGTCACCAGCATACAGCCTGCCCTGCCAGTGTGACAAACAAATATGCCTCTGGATATTGCTGAAGTTTTCCTAGGAGCAAAATCATCTTCTGTTTTATAGTAGTCGACATTATTCACTTCCATATGCTCTCCATTTACTCATTCCTAAATTATTTTTTTCCTAAATCATCCACTTGTTCCCAAATCCTATTCTTGGAGTTATATATCGTTAGTTAATAATAGTTCTCTGTCTGTGAATTTAGTCTCGAACCAGATGCAATGACTATTTGGTTCATCTTCAACATTTTTGTTTTCTATCCAGTTTTTGAAAATCCCTCTTGATGTATTATTTCCATGGGCTTCCATGACAACCTATCTTCTGCTTCTCCTACTTCTTTTTTTTTTTTTTTTGTGGGTACTGGGGTTCGAACTCAGGACCTTGCGCGCCAGGAGGCGCCCGTGCCGCTGAGCGATATCACCGGCCCATTTTTCGTATGTGGGTACTGGGAGTCAAACTCGGGCCCTCGCGCTTGCCAGGCAGGTGCTTATGCCGCTGAGCTATCTCACCGGCCTGGCTTCTCCTACTTCTAAGATTACTTTCACTCTCAAATCTCTTATGCATCTCAGATGTAAGGCTTTCTGGTCGTTCTCTTAAATATACACTATCTGTTATTTCCTCATGTAATCATTATGACTCGTGTGTGTGTGTGTGGGAATCGAGGGTCCTTGAGAGCCTCAGCCTCTCTTCCATACTCAAGAGCTGAATTTCTTTCTGCCTTCCTTGTGGTTACTTTTATGCATTTCTCTGCAACTTGAACGAAAGTTCGAACCCTGGACAGATCAAGTCTCTCATCTTTACCGTGTCCTCCAAGATAATTATTTCTAACAATGCTATCCCTGTGTTTACAGTATTTTGGCATCAAACTGGCAATACAATCTTTGATTTTACTTCTATACTTTATTCTCAAGTGCTATCTTACACTGGCATAATTAATTTATCTATACAATGATTTCCTTAATTCAATCATTCAGAAGTACTACCTGGATCATTGCTCTGGCTGCTAGTATAGTGTCCTGGCCTACTGACTACTTCTAGTCGGTACCCAGAAGAGCTTTTCTGCTAATTTCCCCGAAGTACGTATATGATTATGATACACCATGGTATCCCATACTCCACTTACAGCCTCCTGTTGTTCTCTGTTAAAATAATTTCTAACCTGCTTTGGCCTCTTGTTATACACTCTCTTTTCTGGTCCTAAACTATGCTTTCCCTCTGTATCAATATAATGTGACAAGGAAGTTTTTTCACACATGCAATTCATGTTTTGCTACCTCTTAGCATTGCTCATGATTTTCACTCTTCCCAGATTTGTCTGCCTTCCCTCTTCCCTTCCTGCCTAACACACCATCTCAGCTCTGACACTTCTCCAGGTTTTTCCAGACACTTTATCTTGGTATTTTTCTGTGGCTTCTTCTCTTATACCACAACACAAATTGAACAAACTGTGTCTACACAGTTCCTATAGGATGCCAGAAACTATGTGATCACACTTATATCATATATACCATTTTAGTAGATATCTTCAATATAAAAATAAATTTTATTTTCATTTTATACATAAGGAAACATGCCAGAGTGAGATTAAGTAGCCTGCTTCACTTCATATAACTTTTAGTTTGAAGAGCTGAGATTCATTCCTAGGTCCATGTGTTGCTAGAACCAGTAATTAATCCATATCCATTATCTGGGGAGAGTATGTTCCAAGACCTCTAGTGGATGACTGAAATCACAGATAGTATCAAACCTATATATTTTAATCCTATGCATAAATAGCTATGATACAGTTCGTGATTTAGGCTCAGTAAGAGGTTAATCACAACCAGTAATAAATTAGTACAATCGAAACATGGTATTGCAATGTAAATTATGTTGCTGTGGTTCTCATGCTGAAAACAGCCAAGATCAACAATAGCACTTTGAGGTCACGGTCGTCTCTAGGTAGCTGAAGCCATGGAAAGCAAAACCCTGGTCAAAGGAGGGCGCAGCTTAGACATCATTTTAAAGGTGGTTTTACCTAATCCTCAGTGTTTACTGCTTTCTATCTATACTTCTCCTGTAGCATTTTGACTTTTAACATTGTACTACAGTTACATAGGTAGACATTTCATTTTTTTCCTGTGCTCCCAAGAGGTCTTTATTTGAATCAAGTGTGCATCTGCCGAAACAACTAGCCTAACACCTCACCTAATCTGGTAAAGCTTGGGGAGAGCTCGTCTGATAGAAAGATGCAATTTTGTTGTACATATCAGCACTGATCTGGCCTCATGTTGCTTTCCAAGCTTCTGAAGTAGTCCTGTTCCCACTAGAAATACATGTTTCAGCCATGAAGACAATTTCACATATATGTTGTCTTAGCACCCATTGATCTTATCAGAAGACTATTTTTAATTTTCTGCTCACTATTAGTACCAAACATAAAGCCAAAAGATACATTCTAATAAATTCTCGTATTTCCAAGTAGAGTCCTCCTCCTTTTCATGATATAGTGATACGGACTGTTACAGAGAAAGTGTAGGCTCCAGAGGTCCCAACTGACTGGTCTCGGCCACCTGCTCCAGTGTGGCAATTGAAGAGATGAACAGTCATGAAAGGCAGGAAAGGAGCTTTACTCAGTGCGGCCATGCTGGGAAGCAGAGAGTCGTGATGGTGTAAAGGAGATTTGGGTAGCTTGCAAAGAAGGTAATCCTGGCTGGACCATGGTCTCAGTGAAGATTATCTCCGGATTGGTTCTGCCCAGCTCCAGGAAAGCCATCATAACTTCAGGGAGCAACACAGTTCCCGTCCTGTGACGATTGTTGTTATTTAGGGGGGCAGCCTGGATACCTCTCATGGAACATTTGTCCCTTCTTCAGGGGTGGGCAGGCAGCAATCTTGTGCTGGGGTCATCTCTGCTGCAAGCTTGCATTGCTGTTCTTTAGGGGTAGTTTCGTCCTTTGTCCTGAAAATGTTTATCAACCAAATCTGTTATTCCTGGAATCCAAGGTGATTGCAGAAGACAATGGCTCAGAAGAGAAGAAAAATGGGCTATGAGTCAATGGAGAAAAAGAGGGACAAAAATGAGTATTTAGGCCAGTGACTGAGCCCTCTTTCTAATGGTAGCTGCCTCAGTTTATCAGGATATCCAGCACTGATAACTCTGTCCTAGTCAGTCTGGGCTGCAAAAAAAAAAAAAAAATCTTAGAATGAGGGCTTAGACAACAAATACTTATTTCTCATTGTTCTGGAGCCTGCAAAGTCCAGGATCAAAATGTCAGCCAGTTTATTTCCCAGTGAGGGTCCTTTTCCTGGTTGTCACATTACTGTCATCTTGCTGTATCTCACATGGCAGAGAGAAATTGATAGACATTATCTCTTTGGTGTTTCTTCTTATAAGGGCACTAATCTTATGTTGAGGGCTCCCTCTCAAGAACTAATTACCTCTCAAAGGACCCACCTCCAAATATCATCTTGGGGATTAGAGATTTAAACTATGAATTATGGCACAACATGAGTCCAAAGCAAACTCCAACCTCACTTTGCCTGTTGGCCTGTTTGCCCGTGGAGCCCAAAGTAAGCCATCAATGTTGTAATTTTAGGCTTAATAGAATGTTCACTGTGTCTCTTAGTAGAATATTCCTTTCTGGAAAACAAGACTTTTAATTCGGTAAAGCTTAATATTGCAGGGCAATATTCACAACTGCAGGACAAATTTCACAACTTGCAGGACAAATTTCATAACTGGCTTTAGGTATAGTGAAGAGAAGGGCTAAACTTATGCTCATCTCTTAGTTTTCAACCCGATATATTCTAGCTGTTGGTTCTGTTATTGGTTTAGTGCCTGCACAGCATTCTTGGGAAAAACTTCCTACTCCATTGAGTATTATCTACAAGCCAATGTCTTTGATGAGCTTTTAATAATTTATTATAATTTTATCAGTACATGCTTTGGGCCAATAAAGTATACGGTATGAAGAGTTAATACTTTGGTCATGAGTCCATTGTCAAATCTCACTTGCTTTAAAATGAGTCTCTTGATTCAAGTCAATATTGTATATGATCTGTGTTACTACATCAGGTTAATCTGAGTAATTCTGTATGCCCTTTAATTTTGTAAGCTGGCAGAGTGTGGTGGTGAAGATGCCAAAGTAATAGTTGAAGTAGTTTTCATATTTAATGAGAAATATTGTCTAGTTAGGCATAATCAGCAGCAGGGACCAGACCAGACTTCAGCGAAGTGAGCCCACTCAGGGCTTCCATCCCTGCCACCGCGATAGCTCCTTTCACTGCCCCATCACACAAACCTGGGAATGGCCAAGGACAGAAACTGGCTGACATCCCCTGGATGAATAATTCTGTACATCTGAGTCTTATTTCAGGCTCGTGACTTGTAGAGTCTACGGACTCCCTACTGAAGTCTGAAGTCTCCATTCCAGGTCGATGACCAGTGTGATGAATGAGGACTCAGGAGTCAGTATTCACCTGATTGGTCACATGCCTTGGGACCTCCTTGAGAAGAATTTAGGTCAGGACTACATTTGTCACCTGGCATAATTTTCAATACAGGCTGCCCTCTAGCTTCAGGAGATGGTGGTTTCCTGCAATGTTACCAAGAAACCTCCTTGCCTTCACAGTGTGCAGAGACTGTAGCTGTCTGTTGGAAACATGCCCTTCTCTTTCTTCAAAGAGTATAAAGCAGTTAACAAAACCCAGCCAGCTCTGCAACTCTTAAAATTGTTATTCTCCCAAGCCATCCAAGTACTGCAACTTCTGCATAGACCAGCACCTGTCCTTATGTCTGTTATATTGACTAAAAATTAGAGTTTTAGCAATGGTGCTTTTTAAAAATTTTACTTACTCTTTTTATTTTAATTTTAATTTGTTTGAGACAGTGTCACTGTGCTATGTAGTTCATGCTGGCCCCGAACTCACTGCGTAGCCCAGGCTGACTTCAAACTCATGGTGATCCTTTTGCAATGTTTCGATTGCAGGCAGGTACCACTATGCCCAGAAGTAGTGGTGATGTTTTGTTTTGTTTTGTTTTAGATAGGACATCATTTTGTAGTACAAGCTGGCCCTGAACTCATGATATAGCCCAGCCTAGACTCGAACTCCTGATGACCCTCCTGCCTCAGCCTTCCCAGTGCTGGATTTATAGGGGTGCCATGTTGAGTGCTATTTTAATGCATCAGATATTATCACTCCTCCAGCCATCGGCCATCAAGTCTGTATTGCCATCCAGATGGTCCAATATCAGAATTCTACACAGAAGATCTGTTTCCTAGTACTGTCTCTATAGTCGCAGTTTGGTTTTCCCTGATGTAAATAGTTGGTCTTTGTATTTCATTTGAAAAGTGATCCTTTGAATAAGGATGGAGGGAATACAGAAGAGTGCTACCAAAAAGCAAGAAAACCAGTCAGATTTTCATTAACAAGTTCACTTCTGCAAGAAATGGAGACTCAGTTCCACAAGAGATATACAGATACCTCCCAGAATTACCTGAGAGAGTAATTACCTGAGAGAGACTCACACAGTCATCCATTTCCTTGTTCCCTAGTTTAGGAATTGTCCTCAGTTTTAATAGACCTGCAGATGTAGGTTCTGTCTCTACCTGGGCTGAGCCAGAATTTGGCAGGCAGAAATAGAGAGATACTCCGTGGACCCTTGAGGGGCAGCACTATCAGTGTGCACAGAATTGTTCCCAAGCCTGTGGCTGAAGTGGGAAAGTGATGAGTCATGAATGTCTTGTGAATTTCAGTGATGCTTGACAATCAGCTGCTTCTTGCTGAGCTTTTGCGTATCAGAGCCAGAGTGGCTTGACTTTAGGAAGACAACTTCTGCGTATATTCCACACCTTCGAAGTGGATGGAACAATACTGTCTGGGTACAAGATCCCTAAATAAGCATTCTGGGAACCAGTGTCACTCAGAGATTAGTATACAAATTTAGAAGCTTCTGCATGTGAGTAAAACGAGTAGCATTCAGTGCAGAAGAAAGGACAGAAAAAATGGTGCAAGTTTGATGCGGATGGAAAGGGCACTTGAGTAGGGGAAAATCCAGATAGAATAAGAACCAGTTGCTTTGGACTTGGAAGGATTAAAACAAGAAACAAACATTTAAGATGAATTCTTTATGTAGAGATAATGCTCAAGGAAAGAAGGAAGTGCCAGAAAATAAATACTATCAGAATGGAAAGCAAAGGTTATTTTTCAGGCTGTTTTAAGTCATTGATTCACATAGTTATCTATGGCGAGATTATATCACTCACTGAAGGGTGAACAGCTGACCACGCATGCCTAGCCCCCAGTGGTATAGATGGAAAACTCCAAGATCTGTGCACCCCAGTCATCAGAGAACATCCACATTTAGAACTGCATAATCTTTGGAGGAAATAATAGACCATGGTTTCCAATAATGTCAAGGTCTTACCAAGGAGAACATGGAAATTGAAAAAGCAGCAAGGCAGAACTATGATTTTCTCTAATTATTCACTCTTGAAACTTGAGGTTTGTCTCAAAGTAGAACAGAACTACTCTTTTTAATTAATTTTTTCCCAAGTATTGGGCTGAAGTTTCAACTTTAAAGTACAGGTGGGCTTTCAAGTTACAGTACGGCGGGTCTCCCTGTTACCAACAACAAAATTTCTTTCATCCGCGTTCAATGTTCAAAGGGAAAAAAAGCTTCAGATGCATATGTTTCCAAAGGGATGCAAAGGACTGATCATCTATAGAGCCAGTAACACCTGTGAGCTCATGCCAGCTATTCAGTCCATAAACATGCTCAGGAAGAAAGTCTCTTAAGGGGCAAACACCCTGCTTTTTTGGTTTCATCTTGGAGCCTTTAAGGCACTCACCTCCAAGGTGCTGATGAAAACCAGGTTCAAAGAACCTTTGTTTTCTTTATCTTTTTCTTTTAACATTTATTATTGATACTATCATTTGAGGCGACTGGCAGAAGTGAAAGAGAAGGAACTCAGAGAAGGAACAAACAGAGTTTTCCTCTCTAATTAGAGCTAGTGCTACTATTGTTAAACTCATTTCTGGACTGGGACCACTGAACAAACTTTCCTCTCCATATACTGAGTACACCAAGTGGCATCCAACTCTGGACTTCATCCCAGATCCAAGGATGGGTTCCACATGAAGCCAGTTGGGTCCTCTCCTGATGGATAATAAAGTATCCTCATTAAGATCTTTCCATTAGGTATGGTTTTAACAAACAGAGAAAAGAGAGAAGAGGGCACATCCTGAAGGGGCAGGGTCTGGTACACTCCATCATCTGGATTGGTATAAAAAATCCTGCTCCACTGACCAGGAACTCTCACATACCATTCTGAAGCAGTGTTGGCCTTTTGGGATAACACAAAGCACTCCTTTGGGGACACTCATTTAATATTTTGAGGGGCAGATGATGAAAATGCTCTGATGCAATGCAGTAATTGCATTAATACAGCAATTAACAGGTACTGTGCTATCTTTCCCCTTGAAGCCTCTTTAGTTTCTGGATTGAAGAGGGGTTGTGGCATAAATACAGATTCCAGCAGTGGTTGACAACTGTTTCAGCACAGGTTAGCCTGATTTTAAGGGAAAACGACATAGAAAATATGCAAGCTGATTAACTAGGGCATTTACTCTTGC
Organism: Erethizon dorsatum; assembly: GCA_028451465.1. NCBI lineage: Eukaryota > Metazoa > Chordata > Mammalia > Rodentia > Erethizontidae > Erethizon > Erethizon dorsatum. Next base: position 90,513,235 of record CM051822.1, read on the forward strand.
TAAACTTAATTTAAAGCAAGATCTGTTTCAAATGTTAGTTTTATAATGATCCTATAGTACTTTACTTGAATACCAACAAAATTATATTTGTATTAAACTGTCCTTTGAGATGCGAACATATTTATGTCAAGTAGAAATCCACTAATCTACTCAAGAAGATAGAAGGAAACTATATACATGAAAAACTATATATACAGTAGTTTGTATAACTATTATAGTTATAATTGATTTTATTTCGGCTTTTTTTTTGTGTGTGGGAAAGCTTCTTGTAGATTCTGAGCAACTTGAGGAAGGAAACCAGAATTTTTATCATATTCGACTAAGGTATCAAATTATTTATCACTAGCATTTAGATCAATATTTGGCTATAACAACAATAATCATAGCAGTAGTTAATTTTTGTTGACGTGTGTTAAATTTCAACCGCTATTTTATGAGTGTTTTCCATACATTATGTCATGCGATAAGCACAAGAATTGAGTAGACCAATGCAAAACCAATGCAAAGATAAGTATGTTATAGAAAAACACACTGCTAGAATAGAGGAGGTGACTTCGGAATCTTATGCATTTTAGGCTTCTGCATATTATTGGGTTCCCTAAGAAGTGCCTGAGATAAGTATTTGAACACAAATAATGTATTTGTGAAGTGATCCAAGAAGCATCTGTAGAATTGGGGAGCGTGACAAGAGGGACGGACACCAGTGATGGATGCATTAATGTGCAGTTACTGCAGCAACGTGCACTCACCCTGCTGGAACGCTTTGGGAGCTGGTGTAGGATGTGCCCAAAATTTTACCACTCAATTAGCAAGGAACCTGGGTCCACCAGCTCCTACTTGTTGAGAGCTGCTTCTGAGCTGCCAACTCCACAGCGTGTCCAACCAGCCCTAAGAGGGGCTGAGCACAGCCCCACGGCCTGCAGAGGGTTGCACCGGGGAGTCACGCTGGTCACTGCCTCAAGCTGTTGGTGGAACAGCCAATGCCAAGGAGTCGTAAGTGCTATCGGGATGGTGTTTGTGACTTCACAATGAACACACATTTCTGGAGAGGAAGAGTGGCTGGGGATGAGATGTATTTATCATTTCTGCTTCTTCTGATAACCAGTTAAAAATTTAGTGCCGGTTCCTAATGGGGCTCTCCAGTTGCTCATAGAGAGCCATGCCAGTTCTGTGGTGCCAAGTCCTGTTATTGGGAGATCAGGTTTTTCAGGGACATTTTGAAGCTGTTCAAACAATTACTGCATGGACATTTTCTCTTGCCAGAGATAGGGGGCCCAGCCTTCCTTGATACCAATTAAATAAAGAAAAAAATTGAAAGAAGGGAAAATTTAGAGTTCCCTGCACTGCTTCATTGCTTTACTTAATTGACTTGTTTGAGTGTGTGCCAGAACTGGATATATCTTGTTAGAGTGGCAAAGTTTAAAAATCAACTTAAATTTCAATTCCAGGCAGCTTCAACATAGGGAGGTTTATAGTTGTTGTTGATGAGGGGTGGTAACAATGTGCTGAGCAGGAAAATGTGTGTTTAGGAAAAGGAAACAAATTAGTAGCTTCATGCTCTGAAGTCTTTAATAATATGGTAATCTAGAGCTGACATTATGGATTCTGAATAAACGTTGTCTGCTGTTTAAAATTTCCCATGGCTTACTGTCAAATATATGAAAGTGGATTTGGAAAGTCTGTAAGCCTTCTAATCATGGATAAAATATATTCTTTTATAGGACTCTATATTTGTGGTAATTATGTGCCATTTAGTTAATCTCCCTATATTATTTACCAAGCATGTTTTGTAGTCGAATACTTGAAGAGTTGACAGGGTAATGTTCAATAGCAACTATGAGCAAAAAGGAAAAAAGAGAAGTTAGGGGAAAAAGCATTTGAATTTAAAAATGATTTGTTTTCACGGTAGTTATTTATGGACTAAGTCACAGAGATAGTTAACAGGATCACGTATGTTCCATGAAAACGTTCATGCGGATTGTGTGTGAATATGCGTGAGAACCTTACCTTGTCAGGGAGGGGCAGGTGGAGTCAGTTCTACTGTTCTCCAGCACGGTTGGGTGATTGTAGCTCACCATAACCTAGTGTATATTTTATGAAAAACTAGGAGAGGAGCTCCAAGGCTCCAAACAAAGAAACAAGGAGATGGAAATGCTAATGGCCTTGATTTGACAAATAGATGCAGTATTGGTACATGCTGAAATATCACCCTGTACCTTATAAATATGTACAACTATTCCATGATAATCATAATTTAAAACGATAGAATCTTACAAATACACCCAAATAAAAATGCTGATTAAAACAGCTGGAGTATGGTGGGACAGTGCATCTGCCTAGGTATTCTGGAGCCTCAGAATAATTGGTCCCAATAAATAGCTTTCCCGAAGCGTCTCAGAAGAGGGAGGATTTATTTTCCTACATAATAATTAACAGGGATCAAGAAAGATCTGTTCATTTATACTATGCTTTTGGTCACCTTAACATTTCCAGATCCATCTTGCTCAGATGTGAGAGCTGAAAATCATTGATATATATAAATTGTCCTGCCGATGGACCCGTGGTGGGAACACTCTGAATGGCCCTCCAGGAGAGGAGAGATTTATACGCTCTGCAAATAAACCAAAGTGAATAAACCCAGAAGACACTGTGTTATATGAAATAACCATGCACAGAGGGACAAGTACCACATGATCTCACTCACATAGAATCTAACGAAGTTGATCCTCTGAAAAGAGACAGTACAATGCAGTTTCCAGATGTTGGGGTGTTCGAAGGCGCATTGAGACGATGTTGGTCAAAGGATACAAAATTGGGGTAAACAGGAGGAATAGATTCAGATATCCATTGTACGCCATGGTGACCACTGTTAATGAAAATGTATTGTATTCTTGAAAAATGCTAAGAAAGTGGATGTTGATGACAGTTATCATGAACATGATAAGTATGAGGTAATGCATATGTTAATTAATGAGATTTAGCCCTTCCACGATGTATACATACTCTAAAACATCAGGTTATAAGTAATAAACCCATACAATTTTGTGTGTTCATTTTTAAATTTGTTTGGTGTGGAGCAGAGAAAGAATGGTCTGATATCCTCATGGTGATCCCAAGAAGGAGAACTAAGACCCTGCAAGTAAAACAAAAACAAGGGGCCGGTGAGATGGCTCAGCAGGTGTATGCACCTACCTGGCAAGCGCGAGGGCCCGAGTTCGACTCCCAGAGTCCACATATGAAAAAAGGGCCAGTGATATCGCTCAGCATCAGGGGTGCCTGCTGGCTCACGAGGTCCTGAGGTACCCACAAAAAACAAACAAACAAACAACAACAAAAAAAAACCAAAATAAACCCCACATTTTTTATCTTCATTGTGGTATAAATATTTATTGTGAGATATATCCTCATAACAGATTTTTAAGTGTGCAATACAATATTGGTAACTATAGTCACATTGTTGTATGGTAGATCTCTAGATCTTAGAGATCTAGATCTTATTCTTCCTGAATTAATGAATTTTTATTGTATTTTATTTATTTTATTTTATTAGTACTAGAGATGGAACTCAGGGCCTTCCAACTCAGCTACTTCTCCAGACTTTTTTCACTTTTTATTTTGAGACAAGGTCCTGCTTAATCATTAAATTGACCAGGCTGGGTTGTAACTTGGGATCCTCCTGCCTCAGCCTCCCAAAATGCTGGGATTACAGGTGTGTGCCACCATGCCCTGTTGGCATTACTGAAACTTTATATCTGTTAGTTAACCACTCTCCTTCCTGTTCACTTCACTGGACTGCTGGTGGCAAGTCACATTCTACCCGTTTGACTCTTCTAAGTACTGCATATGAGCAAAATTTGGTACTGCAACACACAGAGTTTGTTGTTCTGTGGCTGGAGGAACTGGAATCCTTGTAACCTGTTGGTGGGAATTCACCATGGAGCAGCCATTGTGGAAACCAGCATGGAGCTTTCTCAAAACACTAAAAACAGAACTCTCTCGTATGTTCCCATAATCCATTTCTGGGAGTTCATCCAGAGGAACTGAAACAAGGATTTCAAAGAGATGGTGGCATTCCAGTGTTGATTACAGCACTGGTCCCAGTAGCTAAGGTGTGGAAACAACCTAAACATTCATTGGCCAATGAATAAAGAAAGTGTGTTATACACACATAGAGATTCTGCTAGGTTTAAGTTGGAGTTGTGGAACACATGAAAACATTTAATGTAGAAGGGTGAAGGTGTAGGTTGTTGGTATATGAAAATCCAGTTTTCACTCTCTTGTGACATGAAACTTGAGTGTACATTCTGGCTAAATACCTCTAACCACATATGCACTAGGAAAATTTTCCATTAAAATGAATATATTGCAATATCATGAGACATAGAAGATCACTTTAATCTAGACACTGAGTTCTCAGAGATACCTCTCTTTTTTGTTGCATTTTAAAAAGCCAATAACAAACCCAAACATAAAAAAGAAATAAAAATTCATTTTCTCATATTTTAAGCTAAAAATTAAAAAAGATTAATAAGCATTATTAGCAAGTTTGTCATTCCCAGTGCAACTTCCCTGCATGCCTAATGCAATCTTTATTTACCAACACCTCATTTCTACATCCCATTTGTTGACATGGAAAAAGCTTGAGAACTGCATAGAAGTTATTACCTTTCCATGTCTTAAGGAAGTTCATTCCGAGGAGTTAGGCTCTTTCTATCATGTGGGCTTACCATAGCCTGGTAATTTCATATTTACTTTAATACAGGCTAATGATACTGAGAACCAGGAAGTTAACCTGGAAATTTTCACTTTCTTCATGGCTTCTAGGTGAAGTTTCCACATGACTGCTAGTTGCAGGGTTGTGTGTGTATATGTGTGTGTGTGTGTGTGTGTGTGTGTGTGTGTGTGTGTGTGTGTGAAGACAAATAGTGAGATTAACTACATATACTAGTAGCTTTTGGCAGTCATAATCTTACTCAAATTTGCATTATTTTCCCAGCATCTAACATAGTATTTTATGAGGGCATGTGACCTTCAAATACTTGTTGAAATGAGTGGAGCTACACGGACTGTTTTAATTTGACTCTAAAATATGCTAACGTCTAAACCAGCCATGAGAGGTCAGAATACTAGTGTGCATGAGGAGCTGACTTTGTCATAAGATACCTTTGGAATCCTACAAAAATATACTTGTAATACATCTTCCCTGATGTTGAGCTGGCAAGCAAAATGTTAACATTCTTTAAACAGGTGGAAAAAACAAATACAAGTTAATTGACCTAGAAAATCTCTACACAATACATTCGCAGGTAAGGAGGGGAAGAGGAAGAATTTACCTGTTTTGGAGGGAGAAGTTAGCAGGAAATATAAGTAGCATCTACCATGTTGAATTTAGCGGCTTCCGGGCTTCAGAAGAGTCAAGATTCACCTTACTTTTGTATTTGAACCAGTCTGACTGTTGTTATTCTTTTATTATTTTGCTGTGAAATCTTATTTTATTTTTTGGTAAAAAAAAAAAAAAGAGGTTTGAGGAAAAGCAATTACACCTATTATACAGACAGCAAAGCTAGGAGATACAGAGGGAATTATAGTTTTTGCAAAGACATTCGGATTGTGATGATGATGAGCAGAAATCTTTTCCTATTACCTGTAAGTTCAGGGCTTTTTTCTCTCCAGCCACGTTCATACTGACTTTCTTGTTCTCCCTGTTGGCTCTGATCGTAGCTAAAGTGTGTGCTGGTGCTCCAAGAATATCGGAAATACGCAGCCACATTTTCACTCATCCACAGACCAAGTGAGCATAACTCGAACAGGAAATATAAAGTGAGTCTGAGAATGTACATTTCATTTCATTTTGTATATATAGTAGCAGGATAGAATGGACCTTTTTAGTGCTTGTATATGCTGACTTATAACCACGTATAAACCTGCCTTTAAGTAATGACAGTGTTCACTAGCTGGCACAGAGTGCTTTATAAAAATGGGAGCAAACCCAGAAGGTATCATATGTATGTGTATATAATTGTGTCATTAATTTTTAAAACTAGCTTGCTCATTCTTTCCACAGTAAAAACTAGAAATGATTCGATCTACTGCTGTTTTATATTTTCTTGAAATAGAACATATCATCAGAGAAAAACAAGTGGCAATTCTGTTGACATCATAGATACATACTCTAAAAATCACACTATTTCCTCTCATCATAATATTTATTATGTTGTTTTTAAAATAATTCTTTTATTTAGCAATAAACACTACTTAATAAATAATAAAATTGACCTCATAATAATTAAGAAAATCTCAATGCATCCCAAACAGTAGAAATTGCAGAGATGACATGTTTTCAGTAAAAAATGGTAAGTCTAGAGTCTAATGTACAATGTGAGGACTATAGTTAGTAATACTATATTAGATTAGATTTTTGCTGAATGAGCAGTTTTTAGCTTTTCTTGCCACACACATATACACAAAATGGTTATCAACATGATATGACAGATACATTGATTTGCTTCCTTATGAGTAACCATTTTGTTATCTTTATGTATCTTATAACATCCTGCTGTATACCATAAATATATGTACAATAAAATTCATCAAAAATTAATAAAGCTACAACAACTAGAAAACCAGAAGAGCTAGGAAAAAATAACAAGTAAAACACAGTATTAAAAGAAGTAAAAAATTTAAAGTTTGTATTCTAACATATGAGATATAGCTAAAGCAAATGCAATAATGCAAAATTTTAAAACAGTAAACTATCAAATTAAGCACCAATATCAATGCTAGAGTAAACAACAATAAAAATCATGAAAAATAAAGGAATGAGGATATAACCAAAAATGAACTACAAAAAAAATATATAATGAATTTATTCCTTTGTCGTTCCAAAAAAAACTAATACTAAATAAAGGAGTTGCTATCCATTGCATTAAAATTAAAATAGGGAGAAAACATAAACACATAAGAAATGGGAGTCAGAAAATAATTATGGGTTCAAAGGATGTTATGAACTAAAACTGTTCAGATTAAGCCTTAGAAAATAGATTTGATAGCCATATGAAACAAATGATTTTCCTAAGAAATACAAATTACTATATTTACCCATAGAAGAGGATAAAATAGCCAAAGGGAACAACAGTGGACAAATTATTCCAATGTTAAAATAAAAAGTACCAAGACTAAGGACTTTATAGGTAAAGATATGCTATTTAAACTCATGGAATATAGATGAGAAGGATTTTTAAATCCTTTTTTTTTTTTTTTTTATGTGGGTACCGGGAGTCAAACTCAGGCAGGCGCTTACGCCGCTGAGCCATTTCATCGGCCCTTAAATCCTTTCAAAAATAAAGTTGGCAAATCAAGTCCATACTTGACAATCACATAGCAAAAATCATACTCAATTGTAAAAACCTGGAAATTTTTCTTTTAAGATCAGAAACAAGATAAAAAAAGAAATAAAAGACATCTTAATTGGGAAGCAAGGAGTGGAATTATCTGTTTGCAGGTAACTTGCTCTTATATAAGAAAACTTTAAAGCTCCACCAAAAAAGTGCTAAAAGTAATACATTTCATAAAAAATACAGGATACAAAATCAATATATGAATAACAGTTGTTTATGCTGACTATGAACTATTTGAAACAGAAATTAAGAAAACAATTCCATTTACATTAGCGTCAAAAATAAAATTACTTAGAAATAAATTAGCAAACGAGCTGAAAGATCTGTACAATGATAACTATAACACTGATGAAAAAATTGATGGGGATATAAAGAAATGGAAATATTGCCTGTGTTCATGGATTGGAAGAATAGTGCTTAAATGTCCATGCCACCCAAGCATTCTACAGATTCAATGCAATCCCTGTTTACATTTCCCTGGCATTTTTCAAGGAAAAAGAAAAATCTTAAAATTAATATGAAACCCTGAATAGTTAAAGCAATATTGAGAAAGAAGAAAAAAGATCCTTACACTTTCTGGAATCACACTTCCTGTTTACAAAATAAATTGCAAAGGTACAGTAACAAAGGGATATTTACAAAGGTACAGTTACAAAGGAATATTTCTACAGGCATATAAATAAACACACTAGTGGGACAGGACAGAAATAAACCCATGCACATAGTGTCAACTGAATTTCAATAAGTGGGTCACAACTATATGATGGAGAAAAGATAATCTTCAATAAATTGTATTGGGAAAATTTGATATCCAGGCACAGAAAAAAGTTAAACTGGATTCATGTCTGACACTATATATAAAACACAACTCAGATATATTAGAGTCTCAAACACAAGAGCTGAAAGAGTAAAACTTTGGAGGAAAAGATAAGAAAAATGCTTCTTGACATTGGCCAGGGCAATAATTTTATGGGTATGATTCAACATTCTTCACAATAGCCAAGACATGGAAATAACCTAAGTGTCCATAAACAGCTGAATGGATCAAGAAAAAAGTGGTATGTGTGTGTATTTATACATATGGTGGAATATTATTCATCCTTAGAAAAAGAAAAGAAAATATTGTTATTTGGAGCAAGATGAGTGAACCTGGAGGACATTATACAAATTGAAATAAGTAGTAAAAAATATATATATACAGCATGAATGTAGAATCTAATATATCTGAACTCATAAAAGCAGAGAATAGAATGGCAGTTGACCAAGGGGGGTTTGGAGGGCCAGGGATTGTTGATCAAAAGATACCAACATTTTAGCTATATAGGTTGGATAAGTTCTAGAAAATTAATGTACAATTGGTGACTATGGTTAATAAAACTTGGAAACTTGAAAATAATTATGTCAGTGCAAGTTTATTACTGATATTCAATAAAAATATTTAAAAACTGTAATATCTTCCAACGTCTCTAATTGACTTCAATGTAAAACTTTCAAATAAATAAAATTCAGCAAGATGTTAATATAATTGACAATTAAATATGTCTTAAAACTAGAATGTAATAATGTTTCAAAATCAGGTCTATTAATGCTTTTCATCATAATAGCCCAAAAAGGAAGAAAACCATGTCCATAAATGTTTACATATTAAAATTCTGCAAGGCATTAAATTTCAAGATCCATTCCTGAATTAACACATGTCTTTATAGTTGAACTACATATTTATTTCAAACATATAGACTTTTACATATTTTAAATATTTTATTTGCATGAAATTACACTGGTTATCTTTTTGTAGTATGCTCCATGTTCTAATATTCATCTTGGTTAATACTCATTTTCAATTTATTTATTACAAAAGTATTGATTTTCCTTTTCTTTTACTGATAAACTTTAAACTGCTTTAATATGTTCCTTTAAAACACTAGTTCTATAGTGGTTGTACTAGTTTACATTTCCATCAACAATGTAGAAGGATTACTTTTTCCCCTGTAGCCTCACCCACATTTGTTGTTATTTGATTCCTTGATGCTGGTCATTCTTTCTGGGGCAAGACGAAATCTCAGTGTTGTTTTAATTTGCATTTCTCAATAGCCAGCAATGTTGAATATCTCTTAATGTATTTATTGGCTGTTTGTACTCCTTGGAGATTCCTCAAGAAACCGAATGTAGCTATTCCCCTTACAGGTGTCTTTCTGAAAGAGTTAAAGACATGACATTACAGTGAGACACGCATACTCATGTTTGCGGCAGCACAACTGATAAGAGCCAATATTCAGAAGCAGGCTATATGTTCATCAACAAATAAATGGATAAAGAAAATGTGGTGTTGACACACAGTGGAGTACATCTGTGCCATAAATTAAGAGAAACTTGAATTACTTTCAGGGAAATGAATGCGGCTTGAGACCATAACGTTAAATGAAATAAATCAGACATACAAACTTAAATGTTACATTGCTTTTTTATAAGAGAAATTCAAATTATAAACAAAGAGCAAAAATTGTTATAGGAACTAGGGAGACAGATCTTTCTTGAATGGAAGGGGGAGTAAAAGATGGAGAGAGTAGGGGAGAAAGGGAATGAGAAAAGGAATTGAGATGTGTTATGGACATGTACGAACTGCACACAATAAGTGTAATCATTATGTACCGCAAACACGTACTGATAAAAAATAAAGTTTTCTAAGCCTCTAAACAAACACAATAGTTCTGAATGTGTGCCTTTACAAGTCTTCTTATAAAAAAAAAAATAGAGGCTTTCTTAAGTTTTAGTCCTAGACTATAACTGATTGGTTGTAGCATAAATGCAGCTTAATATTGGCTAGAATTTACTAAATTCCTCTCCAAAGTGGTGTTACCAAGTTCTGTTCTTATTAACAGGGTGCATGGTTATACATTTCTCCCAGCATGTGGAATATACAGATTTTAATTTTTGTTTTTATCTGATATGAGTACAATGGTATTTATATTTTTAGTTGCATATTTCTAATTCCCAGTTTCATACATAAAAAAGAAGTGTCATTTTTTTCTGAAGATAAATTAGTACTGAAACTCAAGAAAGATACCATCAGAAACTAGGAACAAACACCATTTTTCTATATGAATAAAAAAGAATAAGCACCAAATTATTAGAATAACTCAGAAACATAGTGAAAAATATTTACAAAAACACATACGTATTCTTTCACTACGGATAAATGATTCAATATTATTGAATTTCAATATTATTGAATAGTATTCTATACTATTCAATAATCAAAAAAGAGTAATTACATATTAATTTCCATACATGATTAAAGTGTTTTCACAATACTCACCGTCATTCTTAATTGAAAATTAAAGATAATTATATGAAAAAGTATAAACAATATTGCCTTAATTTGCCTCTTCTTAATACAGTTATTGGCTGTATTTCCATTTAATCCATGGAAAGAGAAATGTCCACTTTTACCTCTATTATTTCCTATAGTTCTAGAATTATAGCCAGTTTCAACTAAACAAATGAAATGAGAGGTATTAAAGTTTGAAATGAGAAATTAAAAATCATCATTTTGTGTTTGATCATATAAATAAGAAATTAAATGATAGAATTAAAATATTATAAACAGAGAGAAATTTAGTTTTGCTGCAAATTAACATGGCATAGCTTTTTTTTTTATCACAAATGACACTTTATAATATAATGAACAATATAATTTTAACCATTGCAAGTTATCTAAAATGATTTTAGGAAGAAATATATTAATATATGTAAATATATGTAAATATATCAGAGGAGAGTAATGATTAGCTAGAACCAGGTATTAAAACACACTAAAAAGCAATAGTGGTTAAATTAATATAGTTAACTAACACATGAATGACAAAGTTTAGAGATCAGAAAAGGAATCAGCTAATTTAAACTGATAAAATTGAATTCTAGATTGATAAGAATAATTTCTTGGAAAACAATATCAGAAGGACTTCTAAGACTCTTGTGAAAAACTGTACCCAGAGAAAGTAAAATGTATGTACCTATACCAGTTCTGATATGAAAAAGTTTTGGATTTTGCCAAAAATAACTTTAATTTAGGAATGAATAAAAACTTTAAAAAACACAGATATGAAATTTTGGTCATGGACAACAGGCAACACAGGACTTTCAACCTTGAGAGAAGGAAAACACATGAATGTCTTATGAAAACTAAGTAAAATACATGATGTACTTAGGCACTTTCCAGGTGCTGAGACAAAATAGCTGACACCCACAACTTAAAGGAAGAGAGGTTTATTTTGGCTCATGGATTCAGTGCATGTCTGAGGGGCTCCCAGGCAGAAGCAGCACGGTAAAAGAATGTGGTGGAGGGAAGCTGTTTACCCCACGGCAGCCAGGATGCTTAGCAGAGGGCCAAGAGAGGAGCCAGAGACAAGAATACACTCTTTCAGGTCAAGGCCCCAGGAATCCACCTCCACACAGCCCCACTTCCCAACTGCGCATTTAGTTACTGAACTGGTCAATGAATTAATCCGCCGAGGAGTATGGTGCCTCCATGATTCAATCGTCCTTCAAACACATGAGACTTTTGGGGTCAATTTAGACTTAAACCGTGATAAATGAATATAGAGAAAACTCCACCTAGGCACTAAGTGAAGTACATATAACCAAAATTTTAAAAGCAATGAAAAGGAAGGAGTTATCTTACATACAAGGGAATAGAAATATGAATGACAGTCGATTTCTCAGAAATGATGCAGACAAGACAAGGGAATGACATCTTTAACATACTAAAACATAGCCTATCCAGAATTCTAGCCAGTGAAAATATCATTCAAATTAAGGCCTGATAACCTGTCCAAATTATGTGCCACACACTATGCATGACTTTAACAAAGTTCCTGTTACAATTAATTGATTAGGTCAGATCAATGCTACCAGAAGATTCTGCTTGTAAATGTGTTAAGAAAAATATGTTTATATTTTCAATGAAGTTAATGCAAAATACAATAATATTTGCCACTCTCCAGTTCAGGGTACGGTGTTTGCTGTGTTCCTCCATACGCGTTCTGTACCATGTCTCATCTTTCTGTTTGTCCTGCAGTGCTGATCTTAACAAATGGCGTCAACAGGCTCACTTGTCTTCCCGCTCCCGATGGCTGCAAACGATGGGAGGTGCAAGGAAGAGGGTGCAGGATGAAGGAGAGAATATGGGTCCTTATTGCCCCAGCTCCCTCCCTTCTTGCCTAAGATTTGTCCATGGCTGTATTCCTCCAGCCATGGCCTCCACCAAAGGCCAAGCTCCTTGCTGTAGTCGTATGCTGTAGCTGCAGACTTTGTTCTGAGTTCTGGTGACCACGTCCAGTTTCCTCCGAGGTGGAAAGTGTATCGACTCCTTGCTGTTGTTAGCCACCATCTTTTGTAGGTAATTATTAACACTGATCATCCTTTTGTCAAACGTGTTGTTTAAAATATTTGCAATCATACTGCTGATTGTATTGTTTGTGTGCTATAAAACTCTGGAGGGATACAGTCAGAGTTCTTATTTACAAAAAACAACGGGAAGAAACACTGGAAATTTGAAGCTGAGAATGCTAGAGATCCTGGAATACTACCTAGGCAGCAAGAACAACACTACACATGGTGCTGAAGAAGTGCTTCTTCAACATTCTCCTGCCACTATTGCTAAAAACAGACATCCCAGCCTGCACTGCCTATGCACTGATGCCAGACACGAGAGCCTGCCCATGACTTATGTGAACCTAGGGGGAAGGGGTTACAGATGCTGACAGTCATCTGTAACATTTGTCGTTTTGGCTGACAGTCATCTGTAACATTTGTCGTTTTGGCTATCTACACAGCCTTCTCAGCTTCCAGTTCCTAAAAGAAACGTGCATAAAGATGCCTCCTGCCTAACTTAATATGCCTATCTTTCCTCATATCATTCCTCTACTCCATCATCAAGAAAGTTCTGTTCAGAAACATCCATTATTGCATCAATTTTAGGTTCAGAATTTGCCTGATACTACTACTTTTTCTTATTCTGGCATCATTCTTCTTCAGTTTTGGAAGAAGAGGACAACAGTCCTCCTTTGTCCTCTGATGACTTTATTCATATGAAAACATCCAAGGATTATACAGACAAGGTTTTCCCTGTAAAACTCTATAAATAAAAATAAAAAGGAGCCTGGGACAGGTGAAGGGAGTGTCATGGTGGGTGGAGGTCCTTTAATGAAGGGGAGTGGGGAGGAATGTTGAGTGGAAGCATCCACAGCTGCTGTGCAATCTGAGAATAGTCCGCCAGGTCCTGGAAGCGCTGAGTCAAAGATGCATATTAGAGGAGGCCTGTGCCTCTTAGGAAAGGGCCTCGTTTAGTGTCACTGCTGTACAGTTATTGGCTGCACATGGTCAGCAGAAATGTGGTTTTGGATTTCAGTGCACGGCAGGGGCATCAATAAATTCCACTTCTTTAGAGGGGATATCTTAAGGAGTATTCCTATGACGACTACTTATGACCCTGTTGTAATGTTCTGTAGCCATGTATACATGATTCTCTTGTAAAATCAACCATAGGTACCACACAATATACCAGTTAACAGGGCAAAGGAAGAATGAAGAGGAAATTTAGCTAAAAGACATGGCATTTAAATAGTTGAATACATATATCTTTATTTCATTGCAAGCCAGTAGACACCAGTTTTTATTTTTGTAACTGGCCTCAAAGATGTAATTGGTACTTATGCTAAACTTTTTCTACTATTGACTCTATATTCAAATTCTCCTTAACAAATACATCAATTAGAAGTTTTCCTGGGGGATGCTAGCTTTTGATGGCCCTGTATATATGGGATACTCACAGTCTCCAAAATTTATGCCTACATAAATCACTCTTTCTCCAACAGAGGAGCTTCCAATACCACTCTGGACTCTTCCTGGCTTTAACTATGGATAGTGAGAATCAGTCACCATGGGTAGCATGGTGACCCCTCCCAGCATTTTTGCTTATTTTGTCTGGTTGGGAATACCTGCCTCATCAGATGGTACCTTTAGCTTTATATCAAAGGAGTCATTGTCTCTTTTCTCACGGTGCAGAGCGTTGTTTCCTGAGTACTGAAATTTTCTTTTAAAGTACTCAGGACTGAACCCATGGTCTTTGCACTGTGCTATAACCCCAGCTCTCTTTTGTATTTTTAATTTTGAGATGGGATCTTGCTAAGTCACTAAGTTGCCCAGGCTGGGCTCAAACTTGCAAAACTCCTGCCTCAGCCTCCTGGGGTGCTTGGATTTCAGGCATACCCCATCACACCCAACTTCTGTCTTTCTCTTTAAGCCAGGAGGGTCCACTTAATCGACAAGATTTTAAAAGCCATATTGTGAATACCTATTTATCTAGAATAGTTGGAAGTGCATGTTCTCTCTTCCATCTCTTGTGTGCCAGTGAGATAAATGATGCCCGATCCCTTGCATACTTCACTGTTCCTTTTTTGTTCATTAAAATGTACGTAGTATCAGATGCCTTAATGATGGGTGAGGTGCTCTATACTTGTATGGAAGGTGATGTCCACAGAAGCATGGCAGGCAGAAAAAGAGCAACTAATTTTGAAAAGGATACTGTTTGAGGTGAAGAAATCACATACGTCTTCCAGATGGAAGAGGCCTGATGTACTAAATCCCACTTTTCCCTATGGCTCGTGGATACGGTGCCATTCAGTGACTGGATGTTAGCTGCTGCTGAAGTCAGGTATTCAGCGGAGACAGGTGCTGAGGCCGTTGAAAACTTTAAGATGTTGCTACATCCAACTCCTCCTGCTGGAAAATCACCCAGGGACCAGACTAAAGGACAGCAAGAAGCAGTGGCCCAGGACCTTCAGATCTCTGATTGCTGTGAGATAAAGGCAAGATGAAGGTTGACCATGAGGTCCAGAAAGGCCATCCCATGAGTGCAGCAAAGAGGAAGAAAAGAAAATCGACACGGAGAAGAGCATAGAACCGGCCTTCCTCACAAGTAATTCACATGAAAGCACGTTTCTTATTCATTTAAGAAAGAGTGGAGAGTAGCGAGGAGAACATGAAAGTAGCAGTTAAATATTTTGTTGATGGATATTGACTTTAAAATTCTGGCTCTCTTTCAAATCTCAGTTTTCTTATTAATAAATGGGCAAAACAGCATTTTCTGCCTTATTAGGTTGTTATGAGACACTTGCGACAGTTTCTGTCAAGCACTCAGTACTTTAAAGAGCATGCTCCATTTTAAGGGTTTAATAATGGCAGCTTTTTTTTTTTAAATCACACATTCTTTGAAAAATAAAGTTCTCATAACTTAAATTGAAAAAATAACAAAGAGGGAATGCTTATATCTAATGCTGAAGAAAAATCCTCTGGCTTATGTATTTCCCACTTTTCAGATGTGGAAGTTAGTCTATTTGCTATATGTTTTCTGGTCAGTAGATATTTATAGTCCATTACTGGGCAGAGTAGTTCATGAGGAGTTATTGTTTGGATAAAAAATACTGCCAAAAGGGCTCATGTGTTCAGATGCGGTCCTTGGAAAGTGACTGGATCATGAGAGAGTTATACTCACAAGTGGATTAGTCAGTCAATGAGCTCATAGCCGAATGTGTTGTTAGGGTTGGGGTCTGGTTGGGGAAGGTGGGTCACTGGGGCAGGAGGGGGCATGACCTGGATGGGTGTATTCTTGTCCCAAGCCATTTCCCTTCTCTCTCTGGTTCTTTTCTTGCTATCTCTCTGCTTCCCAGGAGCCATGATTTGAAACCTTTCCCCTGCCATGTCCCTCTGCCATGATATTTGTGCTTTGAAGCCAGCAGGTCACAGCCTATAACTTCTGAAACCAGGAGCCAAAATAAATACTTCATCCTTTAAGTTGCAAGGTATCAGAGATTTTGACTAGCAATGGAAAAGCTGAAAAATATGCCAGATTTTCTCCAGTTAAAATTAAAAATTTCTAAATTACTAAGTCAGATATTTTTTGGCATTCCAAGCAATTTTTGTAGGTCCACAAATTTTAATTTGAAATTCCAATAGCACTGAAAAATCAGTCTTCTCCTTGCCTTTTACAATTTTTCTTCTTTTATTATTTTTTAATTTTGTACAGAATTTTTTTTTTAGTAGCAATACTAAACTCTATTGAGCTAGAGTAAACTTTAGTCATTATTTTTTTCTTGCCTCTATTCCTGCCCAAGACCTCAATGAATGTGGTAGGTAAGCTACATGAAATTGAAAATCTATTTGAAAATCCACAAAATTTTTAATTCTGAAAATATATGATACCAAATATATATATACAAGGGAGTATAGATGTAAAATTTCCAAACTGACTTCTCAGATGTTCCTAACATTGGAGTGGTGTATCCCGAAAAGTGAATAGGCGTATTTTGAACATGAGAAAAACAAAGTCCTATTTTAAACAGTGATTTAGTCTCCCTGATCAACTAAGAAATTCCAAGCTCTGCCAAACTAATAGCCCTCCTATTAGATAAGGCCATGTTCCACGTGGGTTATTCCTTCTTAAGCAGCAGCTTCACTCTACCACAAGTCGCTACTCCAAGGCATTCTGCTGGTCCTTCTCCATCCCTCAACTGTAAGGTGGCACCAGGGGTGCAGGGGACTTTTGGAGCAGCGACTGAGCAACGCTATACATGAGATGCTACTTCTGAGAGCCTGTTATGCCAATGGAACAAGGGGAGATTGGTTTTTGATGTTGGCTTTTTTTTTTTTTTTTTTTCTATTTTTCTTAGAAAGCCAGACTTCTCTCCTAAGAAGGACTTCTGGAATTCCAAATGTAACATTATAAACTTAAATCTTCAGACTGATTGTCAGATAGATTTTAAAATACACATACATACCCACATATCCCTTAGCCAAAAATGAAGTTTTTATAGTTCCTTTCAAATGTGTGATTATTCTGGGAAAGATAAATCAATTAAAATAGTAATTATGGCAATGAAAGTAGTTGCGGTACTAGCTGTGGTAGTAACAGTAGTGAGGGTCATTTTAGCCTCCGCTGCCAATACAACTGCTTGTTTTCTGTGCCTGCCTATATGGCAGGTTCTGTGCTTTGCAAATATGATATCTCTGATGGTGCTATGGAGGTTGAATACTATGCCTATTTTACTTACTGGAAACTGATGCTTGGAGAGTATATGTCAGTACCAAAGTCCATGTGGCTATTGGCTATAAAGGCACGTTTTGAACATACTGATAATGGAATAAAGCAAATGCTCCTTCAGTCATGTTCCCTTGTTTATTTTGTTCTGGCTTGCTTTGTGTAACTTTTCCTTTTGTTGTGGGACTTTACACATGATTTTACCTGGCTTCCTGTCCTCCTGTAGGTCTTACCCACCTGTAGGGTAAGCATCTCAGCCCTTCTGTTGCCTTTGCCCTACCTCCTCATCCCTAAGCTTCTGAACACAGGGTTCTGAACACAGAAGTTGTAAAAAAATATTTGTTAACTAAATTTCCATTTTTTATTCATTTGAAACCTTTTCCACTGTGTTCACTACTCTACCAATTACCTTGTTTCAAATCTGAAAGTCACTCCATAAATTAAAGCTTAACATGAGATTGACACAACCTACAAAAGCTTTCTTCATTTTTTCAACAAAAATATGGTAAAAAGCACCAGTGAAGTTCTTTAAAAAGTAACAAAGGAAAAGATTTTGGGCTCAGTAAGTAAATAGAAAACTCAAAGGTTTCAATTGTCTAGCTAAAGAATAGAGGAAAGGGGGGAGAGCAAAAGCAAGTAAATAAAAGTCTTGTAAATTAAAATACGCAGTGAGGCATTAAAACAGTTTGACATTTCTCAAAGTGAAAATCCTGTTGGTCTATTATATTGAAGGTTGAAGGTAAATATGAATTTTCTTCATTTGTAGTTTTTAGTTAATGCTGAGGAATGAAATTATATTTGCTAAAGAATTCAGCAATATTTTCACATGGTTCAAAAACAAAACCAAACAGAAAGCCCCTTCAAAAAGAAAATATTTCACCCCTGCCAAGGTGGTTTAATGAAAACCATAGGCTTTAAAAAATAAAGGTTAACAGGTACCTTTAAAGTTTGAAATTAATTTGGAAAGTTACATAACTTTTAAAAGTCTGTTGACTGATATTTCCCACACAGGGTGAATGATAAGGAGGAGGCTTCATAGGACAAATAACAAATGACTCTCAGAAGCAGCCAACTTTGATCAAAAAGCGACAAGGGAGAAAATTCTGCTTTGGCCTATTTGGTCTCAGTTACTTGGGACATGAAATACCTAGAGCTGGCAGTTGGCCTATTAATCCCAACCACTTCAAAAATTAAGGCCACTTCCCTAATAAATCTTACTCCCATCCTGTCACTGTTCAACCCTCTTGCCATCTAAACATGTCATGTTAAAGGAACCGTCTCTGTAAAAGCTGAAGACCGAAAGAATTGTGATTGTTTTCCCTTCTTTAAAAAAAACAGGCAAGCCACATCCACTGGGAAGAAATAATTTTTCTTTACTTAATTCTAGAGCTTTACTTGAACAATAATAACAACATTGCCTATCAACACTGTTGCTTAGTCTCTCCAATTATAATAATGAAACCAAAAACGATTTCCTGGAAGTTAGAAAAAGTTCAACTCCTTTGGTACACAAGCCTCTATAAATTGGCTAAAAAAATAGAACAGGCCATTTGAAAATGCTATGAAAATTGAGAGCTATGATTAGGTGTGAGCATATATATATATATATGTGTGTGTGTGTGTGTGTGTGTAATGAAACAAGGCTTACAAATTTAACAGGATAATGATGAAACACAGAGATTTACTGAGAAACTACAGTTTGTGAACAAACACACATACCAGATGCCCTCCCTGGCACATCTTCCGACCTTGAGGGAATCCTTTAAGGGATTTATAGAACAATGCCTTGCCCACAGAAGACACCTGAGTTTATTTGTTGAGTTTAATAAGTAGTTTATCTTAATGAGTTTATTCTCTTCTCTTCTACCAACATTTTTTTTTCACGTGGGAAAAAGAGGAGAGCACATTTAAGTTAGATATTAGTTAAGTGACAGGATGGAAAGAGATTGAGCAGAGAGGAAATCAAGGCTTTTTTATGTTGGCCAAGTTCTGACTACTTTTGTGACATTAGACAATTACCTTCACTTTCATAGCCCTGGGTATTGTGGTTGAAGAGTACACAGTTAGATAATATCAGGGCTCATGGATAAGTGCCTTAATCAAATATAAACTTCAAAAATTCCTGTCGAGTGGGGAAACTAAGGTTCAGAGAAGTTAGGCATGCGAGACTATACTAATAGTCTGTCCTGAGAGTATGTAATAAAACCTGAGGAAAGCACTTTAAAGTTGACAAAAGACTCAGGGAAAACAGAATATATCCCATCCCATCAACCTACAGTTTCCATCCTAAGCTACAAGATGCATAACTTGAAGGGCCTAAGCTCTGTTTAAGAGAAACATTTTTACCCTCTTCAGATTCTAGTCAATATAAAAACCCATGGAAATGGCTCAGTTTTGTCAGTCGGGATATTGTATTAAGGAGAGTCTCAAAACAGTCATAATTCCCAGTGTAAAGATGACACCACAGTGGCAGGCTAGTGTCCCACATAGAAGGGTGACAGTGACACATGGGAAGGTCACAATCCGAAGGTTTAAGATCTTGTCCTTCACAGTCACGAACTTGAGGTATGGCTATCACTGTGATCTTCCATTTCTTTTGCTCTCCAGAATTATCTGCATTCCTATAAATTTTGTACATAAATTTTAAGTCTCAAATAAACAAATCCACACAAAACATTTCTAAAACATAAGATCATCTACGAGTGTCAAACCATCCAATCCCTAAGAAGTTGGTCAAAAGAAATAGGTGCTGGGTTTTAGACCAGTGCTTAACAAAGGTGCCAATTCTGCATTACCAGGAGATACTTTAGACCAGTGGTGGCAAACTTATGTGTGTCACAGCCAGCTCTTCGTTATCACTGAAAGCTCTAAAAGGTTGACCATCACTGCAGGATGTCAAAACTGAGTGTGGGGCGGGAGTCTTGTTTGCTACTGGCATCTAGTTGGTAAAGAGCAAGGATATTGCTAAATATCCTAATATTCACAGGACCTAAGTCCCCTCCCCCCTGAAAAACCCAAAGTAGGTATTATCTAGTACAAAAGCTAAGAGTGATGAGATTGGAAAAGACTGCTTTAGACAAAAGAGCCAATAGGCTAGGAAGAAAAATAAGAGGGAATCCTTGTAGCCAGGCTTATCTCAGCCTTTTCTACTCTCTAGTACCCTTCTAGAGTTAAGAATAAAACAGTGCCAGGAGGTACCACAGTGACATGTATAGTTCAACCTGGAGAACACTTTCCTAATGAGGTAGGGAATTAGGAAATGTCCACAAACACCATTCCCCAAAAGCTCTGAAGCCCTCTAATCTCTAACCCTTAGACCACGATTCATTGGCTCATTTGGTTGATTCTCCATAGGCTCAAGCTCAAGGCGTGTCTCCTCCCAGTTGAATGAATATAAAGAGAATTGCTCAAAGTACCTTCATGCTGACTGTCTACTTCCATCACAGACCCTCACAGTGAGCGAGATGGGAAGAAATGAGAAGCTGCAGAGCGGGGAAGCAGGAGTTCAGTGAGTGCTGGGGACGCTTAATTACTTTGCGGTGATGTGCTCTCTCCAGCTGAGTTGCAGCACCACAACATGCCATTATTTTCATCAGATATAATAGAGTTGCCAATTAATTGAGCTGAATTTCTGACTCTAGGTGCCTCTCCAGTGTAGAGCAATTAGCCGGCACCCTTTGCTGTTGGAGGGTCTGAATGCACTCTGTGAGAGGCATCAGACTCTGTGTATCACACAGCTGGAATCTCAGTGTCCCTGCCTGACCTCTATCCTATCCAACACTGAGCTTGAAAAAAATTAATTTCTCCAACAGAAAGTGCGGAGGGAAGGAAGAGAGAGTGAGATGGGGGCAGATACAGAAACTATTATTTCCTCTTCTTGAGAGGGAGTTCTGTCTTTCTATACTGCCCATCACACAAAGCACCATGTAAAGTTTTCTATTCAATGAATGTCTTGCCCGGATCAGAGAAGCTGAGACATTTATTAGAGAATGTTCTGGAATAACTAAGATGCACAGGTGAAGATAGCTGGTAGGGCCTCTTTCTGCAAAGACAAGAAAACAGATTAGAAGAGGTACAGCAGCCAGGTGTAGTCATTTAATTCCATTGATGGAGCTCATTACCTCTCCTGGATGTTACAGTATTCCAGAAAGTTCTGGAAAAAAAATGCATAGATCCAGTTGAAGGACTGTGATTTAAATGTCTTGGGGTAAGACCAAGCCACCTGTAACTTTTAATTGCTCTCCAGGTAATTGTAATGTGCAACTGGGATTGAAGATCACTAGTATTGCATGGGCCCCATCCAAAAATGTAGGTAGGACTTGGGAACTTGTCAGAAAAGAAAATATTGGGCCCTGTTATAGGAGGACTAAGGGTTGGACTCAGAAACAATTTCGTTTGCTAAACTCATTATGTTATTCTAACGCCAGGTAAACTTTGAGAACTACTGGAATAGGACAATGAGTGCCTTTTTCCTAGTCACTGTCTGATCTTAGCAGTATTGGTACTAGCAGAGTCCTGCTCCCTGTGCTTGTATATTTTTTATTCTCCTCAGTGTTGAAATCCATTGCCCTATACCTTACAACTAGCATCTGGTAAACTCTACCGATATGATGATCTTGGTCTTACATTTGAGTCAGTGCTATCCCTACATCCTGTTATAAATCAATGACAATGATAATGCTTAGATTCTCAGGATCAGTTGCAAGGGCTCCTCACTTTCACTGTCCACTCTATCACAACTGTGTACAAAGTTCCCCAAACTGCACTCCCACCTTTCCCAGCGGTGATTCTTAGGTGGGGATTGCTTGAAAGCAGACACAGTGTTTCTGATAGGACGTTTATTAGGTAGTTATTCATAAAGATGCCGGTTCTCTTATTTTAAAGGGCCTGAAATTTATAGACTTCCTCCTATTTTTGATTCACAGATGAAAAAAGAGTAAAGTCGACTTCTCTTCTTTAATACTATGGGCCATGAATCATTGGAAGGAAAATAGCATGAAATCTGGAAGTTGAGGGAAATTTCCTGAAAATTACAACCTCCAATAAAAACTGAGCGAAATGTCTCCCTTTCTACCCAATGGGAAGAATTATTAAAGCAATGTCAGGGGTTGTTGGCCCTGGTCATAAACCTGAGACTCCCCTGGGGAGCTGAGGACTAGAGCAGGCACTGTCCCTGCTCTGGGCTCGGGTCAGTGATGGGGTGCTATGAGGATAGTGGTTCTCCTCCTGTGCTCCAGATTTTTGAAGACAAGGGGAGGCAAAATCTGTGGTGTCTGGCCTTGGTTGAGTAATGAAAATTCTCCTGCTTAAGAAGGGAATATTCCACCTCTGGGATGCTGGTGGAGTAGACGTGAAGCTCCATAGCTAATTCCTGTAAACTAGCAGGGGTCTAAATCATATCTGTGTGCAGAACCTGTGTATTTGCCAACGTTCCTTAGGGAAGCATGGGTAGAGGATACTGTGTATTTGTTGCTTTGCACCTGCAGCCAGATCTCCAAAGTCTGATTTCTGACAACAAATTAAATAAAAATTAGGTTAAAACAAAACAACGCAGGAATTTTCTGTCTTGAATTAAACTTTTATGAAAACAGAAGGTGAGTATAAGACCTCTGAGGAACTCATCTGAGTAGAGACACTTCCTATAGGCTGCAGGTGTAGACATTTCAATGGCCTTTAGGCGTCCTGTGGAAGGCCAAAGAAAAGTAAAAATCTAAGAAAGAATTGCACCAAATCCTGTTCCTGCAGTAAGCTTTTGAAAATGTCCTATTGATGAGTGAAAACATATTTTCAAGAAAGAGATGTTTTCATGTACACTGAACTTCCTTCTGCAGTAACACACATACAAGCCACTTGACCGTGCCCTAAATTACAACCATTCTTCAAAGGAAGAAGGGAGTTCCAGTGAAATAGGTATGATCTTATGGATAATGGGCTCTGCAAACAGAAAAACATCTCATTGAATTTGAGTTTTATAACTTATTACTTGTGCTACCTTGGAGAATATTCAAACTTCTAATTGGGCTCGTTTCTTCATCTATAAAGTTGAATTGTTTTGAGAATTGAATAAGATAATGCTGGTAACATAATCAGCCCTGCTTCTATTTTAAAAATATGTAAATGTTAAAGGTAACGAGATTTGGGGGCTAATTGGGGAGGATGTTAAATAAAAGCCTTAAATGCTTAAGCATCTATCAGGATTTAAGGAAATAATCTATTCCTTTTAATTAATATAAACAAGTTATCTCATGGCGATAAAATAATTTAAATCAACACAACTACATTCAAGTGACTATTGTACTTTCAGGGATTTAGATATCTTCCAGATCCAGTCAAGTTATCTGAAATTTAAATCCATAAACTCAAATGCTGGTCTAATACAGCTAATCTACAATGTATACAGAGAGTAATTCACAAAAGACAAAAAGCTGAAGCTCACTTTTGCAATAATAGTTCATCCTGTTTCTCACATATGTTAGGTTATGGGAAATCTATTTTTAAATTATAACTCTAATTTTCTTTCTAATACTCAATTAGGTAACACGTCAACTCCCACATATTCATGACCTGTGCAAAGGAAGCATATATTAACCACTCCACTAGACTGTATCCCTCAGTCACTCAGATGTAAAGAGCAAATGATGGTTCCAATTAATTCAGTCCAAATTTATTGTGCTCTTTTGGAAGTGCAAAGTACTCAGGGTAACTTAGCTAAGATAAAATCTGGTCCCTGTCCTAAATAAACATATTTCCTAAGATTGCTATGCTAATAATACAAGGCAAAATAGGATTGGTCATAACTATAACATAAATATATACAACTGTGGAAATTATAAGGAAGGATAGATAATTTCAACCTTGTGAGATTTAAAAAATAGAGAATGGAAGATAAGTAGTATTAAGAGGAATTAAAAGAAGAACGTGGATTTTTTCAGGTAGACAGAGGAGGAATATTACAGTAAATTCTCATGAAGTTACTACTAATGACATGGGAAGATGAAAGATCATATTTTAATTTAAAATTTCAGTTTTCTAGATAGGGAAGATTTCATACCATCTAATTTGAGATTAAATTATGAAGACTCTTGGAGTAACATTGTTCAGCTAAAGACAGTGTATGATGAGAAAATTCAAAAGATGTGAAGTTGGAGAATGGTCACAGCTTCATATTAGGGAGATGAATATAGAAGCCAGAGATAGGATAGTATTTCAGGCAAGAGCTAATGGAAGCCAAAGATAAATAATATGGGAAAGAGAAACACCAGGAAGTAAACCAGGCAAGATTGTTTTGGTGATTGAGAGAAGATAGAGAATGAGAGATAAGGCAAAATGTCTG
This sequence comes from Erethizon dorsatum, assembly GCA_028451465.1. NCBI lineage: Eukaryota > Metazoa > Chordata > Mammalia > Rodentia > Erethizontidae > Erethizon > Erethizon dorsatum. The sequence continues at coordinate 90,538,061 of CM051822.1, forward strand.
AATCTTCTTAATGATTTTTACTTCCCCATTCACCCTTCTGGTCAGGAAATAGAAGTAGGAGAAGGGAAAATAAATAAAAGTTTGCATACATTGCAAAAATCCTTCTGGGTACAAGCAGAGTGGCCAAGCAGAAACCAGATGAATAGATACGAAGTTCAGGGAAGAGTTGGCAGTGTAATAGACATAAATTTGGGTTTTTCAACAGAAGGAGGTTAGCTGAAATTCGACAAGTCTCATCATAAGAGGATAATATACCAGTTCTCCTCTCTTCTGGGGATTAGGGGCATGGTCTCTCGAAATAAACTCCAGTGAATAGTAATCATTGCTCCAGGGCGATGGAAGACATTAAGATAACAGAAAGTCCAGGTAAAAAGCAGCAAGAGTGTAATAGTGTTGCCACCACATACACAGCCATTAGCAGATCATTTATTTCTGGTAAATAGCAGGAGGCAGAGAGCAGATGAAGTCAGACTGAAGAGTAAAATCTAACAGGGGACACTCGGACTCTCCTGGGGAGGTGTTCAGTTTGCAGCCAGCTAAAACAGAACAGGTGTGGACAACACTCAAGGTAACTGACTGGGCTGCTGCCGAGCTGGTCGGGGCTTTTCTCTTCCCACTACGCCCATGTTTATGCATGGGGTGTGCCTTCTGAGAAAAATTGTTAGAGTTATGCGTCAAAGAAAATGTGTGATCTGCTCTTCTTGGAGAGGTCTCAAAAAGTCTCAAACCTTCCTATGTGGCTATGTGAAGTAAATAAGATAGATGAGGAAGGAATATGGGAGCTCTACCAGGAATGAAACAAGTGTTCCACCATCCAGCGAACAGCTTCTTACACTAGAAATTGTGGGTGGCCTTCCTGCCCTTTCCTTCCACACTGAGCACCTTACAGAGGAGACTGGCTGTGGTCCTGTCCATCTGTAAGAAGTAATTGGGAAGAATCCAGGGGTCTGGCCCCTCCCACTGCACCGCGGGACCAGCAACCACCTGGGGAAAAATCCGTGACTCAGTATCCAGCCATTTTCTCTCAATTTTCTTTTCTTTTTTTCTTTTTCTCTTTTTCTTTCTTCTTTCTGTCTTCTTTTCTTTTTCTTCTTTTGTTCTTATTCCCTTTCTTTCTTTTTCTCTGTTTTCTAAATGGCTGGGGAGAATTCCAGTGACAGAAAACTAAGCCCATCCCCCAAACCCAGAGACCAAGTTCAGACAATCCTTCAGATACTCCTTCATTCTTTCTTTTCAACCCCCTTCTCTAGTTTCCCAAACCTAGTGTAACCATCCTTTGTCCTCCAGCCTTGCTCTTACTTCCTTTGCAGTTCTCTCTGTTTTAGACACTATCCCCTTAAATTTCCCCACCACAGGGTAAAGCCACTCTACCAAGGGGAAACTCTTTGCATACAAACTCCTAATTTGCAAAGGGTTCTGTTATATAACTATAGACTTTGCTCCTGTGGTCTAAAGTACAAAATCAATAGTTACCACAGTTTGTCAGTTTCTAAATTGTGCTCAATGCTATTGTTATTGCCCATTTTACTACTTTAGCTAGGATGTCATATCTGTTGTAATTAGTTGTTTTCCCTTCTGTAACAATACTGGGAAGCTCTGGAGTAATAACCTCACTACAGCCCTGGGGAATGAGCCAAACAGATACCAACATCCCGCTCTTAGTTAACTGGTAAGGTAGGATCTTGGGACAGACACAAACCAAGAATCTCCTACACACAGAAGATATCCCTGAAGAACAGACTTCCTAGAGAAGCCTTGATACTAGCAATACAGATACTTAATACAAAAACTCACAAGGATCATTACAGAAAACAAAATAAAAATTTTTTTCAAATAGAAAGTGATAAGACAAAGAAACAAGATGCAATCTCAGACCTCCAGCCCACTCAGAATAAGTCCAGGAGACATCGACATAGAAGAAATTGGAAGACATACACCAGAAATTTATGTAATGATAGCAACTGAAGTAAAGAAAAAACCCATTAGGCTATAGAGGAAATCAGATCAGAAATAATCTTTCAGGTAAAAAAAGAAATGCCAACATTTATAAAGGAATTGCTCAGCAAATCTTGAGTAGAGATAGATAAAAAATTATGATGATAGGAAAAGGGTGGAAACTGTGAATAATCAATACAGGAAAGAAATACAATGCATGAAATGGATTCAAACAGATATCCAGGAAATTAAAAATTCCATTGAAACTGGGTAAAACTGCTTGAACAAAACTGAAGACAGACTTTCAGACCCTGAAGATAGGATTGTGGATAGTGATCATGAAAGGAAAGCTCTCTTAAAAATAGCAAAATATCAGGAAATAACAATTCAACAGCTGCAAGATAATAATAATATAAGAATAATTGGTGTCAAAGTAAAAGCAGAAGTCAACATAAATGACATAAAAATCTATTTGCAGAAGTAATAGCAGAAAATTTCTCAAACATGGGAATCTGACATACAGATAAGTGAGGCATATAGAACTCCAATTAGCCATAACCAAAATAAATCTGTACCTAGACATATAATAATCAAGATCCTAGATATTCAGCACAAAAACAGAATATTAAAACCTGTTAGAGAAAAGAAACAGATCACCTATAAAGGAAAGCCCATTGGAATCAAGGCAGACTTCTCAACACAAACCCTCAGGTCAAGAAGAGCTTGGAGTGAAATATTTCAAGTACTGAAAGAAAACAACTTCCAACCCAGATTGACATACCCTGTAAAACTATCTTTCAAAGTTAACGGAGAAATAAGATACTTCCATGACAAAGAACAACTGAAGAAATTCATGACCACCAAACCAACCCTACAAAGGGTTCTGATAGATATTCTAGACAGAGATAAAAATTATCACAATTCCAAAAACAACAACAGAAAGAAACCAACAAGCAGGGCAAGCAATTAAACAGAGAGGAAAAGTAGGGAACCAACAGCAGGAAAATAACATGACAAACACAAGTCAATACATATCAGTTACAACCATCAATGTAAATGGCCTTAATTCACCAGTCAAAAGAAATAGACTGGCAGAATGGATCAAAAAATAAGATCCAACAATATTCTGTATACAAGAAGCACATTTAACTCAAAAAGAAACTCATAGACTGAAATTCAAAGGAGGAAAAACAATACTCCATGCAACAGGAACCCAGAAAAAAGCAGGGGTAGCTATTCTGTTTGTAGACAAATCAAGAATGATCAAAAGGGGTAAAGAAGGTCACTACATACTTGTTAGGTGAAAACTGAGAGGAAGAGACAACAATCATAAATATGTATGCACCAAATACAGGAGCACCCAACTATATAAGACAAATATTAATAGACATGAAAAATCAAATGAGCAGTAACACAGTTGTAATTGGGGACCTTAATACCCCATTGTCACAAAGAGATCAACTAGACAAAAAATCAGCAAAGAAATAACAGAACTGCTAATGCTAAAGTTGCACCTCAAGCTTTAAAAAAAGAAGAGCAAGTCAAACTCAAAGCCCATAAAAGGGAAGAAATTATAAAGATCAGAGCAGAAATTAATGCAGTTGAGACTAAGAAAACAATACAAATAGTTAATGAATCAAAGAGTTGGTTCTTTAAAAGAATAAATAAAATTGATAAACCTCTGGCCAACCTTATCAAAAAAAGGAAAGAAAAAACTCAAATTCCTGCAGTGAGGAATGAAAAGGGTGAAATCACTACAGATCCTGTGGAAATTCAGATGATCATCAATACCTACTTCAAAAATCTTTAATCTCATTGGATGGAAAACACAGAAGAAATAGACAGATTCCTAGAAACCTATGAATTACCAAAGCTGAATCAAGAAGATATAAAAGTTCTGAATAACCCAATATCAGCTAATGAAATTGAAAAATGTAATTAAAAACTTACCAACAAAGAAAAGCCCAGTTCTTGATGGATTCTTGGCTGAATTCTACAAGAAATTTAGAGAAGACTTAATGCCAATACTACTCAAACTCTTTAATGAAATTGAAAGGGAAGCAATCTCCCTAACTCATTCTTGGAGGCAAGTATTACCAGAGAAAGACCCAACCAAAAAAAGAGAACCACAGGATAATATCCCTAATGAACGTAGATGCAAAAATCTTCAATAAAATACATGCAAACAGTATGCAGCAAATCATCAAGAAGATTATACACCACAACAAAGTGGTGCTCATCACAGGAATGCAGGGATGGTTCAATATACACAAATTTATAAACATAATACACCATATCAACATAGCCAAAGACGAAAATCACATGATCATCTCAATCGATGCAGAAAAGTCCAACACTCCTTTGTGATAAAAACTCTACAGAAAATCATAATATATGGTCTTTACCTCAATCTGATAAAAGCCATCTGTGACAAACCAACAGCCAACGTCATACTAAATGGACAAAACCTGAAATCTTTCACTCTAAAGTCAGGAACAAGACAAGGATGTCCACTATCACCACTATCACCACTCCTATTCAATATATTTTTCAAAATATTAGCCAGAACAATTAGATGAGAGAGAAATAAAAGGAATAAGGGTAGGAAAGGAAGAAGTTAAATTATCATTATTTGCAGACAATATGACACTCTACATAGAAGACCCCAAAAACTCCACCAAAAGATTTCTAAATTTAATAACCAAATTCAGTAGCTTAGCTGGATACAAAGTCAACACTCAAAAAATCAGTAACATTCCTGTACACAAACAACAAACTCACTGAGAGAGAAATTAGGGAAACCACACCCTTCACAACAGCATCCAAAAAATGAAATACTTAGGAATCAATCTAACAAAGGAAGTAAAAGATCTATATATTGAAAATTACAGTACTCTGAAAAAAGAGATTGAAGAGGATATCAGAAAATGGAAAGATATCCCTTGCTCATGGATAGGAAGAACCAACATAGTGAAAATGGCCATACTCCCAAAATTGTTATACAGATTTAATGCAATCTCAATCCAAATACCATTAGTATACCTCACAGAACTAGAGAACACACTCCTAAAATTCATATGGAACCAGAAGAGACCTAGAATAGCAAAGGTAATCCTGGGAAACAAAGGCAAGGCATTAGGCATCACAATCCCTGACTTGACATTATACTACAAAGCTGTGATAAAATCAGCATGGTACTGGCAATGAAACAGACCTGAGGATCAATGGAAAAGATGAGAAGACACAGACACAACTAGAAACACCCTCAGCCACCTTATCTTTGACAAAGGGGCGAAACATGTTCACTGGAAGAAAGATAGCCTCTTTACTCAATGGTGCTGGAAAAACTGGCTTTTGACATGCTGAAGACTAAAACTAGACCCATGTCTATCACCATGCACTAAACTAAAGTAAAAATGGATCGAAGATCTAAATATTAAAATGGAAACATTAAATCTACTGGAAGACAAAGTAGGTAGAAATCTTGAAGACATAGTGGCAGGCAGAGACTTCATGAACAAAACTCAAACTGCACTGGAAATACTTCAGAGAATCAACAACTGGGATCTTATGTTATTAAAAAGTGTTTGCACATCAAAATAAATCAGCAACAGAGTGAAAATAAATACACAGAGTGGGAAAGAATTTTAGCCAACTGTCCCTCAGAAAAAGGACTTCTATCTAGAACAAATAAAGAATTGAAAAAAATCAGTCTCCTTAAACTAAAAGACCCAATCCAAAAATGGGCATCTGAGATGAATATACACTTCTTGGATGAAGAAATACCCATGGCAAATAAATACATGAAAAAATGTTCAACATCATTGGTCATTCGAGAAATGCAAATGAAAACAACACAGAGATTCCTTCTCACCCCAGAAAGAATGGCCATCATCAAGAAATCAACCAATAACAAATGCTGGGCTGGTGAGATAGCTCAGTGGCATAAGTGCCTGCCTGGCAAGCTTGAGGTTCTGAGGTCAACTCCTGGTACCCACATAAAAACAAAAACAAAAACAAAAACAAATTCTGACAGGGCTGTGGGGAAAAAAGGAGCCCCTCTCCACTGTTGATGGGAGTGTAGACTGGTACAACCACTGTGAAAATCAGTGTGGAGATTCCTCAAAAAACTAGGATTAGAGGTCCCATTTGACCCAGCTATTCACCTTCTGGGTACTTTCCCAGAAGAATTGAAAACATTATACCACAGCGAGATATGTGCACCCATATTTATAGCAGCGTAATTTGTAATAGCTAGATCATAGAAACAACCAAAATACCCATCAACAGAGGAATGGATTAAAAAGATGTGGTATTGTTATACAGTGGAGTAATACTCAGGTATAAAGGAGGATAAACTTGAGGCTTTTATGGGTAAAATGGATGCAACTTGAGACCATACTTATAAGTGAAATAAATCAGACTTGCATGTGTAAATATTGCATTGTCTCCCTAGTGTAAGAAACTGAAAGAGTAAATAAGATCCAAAATCTACAATAGATATTGTAAAAGGGAAAGAAATTGCTCAAAAGGAAAGAACAACTGGGATGGGGGAAAGGAGAAAAGAAGTAAGAGAAAAGAAAATATATATATATATACACACACAAGATAGCTAAGGTAATTTCACTACTAATTTCTTTTAGTTCATTGAAGAGAGCGGTTTGTGCTTATATTGCTTGATCAATTTTTCATGCCTATATCTTGTAATCTGAGCAACTACTTTGAAGATAACAATATGCAATGTATTGACCATTGTTAATTTCCTGTTAATTGTTATGAAACTCTGTACTACTGTTTTTGTTGTTTTTTTTCTCTTTAAAATAAAAGAAAGAAGCAATTGGAATGCTGGTGCATTAAAGTCACAAATAACGGGAAAATAATGAGTAAAGAGGGAGGGATGAAGAAGAGGAAGAGAAAGAGTAAAGACAGGCGGCCATGCTGCGGAAGGACAGTGGGAAGGGAAGATAGATGATGATATGACCATTACATTATGATGGCTTGTTTAAACAGCAGTTCCCCAGGCCACTTGACTAGGTGTGTATGAGTTACAAGCTGAGAATTTGCTTTTCTAATAAGTCCTCAGCTGAGGATGATGTTGCTGATTTAAGGACCAACTTTTAGTAACAGGGACTTGGGCAAGGGGAAGTGGTTGCCTGGGCAGAGACTGTGAACTGGAAGTAGAAATTGCAGATTTAATAGGAATACATTAAGCACTGAGTAAATGTTCCTGAGGAGACAAAGGATCTTGTAAATATTAAGGATTGGGAAGACCCTGTAACATGCTATGAATTTCCTATTTTTGTTGTAACAAATTATCACATATTTAACAGATTAAAACAACAAATGTATTCCCTTATGGTTCTGGAGGTCAGAAATCCAAAAGCAGTTTCAATGAGCTAAAGTTAAGGTGTCATCAGGACTCGTTCCTTTTAGTGGGTCAGAGAGAAAATCTATTTCCTTCCCTTTTTCAGCATCCAGTGGCCATTTGCCTGGAAATATTCCTCGGTATACAGCCTCTGCCTCCATTTTCACAATTCCTTACAGTGGTCTCTGCTCCCATGATCACATGCCCTGTTCTTCTGGCTCCTTTTGCATCCCTCTTATAACGGCTGCTGGGAGAAGATTGGGTCCCCTGGATAATGTCCCCTTCTCAAGATTCTGAATTGTAATCATAAAGTGCCTTTTGCCTTAAGAGGTGGCATTCACAGGTTCTGGAGGTTAGCACCTGGAACACCTGGAGGACTACCAACACTTTCAGCAAAGTAGCTGTTCCTTTCTGCATTGCCACCCTGTGCTAAGAAGTGGAACAAAGTCATGTCACGCTCTGGATGTCCAGAAGTGGTCTAGTTTTCTCCCTGCCTTACCTCAAGGCAGGTCGGCGCTTCAACCATTAAGGTACTTTTCTGTGTCTCAGGCAGCAGTGTCCATATACTCTTGGGTGATGCCAAAAGCAGTGCAACTAAAAAGATCTCAAGATCATCTAACTGGAAGATATACTCAAGAAGGAATTTTCCTTCCTCGGAGGAAGAATAAATGATAAGCAAACAAAACAAGTACGCTGCTTTCATGCTGCTTTTAATACTTTCCAGAGTTCAGTTCAAACGACCTATGTCTGCTATACATACATTTAGTAAGTCTGAAAAAGAGACTTGATCAAAATGAGAAGTTGAAAGTTTCTCAAGGATAATTGTGATTTTCAAGGCAATAATAATGAACTCACCCTGTAGTCACCAACTTTTCTTTTCTTTGTTGGATTGTCAGTTTTTCGTAGTTGATCTCATGTAGAGCTCGAGCTGACCTCCCTCACTCCAGATCAGAACTCGGCTGTGAGGTATTTACGTGCTTTTCCTCCTCTCCTGTTCCATATGTCCCAGCTTGTGCTCATGTTTGTGTCGGTCATTTCCACAAACCCATTCCCTGATATATTCTGCTTTTCTGTTTTCTTGGGCTGAGGGCGTCTTTCTTGCTCCAAATCATGAGAGTGTCTGGAGAAATGTTTTGCATGATACGGCTCCATAAATAGAACACATGACCCCATGTTCTCTGTCATGGGGTGAAAAGAACCTACTCATGAGAGGCTGAGGGGATACAACGGTTAGGAAGGAGGCCTTGGTAGTGTCATTCAGCCCAATATAAATTCTCCCTTAGCCCCTCTCTAGCACAGCACTTTAGATGAGAGATGTCTTTACAATTCTTTTTAGTGTTTTTTTTTTTTTGTCTTTTTTGAGACAGGATTTCACTATGCAGTTCAGGCTGGCCTTGAACTCACCTTGTAGCCCAAGCTGGCCTTGAGCTTGCAGCAATCCTCCTGCCTCAGCCTCCTGAGTGCTGAGATTACAAGCGTGTGACACCGTGTCCAGCTTGTCCTTATTCTTCTGAGCCTCATTTCTTCTTATGTGAAGTGGAGATAATAACCTCATGCAGCAGGAGTCAAGTAAGATAAACCATAAAATCTGCTATAGAGGAGATGCTGAATAAATAGTGGATTTAAAAAGTCATTTGGAAGTGAGAGTGTTTTCTCTGAATACCCATCTAGCTCCATAACAGATGCGCTGTGTAAGTAGCTCATCTTGTGATGACACACATAACCACAGACACCACAGTCCTTTATTCATTTTACCAAAGGGCACACTTAACATTTTTAAAATACTGCTTGTCTTCCCCCAAACAAGCTACTGAGAGATAATTGCCATTATTTAAAATGATGCAGTGAGCTCATATCATCTCTCTATATATATTTTGCAGAATGCTAAAATAAGGGTTTCATAAAACAATTTAAAATTCTTAATTGCTTTATCTCAAATATAAAGAGGATAAATCTACTCTGAGAATCTATCTGAGACATATAATTTACCACAACAATATATGGATACAGAAAATCTAGAAGGGGAAATTGGCATTTAAATAGTAGTTGTCATCTATGACTATCAGAACACAGTGTAATCCCTCAACAGTTTTTATTATCTTTAAGTTGTGACCATATTGTATTGCTTAAAATAAAAAAAATTCAGACTAATCTCTCAATAGAATCAAGAAGGAAAGGAAATAATCAGATTTGATTTTCTTTACTTTCTAGGCAGGAAAATTGAAGATACGGTAAAAATGTCCAAATTAACAAAATCAAAACTCTTCATAGTATCTCAATATACCCCTAAAATTAGAAACAGTTTTTATCAATCCGAATGAAGAAAGAAATAGGTTTGACAATGAATTCTGTGAATTTCCTTGGAATAAAATTCTATTTAGCCGAATACTACTTAGAAAATTAGTTCTGTTGAAAATAACAACATTGTAACAAAGCTTAAATAATATAATTTATATAATCTCATCTAAGTGGACTTAAGTCTCAAGGAAAGATGAACATTTAGGAATTTTCCTACTTTACATTTTCTGGATGAAGTTAACAGAAGTTCAGTGGCCATTGGCCTCAAACACACACACACACACACACACACACACACACAAGAGCACAAAGGATTATTTATTTTCCTGTCCTCCCGGACAGGCATACATATGGGGTGGAATAGTTGATTTCATGATCTGATCAAAGACAACTTATTTAATTATCTGAAAATAAAGATATTCTACACATAGTTAACTTGTCTGCCAGAGAGATGCCTAGATTATGTGCTACTTCAGCTAAACAGATTTTTAAATTTTTTAAAATTTTTATTTTTTTAGTATATGTTTGCATTACATAATAATTATATTTCTTGTGGAGAGCAAGTTAATGTATATAATGCATCTTAATTCTTTTCTCATCCACCTCCTTTCCTCTCCTTTCACTCTCCCTCCATCTCTTGATCCTCTTCCCATTTAAGAAAGATCTATCTTTCTACTTCCTATTATCTTTGGTCCTGTTCTTTATATATTGGGTTTCTCATGTAAGAGAAACCATGTGATATTTAAGCTTGTGTATCTGATTTATTTCACTTAACAGTATGATCCCAAAGTGCACCCATTTTCCTAATCTGTCTCAAGATTTTCCTGCTTTATAAGAGTCGTCTCTCTTTACAAGAAACCGAATTGACTGTGCTCACAATTCAGTTCTACACACTACATATAACTTCCTGATTAAGACTTTTGGCAAGTTTCTCTTATATTTTTTGTTTAATTTCAAATGATCTAGAAAGGGGATTTAATAGACTTGTGTTTTTTTCAATTTAAGAGGTGGGAAAGACACACACACACACACGTACAAAATTGTTTGGGTCCATTTATTGGCCTCCATTGGATTGCACAGTGGCCTGACATCTCAAATTGGCAAACTCATTCTTAACTTTGTGTTCTACAATTGAACTCCCCTAGGATCAGAAGAAACCTAAAGTGTTTTCCAATTCAATAGCAAGAATCCAGACATCTGTAGAAGAGACAACTGACACTTAAAACCACGGTGCCTGTGTGCTGAGTCTTTTGATCTGGTTAATCTTGGAAGTTGTAGTTACAGTTGACAAAACACATGTACTGCAATTTCAATCAGGTTCTTCTTATTTTCTCTCCAAAATCAAGTAAATCACTTTCACACATAGGGAACTACAAATTCAGACTGTGAGGTCGAAAAGAGAAGTTATTGTGGCAACCAGGCAAAGCTCACAGGCGCAAACATACATGATTTAATGTTCAGATACACAGCAGCCTCCTCCCAGCAGACGGGAGCAGAACATGGGCTTTAAAGCTGGACACCTCTGTGCTGCACCCCACTCCTCGATTTTCATCTCCCTTACTTTATCTCCCTGTCTCAGTCTCCAAGGGATGAGTGCTCTCAGATTCTGCACCACCTTGCCTATTTTAGAAGAAAACAGATAAAGCACACATTTTAATGTAGGTGATGAAATGTGCTACCCAACTAGGCACATGTGTACCTGGTAAAGGATCATTAGAAAAAGACAGTGCATATCTCAGAGTTATAAATGGGAAGTGAGTGATTTTAAGTTTTAGGTTCACAATAGAGTAGAGTAATGGAAAATCCAGTGGCTTTTGACTCAATCCTAGATCTGTCCAGCCCTAGGCTTGTCTCTTATAGCTGTGTACCTTGGGAAAAACACTTAATTCCTGGGATCGTCGGTGCTCAATATTGAAAATGAAAGCCTGTGCTTTCATCTTCTGTGTATGATCATTTCATACAAATTTAAAATGTATTATAAGTACTTAAATATAAAATGATTTAAAATTATTTATTACTATAGTTTTAACATCCTTTTGCTAGTGGATACAAGAAAGACAAAATATAAGAGAGGGATGCTTCCTGCTTGGAAAGAGGTTATAACATGTGTGTTAAGATGAGCCATGCAGGAAAACAATTGCAGAATAAGAGATTGGCAGAAAAAGGGACTTGACATTAAGAAAGAGGGAGATGTACATACTAGAGGAATACATTTGAGTATGCGTTGGTGGTCAAATTTAAATTAAGATAGATTAGTAACTGGTAGAAAAGGAGTGCTTCTAGGTAGACGAAATGTGGATGTGAATAAAGATTCTAAGGTTGGCATGAGATGAAACAGGTTGGAGACAGTATGAATGGGGCAAGAAGGATTCATGTAAGTCACATGGAAATTAAAGTTGGCCAGGTAGGAGGTAAGGACAGGCTGCAGAAACTGTCTCACCCAGGGAGTGGTAATTGGGCTTGTGTTGTAAGGAGTCAGGTCCCTGCCACTGTGCTGGAGCATTGCTGTGACAGCCAGCTCAGGGAGGCAAAACCTAGATGTGAGATGATGAAACCTCACCTGAGATAATAGCTGGCATCCTCCAGGAAACTCACGCACTGAGTAGATTCTTTTGGAGATGGAGCTAGCCAAGTTATGGTTTCAAACAGGACTAACATAGGACAGGTGCATATTTTATTTATCATTGTTGCTGGTGATTGACTGTCATTTTGGACAACAATAGCTGCTTGAAAGAAATGGTATCGATTCTTTTCAATGTCACATTTGTTCCTTCCTCATAATGGGGTTAGTTGGTGGGTATTTTAGGGCAGATGGCCATAAAGCAGATTTTGAGACTGATTCAGAGTCGAGTGATTTATTAGAGATGTGCTCCCCTGAGAAACCAGTAAGAGAGGGTATAATAATAGACAAAATAGAGAAGAAGCCAAGCAAGGAAGAGATTTCAGAGAAAGAGCCAGCATCAGCTGGATTCTGCAGAGGAATTCCAGGGTGTGAATGCACATCAAAGTTTGTTCTGAATTCAAGGCAAGGGAGTTGGGTTTTATTTTTCCTTCAGCAATCTGTCATTGGCTAAGGAATATGCTGGGGAGGCGGTAAGAATGGAAACTTGCAGGCATTACTAGCTCTCCATGATGGCAGGCAAGATAGCCTCCTGACAACCCCTGAAGAGGAGCAGGAGATAGGACTCAGAACAACATGGAAGCCAGGGGATGGATGCGCAGAAATGCTATGAAAGAATAAGCACGTAGGGCACCAGTTTCATCAGAACACTGGCTTTTTGGCCCTCCTTTCATATTGGCTTAGACTTGGCCTTTCATTTCCATTTCTTCTCACCTGAGAATGTAAAACAGAATTTAGAGGCCCCAGACTTCCAAGATATCCACTACCTCTTTCACCACCCCATTAAGAGGTGTTCAGATTAAATCCCGCATCAAAGAAAATAATTAGGTCTTTAAAGCCTATAAATTACATTTGTTAGCAGCAGAGAATACATATGGAGTTTCTGGTCCTCCAGAGGCCATGATGAATGGCAACACTGAGCTCTTGCAAGAAGGAGCTTGTGTGGACCTAGGAGTTGTTTATTGACTCTTAGTGAAAAGACTATTAATCCAGACCATTTTTAGATGGGAGTAGCCAAGCTCTGTTGGAGCTCCAGGGTCCTATTGGCTTGCAAAGTTCTATAAGGCTGATTTCTCTGCAACGCCAAGAGACGATGCCATCGGGAATCTAGTTTAGAGTAGACTATATGGCAAAGGGTTGCAGTTTAGACAATCAACCCATTAACTAAGATTTATAAGCTGCTTGAAGGTATTAATAGTACTGATAGTATCGGTGTAGAACATCAATTCTTGGCTACCCTCATGATGTAAACTCGTTAGCTTCTGACTCCGCATTGTAGCTTAGCAGTAAAATTTCAAAGTAAAGTTAAAATGTAATTGATTCAAATGCTTTTATAGGTATGGAGCATGTGCACTGAGAAGCAAAGCTACATTTTATCTAATGACTTCTTGCAGGGTATTAAATTCCATCTGTGATCTCTTTGCTGTTCTAAAGGAATGCAGGGAGGTGGACAGACATAGAAGTGAGGGCCATGGTTAGAGCAGATTGTTAGCTGTGTATTTTGAAGTTGCTTAAAATAGAACTCTCTTCCACCTGAATCCTGTTCCCATAGCAGTCATTAAATGCATTGCTAAAACAGAAAGACACTGAGGCTGGGATTAAGCAGTACGTGTTTCCCTTTCTCTCCAGTCCCATGGCAGAAACTTGTAGCAAATGATTGTATTTAGGCAAATGTGTCTGTGAGACTTTTTCATCAAAGCTAATTTTACATCCCTTAATATCCTTACTAGGAACCACATTTCCAATGTGCTGGTGAAACACGGCATTAGAAAATAAAATACAATAAACAGAATGGAAAAACATAACAAAAGGGGGCCGGTGAGATGGCTCAGCAGCGTAAGCACCTGCCTGGCAAGCTCAAGGGCCCGAGTTCGACTCCTGGAACCCACATACGAAAAAAGGGCCGGTGATATCGCTCAGCGGCACGGGCGCCTGCTGGTGTGCGAGGTCCTGAGGTCAACCCCCCGGTACCCACAAAAAAAAAAAAAAGAGGCAAAGCAAATAGAAATATTCAGCCAGCATCTCAGCTTATTTCTTAATAATTCACACAGGCAATTGGTGGAATAAACTGAATTCTAATGGGTGACGTTCTCCTTGCTTAATGCTCACGCAAACAGGGAAATCTGTCCAAGGTCCCTGCTCAGTATGGTTCAAGGAAAGAGCCTTCTTGAATTGAAGTTTCTACACAATTCAGTGTCACATCTGGAAAGACACACTTGTATTCCTGGCTTAGGAATATTGCAGTTAAAAAAAAAAAAAAACAGGCAATTTTCCAGGTTCTATGGGATCTGTGAGGAAAAACAATTTGCAGCTCTTTGCATCAATAAATGGACATGGTAAAAGTATCTTAAATGCACTTTAAGATCTCACATAATTCTTCATCACCTTTATTCACCTCCTGAAGAGAAAACAGTTCATGTGTCAAGCATTCCTTTAGGCCTTGCAATGTGCAAAAACAAGGCTGCATCCCTCTGGAAGTTACAGACATGTATGAAGCTCGTGTCCCTTTCTCTAGGGGATGCTCTTTGAGGTAGGCAACCCAGACAGGTACAGAAATAATTGCTATAACAAGCATCCCGTTAAGCACTGACACCAAAACTGAAAAAGGTTCTGTGTACTTAGGAACTGGGGAAGTGAGAAAGACAGCAGCATTTAAAATGAGCGAAGTTCTGGATATGCCGGCAATACATCCTGCAGAAAAAGCTGGCCAGGATTCTCGGAAGTCCAAGGCAAGCTAAGAATCGAGCTCTTCCACAAATAAATATTTATTTGATACATCTAAATGATATTGGGTAGGTAATTCTTATTAAGGAAATTATAAGCAAGCATTTATTGTAAATAGAAACAAATTTCTTCTCAGAACTTCATGGTCATTGAATAAAGAACTCTCTTCTGAGCCATTGGACAAAGAAACCTCTAAAAACTATTGGCAAATCAATTTCCAGTTTAATGCCACTTTTATTTTCGCTTCAGTGTCCTTTTGTCTCTATGAACTAAACTTGTTAAATGCATAATGAGATGATATCTAACATTTATTGAGAGGTTATTTTATGTCACATCCTCTGCTGGGTTAAATCATCTTTCTAAACTTCAAAACAATCATGTATTGTCAGTTATACCTCAGGAAAGCTGGAAAAAATACCCCCAAGATTGTACGTTAAAACCTATTAGATTTTTTTATGTTAATGAATATTTCAATACAGATATTAGTAAAAATTACTAATTACAGACAAAGAACATTAAGCCATGTATAAATTGCCCTCAGAACCGCAGCTGATTATAAGTAGAGATGAAATTTACAAAAAATATTTAATAGATAGATGTTTTTCCAGCAAAATTTCCTTGAGATGATACTGTCTATGGTGCTGAAAGCTTGATCAACTTAGTTCAGCACTCATCAGATGGAGGGAATCTGATATGGCATTCTATAAAAATCTCACAATTTTTTTTTGTTCAGAAGTAACTGTTATGTGGGGCCGGTGAGATGGCTCAGCGGCTTAAGCACCTGCCTGGCAAGCGCGAGGGCCCGAGTTCGACTCCCGGAACCCACATACGAAAAAGGGGCCGGTGATATTGCTCAGCGGCACGGGCGCCTGCTGGTGCACGAGGTCCTGAGGTCGACCCCCCGGTACCCCCCCCCCAAAAAAAAAAGAAGTAACTGTTATGACTGATATTTCAGTGTTAGTTCTCTTTCTCACATATAACTTCAAATGGCAGCTATAATTATCTTGTTATTAAAGATAGAAATATTTTTGTTATAATTTGAATATAAGGATGTTATAAAGAGTCAAATTTTCTTCATATAAACCAAGTCATCAACTAACATTCTAACATATTAACAACTGACATGGAGCTCTTAACTTCCATCTGACGTGTTTCTTATGGAAATCTCATTGTCTTCTAAAGATTCAGTAACAGAAAACACACTTTGCAGAATATACACTGTGCTTTGTACTCCAGAGGATTTTCCTTCCTCAGCCAATCCTAGTACTCCATGCTAGGAGGTATTAAAGGACAAAACTAAACTCCTCCAACCACTTCAACATTCTGTGACCTATAAAGTGCCGTTATTCCTATTAACAGAGAGGGAAACCGAAGCTTAGAGATCAAGTTTATACGGGCAGTTAAGTGGAGGAGCTAACTTGACTTCATCTACCTCTCATCTTTTTTCTTTTATAAATTTCAATCCTGAGTTTTCAATGTTAATGCCAAGTTTACTCCATAAGGCTGTGGACCTTGGTCTGCAGAAATGTCTTGGCCATGTGCAAGTGTCAAAAATAAATGCTTAGAAAAGGAAGCATGCAGAGAGATCCGAGGCCTGGACTAGGGGCCAGTCCTTGATTTGGCATCTTCTGGCCATATTATGCTGCAATAATCGAGACATTTTGTGAACTTTGTATAAAGCAGGAATCCTAGTTACTCTCTCGCGTAGTCCTCGGGGTTGTGTTGGAGCCGGTTGAGTTTCATCACTGTGCTATTCGTTCTGATATTGTGTTGTGTGCTGATTCATGTATTGACTTCCACTTCCCAGGCACTTGTGTCCAGAATTAAGGCTCCCTGAAAGTAGTTCCCTTGTTTAATGCATTTATCACCAGTATACCTCAGCACCTAGAACAGTGTCCGAATAAGAGGTACTTCATGACGTCAGCTGAATAAAACAGGAGAGGGAAAAATATTCTAAGCCCCTGTACAACATGAAGGGCTCTTCTATGATCAGGGATGCTATGATTACCCTCCTCATCACACTTAAAGGTGAGAAATCATTTTCTTTCTTCTGTACGACAGATTTGGGCTTTGGCTTGACCTGGTATCTTACCTTTCATTTCAGTTCATAGGTTTTAATACTTTCAGGTTTTAGACTTTTTTTTCTTTTTTAATCTAGCATTGATTCATCCAGACACACGGATATTTGAAACTAAAGACTACATAATGAAATTAATCACTAATTAGGTGAACGTATTATTTGGGGCATAATTGTTGTCTTCAAGATGATAAGAAGTGACATAAGTGGAGAGAAGTTTGGGAAGGCTTTGTTCTTTATTTTGTTTCAGGTAATTGGCTGTTTCCCTACTTAAGATGGAAGTGTAATTTCATCGCTGACATTCAGCCTCTAGGCAGCCTATGAGCAGAGAGCTATGCCAGTGAGGAAGGACAATGAAAGTCTTATTTTCCCCTTTAATGGCTCATCTGTTACCATGGTCTCCTGAAACTCTGTTAAAGCTCTTATAAAGCAATTAAGTTGCTGGGCATCTAGAGCTGTCCTAGCCCATCCATTGCATCAGGCAGTTTTTGCCAGGAACCAAATAATCTGAAACTGACTTAATACAATGGTAAGGATGATTTGAGTTCCTTACTTACTGGAAACCCCAAAGCATAATTAGATGGGTTTTATTTAGCTGAAAAATCTTACCAGCTTTGGAATTTTATTATTACATAGTTACAATAAGATGTATGTCTACTGCGTATATATGAAATTCAGCTCAAATTCATATTAACATTTAAAACGTTGCTTCCATATATGTAACACGAATATTAGTATTTATTAATAAACATCTTCCCACATTCTACTGTACCAAAATTCTTTAGAGCAAATTATTCTGGCATTAGTTCTCTGATGTGTTCAAATCAAGAGAAGTGGTACAGCATTTAGGCTTTGAACATTTATTCCTGTTTGACTTTAGTGATATTTGTTCACGTACAGAGAAGGCTAAAATAGGTTATATCATGATTTTGCCAAAATTTAAACTTTTTTAACCTATAAGAGAGTGTCTCAACTTAATATTAATTTCTTTCTATGACAATCAGGCACAAACTAAGTCCTTTTAAGGGACTGAAGTGGCTTTCCACTTTCCAGTTTACGTGACACTATCACACACATTAACTCATGGGAGGCTTCTTACAGCCTCTTCAGAAAGATCAAGATCCTTTATAATAGGGGGTGCTAAGAAGTGTCAGTGGGTCGGAGTGACTTACTCCATCTCACAGCTGGGAGATGGTTGTGCTGGGAAAATCCCAAAGGTCTTACTTGGTTTTCATGACAATTTAGTACAATGTTCTTTCCACTAATTGACTCCTTCAGGGTGTTTCAAGTAGAATATGATACACAGACATTTTATTTACATAACATCTCTTCCCAGCCCTATTTTGGCTGATACCGAACGATATCCCAGCAAGCACTGTGAACATCCAAGCTATAGCCAGACTCATAAGCATCAGCATGGTGCTCCTAGTCTAGAAAAGAAGTCAGGTGTTTTTGGAGATGACTTTGAGACTCATGGCACACCCAGTTGGGCTTTCCCCTCTGAGCCACTCTGGGTCCTCAGGACTCCAGGGTTCAACTTGAGGTCACCCTGAACTAGCAGCCTCACAAAAGCTGTGAGCCTCCAATCAGCTCAGGCACTCCCCCAGCTGTTTTTCATGGCTCCATTCCTGTATTATTTTACTATCAGTTTTCCTGGCACCTTCTTTGTAAGTCATCCTGTTTAATGCCCTTGTGTGTTGCTGGGGCCTCTGAGGATGAGAGCTCGTTGTCCTGTGGTTTACCTCCTTAAGATACTGAAAATCAGATGACGACGTAGACGGCTGACTGTGTCATTTTATACCCATCACTCTAATTTGAATAATACTTTCAAATAAAAAATTCTAGATAAATACTTACAAAATGCTGGATATCCTCCCACACTGAATTAATCATCTTTGGTAAGGATGTAATCAGATTTCCTATTGTAGATAATATTGTTAATCAAAGCCAAGTACATAAAATGCACAGTTGGCTTTACATGTATTTGGTGTAAAGGTGGCCAAATGTATAATTCTAAAGAATATTTATTGTTCAAAGAAATATATTTGGAAACCCACATATGGTTATTGTGTTTTTAATAGTAATAACTAATATGTAACATTCATTAAGGGTTTATGATGTGCTGGGGACTCTTGTAGCTACAGTACATGTTTTCTCTCATTGCTGAGACAAAATACCTGACACCCAAATAAAGGAAGGAAAGGTTTATTTCACTCACAGTTTGTGGAGGTTTCAGTCCATAATCAGTTGGTTCCAAGGCAGGGTGGCATGGTACGGGGTAACTGTTCAAGGTGGCAGAAGACAGCAAAAGCAACAAGAGCAAAAAGGGAAAACAAGTCTCTTTTCCTCCCTTATATTGTAAGCAGGCTACTGGCGCTGGGATGGGTGTAGCACTCACACCATCTCCACACCCTCCTCCTGCACAAGCTCAGGATGTTTATGAAGTGAGAACCCTAGCCCCCTGCTGAGTCACTTAGTTAAACTCCTAAACTTCTCAAATTGACACAATGAACAACATCCTAGAATGGTAAGGGCATGTCCTCTACACCCTAGAATGTAGAACTGCTGAGTTACTTAGTTAAGTTTCTAAACTTCTCAAGTTGACACAGTGTATCAACCATCACAACTAGGGACTCTTGTAGCTGTGGTACACGTACTAAGTCATGTATTCCTCATCAGAAACAACCTTTGGAGAAGCAGAACAATGAAGTGTTGAGAGGGAGGCTCTGTAAGACATCCCTGGCCCGTTATTCTATTTGTCTCTAGACTGTGAACTTTTTAAATATAGAATTTCTTTTGCCTAATTAGTTCCTTGTGACTATCACATGCTTTATAAATATTTAATGAACTGAGGAATTCATAAATGATGCAATATTGCTCAAAATCTGTGTTTGGATTCCATGTTGGAAATTGACAGCAAGAAAATCCGCCTCATTACTCCATAGTCATCCTGCATCTCAGTCTAGAAATGGTATTATCTAGCTTCAGGGACTGCCTCAGTCAGGAGATTGAACTTCAACTGACCTTTGGATAGTTCCACAAAGTCCACCACCCTGAAGGACATCAGAATAAATTGGGTTCTTGCCACTGGGACTATTGGCACTTTGAACAGGATAATTCATTGTTGTGGCATTTTTTCCTTGTCCATTGTAGGACGCTTAGTAGTATCCCTAACCTCTGCCCACTGGATGTCAATCATGTCATTCCCCCACCCCAGCCCAGAAATATCTCTAGTCATTGCCAAATATCCAGGGTAGTGGGAGATAGAACAAAATTAACCTTGGTTAAGAAACACTATTGTACTGCGTATTAGTAGTGGTGCATACCTATAATTGCAGCATTCTGGGAGGCTGAGGCAGGAAGATTGTAAGCTCAAGCCTACCTAGAGAAACTTAGTGACTTAATGAAACCTCATTTTTTTTTTTGCTTTTGTTTTTCTTTCTTTCTTTTTCTTTTTTCTTTTTTTTTTTTTTTTTTTTTTTTAGGTGCAAAGGCCTTGGGTTCAATCCCCAGTACCAGGATGAAAACAAACAAACAAACAAAAACAAACTGTTTTTTCTTCTTTTTTTTTTTTAACAATTCTCCAGAAAATGATTTCCACACTTAAGAAACAATAGCTTCTTTGGAATAAGTGACACTTTCCTCAGAGGGCAAGTTCAAAGACAGCCACACCAGTTTTGATGTGTAAGTTCTTGTGAGTTGTTCAAGTTAAAGAAATGCATAAACTGGCTCCTTCCTCTCATTCATCAGACGGGAAAGGAGCGCAGGGTACACACAGGGACTGGGCCTCACTGACTGCCTGCCACCCCAGCCTGCTGCCTGAGACACGATGTTCTTCCTCTGCCTGCTGCCTCATCCTCCCATTCCCCTGCGGCTCCTTCTGTTTTTGCTCCATCCTTGTGTCCCCCTGCAGTGACACACCCTGCTTCTTCAGAACCACGCCAGCTTCACAGCTTGCTTGGTGACTGTCAGGAAGGATGAGTTCCTCTCAGCTTGCCAGAGACACGATCTCCCCACCAACCCCACAATTATTGCTAAACGCACGGAAGTCCACAGCCTTGGAAATGATGGGCCGGTCATGGCAGATCGATGGAAATGCCACGGTAAACACTCCTCCCTCTTCCTCGGCCTTGAAGCCCCACGTCAGAAAAACAGAGGGCTGCACAGCTCACGGCCCTTAACTATAAATTTGATTTAGCAACTGCACAGCCACTCTGACTGCTCAGCAGCCAATTAGCGGCCCTAAGTCATCAGCATTAATTTGTTCACATTTCCTCCTGCAAATTGCTAATTGGTTGAAGTGAGCAGTGGTTGGCTGGGCTGCTATGGTGGAAGGAAAGGTCGGCCCTGTATCCTTTTCTTGCTGAGCATATTTAGATTAGAGGGGATGCTAAAGGGCAAACTGCTCTGAACTCTTGCTACAACTCAGAATCATGCTCCTGGATAGCAAGATGTTATTAGGTTTGTAAATTATGGATGGTGCTCTGTCTCATTTGGGTTAACCAGCATCCCATATGTTGAAATTGCTTAAAAGATACATAGACTCAAACATTGTTCTCCCACTCCCTTATCAAGCCTGCCATGAATTCACATTTTGTTCTCATAAATGTTGGTATCATTGATACTTTGCTAAACAATATCAGTGTGTTTGTTATTCGTCTAAGCCAACCACCACTTCCCTACTTCCCAAATCTCTGCTCTTTCCTGCCTGGTTGGCAGACTGACTCCTATGAACAGCATCACCCCTTCTTGTCCTCTGGGTGAACCCTGACTCTGGTTAATGAGAGTCACGGGAGATTAGCATGCCAGACACAGGCAGGCTTTCCATGTCCTCTTTCTCCTTGCTTTGGTGCACGTGTCTGGTCTTCGCTGCAGCCCTTCACGTCTATATTCCCCTGCAGACGGCTGCTCGTCTATGGCTCCGTTTATCATCAGGCTCCAGTTATGCCACTTCCTTCCTTTGTTTTTGTGCATCCATCTAGAGTAACGGCCTCCTTCTGCTGCTGGTTTCTAGGAGCGTCAGCACAGTGTGAAGGTCTCCTGACACCTGTGCACATCTCTGCTGGTTGTCTTTCCATTAAATCCTTTTAAAAATACTACCTGACTGTGCTACTGTGTATTTTATGTGCCTGGTAGTTTTTGCAGCCCTTTACCCAACAAATGAGGAGCTGGGTGTTCAGCTTTCATTGATAGGCATGCCAGAGAAGACTGGGAAGCCAGTCTTTTTTTGTGTGTGTGTGTGGGTACCGGGGGTGAACCTCAGGACCTCACGTGCCATCAGGCGCCCATGCTGCTGAGCGATATCACCGGCCCTTTTTTCGTATGTGGGATCTGGGAGTTGAACTCGGGCCCTTGCGCTTGCCAGGCAGGCACTTATGCCACTGAGCCATCTCACCGGCCCTGGGAAGCTAGTCTTGCATAGGTACTCAATGCTTCTGCAACTTACGTCTCATTGGTAAGCAGATCACAGGACCGCACATGACTTTAAAGGGGCAAGGGAGTTTAATGTACTTGTACCTAGAAGGTGAGAAAACTAGGAATATTTAGTGAACAGAATTAATGACCATGGAAATATTATTATGTTATTTCACAGATGATAAAACTTAAGCCACATTGCCCAGCATCATTAGAGAAAATAATGCCATAGAACTCAATCCCAAGACTGTTTATTCCAAAGCCAAGCATTAGCCACTCAGTGGTGGATTAACTAATGGTCAACTTGTAACACCCAGCTGAACTGAATCAGCGTGGTGCTGGGTGTGGAAGGCCCACCTGAGGATTGTTGCTAACAGCATAAAAGGAGAACTGGAGGGGAAGATGGTGTGCTGTTGATTCTGCTGGAGAAGCTTGTCATGCTGGCTTTCCTGATATGAACTCAGCTGTTCCCATCATAGAGGGGGGTTTGGGTCCTCCTTGTCATTGAGGATGGCTGTGGTTCTTTTTGGGGGAGCTCTGGTCCTTACTCTGAGCATCGCTTCCTGGCTCAGTGCAGATCCCTCAGTCTGCTGGCACAGGTCCTTCATCCCACTGATGCAGACTTTCTAGCTTCCACCACTGACCTTTGGGCCCTCCTAGTGCAGATCCTTGATACAGACTTGCATGAGACATTGTCGTGGGCTCTGGGCCTCCAGCTCAACTTGTGGAGGACCTTGTCATTGGCTCCAGGTCTTCAGCTGGACTCGTGCAGGACATTGCCATGGGATCCAGGCCCTCAGCTGGATTCCTTGGGTCTCTAGTGCATGGACAGATCTCCTTCACTCGTCCGCATTTGACTTTTAGGGTGAATATTATAAAATAATCCTATAAATTTTGTGTTTTGTATTAAATCTATTCCCTTGTAAACCCTGACTGTAACACAGGTATATGAAAAATCATTCTTGTATGGCTCCTGGTTTAGTCCAGTAATTTAATTTAATAGGTTCTTCATAGATATTAATAGGTTCTTTATTGATAACTTCAAAAAAAATCAAGTTGAATGAAAGGATGAGTTCTGACTTTCTTTTGGACACAAGTAAGGATATGTCTGGCTTTTATTCAATCCCATGAGTGAAATATTTACTCACAGTAAAGAGAAACACATGATACTGTCTTCTTCCTTTTTTCTCCTTCCTCCTCTCCACTTTTTGGGGTTTGTTTTACTATTAATGTTACCATGATGAGAGTCTAACGTATCTGTGATCTGGAGGACCCTGAGAGGCCATTCACTTGGCGCAACTGCTTCAGAGTTCACTTGTTGGGAGAGAGTGCGCCGAATTGAGGTATTCCTTCTGCGAAAGTTCAGAAATGCTCTAGGTTAAACCCAAGCAGTGAGACTTAAGCAATATGCCTACATCGTGGGACAGAGGGAGAGAATTCTTTGGCTTCTCGTACATCTCTTCAGTTTTGTAGAGAGAACTGAACTGGGAATCAGGACTCACAAGCTCCAGGGCAATTTACTTGTCAGTGACCACATCTCTTCAGTCTTGGCGTCTGTTTCTTGCATGAAGTCAAAAAGTTCTTTCCTATCACAATGTTTTCTGATTAGCTTAATAAAGTTTAATGCTTTATGAAATATATACTAAAACAATATGCTACGGCTATTCTTATCTAAAACAAAGGGGGCTCCTCCTTACCGGAAGTCTCCTTTCCGCTGGTTACAAAATCTCAGAGGTGTGTGTTGGGGGATTAGTCATTTCTGGTGTCTTTTATTTCTATTAATTGTCCTTTTCCTAGATTAATTTTTTTCCTAATTAGGGAGTCGTTACTTTATAGCATCCCCCAAAAGATTAGAATCTGATAAGCTTTTTCATATGTCACAGTTCTTAAGATCAGAAAATAAACATTTGGTAATGACTTAAATGGTATTAATTGTTTTTATGCCTTTTTGTACTGTGTGTGCCCATGAAAGCCTCAAGTATCACAGGAAATATGCTACTGTCCTGGGAAAGGAAATGTTTAAATTTGCTTAGAGGAACAAAACCAACATGTGCTACTCAGGACATCTTCCTCAGGACATCTCAGGACAAAACAGAAGAGCACACAGGTGTGGGAATGAACGAGGTCAAGGGGCATTTCTGATTCTGCTTATGGGGCCTGTGCAGGTGCAGGATGGGGAGAATAAAGATGAACTCCCACGGAGTTAGGCAGTCGAGCTGAATACTCACGTTTCACCCTCCTAGCGTCGCCCTCCCAGGCTTCCTCCATGCTGCCTGGAAACCCTACTGCGTTTCCTTGTCCTTGCATTGTCCAATTCTCCCAGAAGACTAAGATTTCCTTCTGTGCTTCCCATACTTTCTTCCTCATCCTCCCTCAGCCGATGACCCCGATTTCTAGTTTGTGTAGAAAATATAAGTAATTGGGGGAGAATTTCTGCAGGCTCCTCTCACCATTGGGCAGTGTTACAGCCAAACATCTCCCTGAGTCTATAGGTGATTTCTCCACGCTCTGTGGGCCAGCTCCTCCCCGTGCCTCAGGCCTTGTTTTATGTCATGTATCAGAATATATCACTTCAGGGGTGTTGTCTCTTTCCTGCCTCTCTCGCTTTTCCTTCAAGTGGATTATTTTCTGAGCACAGTAACATACTAGGTTTTAAGGTGAAATATACCATATTTTGCAAAAAGTAAGACCTAACTGGAAAATAAACCCTAGTGTGATTTTTCAGAATATTCAAAATATAAACCCTACCCCCAAAATAAGCTTCTGTTAAGATTGTCAGCCAGACAGATGCACTTAATATGTTCGTTGCAAAAGATGATGGATGCACTGAATTATAAAATAATAATGTTAATATATAGTTAAATATATAAATAAGAGTATTAACATTAATATTTAAAATAAATGATAATATAAACTATAATTAAGTATTTGTAAATACCCAAGTGGGCACCTTTGGATGAGAAGTAAATGCATATGTAAACAGATGAGCTTGAAGCTTATTGCAAAGGAGCAACTGAATACAGACACAATGCACAAATAAAGTGCACACTTGATAACGAATGGCTGTGGTTGTGCCTAATACGAATCTTCATAATTCAGTATGTCATGTGTTTTAATGATGCATTATGAGTAGGCTACATGGACAAGAAGTGTTCATTTAAGGAGAGCTCTATTGCTGGCCATAAGAGACTGGGGCCAGTGGTCCTAGAGGAAATGGAGCTGCAAGAAATTCAGGCCAGAATTTGGGGTTTGGAGAGTTATGATTATGTTCTGAAGATAACGTGATGGTACATGAATAAATGTAGATTTTGTACATGAATAAATGTAAATTCTTGTACATGAATAAGTGCAGATTACTGTAAGTGAAAAAATAAGATATTCCTGAAAATAAGCCCTATTATGTCTTTTGGAGCAAAAATTAATATAAGACCTGGTCTTATATTCTTGGAAATATGGAATGTATGTGTATTTTATTCCCACTCACCGGTTCAGTTACTTCCACTATTCCACCATTTACTTTCTGCCTTTATACCTTCCTGAGAGTTATTATATTTTGTTTGAAATTTATCTCCTCCAATTTAGTATTCAACATATTTTTATGTGGATTCCTTCCTTGCACTTCCACTGAACATGCTCTTGTCAAAAATCCGCAAAGCATTCTGTGTTCCTGAACTCAGTAATTAATTCTTAGACCTAATTTTGACATTTTTGGTTGCATCCACCTTGTTAAAATACTCTTTACACTTGGCTTCTAGGACAACACTTCTCCTTGGCTCTCCTTTTCTATAATTGGACCTTTCTTTTCTATCTTCTTTATTTGTTTCTTTGAATCCATTGACAATTATATAATGAGAAAATCCCAGAGCTGAGCCCTCTGTACAGTCATCTAACTCATGATGGCGTACACCATCTATAAATTTATAAATCTAAGGTTTATACCTGCACACTGAACATGGCACAGGAACTCCATACTGAGCACCACCACCTGGATGTCTCAGAGGCATCTCAAAACTAATCTGCTCAAATACGCCTCTCTGCACCCTCCTCCAACCTGCTGTAGCATTCATGGACAGAAACCTCATCTCTCATGTTACTCAGACCAAAATCCTTGGAAAGATATTTGAATATTTTCATTGTCCATGGTTTAACATAGTTTAAGCCCATAGTTTAACAAATCTTGGCATTTCCACCTTCAGAAAACATTCATGATCCTACTGCTTTGTTGCTCCTTTCATGTTACTGTACCATTGTAAGTTAGCATTGTTCCCTCAACTATCACAATAGCCTTCCTTGATTCTGCCTTCTCTTTCTTCTTACAACATAAGAACAATAGCGAAACCGTGAAAACATAAAATACATCATGCATGCCTCAGTTCACAACCTTCTATTTTTCATTAAGTGATTCAAAGTAAAAATCTAAGTTCTGTGAAACATAATAAAGTGGCTATGGCTACAGCTTTTGAAGTGGAGCAGGGAGATTGTTAGAGGATTTTACCCATACCTGCTGAAGGTCAAAACGTATGATGTCCCAACAGACTTGGATAAATAACTGAAAGGCAAAATTCACCTGAAAGGCAACATCTCTCAGACAGGAGAAGGCTAATTAACCAGCCTATCAAAATGGATTTGTGATTTAGGATTTCTGCACAGCCAATGATCAGCCTCTGAAAACAATTTTTGTGGAAAAACTTTATTTAAAAAAAAAACTTTCCTGCACATGTTTCCCTTGGTAGATACTACTCAGAGCTGCTCTAATTCTGTGTAACAGAATTGTAATTTTTGTTTCCCAAATAAATGCTATCTTTTGAGTTTCATGTCAACTTTTAAAGTTAAAAGTTCTTATAGTGACCCATAGATTCTAATACCCCAGTTTTTTGTGTTCTAATACATCTGTACTTTTCTAACATTTTCCTTACTCATCCTCAAACATGTGAAGACTCCCATCTCATGGCCTTTATAATTCCTGTTTCTTCTGCTAAAAGTCCTTTTCTTTAGATAGTTGGATGGCTAATTCTCTATTCAGATCTACTGAAACGCACCTTCACTGAGAACTGTCATTACCTCTGTTTGTAAATAATGCACATCTTTCCAACTCCACTTTATAGCCTGTTGCCTCATATTTTTTTTCGGTTTACTACCTGCATATTACTATCAAAATATAAATTCACTGAGGGCAAGACTTTTGTTTTAGCTATTATTGTGGTCTCAGAGTCTACAAAAATGGGATATAAGAAAAACTTAAAGTATGTGCTTGATGAATAGAAAAATGAACCTATGAATGTTCATACTTGAGAATGCTTTCAAATGCTAATATCAACACACATTTGTTCAGTGCCCTGTATGGGCCAAAATAAAGATAATAGAACATAGGAACTATGTGCTGAAGTTTTATGCTGCTTCTCCAGCTTTCTCTTTAGTCCAGCCTTCTTTCTTACCTTTTAGTGATATATTTCTACAGCTTTGTTTCAGTCAGAATTCAAGGGACCCCTCTTTTCCTTTTTTCTGAGTAAGACAACTTGGGGAGGAATAAGACTAATCTGTCTCCGAATATCCATCTCTAGGACACACATATTATGAATATTCTAACAAGGTGCTAGAGCTAAAAGATGCTCTCTTTAAAAAAGAAGTAGCATAGAACACAATTTTATGAGGAAGAATCAGCAACTCCAATCAACCTGCTTGAGGGAACCCAGGATGCCTAACAGACTTGGCTAATGTTCACAGATGCACCCACATCAGTGCACATTCCAGATAATACAAATCCAAAGCTGTTATTCAACTGAATAAGCACTGATAGGTTCTTGAATGTGGTAGAAATTTAGCACCTGATTCTGCAGTAGAGGGTGAATGGGCAGTGGGATCACTGAAGAAACTGATACTCATGGTTGTTCCTGTTGGAAAGCAGGACCTTTTGATGGAGGTCTTCCCATGCCAGGCAAAGGTATTTTGGCTTGATTCAGGGGGCAGTAAGGAGGAAGTCACTGCATTTTCTCAGATGGGATGAAGGTGGTGAAAGAGTAGTTTGGAGTGACTGAGAAACCCAGCGGTAAAACATATCACAGCACGGTCCTCGAACAACCTGCATCAGAACGGAAACCACAGAAAGACATATAATTTAGCTGGTCTGGAATAGGCCTAGCAACCTACCCTTCAATCAGAATCTCTATGGGTGAGGCCTGAGAATTCACAGTTTTAAAACCCACCAAGTTAATTTGACATACTCTACTTCATGGCATGCACTGAAGCAAAATTTTTTGTTTCAAATTGTGGGTTACATCCCAACCATGAGCTATAAAATGAATCTACTGGAATGCATTCTGTAGAAAAGATGAGTGTTTACTATATGATTCTAAAGTTTATAGCTAGGCACAACTAATCTAATTTTTAAAGTTCATAGCTAGGCACAACTAATGTATTTTTTAAAATTAAAATAGTAATTAGAATAGTAATTTTAAAATTAGACTGGGGGAAGAGGACTGACTGAAAAGGAGTAGGAGGAAAGTTTTGAAATGTTGGAAAATCTCTATATCTCGATTTTGATGATGCTTTCCTACGTGTATTCACTTGCGTAAGCTGATGCAACTTTACCCTACATTTTGCTGTGTGTAAGTTATTCCCTTGATAATAAAACTGGGAAAGTAGTATACAAACACCAGGATATTACCTGAATTAAGGGAAAATATGAGTGTACTGGATGATTACCCAGCAGAAGAGTAAATACTACCTACTGGTGTGTGTGTGTGTGTACGTGTGTGTGTGTGTAACACTTTGGTAGAAGGAGACCAGCACCTGTGGGATCGTTTGTGTTTACTCTGCCTCCGTTTCATTTTCTGAGGATTGATGCTTCAATTTGCTGCAACTACTTCTTGTCAATATTCCCAGTAATTTTTCTACTCATGAGAACACGTGAGTTTGTTGGTAACTTCTCGCCACATAGTTCTGTCTGATTCTAACTTCTACAGAAGTTCCCCGTAGCACAGCATTTTATGTTTTGGATGCATGTGTTGTGAGACACAACTACAAAATAGTTGGTCATATTTGTTCAATAGGACAATTGACTGCTTGCTTCTGAATGCTTTGTTTAAATAGGTTACGGACTTACAAAAGATCTATCTTGTTGGTTATCTTCAATATTCATTTCATTTTACAAGCAATTAATATGCTGTCTATTCACAAGAAGATGGCAGCTCTTCATTTCCTCTTCCTAGAAATGAAAAAGGGAATGCATGGAAACACTGGTAATCTGAAGAATCAAGCAAATAACTTATGCTCACATTCATTTTCTGGTTGACAAAAGCATCTGAAACCTGTCCTTGCTGTAAACCATTAGAAAACTTAGAATGTTCAAATTCCTTTTCTTGGGGTAGTAAATAGACTATTGTGCAAAAAATGGATTTTATCTTGATTATTCTGGACATTGTTGATACTCATAGTGAATTTTTGTAGGTAAGCCACTTTTCTCCAAGATGTCCATATGAACCTGAACAGTTTAAATGTTTTAGTGGGTATAAGAGAGACACAGGAATATTGCAAACAGGGACATTTGCCTTTTCTATCTTTCCTGTTAATGCACTTAGTTGTGAGATATGAGATGCTGTAGTGAAAGGGTGTGTGGGAGGTGCATGAAGGTGATCCACTAAAGAACTAGAAAGATTACAAAAGATCTGCTCAAGGAAAGAATCATGAGATACTTTATTCCTTTGAACTGGACTAAGGCATCACATTGCCTCATTCCATGGTGCTAGTATAATCAGCTAAATTAGGTAGAAATATTACAGGCAGTCAGACAGGGCTTGGCCCTCAAGAGAGTCAATACAAAAGATGAAAACACATTACAACTGTGGTGGGGGGCGCATCTATTAGAGGCCAAGCCTCAAGATAAAGATGGAATGATGAAATATACATACCTCCCAAGGGGATAAGATAATTGGCAAACCTGGTCCAATAAAGTCTAGATAGACATCTGTCACCCTGGTGGGTGACCAAGACCCCAGATCCATCCCTTCCTAAAAAAAGTCTTTGTTCTTTCCATGTACACTTGCTACATGACCTGCTTCCTCATTGGATCAATATTACCTAAGAGGCTACACTTGTAATCTTATTGGTTGATCACAGTTTTGACCCGTGTTGTACCTCGTGATTTTGCCCTATAAAGCTTCCTTTGTGAAGTGGAGTTGGTGGCAACCCACTTTCAGGTTCTCTCCTGTTTCTCAGGAGCTCTGTTTAATAAAATTTTCCTACTCAACTGTGTTGTTCCTTAGAATTTGTTCTTCAGTTTTGGGGAACATGAACTGGGTGCATCTGACACCTAGCAGGTTGGGAGTTGTATTTATTCCCCTTGTATCACTAGGAGGAATTATAAAGTCAAAGACAAATTTTCCTAAGGTGTCATAAGAAAGACTTTCCATTACCTACCCAAAAGGATGAACCTATCTAAATGTTTGTCTTCTACTTATTCAACTCTCTGTAGATTTTTTGCCTTTAAGCACATTTATGTAGCAGCTTGGGAAGCTGGGCAAGAGGACTATAAATTCCAGTCCAACCTGGGCAACTGAGCAAGATCTTGTCTCCAAATTTTAAAAGGAGGCAGTGCCTGAGGATGTAGCTCAATGCAAAGGCCTCAATAACACACAAACACACACATATACATAAACACACACTCATACAGGGACTCTAAGAATTCGAAAAAAATAATGGGAACATGTTAGAAGACTTTCAGAGTCTGCTGCAGAAATAGTACATTGAAGAAGATAGAAAGTTGGATGGAGATTGTACAATATAGTAGAAAGTCAGAGGGAAATATATAATAAGGAGATGTTTGCCACAGGTGGAGTACAATGGGTGCCCATTAGGATTCTTGGTTGCCAGCAAGAGAAAACACCTTCATTTATGTAAGCAATAAGATTACTTAGGTGTTATAAAATGTGACATTCAGGTATGCCAAGCTTTACAAAAGGATGGAATGAAGAGAGTGATGTAGTATTGGGTGAAATAGCACATCCAGAACATGACACAAAGTATGCTAAAGGCATTGACTCTGATGACCTTTTGTAGATGTCACCTCTGCTCAGAGACACCACCTGTGGGGATGAGCTTCCTGCTACCGTAATTCACTCCGCCTTACTCATTTCACACTCAGATTCCTGGTTAGGAAGATGTAGCCATTCGCTTTTAGTTCAAGTGCTTAGATCCTAGCTAGAAGGGGCCTACGAGAGGAAGGGTGTTCCACATTTCATGTCTACTTTGAGAGGTAGAGTAATGTATTCCCACCACCAGCATTCTCTCTCTAAAGCAGGCACTGAGAAAATCCCCTCCCAAGGGAAGTATATTATTATGCAGGAAGACTGAAATGAAAAGTAAACCCTCATTACAATGTGTCTAATAACCTGAAAATTTTAAGTAGAAGTTAAATGGACAACTGAAACTGGTACTACGTACAATGTAGCTGTATTGAGAGAAAAGTTAGAAGATATTTTTCTCTAAGCTCCTGGTCTAATTCCAGGATTCTATGGGATATGGTAACTTTGAAGAGATGTTAGTATAATTGCTAAGTTACAAGATGTAAACCTGGGCAGCCTGTGCTTTCTACCAGGACTTCTCATGTTGCTTTAGGCATTGTCTGAATAAATTTCCACCCCATCCATTAAAGCCAATTCTTAGCTACATACTACAGACTTGGTTTACCGCCACTAGGGGTCATTAGTCTGCATGTGTCATTCAAACTCCCGGAAGAGGTAGCTGACTCTTAGACAACTTTCCAGATGTGTTTGCTTTTCCACTTTTTAATACTGCTACAGATTGTGTTTGGCGTATCTGTACTTCTAGTGGCTAGGCACGAAATTAATTGCAATGGGACTTGTGGTGCCATTAAAAAATAAATAAAGGACTGCTGAATGAAACAATTCATGCTCTGTTCTGTATAAGAAGAGGTAGGAAGGGAGGGAGGAGCAGCTAGAGCTGTTAACTAACTTAGTGTACCCTGGGTAAGTCTTCTTCCTGGAAGAAAAAGCCCTTATCTCTATTCCTATTCTAACCTTTTATCCTTTGTTCTTGTGTTTTTCCCCCCCCTTTTCTAAGCTTAACCCAGCTACTTGATTAACCACCTGGTTGAATTAGCTCTTTTGTCTGACCCTGTCTGTAGGCTGCTCTAACTGCCACTCATGACAACTAAACCAAGCTAATACAGAAGGAATTTCATCTTGCACGACCAGATTCCCTTAACACCCATGAAGATGAAAGAGTCCTGATCGTGC
Source organism: Erethizon dorsatum (assembly GCA_028451465.1). NCBI lineage: Eukaryota > Metazoa > Chordata > Mammalia > Rodentia > Erethizontidae > Erethizon > Erethizon dorsatum. Next base: position 90,570,748 of record CM051822.1, read on the forward strand.
CACCCCAGCTGCTGGCCCTTAGAACCCAACTTCTGAAGAATGGAAAGCCCACCATCATCCAGTGCTCTGTAGGACTCTTTCTATTCTTCTCCATCTCTTCCCTTCACTCAACATTTGATCTTCCTCTGCTTTTCCTTTTCCCTCCCCTTCAACATTCTCCCTGTTCCCAGTTTATTAGGGAGAGGAGTTCATACCCCCCCATCTCCTGCTTATCCAGATGTTGGTAAGGACAATGACAGAGAGTAACATCAGCAACACTTGATGGGGGAGCAAAACAGAAAGACCCTTCTGAGGGTTTCGATGGGCTCTATTTTTCTGGAACTGTAGGGAAAACAAATAAAGATAGTATGCAGAGTTCCTGCTTTTTTCTTATTGTTGCCATGGGGCTAAAGATCAAAGTCTATATCTGTGATTATCCATCAGACAAATGCAATAAAATGCCCAATTTGCAGTCAAGGCTAACTGTGTGCTGTCTTTCAGAACACATTCATCTCCTAATCTTTTGGGAAATCTTCCTTCCCCGAGGCCCCTGGGGCCTGTGAAGAAGCACGCCTGCCACCTGCAGCTGCACAATCTATACACTGTTGTTAAATGTTAGACTCCTGCAAGACGGGACCTGGCCCTGCCCCAGGCTGTGCAGAGACCTGGTGAGTGCTCCAGGGACAAGGGTCTCTGGGAAGACCAGGGTGTGCTGGCGTGGACTCTTGTGACTGGAGAGATGCAGCACCTGCTGACTCTTTTTTCCCTATTAGATCTTGCTTTAATGTTGGGGCTCAGGGGTAGACAGATCATAGGCATTTAAATCAGTATGTCAGTACCGTAGGGTAAGATAAGAGAAAGTGGTTTTTAGGATTTAGACTCAGCTTGGATCCTGGGGCCATAACCTCTTCTCATTTATACTGTGCTCTCTAACTGGCCTCTCTCATGCGCTTCAGAGGAAACATGGGAAATGGCCCGATGCACAGCGGAGATGGTTTGCACATGGTAAGGAAGGAAGTACAATGGTTCTCAGCATCATTTGTTAACGAGGACTCTTTGCTGTGCATCTGAGAAGCCACAGGAAAAGCAAAGGCTAGAAGGTTTTCTTCTTGGAGGGGAATAATTATTTTCAACTCTCCCTTCCAGCCCTCTATATTTTCCTTCTCATTGGGTTGGGGCATGCGGGCTTCTTGTGTGATTACTGAATTGAGGAGAACCTGATATCTGAGAGGCATTAACGAAGAGATGGGAAGGTCAGTCTCTGAAACCCAGAAAGGGAAGGTCATTTCTCTTGTGGCCTTTCATTCCTTTTCAATTTCACCTTTCTTTTTTTTTTTGGCTTCTTATAATTGCCTTCATCAATGTGTATATTAGTCAGGTTTCCTGATGCATTCACAATTTAAAGGAGGAGAGGTTTAATTTGGTTTATGGTTTCAGGGGATTCAGTCCAGAGTCGACTGGCTCCAAGGCAGAAATACGGTGAAAGGGTATGGAAGAGCAAAGATGTTCAGTTCATGGCAGCCAAAAAGCAGAGCAGGGGGACAGCACCAGAGAGGAGGGGATAAGAAACCAGATAAGGTCACTCTTAAGTGACCACCCAGACATACCTAGAAGTGTTCTATACCAGCTCCCTAGGCAATTTCTAAGCCAATCAAGCTGAAACAATCAAGCTTAACCATCACAATGTGATAAGCAATTCAAGAAGTGTTTGTTTCCGAGGATCCAGCAGGTCCCTGGTCTTTTAGTTCCAAATTCTCTGTCTGCCACTCTTCACTTAGGTTGTACTCAAGTGTAGATTGAGGAGGGAGGTGGAAGGGCTGGCTGAGTTCCCTGATCAGCTTTACCAAAAGATAATCTTCATTCGACTTCATGTTCCCAAAAGGTTATGCCCTGGAGGGAAGCAGTAGGTAATGTTATCCATGTTGGAGCCTGCATTAGAAATTTCTTCCAAAGGATGAATAATATTGATGGCAAAGACAGTGACATCAATCTTTAAGACTCACATTTCCTTTTGGTCCAGAATGCTCTTTTGGTCTATTTCCACAGTATCATTATCAACAGCATCACCTATCACTCTCAGAGGATCCCAGTTTGTTCTTTAAATTTTTATTACTACTTGTTTGCAGTATATAACGACTACATTCATGGTGTGGAGCTAGTACATGTTAGACAAAAAGTTGTATAGTTATCTACTGAAGATCACTATTCTTGCATCTCTCTGTTCCCAGGATTCACTCATATCCAGGACATTCATTAAACCAAGCACCAACTGAGAATATGCTATTTAAGTGTAAGTGGAGTATATCAGTTTTTGGTATTTTCCTAAATGAAGGAAATAGAGATGAGTGCTGATTTTCAGGTAGCTGGATAAATAACTTACAGACTTACAATTCAAGAGGCAAGACTGCCCGAAGTCTGTTTGAATAGAAGGGCATGTCTAACAAGCCTCAGAGGTAGCCAGAAAAGATGCTTGTCAAAAGTGCCTCTCTAATGGCTTGAGGAAAGAACAGAGAGCCATAAAGGGAATGTGCATGTCTACATCTCCACGCTGGTCTGAAGCATTTTTCAAAAGCTGTTAATGGGAAAAGGGGTGTGATTTTTGAGTCACAGAAATTTTCTGTGAGAGAATTTGCATCTTTTGTTGACTCCACAAATAGGAGAAGCCATCTGATAACAAACCTGCAGGGAATTTATTTTAGTGCAAAGGATGAGATCAATATGTGAAATGTATAATAGCTTGAGAGGCCCCACATGAGCTGCTAGAAATTTCTCAGGCTAGAATCCCAGTTCAGTTTGCACTGGCACAGGGAACCTTAGAACCAGAACTCTGCAAGAATGATAAGAAATGTACCCGTGCTTACTGTTGTATCACCTGCATATAGACAGTGAGGGGCCCACAGTAGATATTCCAGTAAATTTTATTAGAATGAATTAGGGAATAACCAATGTTACATCTGCCATTTAATTCTCAAATTCAGCTGCTTTATCTGGGAATTAGTGACAATGCCACTCTTTGCCATTATTTTAGAATTACCTCGTTCACTGTCCAATTTGTCTTCAGAGGAAGGGACTGCTGACTTTCCCCTGAAAGAGGCATGGTGCAAGGTGGATCGAGATAAGAAGCATTGTGTATTTGCAAAGAAACTGTATAATTAAAACTTACTAGGTAAATACATTATCATAATCTTCCGATAAACTTTAATGATTCTCAAGTACATTCCTTATCATTTTAGAACAAAAGCATGATTACAACCACAATTTTTATATATACATAAAGAATTATGTAGTTTCACGAAGTGTGGCATGAAGGCCAGTGCTCACCAAAACCTGTGTCCTGTTTTTCCGCTGTAGCCAGGCTGTCCACGCCCTGTGGCTGTCAGAAATGGCCCTGTGACAAGCTTCAGTCAGTACTGTTGGAACAGAAGCTCTGTGACTCTCTCAGTCTTGCCCTTTGGAACATCCCTTGTACACTCTGTCATGCTTTCTGTTCACAATGTCAGACTTGGATTATGATAAACATGGTGACTTGGATATCACGTTGATGCGTGCAGCGTTTCTTCATCCTTCTAAAGCCCATGGAAGAAAGCCACCTCCACCATATAGAAACACTGTCCTTGGGCTGCTAAATAAGTGAGAATTAACTTGCTTTGTGTTTGAGATAATTATAAATTTGGGGGTTTGCTTTTTGCAGTAGTTAGTGTTTCCCTGATAATTATATGGTCTTACAGCTGTAATACTCTCTTGCCACCTCTGTTATCTGCATCTTAGAGGCAAACATTTTCCTCTCTAAATTGGATACTTTGGTATTCATATCAAAATCTCTAAATAATGTGCTTTTATTGCTAGTTCTTTCTTTTAGTTTTAATAGTTAGCTCTTGACTTACCATTATGAAAAATAAAAATGTGCAATTAAATGTTTTCATTCACCACCATCCTTCCTTACACTGTCTGCCACACAGTTTTTAATCTTCCATTCACCCAATATAGCTACGACATAAAATTCTCTAGGTTGGTATTTGTTATTTAAATTCTTTTTGCTGTTCGTACTGTTTTCAGCCAAGACATGTAGGATCTAATATGGTTAATTTTCTTTTCCTTTACAAGAGTTTGTTCTGTCTTTAATCAATTGTTTACTGCCTCTTCCTTTTCCTCCTCCTCTTCATTCTCTTTTTGACTTTTTTTTTTTTACCTGTTTAGTATTCTAAACATTTGTCTTGGGTCCATCCCCAAATTCTTCAGTGGCTGGGTGAATCTTCTTTCAATTCCTTCAAACAAAATAAATATTCTCAATTTCATCTTCTAACAAGGCTCTCCCTCCAACCACCTCTACTCTAGAAAGTTGCTCTCTAAACCTTATTGAAGCAGTGTCATGGTGCAAACTCCTCCTAACATCATCAAGAGGAAACTCTCTGCCTATCTTTTTTGCCCTGTCATTCCCACATCTTATGTCTTCTTGATCTTCTCCTTCACCTTGATGTAAAACATCTTCTCACAGCTTTCTCAGGCACAGCCCATTACATGCATTTTTTATTGTAATTAAAAATATCTCACCAATCTGGCATATTATAGTATATGATTCCCTGTTAAAGTACTTTCTTGGAATCGTGAAAGTATTTCTCTAGTGTGGTCTAGTTTTTGACATGCTATCTGTAGAAAAACCATAACCCATTTTTACTCTCAATTCTTTATAGATATCTTTTCCCCTTATCTGAAATCTCCTGAAACTTCTTTTTCTTATCCATGTCTTCAACTTTGTAGCAATATCCTTCAGTGAGGGTTTGTTTTTATCCAAAAAGCTGGGCACTTAATGGGCTCAGTCTGGATAATCATGTTCCCCAGTCCTAGACAAAACGATTTGAACCGTATCCTTGATGATATCCTTTCTCAATTTTGTCTCATTTCATTTTATCTGGACCACTTATTTTTCAAACAGTCTAGCTTTTGAACTTATACTGTAGTTTTCCTGTTTTTGTTTTTGGCTTTTATCACTTTTCCTGTTTTAGTCTCCCAGACATTTTCTTAACTTTATATACTTAAGGTCCCATTGTTTTTTAAATTTTTCCTCCACCAGGCATTCTTTTATATTTTTTCAAGTTCTTTTGTGTAGTCTCCTGTTTTTGTTTCATGGATGCTATCAACTTATCTTTCTGAGAATACTAATGGAAGAGACAATGTTTCTGAGAATATAAATGATAAGAAACAATGGGTCACATAAAATAAAAAAATCTAAAAATGAGAAAAGATATTTAGTTTTGGCTCTTTTTTCTATGTCCAATATCTGTTTCAAATGACTAGTAATCCTGTTATTTTCTCATCTTAACAAATGAAGAATAAGGAGTTGGTCAGAGACGCTGTGCATTGATTGGAACTGTCTACCACGGCTCCTGACCGCAGTGTTACCTGGATGGGCTGTTTCATTAGGAGATATTTAGTGTCAGTACCTTTAAGTGACTTAATTTTAGGAGGTCTGATATCTTAAAGGTAACAGTTCCTGACTACTGTTTGGAGGGAAGAAGTTGTCTGCCATCTTTCTGGGAGACATAGGCAAAATCTGGAATGAGGTTACTCATATTCCCTGTGGAATTTTCACTCAGTTTCTCTTTCTCTCTCTTTCTCCTTCTGTCTCTCTCTATTACTCTTCTCAATTGTGTCTAGAATCCTCAGTGAAGAATGCTATCCATTCCACTTTATAGATAAACTCCTAGTCGTCATCACCCAAGGTCAAGCACAGTCAGCCATGTGACTATAGAGGCAGAAAAGGTTTCTGGGAGCCTCACCCCTCCCTAAAGATATCTTCAAAATACTTGTTAGTCCCATGTTGAACCCAACTTCTATGATTCTTGCTGTCCCTAAATCCCAGATTTTCAGGGTACCATCTTTAAATACGTGGTTTCTCCTTGGCTGGCTTTCTTCAAGCACAGAATTCTTTTCTCTTGGTTCTGTTATCAGTTTACACTTGTCCATTTTCTTTTAGCTTCCAAAATGTTGTATTTGTCTCATCTCCTAGTTCTTATTCCTTAGTACTTGATGCCTAGGGGCATTTCTGTCATCTTTGAGGGGCCTTAGGAATGGATTAAATGGAAATACATGTATTCAGTCTGCCATCTGTAAGCCTAAGGTGGATCCAGTTCAATTTTTATCAATAATGTATTGAATCATACACATCTAGTGCAAGAACATTTCCTGAATGGTATGAGCTCCAACCTATCACCATTTCCAGGAAACTCTCCTTCCTTATACCCAAAGTATTTGGGAGGTAATGTATAAACATTTATAAGACTATTAAAACTCAATCGGGATTCATTCAACAAATAAATATTTACTGACAGTGACATTTTAGCTATTGGGAATACATCAGTAAACAACCCAAAGTTTTATCTTTGGTGACTATACAGGCTGGTGAGGAATTCCAAAAAGTATGAGAAACTTTTTTACAGGGCTTCAGTAGGAATGACAACAGCCAAGCTTAGAATTGTGACGTCTACTCTGATCCAAATGGATGGGAATTGAAGGTATATTAGGAGCTAACATTTCCAAGAGGTGGAGCGAGAACATTTCAATCAGATAAAACAGAAATAATTAGAGCCTGGAAAAATAAGAGAATGAATAAGAGAATAAGAGTAACTAATATCATATGAGAAGGAGGTGATATGAATAGAATATTTGGCAGAAGCCAAAACAGAGATCCAGGCTTTCACAGAGTCTTACTCTCCCTTCATTATCTAAAACTTTTCTTTACAAAATGGTTTTACAGTGCCTAAGGTGCTCGGGAATGATGAACCTTAATCTTGTGTTCTCCAAGGAAAGTAGTACAGCTTGAGAAACAAGGCTGGATTGATAAAAGTCGGACCAACTAGGATTGAAACCCTAGCTTCACAATGAGCTTATTATATGACAATGGGGAATGGAGATTCCAATCCCTTGCTATGAGGTGGTGAAGTAGTACATGTCCATAGGGTTATTCTAAAACAGTAAGTGAGGCAATGTCATTAGAAGGAGCTACTAAAATTTTAAATATTATAGATTTTTAAATATTATAAATATGTAGATGGCAAAATGTGTGCCCTGCTAATTTTGTATTTCCATGAGTTTAGTACATGGTTGAGATTTTGTAAAAAAAATACATTGAATTTTTAAAAAAGATTTTAGTCTCGAGTTACCTAGGTTTAAAGCAGCTCATGGGGAAACTGAATTCAATGAGGTTCCCTTTGAACTCTGCTGGTCTCTGCTTTCTGTGATCCTCTGCTTTCCTTTTCCTGTCCTCTCTTCTGTCATCCTGGGTCCTTGTCGATACTTTCCCTTTCTCTTCCTTATGTTAAAATTTAGTTGCAGGAAATAAGGAATGACTTGCTACTATTCAAATATACTTTCTTTCCAATTTAGGAAGATTTTAGCTACAAGTATCAGGAAAGCCTTCTTTAGATGTCTTAAAGATTAAGAAATGAATTTTTAAATAGAAGTCCTGTATTAGGGCAGGATTCAAGCATGTCACTTCCATAGCTCTGTAGTATTATCAAGTGCCAGTCTCTCTGTTCTGCCAAGTATAGCACTGATTTAATGCTGAGGCTGGTTGCATTTACAGAAAGATAATTCTAACACTTTGGCCTACCTATTTTTCCATTCACATCAAGCTGCCAAAAATTAGAAATAAAAAATATCTCACAAGTAGTAATTGATCTTCCCTTCGGCTTTATCAGACCAACTAAAATGCCCAGTCCTAGATTAAGCACTGCTTCAGGAACATTATTTTTTGGCCTGTCAGTTGGCCCTACCCTTTGAACTCTGAATGAGGTCTTCTCCCTCCAGGTTCAAGGGCTGCAGAAGGGCTTTGTTAAGGAGGAAGAATGGGGAAATGATACTATTTAGAAAACTACTCATATCAAACATGCTTCTCTTTCTTTCTCTAAAAAAAGACGTCCCCATAAAGGGCCCTTGCGTCCAGTAAGCAGGTAATAGGGTTAATTGGGAGGATGACAAAGTCACCTTTACCACAAGATAAATGAAAGAACATGCTGCTTGAGGTCTCTCTCAGCGGAGAACCTCCCATTTCCTGTGGGTTTAAATGGCTGCAAGCACAGGAAAAAAAAAATATATATATATATATAATCTTCTGCTGGTCCTTCAGCCAAAATCTCCTTGAATTTTGTCTCTTATCAATCAATCCAGACACTCTCCCTATTAAATCTCTCAGAGGCATTTAGAAAAGACAACAGCAAAAGCAAACAAGTTGATGCATTTCTAGGAAGATGATTTTTGTAATCCTTCCTGACACAGATTGCATCTGAATCCTCTGGAAATACAGGATAAAAGGTCTTTTCTCCCTACTCCTTTTTGCAAACAATGCTGGGGTTTGGAGATAGCATCTGGATTTGCTAATAATAAATGTTGGTATATATGTACTTTACTCAGTTTCCTTGCCAACATTTGATTCTTTTAGCTCACCATTATCTTTACTATTGACTTTCATTTGGGTTAATCTCTCTCTCTCTCTCTCTCTCTCTCTCTCTCTCTCTCTCTCTCTCTCATTTTCTTCAGTTATAAAGGACTGCAAGAGGTAAATTTTTCATTGCTATCCTTTCTGACATGAAGATCTCTGCTCCCTTCAAATTCTATACTAACTTTTAAAAATGTAAAATGTAAAACTTGTGCTCACATAAGTTTTGAATTTAATGACTTTGTTTCTGTTTGGTTTATTATGAAGTCATGGGTTATTTTTTCCAGATAATAATAAATTAAAGGCCTTAAAAAGAGAAGACAAAGATGAAGGAGAAAATCATACACCTCTGTGTGACTTTTGGGAAGGATGGTCCACAAAGAATCAGAATCTCAGAGTTGGTAAGGATCTTAAATTAAACACTGCATTAGCATGAAGTCACTTGAGGCAAGTGGCAGCACCCCAAGTCTGAATAGATTGCAAGGAAATTAGGGGATTGATTAGAAGAATAGCATGGCCATTTAATGTTAGTAATGAGCAAAGCAATAAAATCTGTGAGGGACCAGAATCAAGGTAGCAATAATAATGAGTTTATCAGACATTGCTAGTACTACCATTCTAACAACTTTATTGATTTTAACTTAATGAATCTTGTAACAACTTTGTTTTGGATATCTTGGTGGCAACAGGTTTTTTTATTATCTCTTAAGGAGATGTGGGTCAGGAACTAGGCAGAGAGTAGCTTTCTACTCTACTCCATATGGCATTGCAGAAGCCACTTGGTTTTGGCCTTTTACTGAGACTGAGCAGGTGTTGAACACCCTTAGTGTTGCCACTCATATCCATGGTGCTTGAAGGGAATGGCAGGAAGGCTGGACTGAGCAGGGCCCTCTGCATTCGCTGCAGTTTCGTCATCTTTCCATGGCCTCTCTAGGTGTAAGGTAGGTTAAGGCACAGGAGGGAGTCTTCTAAGAAAGAAAAATTAGAAGCCACCAGATTCTTAAGTCCTTGGCCAGGAAATACAGCTTATTCTATATTCTAGAACAGTCACTGCCCTGGCCAAATTTAAGAGGAGGTGGCATAAATTTCACCTGTCATATGGGCATTACCAGAGAATCTGAGGCTATCTTTAATGTGCCACAGAACTAAGGGAGAGCTGTGCCTTGTTATCCCCTTAGTATTGAAAGCAATACTCAGGTACAGGGGCTGCTCTTAACTCAAATTCTCCTAGTGAGTAAAAGCTCTGGATTCAAACCCAGGCAGTGTGGCTTTAAAGCCTATATTTTTAACCACTTGAGGACTTTTAATTATTTCCGGGCACAGACATTTTCATGCATTAAGATTTTATTTGAAGCTCCTGCCTTGCAATTCTGCTTTCCTCTTTTGGCAAAATAGAAAGGGTCCCTGGCAGCCCTCAATTCAGAGTCTCAGATTTTACTTTAGTCCATGGCTCAATGAATGTGTCGACAGGTAGAGATTTTCCATTTGATTCTGACTAGATTCTGACCGACTAGCTCTGGTTCTATTACTAGGAAAAATGAAGAATGGTTGTGAGGCCAAAAAACCCACAAAAAACAAAAAACAAACCCACCACCAAGCCCCAGGACTATCAAAACTGACCCACAACTTTAGCCTAACATCAGAATCAATGCTCACTCTGTATTCCACAGAAACTTTCTTAAATAACTTAGTTTTCCAAAGAACTCATTGCCTTCTAGTAATGCCTATTACTGTTAACGAACTTCAAGCTTCAGGGAGCAGGGTGGGAAGAGCTCTGGCGTGCTAAGGCTATTCCCAGTCTTAGTATCAGAATGGTGCCACAAAGACCCATCAAGAGCGTATTCAGTCCACTTCTACCTCTGTGTGTTTTCACCACGGGGTCCCCAGAGTGTAGAACAGTTGGATGGATGGTTGAATAAACCCAGTTCAATGCAATTAAACAAGCATTTATTGAACCATCAGGCTGATTGATTATCTCCACAGAAAGCCTGATAATTTGGCAATGAGGGCAATAACACACTCAGGAGTTGTGAGAGAATCCTTAGAGAGCTGTGATTCCGAGTCAACAATGTCTATGTGTATTCTCCAGAGCAAGGGAAGCTATGCAGTGGAGCCTCCTCATTAGACCAAAGCCTTCCTAGGTATGCGGCCATTCCTTCCTAAAAGGGAAGCTTCCAAAGCAGAGTTTCCAGGAGGGCTGGCGTGTCTGGGCTTTTTGGTAAGAATAATTTCTTCAACTACTTTTCAGAGCTAAAATGTTAGAATTTAAGCCTCATGATCAATAAGGTCTGTCCTAACACTATCTAAAATTCATAATTTTAGTGCTGGAAAGAACCATTTCCTGGGATGTTCTGCACAATTTTTTAAAAATAAGTTATATTGAAAATGTACTTAGTGTAACACAATTCAAAGGAACTCTATCGTGAAACCCACAAAATGAAGAATTATATTCTATAATCTATCCATTATTTGTGTAAACCTAAATTTTCACAAATCTAATTTCTCTAAGCAGCCATTGCAGTGCTTCACTTTCACCAAGTCAAGGTTTTTCCTGGATTCTAGAAGCTCCACAAAGAGTAATGAGGAAGCTGTCAGTAGTGTTCAGATAATCTAAGGAAATCCATTGCAGTAGAGTACCAGATGGATTCAGAGCCAACACAAGACGGAGTCAGCTCTTGCAGATGGGATAACCTGAGAGATATAGTTTAAGTGCAGTGAGAGTGTTTACTGTCACAGGCAAGAAATGGGGTAGCAGAAGTCACACCCACCGTTGCTATTTGAGCAATTACGCAGGATGTCCACAGAGTCTGTTCCAATTCTGAAGTCATAGAAAGGTATTTTAAACTCAATTCTACTTTCTCTTGACACAAAGAGAAGAATGATCCATATGCCTTGAGAATATTAATATTAGTAACCATAATTATGGAAGTTCATAAATGCACATATAGGAGTGGCTATATTCTTATAAATGCTTATATATTCACACAGATATATTGTATTCATAATGAAATTGCATTTATAACAAAATATTCTAATTCATTTTTCCAGGAAAATAAAAATAAAACATGATAAAGCAAAACAAAATTCACTCCAAATAATGGAGTGAATGGGTACATGGGTACATGGTACCACATGGGTACATGATACAAATCAAGCAGGATATGAGTTAGTCCTTTTCTTACACAAGAATATTGCTGGGCGTTGGAAGAGCAGAGTGAGAAGAAAGGGGCTGTTACCTCACTGATGCAAATTAAATATCTGTTCAAAAAGAAAAATTCAACTTGGTCTATTTACTGTGACTAAAAGGCTATATAGGCACATTCACAGAGAAAACAAAAAAGTTTGCTGGTCCTACAGTGCTGCTTCTTGACAGTGGCATTATTGACATCTTGTTTCCTTTAATTCTTTGTTGTAGGGTAATGTTCAGTGCACTAAAGAATACTGTATTAGTAGGCTTTCCCATGGCTGGGCCCAAATACCCAACATCTACATCTTAGAGGAGGAGAGATTTATTTGACTCATGGTTTCAGAGAATTCAGTCCATGGTTGGCTGGGTTCAAGGCAGAACCATCATAGCAGAAGAGGGTGGTGAAGCCAAACTGTTTAGTTCAAGGTGATTGGAAAGCAGAACAGGGGAACTGCACCACAGAAGAAGGGGCCAGGGATCAGATATAGATAGACCCCAAAGTCTCACCTCCATGATCCACTCAGACACACTCAGAAGTGTGCTTCCCTCATCCCCTACATGGTTCCAAAGCCAATCAAGTTGGTAATTTAGCTTAATTATCACAAATATTTAACAGTATCCTTCATTGCTATGCATAAGTTATTAGTAGCAGCTGCCTCTGTTCCTGCCCTTACTCCAAACAAAAATGTCTCCATTTGGTCAAAATGTCTTCTGGTTGAAAAATCACTATTCTAAAATCAAAACCTCAGCTACCATTCCAGTATGACTACTCCAAACTTTCTTATCCACTATGAATATTATTTTCAAACACTGTTCATTAAGGCACACAGTTCTTACAACAAGAGCCAAAGATAAGGGTTTGTGTGCAAGTGATTTTCTGAAGCAGTACTCCATGGGGAAAACTGTGAAGAGGGAAACAGATGAATGAAGAGGAGAGAGCAGCAAAAATATGCATTTAGGTGAGATCTAACCTCAGGCTGATCCTTTAGAAATCAGTAAACTATGCGACAGAATTTATTCAGCTTTCAGACAAGAGAGCTGGGCTCTTGGATCACACACTGGTCAATTATTATCTAATAGTCACTGGGGAAAGAATTGAAAATTGCCCACACTGAACTGCACTGACATCAGTACCCTTTTCCTTAAATAACATTGGACAGATTTGATTGGCTTCATATATTTTATCCAGAGACAAATGTTGTTATGAAAATGAAGAATGACCAAATGTAGGCATTACCCTGGCTTAGCATAAAATCTTTCCATTTGAAGTATAGTCTTTTAAAAAGATATTTTAATAGCAACTACATTAGTGACATTTCTAAGTATCCTTTGACTACAACTATGCCCCTAAACATAAATTCACAAAATTTCTCCTCTTAAATTTGTAATTTTATACACAGTGGGAATATATATTAATATACATTTAAAGTGGCAACAGCACAATTCTTCAATATATATTGAAGTTTGTCCCTTGCTTTCTTTTCTCATTAGTTTGTGCTTAAGGAAAGTGAAAATGAAAATAAGAATAGGAAAGACCAGAAGACATTCTTTTAAACAAAAATGAGCGGTTTAGATTGAACATAGAAAAAAAAAAAAAGTAGAAAGACATACAAGGAATTCTAAAAGCCAAAGCACATAACTTCATGATCATTGTGTGGAGTTGTGCTATTATTTCCCTAAAAATTGAAAACACACACAATTATAAACAACACACACATAACATACACACACACACACACACACACACTAATTTCCATTAGAAATATTTATTTAAAAATACAATTGTTGCCCTTATCTAGTTGCAGATATACCGATTGACATAACTGTATTGTTTTGAACTCTCAGTAAATCTGCTGCAGTGCTTTCTAAATGCCAACCTGCATTATACAAAGCAAATTCATCTGTCAGTTCTTACATAAATGTTTTTGAAAAAATGCATCATTTTTCTTAAAAGACAAATATCGGGCTGGTGAGATGGCTCAGCGGTGTAAGCGCCTGCCTTGCAAGCGCGAGGGCCCGAGTTTGACTCCTGGAACCCATACAAAAAAGGGGCCGGTGATATTGCTCAGTGGCACGGGCGCCTGCTGGCACGCGAGGTCCTGAGGTCGACCCCCTGGTACCCACAAAAAAAAAAAAAGACAAATATCACCATTATAGATTTAACAATATTTTTTGCATAAAACTTGGGAAGTGATAGAAAGAACAATCGCTTGATTAGTTTAAATGTGGATTATCAAATATCTCTTGCTAGGAAAAAACATATTATTATACCTGTGTAAGACATGATGAATATACTTTAATGTATATATCATGTAGGCATTGTTTGTAATTTAATGAAATTTATTATATTATGAAGATGAATAAAATTGATCCTGACAGTGACAGAGTTATCTTTGTTGGGGAAATGGCAATGCACACATTAGAGGCATTTAAATTATGTACTGGTAAGTCCTTTAAGTGCTCTGCTAATCGCTGCCACAGGACATCTTACTTTTCCAAAGTTTGCAGTCTCACTGGATAGGAAGAATAAACTCTCAGGAGTGGGTGACAGTTTTTTCCAGGTCATAAGCAGCTCACAGATGCTAGCTGTAGGATGTGCTCTGAGGAGTTCTTTGGGGAGAGATGCTGTTCTTGAGAGAACTGGGAACGCTTAATGGAGAAAATGGCCTATAAATTCAGGTTTGAGGCTACTCTAGGTGCCTCATCTATTTTTATGCAACTGTTAGTTATTGCAAAGGTGAAAATTTTATTTTTGAGGCAAATGGAAAGAAACACTATGGCTTTCTCTTTGAAATTTGTTAATTCATTCGTTTAAGAAATTATATGTGTGAGTCACTATTCAATTTTGAGAAATATGAGTAGTTTCACCTTAGAGTTTGAAGTATAAAATTACCCTGCATAACTATGCTTGTTCTGGCAGTGATGGGAAATTCCTGCTTTCCTATATTAACTACTCACCACCTACCAATAGCCATCCAATGAATGGAATACTGTGGTGTCAGTGAATTTACTAACTACTGAGGAAGCTCAGGCTATTTTTATTTTTATTTTTTTTATTTATTTTTTTTTTTGGTGGGTACCGGGGGAACGACCTCAGGACCTCGCGCGCCAGCAGGCGCCCGTGCCGCTGAGCGACATCACCGGCCCCTTTTTCGTATGTGGGTTCCGGGAGTCGAACTCGGGCCCTCGCGCCCGCCAGGCAGGCGCTTAAGCCGCTGAGCCATCTCACCGGCCCTCAGGCTATTTTTAGAGTCTTGATGTAGCTTAAAATTGGTTCAATATAATAAGTCTAAATCTTTTATCTCTCAGTTTTGACTATGGATACCTCTGGAATAAACTAAGTCTTGCTCTCAAGTGTGAAGTTTTGTGGTTTCTCGGTCCCCTTCAATATCACCTGAACCAGTCTCTGCGGTCTGTCTAGTTCAGGTCGCTGAGTAGTCCGGGAGACATGGTAACCAAGTTTGCAGCATTAATACAATGGAAGAAGTTCTAGATACTCTACAAATTGTGCACTGATAGATAAGACTGGTGCTACATTTTGAGAGAATGAAACTAATAACTAATCATTGTCATACAATATGAATAAGAATATCGCTATGTTCGTGGGAATTGCCTTCATTACTCAGACAGCTCCAGTCTGCCTGGTCCCCTCCCAAACAGCCTCCACAATATCACCTAGGCTTTTTTATTCAGCATTTATCAGGAAATAATTATTCGTGTCAGTTTTCATCTGTTAAATGAAAAAAGATGGTTTATAACATAAAATTGAAGTTCCAACAGTTGGCACTTTTATGAATGTCTGTATAATTTTAAAAGTGCATATGTTGTTAAGCAATAGCTTGAAGCTTTTTAAAGTACTTCTCTGATTGTACGTGCCTACTTATTATCTCATTGGCCACCAAGAAAGTGTAAATGTTCTCTACAAGAAAAACAAACAAGAAATTCTTTTGTTACTAATGACCTTTGAATAATGTTAATATTTTAAAAACACCCTTGAAATGTAAACATGTAGTGGAGAGTTCATCATTAGCCGTATCCTTCATTCAGTGGTTAACTGTTTTATGCCCTTCCTGTAGGGATCCCAAACTCCAATACTTGTGGAGTTTAGGCAGGGAGCAAACTGGAGCAGCAGGGCCCAGACGAAGACCATGGCAGCTGGAAAATGCCACTTAAACTCAGCATCGATGATTGTTGCTTTCTGTGAGTTTGGTCTCACTTTTGTTGCCGAATCTCCTATGTTTTGCAAGAGATGATCCTATATCTTTATTTTTGTGCTAATTGTCTTGTTGTCCTAATATCCACAACTAAGTCAGTTTTTAAAAAGGATAATGAGCACTGATTCTGGAAATTGCATTGTGAGGGTTTGGAGGACTTGACAAGGAATTTAGGCTTTAAAAAAAAAACATAAAAATATTCTTAAGGTCAAAATTTTATTTCAAAAATAATTTGGCAACAGTATTCCTGAGGATAAGAAAATAAATTGAAATCCTTTTTCCAAAGAATTGACCCTATTAAGCAACTCAAGAAGCCTCACTGGTTTGGGTCAAGGGAAATAAATGCAAGCTCCTGAGATTATAAACTCACAAACACTGTGCCCAAGATTGAAAGAAGGGCCTCACTGTCTGCGTATCACCCACTGGGACTGCCCAAGGTAGAAAGGTCTTAGAGCAACTATTGATCATATTTCTTACACATTATACCAATAAGGAAACTGAGGCCCAGGGAAGATAAAGGACTTACTTAGGATAACAAAGCAAGTCCGTGGTTGGATCCTAAGAAGATTGTTGCTTTACTTAACATAAGGCCTAAACAATCTATTCAGTAAGGTAGAAAAAACTCAACGGACATTAGAAGCTTTGTTGTGAGATTCTGTATCCTTGAAGAAAGAGAGGGATTATCCCAGTGAGTCCCACAAAGCAGAACTCGGACACACACACAGAAGCAATTATTTTAGTAGAGCGAATATTAGTTATTTTAGCACTTTAAACTTATGGGGCTCTTGACTATTATGCCTTTTTGGGGGGGGATAAATTAGACTGAAGTAAGGCCATTTTATTATGCTTTGATATCTATCATGTTTTATTCCTTCTTCACTATAATCAGGAATTGAGCAATCTTGAGAAAAAAATAATATTTCATATCTCAGAGAAACTGCTGTTTGTGGATATCAAAGTGGTTCCTGGACTTCAGCTATCTATAAGTTTCTGTCCCTTATGGATAGAATGAGAAGGGTGAACTCGAGGGTCTTTAAGGGTCCTTCTATTTGAAAGAGTCATTGAACATGGATAAGACAGAGCAGATCTTTTCAATCATTTTCATAGGCCTAATTTTTCAAGCAAACAAGTTATTTGCAGAAAATAAATTTTTAATATATATCAATGAGTGGGAGTGGATGTTAATCATTTTGGTAAATAGATCTCAGTTTACTCCCAAAACACAGAAC
Organism: Erethizon dorsatum; assembly: GCA_028451465.1. Taxonomy (NCBI): domain Eukaryota; kingdom Metazoa; phylum Chordata; class Mammalia; order Rodentia; family Erethizontidae; genus Erethizon; species Erethizon dorsatum. The sequence goes on from CM051822.1 coordinate 90,587,791, forward strand.
TAAAGCAGCTTGCAGATTATTTATACATGAGCCAAGGGAGACAAGGAGGAAGTCCATGGAGCTATTGGTTTTTGAACTTTCATGAATTACATTTAAATAAGGCCCCCTCTGTCACTACACCAGAGTAAGGTTCTGCATATAAGCTTTGCATATGGATTCTTCTTTTTCAACAGCACAGTGAGCAGTGTGTCTTCAGGTTAAGGTGAATACATACCAACTGGGAGTACCGGCTTTCCACTGACTCGAGTGTTGATATGTAAGAAGCATTTGTAAACGATAGCGCAGTAAACCATGATCTACCTAAGATATTGGTAGCAGTGTTTGTTTCCTCTAGTGATATGTCATTTTGGTGGGGAATAGCAATGCTTAACCAAGTGGTGCACTTTTAGGTTGCTATATGGAGCAAAATTTGAAAACAACAGTGAATTCTGTACTGTTTGCAGAGGCTACTGATTAGAAAACAAAAATTGTGCTCATATATGGCAACTAAAGTATGGAAATATTTTATCCCTCTATCATTTACATTTATGTAGGAAAGATATTCCAGAGGACCAAGCATTTGAGAAGAACTTGGCAGAGGTTTTGAAAATGTCAGCTACACAGAAGCTTAACATGGAAAGATAGCTCTTTCCAGTTTATCCTCTCCTTACTCGCAACCTACTACCCTTCCAAAAGGAAACTCTTATTTCTTGTTATTCTTATGGAATGATTTGGGTTCATCATCCTAGGCACATTAGGAAGCAGATGCATTGCTTGTCTACTGAGTAGTAGGAATAAATACCTTTATTAAAATATTTTTAATATCTCCTGTATAGTTGTCCCCCCACCATGGGACCCTCAGTGGATATTGAAATGGGAAGGTGCTCCAGTTCCTTCTATAAAATATTACTGGGCCAGTGATATAGCTCAGCAGCATATGTGCCTGCCTGGCAAGCATGAGGTCCTAAGTTCGGTTCCCGGTACCCACATAAAGAAAAAAAATAAGTAAATAAAAATAAAGTATTATTACAAATCTATATCCATTCTCCCATATACTTTAAATTGTCTAAATTACTTGCAACAATGTAAATTTCATGCAAATAGCTGTTATACTGTATTGCTTAGGAAATAACAACAAAAAAGACAGTCTGTTCATGTTTACTACAGGTGCAATTTCCCACAAATATATAAGGTACATATTGGTTGAATCCGTGGATGCGGAACCCAGCATTTGACTGCCAACTGTATATATTTATCGCGTGAGGTTTCCAGTGCAACCTGCATATCAGAAATTCCTTAAGAGATGCACTTTGGCTACACAAAACCGATATTCCAAATTTTAAACGTTGGTGCATAAGTCTGAATTATGTTAACACGAAAAGGCAATTACCTATGTAAGATTGAAATGTAATTATTTCCCTCAATTGAAACAGAATAGCATTATGCAGAGTCATCACTGCAGATTTTAAAGTGTTATATCACATTAAATCTGGCAAACAGCCAGCAAAACTGACATTCCTACAATTTTAATACTTAAGACGGAGCAACTCTGCTGACAGACTATAAGCAAGGTGTGGAAATGTAGAAAGACAGAAAGTTTCTATTTTTGGTCATTTCACTATTACCTAGGAGATGCCGAAGTAGGCTATTGCTGCATTTAAGGCCTATAGAATAATTGTTCCTGGCAAATGGTGATGCAGACAAGTTTAGAGCAAGTGATGGCCATTGTTATATTTTTTAAACGTGACCCCTTCTGCTATAGTCTACACTGTAGTACGTTTGTAGTAACAGTCAGCAGACTAAAGTAAAATACTTCACTCTTTTCCTGCCTATAGGATAATAAAACACTTAAACAGAACTAGTCCCAAACTTAAGCCTTAGGTTAAGTTGTGTTTCAAAGTTGTGTGACTTGTACCTTAACCCAGAGCAACAGCAGCCTCCCAGGTTTCTCATTCTCTGGAAGAATCTCAGCTGAGGAGCACAGGGCTTCAGCTTGCTCTGAGACCAGTGACTAGGAGTGGGAGGAGCAACTGCAGAGATGCTTGTGAACAGGCAGAATTCAGGGAGCCCTGAGCCAGGAGCCGGCAAGGTTCTGGAAGTCAGATGGTTCACCCATTACTTGACTTTCTTGTTCTTCCACTGGACCTGGGAGTTTTTGGGTGCAAACCAAATTAGAAAGCTCCCCTTGGCAAATCCCAGGGTATATTCCAAAATCACTGCACAAGGGCTGGGATATAGCTCAGCAGCACAGTATCTGCTTGGCAAGGGCAAGGTCCTGAGTTCAATTCCCGGTACCAAAAAAAACCAACAAAATCACTGCACTGTGGTATGTTTTGTGGCCACATATAACCTCCTTGCTTCAACTGATCCCAGAGAAAGAATCAAAAAGGCTTCTGCTATGGGTTCCACAGAGGCTCAAAGTTATCATTGTTTTACAACAATCACCCAAAATAGCAGGGTCACACGTTGATACTTCAGGTCTCTAAAACTGGCAGATCAGTTTTAGCATCCCAGTTTTTAATCCACTAGTCTCATACATTTAAGAACTACCTTAAGTTAAAGTGTAAAGGGTTACTATGTGGTAGGTGAACTCGATATTTTTATTTAATTCTTGTAACAACCCTACCAGGTAGATGTCACCAATATCCCATTTTCCAGTGTGGGCCCTGGAACATAGAAAAGCCCTACACATATTGTAGAGATCACATGTGGAAAAGGCAGGATTCGTCCAATCAGTGAGACAGCGTCTCTGACCTCAGACATCCCCTTAAGCTAACACACGCCGGTCTGACGTTCCTGACCGCTCTTCTTTTCAGCAGGGTTCGGAACTGAGTTATGTTCTATGTTGTCAGATGATTTCAGAAATAGTGTCTAGAAAGAAAAACAAACCAACTCTTTATTTTATCGAGTCACCAGTGTTTTGAGGGATACGTGCCTTTTGAATTTTTATAGTAAAACTTTTCCTGGGAGAGTTTTCAACCTGAATCGAGACCAACAGCAAATAGATGTTTGGGAAGGGAAGTTTAGGGGAGGCTGATACTGGAGCTCCGGGAGAGGGGCTCAGTAGTGATGTCCAGAGAAGCCCCATGGGAGGCCATGTGTTGTTGATGAGATATCTGTGGATAGGTCATGAGTTATCTGACCATACGAAACAGGTTACATCATCGAAAGACAAGCTCCCTATCTCTTGAGAATGATGTAGACCAGGATTCTAATTTATTAATTTACAACAAGAAAAGTGGTGCCCCCATGGACTGGAATACTTACATCAGCATGGCCCGCACATTTTCACCCTGTAGGCAGACCAATGCGGGAAACCAAATTATAATCAGGAGATTGTTTGATTAGTATGGAATTAGAGCAGGGGATGAGAATTAGATGATTTTAGGCTTATTGGTGTGAGACAAACTCAGCCTGACATGTCCATCTCCACAGCAGGGATCGTCTTTTAAACGGCAATGTAGTAGTTGAACTTAATACTTAAATTACTCAAATTTCACTGACCTAATTCTGCCCTAGTGGAGCTTGGGTAGGCACAGCAATTTTTTATTTTCTTGTGATGGTGGATTTTCTGTAATTATTTTCTGACAAATCTTTTGTCTGCTGGAGAGATGTTTTTCTTTTCTTTATTTTTAATAAGTTGAGGTTTTTAGTTTAATTTAATTGTCAGCTGAAAAACTGTTATTTTTTTTTAAGATGATTTTTTCTAACTCTTCTAATTCAACTTCAGATTCCTGCTCAGCAAGCAATTCTAGTTCCAAGTATTTACATATATCATGAACTCAGCAAAACAAGTGTCTCAAAGAACAAGCATAATAAAAGCATGATTTCCTGTGTATCTTCAGTTATGTCTGTACATCTTGCCTATTAAGGGCTGAGAAAAATCTCATTTACCACAACTTAAAAAAAAAAATTATATATGACAAGTCACACATTGCGGCACTCTATTTATATACAATATCTAAAATAGACTGATCCATAGACATAATGTAGATTAGTGGTGGAGAGAGGGTAGAATGAGTGGTGGCTGCAGATGAGTTTTATTTTAGGAGTGATGAGAATACTCTAAAATTAGATAATGGCAATACTTGTTCCCCTCAGAAAATATACTAACATAAGTTAAATGTATGGTTTAAAAGGGTAAATTTATGATTTGCAAATTATGCAGAAATAAATCTTTGATATAAGAAAAGTTAAAAAAGTCAATGAGTGAAAAATTGTTACGGAAAATGTAAAACCTTAGAGCACAATCTAGACTCAATTCATATACAACACAGACCTGCATATATTTTTCTATCCTTTGTGGACTAAGACAATTGACACTCAGGAAAATGATTTATTCCCTACAATGTCCTAGACATGAAATAGCTATTTAATTACACTTACTGGTCTATTCTTAAAATAGGATAAACTGTGAAAGGCTATTTTTATCAAATGTTAAATACAGACATTTAAATTCTATTTTTAAATTGACTTTTCATTTAATTTGAAAATTCAACCAGAATCTCCTTTTCTAAAGTGTTTGGCTCAATTGATATATTTATGATTACATCAAATCTATAACATAAAACTCGTACACTTTTGACCACTGTACAATAATCAGAGCTTGCTTGAGGCTCAATAAACTCCTACAGGATGGTGCTAGGTTATTAGATTCTCTCTTCCTTTGAGATAAACACTATGACGAGAGGCTCTTATTCTGGGTTGGAGTAGATGCTACGCGTCCACTCGTCCACCTCAGAGTTTACTGATAGCTTCAGTGGATGTTCCCTGGCCACCACAACAGCCTCTCACTGAGAATGAATTATTTGTTTCTCTGTCTGACAAATTTCTCCAGGGCCAGGAGAGTAGGGAAGCCTCAAGATACCAAAATTTGATACTGGAATTAGGTATAACCAAATATCATGATTTTAGTTGTTAGAAAAATATCCAGTTTCCAAAACTTCTAGGAGAACTAATTGTGTAGTACATTTTACAAGGCAACTAAAGATCTCCATAGTGAATTGGACCTTGAGTCTGGAGGCACCATTCACTCATGCACATTTTATTGCACTCCCCCATTTCCTGCATCACTTGAACCACTTCTCTACTTGTGTTTCCTGGGATGATCTCTTAAACAAATTGTAGCCAAGTCTTTGTCTCAGGCACTGCAAGAGGGTACTTTGTAAATGATGTCTCTATTCCTGATTTCCCACCATGATGAGGTCATATTGTTAAATAACCACATTCCACTACTGAACATAGTAACTAAGCTTCCTTTCAAACTAGTAAATGCTAAATATAATAAGCTTTCTGTTTGAACTTCTCCAGGGTCCAACAAGAAAAATTTTACTTTCCATTTCTGAGAATTGCATGAACTTCTATTGATATGGCAAAAGTGACTCCATTTCCTTTTTTAAACTCCAGTTTGTCTTCACTTAACCCTTAGATGCACTCACTCCCAACCCTGTTAGATATTAAGGCACTAACCCATAGATAAACTCACTCCTCAGACCCCTTCCCAGTTAACCATAAAACCCATAAAAGGTGAAACAAACAGTTACAACAAACAATGGTCAGGTTGACTGTTGCCGGCATCCTGGGTAACATACAGATCAGATGTTTTAAGAAGGATCCTGTGACATTCCAAAGAAACAATGTAGTAAAATGTAGTCTCTCTATGGCAACTGAGAGATTTTGTAAAACCCTTAGTTATGTATTTAAGGAACTGTGAAACAAAGGCTTGGGGTCAGCAGACTCAATTCCTATGAGTGACCTGCTGGTCACTGGTTTCTTGATTCTCTGTCTCCTGTGAGTGTATGCCTTGCTTCTGCCATAACACTATATAGGTGATTTTGTTGGTGGCCAACCATGCTTCCTCAGTGATAATCCAAACTTTTGAATTATTACTGTGATTTTGTTAAAAAAAAAAAAAAAATATATATATATATAAATATATATCAGTAATGATGGTCATATCTTCTGATCTATTAATTCTACATTTGGGAATATATTTAAAGGGTAATCCATATTACCAAAAGCACATATGCTATAGGCATAAAAAGATACATTTCAAGATTGCTTATAATAACATGAAAGGAACTGAAAAATAATGTAAATGTCCAACAACATGGACATTGGTTATAGTGCAGTAACTATTTGTAAAATTACCTAGAAGAGATGGAAATAACAATAATTTTGTTAAGACAGTAAATAAAAGGAAACCAAAGAAAATTACCTTTGTGCTATGATTATCATATGTTTGTATATGAACAAAACCTAGAACAGAGCTAGGTAAGGTCACCTATCAAAATAGATATTTTCTCTTTGCCTAGCCCTAAAATCAGATGTGATAAGCAAAGCATTTTGTCATAGCTATAAATGCAATTCTTTAATGCCTGAAGACTTGCCCACAGATCTGCTGTTATTTTGTACAGCTGAGAAAAAAATGCTGAATGTCTCAATTTGATTTTTGGTTGGGTTTTTTTTTTTTTTTTTTTTGGTGAAGGATAGAATAAAATTCTTAGCTTTACTGTATATATTATCTTTGCACTGTAACTCAAGGTTTAGGAGAAAGTAAAATAATTAATAAACATTAATACACATGTGTTCATATTTCTCTCCCTCAATAAGAATAGAGGTATGGTTGAGAGTATCACTATTATGCCATCAACTTGGAAATCCTAGATTTAGAATGTTAGATTAAAAACACACACAGAAATATAGTGGAAGGTAATTATTCATGGAGCCAGAATCAACTCTAGTCATCTGGCCAATTTCTTGATCTGTAGATGGAATGGTAGCCCTTGCCCAACTGGAGGACTCTGGTTTTTGTAGGGGTCAGATGCAAAGAGATTCCTGAAGGAGCTTTGCACTGTCAATCCAGTCCACAATGAAGCAACATAGAATAGAAAAGTCAAGTGATGTACACATAGAACTCCTTTCTAAAGTTGGAGACTTACTTGACCTGATTTACCATCTGCAGAGGCAGAGGTTGTACACCCTTGGAAGGAGGGTTACTACCTTGTTCAGGAGCGTTGGTCATTCTGGTGATAGACTCAAGTGGAGGCCTTGGGCATGTGTGGAAGATCAGCTTGATGGCTGCTGACATATGGCTTCCTTTCCTCCAATGTGACAGGCCTTGCTCTGTTCATGTACTACCTGGAGGTGATCTCGACAGAGGAGAGGCAGAGCTCCCCACTTAAGCCCTGGGTCCTCTCACCCTCATTTTTCAATCACACAGCACATAAGGTCTCTCTTGATACCTTTGCTCTCTCCAACTTGGTCTGTCTCTGGGCACAGCAGAGGCAGGTCAAACCTGGCTTTTAAAAGAATTCATGCTACACTTCCTTATTTCTCTACAGGCTGCTCAGGCATAATCAGGTTGCTAAAGGTGTTTGAAATTATGAGAAAAAATGTTCTCTCTACATAGCAGATAACTGAGAAGAGGTTTAGCCAACCTGTTAGATAATATATCAAAGGGATGCTTCAATAATATAAATGAATGTTGCAAAACATATCACTTTCAACTAGTACATATATTGATACAGGTTTCAATAACTATAGTTTGAATGTGGCTGTAGAAAAGAAAAGAGTGGAATGAATAACATATTTTGTCAAAATTTTACTTATTATGTGTGCATCTTTTCCGCTCTCTTTCTGCTTCTTCCTCCTTTTGAGGAGATGGTATGGAATTTAAGAACAGTAGCTAGAATGGATTCAGTCAATGCCTGCTACTATCTATATGGCCTTACTAAAAACAACTATTATGGCAGTCCTTACCTTAACAGGTATTTGCAAGGATTGGATGAGGTTATATGCAAAGCTATTAGAACACAGAAGTAATTTAGTATGTGTTAACTTTTAAAAGTTTAATTATTATGATGAATATCAATATCCATTTACTCTTTGCAAGCAAGAGACTGGATGTGGAGGAAAAGATAAAAATGGCATGGAGCATGATGAATACAGTTTCTGTAAGATACCCAGGTAGCAATATTGGGCAGGCAATTCAGAATTCCTGTAGCAGTTCAGGGAGCGATCTATGCTAGAAGTTTGCACTTCTCGGGCCACCCATAGAGATTTCACATCTAGGCTAGCCAATTAACCATAAATGTGTTGTAGGAAGCAGGAAGAGATCAAATAACAGCACTTTCTTTTGACAGCTCTTTTTATTCAGCCCTGTCAAGCTAAGGTGGATAAAAGTTTGTCTATTAAAGGTATACAATGTATTGTTCTAATATAAATATATCTTGTATAATGATTCCTATCATTAATTTATAGCATATCCATCATTTCCTATAGTTATCCTTTTTGCCTCTGTGGTGGGACACTTGTGATCTGCACTGTTACCAAATTTCTAGTATATGTTAGTATATCATGTCCTTAATACTTATTCATCTAAATAACTGAAAGTTTGTGTTCTTTAACAATTATCTCCCTATTTAGCCAACCCAGCCTCTGCAACCACAATTTTCCTCTCTGTTTCTCTGAATTTCACTTTTTAAAAATTCCACATATAAGTGATACCATGCAATATTTATCTCTTGTTTGACATATACTCTTTAGGAACAGTTTAAGGTAAAGAAACGATGGGAGATACTGAGAAAGACAGGCCAAAGAACTAGTAAAATAGGTGGAAGAGAGCAGTTTCATGAAATCTAAAGTTCAAAATTTCCTCCCAAAAAAGGAGGCTTTCTAAGGAGTCAGGTTATGTAGACTGGAAAACAGATAAAGACTGAGAAAAAGTCATTGCATCTGACAATCCAAAGATCATTGCTGACCTCTGAGAGAGAAGTCAGAGCGACGATGAGGGAAGAACAGAGATTTCTGTTGGCACAGGAATAAATGGGAGGTAGAAATATGAGGCAAGGAATGTGGGTAACTATTTCAATATATTATCAGGTAAATGGGCCTCCAGCCTGATAACCTGATAGAGAACTGGAACACGATAACCCTGATTGGTGTATATTAAGCAAGTCCATGAATTTCGAGGTTATAACTTGACATTGTGCACATTTCGTCATAGGGAAGTCTTTAAAACGATGTAGAATAAAGGTTTCACTGGAAAATAGTTTAAAACTGTTGTGATAATGTGCAAAATTTCATAGGATTAACTCTAAAATAGCTACTTAGTAAATACTAGAAAGGCTACTTCTAGCTCGTTGCTATGGGACCAGGTCTATACAAAGCCCAAACAACCATAAGTTAAGTGGGAAAACATAGTTAATTAGTCCATCATTGTGTCTGCATGCTGCTAAATACCTGCTTTGACTGATTTCTTCACCAAATTGACTCAATTGAACATTTGTGGTGGCATCATTTAGAGTAGACCCAGGGGTTTAAGGATGGCATTGTTTGTCTAAATTGCACTACATGACTAGACTTTACTCACCCAGAAGGCAATGGTGTGTGTGTATATGTGTGTGTTGTGTATGTGTGTGTCTTTGTGTGCACGTGTACATGTAATATATGTGTGTGTGTATATATATATATATATATACACATACACACACATAGATATGCTCACATATAAAAATACATAACACAATTTTCCTATAATATTTATCATTTTGCTGTCTGGTTGATTTTTTAAATTTTTAAAAGTTTGTTTTCCTGATAACTAGCATTCTTAGGAGGACAGATTTCTGTTTTCTATGCTACCACCTAGCTTTATTCAAGTCAAATGAAACCAAATGGACTTACTATTTATGCATTTCATTCTATTAAAACGATAGAAAGTGAAGGGAAGGAAGAAAGGAGAAACAGGGTCATAGACTCAGGTTGTCAATAGGGTAAATAAAAGATAAACTGAAGGTAAACCGAAGTAGTGGCATTGCTCCTAAAACCCAGGAGAAAGCTACAGAGCACCAAGTGAGTTCTCGCTGGTGGATTCAGTTCTTCTCCCGGATATCTTTTTCAACTATTGAGGTGAGGCAAGACATTTTCAGGAAGATTTCTCGGGTCAGGGCTGAAAATTTTGACCAGGATTAGTTTAAATCTCTAGATGTCTCATAACTTCCAAAACAGAATATAAAATTTTCTCTCAAGGGACGGAAGGCAAGTTAATCCAGTGGAAGGTCTTAAGTAGCTCCCAAGGAGAAACATTCTATTTAAATAGGAGGAAAGGCTAAATTTAGCTTTAAGGGCTCTGAATTGTCCAACAAATACCATTGTAACTGCTTTCAGATAAAATAGCTACGCTGAATAGGTAAGGCCAAAGAACACAGTATGCATGCCATTATTTTAAATGACTAATTCAATTTATGTCACCATTTTGGATGATCTCAACACAAAAGGGACATAAGGCTTATTGAGCACTTGTTATTGCAAATATTTTTCTATGGGAATGACTCTTTCTCAAAATAGATTTTGAAAGATATATGTAATATTAATGCTTGACATCATGCTGTCACAAGAAAATCAAATTCGTGAAGAAAGTCTAAGAATGGAAACCTGTGCCTAGCTTGCAGGAGTGTGACAGGGACCGATACACACATGCAAATATGGTCCAGGATTTTCCTTTCAGAAGCTCTGACATTGAACCTGCTTGCTTTAAGAGAGAGGTTGCCTATTCTTTGTCTTTTCAGAAGAGCATTAAACAAAGATAGAAACTCGATGAGCGAAATTATAAAGGAGATGAAATTTGACTTAAATATTCTCTCATCTATACTCACATATTCTTTACTTCCCTAATACAATTAAGTGTTTGTGCTTGGTTTCAGATTTTTGAAGATTTTATTCTCAATTGGAAGTCAATATATGTATAAACTAACAATTAAGATTTAGTCTAGTTATTAAGATTTGGTCCCTCAAGGATATTTGGATTTTAAATAATCAATCTACATCTTATACATTCAGAACTGTGTAACTCATATACACAGTGCTCTGGGATTACAAAAGACTTAGGGCTTCCTTGAAACATTTTCTTACACAGATTGATAAAATATTTTATAAAGATTAATAAAGTTGATACCTAAAGATTTCTCTTTTTGGCAGTAATGGAGATTGAACCTCAAGCCTCATGCATGCTAGGCAAGTTCTCTACTACTGAGCTACTCCCCAAGCTCTTGCTAAAGTACCATTGATAGAATCATTGTTGTACAGTGTTTTCCATTCAAACAATTTAGTAATATCAGAGAAAGTACCTAGCCTACCACTTACAGTTACAGAATGTGGAGTCAGCCCCCTTTGGGTACAAACCTTGGTGCTGTTATTATGTGCAGGAATTTGGGCAAGTCATTTATCCTACACATGCTTCAGATTCATATATGTAACATGATGACAGTTGTTTAATGCCCTTGAAGCTGTGGGAATTAAAGTGGCATCATATATTAAATAGCAATTAATATACAATTTAATATATTCAGTGCCACTCTGCTCCAAGTATTATTTTATTCATTTGTTTTATTATATATAGATGGTGCTAGAATCAGGTAACATTTTTACTACATGGGCAGCACGAGAATTGACTTTGAAATAGATGAGGTGCACTGTGGGATGCTCATCTGACTGACTAATATGTACTGAGTATTTTCTGTGTCTAGTCATATTTTAAGGTACTGTTCTACTAGTAATCATTACAGTCTTTGCTTTCATAAAGCCTATGTTCTAGTTGGGAGGTGAAGAAATAAATAGTGAGATAATGCAAAATGATAAAATCTCCTGTGATAGTAAAGGCATCATGAGGGGAGAAGGTGCCATTTTATGTATCGTGATCAAGAATAAACTCTGAGCAGTTAGTGTATGAAAAGAGGCATGGCTTTGAAGAGGGAGCAAGGCTGTGTTAACATCAGGGGGAAAGCGCTCCCGACAGAAGCTTGGGGAGGGCAAATTTCCTGAGACTTGGAGTTGCTTGGTGTGTTCATGGAATCATGAGGGCATCAGGCTGTGTTATGGGTGGTGAATAATGGGCACATCAGTGGGAAAATTAGCACAGTCAGGAAGTGAGGATCCAGTTCATGGAGGAGTTCACAGACAAGGAATCTATTCTCAGGGTGGTGACAGGTCATTGGAAAAGGACGAGGTACAGGGTGATACTGTCTTAGGTACCTTCTAAAATATTAGAGAGGTAAGTATAGGGGTCACTGTCTAGAGGGGGTGTGTCAGACCAAGGGTGGGAGCAAAAGGACAGGTGCTTCTGAAGTTCTTTTGAAAGCTGCAGGAAGAGTGTTGGGAGTACATGGCTTGAGGACATGTATAATGTAGAAATGAGAGTATTTTCTGATCATACTTATGTGCAATTTCTGACCACATTAACCATAGTCCTTTCTCTGGTTCGTCTAGGAAAGAAAGCACATAAGAAAAAAAGAGTGAGAATAGCTTTTTTTATAGTGCTAAACTTGAATTTGATATAGGTTGTGAAAATATAAACTATTCACAGATGGCTCTGTTATTTGGAATGAGTTATCAGGGTCACGGCGCTCTTGCCTATCACCACCACCACCACAGGCTGACTCCATAGCAGGGGTGAACCCCACAACTGTCTGGGGGAGCGGCATGAGGCATTATGGGAAGGCTACATGGAACAGGTGGAACTCTAAATGTGTCATTAATGAGTGGGTCAGAAAAGGGCACTCATTTAATGGCCCTACATTAAATATGTCAACCTTTCCTGACCCCAACACTGACTCTGTGGAGTGGAATGAAAAGACAATGAGCTGACATTTAGGAGAAAGAAATCCAAGTTACTTTTCTAATTAAATGTTATCCACATTCTTTTTCCTACTCACTAAACTCTCTAAAGCAAACATGCAAGAGGAAATGTCTTGATAAGAAAAGGGATGAGTTCTAGTGCATTTTCCAGCAGTATGTGTTGGTCTTCTCCTCTCCTTACAGATGCTTGGGGGTTATGCACATGCCGAGTAAGTTTCTCCAGCGTTCTTTCCAGGCTTGCCAGGTAGATGTGAATAAAAAGGATTTATCACATCTAATTAACTATACTGGATGGTTTGATAGGGCTACATCTGCCTTTTTATACAGGGACACTAAATATATTTTCTTCTTTATTGGTTCCAAATTGGGCCCAGAAGAAAGGACAGAAATGACATGAAAAGTCTGATACCAGCATCTCATTGAGGGTCTAAGTGAATATCCCTGCACCTAAACCACAAGGCAGTGGAAGTCACTTAGTGATACCAGTGAGTAGGGACGATTGGTGGGTATAAATAAGACATCAGGATATGACCTGGCTTTGGGTTCCATACCGCTGAGCACTTTCTCCAACCTATGCCCTCTCTGTGTTTCTCCTATTTTTATGTCCCTCTCCATCCTCTCCATCTGCCTAAATTTTAGCTGCTCTTCAAAACTATATCAATTAGACTATAAATTGAGTTTTAATTTCCACAAATGTAAAACAAAATCAATGAAATGTGGAAGGAAAAATACACATACACTTAGATAATTAGAATAAACATACAGACAAGTGCATGCACGGAGTCTTGGCTTCAAGCACATTTGAGTTCAGCATTCAAACAATGTCATCTAAAGTAGTGATGCTGTTGTAATATTTGATTATCCATTTGGTTGTTATGGAAAAATTCTTACCTGTAATTGATGGTCTTTGCCATCATAGTATATTGCCTGTATTTCTACCTCTACTAATGGGCTTTTTGTGATAGATTTTAATATCCCCTTGAGCCTGGGCAAGTGGACAAGTCTTTTTAAAAGAAACATGGTTTACTTGCACAAAACTGATCAGTTTTGAGACATCGTTAATGGCCTTGAAGTGGTTTTGTGGGTATGAAACAAATGTTGAGAATTTGAATTGGTCCCTCTTACTATAGTACTGGAATTAAGTCTACTTGACTTATCAGGTGATGCGCATGCCCCAATTTTATATACTTGTATCTATCAATAAACATTGTGATACTTGAAAAAAATATATAAAATAGTAATGAACACAGCCATGCAATATAAATGCACCAGTCCTACAGGAGAGGAAAACAGCTTCCTGATTGGGTCAATGGCAGAACTGGGGTCATGGGCTCACTTGGCTTGCTGTGGACTAAACTAGCCCAGATCTTGCCAAGAGCTCATGTATCACCAGACGGAGTAAGCAACACCAGATCACAGGGATGAAGGAGGAGTCCCCCAAATGAGAATAAAATGGTAAGGTTCTGTTGTACCAGGTAGGACAAATGGTCGGGGAAAAAGTCATCATCACCATCACCACCAACAAGCATAAGAATAAAATCTATTAACACCTACTCAGTAACCTTGTTCATAATTTATTTCTTTCAGTGTGTTTTCCCTGATGTCCCAGCAGGAGTGAAAACTTCCTCTACCAACTCTGCTGAGTTTTGTTGTCTGCTTGCACATTTGATTGAACACGTGACTTCCCTTTCCCTTCATGAAAGGCACTCTGATTTATTTGCACCTAAATTGAACAGAATATTCAATGTGTCACAAGTAGAAAGTGTGTCACTAAGGAGAGGTGTTACCGTGTTTATAGATAGATGATATTTTGGATTTGAAGAATAGATTAGTATGATTGTTTTGAAAAATGAAATAAGCATGACTTGGGAACCATGAAAATCAGTAATGAACAGTTTTGCAAGATTACTTATACTATCAACAGAGATTATTTACTCATTTAATTTCATAAATTCTTGTTTATCTTCATCCGTTTCATTTTTCTAAAGAAAATATTTACCAATATTTGTTAAGTGCTTTTAATATATAGGAAAAAAAATATGGCAATTTTACTATTAATCTCAATTTCTCCTGACATTGTTGTACCCATTTTACAGATTATGAATCATGGTTTTTAAAAGGCTAGGAGACAGCACACTTGCAGAGTTAGGGACAGGTAGTCTTTGGATTTGAATTTGGATCTGCCTGATTTGAAAGCATGAATGCATTCACCATACATAAGTAACTTAGGTTTTCACATTTATATTTCCTGGATTCCATCACGTGGAAGTGGACTGATGCTTTTACTCTGCCACCTAGGTGAGAACATATTTTTGTCATTGTTTTCTTCCTTTTTAGGATAAAATACCAGTGATAATATTTTTTCTCTTCTTTTTCTTTTTTCCTGTTTCTTTCATCCTTCCCTCTTCTTTACTCCCTCCTATGCTTTTCTGCTATTATTTTTGAAACATCAGTTGTGGATCCTTTAACCTTTAATAAAAGAAAGGTATTGAGATTCCTAGCTTGGGATCTTGGAGTGAGTAGATTTAGGTTCTTTCTTTCTTTCTTTCTTTCTTTCTTTCTTTCTTTCTTTCTTTCTTTCTTTCTCTTCCTCTCTTTCTATTTATTTTCCTTTTTCTCTTTTTTTTTTTTTTTGAGTAGACTTAGGTTCAATCACTGCTTCCATGTCTAAGACTATGGTGATCTTGAAGAAGACAGTAAACTTTGGTTTTCTTTTCCTAAAAGTGGCCAATAATAATTCCATACCTATAGAATTTCTATGAGAATTAAATGGAATACTTTATGAAAGCAGTTACCTCTGAGCATGGTACATAGTGAATACATAACTAAATGTTTGCTTTCATTGGCCACTTTATCTTAGGAAGTAAATTTGATGTTCCAGTCATTATTATCCTTGAATTATTTTGAAACATTAAATATCTGCTTCCATAGGAACAAGAGGAACTTTTTAAACCATGAGGAGATACCTGTTGCATAATTTAACAAGAAATATTTATATGTATGTAGTATTAAATGTATAAAATAATAACAGAGCCCTATTGTAGCGAGCTCTTAAGGGAAGCAGGAGCTCATAAAAATGGACTAAAAACTTACAGAATCAGCTTCTAATAAGGTCAAACCCATTTTATGAGCACCAGAATGGATCAAAAAAATCTTACTGCAAAATCAGACGTGCAAAATAAAAAAATAGCCAATGCAACTGTTGGAATACTTTGTTTTTTATTTAGTCTTTTTTTCTCACCTGAAGAATGTGAGAAGATCAGAAGCATGAATTGAAATAGGCCATTGCTATTTTTAACTGTAATATTCTGTCTACTCTGTGAAAGATCCATTTTCTTTAGGTGGGTCAGATCATTGGCTTGGATGGTAAGAGATGGAATAGTAAATCCTGGGTTCTGAGTGGCAGTAGGCCTTGCCATTTGAAATGACTAATAGGTAAAACAAAAGAAAAGAAGACAGAGGATGGATCATATTTAACACCTGCAGAATTAATGATGGTTCCTTCTTTCTGCAACCTGCTCTAACATTGCCCTCTCTCCAATGTCCTGTGGTTGCTAAGCAACCTCTCATAGATATAGTGGAGTGAGAAAAATCTCTCAAATTCATTATTTTTGCCTTAAAGAGGCAGTGGCTATGATGTAAGTAAAAGGACTATACTGTATCTCTGTTAGTATCAGTGTAGACGGCAAAAAGGAAGCTTCCTCTTTCTATCCTGCCTCTTTCTCACTTCCTGCTTTTAGATATGAAAGTCCTTGAGACTTAGTAGGGAGTGGAGTTAAAACTATGGCCAACACAGAGAAGGACGCAAAGCAAAGAAAACCAGAGAACAAGTTGAAAACACATTTTTTTTCTCCATTTCTATTTGTACTTACTATGGAAGCAACTTACAAAATCTCACACAATCTTGGAATTCAGCAAAAGAAAACCAGGATAAATGTTAATGATAGCTATACTCAAAGGGACACTTATTTCAGAGGAAAAAGAAATCTTGGCTTTTCTACTCCATTCATTACACACTGCTAGGAATACCTGCTATATTGTGGTCTATGTGAAATATGAATCTAACACAATAGTAGATCCAAGCATGACGACAAGTTAGTGAAGACCAAGTTTGCAGTTACATTGAAAATCTTTTTCTGCATATAACTTTCTTCCAAATATTATTTTGGGATTTGAATTTCTTCGGTATGATTTATTTCATGGGAATTGATTTTCATGAATACTAGATTCGTCTGTATTTCTTTCTTCCATGGAAATCTGATAAGTCTGTTTAAAACAAAGGTTTACTTTCATGTCATAGAAAACTGGACACACAAGATAAAATAGTGACAGTATTCATTTTGGAAGCATGCAGACATGGAGATATGGCTTAGTTGTAATTAACTAGTTGGATGTTTTAAATGAGTCATTTAAACTTTGCTAAATCTTGGTCTTCTGATGTACAAAATGAGGACACTGAAAGTACCATGCCCTGGAATCGTGGGTATTAAATGAGGTAATCCATGTAATGTGCTTAAAAGAGTGAATTACACAAAACACATGTCAAATAACCATTTCAAAATTACCTTGCTTTTACTCTTTCCATTGATTTTACATTGTTAAATATTTTACTGTGAGTGTGCATTGCTTTGGTAATGAGGCTAAATACAATGGTAAAAATCATAAAATCAAGACATGGAGGCAGAGGGGAGAGGAGAGGGGAAGAGGACATAAAAAGAGTTAAAATGTGTCATGTACATGTACCAACTTCCCATGGTAAATGTAATAATTATGTACTGCATACATGTACTAGTAAAGTATTTAAAAAACAAACATAAGATTAAATAGAGTCATTCAGAACATAGCACTATACCAACTCCAACTTGATAGGATAGAATTTTTCATGTTTTTGTGTGGCTCTCAAATTTATTTATTTATTTATTTTTTATATGCGGGTACCAGGAGTCAAACTTAGGACCTCGCGCTTGCCAGGCAAGTGCTTATGCCGCTCAGCTATATAACCGGCCCTCAGATTTAATTTTTTTTTTTTTTGTGTGGGTACCGGGGGGTCGACCTCAGGACCTTGTGCGCCAGCGGGTGCCCGTGCCACTGAGCGATATCACCGGCCCCATTTTTGTATGTGGGATCCGGGAGTTGAACTCGGGCCCTCGCGCTTGCCAGGCAGGCGCTTAAGCCGCTGAGCCATCTCACCGGCCCCAGATTTAATATTTTAAAATGCCATTTTTAGTTGCAATGAATGTCAGCTATTCTTGCTGAGAGGAGCCTAGGATTTTGCTCTGCTGGATGTTGATCCAGGCATGATTAATCAGGGACAGGGACTCGCTGCTCCCTCCTTGCTCCCCTGCACCCAGCTCTCTGGGCAGCCAGAATGTATCTCCATGTACCTCAATGAGTGACCTTACATTTCAACACTAATGCCAAGGAAATAATTTGACAAAGTCAATCAGTCAATCTGAAGTGAAATGAAGAATTCCAAGTCCCTAGAAATTTATTGGATTTCCAATAGAACTGGATCAGGTTGAGAAATCCAGAGTTTTGGGATACTTTCACTATTACAAACAAAATTTGGATAGTTTATTTCCCACCTCCTGGCTTCGTACCAAATATTGTCTGAGTGACCTTTCAACTTTTATTTTCTCTGCAGCCACAGATTACTTACCAGTCTATTGAAGAAAGATTTATGGATAACTTTAAGAATAGAAAAAAATTACAAATAAATACATTTATATTTTTATTGTATTTTAAAAATTTTAAAAATGTTTTCCTACATTTTTTATTATGCATATTGGTTATGTAGATAAATGGACTTCATTTTTGCAAGTTTTACTTGCACATACATAGTTTAATCCTTCCTCCTATTACCCCTTTCTCCCTACCCTCTCCCCAACTCCACATGTATTTTTAGGGGATGGAGTTCAATGTATATATTGTATTTTGATCAAATAGGAAAGAATGTTCTTATACGCAGATTACATATTTTAAAGGGGATGTACATAATTCTTTGTCATTAATACTTAAGTTAAGAGGCTGAATGGGGATTTGGTAATTGAACTACAAACTCCATCAGTGACCTCAGCCATGCTTTTCTCTTCCTATTTTCTCACCTAATAAGACCAACAATGCACTACTTGTGTAGCTCTCAAGAAACCATAAATAAGAGCATTCTCAATTATTTTTGAGAAAGAAAATTAGGAAGACCATTTCTGAGGAATTCTCCATTGATGTAGCGGGATTTGAGATGAGGATAATTTGTCTAATTGCTCCTTGTCATGGTGATATTTTGTAACACGCTTAGAATCAGTCAGGCCTGGATTTAGCTCTGGATTCTGTCATGCATTTACATAATCTCTCTTCATCTTGGAGTCCATTTTTTTGGAGAGGAGCAAGAGTTGTGACTAGTTGTCACTAGTACAGTGACAGGAACACGTGTGTGCTATTACAGCTATCACTGTGGTCTTCATCAGCATCATCCTTTCCTCATTTAAGTCCTTAGCAGACACTAGGGTGAGGTCCTTATCAATGAGCAGGTATTCTAAAGACATCCCAAAGTCAGGCTTGTCTCTGTCTTTAAGAAACCCTAACCCTGCCCTTTTGGAGAAAGTGTATAGGTGCTGTAAGGATTTGGAGTCCTACAGATAGAGAGTCCTATGGTCAAGCTAGGGATACAAGTGCATAGAGTTGATCAAGGATGGGCATAGACTGGACAGATGTGCCCATAACTAGGAGTCAAAACTTGCCCATCAGTCACCATGGCTACTAACTGGGATTTTCTGGTCCAGGACTGGCAAAAACTCTGGAAGATGAGTCAGAAGAGATAGCTTTTAGGTGTAGACCTGATTTTTTTGTGAACATCAATTTCCTCACTTACCAAATTAGGCATTCCTTGAGGGTTTATTCGATGCTAGACATGACATAGGTGTTCAATATTAAATAAATAATAAAACTCCTGCAATCCTAGTATTATGGCTTGGGAGCATGGGTTCTTTCCCTTGTTTTCCTCTCAAATTGGACTAGTTATAAAGAATCAATAAATATGCCAAAGTTTTTATAATCGTTCAGTTTCTATCAAGAAAAATTCATCAGTTTTGCCATGAAATTCCATGTTGGAATCATGGTTGTAGAAAGTATCTGAAACTGTACCATTAAAGGACCCTTCCATTAAAGAGCAGGTAGAATCTAGCACACAAATACAAAGCACAACTGCCAAACATCACTGTTTTCAGTTACAATGCATAGGTTGCACTCAAGACACTGATTTTCTGTTTATTTGAAAGACAGGAGATCTTAGCCATTAAAATCTCTGCTCTGGAATTATTGTTCATTCACTTTGCAATCTGTACTCATTTTCTATCAAGTTCCATCTTCTAGAACCAATTCCCAATTCAGTGAGAGCCAACTCTTTTCTAAGATTTCCTGAATTTCCAGGAACTCTCCAAAACTACACTTTTTAGCACAAATCAATGCAACTGTACACTTCTAACATAATTGTTCCTCAGAAAAAATTAATTTCATCCTGGCTGCATGGCTTTGCACCTCGTATGTACTTAAATAAGTACCTTTCTTGAAGGAAATTATGAAGTACATCCTTTGGATCAGCCTTTGTTTTCTAAGATCTTTGTTTAAGAGGGACAGGTTTCCTTTTAGCCTACCTGATAACATGTGACTACTGTCAGAGGCAGAGCTGCAATCTTTAATATTTTCCAAAAATAAATTCCATACAATGACGGAGAAAAATCTCTTTTTATATATTGTTCCTTATTCTTTCCAATATTGCGTGTTGAACACATCAGGTTCTGTGGCTTTATGTGTTTCTATCACAATTGTGCAGCTTTAACCTTTGCACATTAACAAGTCACTGGGTGGGTGGCAGTATGAACAGTTAAAGTGCTGCTGTTCCAGAACAGGAATGTGGGAAAGAGAATAGCACAAGGCCTTAAAACTTTACACTCTTTCAAATGACTTTCTGTTACGGTTATGATAGAGCAAGCTCTCATAAACGATTTCCAATAATGTTAGCTTACCCAGAAATGCTTCTTCCACCCTTAAAAACCATAGATTTCTTAATTATATCTATGATGTTTGTGTCATACACATCAATGTACTCTTTCCAGAATTGATTGATTGCAAAATAAACAAACAAAGCTAACTTTCATCTTTCTGATAAATGAGCTTTTTCATTCTTTTCCAGTTAAAAGAAATTAATTATTACTTAATATTAACTAAATAGATGTACTGAATACCATACTGGGTAATAATCTCTTAGAGGATACCTGGAATCCATATGAAATATTAGTAACAATAGTGCTAGTAATAATAACAAAAGGACGTCAATTACCTGTGATTCTAAGATGTTTATGTATGTATCAGGTTGTGTGTGTTTGTGTGTGTGTATGTGTACTGAGAGAGAATCCAATGGCATTAGAGGGGCACTAGTTTATCAGGAAACTAATACATCATGTTCTGTTATATGGCTTTTCTATTAAATGTCACTTACATCCTGAATCATTGTTTCCAAGATACAGCCTAAAATTTTCTTCAAAATACAACACTGCAATTCCTTTCTTCATGGCACCAAGCTGTTATAAACACTGCATGCATAAGAAAGTTCATTGAAGGCCATAGTGTTCCACTGAAGGTAGCAGGCAGTTCAAAACAGAGGGAGAGGATCAAAGACTGTTATGGCTTGTATCTAGATGTCCTCTCAAAGCCTAATGTGGTCATAAATGGGGCTTTTTGGAGGGGTGGCTGGATCTAGGGTTTGTGCTCCTGAGATCAAGGACAAGATGCTGGGATTGATTCACGGTGCCATGCTAGAAATAAGGGTGATTAATAAATCAGTCCCTTGATTGTGTTGGAACCCACTGTAACCAGGTAACCTAGATAGAATATGAAAGGGGCAGAAAGAAGCTGTTATGACCTCTTGTGGCTTGTTACTTCACTTGCTTGCTTTTCTATCTTCTCCCTGCCATGAACTGTTTCTCCTCTGCGATATCCCTTTGACATGCCACCCTGCTTTGGAGCCAGCCAACTATGAAACCTCTACAAACTGTGAGCTAAATAAACCTTTCCTCTCTTAACGTGTGGGTGTTGGGCATTTTATCTCAGCAATGAGAGAAAAGTAAGTAAAACAAACGCATAGGTTATGGAAGAGATAGGCAAAAGCACTGGGGTAAGAACAAACAAATCTATTAATTAACACTTCTTTAACTGAAATGAGTGCTTTATCAGAGACATTAATGAAGTGAATTGCTGACTCAAGTTGCATTAATTCATACTTATGAATTTCAAATACTTATTCATTTACTAATGATTACTAATGACCATAAATGGCTAAAATCAAGGCAAAAGCTTTCACAAGAAAACTCACACATTACCTTTCTCAGTAGGTGTGAAAACAGAAACACTATTTATTCTTTATCATATACTTAAACTCTGAGTCAATTTTCCTCCTTGTTGATTACTGGTTAAAAATCTAAGTTAATTCTGGCTTACTAATTTTAATGAACATTATACAAATGCATGATGCATGGTCATGCTCTCACAGGAATCTACTCTCCATTTGGCTAAATAGGGGTATATGAGACATGAATCACTGTTAGTCTTTAAGAATAAATCCTAAATCAGGAATATGTGAGAAAAGATAGAAGACAGCCCTAAATAGAAATCATCTTTATCTCTATTTGTGTTTTTGATTACCAGATTGGATGCTCTGCAGTGTTTATTCTTACCCATTTAGAAAGCAACTAGGAATATCTGGCTGATTTTTATGGTAACCCCTACTATTGATGGCAGCCTGAGATTTGCTTTTTGGTGGGAATCTATGTATGATATGAAGCTACCACTCAGAGATCTTAAAATATTGGACTTAATTGTAGCATGAACTACATTTGCAATCACAACAAATCATTCTCATGTTTCTACTGTCAGAATTAAGTCTTTTGCAGCAAGCTTATTAAATTCTACCAGCACCCAAAGCCACTGTTTAAGGAGCAGAAGAAAGCAAGTTTGTCCCTGATGCCACTGGAGGCACGTAGGGTGAGAAAAATGTTGTCCTCAGTCTAGAATTGGCAGACTCTGAAAGTGCACAGCTGATTTTTCTCAGGCTGGAAATATGAATTTGAAAACTTCCTTCAAATCAAGGAAGAAGCAACCGCTGTCCTAATCAATAAATATCATAGGACTTCCACTTCTCAAGTAAAGAATTCTGAATTTACAGTTCAACCTTGATATGATTAAGAGCTACCAGCTAACTCTATACTAGGAAGAGACAACGCTGTGAGAAACTAGAGTAATTGATGAAACTGTTGGGAAATGAAGGAGAAATGACATCTGGGAGACATGATTTGAAGTCATGGTGCTCTGTCTTTGATAAGTCACATAACCTCTTAGCTACCTGTGAAACAAAAGTGTTGCAAGTGATGAGGTCTCTTTAAGGTTTGATAGTCTCTGACTTGCTGAGCGAAGGCTGGTTTTCACAAATCCTGCACAGTACTGAGGGACCACAGGCATGCTGATGGCACCATGCACCTGTGGATAGCTGGGGAAAGCAGAATAGGACCAGGTGGCAAACTACTGGCAATTTTTCCAGGGACACATCCCTGTCCCTGAGCACAGTCAGCCACAGCTCATTAAGAGCTCGCCTCCTTGCTGTTCCTGCTCCCTAAGCCTGATGGCACTTTCCCCATCTTTCTCATTTTAGGATTCTGTGAAAGAGAATTTGTTTTGTTTTGTAAGAGTGCTTACTTGGCAAGCCAGCTCCCCCGCATCCCCCTTCCTCCAAGGACCATAATAATAAGCACCACCCAAAGAGGCTAATTTTGCCAGACTTGCATCCCATCAGCCAGCGCCTCCCAAAGATTGCCGTGTTATTGCAAAATTAGACTTTTTATTACTGGAATAAATACTGTGCAGTCTTTGTAGCCAGTGCTTAATGGATTCCTTTACTAATTCCACTGAATAACAAGGATTCCTTGTGAAAATAAAAGGCAGACAAGGTAGAGTAAACCGGCAATTACATATAATGTGCTGCTGTTAGCTTGCCAAAGCGGTCCATAAACCCGGCAGGGAAAGACTAGGGTATTTTTCAAGGCTTTCACCCCAATTGCCTCACTGAACGCCTCCCCCTTGGTGAGTTGTTTACGTGGAGGTGAATAGATTCTGCAGCTGCCTCTTTCTGTGGCCTAGTGGGAAGGCTTTATTACCTTCTTTCTTTCCCTTCCCTGAGAGAATTTAGTTTCCAGCCTAATACCTTATTCACTTACCAGCCAACAGCCAAGCTCTGGGAAAGACAAAAGTACAAAAGAATACTGTATCAGAGAAGGGTAACAGATTATATTGGTTTGGAGCATGGGTACTTCTGTGAGGGGGACTTGAATCCAATCATCCTCTCCACCATGTTTAAGCTGGGTGACTCTAAGGAAAATCAGCTAAGTTTCTTTATTTGTAATTTTTGCATCTTTAAGAGAGACATAATGCAAGGATACTTGAACACTGAATGTATCAGAATTACCTGGAGAGTTGGGCAATCGTTGAGTTTCACCCCCAGTGCTAATTCAAAATTCTGAGGTGACTGGGAATTTGCACTTCTAGTACATTAACACTTGATCCTGGTAGCGCTTGTCTGGGGATCACATTGTTATCTACAGCATATTGATATTGTGAGGATTGCATATTAAAATGGTGATTTCATACAGTGCTATCTTTCAGTCATTAATCAGTACATTATATGTCTGTGTGCACCATCTTTTTTGTTCTAATTTTCATTGAGAAATTTTGTTGTTACTTTCTTCCTTCCTTCCCAAACTCTTAATTTCTTCTAACTTCTCTTCCCCAAGTTCTTTTGGGTGCTGTTTCTTAAAATTTGTCTGTTTTTTGTTTTCTTAAAGAATCATGAATTGGGCAGATCCCTCTTCCCTTTTCTTCCCACATTTGTCACATAATAGTCACAAGGTTATTGGGCCTCAGAATTTACTTTCAAGATATTTGTCAAGTCAAAACTGTATCATTCCTTATTTCTGCTCTGCATCTAATAAAGCCATTAAAAAAAAAGTGAAGGTAGTTTTGCCTGTGAACTTCATTGTCTTCAAATACAAAACCATTTTTTTCATTTGTCAGTTATAGATTTAATCTGTTGAACTTCACATGGAAAAACAGTAAGGCTTTCTCTTATTCCTGAAAGAAGAAAGAGAAAAGATTACCTGATGCATCCTTGGCTCAGTTCTTCAGGCCATGTAATCTGTGTCTGGAGGTTCCTAAGGGATCCTGGCTACAGAAGGCAGTTCTTTCCTAGACCACAGTGTGGAAGTTGTCCTGAGGAGTTACAGAAGGAAGAACCAGCTTCCAATACAGAGTATCTCATTCTCATTCCAGTTCAGTCACTAGCTACTGAATAATCTTGGTCAAGTTGCTTAGCATTTTTGCACCTGATATGTCTTTCAATAACCCATCCTATGTGAAATATAAGGCAAAGAGCTTTATAAATTATTGAATTCCATGATTCTTGGGGCCTTTTTCTACATGTTTTTTCTAGGAAGTCTCTTTCCTAAGAAGATTACACATAAGAAATTATTATCAACTTGGGTAAATGATTATTTTCCTAACCTCTCAGATTATGTGACTGAGCACACATAAGATAATTTGAGGGAAAAAAAAGTGGTTGTGATATAGGAGAAATATAACTCCCAATCTGCTAGATTTTAAATGTGCTGAGTTTGTGTATCTTGAAGTTAAAGAATGAATTCCAAAGGACAAAAGAAGTTAAGGGTAGGAAAGATTTGTTTGGGAAATAGGAGTAGCTCCTGAGAGATAGGAGGAGTCCCGGAATTGGATTGCCACAAAGGCCTTATGTTGGGGGTAATTTAAACAGTAAAGTCACAGTATGGTAAAACATGGGTCAAACTATAATCAACTTACAGGATTACAAGTATAGCTGCTTAGCTAATACTGATGCAATAGAGAAGTGAGTCATGTAGCAAGGGTACATGGAAAGAACAAAGGCATTTTTGGGAAAGGATAAGCCTGGATACTCTGGACAACCACCTGGGCCACTGATGCCTGTCTGGACTTTACTACATCAGGTGATAACAATCACACTATAGTCTCTACTTAGTTAAAATTTTCTAACTTTCAAGAATTCAGAGAAGTGAGAGACCATGGCAAAATACACTGATGTCTTTACCTTTATACTCATACATGTCTAGGTCAAGAAGATGTACCTGTGGCTATCTCTCTGGCATGCCTCTCTGGAGGGTCAGCAATTCACTAACCCTTGCTTGATTTTCATGCCAATTACACCACCACACTAATATATTCTAACCACATAGCATTGTTTAGGAAGACTATCCCTACATAGTTACCCCAAATGCTGTCAATCTTGATAGATTAGAGAAGACCATGCCTTAGAGCATGTTGAATTCATTTCAAAAAGTAGGAGCATATTTAAATATATTGGAAAGGGAGGGGAAAACAGGTATCTCTATGTTGCTCTTTTTTTCTTTTATGTTCTTTTTTTATTCTTTTTACACAGTGTATCTTCCTTGATGGATAGCTTACCAATTTCTGTCTCTCAAGAATCAGTCTGATAGAAGTTGAAAGTTGTTCTCTACCTACATCCCTAAATCACTTCAATATTTATCTTGTTATAACTGAGCTCTTATATGCAATGTAATAATAGCAGTAATAATTTCCCAGTCCTGAGGAACTGGACCCAAAGAGAGAAAGTTAGGACCAAGAGATTCTGCTTCATTCTCTTGAGTGCAATGTGGTCTCACATTTCTGATTTCTTTCAGTAACAGGTTGCTGCTCTCCCTCTCTACATTGGGTTTCCTTTCTCAGTACGAGTGTGTCAAATGTGGCCACTATTGCTCTGACTTCATAATGCTTCTTCATTTTAGCACCCACTGAAACTGACCTCTGAATCCTGCTTCAAATCCACAGGTTTAATATCATTGGCCCATACTGGGTTCAGGTCCTTTCTTCGGCCCCCTGATGGATGCCTGGTATTAAACCTTGCAGAGAGCACAAAAACACCCAAGAGACTTCTTGGAAAAGGATCTCAGAGACTTCTCAGTATTAGAGTAGTGGGGGCACTCAGAAACCCCAAAAGGCAGATGTTAATATTTTGTGAATGATATAGCATTAAATAGATACACATACTGACTCTTACATGTGCAGTCCTAGGAGTGGAAAGTGAAGAGATTGGAGTTAAATATCTTAAAAGGAAATTATTGCTATTATTATTGTTGTACAATCACAGAACATAAGATTTGTGGGGGGAATGAAAACACATTAATCCATGAAGGGCTTCAGAAAACAGGTAGGATGTGTGGCTGACAGGTGATCCTTTAGCAAACAGAGTATATAACATGGCACAATTCACACTGGGATGGGGGCAGCTGTAACAGAAAATGACCCCCAGCCAGTATACTTCAGTTGCTCAGGTGATAGTTCCTGTTGCAGTTCTTGTTGCTTCTGTCTCTTAGAAATGCCTGGTCACTGTGATGCATAGCTGGTCACTATGATGCATATTGTAAGAACCAATCAAAGACAGCTAAATACTCCACCTCTGTATCCCTCCCCTCTAGCAACCCCATAAAAACCTCCTTCCCTGGGCCTTTGAGGCCTGACATTTTGAGGAACAATTGATTCCTAGTTGGTGCCTATCCAACATTAAATAAATCTGCTTCCAAATCCTGGGTGTCATTTCAGTGTTTCTGCTTGCCATTGTGTCTGGTGCATTGGCCAGGAAGACCGACTGTGCTGACCTCTTTGATTACCGACCAGTCATGGCCCTCACAGACAGAGCAAGGACCTCTCCAGGTCCTGACAGGAAAGCACACCCTCAAGATTTCTTGAGTGCCCTCAGAGGTCTGGAGGAGGATTCCTGGCTCCCCGCTGGAGCAGCTCATATTGGACTCCAGAGGGAGGAGGATGCAGTCTGTCTGTCTGTCTATCTGTGTGCCTGCCTGCCTGCCTGATTCTGCTAAGACCTCCAGAGGCACCCCAGTTTGTCTGTCAGTTCTGCTCAGCTTGAGCAGAAGTAGAGCCTGATCAACTCTCATTAGTCAGGACCACCCTCAAGGAAAGGGGGTTGAAATGTTTAACCTCTGAGTGCCTGTTTAATGAATGTGTGAGTGAGTGGAACAGACAGCATAAGCAATAGGCTGCTCCATCTGTGCACCAAGACTGGTCTTGGAGGCTGATTGGGCCCTCACCTGCAGTTCTGTGGCAATCGAATTATGGCATAACAGAGGCCTTGCATCCTTCTTAGTTAAGTCTCGCCTAAATCCTTACTAGGGGCATAGCCAGGTGAGCATCTGAATGGTCTCTCTCTCTCTGAGGGGCACCCCCCTTTGTCTGTTGTACCATCATTCGAGGGTACATAACACACATGTAGGGAGTCAGAGGTGGGAACTAATTAGTCAAAACCCACAGATCCAGACTGCAAGAAAAAGTGCTTTCAATGAGTTAAAAATGAAACCAAAATGCTCCCTGTATCTCAAAGAAAAAAAAAGGAAAAAAGAGGCCCATTCTTCCTGAGAATTCCACCTTGACACCCTTGTCAGCCACTGCAGTTGCTGCCAACAATTATAGCTTCACTCCCCACTCCTGACTTGTCTACTTCCAGCCAATTGAACTGGTTCTAGCTAGCCATTGCCTACATTTGGCCACAGAGCACAACCCCCCCTGAACCTTCTGCTTCTATCCTGGTCAGATGGTGTCATCTAACACCCACCCAAGATGACTGTCAGCAACTCCTTATGAATTCCACATTTTGACTGAGAAAAGAATTGGACTGTCAGCCCTGATGAAGGAGTTGTCATGGCCTTTCCAAAGGTTGACCCACCCAGAAACAACCCAGTCAAGCACTTCTCAAAGATATCAAAAAGGGGACAAAAAGCCCATCAACCACTGCTACCCAGAAACCTAATAAAAGAAAAACACATGATGCCCTAAGAAAATCCAGTATGATAGACCACCATACCCTCTGGCTACAAGTTTTAAGGGCCATTGACACAAAAAATAAATGCTCCCTCCATCTGTGAGACACAAAGAAACCTGACTATCCAGGCCCACCTCAACCTGAATCTCTCCTTGCCCTGTCAGGTCTGGATGTATAAGACAGACCAAGCTCTATCAAATTGGGCCCCTCAGAGCCCACAGTCATTGCAAAAGTTGAGGCCAAACCTGTGAATTTCCTGGTAGACAATGGAACAGAACTCTCTGCCTTCCCTCTGTCAAAAAGTTATCATCACTGGGGCAACTGGGACTCTTGCCTCTTGCTCCTTCTGCCAGGCACACACTTGCAGCCTGGGAGGACATCTCACCAAACATGAATTCCTGTAAAATCCAGTCCTCATACTGATTCTAGAAAGAGACCTCCTCTTCAAGTTAGGAGTGACCATCTCCTTTGCACCAAGCCAGTCAGCCTCCCTCTCATTTAAACCTGTACTTTCAAATTTGTTCCCTGAGAGGAAGGTGATGCCTGAATCAGCCTGAGACAGATAACCACAATCCTGAAGTTTTGTAAACTCTCCTCCCAGAGGTATGGGCTAAAGACTTGTCTCCAGGCCTGGCCATCGACCATGCCACCCCATCATGACCCCCGTTGCTATCAGATGTTACGGAAAGCACAAACAGTCATCCAGCCACACATCAGCCTGATAGACTGTTAATCACCTTGGGCAAGATCTCTGTGCCATCTACAAAACAGCCATCACCTTGCATTCTGTGGTTCCCAATCCATACACCATTTTTGGATTTTTACTTAATTGCCACAAGTGTTTGGGAACTCTTCCACTATTTTCAGGGAGGCCCTAGCAACAGATTTAGTTCTGGGACAGCCTGTTTCTCTGTCCCTTCCAGCTTCATCATTGTTCCTTGAGAAACAAAAATGAGTCTTCAAAACTTTAAAATGTCTATACATTGCTAAAATACAACTCTCCTGCCTATAAAGCCAGTTCAAGACCTCCAAGCTGCCAATGCTGCCATGATTCCCCTCCATATATATGGCCTCGGTCTTCTGCCACCCACAGCCTGCTGGTACACCTGCCTGGACCTAAAAACATCCTTCTTCATCCTTCAGTTGGCTCCTGTCAGCTATCCCTTCTTTGCCTTAAATGGAAAGACCTCAGTTGTGGACTCAAAAGTCAACTGACCTGGACTCAACCTCTAAGAGGTTCAAAAACTTGTTTACCCTCTTTTGAGAAGCCCTCACATCTGACCTCATTTATTTCCTAGCACAAAATATCACTGCACCACAGCTGCCTGCTGGAAAGACACAAAAGCTCTGCTGCAATATCTGGCAGAAACTGGTTGCGAGAAAGAAACTGAAAATTTCTTGGAGCTGTTGGCTCCTATAGAATCTGGATCTTTGAGTTCACAAAAGCAAACTCAGACTGTCAGCTCCTGGGAGCACCCAGCGGCCTAGGTACAAATACTTGGATCCAGTTGCTAAGGGTTGCCTCCCCCCTCTGTCTTCACACTCTGACAGCTACTGTCCTTCTGATCAAGAAAGCTGACAAGCTCACCTTAGGCCAAGACCTAACTGTCCAGGTGCCACATGCCATACTGAACCTCATGAATAAATGTGGACCGTGCAATCCTGCCACGTACCTGCTCACCAAGCTGGGCCCAGCAGATTAGGACTGAAAACTAAACTCCCTAACAGATGCTGAGTACACCCTGTTTACAGATGGAAGTAGCTCTGTTAGGAATGGAGTCTAACAGGCTAGATATGCTGTGGTAAACTTGGACAAAGCTATTTTGGCCAAAGCTCTTTTGCTACTGCTTCCTGCTGCTGTTTGAAAACCTACCACCAATGCAAAATAATTTGATCCAAAGTCCTAAACCCCCTCCAGGGATCCAAATGATTAAACATCAACCCCAATCAGAAAAACTTTAGCCGGTACTCCCAGAAAATCAGAGCCAGACCTGCACCCACCATTTGCTCCATAAGCTCAAGCTGCAGTGCTGGCACCCATATCCCTGCAGCCAGCTCGGGCTTCAGCATCTGTGTCACTGGCCCTGACCTCATGCAATATAGTGGACTCTCCCTATTTAAAGATATAAAGATAGACTTCATCAAAATAAAATCTTACAGGGGTTACAAATATCTGTTAGTGCTCCTCTGCATCTACTTAGGCTGGCCTGAGACATCCCCTACCCACACTGAGAAAACAACAAAAGCTTATAAGTTCTGCTGTAAAAAACCATCCCTAGATTTGGTCTACCTTTGACCACTGGCAGCGACAATGGACCTATATTTGTAACAGACATAACTAAATAAAAATTGCACACAGCACATAGGCCACAAAGCTCTAAAAAGTTAAAAAGTAAAACATAGCCCTACAGAAACAGCTTGTAACCAGCTCCATAAAGTTTAATTAAAAGAACAGCTATACCTATAGACTCTCCTACACACCCATATGCACACCGAGGTACATATTAACTATCTCTACAAGTTTCAGAAATCTAGCCCTAGATCTGCTGGAGAGTTTACCTGGACAGCTCCTCTGAGGCTCACTCTAAAGAGATGATGCACTCAAAGCCCTGCTCTGGTCACTCCAGATGCTGACCAGTCCATGCATGGCTGAAGCCTGAGGTCACCATTCACAGGATTGCCCCATACCCATTCCCTTTGATTTTTGTGCCTTTTTAGGATACTTACCCCAGTCCTTGCTTCCCTGCCCCCCTGCCAAATGTGGTTTTTGCTTTAAACTCTATAGACGTTTTCCCTGAGAGAATAGAACAACCTAGAAAATAGAACAGGTACATCAAACACTTGACCAAGATTTGATGAGATTCCAAGGCACATTGGACACTCTCCTAGATCAGATTAACTCCCTCACTACCTTGCCAGAGTAATATTACAGAACAGACATGCCTAAATTATGTCTCTCTCTAAAAACAACTTAAGGAAAAACTCTCTAATAAAACAATCTTGGGGAAAATGGCTAGGGCCCATCCTGGGATCACTGACAACCCCGATATTACTGCTTCTAGTTGAGCTTTGTCTCAGAAGATCACATGTAATATGCCCAGCAAAGATTTGCCAGGAAAACTAAAAGAGGAGGGAAACATAAGAGAAAATACCCCTCAGCCAGTATACTTCAGTTGCCCAGGTGACAGTTACTGTTGCAGTTCCCGTTGCTTTTGTCTCTCAGAAACAGCTGGTCACTGTGATGCATAGCTGGTCACTACGATGCATATTGTAAGAACCAATCAAAGACAGCCAAGTACTCTACCTCTGTACTGCCCTCCCCCCTTTGCAACCCCATAAAATCCTCCCTCCCTTGGCCTTTGGGGCCTGACATTTTGAGGAACAATTGATTCCTAGTCAGTGCCCATCCAATGTTAAATAAATCTGCCTCCAAATCCTGGGTGTTGCTTCAGTGTTTCTGTATGCCATTGCACAGCAGGAGAAAAGGACAAAGGTACAAAGACTTTATCAAGTATCAAGTTGCATGTAAGAGCTCAGTTTTAATAGGATAAATACTGAAGTGGTTTAAGGATGTATGTAGATCACAACTTTGAACTTCTATCAAGCTGATTTTTGAGACACAGAAATTGATAATCTATCCATCAAGGAAATATCCTGTATAAAAAAATTTTAAAAAGAACAAAAAAGAAAAAAAAAGCAACATAGAAATATCTGTTTTCCTTTTCCTTCCCAATATATCTAAATATGCTCCAATTTTTTTAGTTGACTTCAGTGTGCTCTAAGACATGGTCTTCTCTATCAAGACTGACAGCACGTGAGGTAACTAGGTAGGGACAGTCTTCCTAAACAATGCTATGTGGTTGGAATATGTCAGTGTGGTGTTATAATTGGCATGAACATCAAGCAGGGGGTTAGTGAATTGTTGACACTCCTGGGAGGTGTGCCAAAGAGACAGGCATATGTACATCTTTGAGACCTAGAGATGTATAAGTATAGAAGGTAAAGACAACATCAGTGCTTGTTTGATATGCGTGATGAGTTCCAAATAAGACTGGAGGCAGCTGGAGGGGAAAAATTCTTCTCAAGACTCATGACTATGTGGTGAAAACAATGATGATGGTCATTAGAACCAGTGCCACTATCACATCTTTGTCAATATAATCATGAACTATCATGAATTATTATATCCAGTTTCTGTGTTAGGTGCTTTACAAGCAGTATATCTAAGCTTCTTAAGACACATGAGGTGTGTATTATCATTAGCTCCACTTTATAGAAGAGGAAACAGATACACAGGACTATTCATAGAAAGTTCAATTTTATATATTTATTAATGATTGCATTATGATTAGAATATAGGCCAGGTAATTCTTTTTTTTTCTTTCATTTTTACATTAGTACATGTTTGTAATACATAATGTTTACATTCCTTGGGGGGAGTTGGGGCAGGTACATAATACACCTTAATTCTTTTTTTCCATCCCCTTTCCCTTTCCTCTCTTTCCCCTCCATCCTTCTATGAATTCCCATCCCTTTCTTTGTACATGTTTGTAATACATAATGTTTACATTCCTTGTTTGGAGTTGGTACATGTAATTCTAATATCTCAATGTTATTGCTGCACTCACATTTCCATATTGGATATTTAGAACAGACTGTCAATAGATAAATGGATTTCTCATGGTTTGACTATATTCTGTTTATGTTTCCTTTTGAAAATGTTGGTGATAATATATAATTTCTTGTACTAAAACATAAATCATTCCCATATCTTCAAAAACTATCAGATAACTAGACATATATATAACAAAAGATGTGCGATAATTTTGCAACAAACTTTATCAATATTACTGGGAGAAATTAAAAATGACCTAGGGCCGATGAGATAGCTCAGCGGCATAAGCGCAAGGTCCTGAGTTTGACCCCTAGAACCCACATAGAGGAAAAAAAGGGCCAGTGATATCGTTCAGCAGCACTAGCACTTGCTGGCAAGCATGAGGTCCTGAGGTCAACTCCTGGTACCCACATAAAATAAATAAATAAATAAATAAATAAATAAATATGACCTAATAATTGGGGAGCAACATTGCATTTTGGGTTGCAAACTTAATATCATGAAAATGTCAACTGTTACTAAATGGATTGATAATTTTTTTTTTTTTTATGTGGGTACCGGGAGTTGACCTCAGGACCTCATGCTTGCCAGCAAGCGCTTGTGCTGCTGAGTGATATCACCAGCCCTTTTTTTCCTTTATGTGGGTTCTAGAAGTCAAACTGAGGACCTCGCACTTGCTGGGCAGGTGCTTATGCTGCTGAGCCATCTCACTGGCCCCTGGATTGATAAATTTTAAAAACACTAATAAAATATTGCCAAGATTTTTTGGTAGAGATTGTTAAAAATTTGCATGAACATGCAAAAGCCCCCAAATAACCAAAACAATCTTGAACAAAAATAACAAAGATGGAATATTAAACTACCAGAAATCAAAGATTATTATGAAACTATAATAAATAATATAGTATGTATAATAAATAATATAGCTGTATCAACCGTGAGATAAACCAGTAGGGCAGAATAGAGACTCACAGACATACCTTGTTAGTTTATGACAAAATCAGACTGCTCTGTTGTGAAGAAAAGGGTGTCTTTTTAATGTGTGCTAGATAAATTAGATATCCATAGATAGTAAAAAAGAATTGTTACCTTTTTTCTCACACTTTTTGAAAAAATAAATTCTAAATATTGCTTAGATATAAAAATAAAAGATAAAACAGTAAAAAATTTAGAGAAGAATATTCTCATGACATTGGGGATAGCAGCTACTTCATAAACAGGACACAAAATGTGCTATTTGATAATAAATCAAAAAGGTGCATTACTTTAAATAATAAATTCTGTTAATCGAACTATACTGTAGATAAGGCATGGAGTTGGATTGATACAACAAAGGACTTATCAGTAATTTAAAAACCTTCCACAAATCAATAAGATAGGGAGAAAGAGACCAATTAAAAGTAAGCAAACAACTTGAGTAGACTTTCACTAGATATCCAACTGATCAAAACGCATTGAAAATTTCTCAACTTCATAGTCATTGGGGACATGCATATTGAAACCACAATACACTATAAATGAAAGTCTACCAGGACTGGGGAAATGTAAAGCCAGACCATGCTGAAGCATTAGTGAAGACAGAAAGCAAAAAGTTGCTGAGAATCCCGAACATTTCTGAGAGAAAACAAATCTGTAAAACCACTTTTTCAAAATACGTTTTAGTTGAAAAAAAAAAACATATATATTTGCACATCCACTATTGGAAAATATTTGGCAAAATTTACCAAAGCTGATCATATATTTTTTACATCCAGAAATTACACCACTGAATTTTCAGATTTCTACCCCCTAAAACTGGAATACTTATTTTTACCCCAATATGGAAGTCTTGAGCAGACCAAATTTTTCTCAATATCTACCCCAAATGTAGACAATTCATTGTCTATGAGTAAAATGGACAAATTATGGTATATTCATTAATCAAAAGTAGACAGAAATGAGAATTAAAAAGTGCACTTGATCTTAAGCAA
The DNA here is from genome assembly GCA_028451465.1 of Erethizon dorsatum. Taxonomy (NCBI): domain Eukaryota; kingdom Metazoa; phylum Chordata; class Mammalia; order Rodentia; family Erethizontidae; genus Erethizon; species Erethizon dorsatum. Next base: position 90,622,928 of record CM051822.1, read on the forward strand.
TAAATGTGGGAACATAAACAAACAAAAAACAGTACTACACTAACAAAAATGTGCATGTATCTCACTCTGTTGAATAAAATAGATACAACATAAAAGAGGATGTACGATATGATTTCATGTATAGAAAAGTTCTAAAACAGGCAAAACTAAATATACAATGTTAGAAACTGAGGACTCGGTTGTCCAGGGAGAGTATTGCTAAATGACAGAAAAAACGAAGGGCAGGTTTCTCTAGTGCTGGTACCTTTTGTTTCTTGATCTCTGTGTATGTTGGAAAGATATATTTCCTTTATGAAAATTTATGTAGCCATAACTTGATTTATGAACATATGTATGATCATATGGTTTTTATGTCAAGCAAATGGATACCTTAAAAAGCACAACAAAAGAAAAACTGAAACTAGTTTTATTTCAGTAATTCTTGCTAAAAGTTTCCGCATAAATAACCCTGTACTATGGTGAGAGCCCGTGTCTGGTTCGTATGGTACTGCTTCTGTTTACAATCTCTAAAATTTGTAAGCTCTGGGCACTTGGATTGATTTTGAGAGGACAGATGTTTTATTTGCAAATGCTTACCCTCTCGTGTAGCATTAACGAGCCTGCTAAACAACATGCATACAGAATGATGGGAGATTTATGGCTGAGCTGTACATGCTCAAGAAAATGATGGAAAATATGTTCTGATCAAAAACTAGATGTCGTTGAAGCCCCTTAAAGACATTAAATGTCCAGAGGAAACATAGGATGATAACCCAGGAATTCTTGAGGTTGAGCCTGCAAGAGAAGTAGTCATAGGAGCCTGTCTTCCATGACTTCTTCATTCCTACCAGCAGGATTAAAGGTTGAAGCAGATTTCCAAATCTGTCACTCAAAAGTAAATATTAAATTTCTTTTAAGGGATCAGTCCTGAAGGCAATGTGGAATATAAGAGTGAAGGTGCAACTGATAAGGTAGAAATAACCTCTGACCTCAGAGAAATCCCAAGATAATCTTCCTAGTTTTGAAGGACCAACAAACTTCTCGCTTCTGCGAAACTGAACTTTAAGTTTTGAACTTAAGAAAAACACCGTACAGAAATTGGACTCAGATTAGGCCCATGAGGGAGGTTCAAGATGCTGCTGCCAGTATTTTCCAGCACCTTGCAGGAGCACATGCTTTCAGTTTTATGTAGAGAGTTTATACATCTTTGCATCTGCGCAATCTTCTTCCTTAGTTTATGGGAACCCTTATATCCATGAGTGGAGCTTGGTTCTCAGAGCCAGCAATCAAAAACATGGGCAGCACTGTGTCTAAGATAAAGCAGAGACTCTTCGCTTTACCTTCCATGTTCATAATGCTATGCAGATCAGTTTATAGCTACCCTCAGGGCTGCAGAGACAGTGGCCAATTTTGACACACAACCCTGAAGAACTCACCATAGCTCAGTAGATTGCTCCTACTTTTTATTAAATCTTGAAAAACAATCCCAGCATCTGATTAAACTAAGCAAGTTTGCTGTGATCGGGTTCTGGAGAGAAGGGACGGGGGCATGAGAAAACCATTTTAATTTTTGCTGAAATGTTAAAGCATATGAAGAAATTGAGTTACTAAGTCAAAGGGCTTTAGCTATAGGCTATATGATTGATAGAAACTCCACATTTTATTATTTCTTCATACTGTCTGCATGCCAGAAATCTGATATGTGAACAATGATAATAATGCGAAATACCTAAAAATAAAAGAAGAATTGGGAAAGTTCTTATTTTGCAAAGAGTAGCAGGTACTGACTGCATTAGCTGCATGCAGCAGTTATGCTCTATTTCTCCCACATGAAAATGCTTTTTAAAAAATTAAGTCATTTCCGCTTATCTAATGATGAGAAAATTAGCCATACAACACCACCACTGGAGTCCATACCACACTGGGGAGGGGATATGCTCAGTCAAATTACTAGGCTGAGTAAATATCCTAAGAGGTAGACAGAACAAACAGAAGTCAAAGAGAGTAACTCGCTTACCTTTTGGCAGAAAAACTTCACACAGGAAAAAATAACTCTAGTACTCTCTTATATATCCTCCATATGTATATAGCCATGCACATGTAAGGTAACGAGCTGAAATTTAGCTAATGCCCATACAGGAGCAGGACGTGGATGGGCCTAGCTGTAAGCATCTATGCGTGGAATGTCTGCACAGGGAGATACACTAATGAATCAGGAGATAATAATGTAGACTTAGCCAAGCATGCTATATGGAATTACATAAGACCACCACCACAACAAAATGGCAGAGAAGACAAAGTTGGGAATTGAGCATAGTTTGGTCAGTACCCTGGTGGAGGCTCGGGTTCTAGGCCTGAGCCCTGTGTGGGACCCTGCAGAGCCGACCATGTGCGGTTACAGGCGTGCCTGCCAAGTCTATGTGAGGACTTGGCCCCGACACCCAGGGTTGGGGCGCAGCAAGTGTGTGCTGGTTTCCTGGAGGAAACTGGGTCAAAGCCTCAGCCATCCATTCAGAGGGATTCTTTATAGGGACCTGAGGGGACCCACTTCCTGCCATCCCCACGCAGTTCACCTTATTTCTAGGGTCTTCATTGCTACATTTTCCCCACTTTGAATTAGTACCTTTCCACATTCAGCTCTTCCCCATCTATCTGCTCTCTGCTCAATGGCCCATAAAGAGACAAGAGTTTTTGAGGGATTGGGGATACTGGGGATCAAATCCAGGGTTTTTCTACTACTGAGCTACATTCAGAGCTCTTTTATATGTTTCTGCGACGGACTCTCTCCAAGTTGTCCAGGCTGACCTCCAATTCATGATCCTCCTGCCTCAGCCTTCTGAGAAGCTAGGATTATAGGCATATACCACTATACTCAGCTGGATATAATTGTAATATAAATTTTTTTTTCATTATAACCGAAAACGTTAAGTAAAATTGAATGAAAATATGAATTTTGGATAAATGTTTACTCACAACAATGTATTTTAGTTTCCAAAAGACTTTTTTAGACAAGAATAGGAAAAATAGTAAAAAGCTGATATTTACAAATTTTAAAAAGTTTCACTTTATTTTGCTCTAGGTTTCTTAGCGGCCAGTTGATTCCCCTAAGTCTGCGCCGCACCCGCCTGACCCTGTGCTGCTGCAGCCCACAGGAGCGATGGGCCGCGTCCTTTAGCCTCTTGCTAGGACTGTCAGAGCCGGTGAATGGGGTTGATTGTTCCCCTCAGCGTGGCTCGTTATCCTAACTGAACACTTTGCTAGCTGACTGCTTGATAAAATTGAAAGGATTACTGCTTTCAGCTAAAGCAGAACAGCTTCTAGCAGACCACTTCTGCAGAGAACAAATGTAAAATGTGGAAAATAATACAAAAACAGCTGTTTGAAGGCACCAGAAAGCAGCAAAGAGGGTCAGGATTTGAGCGGACTTGATCATCCAGAGAGAAGCGGTAACATGAAGTGAGCCGGGCATTCTCTTCGGGCGCTGCTAACAGCACCAGGGTGAGAGGATCGTCTGAGAGGTGTGCAATCTCACAGGACTGAGGACATAAAAGTTAGAAATTAGTGTTCCCATGGCCAACATCCAGAGAAAAAGAGACCTTGAAAAGGAAGCCTAATATGTGGCATCCTTTTTCTTCTGAAAGTGTTTGCCCGTGTTTCATCTTCATGAAGCGACGGGGCTAAACCTTAGGAGAAAGGGGAAGTCAAGCAGCTACAAGGCGTGTCTTAGCTTCTGAGAACCTCAAGTGCAGAGAATGTGCAACATGGTGAAGGAACCTATGAGGATTTGGGCCCTGGTAAAGCTCAAGTTTTCAGTTGACAGTGTGAAAATGCCCTAAACAGTGCTAGCAGCCCAGACAGACCAGGCTTCCAATGCCTGAGACCCGAGTGAGAGACATTTGAAAAGGTAACTGGATTAAGGCCATCGTCCCTTATGTTATCTGTATACAGGAAGAACACCAAATCCTCAGTGGATGAACATAACATAAAGAGTCTGAAAATGCTGGTCCATATGGCTAGAATTAAATTTAAAACAAGAACATTAGATAGGTTGCAAGATAGGGCCAAGTGAATGAAATGCAATAAAAAGAAACTGTAAAAGACAAATACAAGAAAAACACATAGTAGACAAGGTCATAGACCTGACATTTTCAGGTACAGATTTCAAAATAACTGGTTTAACTTGTTAAGAAACCCAAACTACAAATGAAGTACAAAACAAAAGATAGATAATAGGAATTAGGGAGGTTTTTTTTCAAATGGAAGGGGGACAAGAGCTAGAGGGCGAAGGGAAGCAAAGGAAAAGGATTTGAAAATAAGAATGGAAGAAAAAATGGAACTAGAGCTATTGCAAATGGGAAGGGAAACAAGGATGAGCTGGAGAGAGCAGGGAGAGATGGGAGGAGAAGGGGACAAAAAGAGAAGAATTAAGATGTGTTACATGTATGTACAAACTCTCCATGATAAATGTAATCACTATGTACTGCAAACATGTACTAATAAGAAAATTTAGAAAAAGAATTCATAGGACAAAGAATTTCACCAAAGGACCAGGATTTATAAAAATAAGTGAGTGGGAATTATTGAACAAAAAATCCTAGATAAATTTTCAAAAACCTATTAATGGATTTAATAGCCTATTAGACACAGAAGAAGAAGAGATTCATGAACTGGAAAAGAAGCCAGGACGAAATATCCAAAGTGAAGAGTGGAGATAAAAAAAAAATGGAAAATAATAAAAAGACTGTATCATGCAGTAAAGACCTACGGACCCTACAGAAGTGATTTATCAAATGCATTTCAAAGAGTTGATGAGAACAGAGAAAGTATGGGGCAGAAGCAATGTTTCAAAAGATGTGACAAAGAATTTTCATGATCATTGACATAGTATGGAAACCAGCATGGAAACTAGCAGGCTAATCAAAGAAAAGTGAGTTAGAAGCCAAATGCTAAGACAAAATCTTTAAATAATCTCAAGAGGAAACTGCTACTTTTAAGAGTAACAAAAATCAGAGAATTGACTTGTGGGTGAGACAATGGGTACAAGAAGAAATAAAATGTTATCTTGAATGAGCTAAAAGAAAATAGATACCAGGCTAAAATTCTGTATCCATCAGAAACATCTTTCAATTATTAAGATAAAATAAAGATCTTCAGGCCAATAAAATCAGAGGAATTTAATGCCATCACCATCCAAAATACTTAAGCAAATTCCTCATGCAGAAACGATATTGTTGGAAGCACAACAGTGCAGAAGATGATGAAAAACGACACATGTATAAATGTATGACCATGTACTCTTAAAATATATCGGTTTTTTACAAAATCAATAAAAAGTCTTATTAAAATTCAAAACTAAAATACAGGATAATAGCACTGAAGTGAGATGGCAGTAAATGGAGTTAAAATTGTGAAGTGCTTGCATTATCCAGGGGATTCTAAAATTCATATTAAAATCAAAATATTCATTTTTTATTTTTATCATGCACATTATAACGTCTAAGATTAATTTAACAACAAAAAGTTTATCATTCTACTTAACAGAGGGAGAAATATAATCATGACGAGGATGATAAGGATGATTAATAAAAATAGAGACAAGAAAAGAGTGTATCAGAAAAATAAGGAGATAAAACAAAAATGCACATAGGAAAGTACACACGAGTAGTTTTCTGGTAAATTTAACTTCAAATACAGTAGCTATTACACATTAAATATAGAAAAACTATAAAGAATGATAAAAGTACATCAACTTTCATGCAGAATAATGATAATCTTTTCAAGAAACACAACTCAGCCAAAGGACACAGTATCAAGATTGAAAAAGGTATAACTACATAAATACTAACCAAAAGAAAATTTGAGTAATTATACTAGTTTAAGACACTATAAACATTAGCACACTAAGTACTACTAGAAATATGGAAAGATTTTTTATAAAAATATAAAAGGCAAACTGTCAGTGAAATATAATTCTAAATTTGTTTGATGTAACCAGAGTCAGAGTATACAAACTTTGAATTGACTGGACTGAAGGAAAAATAGGGAGAGACACATTACAGAGAAGGGTTGTACTTTAGATTTTTATTATATATTTATGTATATCGATTTTTTTTTTTTTTTTTTTTTTGTGGGTACCGGGGGGACGACCTCAGGACCTCGCGCGCCAACAGGCGCCCGTGCCCCTGAGCGATATCACCGGCCCCTTTTTCGTATGTGGGATCCGGGAGTCGAACTCGGGCCTTCGCGCTTGCAAGGCAGGCGCTTAAGCCGCTGAGCCGTCTCACCGGCCCTGTATATCGATTTTTAATAACACCTATGAAATGTAGATATTAGTGGGGTTCAGTGTGATATTTCCATATATGGATACAGTGTTAGATTGATAAAATCAGACTCCCTTTATTACCCCCCCATCACAGTCACCCTTCCAAATCTCAAGTAATCACTATACTACATTTAGGCTGATATTTTTGTTGTTTTTCCAACACATGAGAAAAGAGATCAGCACTTGTCTTTCTGTATCTGGATTATTTTACCTAACAATGTTCCTCAAATTCCATTCATTTTACTGCATATGACAGAATTTCAACCTTTTTTTATGACTAAATGAATAATACTTTTTGGGGCTTATACACATTTTCTTTATCCATTCATGCGTTGTTGGATACCTAGGTTGATCCCGAATCTTAACTCTAGTGAATAGTGCTGCAATAAATACGGGCACAGAGGTATCTCTGGGAGGTGGGTTTCATTTCCTTTGCTGAGATATGCTTAGAAGTGGGGTGGCTACATCACGTGGAAGATTTACATTTGAGTTTGTGAGGAACTTTCCACACTGTTGTCTGCAATGCCTGTACTAATACACACTCTTACTGATGATGTATAGAAGCTATTATTTTCTCTACATCTTCCACTGCATTTTTTGGATACTTTTAATAATTTCACTGGAATGACATGGTATCTCATTCTAGTTTTGCTTTGCATTTACCTGATGGCTGCTAATTTTGAGCATTTTTCCATGTATTTGTTGGGTAAGTTTCTAGTTTCTTATGCATTCTGGATATTAATGCTTCATCAGGTGACTAGTTAACACAGATTTTCTCTTATTCTGTAGACTGTCTTCTCACTCTGTTATTTACTTTGCTGTGTAGAATCTTTTCAGTTTGATACAATCCCACCCGTTTTTGCTTTTGTTTCTTTTGCTTTTGTGGTCATAGCTGAAGAATTTTTGCCTAAGATAAACAATCCTGAAGTATTTTCCCTCTGTTTTCTTCCAGTAGTTTCATAATTTTAGGTCTCACATATGGGACTTTGATACATTTTGAGTTGATTTTATACAGGGCAAAGGATGAAGTCAAGTTTCAATCTTTGGTAAATGGATGTTCAGATTTCCTAGCACCTTTCCTTTAAGAGATTATTTCTCAACTGTATGCTTTTGAACCTTTGTTAAACAGAAGTTGTCTGAAATGTATGAGATTTCTGAGATCTCCTTTCTGCCCCACTGGGCTATGTGTTTGTTTTTGAATGCCAGGACCATGTTTTCATTTACTATAGCTCTGTAGTATGCCTTGGAATCTGGTGTTGTAATGTCACCAGCTTTGTTCTTTTTTGGTAAAATTTCTTTGCCTCTTCAGCATCTTTTCTGCCTTTATATGAGTTTTAGGATTTTTTTTTTCCTTGCTTGTGAAGACCGTCAATGATATTTTGATGGGTATTTGCACTGAATCTGTAAATTACTTTGGGTAGTATGGATATTTCAACAATATTAATTCTCCCAATACATGAACCTAAGTTCTTTCCACTTTTTTTGTTTTTCAATTTCTTTTATCAGTGTTTGATAATTTTCATTGTACAGGTCTTTCATTTTCTCAGTGAAGTTGGTTATAGGAATTTAGTTATAGCTACCGTGAACAAGATTGCTTTCATGATTTATTTACCAGCAAATTTGTCATTGGTATATAAAAATGCTACTAATTTTTATGCACTGATTTTGTATCCTGTAACTTTATTATATTTATTAATCAGTTTTAATAGTCTTTTGGTGCAGTCTTTAGTTTTTTGTATATGTAGTATTACAATATCTACAAACAAGGATAATTTGACTTCTTCCTTTCCTATTTATATGCCTTTTATTTATTATTTATTGCTTGGGTTAAAACTTTGAGTACTATATAGAATAAAAGAAGTGAGACTACATGCCCTTACTTAGCCCCAAATATTAGAGAAAATGCTTTCAACTTTTTCTTATTCAGTGACGTTAAAGGATTATAATCTACTTTTAAAAAGTTTACCTGGTAGAATAAGAGGACATATAAGTGAATAAAAATATTGAAGATTTGAAGAGCCTTATTGAAGATTGACTTAACTTATACAAACATACTTTTATATATTCAAGAAATGTGAAAAAGCTGACCTTATTCTGGGCAACTGAAACAATCTCAAGAAATTCTAAACGATAAAATCAGGGCATGATTATTAACTACACAGGAAATAGACTACAAATCAAGAAGAAAAAAATATTGCAGCACTATTCAGAATAGCTAAGAATTAATCTAGGAGCCCATACCCAGATATATATATATATATATACACATATACATACACACACACACACATATATATATATATATATACACATATATATGGGCCAGTGAGATGGCTCAGCAGCATAAGCGCCTGCCTGGCAAAACGCGAGGTCCTGAGTTCAACCCCCGATACCCACAAAAAATATATATATATGTACATATATATATATGTCTATACATACATATGCATGTACATATATACATACATATACATACATATATATATTATTCAGCCATAAAGAAGAATTAGGTGAAACAGGATGACATTATGTGAAATGAAATAAGATAAACAGAAAGACAAGTACGACATCATTTTCCACATGTGTTGAAACTAAGAAACGTCAACATGAATGTAGAGTAGTGACTACTGGAAGTTTGCAAGGGTGCCTGGCTTGTAGGGGGGGTGTTGGAGTGGGTCAATAAAGGGAAGTTGGATTTCATTAGTGCTTATTGTATTCATGTGTGGAAAGCTGACATTGAAACCTATATATAAGTAAAATTAATTCACATCAATGCAAGAAAATAATTTGAAAATAATACAAAGAAATAAAAATAAATAAGTAGGAAATCTTCAATTCATGGGAAACAAAACAAGACAATTCTGAATAACTCTTGTGCCAAATAGAGGATAAAAATGGAACTTGGATAATTTTTGAGCTTGAAGATAATGAAGACCATGAACAAAACTTGTATGATGCAACTAAATACTGCGAAAAAGAAAACAAATACCTTTAAATATTGGCTACAAAGTCAATTTTTTTAAATGAGGTAAATTACAATTCTATATAACAAAATTGTAAACAAATTAAACTAAAAATGTCCTTTGGAGTAAATATCTATAAATAAGTAGTCTTTGAAAATTGCACAAGACACCTTTATTGAAAACTAAAAATTCATTGAAAAAAATTGGCAGTGGCTAAGAAAATGGAGTGGACACATGCTGTGTTAATGGATAGAAAATTCAAGATTGTTAATAAGCCAGCCCCCCCACCATGTTGTTAATCAACAGAATCAACAAAATCCTAGGAGATATATGCAAGGGTACTCTGAATACCTTAAAAATACATAAAAGACAATGTTATTTAAGGTCATGTGGTATCAGCATAAGGTTAAACATACATGTCCATGGAACATAGTTGAGGATCCCAAACAAATCTGAGAGTGTACACATACCTGATTTGTGATAAATCAATGGGACTTGTACAATTATATAAAAAATAACTATGTGATATACCTAATGCCATATTCCAAAACTAATTCAAAGCAAATTATGACCCTACATGTAGAAATAATTGCTGAAATAGTGTTAGATAAAGAACATAGGGTAACAGCTTCATGATATTTGGATAGGCCAAAGAACTAAAATTAGACAAAAGCACAAACGTAAAAGAAAAATTGACATTTCCCTAGGAATTTCTTTCATTATAAAAGGCTAATAAAAAGGAGCAAATGAAAACATTATACTGTTAGAATATAATTTAATACACAGAGTTAGCAAAGAGCTAATATCCAGAATGTATGAGTAAAATTTTGAATCAGTATGAAAAGGGCAACATAAAAATGTGAAAGATTTTGACAGGCATGTCACAAAAGAGATATGCACATGGCTAAAACCTGTATGAACTGAAGCTCAAGAGAATTAATGATGAGGAGTATGAAAATTAAAACTACAAAGAGCTGCTGCATGTCCACCTAAAGAATTAAAATTCATAACTCTGACAATATTAAATGTTCATGAGGATGTGGAAAAAGGAACTCTCATAAATTGTTGCTAGGAAAGTAGATTATTCTAATCATTTTGGTAAATTGTTTAGCAATTTCAATTACAGTAAAACACAGGCTGCCTTATGACTCAGCCTGTGGGTCTAGACCAAGATCATATGAAACCATATTTCCACTAAGCGAGGATTAAAAGAATGTTCACAATTGATCAAAACATAAAAAAAAACCCTAAACTTAATGTCTATCAGCCAAAGAATAAATTTCCATGTATTCTTATGATGGAATGAAATACAACCTCACCCCATTGAGAATGTCTGTTACTAAAAATAAAAACAAAATACAACAATTACTGGCAAGGATGTAGAAAAATATAAACCCTTCTATACTGTTGGTAGCAATTAAAATCAGTACAGCTCTTATGGAAAGCTGTAGTGGAGGTTCCTCAAGAAGCTAAAGATAGAAGTAACATACAATCCAGTAATTCCACTACTGGGTACACTTCCAAAGAAACTGAAATCAAGATGTTGAAAACATACCCACACACCCATGGTTGTTGCAGTACTATTCACGATAGCACAGATATGGAACATTACAGTTTAGATCTAACATGTTCCCACAAGGTTGATGTGTTTATAGAGGTGGGCTTTCAGAAGGTAAATGGATCATGAGGGATCTAATTACATCAGTGGATGGAACCATTGATGAGATCATAATATAATGGCATTATTGGGGGGTAATGGAAACTTAGGAGGTAGGGCCTAATTGAAGGGAAGGGACCATGGTGGTTTGTGAACTTGGAGATTCCATCTTGTCACTGGGCTTCTCCTTTCCGGTTCTTTTCCTCTCTCTCTGCTTCCTGGCTGTCATGAGGCGAATAGCTTTCTTCCACACAGCTTTCCACCATGATGATTCTGCCTCCCCACAGGTTTAAAAGCAAGAGGAAGTTAACATGGACTAGAACACTTTGAAATAATCAGTCAAAAGAAATCTTTAATCCTTTGTTTTACTCCAATATTTTGTCACAATAGCAGAAAGCTGCCTAGTGTAAACAATCACTGTAAATTGCCATCAACAAATGAATGGATAGAGATAGTGGTATATATGCAAAATGGAATACTATTTTAGCTATAAAAAGAATAGAGTCCTGTCATTTACAACATAAATGGTCCTGGAGATGTTAAGTAAAGTAAGTTAGACAACAAAAGAAAAATATTTCATGATCTCAAAAATTTATCTCTTATAAGCTAAAAGAGAATTTATGAGTAGAGATGGGGGAGAATAGTAGGGAGAAGGAATGGAAAGAAGTTGATTTACACTTACTAATATTTGATAGGAGAAATAAGTTCTGGTGCTCTGTGACACAGCATGGTGAGTATAGTTAACATTATATACCTCAAAATAGTTCAAAAGAGGAATTTGAATGCATTCAGCATAATGAAATTACAAACGTTTAAAATGGTAGATATGTTAATCACTCTGAGCTGATCACTACCTAATATTATATCTATCAAAACATCACATTGTATCTCATAAATAGGTACAAAAAAAATCTTATGTTTCAATCAAAAGTATTTTTTGAAAAAAATAGAAAAAATAAAAGTCAAGTAAATTGGATAGTCTAGAGATATGTGCAATGACATGGATGGAGCTATGCACAAAAGATGAAATGATTCCCTGTCTATAAAGATGAAGAATACGTAAAATTCCCCATGTGAAAGAAGTTGCAATATTTGGAGGGTATCTAAATATTGGCCAGACAGGGATACAAAGTGAGGCACTGTATTTTTCATCTATATCTACATTTTTCATCTAGTGGTTACACAGGTGTGTAAATTCTACACTCACGATATGCACTGTATGACATATCTCCATCAAAATGCCCATTAAAACAGCAAACAAACAGAACAGAATACAGCGTATGAACCATTAAACTCAACACATGTTCAGAATGCACTTCAAAGCCCTGCACACACTAATTTTCCCAAGTGGAAATCCCTGCAAATTCAAACCATAAGCAACCAATATGGTCCACTTCTCCATGAGTGTTTTTTGGTATCTTTGTGTTATAGTAATGTGCAACTGCTCTTAAAGATTAAAAACACAGATTTCTGGGACTCATTGGTGCCATACTCTCTTAAGCTAATTCTAGTGCAGCGGCAAACAGAAACAACAAAATGTCACCCAGGATTTGGGGGCAGATTTATTTAACATTGACAGGCACTGATAAGGATTCAACCATCAAAATATCAGGCCCTGAACAGTGGTGGGCTAGCATTCTTACAGGGTCTGTAACCAGGAAGTATAGAAGCAGAGTACTTGGCTGTCTTTTTTTGGTTCTTCCAATACGCATCATAGTGACCAGCCATTTCTAGGAGACAGTAGTAACAAGAACTGTAACAGGAACTGAAGTAAACTCGAGGTTACCTGGGCAAATAATGGAAACTGAAGTATACTGGCGGGGTGGGAGGCATTTTCTGCTACACTAGGAATTGATATAGAAAATCGCTTGGGTAATTTGGGTGATAATCCAAATTTGGGAAACATTCTTCAAATTAACAGTGACTAGAGAATTTGCCATAGTTGAATACTAACTCAAATATTTGAAGGTGTTGACAGGAAGAAAATTAACTTGAATTCTGTGTGACAAACAGTTCTAAGTATTTTGTTTAGAAAGAAATTGGTACTTTCATTTGTTTTCCCCCTTTGGGTCTATAGTCCAACACTCTAACTACAACCAAAACCTCTTACAGAAATATATATCTGTGTGTTTTACTTTTAATTGTCCAAGAGGCTTTATAAATGCTGTTAATTTGCTACTTGCAGCCTGAAAGTTAATAGACAAATTTATTGAGCTTTTATGCATAGCCACATACTATCCTTGGCACTTTGGATACATCTCCACATTTCATCCTTACAACAGCCCAGTGAATAGGTACAATCAATTTTCCTGTTTCAGATCAGTAGATTCATCTACTAAGACTTAGAAGAATACATCGTACAAGCTGACACAATTAACAAGTGGTGGAACCAAGCCTCAAGCTCACAGAATCAAACCAGGAGTCCAGAGTCTGATCATTATTCTGGTCATCCCTCCCACACTCTTCAGCCAGAGATCAGGCCCCCACACACCGCTTATGCTGAAGTTTCAGGATAATGGGAAAAATCAATAACACCATGCAAGTTAGATACATTAGCTGTCATGTCTTTTCTCATGAATCCCTTCAATATATATTTAGATAAACCAGTATACATACTTTTCCCACTTCTATATTTTCAACTACGTAGTTCTCCCTCCCCAAAATATCCATTCTTGTGATACGGATGTGATGAAACCAATTCATACTGTAGATGTCCATCAAAGTAGAGAGTTTCTGCTTTCCCAGAGATGACGAAGAGGTTCTCAGCTTCCTCCAAGAGGGTGAAATGCCTGCTACTGCCCTAGAATGGCACAGTTTCTGTTGAGGAAGGATGAGGTTGTCAGTGAACAGAATTAGGGCCCTGTCTTTCAAGCACCCCTGATAGTAATGGAAGCCTAGATGGCAGCACCATACCTGTGGGCCTGAGGTCTCCATAGTCTTTATCTGATTGAGCGTTCTGGAATTGCTCAGTCTTCCCATTTCCAATCTTTCCCCCAAAACTTTGAACTTGACTTGGCCAAACCAATTTCCCCCATTCATAGGAAAAAAATAGACATTTTCATTGCTATTAGACACAAATAACACAAGGAGTAGAAGCTGGGTCTTGGTCTCAGGATTTGTCTGCACTGCTAGTTCTTATGATTTTGCTGTTTTTCACATAACCTATGCAGAAAGAGTTCTCCCTTCACTCGAATGCCTATTAAAAGCAGAAAACACAGGGTGCCACCTAAGCACCAAGAAAAAATATTTGTGAGGTCCCTGAATTAAAATAATAAATAATATTTATAGAGTAATTTCTCTTTCCAGGCACTGATGCTTGAACGATGCTTGAACGTTGCTTGAACGATGTTATTTTAGTGTCATTACAAACCTATCGCGTTTATAATATTGTATCCCTACTGCACAGACAAGGAAACAGGTTCAGAGTAAGTAAATAGCAAAGCTGGGATTAAATCCAGAAAGTACATTACTAGAACCAATCTCCTTAACCATTCCTCTGTACTTTTCATGCACTCCAAATTTTGGGCTGTGTTTCAACTCAGTCCACCAGGCAGCTAGCTTCAAATGTGTAAATATATTGAGCCATTTCCAAGAGGGCTGCTGTCTGCTAAGTGCTCTCTATAAGCAGTTTTCAGGCTACTCTAAAGTGAAGTAAATTAATACAGGTAAGGACAGAAGGGATACCTCATCCATCTCTATCAAGTTCACATATGAATCCTAAATAGATAATGGAAAAGAATATCTTGATGTTGCTTTGTAAAACATCTCTCCTCTTTGTACACCCTCCAAATACTCATTCATTATTAATGTTCAGATCTGCCTGCACTTGTTTTTCCCAATACCATCAAGTGGCTAATCACCACTGTTGTTTTAACTTATTTTAACTTAAGTCATTTAAAAGCAATGTTGTTCTTGAAAAAGGTCACATAGCCAAGTCAATAAAAGCTCCAGAACCAAACCTGCACTCTTCAACAATACTAAAAAGAACACTTTTGTCTCTATTTTATTGTAAGCAATTATCAATGCAAATCCTTCTTAATACACTAAAAATCTGCTTACACCAAATTTCCAATTCTGTCTGACTCTGCTTCTTAAACCATGGGTGATTGTGGATGAAGAGAAAGACTTCAAAGATGTTGAGAAGCAAAGCTAAAAATTGCTCTATCATTTCCCCTGGACGAGGACTGCAAGTTTCAGATACACCAGGATACAATCAATGGGGCATTCCTTTCCTACATAAATTATGGTTATAGCTATTCCCAACATTTTTAGTAATTAAATTATTTACTGCCACAAACGTAGAGTTATAGTATTCTAATTCCTGTCACTTTACTGAGAACTCTTCATAGGTTAAGCCTTAAATTTGTTGTTTGTATATTATCAGTGCCAAGGCTTTCAGTGAGTATCAATACTTTTCCTTTACTCTTTCTTTCCTAAGTAATGGAACATGCTGGGTCTCCCTGTCTTAGAGCGTCTTCTGGTAAAGATACATTGAACATTTATGGCATACCAGATATTGATATCAATCACACTTACTACTGAAGTTTCCCATGTAAATACTCATAATAAGATGATAATATGAAGTTTAAATGCTCAATGAGATAGGAGTGTATAAAACTGGAGATAAAAAGATGTTTTTGGTAGTGCAAAGAGCCAAGCAAATAATACAATGTGTCTTGGAGATAGAAAAATTAATACAGACTAAGGTTGAGCATCCAAGGTAACCATCCCCAAACCACAGGTTGGTACTATTCGGTCTCCGTGGTAATATGGTGGGTAAACACATAGACTATAGGATTTAGAGATGGAAGAGCCAGAATTGAGTTATTTCATCATCCTAGCCAGGAGGTGATGGGTAGAGCACTCAGTCTTTCTCAGCTTCATTTTCTTATCTGAAAGTAGAGCTAATAATATCTCTCAGAGTCATTGGGAGGACTAACTGAACCAATATATGGTGTAACTATTAATCCTGCATGTTATTTCATTGTATTAAGAAATGCCTAGCATTAATGGTGGATACTCCTAGGAGGGTCCTGTGGGTATCTCCTTGGGTATTATATGTGGCCCCTCACCTGCTCCTCTCTGGTACTGTTCTTCTCTACTTCTTGGCTACCATGAACTAGGTAGCTTTGTTTCACCTTGAAGCCAGCCAACCATGGATTGAATCTCCTGAAAATGTGAGCTAAGTTAAACCTTTCCTCCTTTAAGTTGTGTCAGGTCTTGTGTCCCAGGACCAGGGAAGCTAATCCATATAGAAATAGTGATGCATTTTTTTTTAGCTGTATTAGCAACTTTTCCATTGCTGGACACAATACCAGACACCCACAATTTAAAGGAGCAGAAGTTTAATCTGACTCACAGTTTCTGTCCTTGGTTGGCCAGCTCCAAGGAAGAGACTTAATAGGTCAGACAGAGACCCCAAAGCCATGCTTCCATGACCCACCCAGAAACACCCAGAAGTGTGACCCACCAGTCCCAGGGGCAGATCACAAAACCAACCAAGGTTAAGCCCTATAGTTGTTTGACTATCATTTCCACAGCGTAGCATCTGTGTTTGCCAAGAATCTGACATTTTTTAAATGTAAGACTGATGGTTACAATGATAATGAAGTTGATGTGGAATTATAATCCAGAGGCATTTTTTCTTTTTTTTGGGGGGGGTCGACCTCAGGACCTCACACGTCAGCAGGCGCCCATGCCTCTGAGCAATATCACCGGCCCTTTTGTCATATGTGGGTACCGGGAGTCAAACTTGGGCCCTCGCGCTTGCCAGGCAGGTGCTTACACTGCTGAGCCATCTTACTGGCCCGGCATTTCTTCTTTATGTTACAATTCATTAATATTTTGGATCTAAAGCTATAACAGCGCATTCAAGATGTGTTGTCACCTGAACAAGGAAAACATCAGGACAAAACTGGTTCAAATCCATAGATAGATAAGGAAAGCAGTGTAGCAAGAGCTGAATTCAGACCTTGACCGTTACCTACTAGCTCCATGTACTTGTGTTAGTCTTCCAACTGCTCTAAGCTTTTGCACCTCGGCCTATAAATTATGGGTGAAGGCATTCTTTATTAAGCATGCTGTGATCGTGAGGCAACATACGAAGTCACATGTCATAATTTCCATCATATGGGTCCTTGTGTAGTGTGGTTATTCCTTTGGGCTATCACATACTCTGGTTCTCTCTATATCTCTATTCGTAGAGTACATAGTCAATTCCCCACAGGGGTGACTTGTTTCAGTAAATGAAGTGCGCATGGAAATGCCCTGTCATTTCTAGGTGGAAGATTTCAGGGCAGTGTGTGCTTTAGCTCTGTTCTCTTTCTTCACCTGACACAGAGAGAAGGAGCTACCCCTTCAGCAGAGAGCAGAAGGGCATGATGTAGAGCCATACTCTCAGCCACTCCTAAGAAACTGACCTTTGTTGTTTTCATGTACTGAAATCTGAGCCCTGTTGTTATTGTAACCCAAATTAGCTCTCCCTTTCTGATATATATGATTAGTACTTATCGTTGTTGATAGGGACCTCAACTTTACTTCTGAGTGCTTCCCAAAAAAGGGAGCTGATACTTGTTTGATGAAATGACACTTTTCTTGAACTGCCAGTTTATAATAATAAAAATAAAAATGGAAGGTACTAGCTTACAAGACTTATTATATAGTATGTGAATAGTATGCAATTTCCTTATGTAATCAGACTTAATTCTTCCAATGATTCTATGACATAAATACCATTAACCATTTCATACATGAGGAATTAAGGCTAACATTTTGACACACCCACCTACTCACTGACTTGTGTGATCTGGTCCCAGTTACTTAAATTTTGGTTCTCTTACAAAGCATTTTCTCTTTGGGGAGATAAATGATGGTTGGCAGAGTATAACAGTATGGTGTGGTAGGAGATGGTCAAGGAAAATAAGGAAACCTAGAACAGTAGAGAAATTCACATTTAGTTTCTTCTTTATTGTTCATAAAAATGGAACATTCACTTACTTTTGTTTAGTCAATTACTCTCTTATTTTTTTCTCCCTTTCCCTTTCTAAGAACCCCACCTTTGTCAGGCACAATAAGTAGATTCTCGCTTTGGGCACGTAGCAGCTAAAGTGGAGTTAGATGCTCACAAGTGGATGATGATTCATTGATTTTTCTATTATCTGCTTCTTCATACTATGCTTCTCTTTGGTTCAGGGCTCTTTTTTTCCTACCTAAAAGGTGGTAATTCAACTGAAATAATGGTAGGCCTTCTTTCTGTCTTACTTGCTTTCATGGAGATGTCAGCAGTTATAAATAAATAAGGTTAGTTTTCATTTTCTGGACAGACTATGGACTCCTCTGAACTTCCTCCTAGTAAAGACCACACTGTACCACCAATCTGGGCTGAGTAAGGGAACTTCAGACTTTTGTAATTCAGGAATTAACACGAGGTTCTGGAAAGTTAACCACGTTTCCTCAACATCTTAATTCCCTCAAGTCTCACGTGTAGAGTCCTCTGTCCTGGCCAGAGGCATCTCTTAGAAAAAGCAGCGGGAACCTGTCTTCACCTGTCCTCACCAAAATCATTCCCTCCCACTTCCTCATTTGGTCTTTTCCTTTCAACTGATCCCTTAAAAATTAGCTTAAAAATAGGCCGTAGCTTCTCCTACTCTAAAAAACAAAAGGAAAAAAAAAAAAAAAAGATGTGTTTATTTGGTCATGGAAGCACCAGCAAGGGAGTGTGTAACCATCCTGGTTTAAGTGAAGTATTTAATAATGTCTTTTTGTTGTCGTTGGTAAAAAAGAAAACAGATCATGTTTGAATGACCTAGTTTTCTGTTCTAATTCATATATAAAGATACTTCTATTTTAACCTTTTTCAAATTACCTCTGCAACAGCCAAGACAGTTGAGTGAAAGAATGCTCCTGTGGCTAGAAGGAGATGGAATAAACACACTCTGGCCACTTTTCTCTAAGTATGTCAACCACGTGCAGATACCGCAGATGCTGTCTTATGGGACATCTGAAATCTCCCTGGGAGAAGTGAGGTGACTTCGAACCTGATACATCCTCTTCCTTTTCTCTCTTGAGGAGCGTTGTCTTTTACCTAAAAGAAACCAGGATTGTTTTCTGAATGGCTGGGCTCCAGAAGCAGAGCTCAACAGGAGTGCTTCAGCAAAGTCCCTCCGATTTTTCCCTGGCTGCTTTTTCATGGTTTGTAACCCTGATTTTCCTCCCGCATGGACCTCCATCTTTATGGACAAGCAGAAGAGCATAAAGCCTTGGGGAAGCAAGAAGGCAACACCAGGAGCCAGTCAGATGAGGAGCTCACAAGGACTCTTGATGCTCCCTCTGTCCATTTTGCTTTTCCTTAGAAAAGACTTGCCAGCTGTGCATGGTGGCACACGCCTATAATCCTAGCGTTGGGGAGGCTGAGGCAAGATGATGGCTGCGGGTTCAAGACCAGCCTGAACTACATAGTGAGACCCTGTTTCAAAGAAGAAAAAGAAAAGAAAAGTACAGACATGCTACAGAGTGTTTGCTTGGGAAAGAAGGTTCTCTGGATTAGAACTGTGTGTACGGTGATATTCTACTAATTTTAGTGAAGCTACATAGAAAAATAATTATCCTTCTTTGTCCAAATTTCTGTGTAAGCAAAAGTGAAGATACTGAAATTTGAGCTTTAAAATCTCTCCAGTGAATTCTAGTGTATGGCTATATTTAGGAAATAATGATGTATTCCAACTCTCTAAAATAATTCTGAAGTTCCATGATTTTATCCTTAAAAGTGGTTCCTAAGTCACTATTTTAATTTCATGTGATAAAAAATACAATGCACTTTGACCTGGTACATTTTACTTTTTGATAGATACTCATGATAAAAGTTTCTTTTCAAAACCTGATAATCCTTTGGTGGTATTACCTAATGACTTGGCTACATTTTGGGAAAGATGGATGCGCCAATGTATTTGAGGAAGAAATTTTTGAGTTTCTATCTGGAAGGGAGCAGTAAAGGTCAATAAATATAATGTCAAAAGTTGGAAAAGACAATCCTGAAGCTTCCCAGTCCTGGAATAGTTTCAGAGAGAGCCAGGTTTTCCTGTGCCCCTAGGAAGGTCTGGGAGAGAGCCAATATGCCCTGATGTGGGTATACCCTATCTGGAAAGCGACGGGGCTCATAATGCTGAGAACTCAGTGGCGACACAGCCATTTTGCTGGACATACCCATTCAATGACCAAAGCTTAGTGAAGATGTTGGCAATTTAACAGCAGATGGAACAGAAGCCTTTGCCCATAATCAGGATTCTACAAAACCCCCACAAAATCTGGACGTGAACCTAAGAAAAAGAAAGGAGATGGGAAACATCCTGAATTCATTAAACTTTAACTTGAAATAGCTGAGATAACCCCGAAGCACCTGACTCTTCCCAGCAATGACTGAGATTATACATTCTGACATCAACTTCACATGTTCTGACCTTAAGTGCAGCTGGGGTTCAACACAGGGTTTAAATGGAGTCCTAAAGATAAAGGAGATACTACTATTTTTTTGCACATCAGAATATGTCTTGGAAAACGTTCTGCCTGATATGTGTTGAATTAAGTTGACCTCTCTTAAATTTACCTTTATTGATCTTATTGTACCTTCTGGAGTCATTAAAAATATCCTTTTCCACATGACAGCCCAGAAGAGATTGAAAGACAGCTCTTAGGCTTCTCTGAGTCAGTCCTTTCCTGCGATGCACATGGTCACAATAATCCAGCGCATGATCTTATTGCCTTGCTGCTAAAGCTTTTAGAAAGTTGGTTTCTATTCTACCTTCATTCTATATTCAGAGCATCCCCAGAGAAGAGTGCACTATGAACATCCCCTGGGGTTTTAAAAGCAATAAGTCTTTGCTTGACTCCCACTCTTAAGATTTTTGATTTGGTTGGGATAGGGTAGAACTCATACATGTATGCTTAAAATTTAGATGTAATAATAATGTGCAAATACTCTTGGAGGTTCAAAATACAGAATTGAATAAAACAGACAATGTTTGGTTAGGCTAGGTGTACAAGACCATTTCCCTTTGTCTAGATATTTCTTTTCCATCAAGGCTGACCAATATGCCATTATTTTCCTTAGCAACAGCCTAGCCAATTGGATCACGCAGTCACCCTGTCTGCCTCTCCCTCCCTGCTGAATAAGTTATTGGCTCACTAAAAGGAGTATTTATTAAGAGCCCTCACTGTTTCCACAGTGTCCAGGACTTTGTATCATGCTTTAGTGCCCCACACAAAGTTCATATACATATAAACCAATTTATGGAGAAATTTATGGTCTGGTTAGAGAGACTTATAAACAGATAACTTCAGTGCAATGAGGTAAGCTCTTTGACATATAAAACTGCTGTAAGGTTGCTGGGCAAGCACATAGAAGGTGGAATTTACCACAATTGGGCAAGAAGTTAGTGTAGAGATACTGAAGAAACAGCAGGGAGAGAGTAAGATATGCATCTGAACCCAGAAGATTCAGACTGCAATTGGAAAAGCATAAACCCGGTATTAACCATTCCTGAAATAACTGACTGGAAAACATTATGCTTCCAACACAAGAAATAAACATTGGTCCCAGGGTACTTAAACTAAGCGCGGCAATCTAAAATCCCTGTCTCTTCTGTCTATTTGATCGGGGTTTTACAAACTGCAGTAATGAGTGGATTCTAATTCCACAGGTTGACAGTGGGGTTTGAAACTCTACGTTTATACCAACCACCTCATGATATTATATTGCTGTCCCAGAGCACATATTCAATAGAAAAACACTCCAGACACCCCATGAGAGCAAGAAGGCTCCGTGTTCTGAAACCGGGTAAGAAAATCTAACTAATTTTCTGAAGATCAATCAACAGAGCACAGGATGGAAAGTCCTTGCATCAACCCCTCTCCCTGCTCAACCACACAGTGAAAATGGAAATGTGTGCTAATTGATCCTAATTCACTACTGAATCATCATCAGTACAAATTATTAGAGGAATTCAGTACATAAAGGAACGCTCACTGGTTTGGTAATGGAGGCTGTGAAGGCTTCTGTGCTGCTCACGTATCATTCCCTCCTCCTGTCATCATCCCAAACTGTTTAGTGATAGGTCCCCGTTCTCCCTGTTCACATATCAGCCCACTCATGCGAGGAGCTACTTAGAGGAAATGTAAATATGGTTCTGGTATGCGATTCGGAAAGACTCGCTGCCAGTCTCATTCATTCAGCTCCTATTCTCTCTGGCTGATTTATCCTACACAGGGATTCATGTGCATGTCAGGCAATATTGGAACAGATTGAGACGAAGCCTTCCATCCAATTTCACTGCAGATTTCATGTAGCAGTGTGAGATGGCTTGCGCAAAATGCTCCTAGAGTTCTGCCTCTGTTCACAGTGGGAAACCTACTCAATTTTAAGTATATCGAATATCTAACAATATATCACTGTTTAAAACTCAACAAGTCTGCTTTCAGGACTTCATAGGCTCCTTCTTTCCTACTCCTTTTGCTACAAATGGCAATATTATTACTATTACCTGGCTTGTCATTCAGCATTTTCCTGGGCCATGTAATAGAATTCTAAAATTTCTCAATGTGATCTACGTTCCAAGAATAATACCATTGGTTTTATTAGCAGTCTGTACTGTGCAGTGAGCCCCCACAGCACTAACAGAGTGCATGAGAGGTGTAACAGTCTACTTCATACCCTGGATATGGCACATCTGAATTCTCTTGGCAATAAAAAAATCTCACAGATGATTTCAATACTGGCCCATGTTTAAGAACCCCTGAATTAGACATAATAGAATTTTCTAGGGGATATTCATCACTGGGTACTGAAATAGAAGACAGAGGATTGTCTTTGTTGAAGATCTGTAACATTGGATGTTGGCAATCATTTTCTGTGCTAAGAATGAGAGCTTACAGTGTGGATTTGGAGTTGGGAATCTACTGACACTTTACTGTGCTGGAGAACACTGAAACTAAAAGTGATGAAATCTGTAGCTCATTAATTCAGAGATGCTGTCCTATCTTCTACTGCAGAAAACAGGAAAGGATAATGCACAAAGGAAGCACATTCTTGAGGGATCCAAATTCAGTTCCAATAACTTTTTAGGTGTTTTGTGCTGATTTAATGAAAAATGAGGATGAAAGCTCTTGCACAGGGCATACTTTATCATGTAATAAATGTTATTTCTACTCCGCATACTTAAAGGCAAAAAAATAAAATGCAAATGAAGCTTAAACAAGGTTCAGAATTCTCAGATGCATCAACCTGATCAACCAGAAGTAAACTGTATTTGAGACCAAAGTGAACACAGAGGCTAACAGGTCCCTGAACCTAATGAAGGTTTTTGTTTCATCTCTGCTTTTTGTGTTGTGTAAATGTCTGATCACAATTAAGTTGTAACATCTTGACAGATAAATCATGATGCGGTTACAGAGACTGCAAAGATGTGGATGGAAAAGAACGTGCCACAGAGGTAGTCCAGTGGAGATCTGAGGTCGCATGGCATCTGCTCGGCTGCGGTCCCGATCATGACAAGACTCCGGAGAAAGCACAAGTGGGTGGGTAGAGTCGGGTAAAACAGAGTTTATCCTTTTCTTATCGCCTTTCCTGCCCCTCCTCTATCTCTTGATCCCTTTCTAATCTGAAGAAGATTTCCCTACTTTCTATTATCTATCTTTTATTTAGCTCTTTATTTTGGGGGTTTCTCATATAAGAGAAATCATATGATATTTAAGCTTGGATGTCCGGTTTATGTACCAACTCCCCACAATAAATGTTATCATTATGTAATGCAAATGTGTACTAATAAAATCAGAGGATGCAGAAAAAAATAGAGGTTGTCTGAAGTGACCCTATTAAAGGTTTTCTTCCTCCTCCTTCCCAACTTTCTCTGTTTTTTTTTTTTTTTTCATTTTACTTGTGCACAATATTAGAATATTCTGTTCTTCATTATCTCCTAAATAATTCTTAGGAATCTTGGCTTATTTTGACATATTATTGAGATTTTTAGTTACTCTAGAGAGCACATTTAGAAACACAGATTCCTGCTACATCGTGCTCACTACTTAGGGCACCATTCCCTAAAGCACCAGTGTTAGGCAGAAAGGTAGACACTAGCAATCCTAAAGATAGGCAGCTGGGGTTCATGAATAGCGAAAGTATTTAAAAGTTTTTAAAAATGTTTTCCTTCATTTTCTTAGTCATTAACTACAGATAAAAATCCAAACTAGCTTACAGTTTGAAGCTGTGTCCTAGCAGAATGTTACCTCCTCTGAGAGTGCTGGTAAGATCAAGGGCTACACAAATTGTGGGATGCAAAAAACTCAAGATCTCCTAACAAACTAAATGGAAACTTGCCACCTAGGGAATAAAAAGGCAACTTCTCCCTGAAGTTGCTCAAAATAGCCCTATTATCCCTGTGGAAAGCAATGACCTCAGAGGAAGGGAATGATATTCCTTGAAGACCTATTTAATCATGTAAGTGTAACCTGAACCTTAAGTCAGTGCAACTGCCAACCTGGCACCTGCCTGCCTTCGTGTTTGAAGGTGTGTTCTTTCTATCACTCTGAAAATCTATCACTTTGCAGTAAACTCTGCCAGTGCTCAGTATGATGGGCTACATGTCTGGCCTGGATTCTTTTGTAGAAGGCACGAACAACTGAGGAGATGTCACACTTGGTCCTCACAGTGTTAGGACTCAGCTTCCTGGTGACTCTTGGATATGCCTTCAAATGCTCTGTGAAAATCTGGCTCTCTCAAAGCATTCACCTGGGAAACACTGTGTTGTCTTTTCCTTTTTTAGATTCACAGAGCAGGGAGGCATAGTGAATGATTACCTCCGTTTCACCCCTCATTTTCCAAATTAACTTGTCTGAGGAACACTTTCTTTCTAAGATTTCTCTTGATGTGTGACGTGCTTTGCAGCTCATGCTTCTGGAAACACTTGTTTAGGAATCAGATAAGGATGAATTACATTCTCAATTCTCCTATAAGTTCTGGGATCTGCACAAATCAGGACATTATTCCTTCTTCACTCTGATAAATATATTGGAATAGTGCTGTTATAAATGATATGCTTTTAAATGCAAAATTCTAATTTGACATTACCAGTATTTGAAAGACAAATTGACTTTAGGAGCTTAGGTTATATCCTGTGATCCTAGATATTTAATTATTAGTTCTAGATTATATTTTGTCTATGATTTGGAGTGTATTTTTTTTTTACATCTAAGAAGAGAGATACATTTAGCTTTCTTCTCAGTATTTGCGTGCTTTATTTCACTTCCTTATCTTATTATCCTACCTAGGAATTCAACTGTAGCACTGAGTAGAATATATGAGGCAGGACAGCCTTACCAATATTAGGACATTGTATACAGAGTCTTACCAGTAACTGTGATGTCAGATATAGATTTAGTGTAGATGCTCTTAACTAAATAGAGGAAGCTCTTTCTTTCAAATTTGCTGAAGGTTTTTATTAAGAATGAATGTTTTTCAAATGTTGTTAAGTGCTTTTTCCTGTAACAATTGATATAATCATATGATTCCAGATGTTCTGTACTGCAGGCTTAGTATCTGAGTATTCAATTGTCTTTTCCCAAGCAGCAGTTGAAGACAATGTTACAATATTGGCTTGAAGTGTCTACCTGTGAAAAGCTGAAAACGTCATAGTTTCTCCCTCCAAGAAAACTGTATTTCAGTTTAAAATTCAGGAGTCACAGAAACTCTAAACTTTTAGACTTAGTTCTTCCTTCCCAGTCATTCTTCAGAAAGTCAAGTTTTGTAGTAGAGACATTCTCCACTGATGGGATAACTTGAGAATGAAACACAAGTTTCTGTGCTTCGCTTTTGGGTGATGTGTTTTTTAGCTAGAACTTTGCAACTTCAAAATTACCGCCAAATTTCCCCTGAATATTTCTGTGGTAGTAAATGAGACCAAAATCTCTGACTCATCTTGCATATGAACAAGACATTTCTATTTCTAAAGGGTTTGTAACATGGATTCAGACTTAACACGGTTTGTTAATTCAAGCAAACTATGAGGAAGTACATGAAATCAGCCTTGCCCTTAAGCCAATTTTATGAATAATAATGTGATAATGCAATATAAACTGGTGATAAATGATGTCATCAATACCTTAACACATCATGGATCTAAAGTCAAAAGAAAGAACAAAATTCACAAACTGCTTGGGCAATGCTGTAGACCAAGATGATAGCCAGGTTTAAGGCCTCACTTCAACTTCTGGTGTGAAATATGCTTACAGTGGGTTAGGGCCAATTTTGTGAATTCTTCTTGATGCCTCTTTCTCACATACCCATGTCTAACACACCAGTATACACAGTGGGTTCACATCATGTCATGTTGCTGCTCCACTCAGAGCCCTCCAAAGGCTTTGCCTTTCACTCAACATAGAAGTAAGGTCTTCCCATAGCATGCAAAGTCCATGGAATTTGTTCCTTGGAAGTCTTCTGCTCTCTCCCTACCTTTTTGCTTTTCAGTCACCTTTGTTCAAGCTTTCACTTTTCCTAAATGCTTCAAGTGTGGTCCTGCCTCAGGGGCTTCTCTCTTGTGTTTCCCCACTGACTCATTTCACTGGCATCCTTGCTGAAATAGTACAAGAAATACCATGAGAAATATGCCCAAAACACATCACCAAAACTTCCAGAAACACAGCCTCAGCTTGCCACTCTCCTTCCTGTCTGTAGTTTGACATTTCTTTACCTGGCTCCTCTTTACCCAAATGTACTTGTTCCTTTACATACAATACTTCAACCTTTGGAACACAAACTCAAAAACAGGGTTTTGTTTACTCCTCTGTCTTACTCTCATTGTTGGTAAGTTGTCACGAAGCACTCACTGAGAAATGAGGGATAGGGAATAAAAGGAAGGAAAGAAGAAAATAAATTTGCGAAAAGCCCATCCTTTCAACAGAAGAAAGGGCACTTACCAACATTCAGTAAATCTAAAACTACCTTTTCCAGTCCTGACAGTAGTATTGTGTTGTGATAGGAATTTTTAGTTTCAAATTTTGCTTGCTAGGTATTAGCTATGACGTCTTGAACAAATTACCTTCACGATGTCTCCTTTACTCTTTTGTAAACTGAGACTAATGACATTTCATAAGATCCCCTCAAGATGTAAGGGTTTGGGCCACAGATATAGCTCAGCAGGACAGAGACTGCCTGGCAAGCACAAGGTTGTGAGTTCGATTCCCAGTGCCCCCCACAAAATGCAAGGTTTTAACATATATAATGGTACCTAGCAGAATGCCCAGTACAGAGAAAGCATCCCAAAGATTATTATCTATAAAATGTGCCACTTCTCTCCCTGTATTAAATACTAAGGGAAGGACCCACATTTCTAGGTTTATTTGACAAGATTAAAACATGCTTTATTAAGACAAGATCTGGAGGAAAAGAAAGGAATCAAAGAAAAGAAATGGAGAAATAGTCTCCGTCTTTCTTTCCCACCTATGGATAAGGCCAGTCCTCATCAACATATTGAATGGATAAACATTCTTGTGTACTTCTATAGACGGAATATTTGTATTCCTGCAAACCTATATTTTAAAACATAGCCCCCAATGTGATGGTGTTTGGTGGAGGTGCTTTCAGAGGTTTGCGCCTCATGAGTGGGATTAGTACTCTTATGAAAGAGGCTCACTTGGACTAACAACGAAGGACAAAACAAGAAGATGCCAGACTATGAACCCAGAAGCAGGCCCTCACCAGATACTGAGTCTTCCATTTGGAAGAAGCCTCAGACATTGAGAAGTAAATCTCTACTCTCTATAAGCTATCCAGTTTATGATATCTTCTCATAGCAGCCTGAATGGACTAAAACAAGTTCTTTTCTGACTTCCTCACTTGCATCATTTGCCTCCCACCATCATTACAGGGCTTCTATCCTGTGAGTTCCCTGACATGCTCTCAGGTATTACCACTCCAACTCTTGGAGCAGACTCTTGGCCATGGGTCTTAATGTGTCTCTGAATTCCAAAGGAGAAGGACTGTTCCGGGTCAGTATTTCACTACACTGCACACTTGGCTTTCCCATAAGCTGTAGAGTACAGCACTTTCTACTCCATACCCCCGTTTTTGCAGTGGAAAACCCTGATTGGGGGAAAAAGACTGTCTCAATAAGATGAATATTGCATCTTTTATAGCCTTGAAAGGCCAATACCACTATTTGCTGCTATAATAAGCAGTTTGCTTAGAATGAGGAGGTGGGCTGATCTGTAGCATCTCATACTTCTCATCAGGAAGAGATGTTACAGGTGTCATCCTGCTTTCCATCTCACCCACCAATCGGGGTGACTCCATTTGCCTTCCTTAGCAATATTTTCTCTGCGGCACTTGAAACCACTCCAACTGCACACATATGTCCCCAATTACAAATTTCACTCATACTGAATGAAATTTTCCAGGGATTCTCTTCTTCTTCCTTTCTTCATATTTGTCAGTTTCTTGCAGAATGAAGCTTAGAACATTTCTGGAGATGTGGTATAAATGATTAAGCACAATAAACCCCCTTTTCCTTTCTCTTTTGTAGGATGTATGTGTGTTTCTTCCTAATCTAGAGATGGACCGGTGCCACTGAATGCCTTCCATCTTAATGTACTTTTTTCTTCCATTAGATGGAATTTTTTTCCCCTTATGATTATTATTTTGCAAAGTAGGTAATATTCCTTTAGAAGAAAAGAAAGAAAGAAAGCCAAATCAAATCAAACACAGACCTCTGGGTTCTATTATAGCATTAGGCTTTATGTCCCAGAGCAGGTCAGAGCATATCTTTGATATATGAAAATTTGTCATTCTTGGGTATATTTCATTTATTGAAATGCTGTTTGAGAGCAACTTTATTAAAGATGCATGACACTGGTACAATGCTGCTTTATTTTGTGTCACTACTTTCATAAAATCCTCTCCCCAAACACTTTAGAGAATTAAATAATACAAGACAGGAGAGAGTGTTCTGTATAAATTATCCAATACTATGGCATAAAGAATGATTTAAAGAATCACTTAGAAAGCCAATAGCTAAGATTCAGAAACTGAAAGAAATAGGAGAGATTTTTCATAATTATTATTTTTGGTCCAAAATTCATGTAAATTGGTGAAGTAGTAAGGGAAAATGTATTCCTTGTAGAACAGGGTATCAACATTTTATCATTCAGGAATGTAAACTTCACACTTGTCTTCTAAGGGAAGCACAGAGTTGTTCCTTGTGTTTTTACTTTGTGAAAAATCTACGAGATATTAAGGTATTTGTTACTTATTAAAATTTAAATTACTTGGCAGTCCTAAAATATAGAGTTATTATCCACATGTAGAAGTGAAAATTGCAGAGGCGAAATTACCTGTTCCCATGATCATACAACTGGCAAACACTTGCCAAAGTGTAAATCCTTGAGGCAAACCTAGATTAACTGAATCCAGTGCCTGGTGCTTGCTACTAGCCAAGTACATTTTGCAGGAAGTAGAATTAATGAGCCACATCTCTCACCGAGTATACTCCCACAGTTTACTAAAATTGCTATGCAGTCAAGTGCTCTTAATCTTCATCCTAACACAATTCCAGAGCCTTAGTCATAAAAAGCAGTAGCTGGAATGACACCTTCTATAAGAGAGTCTGTAAACAATGCTCATTGTCCCAAAGGGCATTCTATGTTTACCTTTGTACACTAAGTATTGTGGAGTGTTGGTCAATACCCCACTCATCAGGTGTACTGAGGTGATACCCTTCTTCTTTTTTTTTTTTTGGTGGGTACCGGGGGTCAACCTCAGGACCTTGTGCGCCAGCAGGCGCCCGTGCCGCTGAGCGATATCACTGGCCCCCTTTTTCATATGTGGGTTCCGGGAGTTGAACTCAGGCCCTCACACTTGCAACACAGGCGCTTACGCCGCTGAGCCATCTCACCGGCCCGATACCCTTCTTCTTCTCAGGACTTAGCACACACATGAGAAGATGGTGTGGCAAATATCACTCTGTGTCTCCTCTTTCCTTGCTGGCAAGAACCGTAATTTTGTTCTGGGAGAGAATACGCCAGCTCTCAAGTGAGGGGTTGGTCTAAACCCATCATGAAAATTCTGCTGTATAATTACCCAGCCTCTTGAGGAGTATGAACAAGTCAGTATCTCAACCTGTGAGAAAAAAAATGTAATCTGCCAGCACTGCCATTGTTTTGTCCTTTTTGTTCCTGCTCTAAATGTAATTGTGATCACTAGATCTCCAACATCCCTTGGGCAACCCAGTGGGACAGGAGAAGAATTAAGGCCAAAATGCTCAGACCTGAGAAGAAGAAAGGATCTAGACTTCAAAAGAATTATCTTGGGTACTTTTCTTGTTGCTGAGACAAAATACCCAACACACAAAGTTAAAAGAGGAAAGGTGTATTTGGCTTAGAGTTCATAGAAGTTTCAGTCCATAATCAGCTGGCTTCGAGGCAGTGTGCCATGTGTCAGAGGGGCAACCATTCATGGTAGCGGAAGACAGCAAAAGCAACAAGAGGGAAGCAATTCATGGTGGCTGGAAGATAGCAAAGAAACAAGAGGAGAGAGGGAGACAAGACTTTTTCTGTCCTTTATATTGTATCCAGTCTACCTAGATTAGGGTGGGGCCAATTCAATCAGTGGACTGATCCAGCAATCACTCACCCTTAATTCAAGCACTCTTAGTCCTAGCATTACACCACGAATCAGTCACACACTCTAGATTCAGCCACCTCTGGAAAAGCCCCATCTAAAATTATATGATCTTAAAAAAATAAAAAATAAAAATAAAACTGCATGAGGATTTGGGGAGACATCTAAACACTACCCATAACATTCTGCCCCTGGCCCCCCAAAGCCTCATGTACATTCCTTTATAAGAAGGCATTTAGTCCATTTCTAAGAGTTCCCAAATTCCTAACAGTTTCAGTATTGCTGAAAAGTCCAAGTCCCAAGTCTTCTCTGAGATTTAAGGCAACTCTTAGATGTGAGCCCCTGTACAAATGAAAATAAAGTTAAACACTTCCAACATACAATTACACAAGATAAACATTACCATTCCAAAAGGTACAAATGGGGGGATACAAAGGAAAGGGATGAAAGTAAGTCCAAAATCCAGCAGGGCAATCATCAAATCCTGTAGTTCCATGTTCAGCATCCATGGCAATCTGTGGCAAGATGTGAAGTCCAAAAGATGGGTGGCTCTGCCCTATGGCACTGCCGGTGGTTGTAGCTGCCATGGATTCTGTATTGTACCTGCTCTGCTCCCTCCTTGCAGTTTTCCTCAGACAATCCATGTTACTGGTTTCTTCAAACTTCTGGGGTCTCCACTGCACCTTTGGCTTCACACTCACAGCTTCACACACTGCTCTCTCAGGGGAACACAGCCTGTCCTCCAGGCCTTCTTCTGAAACCTGGGTGGAAGTCTTCCTGACCCCACAACTCTTCCATTCTGTATGCACCTAAAACCAGTGGTGAATGATGCCATGGTCCACTACCAGCTGGAGTGAAGTAGGAGTGGGATAGGATATGTGGAAGACCACCTGGGCGCAGAGTAGGAGCAAAGAGCAGCTTTATTGCCAGTAGCTCAACAAGGGATTCATGTCACCCGGAGATGCCTGAACAGGGCTTTGCTTTTACTGTTTCTCTATGGGGCAATCTTTCATTGGTGAGCAGTGTCAGGCAAGGTTACAGAAGCAGGACAGCAGTTAGGAGACATGGGACATTATGGCGGGATTTTCCAGGGCTGCTATGGTCTCTTGCAAAAGCTGTCATGGGTTGCTAGGTAATGGAAACCATGAAGGAAGGGGAAGTTTCCTCCCTCATTTCCCCCTTTGGGGCTCTGTTTGAAAAGCCTCATATTGACTTTTACCATCAGTGTCTGACTCCATGCAATTTTGCATTGATTGATACCTTCTAGCCCACAGAATCTGGGAAGTTGTTCTCCAATCCACAACAGTCATTGTCATGGTGTTAAGGGCTTACCTTATCAAGGGTAGTAGGCAAGTAATAATGAAACAAGCCCCAATTATGGCAATAAATCCTGCCATTAAAGTCTTGAAGCCCCCTAAGGCTGAGAACCATCCTCCTCACTGTTCCCTTGGATTCCATTCCTTCCAGATCTGGACAGGCACATGAGCTATCCCCTGCAGCCTTTTTGTGACTTCCTCTATTACTTATCCCCGAACATCAGTGAGTCAGATTGAACTTTCCACAGACTCCTCCCTCCTTGGCTAGCAGGTAGTCTAAGTCTAGTCTGTTCCTAGAGAGTGCATTCTGGGCTTTGGTCTGTTATTTAGCCAGGAGGTTTAGGACCCAGGCAGTCTCATTTGTTATAATTTCCAGAATGGTCTGTAGCTCAATTATCTATTTAACATGTAGATGGAAATTCGACATCACCATGACCAATTCTCAGCCCAAGTGGCTGGCCTGTAGTATTGAATTATCCTCTCTAGGGGCCATTTCATCATATTTCCAATTGCCTATAGCTGTGCCTCTCTTCTCACTGGAGGAAGTGTATACTGGATAGCCTAATTCTCCCTGGCACAAAGGTAAGAGGAAGAAGGAGATTTGTACAGTCACAAGGATGCAGCTCCCGTTCATCCTAATGGGAGTAGAGTATAAGCTCTGTTACTGCATATCCAATATCACCCTTTAGAGGCCAACCAGTGGGTGGATGCAGTTAAGTTCTCCCAGCCAGGACTCAAGTCTGGGAATTGGGCTAAATAATTCATCCTGGTTTTGTTCCCTCACCATTCAGTGTTCTTGTTACTTTCATTGTAAACACTTTGTCCTAGGCAAGTTATCTCTCCCAAGGGAATAGTGAAGTCTTTTCCCCAACAAGTAAGGCAGTGCCTCCTGATGATGCTAGTTTTCAAACATCAGTGGTTGCTGCCTCTAGGAGAGTGTTTCTTCTTGCCATCATCCTTGTCTTTGCTGTCTCCTAATACCATGGTTGTGTTTTCCCTAGGGTCCCATTCTTTGACCCCCAGAGTCATTGGTCTCCCATAAGGGGTTCCTCCACATACATAACATGCAGTGATTTTTAGTGAACAGGCTATACTATCCACCAGCCCCATAGAAAGGTTACATGGCACTGGCGAGACCTAGGGCAGTTGCTGAGTGTACTCCTCACAGAAGGAGTGGAAAACCTGGAAACTGCATGCATCCAGGATGAAGGTCCATTTCTGGAGGAAGACAGTCACCCCAGGGTCTGTTCCTTGGCCATTAATGTGGAGCCCAAATCACCTGCCTGCTTCCCATTTAGGGTCTTTGGGATTGCTAGTGGTGAGTTTGAGTGAGTTGCATTCCCCTTTATGGCAGCCAAGGAGGGGGATGCCCTTCTTCAGGGTCGCTGAGCCCTGCCAAGAGGCCCAGGTGACACAGGACTAGTAAGGATAATAGAAACTTTCTGTGGCCCTACACCCATGCCACATTGGCATCTTCTCACACATATACTTATCCTCATGTGTATACTGCCTTTTCCACCATAAGCCCATACATGAACAATCATATATGAGAGTCCAAGGAGTAAAGTGAAGGACCTTGCATGCATGAAAGGACAGGATCGATGGAGAATTTTGCTTTAGTTGTTTGCTTTGGCTTATGAGTGGTCCCTGCACATGACGCACCCAGAGTTCAAACCACAAAAACTTGGGTGCTCTGGGGTCAGAACACAAGGGTTGAGAGTCCTGTCCTAGGTCACAGACCTTAAACATGGTCAGATTATAAGTACAGGTTCCAATAACTGACCCAGCACATCAATAATGGGTGTGGAAAAGCAAAGGAGTCATATAGGTGGTTCCCATCCAGATGACCTGTTGGCGAAGATGGCAATCACTGGTCATCTCAGCAGAGGTTGACAGGAAAAGGATGAAGATCCATATTCATCTGGTGAGGTTGACACTGGCCCTTTTCTCATCGGGACCTTGGTCTCACTGCATGGATTCCTGGAGCACCTCCATTCTGAGCTTCTGGCCTTCGTCACTCAACAATTGTGGATCCATGAGGGGATTCCTTTTACTTGGACTGCCATGGGGGTTGTCAGAATGACTGTTATTGGGTTCTTCCATCTCAGCTTGAGGACTTCCTGATGCCAGTCCTTTACCCAAACTGAATGTCTGGGAGAAAAGAGGTGCAGGGGGCTTGATATGCTAATGGGGGTTCTTTCTAATGTCCAAGCAGTTATCTTTTGGGAGATCTCTCCCAGTTCAGTCAGTTCTATCTCTAGGGAAGATTTCCCCTTTACCCGTACCAGGTGTGCTAATCCTCTTAGAATGGGAGAAGGCCTGGGGTACAGGATCTCATAAGGGGAATAAGGGGAATGCTCTTGTGGGGACTGCATCAGCAGGGTACAATGGGCAAGGCTTGGACTCAGGTGAGTCCTGCCTCTTGGGAAAGTTTTTCTAGCCCTGTCTTTAGGGTCCTATTCATTCTCTCTACCTTTCCTGAGCTCTGGGGCTGATAGACCACATGCAGATTCCAATTAATTCCCAATGTTCATGCCACCCCCTGAACCACCGATGCCACAAAGGGAAGTCGATTGTCAGAACTCATGCTCAAAGGGAGACCATAGTGGGGAATGAGCTCTTATAACAGCTGTTGTGTTACTTCTTGGCCCTTTTCAGTTCAACAAGGGAAAGCCTCTACCCAGTTGGAATAGGTTCAAACCATGACCAGGAGGTAGCAGAACCCTTCACATTTTGGCAATTCTGTGAAATAGACCTGAATGTCTTCAGATGGTGCAACCCCCCCTCTTTGGACCTCTGCTGGGGTCCCTGGGCCTACTTTGAGGTTGTCCTGGATCCAAGTGACACAGTGTCAGATGACTTGTATCATCAGAGTGGTCATCCAGGGGATGTAGAAATACTGGTTGAGCAGAATTTCTAGTTTTTCCTTTCCTAAGTGGTGGTCTCATGAGCCATCTGTATCAGCTGGGGCCCCAGGTGGGTGAGCACCACAACTCAACCATCAGGAGCCTATGCCATCAGTCCGTTTCCTTAGTTCCTCTTTCTTGTTCCATCCACTGGGTCTCTTCTGGCGTGTACATTGGTTCTTTGTCCATTTCCCAGAGGACTGTGGCAAGAATTATGGCATCTGGCCTCATGCTAGCAGCCTTGGCCTCCTGGTCAGCTCTCTCATTTTCCATTTGCTCCTTAGACTTCTTTCTCTGATGCCTGGCATTAGACAACAGTGACGTTTCTAGGAGCCAAGACTGCTTTTAGAAGCTGAAGAATGTATTGGGGATACTTGATTTCTTTGCCCCCCCACCACCATAAGCAGTCCTCTTTCCCTACACAGGACCCCATGTACATGCAAGGATAAAAATGGCATACTTAGAGTCTTTGTAGATATTCAGTCTTTTTCCCTTTCCTGACTTCACCACTTGGGTTAGGGTGACCAATTCTGCTCTTTGTGGCAAGGTTCCCTGTGGCAATGGTTGGGATTCTATGACCTCTTCTAGGGTGATGACCACATACCCAGATCATCACTTCCCTGTCTTATCCATGTGGCTACTTCCATCTACAAATGATAGGTCCAGATTGTGTTGCTGGAGGGGCTGGTCATGTAAGGCTGGTGGGCTGGAGTAAACCTGCTCTATGGCTTATTATGCAGGGGTTCTTCTGATTGAGGAAGGAGGGTGGCTGGGTTCAGGTTGTTGGAAACCTCTACTCAGATGCAGGGCTTTCCACAGAGTAGACTCTGGTACTGAGTCAGACATAAGTTGGTGGGTCAATTGTGAACTTTAGCATTCATAAAAGTGACTACCACATGTGAGACTTGAACCTGCAAGTCTTGGCCCAGAGTTAGCGTGCTGGCCTCCTTGGTCAGGAAGGCAGTTTGTAGAGCTCTCAAACAAGGGGACAACCCTGTGCAACTCCATCCACCTGTTTGGACAGGTAGGCCACTGGTCTTTCCCAAGACCCCAGAGTCTGAACAAGTACTCTGATTGCTGTCTTTTTTTGCTCAGTCATGTAGAGGGTAAGGGTCTTATTCAGGTCAGGGAGACCCAGTTCAGGTGCTGTTATGGTTTGTGTCTAGATGTCCCCCCAAAGCCTCATGCAGCCATGGAGGTGGGCTTGTGGAGTTTATAACTGATTCATGGTCTAATGCTGGGATTATGGGTGTGAGTGCTACACCCACCCTGGGCCGGGCAGCCTGCATGTAATATAAGGGAGGGAAAGAGGTTGCTCTCACTTGCGCTTGCACTCCTCCCTTTTGCTCTTGCTGTTTTTGCTGCCTTCCACCGCCATGAACTGTTGCCCTCTGCCATGTGCCACCCTGCCTTGGAGCCAGCTGAGTATGGACCGAAACCTCCACAAACTGTGAGCTAAATAAACCTTTCCTTCCTTAATTTTGGGTGTCGGGTATTTTGTCTCAGCAACAAGAGAAAAGTAACCGAGACAGGTGCTTTCTGGAGTTTCTCCTTTAAGGTTTTGAAAGCAGTCCATTGCTTCTTCTCCCAGTTCAGGGGTTCCTTTTCTCCCCATTTTATAACCTCATAGAGGGGTCTGGCCAGATTGATGTAGTTGGGGATCCACATTCTATAGAAACCTGAGGCCCCAGGAATTCCTGCAGTTGCCTTTGAGTCTTGGGCTTGGGTATGTTCTGGATCACCACCTTCTGGGTGGCTCCTAATCTCTCTCCCTTGTGTAGATGGAATCCCAAGTACTTAACCTCAGTGCAGTGCAATTGTACCTTTTATTGAGACAGCTTATAACCTTTCTGGTGCAGATGCCCAAGCTGTTCTTCTGTAACTCTCTTGCATCCCTCACAGGTTTTGTGCCCCAGGAGGAGGTCGTTGGCACAGTGCATCAGAGTACACCCTAAATTCCATGCTTGAAACAAATGGAGCTCTTCGACCAATGCTTCCCCCAAAATAGTTGGGGAGTTTTTGAAAGCTTGTGGTAATCTAGTCCAGGTGAGTTGGCTGTGCTGTCCAGCGCTGGTCAATCCCTATTAGAAAGTGAAGAGGGGCTGGCTCTCTGGGGCCAAGTGAATGCAGAAGAAGGTGTCTTTCAAATGGAATCAGGTGAACCATTTCACAGAGGCTGGCAACAGTCCTAGGAGGTGTAGGGGTTCAGAACAATGGGGTGTAGGATCACCGTGGACTTGTTGATTACTCGGAGGTCCTGGACTGGGCAGTAGTCTCCAGCATTTACCTTCTAGACTAGGGGGAGAGGCATATTCTGGGCTGACTGGCAAGGAACAAGCATCCCATAGCTTTGCAGTCTCCCAAGGTGGGTTGGATTCCTCATTGGGCCTCCAATGGTATTGGGTATCATCACTGGGTGATTGGGTTGGCCCCAGGCTTAAGTTTTACTCTGACTGGGGGCTGATCAATGGCTAGGCTATGTGGATTTCCCTCCATTCAGACTTGAGGCCACTGCCTAAATAAGTCCTTGTCTCCCTTGGGGCCCACCTGAGTTCACCTGTCATGGAGTCTCCATTCTTCTTCCCAAGGGAGAGTCAGGGCCAAGACCAGTCTCAGTGGTGGCAGTTTGAGGTGCATTTCTCTGTCCCTGAAGTCAATTTTTGCCCTCAACTTGGCTAACAAATCATTCCCTAGGAGGGAAACTGGGCAATCTGGCATGTGCAGGAAATGGTGCATCACACTGTGGCCTCCTATCTTACAAATCTGTGTCTGACAAAAGGCTTGAGCTTCAGATCCCCCTGTGGCCCATTTAATATCAACAGTCCAATGGCTAAGGTGTCTGGAGGGATGTGTCACAAACAGGGATGTGCCCCTGTGTCTATCAAGAATTTTATTGGCTTGTCCTCCACCTTTGCATAGACCATGGTCTCCTGGAGGATTAGGAACCCAGTCCCTCTCAGTCCTCAAAGAGAGAATTTCCTCCTACTGTGAAACTGAAGGTGGTCACCTCCTGGTCCTCGGATCACTTAGCCTTTTTTTTTTTTTTAACTTTGGACACTCATACTTGTAATGGCCCCTTTCCTTGCAATAGGCACATTGGTCCTTTTCTAGGAGTAAATGTGGCTTTTGAGAGCAGCTCCCTTCCCTTTTCTGTTTCCCTGACTTGTGCCTTGATTATGTGGCAGTCTGCCTGCCAGGGCCACGGCAATGAGGTTGGCCTTTTTCTTCATTTGTTGTGCAGCTTCTCTGTGCTCCTCTACGTCTCAGTTGACACCTTGTTGGCGACTTCCAGCAGCTGGGCCGTGTTCATGCCAGCGAAGCCTTCTAGCTTTTGGAATTTCCAGCAAATGTCCCTGGCACTCTGGCTCAAAAAGGCTGTATTGGCCATCCTCTGGTTCTCGGGGGCCTCCAGATGAAAAGGCATGTAAGGAACACGCTTGAGCTCTCATCAGGTCTCTGGAGGGCCTCTCCCACATTGGCGATATTGGTCACTTTCTGGCTTCCACATTGCTAACCTTGTAGCAGGCCAGTGTGGTAGTTGACCAGCCAAGCCATTTGGTCAGGGATGTGTGGGTTCCACTTTGCATCCTCAGGAGGCAGCTGCTATTTAGCACGGGCATTCAGATCAAGGGTACCTGCTGGGTTGTTCTCTTCTAGACACCTACTGGCAGCAGCCAGGACACACTAATGGTCTTCTGTGCTGAGAACAGTGATCAGGAGCTGATGACAATCAGGCCCAGTGGGGCTATGCATCTGGAAAATGGACTGGAGTAGGTCAATGAGTGCCTGTGGTTTCCCGGTGCATGAAGGAAAATGGTGCTTCTAATTCAGTGGGTCAGTGGTGGTAAAGTGTTGGTATACAAAGTTCAGGTGCCCAGGAGTAACAAAGCCATTGTTCTCAACTGTCAGGTGTTCTCTTGCAATCACTCCTAAGGGAAGTTGGAGTCCCATTTCAGGAGAACTCCACCTGAAAGACATCTCGGTTGGTGGGTTGTGGAAATTTAGGACTGAAATGCAATCCTGAGTGAGTGTGAAGCAG
Source organism: Erethizon dorsatum (assembly GCA_028451465.1). Taxonomy (NCBI): domain Eukaryota; kingdom Metazoa; phylum Chordata; class Mammalia; order Rodentia; family Erethizontidae; genus Erethizon; species Erethizon dorsatum. The sequence goes on from CM051822.1 coordinate 90,661,767, forward strand.
AGTGGGAACAGGAGGGTCCTGGGAGCATCGGAGGAGAGACTTCCTGGCTTGGCATAGGGGCAGTCTCCGGGCTGGATGTTGGGGGTGCGGAAGGTCTCTGGCTCTGCCCTTGGGCCAGTGTTCCCCAGGTATAAGGGGATGGCTGATCCAGAAGGAGGTCCTCCGAGTCACCTGAGAGGATGTGTGTTGTCCAGGGAGGGGGGCATTTATTGGAGCTGGCTGCAGTGGCAACCAGAACTCAGGAAAGGAGTTTCCTCAAGCAAGGGGGTGGGGTAACAAATAACTAGCTGCAATCCCAGATCCACATAGGGAAACTCTGTTGGGTTTCTGGGATTCCTGGCCACAACATGCCGAACTTTCTGAACCAGAGATTTTCCAGTGAGCCCTGGGTAGGCCACCAACCTGGAAGGATGGCCACTTAACTTCTCAAAGGGTCTGGAGTTTCTCAAGAGTGAGTTTCTACGCATAATCTCCATTAAATTCCTTCTAGAAATTTTTGATCATGACTTCCGGTGGGTGGACTTGCTCTGACTCCCTCACATGGTTCCCTCCACCTACGAAGGCAAACAATGGTGAGAGACACCGACGACTTTGTCTGTCATCATCCAGTCTCCTCACGGAGATATTTCAGGCCTCTCTTAGCACTGGCAGACCAGTGATCCTGGCTGTCACTACCATGCTGTATGAGCATGGCCCTGGAACCTCGGTTTAGGACTCCACACTCGCTTCAGCCCTATTCACGCAAACTGGAGTTTAGAGTGAGTTGCCGTCTCATTCACACACATTCATTCACTGACGCATTCCAACAAGACTCCCATCCACCAACGGTGGCCTAAAGTGTTCTGGTTTCACTGCACCCTGGGAGTTACTCAGGGAACACTGAGTGTGACCAGCCCCCTCTGGATCTTTTTCCTTGGCTCTCCCTCTAAATTGGGGACCCTAAGCCTTACCATGATTCAGATGTCTGCCAAATGCCATCTGGTCCTCTCTGTGTATGCCCTCCTTGGACAGCCAGCCAGGGTGCATGGCTGACAGTGCAGGGGACCTCCCACACGACAGGAAATTGTCTGCTGGCACACACTTGGCAAGAGTTCACTGTCTGGTTGGCTTTGCTCCCCTGCTCCGTCCTTGAGGGAAGCAAACTGCCACAAGTAGCCTTGCCAGATCCCAGTTTCCTGGCCAATGCACCAAGTGAAGTGGTTGCTGGATGGGACACCCGGAAGGACACCCAGACACAGAGTAGGAGCAAAGAGTGGCTTTATTGCCGGTGGCTCAACAAGGGACTTTTGTCACCCTGCTAGCTCCAAACAGGGCTTTGCTTTTACTTTTATACTGTTTCTTCTGTACAGGGCAACTTTTCATTGGTGGGCAGCATCGGATTAGTTTACAGAAGCAGAACAGGGGTTAGGGGACACAGGAAACTGTCAGGAATTTCCAGGGCCATTATGCTCTCTTGCAAAAGCAGCTATGGGTTGCTACATAATGAAAACCACAAAGGAGAAGGTGATTTCCTCCCTCATGGTAGTAGCCAGGCTTCCCTCTCTCTTGGTTGGAAGGGTGGAGAGCCTGGATTGCTGAGCACTCTCAACCCAATTCCAAGGCACAAATTCTCTAGAGTACCACCATTCTGGAACATGGTGCTCTGGGGCTTTCTTCTCAAAGCAAAGTGTTTCACTTTTGCAATTCTGAGGCTACAAAATGTAGAGTCCTGCTGCTTCTCATGATGCCCTCAGGCCATCTTTTCCATCCACCTGTTCTTTCTCAACAATCAGGGTCTCCTCTGCTCTATTTTTGCAGTCTGCAGATTTTCTGGAGCTTCCTTTCTTGCCAAACTCATATTAAATCATCCTGCTGGGCTCTTTGCTCTTGATTCTCAGCATGAATCTGGCTAAAGGCCCCCAACAGCAGTCATCCACCACCTCAATAGTAGACTGCCTTGAAATCTCTTCCGCCAGATGAATTAGTCCACCACACTTAATCTCAGTCTCAAGCAAAGTCTCTGGGCAAGAGCGAAATGCAGAGAAATTTTCTGCCAAGGTATAACACACAGCATCTGGAGTCCAGCAGCCCAGTGCAGTCCTTCCCAGCAGAAACCTCTGGAGCCTGGTCTTTACTGGCAGGATTCCTATCAGACTTCTGGACTTCTGAGATCTGACCAGAATCTCCTATACAGTACAGCCTCAGGTGTTCCAGCTCTGCTTTTTCAGCTGGCATCTCTGAACCTTCCCAAACTCTTCTTTTTCCCACAAGCCAGTGCCAAAAGCTCGTGAGCCACATGGTCAGTTAATGTCAAAGCATGACCCCACTTCTCTGGTAGAAAATTCTGTCTTAGTTACTTTTCTTGTTGCTGAGACAAAATACCTGATGCCCAAAGTTAAAGAGGGAAAGGTTTATTTAGCTCACAGTTTGTGCAAGTTTCAGTCCATAACTGGCTGGCTCCAAGGCAGGGTGGCATAGCAGAGGGGCAACAGTGCATGGCAGTGGAAGACAGGAAAAGCAACAAGAGAGAAAGGAAAAAAAATAAAAATAAAAGTGCATGAGGCTTTGGGGAGACATCTAGACCTAAACCATAGTAGGTATCATTCAGCAGCTGCCAACCTCTAAATACCTGATATATAAAGGAAACAAAAACAAAAACACTGTTCCTATTTGTTCAAGGCAGATTCTTTGATTTATTTTTTTTGGTTTTACAACTGATTCAATTTTTTATTTTAATTTTTATTGGTACATGTTTGCAATACATAATGATTATTTTCTCATGGAGAGTTGGTACATGTACATTACACATTTTAATTCTTTTTATCCCCCTTACATTATATCCCTACCCTTTCCTGCCATTATAGAACACAACTCATAATGGTTTAATCTTGAAAGTGGCCTATATGTTCAATGGATAAAGCAAACTTGGTATTTATATACAATGGAGTACTATTTTGCCGTAAAAAAAGGATGACCTTGAGGTCCTTTGTAGGAAAATGGATGTGTTTTGAGGCCTTAGTGTTAAGCAAAATAAATCAGACACACAAGCTTAAATATCATGTCATTTCTCTTATATGAGAAACCCAAAACATAAGTAGAGAGCAAAACAAAAGATAATAAGAAAGAGATTTGATTCAATCTTAACAGACAATTGTGTGGAATCCCAGCAACAGACTAATTGACATGGTGAATAGGATTAAGGTTAAGTTATAGAGAAATAAATGCAAAGTTAAAGAGTAATAGAAGAATTCCATCTGTGATCATAGTTTTTGACAAAGTTATCCTTCTCTGTGACATCTAAACTGTAGGTATTACTAGAAGTCATGGGTAATTTCTAAAGTCCAGCAGAGTAAGCAGACATAAATATCAGTTATCAAGCACACATAATCACAGTCTTATTCCTCTGACCAGAGATGACTGGGGACATGTGTGGGCGTGCATTTGAGTATAAATCCTTTCATAGTAAGCCAAGAACTGGCTGCAACTAAGGAAATTTGGATTCTGTCCCTAGCAATTTTACTTACTAGATGAATGTATCAATCAAAATAGGCTAGATTGTGCTGTAATAAAAACAATAAATAATAAACATGGAATACTCAACCTCTGATTTAAGGTTTTCTGTTGGTTCATACTACCTGTCCATTATGAGTCCACAAGGTGTTTTGTATTTGTGCTGTCCTCACTAGGGGACCTGGGCAGCAAGAATCTCCATTTTCCTGCTTCCATATTTTCTTCAGTAGGAAAATGAATAAGACAACTTACACATTACTTTTGATGCTGCCAACACACAATATCACATATTATATTTGATAAATTTTCATTGGATGAAACCAGGCATGTGACAATACTAAACACACTGAGAAGAGGGGTACAGAGTCCTAACATGAACTTTTGAAGGAGACTAGAAAGTGCTTGGTAATAGGCATGAACCATGCCCTTATGCATTGACCCTCAATGTGTCATTTCTCTTGTCTGCAGACTCATTCCCTTCATTGTAGCAAAGAATTATTTAATGCCTTCCTCGACTACTCCAAACATATGGGATCCTGTAAATGGATTTGTTTGGCTCCACCTTTTTCCCTCACTTAGCTTTGAAGATAAACTAAACAGCTGTTTGTTATCAAGGACATGAAGCCTGAGTCACCTTCATCCCTTTCAGCTCTCAGCAATTTGGAAGTCTGGCAGCTACAAGAAGAGTTTAAGGTGTGAATATTTTGTTTTCTCTGTTTCAGTGAAAGAGTGAATGCAATATTTTTGCCTGAACCCAATGACTATGGGTTCCTATTATATATAAACAAGAAAACAGTATTTTGGACTTCTTGTAGACCCTTTGTGGACTAGTTGGCAAAATATGTTCTTTAAGCTTGCAGGGTAAATTGAACTGAGCATGATGGATTGAAGCAAAGAAAAGTGGACTTTTTTCTAAATTAGCTGAAGATCTGATTTTTGGTTTTCCTGGAGGCAACATTCATGAAGACTTTTCCTATGCCGTTCAATGGCAATTCATTTCCTGAAGACCCCTTGTAGCCACCATCATCTTTGCCTAAGCTCTTACAATTTGGTAGGGAAGAAAGATGCTGTCTCATTGTGAAATTGTATTCTACTACTAATCATGAAATTGAGGAATAACTTCCAGCTTTTCCATATGTTGGTGCATTGTTCAAAATCTTCCACAAATATCAAGTTTTTCCTGGCATATAAGTGACCTTCCTGAGGTGAGTCGTTTAGTCCCTTTGTTGCTAAAGTTTGATTTTTGAGGGACATCTCTTCAGACCAACTTCTCAACTGGCAAAATCCAGGTAGAGTTCTGAAGCAGCAACTTCAACTGGACCAAACTTTATTACTAGAATGACCTGACATTTTCTATATTTTGCCTCAGGAAAAATCAAATCATCATCCACATGTTTACAGGGAATGTGATAACAAGTTGGCCTTGACATTGACATTTTTAGGTCAGGATTACTCTCCGCTTTTTATTTCAAAAAATTCTTAATCTGTGAGGTTAAGCGAAGCCAAGAATGATTCCACCTCTACACTTTTTTTAAAGAACTCATTCATGTCTTTTTCCACTCAGCTAAATTCTTTCAAATGTGAATGACAAAGCTGCCAACATGGTGATGAATATTTCCTTTAAAGCTGATAAAACAATCCCCGATATTATCAGCTAATGAATCACTGAACACGTTGAATGCGATTTATATTATGTAGGGTTTTATTTGCTTCAATTTACAGTGAATTGAATTTTTCAGATGGAAAATTAAAGCCAGCATTGGTTTGCTGTGAGAGCACCATGCTGGGAACAGGAGGGAAAAAGTCTCTCTTATCTTTGGGCTTCTCTGTGTGCTCACCCGACACGACAGTTCTTTCTTTACCTGCTCCTGAGCAGACCCATGCTGCAGATTAAAAGAGAATGAACCCTTGATGGACAACACACCCTGGTTAAGAATAACATTAGCCTCCACATTAGTTGCTGGCCTAAACTTAGTCTATAGCTGATTTTACATTACTCTGCATTGCATCCAACTGAAAACGCTCCCTTGATTTCCTTCGTCCTTGTCATTTAGCACTCTTGTTCCCCTTAAGTTTCATTTCAAGTCCCTCTGTTTGTCAATGTCATGCAGTCTTCCTGAATTAGGTGATGCTTCCTTTATTCTGAGATTCCAGAGGGGTACAGAGGTCAAATTTTGTGTTTTTAAAACTGAACACATTGTATTTTGTATATTACTACTCTATTTCCTTTTTCAGAAAATGTTACCTTCATCTTTTCAAAAGTAAAAGCCAGAAAACTAAGTGAACATCTTTGATTAAATATGAATAGTAAGGAAAAGAAGAGATTCAGTCTCCAAATATTTAAATCCTTTGACATTAAAATATTTATCATTTTTTTTCTTCACATCCTTAATATGGATCCCATAGCTTAGTTCTAACTCCAGTCTTCATTTCTGGGTTATTAAAATAATTATCCACCATTTTTATCACCATCCATTATTGTTTTATGAAGATCATGGTCTACTCTACAGCATATGTGAACATTTGGAAGCACAATTCTGTTCCTACTACTTCCCTACATGAAAGTGTTCTGTATCTTTCCAATGCTTTCAAAATGAAGTTTAAATTCACTAGTTTATTATATAAGAGGAATTTCTAGTAAATAAAAATATGGCCACTGTTTTAACAGCTAATAGCATTCATTGGTGTGTGTGTGTGTGTGTGTGTGTTTGTGTCTCAACAGTTGTATGCCAGTGTGACATATGTGCTGATAAAAACTTGCATTTGTGCTCCTGGACCAGAGGAACTGCAAAATCACTCTGGAGGTTAGGAGGGAAAAACTGGAGAAGATAATGCCTCAGCTGAGTTTTGTAAAATAAATAGAGAATAGCTAGATGGTGAATAGGCACAAGGCTTACAGTATGTGGTACAGGATTTGCAAATAAAAATGCATGTAAGCTAAAATATGTATGTGTGTATAGATGCATGAATAATTTTACATTATATAATGAACATTTATCTAGACTGACTAGGTTGTCTGACAAACACTTAATGAGATGTGACTGCCGTTTATCTCAGTTCTGAAGAGTGAAAATTAGATTGAATGATCTTTATGTTATTGAAACATTAGACTCTACAAAGTGTAAATATTAACACAAGGAGTGGAGATTTATTTTCAGGTAGAGATGGACAAACCATAGAGAATTGAAATAATTCATATGTAGTCTAATTACATTGTTAGGATTTCTCTCTTAAGCAGTAGAAATCTGGAATCACAATTGTTGCAAACTATATATTAACTTCCCTGTCATTTTGCCGGGAATAATTTCAGAGATCCTCAGCTTATGTCTCATTATCTAGCAAGTACAGCCACAGTGACAACCTCCTCTTCCACTGTCTTAGAAAATCTCATCATTTTCCTGGTAGATATGTATTGTCCGTGGTGTTCTGAATATTCGATTTGTCAACTAGAATCTTCAGTATTTACAGGCCGATGCTGAAGAATAGAAGAGTTCAAAAATTTACATGGGTTTCCCAGAGTTAAAAGTTGATTTGGGTATAAAATATATATTATACTGCCCTGAAAATATTTTATTCATTTATCCACATCTTCCACCAATAGCCTTTATATGAGATGGTTTCATGGCTGTTTTTTTTGGTAGAGGACTGAAATCAGAGGAAATTGTGAAATGCTGGACAGAGAGAAACAATTTGTTATGAGCTCCATAAATCTTGGACAAAAGCGAATCCCTGTGAGACTATTTTATGTCCTTTATCTAGCTCATTGGCAGTACAGGTGAAAATAAAATTTCCCAGGTGGTGAATTAGACTATATAAATCATCTTGGGACTCTAATGGGGCAGATTATTCAGCAAGGAGCCAGTGATCTAAGATTCAATCTGATCGGTTATAAGAAGATTGCTTTGGTTCCCTTTTAACATACCTACCTCCTTCTAGGGTTCTCCAGAAATAACTGGCAGGAGAAAGTGCCCTCAGCTCTGGTCTTCTCTGTTCCAGGCAAATGCTTTCACGTGACTCCAGGTCAGTTACTGTCTGTCAAGTTCATCTCCCTTCTCTGAAATTGTCTCGTCACTTGTAAAGCGTGCTCCACACTGAAGCAACATCTCCGAAGCACACATTAGCTACCTACCTCTCCACCCTTCTCCTGCCTGGGGACTGGAAATGATGATTTGGCTTCTCAATTTACTTTCAACAAATGAGATTTATACCCAGAACAAACCACCCCCTCCTGGAGAGTTTGACTAATATTTGTACAAGGCATCTAGGATCCAAAAAGAAAAAAAAAAAGTTTATTATTAGAGATTTTGATTAAGAACAGACACAAAGGGGAAATTGATTCTGTGTTTGTGCAATATTAAAACAATGACAACCATAAATGTATGTTGGGTAATGTTTCCTATTCATTTACCTCTTTCTTCCCAAAGCAAACAAAGGGCTTGACAAGTATATCAAAATGAAATACCAGGTATATGAGAGAGCTGAGGGAAAATTTAGTGACGTTGACTGGATTTATCATTTTTGTTGTCCTTTCATAACCCAGGGAAATGTCATTTTTCATTAAAATGCTACATTTCATTTTGTTGAAGCATAATGTGAAATAAGTCCTTCCAATTTTATATATATAAAGGCATGAGAATTTAAGACTTAATGGCAACTTGCTTTGATTTTTCTATCATTTAAGATATATCCTTAATGTTATTTATTCTGCCGCTTTTAGAAATGTAGCTCTGTGCTTACCTTGAAAGCGGAACTAAAGAAATCCTATCTTCCCTTCTATTGAAGTAACGAAGTGGATTCAAAATCTATCCCACATGCTTCTTATCTTTTCTATTAAATATTTTGTCATTCACACAACTATCAGCTTCATAAAGTGAAAGGCGATGTACGTCATTATTTTCTGTCACTGGACTAATGTCATTTTGTTGACAAAACACTGTGACCTATCAGTGGACAGGACCACTCACAGCATCATGGCATGCTCTAAGTGGGACAGGAATACACTGTCCATGTCAGTCACATACAGAGCCTAGCACCTGGCCTTTCCCTCCAAGGCAGCACATGCTTGGCCCCTCTTACATACCAGTTTTTGCTCCCACTACCTTCACCCCTGCTCACCCTACTGCTGATATATTGGGCTCTTGACCAGTGCCTAAATGTGCCAGCCACATGTCTGCCTCGAGTTTTAGCTCATGCTGTTTTTAATCCTCTCCTGTCTACCTGCAAGACTCTTTTTGTTTCAGTTTTTATTTTTTGTATTAGTACATGTTTGAAGTACACGAAGACCACAGTCCTCATGGGGAGTTTGTACATGTACCTAATACATCTTAATTATTTTTTTATTCCTTTCCCCTACCCTCCCTCCCCGCCTCCCTCCATCTTTTGGTCCTCTTCTTTTTTGCAAAACATCTATCTCCCTACTTCCTGTTATCTATCTTTTGATTTTATTCTTTATTTATATTTGGGGTTTCTCATAAAAGAAACCATATGATATTTAAACTTGTGTGTCTGTTTTATTGTCCTTAACTATAAGGTCTTAAGGTCCATCCATTTTCCTACATATGACTCAAGTCAGTCCTTCTTTATGGCAGAATAGTACTCCTTTGTGTGCAAATACCACATTGTCTTTATCCATTCATCTTTTGATGGACCTATAGGCCTGTTCCTAGATTCAGGATTTCAAATAGTGGCAGTAATCTTGGGTAAAATAAACAAAAATTAAAGACTGAATTCAATCTATATTAATAAGTTATAATAATCAAAACAGTATGGCACTGATGTAAGAGAAACCCATACACTAAAGTAACAATAAGTGGCCCACATATAAACTCACACATATAAGGTCAATTAATGTTTGATTGTCAAGAATACACCATGTAGAAACATAATGTGAACTAATTTGTACATGGTGTTTGGAAAACTAGATATCCAAATACAAAGTAATGAAAATAGACAATTACCTTACAACATATACAAAAATTAGATGAAATGGATTAAAGGCTAAAATGTAAAATCTGAAGACATAAAATGCCTACAAAAATATAGAGAAAAATTATTGACATTGGTATAGACAATATTTTTTATTGTTTGGGTCCCCAAAAGTAGAAGAGACAAAACCAAAGTGAAATTGCATCAAATTTAAAATCCTCTGTACAGCAGAGGACATGAAAAAATAAAAGGCAACCTAAAAAAAAAAAAAAAAAGGAAAAGAGAATTTGCAAGTTGAATATCTGATAATTGGTTAATATCCAAAATATTTGAAGAATTTATACAGTTGAATAGCAAGAAAAACAGTGCAGCCAAAAATAGGCCAATGACCTCAATAGATATTTTTCAAAATGATACAAATGGCTAACTGATATATACATAGGTCCCCAATGTCACTAATCATCTTGGAAATGTAAATCAAAACCACAATGAGGTATCAGCTCACATCTGTTAGGATAGCCACCATCCCAAAGACAAGAGATAAGAAATGCTGAGGAGGTGTGGATGAAAGAAACCTCCTACACACAGAAATTAAACTGATACTACCATTTTGCAAAACAATATGAAGTTCCATCAAAAAATGGAAATAAGTCATTATACTGTACCCTATAAAAATACTAATATTCAATTAAATAAATAAAATGTTATGGCTTGTGCTTAGATGTCTCCCAAAGCCTCATTTGGTCATAGGTGGGGATTTTTCAGAGGTGGCTGGATCTAGAGTGTGTGATGCTGGGACTGATTCATGATAAAATGCTAGGATGAAGGAAGCTGGGATTAAGGGTGTGTGATTACTAAATAAGTCCCCTGATTGGCTTGGCACTCAACCTAACCTGAGCATCCTAGATAAAATATAAAAGGGTCAGAAAGAAGCTGCTATTGTTGCTTGCTACTTGTTTTTGCCTGTCATGAACTGTTTCTCCTCCATGATGCTCCTCTGCCATGCCACCCTTCTGTGGAGCCGGCCCACTGCAGACTGAAACTTCTATGAACTATGAGCCAGATAAACTGTTCTTCTCTTAACTTTGGGTGTTGGGTATTTTGTCTCAACAATGAGAAAAGTAACTAAGACATAAAATAAAGGTAAACTCACCAAAAACTAAAACTATAATTTACATGTTATCTAGAAATCATACTTCTGAGTATATATTCAAAAGAATTGAATTTGGATTTGTAAGGAATATAAGAAATATCTACACTCCCATGTTTATTCCGATAGCCAACATATGGAATTAATCTAAGTATTCATCCACTGATGAGAAATCAAATAAAATATGATACACAAACAATTAGATGGTTTTAATAGCAAAAACCAAAAAAGATCCTGCCAATTCCTACCACAGGGATAAAACTGCAGGACATTGTGCTAAGTGAGATCAGCAAGACACAAAAAAGACAAATACTGTATATTCTACATACAGGATGTAGAATCTAAAAACAGTTGCACTGAAGGAAACAGTTCAGAATGGTAGTTCCGAGGGGTTAATAGTGGGAGAAATGGGGAAAGGGTCAAGGAGTACAACTTGCAGTTATAAATTCTGGGGATCTCTGTAGAACATGATGACTAGGTAAAAATAATGTTTACTTCCAATTTGGTAAGAGAGTAGAGCTTAAGTGTCCTTATCACAAATACACACACACACACACACACACAGTGGTAACTATATGCAGCAAAAGGTATACAATTTGGTCATAGTGATCCTTTCATAATGACTACATATAGCAAATCAACATATTGTAGCCCTAAAATATATTCCAACTTTTGTGTGTTAATTCTACCTCATGGAAGCTGGAGAGAAAATCATCTTTTAATCAAGGGATATTTTTAAAATACAGCAGGGTCCAAATTCACTCAGTGGATTTTTAAAAATTCTGTTTTAATTTTTACGTATATACAAGAGAAAAGCTGATGGTTCTTGATTTTAAACACACGGCATGCTGTATAGACAAGATTTAGAAAGGACAGTTGGCTATCTACTCTGTCCTCTTCGGTAACAGTCCTCAGATCCATGTAACTGTGAGGGCAGTTCATTTGCTCTGTGATGGTGGTGTGTGACATATAAGCCATTTTCAAGGTTACCTTATCTTCCATGGCCTCATCCAAACATACATGATAATGACAACAATAATAGTAATTATATCTTTTCCTTTTATTTGCATAGAGCATTATCACTCTCAAATTTAGTCACATTCATTGACTAACAACCTCATACTTTGCTGAAAGGATTTAATGAAATATATGTTAAAAATCTTGCTCAGAGAACCTGACATATGTTAACACTTTATCAATAAATATATATTCCCTTTTACTCATCTGAACCTCGTTAAATGATAGGAAACACAAAGACAAAGGGTAGGTATTGATATTTTTTCCATGCCAGCCATTGTTACCACACTAATTCAAGTCAGCATCACAATTTGTGTTGATTTATCTTCCTATGTTATTTTCCTGCTTCTTTTCTTGATTCTCTAAAATCCCTCCTTCACGTTCAAGACATCTGTTGAAAATGTAAACATGAGACTCTCCTTTTTAGAAGCATTTAGTGCCTCTCCATTGAACACGGATGGAATTATAGTGTAGATTATAAAGACTTTATACTGTAATTATAAAGACTATCATAATGTCCTCCACGGGTCGTTACAAGACCCCGACCCGGACCATTTCTCAGATTTCCTTTCATAGCTGTTCTCCCCACTGTGCAGTCTGCGTGCCGGGCTTCTTTCTGACTTCCAGCAGTCAGCCCAGACCAGCCTTGTGGTCTTTACAGTTGCTTTCCCCTCTGCCGGGCAGGGTTTATTTCCAGATTTTTTTAGTCTCTCTCTTTTGCACCATTTGTATTCAGACTAAAATGCAGCTCCTTGGAGAGACCTTGTAGTTCACATACTCTGAAGTGGCAACTCCACCCTATCACTGACCACCACTGAACCTTGTTTACACAGTGTGTTCTCTAAATGTTCGACATTTCTCTTATACCTGTAAGAAAACTAGTCCAGAAAGATTAAATGGTTTGACTAAGCTTCTAGTCAACGTGCTTCTATAGAATCTACACAATCTACACAAATTGTAATTTTAAAAAATAGTCATGATTAAATAATGCTGATAGTTGTCCAACTCTGTAAATATAGTAAAAAACACTAAATTGAGTACTTTAAATAAATGAGTAAATTTTAGAGTATGTATATCTCAATAAAGCTATTATTAAAGATAATCATGAAATGCATTATTCTTCTGATCCTATCTTTTAAATTACATTACATTAATTATTTAATTTAATTTAGTGAAGCACCGAAAAGCAATTAAGCTGGTTCTCCTCTATAAAATCAACTCCATTAATCAGATCTGTGGCTTCTCCTTTATGATAGTGTTTATTTGTTGGAAGATTCTTCCTAGATTTCTTCATTATAAACCACTATAGCACATACTATATCCTTTGGGAAAAATTCACGTATTTTGTATATAGCGTATATTGTTATATTATTCTGCTAGGCAGTTGATGAAATGGAACTGTATTTTGTAAATTCCCACAGGGGGAATATACTTATTTGCCAGACAGTAGTGATCCACCCGGGATCATGTGAAGATGGAACTCATTAAAAATCTTAAACAAGCAGCTTTATTCTTGGCTGGGCTTCACAGTGGCTGGGGACTATGCAGATGCTGGATGGCTCTAATATGTTAGTATCCACTTAGGTCTCCAAAGGTGACCCCATGTACCTACCCAGTACTGCATTTCATCCAAATCCAAGCCCTCAATACTAATCCCCAAACCTCTGATTTCTACATGGGAAGCCTCAGAATTAAAGGGTTACTGTAATATTCTAGTAGTATAGAAAAAAAAAAAATCATAGTGTGAGTGTTTCAGTACAGCTTTTCGCTCAAAGTGCTACTATCTAATTAAGCATATGCAAGTTAGCCTAGAATAAAGGTTTGTCACAAAGGAGATGAACTGACCTCAGGTTCCCCTGGAATAACAGCTGGGAAGACATCACCCTCTGCTGCTGAAAATTACTTTAGGGGGTTTCCGCCTGGTACAACAGTGATTTACTCCAAGTTTCCCTGTGCAGTCCTTTGAAGTTTCTCAATTCACATACCCATGGATTCCTCTAATTTCAATCACTGATTTCCTTTCTTGCAAAATTAACATTTTGTGTTTAAGCATCTCCTTAGTGCTCTTCTCTGCTGTTTTTATGCGCAGCCCACCTGTGGAGTCTCCAATAATGCACACCACCTTAACACTCCTGGGAAGACTCCCACAACTGTCACTGGTGCAGCCTAAGTAGCTCTTGACTTATTTCTTTCAGAACGTGTTAATAATCGTAGCCATATGCATTTTCCTCCAGATGTGACTTTAAAATACTGTGAGGGCCAATTTCAGGGAATCTTTGTAAGTGGATTAAGCTACTTTACTCCCCCTTTTACTCCCTCCCCACATCCTTTCACCATCTCTCAAGCACAGCAGGGGGCGTGCATCAATCAGGGAACTGTTGGGCATCCCAGGAGCACACAGGTGGCAGGTTTCACTGGATGTGCCTTGAAATTCTCCCTCACCTACCTGCTCCTGTCCATAAACACACTGTCATTTAAAACACAACCACCGGGCCGGTGAGATGGCTCAGCGGCTTAAGCGCCTGCCTTGCAAGCGTGAGGGCCCGAGTTCGACTCCCGGATCCCACATACGAAAAAGGGGCCGGTGATATCGCTCAGAGGCACGGGTGCCTGCTGGCACGCGAGGTCCTGAGGTCGACCCCCCGGTACCCACAAAAAAAAAAAAAAAAAAAAAAAAAAAAAAACACAACCACCATTGCAGGCAAATATAACAATGCTAATTTCACTCAAATTGATTCCCAAAATTGGTGTCACAAGGTAACAAGGCAATACTATATTCACTCTGCCATTTTCATATTCTAGACACAAATTTTTAATCAATAGTTTCACACTAGCCACCATTTCTCTTTCTCTAGGTTAATATGTAAAATAGCTACACCACTTGTGAGGCAATGAAACTGTCATTAAAATAAGTTACTTTGTGGGCTTGCAAAAATCTCTCTCATGGGCCCACCCTAAGTACTAGAGCTGGGTGTATATCAATCATTTGTTTTAAGGATATTTTTATTTCTTGTAAGCGGCTTTGCACATTTTTACCCACATGAGACTAGATCTCCTTTTGCCTTAGCTCAGAGTCAAGGGTGCTATCGATTTTGAAAGCTCATAAGGGAAGAAATCCAGAGAAACAGCTGGTAGTTAAATCAGAAGTTTACTCTTTTGGGCATGTTGTTCAACCAGCTTCAAGAATTGCCTTCCACTTTCATTCACCCATTTACTCACACAAATATGCAATGACATGTCCCTCCCCTACCTCTACCATATACACAAGGTCTCTTGAATACTAAGGGCCACCTGGAGCCCCAAGAACTGAGAATATCATTAAGCCACAGAGCATCATTAATCTTTGGAGGGTCAATTAAAAGCAGCAATAATAAGGGGTTAAGAAGATAATGAATTGCTCCTCTTTTGGAAAGTCTCTGCCCCTGTTAGAGCAGCTGGGTTCCGTTTAGCAAATGACCTCCTCCTGAAATGAAGGAAAAATAATAACCAAGGCCCAGAAGGATAAATTATGTCTTTCACTCAAGAAATGCTGAGCACCGTGCTTGCTTCATGCGCTGCATGAGAGACATAGATGTATGGCATTATATCTCTATAGCCCTCCTTATTGGTATGATAATATAGTGATTTCTATACTTTGCCATTCCATTTTCACCTTTGGGAAGAGAGTTCTAGCTCTAGAAGGGAATTCTCTGCTTTTGCTAATGTTTCTAAATTCTGAACAGGAACTTTATTAATATAGCAACCAGATATTATGTTTTCCAGATTTTCTAAAGGGCTAATCATTTAAATAAATATACACTTTCCCTATGAAAATGGAGAATCTCTGGTGACAAACACTACCTGAATTTAAGAAAAATGTTAAAAAAGTGAGCTCTTCAGTAAGTCAGGCCAAACCCATTCGGTGACAAGCTGTTCCCTGTAGAATAAGTGTAGAATGAGGGTTGGTTAACTTTTCAAGGTACAGTACTTTCATCCTATGCTTTACATCTGTGCTCTACATCAGCCATTCTGGAAATGTGGGCTGCACCTCTTAGACACCGGGCATCTCAGGAGTGACTCTGCAGACTCCTCCCTGGGACAATTCAGTCCACCTGGCCCTCTTCAATCTTGCCCGGACACTGCATGAGGAGGAATTCTTGCAGGACACCTAATTCGTCATGTCAACCTTCGGTTGCAAACTCACTATGGATTTTACAAGAGGCAGAGGTTAGGCTCCTAGTTCTTCAGTGTATATTGATCCCTTCCTATCCTAATTTTATAGTCTTACCTTTCATCATTTGCTACCCATTCCCACTGCCCCAGCCAAATTGAACGTACTTCAAGGAAGAAAAAGAAGGTGAAAGTTTCAAGAGACCAACGCAATCTCCCCTGTGCATATGGCCTGATTATTGCCCACATATCCTTCAGATCTCATTTAAAAATCACACATTGCAGGAAAATTGCTCTAATTCTCTTAGACCAGATTAGGTCTCTGCACAGTGTGCTTTTAGGCCAATTTGTACTTCTATTCTTGGTTCTGTAGCAGTGGAGCCTCACTGGGTTTTGTTTACTTGTTGCCTTCTCTACTGACTGCAAGTGCCTTTGGGACAAGAACTGTGTCTAATTTGCTGATTATTACATCTGAGATTGAATGAATGGACAGATAAATGAGTGACTGACTGACTTGTCCTGACATAAAAGTTGAGAATGAATAGATGTAGGTAACAGCAGATTTTGCAACATGGTAGGATTGATTTCATAGTAGAAAAACATCTCACTAAGTGGGACAAAGCAGGGCATCACAGAAGATGTCTTCACCCCCAATCTTCTGACATAATTCTCACAAGATCTGACATCTAACATCCCACAATTAGACAGATGAATTGCTGGATCGAAGGCCCTTTCTTCTATGAAATGCCTATGGAAAGTAACCCTCCACATGCTGTAAATACATCTACACATTCCCCGGAGCAGTTCTGAGAAATCCAGGAGAGTGGAGTGCCGCAGGAATACTGGGAGGGACCTGCATTTTATGAGCCATAAATGAAAGTGGAAGAAAAGGGCAAATTAGCTTAAAGTCTGAAAAAATATTTTCTTTTCTACATGCCTAGCAGAGGATCATCAAGTATTAAGAGAGGTAGACATTTCAGAGTCACTCCCTGACCTTTCCCTCCACACCATCTTCCACTAGATCTGATTTCCATTTCTATAGAGTGACCTCGAGAAACCACTACCAATTGTCCAGTTACACCAATAGTCTATGATCAGAAAAGTCCACCATCTCTCACCTGGATTTTCGATTCATTCCTTCAACAAATATTTATTGAGGACCTGCAACATTCCAGACACTCTCTAGGCTAAGAATACAACAGTGAATATTTTGTGCCTCTTCAGCCTAACACAGCTTATGCTCCAGTAGAATTCTTCCTTGATATAAGGTAGCAGCTGCTTGAAAGCTTATTGAAGAAATGGATTAATGTGTGTTTGAGCAAATAAACCACTATTTTAATATTCTGAAAAATCTGAACATATTTTCCCTGTTGACTTTTCCATGGAGGTCACATAGCATCGCTTCTAAGAATCTGTGCTGGAAGTAAACAAACGTGGGGTTGAGTTCTAGTTCCACTGGGACTAGTCTCAGACGGGTCAATTTATTTATTTATTTATTATTTTTTTGTGTGTGTGGGTACCGGGGATCGACCTCAGGACCTCGCACGGCAGCAGGCGCCCGTGCCACTGAGTGATATCACCACCCCTTTTCTCGTACGTAGGTTCTGGGAGTCAAACTCGGGCCCTCACGCTTGCCAGGCAGGCATTTACACTGCTGAGCCATCTCACCGACCCTCAGCTGGGTCAATTTAGCAGGCAACTTTATTTCTCTAGACATCAGTTTTTCTAATGTAGCATAGAGATAATTTAGGAATATAACCTTATACGATTGTGGTGGGGAAAGAAGAGAACATGCAAGAAAAACACCTGGCAAATAAGAGGAGAATTCAACCATGTTAAATATCAGTTTGCTTTTTTTTTCTATTTTCCTTACCTGTTTCAGTGAGAAGAATGCTGACCATTATCAATGTCCTTTGTTTTTTATACAAAGAAACTTACATAGCGTTATGGAGTAAAATTTTTATATTTTCAATTCCTAGATAGGATTCTCAAATCAATATACTAAGTTCTCCTTCCTTCTTGTTTAGAACACTCTATTAAATAGAAAAACTGGCCAGAGGCTTATCAGTGCTGGAGGAACACGTGGAAGGCCAGGCCCTGGGTTCAATCTCTAGGGCAAAAGAAACAAAACCGTCAAGACATACAGGCCACAAAAGTTCAATGTATGAAGGACGTCACTCCTGCATCATGTCTGGTTCAGAGTCAGGATACCCTAGAAACAATCAGCATGTGAAATGTCCCCGAAAACAGTACCCAGGAAGGTACAAATACATGTCTGATAAAAATATCTAAGGCTTTCTAATTAAATGATTACTTAATTAAACTAAATTTACCCTTTTCTTTAAAAGTGTTTCTCCATTACTGATTTCAAACCTGGGAAATATATACACACAGACACACACACATAAATATTTTCCTCCTTAGGGCATGGTCTCAGATGAAAAAGAAGCTTTATTCCTAGTGATAAAAGGACTTCCGAGAGCTTGATTCTATTTGTGATGCGTGAAATTTGAGTTTAGAATGGCTATATGAGCCTGGCCAAAGCTTTTTAGAAACTTTCATCTTCCTAGAATTACTTGTCCTTCTCTAAAACAAGGAAGGCCAGTGGAAGAAATCTTCAATTTTAAATATAATTTACTTATTGCTCATATGGCACCTTTTGATTCATTTACATAGTTTCTTATTACCAAGTCTTCTTTATATGTATTATTATGTATATATAATGTGTATATATATATATATATATATATATATATATATATATATATATATACATGGCATAAGAGAGTGTATTATTCAACCTACAAACCTAATACCTAAAGTTATTTCCTCCTTTCATCTAGGATGAAAGGGTGTTGTATCAGTTAGAGTTCAATAGAGAAAGAGGCTTCATATATATATATATATGATTTACAAGGTAGGCTTACAGTGGTTGTCTGCAGAGTCAGGTGTGGAAGAATTCAAAAGGGCTGTCTGTGCACTGGAGACCCAAAAGGTCCAGTCAAAAGTCAGAGGTCTGGAGAGCACTGCAGATTCCAGTCAGAGTTCATATCAGGAAGCCGAAGGGTCTGTGCTGGAAGGCTGGAAATGGATGGCCAAACTTAATGGTGAAGACTAGGACTCCTCCAAAGAAACAGAAGTGAGATTTTCTTCCTTTCCCTTCTTATTCCACCCATGCTACAAGCCCATTGGTTGGTGCCATCCACACCCAGTGTACGTCTTCTGTCTTCAGTAAGTTCATCAACCAGGTACCCCCAGAACTGTGCTGAACCAATCAGCTAGCCATTTCTTATTCAAGTTGACACTACATTTAAGTATCATAGATATTCCTGGAAAAGTTGTAAAATACTCTGTACTTCACATAATTGAATCTGCTAAGAGGCATAAAGTCAACTTTTGTTTTATTGATGAAATGTAAGATCTACCTAACTTTCCTTAGTAGGCTGAGTTGAACAAAAGAAATGAGCAATGAGTTCATGACTTTTCTGTCTCTAATCCTGTATCATGGAAATTTAAGCATTTCATGAACTAGTGGAGGCAATTTTACATATCAATTAAAATTGGTCTAACTTTTAATAATTGTCTTTAAAATGATTGCATTCTATACTAACTTCAATACTACAAATTTTAGGCAAATACTTATTGTCAAATCTACCTTTGAAGGAAATTATCAGGAGAGCACTCTCTTGATAAAGAAATGTCTCTTAATAAAGTCCTGTTCATGCAGGCAAGGCAATCAGCTTCCTGATTTCCCCTGCCAGTATCAATGAAGGTTTACTCACTCTTTAGAGTTTATTTTTACTTGTTAAAATTCAGTAATTTAAAAGGTATTTTCCTATGAATTCCTGGGTGTTATTTTATGGGTTTCAGTATTCATACTGCAATACTAAAATCAATCACCTTTATTTTTTCCTCCATGAAATAAACATAAATGAAAGCAGTAATACATGGTAGAAAGGGTACTATCAAAGGATTCATATTTGACTATTAGATTCTTGGGAAGTAGAACATCTGAAACACGAGGCAATAATTTGAAATAAATCCAATTGCCTGAGAAGGTTAGAAATATTACTAGTAGAGACAAAACATACAAAGATTAGAAAGCTAAATATTATTTTCAGAATTACATGTTGCACATAAAGTTAAAAATACTTCATTGGTACCTAAACCCTAAATAAGATGGCTAGCTTTCTGGCCTATAGCTGTGATAAGGTGGAATTGATTCACATTAATAAGAATGACCACATCACTGGGATTATTATGCCAAATTTGAGAAAGATAAACATTTTTATCTGTTTCGGTACAGATAGTTCTCAACTTAGATTGGTTCAACTTACTATATTGATTATATTTTGGCTCTTACTATGATATGAAAGCAATTTGCTTTCAGTAGAAACAATACCTTGAACTTTCAATTCTAATTATTTTCCAGAGCTAGTGATAACCCTTCTTTTCTGCCAAACTGAAGGCTAATGTAAGTGCTGTGCACATGCAACTTTTTTCACAATAGCCAAATTGTGGAATCAACTTAAGTTTCCATTTGTGGGTGAATGGATAGAGAATATGTATTCTCAGGACACAATTAAATACTATTCAGCATTTAAAAATAAAGAAATCCTGCCACCGGGGACAAATGATTGAACCTGGAGGATATTACTATAAGTGAACTTAGGTAGCCATAGAAAGATAAATTATTATATGATTTCACCTGTAAGTGGACTCCAAGAAAGTTCATGTTATAAGGAATAGAATGGTGGTTACCAAGGCCTGGGGGAGAAAACCAGTAGGGAAATGTTCAAAGAATACAGAGATTTACCTAGAAGGGGAGTTCCAAAATGGCAGAGCAGTGAATGCCAGCAACTCAGCTTCTTCAGGACAAAGTGTCTAGGGTCTGGGAAACAATAGCTTGGAGAGAAAGGGAAGTGAGAGGAGGGTATATGGGGACCATGAAGGAGCTGGCAGAGAAGAAAATAGGATTAAGTGATACAGAAGAAGTAAATTCCACTGTGGAGGAGAGACAGTGCAGCACTACCCACGGTGCCTGGCTCACTAGGACCTACCTGGGAGGAAAAGTGAAACTAACAACTTTTCTGCTCATGGAGAACCAGAGAATTGCCCTGGGAATCAGAAAGTCCTGCAGTTGGAGCCAGCAGGGAGAACAGGAGATATTGCTTCCAGAGTGGTCTTCCACGTTAGAAGTTGGTGAATGAACTTGGTACAAGCGCCTGAGGCCACAGTCAGGGAGCAGGAGCTGTAGAGAAGTGCTAGGTGTTTGAACTTGTGTCCAGAACAGCCCCTTGGCTGATGCACACTACCAAGTTCCCAGAGTGGATGAGGGCAAGACAGTCACGGGTGACTGCCAGCAGTTGGAGAGCAGACTGAGGGAGTCCCACAGAGAGGTAGGGGCTGGTAAACACCAGCCCAGCTCTTACAGTTGGAAGGCAGGTTCAACCAGTAGAAGAGACACACCCATCATATTTAATGCACTTTAACTGCAGATCAAGTCATAGAATCTTTTCCCATCCCCATTTCTCACTATTAATTTTATACCCAGTTTTCCCTGTCATTCCCTTCTAAATATGTAACATACCCTTGGCACCAGTAGGATTCTTTGCCTCCTCCTATTTCATTTTACTCATAACACAGAGCAGAAGAATTTTTTATTTTTTATTTTTTTTATTTTTTATTTTTGGGGGGGTACCGGGGGTCAAACTCAGGACCTTGTGCGCCAGCAGGTGCCCGTGCCATTGAGCGATATCACTAGCCCTTTTTTCGTATGTGGGTACTGGGAGTCGAACTCAGGACCTCACGCTTGCCAGGCAGGTGCTTATGCCACTGAGCTATCTCACCAGCCCAGAATAATTTTTTAAAAACAACTTTTTGTTTCTTTTTTCTCTTCTCACCCCACCCGAGCATTACCTGGTCCCCAACCCCCTGAGCTTTAGATAACTGATTCTATAAAATTACTGTTGAGTACTGGTTTCACCAGTAGAAGAGACACACCCATCCTATTTAATACACATTAACTCTGGATCAAGACTTGCGTTGTTATGATGCTGATACTATAACTGTGGACTTCTTGTCTAGGCCAAAGGCAGACCCTGAGGATTCAGAAACTTCCCCTGACACGTTCAGCTATTTGATCTTTGACAAAGGGCCAAAAACATATGCTGGAGAAAGGGCAGCCTATTCAACAAGTGGTGTTGGGAAAACTGGTCACCTGTGTATAGAAGATTGAGAGTGGACCCTTATCTCTCATCATATGCTAAACTAAAATCAAAACAGATCAAAGATCTACACATTAAAATAGAAACATTAAATCTACTCGAAGATAAACTAGGTTAAACACTTGAAGACACAAGTGTAGGAAAGGATTCTCTAAACAGAGACTCAATTGTACAAGAAATAACAGCAAGAATTAACAAATGGCATAAAAAAAGCTTCTGAACAGCAAAAGAATCAATCAGTAGACTGGAAAGGCAACCTATCAAATGGGAAAACTTTTTGCCAGCTACTCCTCAGACAGAGGACTAATATCTAGAATATACCCCCCTCAAAATTAAAGATCCAGTCAGGAAATGGGCAGGAGGAATGAATAGAAACAGTCAACAAATATACGAAGAAATGATCAGCATCTCTGGTCATTAGAGAAATGCAAATTAAAACAATGCCAAGATTCCTTCTCAGTACAGAATGAATGGCAATCATTAAAAAATCCAACATCAAGAAATCAAACAATAACAAATGCTAGGGAGGCTGTGGTGAAAAAGGAACCCTCCTTCATTGTTGGTGGGAATGTAAGCTGGTACAACCATTATGGAAATCAGTATGAAGATTTCTGAAAGAACTGAAATTAGAAATTCCATACGACCCAGCAATCCCCCTGCTAGGTATCTTCTCCAAGGAGTTTAAATCATCATACTACAGTGATAAACTCATTCTAATGTTTATAGCAGCACAAATTGTAATAGCTAAACCCTGGATACTTGCTGTATAACCATCAACAGATGATTGGATAAAGAAAATATGACATCTATATATAATGGAAGGCTATTCTGCTATAAAGAATGACAGATTCAAGACATTTGTAGGAAAATGGGTGCACCTACAAAATATAATGTTGAGTGAAACAAACCAGACACACAAGCTTGAAAGCCATATTCGAATGAGGCAAAGTACAAACAAAGAAAATAATAAAGGATGGATAGAAGGGGACTAAGAGATGGATCTCTTGAAATAGGGAAGGGGTCCAAGGAAAAAAGCACAAGGGGTGAGGAGGAAGGGAAGGGAAATAAGTAGAATGAAGGTATGCCATGTACAGGAAAATAATAACTTTAATTAATGTAAACATTTTATGTCATAACATGAGCTAAGATTAATAATATCATCAAGAATGAAAAATGGGGTGGGGAAATTAGAGAAGGAGGGAGAGAGGGGAAGTGAAGGGGAAGGGTTTAAAACAAAAAGAAACAAGCTGTGATATGTACATGTAACTGCTCCTCAAGATGACTGCAAAGTGCATGGATTGCAAACATGTAGTAATTTTAAAAAGTTTCAACTAGATAGGAGAAATGCATTTTGAAGATCTATTTTTACAACATAGTGAACAAAGGTAATAACAGTGTATTGTACTGTTCAAAACTGCTAAAGTAATAGTTTTTAAGTGCTATCACTGCAAAATATAAGTATGTGATGTAACATATATTTTAACAATCGAGCCATTCAACAGTGTATGCATATTCCAAAACAACATGTTGTATGTGATGGATATATACAAATTGGTGGTCAATTAAAAAATAAAAAAACAATGAAGTTATTAACACAGAAAAATATCCAAACGGAAATTTTAAAAATGCAATAATAAGTGAAGAAAGAAAATGTTTTTAGGGCCAGTGAGATAGCTCAGCAGCATAAGCGCCTGCCTGGCAAGCATGAGGTCCTGAGTTCGACTCCCAGTACCCACAAAAAAAAAAAAAAAATGAAAGAAAATGTTTTTAGTCTCACAGACAAAGCTCTTTAACTGACAGAGTTCAGCATTGTTGCAGATGATTTGCAGTTGGCACATTTATTCACTTTCAGTGACAATGTAATTTGTAACTTTGTTGGAAAATACTATGCTATTTATATTAAAATATGCATTTATATAAATATACCAATTTATTCTAAGAAAAGTGCAAAAATTGTGCAAAATTATGTTCATGGCACTAATGTCTATAATAATAAAAACCCGGAAACAACTAGAGTATCCAAAAGAACAATGGGCAAATTAATTATAACTCATAAAAAATAAAATATTATACAGCTGCTTAAAATTACATTTTTATTCAAATGAAGGCCTAGAAATATTTTGGAGTTCATCAATAGAAACATACTACAGAAAATGATGGCCAGATGCATTTATTGATGGTGCTAGTCCATTTAATGTTGCAGTAACAGAATACTACAGAGCCAGTAAATTATAAACAGAAGTCTATTCAGCTTATAGTTCTGGAGTCAACAGATGGAGATGGCCTCCTCACCAGATCATAGGATGACAAGGGGCATCATGTGGCAAGTTATAGAACCCTTGCAAGCTCTGGTCTCTCTTCCTCTACCTATAAACCCACTAACCATATCTTGGGAGTTCCACCCTCATGACCTCATCTAAACTTAATGGCCTCCCAAAGCCCCACCCCACATGCCATCAGCATTTAAATTCAGGGGTTAAATTTATAATACAGGAGCTGTTGGGGGACACATGGGAAGAACAGTACTGAGACATGAATGGAAAGGAAAGTTCCCCAGAATGTTGACATTGGTTTTCTACAAGGGGAGAGAAGAAATGTTCTTGGTAGATGTTCTCAATGCTTTTTCCATATGTTGCTTTCATTTCTCATGCACAAACTTAGTCATATTCGTTGGCCAATTCTTCAAGTTCTGCTTCCCTTTTCTCCCAGCCTACATATGGAAGAGCATGAAGGTTAGGAATGATGGAAATTGGGAGTGGAGTCCTACACGAATAATGGATGGTGGCCATGGGATAAATACTCCAGCCTCCTCTCTCCGGAGCAGAGAGTTTACAGCATCCTCACTGTCTCCCTGATTGAACTCTAGTTGTTTCCGGCAATAAACTTCTCATTAGGTCACCTTCACTGGATTCTTTCCCTTGCTCATTTCCCCACTCTCCCAAGAGTACTTCCTGGTACCCCCTTGTACAGAAGCCACTTGCACCCCCTTCCACACCATAGATGTAGTTTAGAGAAGTATAACGCGTGAGTTGTGCGAACCTTTTCTTTTTGCACTGTCTCTTCTGCTCAAATCTTTGTCTTTAGGTATGCTTAGATATACACACATAAATATTGTTTGGCCCTTGCAATGAAGCCCTCACCTGCATAGATCTACAGTAGACATTGCAACAATTAATAGTGATCATCAGTTTGGCTGGAGTAAGAAATGCTTAGCAGATTAGTGTGGTTTACACTTCAGGGTGTGGCTGCGGGGTGTTGCCAGAGGTGATTGGCTGAGAGGCCAGCAAACTGAGGGGAGGCCCCGCCTTGACTGTGGGTGGCATCGTCTAGCAGCCTTGTGGCCTGGATAGAATGAAAAAGGAAGGAGGAGGCTGTCCATCTGCGTTTGAAAAGCTCCGTTCTGCTTGAGCAGGCGCATCTTTTCCTGCCGCCCTTGAAAGTGAACATGAGATTACAGTTTCTTCCGCCTTTCACTGTGGGCTTGTAGCAGTGGCTCTCTGGCGAGCTTCCAGGCTTTTAGTGTCGGACTGCTGCTGCTCTTGTTCTGTGGCTTTCAGCTCCTCCAGCATGCAGAAGGCCATTGTGGACTATGCTATCCTGACCCTATAAGCCTGTCTAATAAATTCTCTTGAGATTTTATAGATTGATTCTGTACCTCTAGAGAGCTCTAACCAACACAGACATTCTTGACTCATAAGTGCCTTGTCTGTGAGGGGATTGTTCATTTCATGCTGCTCTAAGAGTCTCCTTCCAGGCCCTCATCTGCAGTGTCCCAGGAGCAGCCACTTCTTTACACTGATCTGAGAGAAAGACATAACTGTGGCTTTGGACGCATCCCCTTTGCCAAGACTGTAAGCAACATTAGCACAGTGCTTAGCACCTGGGCAGTACTCACTAATACTTGATCATTATATGAATGAATAAATGATGCCAAAGCTCGCTATTAGAACCTCTGAACATCTCCTTCCCACTCTCTGAAATTCTCTATAGCTTAAGACAAATTAAGTTGTGCTTTGGTTATTGTATCTATCATCAAATATCTCAGCAGATGGTTGTTAAGTGCCCCAGTTGGTGCGTGACCTGGGCAAACCACTAAACCTCTCCTTGACACAGTTATTTCTGCTTTAATTTTGTTTGATGCTGAGGTAGAGAGATTTATGTATAAGCCTAATTCTTCAGATATGTAGCAGGACGTGTTCAGCCTTGGAAGCCTGGCCAGTTCTACATCGTACTATGTAACAGGGTCATTTGTTAAGAAAGTCTGCTCACAAGGCAGTAGGTTGAGATTCAGAATCATCAATAATTTTCAAATTGTATCCTCACAAGTAACCTAGAAACCTAAAAGCTTTTTGCTTTGAATATTGTAAAGATAAATTTCCCTAATCGCAGGTTTCAAATTCTGTTCCATTTCGGAGGTCATATGGACTGTTAGAAGCATATTTTCCCTCTTTGCCTCAGATGATAATGAATAAAACTTTTAATTACAGTGTTATAAAATCATCTTAAAGAGTTACAAAAATATGTATGTAGTTTCCACAAGTTTCTAAAATCATCTTCATTCACATTTAAAAGAGACAAAAGTGTCTATTATATAAAGTTACTGTAAAGTGACAGTATCAAAGTTCTGCTTTGCTCCTCACAGCTACTAGATATGTCCTGTGTAAAACTGTGGCATCTCCAATAAGCTGTATTTTACCTTACTTAAATCCTATTGGTAGAAAGAACTCTCATTACATAGAGCTAAGCTGAAGTTCCAAAATATGCTTCCTTAGTGACCACAGACTTTGTGCCATTTGCCTTTGTAAGTCCTCACTCTTTGTCTCATTTCTCTGTCCTTTATTTATTTGACCTCTATCCCTGTCTTTCCATTGCCTCCAACTTCTTGGTGGATGAAAACATTGCTTCTGTAACTGTAGATGTATGATTTTTAGGAGAAGATGGATGTGTTTTTTATTTGTTTGGTTTTGCACTTGACTCTGGCTGTATTTCCAATGTTCTTCTTCGTTGTCTTAATTTTGATTGAAAATACAATATATATACATACATGAAAACAGTATACATATCTCAGAAAATATTATCTTAAACACAGACTAATCCTCTACAAAAGAGCAAAAAGAAATTATGTGTAAGAGGAGAAGCTAGTATAAGTCTTATAAGGTAAAATCACATCAGTTTTATACACTGAAAAAGGGATTTTTGTTTTAGGCTTGAAAAATATTCCTATACTTTATGATTAATTTCATATCAGCACCCTACAAATATGCAGGGGCACAAAATGTTTGGAAAAGACGGACAGAAGATCATCAGGACGAGCTGAATTTGTGGACAAGGAAGCAGATGGCCGATCAAATATTGCCAGGGGGTATAAGATGCATCGCGAATGATGGTGAACAGGGCTCAACTCAGCTTACACTTCAGGTAGAGGCATTTTTTTAAAAGAATGAAGAAGGCAATGTTTTGTAATGCTAACTTTAGTTCCTTAAATTCACTGCCTTTTCAGAATTTTATTTCAGGATTTTAATTTATTTTAGGGGTGAAGCTAATATTTTTAAACTTGCTAAAAGAAAGAGGAACAGGTGTTTAACACCTTAGGAAATTTCTCAGGGTTTCATATCTGTAGTTGATTTGTTACAGCCCTGAAAAATATGAACATAACTATAAATTAGTCATAAACATACAGTGAAAGCCACGGGGCTTGAGATACGTTATCATTTGCCTTATTAGTTAATAAGTAAATGTCTTCTCTTCTTTATCTTTTCTCTTTTCCTACTCAGCCCATGGAGCTCTTTAGGCCCAATTTAGAAAGAAAAAAAAAATACCATTAGAGAATATAATGATATTTCATGTTCCTTAAATGCAAAGGCAATGTCTGTCCTCATGGCTCCAAGCTAAAGGCAAAATCATTGGGTCTGAAAGTTCCATTCAAAACTTGTCTGTGATGATTTTGTCTCTGCCTATGATTGAGACAAATTATATGGCAATTGTATGAGACAGTCTTCTGTCTTCATGGAGAAATAAGATGTCTTTTATTCCTGAACTGATGTTTTATTATCTTGTGCCCTTGCACTTTAAATTAATGGTCTAGTTAATTACTGCTGAAGTCAGAATTCTATTCAGGTGCTAGGAAATGGCATCCATATTAATACCAGAGCATTATTTGTGTTATTAGAGTAAATGCTAAAAAAATTAACTATGATAGGGCCATTATTTTAAAGGGTTCCAATTTCAACACTTTTCTCTTTTGGACTACAGTGTCTCATGAGAATTGGATAATTTGTACATGTATTTCAAGTCTTGTTCAGTTGTAAATTAATGAAATAGTTAGAAAGGGCATGGATATTTACAAATTGGTAGATAATCCAAACAAAATGTTTTAAGAATAATTGAGGTATGCAAGAACATTAGATCACGGTGTTAGTCAGGGTCATCCAGAGAGATGAAATCAGTATTGTAGATGTAGGTGTAGGTGTAGGTGTAGATATAGGTGTAGGTGTAGATGTAGGTGTAGACATAGATGTAGATGTAGGTGTAGACGCAAAGATAGGTATACAGACAGATAGATGATTCGGCTCGTGTGGTTACTGAGACTCAGGATATGCTGTCCACAAGCTAGAGGTTCGGCAGTGTGACTATCCACGTATGAAGTCCTTAGAACCAGAGAAGCTGATGACTTAATTCTCAGTTGAAGGCCAGAAGTCTGAGAATCCAGGAGACTACTGTTGTGAGATTCAGAGGACAAAAACCAGAGAAGCTTGAGTTTTGATGTCCAAGAGCAACAGAAGAAAGATGTCTCAGCTCAAGGAGAGAGAGAGGGAGAGAGAGGGGGAGAGAGTGAGAGGGAGAGTGGGGAGAGAGAGAGAGACACTCATCTTTTCTCAGCATTTTCATTCCATCAGGCCCTGAACTGATTGTAGATTGCCCACTCTCTTGAGAACAGATTTTCCACTCTGTGCGTGGACTCAAAATGCTCCCAGGCTCACTCAGAAACCATGCTTTCTTAACTACCTAGGCCTCCCATAATCCAGTACAACTGACACCTAAAATTAATCATAGGAGTCACTTAAATTGAAATATTAATGGATTAAAAACATTACTAAATGAAATCTGTTTCGTCTCAATTAGCATCAAGCGAGGTTGGTTGAGGCAGAGTTAAGGAACCCGAGGAAGGGGATTTAAGAACCAGTGCAATTTCCGTGGTAGTTGGCGCTACTTGTTCCTCCACACTAACTTGGAATTAGACCACTGAACTTAGCCTCTCCTGTCTATGACATTTAGAGCCACCACCACTTTTCACAATTTAAGAGGAAACTATCGAAATTAGAGTTTAACTCAGGGGGAGAGTGCTTGCCTAGCACGTGCAAGTCTTTAGGTTTGATCATCAGCATTGAAGAAAAAGAAAAGGTAGATGATGAAGCTACACCAATATTTCTCTAATATTGTGAGGACCCCTTGTGAGCACTAATCACTCAGCTTTATGTGTAATGCTGATGTTATATGAATAAGCGACTTCGGGAACAGTGTAAATTCAGCTCCCCACGTCATGAGGGACAGCTCTGACGGCTTCTCACTCCTGTGCCCTCCCTCTACCTTCTCACCATCAATGACAGCCACTACGAAAATAGCTGCACGGGGTGAGGGAGGAACAGGTACAGCAGAAGAAAGGCTGTCTTTCTGCACTCTGAGGCTTTGATAATTGAATTTATAAAATAAACCGACAGTAGGCAGATTACCAGGAGAAAAGGTGGACAGATTTATTACTATAAAAGAAAAACTCTGGGATATCCTAAATTTAATTCTAAAGGCCAGAGCTTGGAAGGGGAAGAGATAAGGGAAATTAATCAGTTAACACGTATGGGCTACAACCAGTAAAATGTCGATTCACATACTTGACTTCATGTTTAAACCTTGATTTAAACCTCCATGTGTCAATGCCCTAGTAATGTCTGAAAGTTCTGGACTGCTAACTCCCACCAGTCCAGAAACTGTAAGTACTTATTCTTAGGGATTCTCTTTTATCCTCAAATGGTCCCCACATCACTATTATCCAACCCCTCTTTCCTATGGTCAGCGTCAGCTCAGTGTAAATACGTGTGCTTTCCTTCCCCAAATTTTATTATGAAAATGATTCTCTTAATCCTGGCAGACAGATTCCTTGTCCTCTCTGGCCTCCCGCTGGTAGCTGTGGACTTTGTCCCAGGACCTGACCTCTACAGGTTAGCATCTGTAGCCGCTCAATAAATAAAACTCTTATGTCAGAAAACCCTTAACTTCAGAAGTTTTGGTGCAAAAATTATGTGCACTGGAGCATTACAGGAAAGAAAAGCAAATACCCCCAAACTCAGTGAGCTCTAGAAAATTAGATGCCCACTTTAAAGGGGAGAGAGGAGGAGATGTAAGGAACTTAAGTGAGAGTGTGTGACTTGGGGGACGATAAGCAGGCCCTCAGCAGAAGAGATGAGACCTGTGACAAGGTTTGTCTGGGAATGGCATCAACCTCCAGCCTTCTCTGTGGTGAGAAGAGCTTCATACTCTCTGGCTTTTGAGATTCCCAGGGAAAGACCTCATGATGATTGAAGTCCTTTTGGAAGATTTATCTTTAGGTAAATAAGGCTAGTTCTGAGAAGACCTTTCCTTTATTTGCGTTTTCCCTAATACCCTCAGCTGGAAGTGGTCAGCATAGCATAGCAGAGTATTTCAGGGTGGCATCTCTTTAACTCCTTCAGATGGAGGAGTTTCCTTCTTTATTGGTTTGTTCCTCACTGTTCTATAAAAAAAGTTCCCATGGCTGAATATAATGACATTTTGTGTATACTATGAACAAATCATTATTTCATTTATAACATATTGTTATATATTTTGTGTAATAAATTATAGTATGAAATGTATCTTATTTCATCATTACAAGTGTGTCCTCTGTATTCATGAGTTCCTTCATATATGGATTCAATAAATTGTGAACTGAAAATATTTCAAAAGAAAAATTGTGCCTGTATGGAACATGTACAGAATTATGTCTTATTATATTCCTAAACAACAATATAACAATGATTTACACAACATGTACAGTATATCATGTTGTCATAAGTAATCTAGAGATGACTTAAAGTATATGGAAAGAGGATATGTATAAATTAATACAAATACACTATTTTGTATCAGTGACTCAAGCACCCACAGGTATTAATATCAGTAGGGGTCCTGAAACCACACCCTATGGGTACCAAGGACCAATCTTTTAAGAATTACTCTTAACCCACGTTTGGGTAAACCTTCAGATGCAGAATCTTTGGATGCAGAATGCTAAATGTAAACATAAATGAACACTTATTAAGATAGATGCGTATTTAGGATGTTGGCTTCAGATCCTTAACTCGAGCCGCTAAAGACAATACACAAAAAGATATTTAAAAGTAATTCAGCAGGAAGCAATGAGTAAAGGGATCCAGCACACTACCAGTAAAGCAAGAACCGTAGACAGTACTTACAAGACAGAAAAAATTACAGGTTTTTCTCACCAGAAATCTTCCTTGAATTTAGCTCGCCTTCTAGAATGTGACATGGTTGTCTTTAACGGTCCACATTTACTTGACTACTGTTAATCTGAACAGTTTTCTAATAGCTACTCATTTGTTTTCCCTTGTGTTGGCTATTGAGTCCTTTCCTTTTTTAAAAATTGGAGTATTTGGGTTTTTTTCTCATTAATATGTTATATTTGAGTATGAATAATTTGTCTACCTATTGTCTTCAACCACATAAATATAAACCATATAAATATATACTTCAACCATATAAATATATATGAATAAAATTTTTAAAAATTTTTAAAATTTAAAATATATAACAAAATTATATACTTCAACCATATAAATGTATATTTATGAATAAAATTTCAAAACAATCAGCTGTTTCTCAGTCTTTTTGTTTGTTTTAAAATTTTACTCATGTAATTCATATTTTCAGTCTGTGAAATGGAAGAAAGAGTTGTGATTCTTGCTGCACCTATGTCTGTGGTTTTAAAACACTTAAAAATATAAAAATAGAAATATTCACAATTTCATGGAGACAAGGCACATTCTAAATTCATGGTATATGCTGTTATTATATCAATAACCAGTAACTTCCAGTAATACTATTAGGTTTGATTCTTAAATTATAAAGGAAAATTAAATTGATCATCCTCTGTTTCAATCTTTTTAATTACATGTTACTATTCAAGTTTTGAATATCTCATATATCAAAAAAGGAATAAATTTAACTGTAGTTTTTTGGACCATCAATTTGACAGTATCTTTCATTTCTTAAATGAACACAATTATCTTTAGCTATGAAGTGTGATAATTCACTCAAACTGTTCTTTGAAATTAAAGGCGTTTTAAGACAGTCATGGACAGTTCATTGGTTATAAGTGGGATGTTGATATGAGGAGTAACTTAATTTAATCATTATTGTTTGAATTATTATGCACAGATTTTATTATTCTTCTTTGAAAAGAGCTATAAAATGCTTCCACTTTTTAAGAAAGTTCTGAAGTAAATGTGGAAAGAACATTTTCATACCGAGAGAAAAATTTCACATGTTAAAAATGTACTTATTGAGTTTTGCAGTCACAACCAATGAATGCTGACAGTTTGGGAAAAACAAATGCTAAAATTCATACCCCTTGCCCCAAATATTTTTCCCCATACTTTAGAAAATTATCTGTCAAAGAAGTGAGTTATATTCCTGGGCATATTAGTTGTTATGAAGTTTTGAGTAAATTGATTAAATAAATATTTTGTCTTGAATGTTCATTTATAAATAAGATTGCAAAATGTCAGTTTACTTTTCCAGGACTCTAATCATCTGTAAATTTTTTTTTCTGTATTTCTATATTTTTATATGTGCATGTTGAATTAGGTTTCTGCTATCTGTAGTCAAAATAACTCAAGCTTTTTTTTTTTTTTTTGTGGGTACCGGGGGTCGACCTCAGGACCTCGTGTGCCAGCAGGTGCCCGTGCCGCTGAGCGATATCACCGACCCCTTTTTTCGTATGTGGGTTCCGGGAGTCGAACTCGGGCCCTCGCGCTTGCCAGGCAGGCGCTTATGCTGCTGAGCCATTTCACCGGCCCCAACTCAAGCTTTTTAAACTAAAAAAGAATTCACCGTCTCACAAATTTCATTCAAACTGTCACTCAATGTCACCAGAAATTCAGGAATTAGTCTCCTTTTGAAGTCTCTCGACTCTCTTTTACCATGTGTTGTGTCATTATCAGACAAGCTGGAGAGCCAAATAGCTCCATGCTTGGATTTAACCCTCTGGGCAACACTGTGGAAACAGAGCAACTCACACTGGGGCTTCTGGGAAACACTGGGTACACTGGAGGACAAACTTCGAGTTCCATGCCATTATATAGAACAGTTGCTGTGGCCAAAGAGACACTGTGCTTTGATTCGCTAAACCTAGATCTTGATCCCTTTCTAAAGCCAATCAGTGGCATCCTGTGGATTTCCCTAAGGAAAAGAGTGGGTTTTCCTAAAGGCAAAGGGGTGCTTGTGAGGTTGGAAAAGGTAAAAGGCAAAAGCAGCAGGTGTTCTTGCTAACCCCAGGCACCGTGTGCTTCTATTTCCCCTCCCATAAATTGATCAGGAATTTCCTGGAGAAACGCTATCCAGGAGTCCAGCTATGTATACATCTGTGTGAGAGTATATGTAATTGACTGTTCTGAAAGTTTTGTTAACGTATTATTCCAGACACACTCAAGAATGGATCACTATTAGTAGGACTGAGGAACTATGTCATGAACGATCTTCTAAAGCAGAGATCACAGACCCAGAGCCTCAGGTTTCTATGGACTAGAAGCGTTTGTACTGTTTTTCACAGCACTAAGTCCTTTTCTGGACAAGGGCCTGAAGCCTGGGTCCTAGTCTAGACCCAGGAGACAACAATGATCAGAAGACATACGATAAAAGAGCTGGAAAATGCACTAGCTAACACACGAATTGTCTGATAAAACATTTGCATTGGCCTTCAAGTTACAGAAATTGGAATTTCAATATTAAATTACTTTGAAACTTTAAATTTCTGTATTACATATGGTTTTTTAGCCTTCCTTTTCTTGCTGTAGCAGTCTGACTTCTCCAAGGTTATCCCACTATAGTAATGAAGCAGCGAACACAGGTTTTGTAAATTGTTGATTCTAAGCTTTCTTTTCTGCTAATGATGGCATCTGTCTTTTATTAGCAGGTGCTTTTTGCGTAATATATAACACAGTCCAGAGAATATCCACAAGTCCTATGGTGACTGAGGAATCTATCCACACACATCTCCACCTAACTCTCACATAAACTCTCTCCATCTGACTGTACGTATTTACTGAGACCTCAAAACACTTTTTGGTTCTCAGAGTAAAGCCTTCTGGGGTGCAAAGGAAACCATTGAACTTTAGGACAATATAGGTCATAGCAGACCCCAAAGTGTACCAGTGTCTTAGCTTTTGACAATGAAATGTGTTCTCAGAGCAGCCAGGACACATTAAGCCTTCTTTATGAACCACATTATTACTTTAAATTGTCACATAAACACCTGTGTTTTTTTTTTTTTTTTTCAGTTTTCCCTGGTGATGTTTGGATTTTATCTGGTTTCTTCCCTGTGCCATAAAAATTTAAGTGAAGAGTAAATATTTCTCTTTCCATAATGAGGCCCACAGATTTCTAAAATCTAAATGGTTCCGAGCAAAATCAATCATTCCAATTTAGTTTTAACAAGAGCCACCTATATTGCCTATTGATTTTCATCTTCACAATCAACTGCACATAGAGAAGGGAGTCCAGTATGAATCCAGTGTACTCCAGTATGAGTCCTAACACTATTGGTTTCATGATCTTCTGGAAAAGTTTGTACTGCACAACTTAAAAACAAAAACAAGCAAAACCTAATATAATAAGCCTATATTTAAGTGCTCTTCATCCTGACCCTCGTTCCTTTTCACTCACACAGCATACATCTGTCTCATATGGAACATGTCCTTTCACCATTCTCACCATGCTCTACAACATCAAAACATCATGCTTATGTCTCAGAGCAAACACTTCTGGAAGGGACAAAAAGTCTTTTCCATTTAGACTTGAATGATGAGTTGGTTTTCCCTGGACCAAAAGGTCTCAAGGTGATTTTTTGTTGTTTTTTTTTGTTGTTGTTGTTTTGTTGTTGTTGTTATTTTGTTGTTTTTTTGTTGTTGTTTGTTGGATTTTTGGTGTTTTTTTTTGTTTTTTACAATCCCAAGTAGCATCACAGTCTTGAATATGATCTTCTAAAATATAGAGAATAGGTGTACAACAGTGAGATACAATTCCCAAATCCAAACATCACCCATGGATTGCAGCGTTCTTTCTTATAATCTCAAGTATATTTTTATTTTACATGTTGTGCTTATTTATCTGCTTATTGACTATCTTCCCCTAGAAGAATAAAAACAGATCTTTGACTTCTTTGAGTTGATTTATAATCACATATTACATACAATAGGCACTCAATAAAAGTTTATAAAATGAACATGATTTAGAGTCTGTCCCAGTCCAGAACTACTGTTCTAAAACTCTCAGTTATTTGGTGTTAGGAGTCAACATGAAATCCACATACTACCTATGTTATCCACTTAACATACACTACTGCTTTTCACTATTTTCTGAATATCTTATCTCTCCCATTACTAGCCACCAAATAAAACCCCATAACTAAATAATTAATTAAATTGTTAGCTAGCATGAAATTTTTGGCAAGATGTACATGTGGATCATCATCATGCATGGATACTAATAGCTATCAGTTAATGGTTTCCACAGTGGAGGTTTTGTAAGGGGTCATCTCAGCAAAGCTACGTTCTTTTTCTGTATTCTTTTTTCTGTAGATTTCTGGTGTGAGTCAAAAGTAATACTGGTTTGTGAGATTTGGAGGGGAGAAGGGAGGAGGCAGCTATCCGATGCTCACATCCATTGCTGTTTATTCACTCCCTTCCTCGTTGGTGTGGTACAGATACTGAGACCGCAACGAGCCCATCTTCGCCTTATCTTCCTTCAGCTTAGTGGATGCCTGGGCTAACTGTGTGTGCATAGCTCAGAGAAAGTGCCGTAGCTTCTGCCAGAACCCATACCAGCAAGGCAACAGCCAATATTAACTAACACAGGCTTTGGTTTGTTCTTCTAAGTTGCAGCTCTTGCTCAGGGTTCTAGTTTGTTCTTGTTCCCCATTTAACATCAGTCTTCCCTTTTTCTTGCCTGCCCTGTGGACTTCAAATATCAGCATTAGTGTTAGAGACAATAGAAAAAAGCTTACAGAAATTGCTTAACCAGCTCCCCCGCCCCATGCACCGGTCATCTTCATTATCACCACCACCAGCATCATAATCAGCATCTCATCACCGTCTATTTTCTCTGCTTGAGCTCTGATTCCTGCATCTACTTACTCAACATCAGAAACTGAGTTAGGCCCTTTATCTCTAGTTTTTTCCAACATCACTGTTATCTGCATGGTTCAGAAGATTCAAAGCCACATCTGCCTGATTCCCAAATCTGTTATCTCTCCATACTCCATACAGTGCTCTCAACTATATGTTCTTTTCTCAAAATGTTTATAAAATAGAACATTTCTGCATCAAAATTATATTAACATGATTCTATTATCTCCTGCCAAAGCATTTTACATATTGGAGCACGCACACACACACACACACACACACAAGTTGATGAAAAACAAGACACAAACGGCAGAACGCTTCTCTTCACTAAAGCCCATCTAGGAACTCTTCCAGTGTGAGCTTTGAGAACTGGATGAATTTTGATTGAAGCACCAATTTTAACATGAGTTTGGGCTCTTGAAACTAAAAGTCTAGTCTGTAATATCTCTCTTGACTGTATAAAAAAATAAAGACCCAATGAAATATTTCTACTATTTATTCTTGTACCATCCCTTTTAACATGAGAGAATCTTATTTGATTTTTAAGATGTATTTATATCTGAATCTTCACTTCAAAAAAATTTTAAAAAACAATGGCCTAAAATTGATAAATTAATGTCAAACAGAACATGTGAGGTTTTCTCTTTGCTTTGTGACTGAACAATATCTCCTTTCCTACCCATACCCCAACCCCACATTATAATACCCTGCCTGTCACCAGTCGGAAGAAACTCTTCAGAGGGAAAATGAACGTAACATATTTACAAATCTTGCTTGGGACAGTCAGTTTTAACAAATATTAGTCATTATTACTTCCATGTTAATTATTATTTCCTCCATTACTTCATTGCAGCTGGTAAGAGAGGCTTCACTTAATCTCCACCAAATAAATTCTGACTCCCAGAGGCCCTAATCATTTGAAATTGAGAATGACAGGATTCCAAAGCATGTGATATATTGCAGGTGGCCAGCAGAGGGAGGAATGAGCTTTTTCAAAAGTATCCTCATTTTCTGCCTCAACTTGACAGAAAGGAGATGAAGAGCTAATCTTCAGTAGACACCAGCATCACACAGACCAGCTTAACTTAGAATCAAAGATGTCCACTTGCAACTGTGCAATGAAATAAAAATGGTGTTTCTTCTTTTTTTTCCCCAATTTTATGGGCCAATGTCTCCTCTGTATAGAAATTATTGAGAGAATTAATTCAGTGTTCATTGCTTCCTTTGCAAACTCATCAGCTTACAATTTACAGATAATTGGCTCACACAGTTGTGTTTTCTTTTATTCATTCACACAGACATTTAGCAAAGATTTATAAGATGCTAACTGTGCTGGTGAAAATGACTCATGTTTGAGGGAATGAAAAGGAAGATTAAGATTACATAAAAATGTACAAATTAGAGAGGTTTTGATATGTCTTTTAGGTGCCACTTTGAAGCCAGATCCAAATGATGCTAACAAGCCATTTAATTATCTGACTTCTCATTAATGATAATTCATTAGCAAGCTGGTATTATGCATGTCTGTTAATCACCTCCTGAATATGGCTCCCCTGGAGGGCCACAAAATGAGATTTTAAATTTTCAAAACACCTTTTATTCTTTCCCCTTTGTATTTGCTGTGAGATGTGGTTGACACAGAGAACCACATTTGCCTGTCCCCATGGTCCTCAGAGGCAGTTCATCTACAGAAGTCTTCCATTTTTCCATGGAGAAAAATGGAAGTCTCTATGGGAAGTCACTGTACGAAATGAAACCAGAATGTAACTTCATGATTTCCAGTGCAGTGGGTTGGATGTGTCCCCCCAAAACTCATGGGTTGAAATGCTTCCTAAATTCTTCTGTTTATGATATTTGGATGTGGGACTTTGCACAGGTGATTATGCTGGAGCCCCTGTGATGGGATTAGTGGCTTTATAAGAGGGAAAGAGACCTGAGCTGGCTTGCTCCTGCCCTCTCACCATGTGGTCCTTCTGCCATGCCATGATTCAGGAAGAAGGCTGTCATCTGATGCCAGCAACTTGATGTTGCACACCCCAGCCTTTCAAACTGTGAGAAATATATTTCATTTCTTTACAGTTGCTACTCTGCTGTATCCTATTATAGCAGCAGAAAATAGACTAAGGCATCCAGCCCCCTTTCAGAGCTCTCTGTACCAAATGTTCAGTAAATACTTGCTGCATGAATGAGGTGTCCAATACTACTCTGTGTCACCTTGGTTCCTTGATAGTTTCTGATGCCTGCTTACTGCCAATTAAACATTCAGAGACAGTTCCATAAAGTGTCTGGCTTTTCCAAGAAATGAGGTGATGAAAGAGTTCAAAATTTAGATAGTGATGATGGTTGCACAATACTTTAAATGTATTTAATAGTACTGATGTTAACACTTTAAAAAACATAATGGTAAAATTTGGTATGTATGTTTTAACACAAGTTTTAATAAATAGTGTGAAAAGTTGAGGGAAGGTCTTTGCATTATGGTCAAAGAGACCAAAGAAAGAAAAGGCTACATATATCTTAGATGTTTCTGTAAGAAATATTACCACATATCTTGAGGAAGAGGTGACATATGTGATTCCAAAGCTTAGATTTTATATTTCTGATAGTCCCATTCATTGGCGTGTTGGTGTGGGATTGCATCTCTTCTGAAAAGAAATTTCTTTTAATTTCACTCAACCAATTTTTATTAGAAATGTTATAAATATATGGAATTATATTTTAAAAAGTCATAATCTTTTGGGGCTAGGAATGTATTCCTACATAATATGTGTTTAAGTAAAAACCAAAACCACACAAGGGATGGGAAATCTTTGACTCCTCCTTAACCTAACTTCCAATTTCGGTGAGGGAAAGTTGCTGGGCTCCAAACATTTCTGACAACCAGATCAGCAGTCATCACATTTGTGTTCGTAGAGCCCTCATTAAGGCACTTAAAACATTCATTCAATTATTTTTCTTCATTACTGTTTAATCATAAACTGTCTTTTGCCTTTGCATGGGACAGGAGACCTAGTTTTCAACCTGAAATCAGTGCTCTTCAAAATGGGGAGGGTATTCACACCCCAAAGTGAGGAATTAGACATTCACTGTTACCTTTAACTTTTTCTTATCAGTGAGATTTTCTACTTTAAAAAATGTGAAAGTTTTAAAACTTTCCTTGTAGCAGGTTTACAGTGTTTAATCTGTGTCCTGCTCCTGTCCCAAGGTCTACTCCTGTGCACATAAGACTCACTGCTGAGGGCCACCCTTCCTCAGGACCAGCAGATGCGCTTCTGTCTCCGGTACGCACCTGTGAGGACTCTCATGGCGAGAAGTGAGGCACAAGGGTTAGACAGAAACTGATTGACTTAGTTTTATCTGCTCTATAGTGTTTAACTCACTTGGTTTGCTCTACTATTTCTTGTGGAAAATTACTGACATTTCATGCATTGTGTGTTTGCAGAGCAATATTCTTTGATGCCACATAGTTTTACAAATCCTTGTACTGCCCAGTGAGGGCACCCACTTGGCAAGGAAAGAGCTGAATATTTACCTAGAAGGGAGGATGCTCAAATCTACTTTTTGTTTCTCACCATACTGTGCCATTAAGTTTCCATTTCCCTGGACACTTGGGTGTTGAGGTATTCGGCAAGAGATAGAGACTGCTGATGACTCCAAGTTGCTGGCTAGGTTTCCATGGCATCTGCTGCAGCTTACCTGTCACTCACTTCTTGGTTAAAGGTAAACATGCGCATCTCCCTATGCTATGGGTCTCTTAAGATTTAACCCTAGGTCAAGCATTTCATTAGCCCCATGAACCTTCCTTTGTTCTACCCATGCAAGATTTATTCATAACCTTTACACTTGATTGCATCAGAGAAAGACAGAAAAGTGTGTGCAGGATAATAAATCCTGGCGAATAGAGAGGAACTCACCAACACAAGCGGAAGAAGGGCAGGAGGATATGAAGGGAGCAGATGGAAGACATGTATCTCATGCCTGAGGCTGGTTAACTTTCTCTAATCAGTGCCAGGTACCGCTCAGCATTTATACTGAATGTTTGGTGTCTCTACCATAAGGTTGGCTACATGTTTTGAGTGGCATCTTGGCTTCTGGCTTTTGTTGGAATGTTGCCCATCCTTTCATCACTTTGGTGCCACAGGAAAACTCTTCTGAAGAAATCAAGTCAAACACTGTTCCCATCATTCATTAGATGTGAGGTTTCAGACACATCCCTTCTCTATCTATCTATGGTCTACCTTTCCTAACCTGAAATATGAGGGATGGGACAAGATCACTTTCAAAGTTTAACCCATGTCCAAGGCCGTGTTTCCCTCCTACCTGTTATGGGTTTGCTGAATACAAAACCTAGGTGTTACTGAGGATTATGGTGGGTCATTCACAATGGGAATCACTGTGTCCTCCTCAAAGATGACACCTACATTCATCATTCATTCATTAAACATCTCTCCAGAGCATCAGTCAGTGATTAGGTGCTGGGGACATAACAGAGAGCATCAGCACTGTGAACACTACTTTAAGGTATTTTAAAAGCTGGTAGGAAGATTGATATTCTAAAACAATATCAGTCAAACAGATCTGGCTCTGAATTCCAGGCCTGCCCTGTCCTGTCATTCGGAGCTCAACATCATACCAGGATATTCAGTGTGGTTTGGGAATTATGGTTCTGTACAAGTGGCTGTAACAAGCTGGTCACTAATTCCATCTGGCAGAGCAGCTTTGTCAGGGAGAAATTTTCATTACATCTCTTCCTTGTGGGAAGAATCACCCATTAGTTCTAGCAAGTTGGTAATTGTGTTATGCCTCTGAGCAGGGAAAGTAAACTATGTATTCCTGATTTAAGAGTTTATCAACATTTGAACACCTTTTTTACTAGTATTTAGAGCCAGAGAAAGAGGAGAAAGGGAGCCTTTGTTTTTGAACAGGTGGTGGGAGCAGGTAGGAAGAAAGATGAGACTGGATCTGTTTTGAACAAATACTCTTCTTAAATATGTATTAAAAAGGCATCATGGGCCGGTGAGACGGCTCAGCGGCTTAAGCGCCTGCCTTGCAAGCGCGAAGGCCCGAGTTCGACTCCCGGAACCCACATACGAAAAAGGGGCCGGTGATATCGCTCAGCGGCACGGGTGCCTGTTGGTGCGCGAGGTCCTGAGGTCGTCCCCCCGGTACCCACAAAAAAAAAAAAAAAGAACCTTTATTATATGATGAAAGAAGTTGTCCATTTCTACCCGTCCCTGTGGTATTTAATAACCGAGCTGTTTGTTATGTCAGTTGTGGAACTTGTCAAAAGTATGAGAATTCAGAGAGCCTGTGATCTAATGCAATTGGTGAAAAAAATGAGGAGTGTTGTATTTTCATCCATTTCTCAGCAGCAGTCTTAGGAATCCAGATGGGCAACATCAGAGAAATGGTAGATGAGAAAATGACTAACAAGGAAAGAAGCAAACATTTTGTGTTCTATTGACATGCAGAAAGTTATGAGGGAGAGAAGGAGGGAGAGAGGGAGGAGGAGGGATAGGAGGAGGGAGGGAGAAAGAGAGAGAAAGAGAGAGGGATCTAAAAGTCACAGTTAAAATATCAATAATACAGAGCCTAGATCCTAAAGAAACATTTTGTTCCTTGAAAAAGACACAGAGAAACTGAACTTCAGGATATATAATTGTGTATCAGGATGAAATCCTCGTGGAAACATTAAAGAAGCATTTTTACTTAAAAACTGGTGAGTGTTTAGAACAGATAATTGGTAACTCTGCTCTCCCTCCCCCTCCCACACACCCGCCCGCCCTTTCTAACAAAATAAGAGGTATCTTCTGCTGATGCTTTATGGTTGTCTTCTCCAGCCAACCCTCCAAATTGGTCAGTGCCTAGTACAATGGCCCTGACCCCTCTTGTTTCCAAATCAGGCCTTGACTGAATGATTCAGTAGGACTCAAACTCCTGGAGAAGTTCTGAGGTCTGGAGACATTTACAAATCTGTACCTTAATTGGAAGTCTTTATTCTTACTTAGAACAAATATTGGAAAATTCCTCCTCCCTCTGGGAGGTATCCTCACCTTCTTCATTAAACCTGAGGGCACGGCCAATGGAGAGGCAATGGATCTGCAAACCCAGGAAGTGCTCCTGGCTCTACAGCATCAGGGTAGAAGTGAAAGTGAGGCATAGTGATTTGAAGTGACTTACTTGGGGTCACACAGGTAAAGGTTAGATCTGGAATCAGTCCTTTCAACTTGAGATCCTGTTCTAGTTTTTTCAGTAGGCCATTTTTAAGGACACCCAAGGAAGAGGTACAAGCCTGACTGTGTGTGGAGAAGAGCTTCTTCAGCTCTCAAATGTGTTTGCATTCCCAGTGACAGTATTGAGCATGTGCCCTTCATAAGCAAAGCCGCCACCACAGACCACCAGCACACAGACGTCCTTCTTCTGAAGCTATCTAAAGGTGACCTCATAGCTCCACCAAACTGCCCAAAATCCAAAATTGTTGCCCAATCTCTGGAGTAGTCAAAGGCCCTGACAGTAGACCAACTAGCCAGAGGGAAGAGTGCAGTTTACTTCTATGACACTCAGAAGTTCTCTCCAATGACATTAAGGAGCCTGATGGACAACATCTCTGCTTGTCCTTTGCTAACTTTTGTTCAGTACACATTGTGGAAGTCAACACAACTTGTGAGCACTGCCAGAAGGAAATAAAGCATATTCAAGATTCCACTAAAAATCAAAAGACAATCATGAAAGGGGCTTAGGGGTCACAAATGAGTGGAAAATGGGAGAAAAGAAGAGATTTAACCTGGGTACCTGGAAGGCTGTAGATTTAGATTGGCAAGGCTACAGTTCTGACTCTGACACTGTTTTAGATGCATCCCCTGGGCCAAAGATATGAAAGCATGGAGTTCTTGAAAGTATTCATGAATCAAAATCTGTAGAGAAGTGAGGGAGCAGGATGAAGTAGAAGAGCTGAATTGATATGACACAAGCACTGTTGTGATTTTTGGTGATCTTTTGGAAAAAGCCTGTGAAGCAAAGGTACCAGGTCTTTATTTCCCTATCCTGACCAGAAATTTGATACAGGCTATTCCTGTAGAAGTGCATAATTATGGGCTGAGTGTTCTCTTTGATGCTGAGGGAAATTTTCCAAAAGATCTCAGCTACTATCAGTTCCAGCAGCTGGGAGTGAGTACTTCCATCTCAGTGAGGAGTCTTGCTGGTACATACAGTGTCCTTTATGGTCCACCACTTGTGCCACTAAGATCCAGTCATTTCTGGTAAGTTTGGGGAATACCACCATTAGCATTCTGTTATTTTCTTTTACTAGAGAAATTTAGAGAAGACAGTTTAGTGTGATAAACTACAGTACCCGAGGCTATAGTTGAACTTGAAGCCACAACTGGAACACACCTCACCTTCTCCTAGGACCTATTCTTAATTCTCAACACCCTCAGCCAGCTCACATTTTTAGTCCATAGTTGGCCAGCTCCAAGGCAGAAAAACATGGTAGAAATGTCTTGTGGAGGAAAGCTGCACAAATCATAGTAGTCAGGAGGCAGATGGAGAAGAGAGGAGCCAGGGTGGAAGAAATAATCTTCTGGGTCATATCTGCAGTGATCTGCCTCCCTGTCCAGGCCCCACTTCCTAAGAGAAAGTAAGCTATGCTTCCCCAATGGTCCAATCTTCTTCCAAAAGCCACACCTATGAGTGCATGAGGCTCTTGGGGAACATATAGATATAAATCATAACAGTCCTCAAAATAGCAAAAACAAAA
Organism: Erethizon dorsatum; assembly: GCA_028451465.1. NCBI lineage: Eukaryota > Metazoa > Chordata > Mammalia > Rodentia > Erethizontidae > Erethizon > Erethizon dorsatum. The sequence continues at coordinate 90,705,912 of CM051822.1, forward strand.
CCACACCTACTTTGAAGGTTTATTCTAGTCAAGATGAATCCTGCTCTTTCTAGAGTGAAAAAAAGCATTTAGTCTTCTTGGGGAATGATGCCATATTGGGTGTTCATTTGGTTTCTGTGGATGAACAATGGATAGCTGGCACTGACAGTGGCTAAGACAGTCATTATAAGTGAATGTCATGCTGTCGCACCCGTAGGTCGTCTCTATTCTTACCAAGATGGCTATTTTGTTTGTAAATCTACTGTGCCGGTGCTGGAGTGGCCAATTTAGAGACTGATGGGTATCAATGGCTGAAATCACTCTGTCTACGTAGCTGTTTGTTGTCTCTTCTGTGATATGTGTTTTCAGGCTGATGTGGGAATTAAGGCTGTATCAAGATCATTACACTTGCCGGGGATATAGATCAATGGCACAGTGCCTGCCTGGCAAGCATGAGGTCCTGAGTTCGATTCCCGGTACCAAAAAAAAAAGATCATTACACTTTATCCACTGTCATAGGTCCACCATGAACCTTAAAGCTGGACTCATTGGTCCCAATCTGCAGTTCTCCGTCTTTAAACTCCTGGGTGACTAGTCACTCTGTATGTCATTGTCAATGAGACTGTATATATCATTCTCTAACCATAAAAAGAAAACAGGTACACTGACTGAGGCTTTGCCTACTGGGCATATTTCTACTCATTTTGTATTTTAGAATCTCCTCCAATAGTATCAGTGGTCCATTTTTGGTGTTTAGGCACATATTGAAAAGAATTCTCATGGGTGAAAAGTGGCTTCGTGCCTTCTATATCAGCTGGTCATTAATGACTCCTCACCATGTGGTCCTGGAGGTGAGATGAAGGAGGGAATCCCATGTAACAGTGGTGGTTAAAGTGGGGTCTGGACCACCTGCTTACTTGCCCCCTCTCCCAAATTTATTACTTCTAGATTAAGACTTGGCGCGCTTGGGAAAACCCAACTCATGATAGTTAATTTGTTTAACATTTGGTTACATCAGGACATACTTGTAAGGAGCTTTATAGTTTTAGGGCTCAATAACACAAATAAGAGTTGTATTTAAGGCTTATGAATGTCTTTGATAAAATAATAATGTTTCCATGTAGTCAACACACACCTTCCTGTATGCTGTAAATCATCTGTAGATTATTTGTAATACCACATACAACATAAATACTATCTAAATTGCTGTTAATTTTTATTTTTATTGATATGTATTTGCTGTACATAATGATAACATTCATTGAAAGTAGTCGGTACAAGAACATAACACTGGTTGTTGTATTGTTTTGGGAGTAAGGGCAAGGAAAAATATCTGCATATATTCGATATAGAAACAGTTTTTCCCTTGAATATTTTTGAATGATGAGGAGTTTAATCCATGAGCATGAAATCCATGAATATGAAGGACTGAGTGTATTTTGTTATGGCAAATCAAACGGACTAATACGTCCATTATGCTCATTATGATCACTTTGCTTTTGACGGAAGTTCTACCAACTAGCATCTATCTATCCAGGATTTTATTATCTCTATTGCCACCTCTGAATCCAGCTGTGTAACAGCATCTTCCATTGTCAGCCCTGACTACAGAAGACAGCTACCACTGAGTTTCTCATGGATGCTGGTGTTCCTCTCTCTAGGACACTTTTTTTCACTTTGGTTAAGTGGAGTATACTTGGGGCTTTCCTGCTGAACCACTCAGGTGGTATATTTTCCAACATCACATATGTATTCATCATATCATTCTATTTCCCTAAGTCTTTTGATTCTTTATTCCACCACCTATTCTTCCAGGTATGGGATTTCTATATCACTTTCTAAAAAGATTCTAATAGTCATCCTAGCATATATTTACATCATCTTTGATACCTTCTCAGGTATTAAATCCTACATCATATGCAAATGCTCACACATCAGTAAACTGTCCATTGTCTTCCGCACTCATTTATCTGGTACATTCAGGATCTCATCCCATTCATATTCTCCTGGCTCTTATTAGTACAGGTTAGCAACATCCTGCAGCCCCTTTAAGGTTTAATTTTTTTCTCCCTTAGGAGATCCAACAACTCCCTAGTCAGGTTATGTAGTAATGTGACCCTAAGAGAGAGGTAGATCTAGATCCCATAAGGCAGTGGCCTCAAAATTTTTAAGCAAGAAGAGAACTCTAGCCACTAACAGGAAATAATAGGCCACTTCTGCCCAATGAGAATTCAGAGAGGTTGAGACTTTAAATTGTTTAGGTCCATAGATCCTGATACTTCCATGCCAAGTCTTAGGGTCTCACATCTGCCTAAGTAGGCCTCTTATCTTTGCACAGAGGCTAGCTAAGGCTGAGAACTCAAACCTTCTTTGGAGTTCAGCTTCTCTTAAAATTAAATTCTAAATGTGAGCTTCAACTTTCCCTGCCTTCAGGCTCGGGACCTGGGTCTCTTTATGTACTGACAGTGCCGTGCTTAGACTTTCACAGTTTACTTTTAATTGTCAGTTATTCATTCACGACTTCATACTATCTTTCTCAAATGCAACACGGGCACACAAAATACTGTCAAGTTACCTTCTCTTTACATTAATTTTTATCAGACATTTTCATATTAATACTACCAGCACTCCCTTCCACTGTTTTTTTTCTTTTTTCTTTTTTTTTAATGAGCCACCTGTGTTCAACAATCAGACTCATTTACTAACTACTGACCAAATCAAAGGAGGCCATTTATTTTGGTAAAAAGGAAAAAAGGACTTATTCAAATCTATCTTCAAGGAGATGGAGAGGCCCATTCGCCTCAGTTCACCATCTCACCTTGTGCAGGTGGGTATGATTCTTTATTGGAAAAGAATAGAGGGGAGGAGGAGCAGAGAGATCATGCAGATTTCCATACTTGCTTTATCACTGCCAGCCAACTTCAGCTCATTGTTCCCTTTCTCTTGGAAAGGAAACTGGGGTCCCTCCTCCTGGGGCTGGCATATGAATATTCTGCCACTTCTTCGGTGCTGAGGATAGGAGGTTGTGTTGTTTATGTGCTCAGCAGGAAGAAGCTTGGAGAAGTTGCTTATCTCTAAACAAACAAACAAACAAAAATCTAATTTTGAAACCTCCGTTTTGCACTGCTAGTCACAGTTTCAGGCCCAAATTCATTACTTTGAAAGTTTTAGCAACTGTATCACTGCATCTTGCTAGGGTTGATTACTGCTCCACCTAACACAAGGGCTATTTTTGCCACCAAGATAAAGAAGAATCCCTTTCTAAAATTCACTCAAGAGCTTTCTTCTAAGGGCAACTGATGGACTCTTTAAGATTTGTTTTTTTTCTCAGAAGTCGATTTTAGGGAGCCGGGGATATAGCTCAGTGGCACAGCACTTGCCTGGTAAACGTGAGGTCGTGAGTTCAATTCCTGGTACCAAAAATAAAAAAAGGATAGAAGATGACGTTAGGAAGGAGACTGGAGGCAGAAATTTACTAGGGAGTCCCTCTGGGAACAATACCTAGAGTGTGAAGGTGGTAGAATTGGGCAAAAAGAAGAAGTACATTGTGATGAAATTGCAATGAAGGCCTTGGCTAATCCTGCTGGGTGCTTTGCAGCTGGGATGGAATTTTCCATTGCATTTCTTAAAGTAAAATGGCCAGACTTACGTAGTTTATCAATAAGGTATTGGCTGTAGGCTACCACTAAGATGGGGACCTGGTTTTGAACTGGGTGACTTTTATGCTGAGGACAATGCAACGAGAGGGACTCAGCTGTGACTAGTCAGTCGCTAACACCCCCAACAGCTAGGGGAAACAGCACCTTAGTCCTGGCCTTCTCTCTGCGTCTCATTGCTTAGCTCCACATTACATAGGAAGGTTATAGGACCAAACTTATGTGATTCCTAGAAGGGTCAGATAATTTAATGTATGTGAAGTACATACATGTAAAGTGCTCACTAGCATGTAGAAAGAATTTGTAAAAATGTTATGTTCCAATAAAACATACTAGTGTTTTAATAATAATAATAATTAATAATAGTATTAACTATAATATACCCGAGTAAAAACTGCACAGACTTAAAGAGAGTCAGCAGTCTATTTTGAATTAAGTAATATTCATGAAGTTGCCTTAAATAATACAACTTGCTTTCTAAAAAACCCCTAAGTGAAGAGAAATAACATCAAGGGGGTCAACACCAAAACTTTCTTTTATTAAACTTTTTGGTATGAGCTCATTCCATTAGTAAGCGGTCATTTACAGAATAGGAGAGATGCATTTTTCTGGTAGTCTAGGGGTTACTTTTTATAGGTGCTTTCCAAGCTGTAAATAAGGATACTCATTCTGGGTTGGAGAAAGAAACAGTTTAGGGAACACAGCAAAGCTGTGAGCTCAGTGTGGGCGTTATGGGAAGCTGGAGCAGACAGTGGAGAACAGTGGGAAAATAATCATTGTATTATTTCAGCACACCCGGAAGTAAAACAGATGTCGGTGGAATCAGATAAGCCTGCCTGTGAACCCTGAGTCAGCCTCTGAAGTGTCGGAGTTCTCTCCACTTGTAAAAGTTTCCATAGCAATGTTTTGTAGATTGTTAAGGAGCACGATAATCCTGCTTAGTTTACCATTTTGTTATGGGAACTAAATAAAAAATATTTAAAGTGCTTAGCACAATATATGGCACATGGCAAATACAAACATTTATTGATTATTAAAATTACTACTAACCCTCTCTGAAGTCCAAGGCAACAGATTTGACGCATTGCAATGGTGAGAATGGTAAGTAATGGAGCATACAGCTGAGAAATACGTAACTTAATTTTTGTTCCCCAGGTACTTCCCTCAAATACATATGATGTAAAACCTCTCTGGATTTATGATGATAGAAGCCCACAGTTGAGCTCTATACTTGCCACCCGGAGAAACAAACTGGTACATTTGGCAAATGGGAGACACCTTCATGGTTTGCTTTTTAACCAGAAATCTCTAGCACCTATGGTCCTGACCTTGTTTATTTCTTTAGGAAAGTGTTGAAGCCTTTTTCTCTTCATGACAGGCGGTTAAGGGGCATTGCATTTCTGCAGGATCTTGGTAAGATTTGCTGACATTGAGCTGAAATTGGATAATGCATGCATTATTTATAGACCTGTTCACATAATGGAAGATGTTTCTTTTTCTTTTCTCCTTTTTTAAATCAACCATACAATAAAAATGTTTAATTAATGGCATGTTCCAGACTTAAGCAAAGATTTACTTGTTTTATGGGTTTAGCAATTTCTATCAGCTGCTTCCTCCCAGATGGTGACAAGCCTGTTTGTTTATACTCATTGGCTTTCCAAAAACCCAACCATCTATTAGGTTTCTTTCTGAAGTAATTTAGTAATATTTAAGGTAGGGGATGGATATCATCTGTAGCTCACACATCACAAATAGACTTTTTATTTTTTTATTTTTGTAGGTACCGGGGGTCAAACTCAGGACCTTGAGTGCCAGCAGGCGCCTGTGCCACTGAGCAATATCACCGGCCCTTTTTTCATATGTGGGTACCGGAGTCGAACTCGGGCACTCGCGCTTGCCAGGCAGGTGCTTATGCTACTGAGCTATCTCACTGGCTTTTCTATTTTGAATTAAGTAATATTCATTAGGTTGCCTTAAATAATACAACAACTTGTTTTCTAAAAGAACCCTTAAGTGGAAAGAAATAACATCAAGGCGGATCAACACAAAAACTTTCTTTTATTAAACTTTTTGGTATCTTCCATGATACTTTATTCTTACTTTTAAAAGTTGTTCTTTACTCTCAACTGAAAACAAGACCTGCCATTAATTTTAAGTATCTCTGCCCAGGAAGTTAATTTTTTATGTTTACTAAATGACTTTCATTATTTGAAAATGTAGGAACCCACCATCTATATAGCAGATGGTTATCACAACAAAATTCCAAAAGTTTTGTCTCATAGAAGGACGTGGTCAACACCATCAAGGAGAAATGGTCCTGAAGAGAATCTTTTGTTTGTAGATGTTCCAAGTTGGCTCTTTCTTGGTGGATTCGGTTGGGATGTTCTGAAAGCTCTCATTGTTCACTCCCTTTTTCTGATTCCAGTACTTTTCCACCTCAACATTCTAGCAACTCTGTTAACATAACTGGTTGGTGTACTAGCATAGTCGACAGCCAAAACAGATTCTTTTGGTAACTATTTTCCTCCTTCATACAACACATGTATTTTCACTATTAATCATGAAATAAAAAAGATTAGTCAGCAATAATAATACCTGGGGCTGGGAGGAAAAAGAAAAGTGAATTGTCCTTTTATTGCAGTTCATTCACATAAAAATTCATACATATGATTGTACATACAGTAAAACTTTGGTTTGTGAGGATAATTCATTCCAGAAAAAATGCCTGTAATCCAAAGTGCTGGTATATTGAAATGAATTTCCTCATAAGATATGGTGGAAACTCAGATGATTCACTCCGCAACCCAAAAATAATCATATAAAATGATTACAATACTATAACACAAAATTTAAGTAAAAATAAACAAATCAACCTTCAGTTACCTTTAAAAACCTTCATGGTTGGTGTGAGAGGCAAGACAGAGAAGGGTCATTGTGTAGGATGACTTTCACTCTCACTAATGGAATCACTGCTATCTATTGTCTCATTGGAATCTTTTTCTTTTTGTGCCGTTTTAACAAGAAACCTATCCAGTTACACTTGCTTTTGCCTCCTTTTGAGGATTTTGTGGAAACATGACATTACATTGTTGTTAAACAGATTGATCACTAGCACTGCTAAAGCCTTATTCAGATGGTGTTTTCTACCAAATTTTGCACTGATTCCCACATTTTACACATCTCGCTAATGTCATTTGAAGTGAGGGAGTCCTCTGCCTTTTTTCCTTCGCCTCTGCAGATGAGAATTCCTCCATAACCTATTGCCGTCGGGAGACGATGGTCCTCAATCCCACAGCAAGCAAGAGGGACAGAAGAACCACTAGTTTGGTTGTGATCATGTTGTGTTCAGTGTGACATACTACTGTGTTCACATTGCAAGACATTGCTCATTTATCAAGTTAAAATTTATTAGAAATGTTTGCTCGTCTTGCGGAACACATGCAGAACAAGTTACTCATACTCCAAGGTTTTACTTTATGTATAATCATGCTAATTAAAAATTAAAAATAGGACAATATTGAAAAAGGAGTAAATGGTTAGGAATTTTAAGCGTATTCTATATACATTTTGGGGAAAAGGGGAAAGCATATATCTACATATTGGTCACTATCAGTAATTAATACTAACATGACATTTTTTGTTTTTAGTACATCTTATCTTCTGTAAATTAATAAATGATCTCATCAAAATCCATCTTCTCACTTATTTTTGTTGTGTAGATAGTATAGCCAGATTTGTGATACTTTCTCAATCTTTCTTCACTCATAGTCAAATATGCTTTATCAATTTTAATTTTCATGGGTCTTTCACATAAAATAACAGATATGCAAAAAACTGGAAAAGGTCTTAAGCTTCAAGATAAGCATGGCAAAGTCATAAAATATGTTTACAATAAATTCCATAAATTGCCATAATTTCATGTCTTTCTATTTTAAATCAATTATGTCAGCATTTAAAAGTTACTTCTGTTGAAAACATGTACAACCCCAGAATTTTAGGTGGTCCAATAGAATTACATAACTCCAGTTCCATATCTTGGTCTTCACAGGCACTTTGTTTTAATTATTTCGAATCTATTTTTTAAGTACAGGAATACATAGTGCCTAAAATGAAATGAGCCTAAAGCAAGAATAGACAATTCTAATGAATTACAAATACAGAACTCATTTCTATATGAGGGTTGGTATGGTTACGTCCATGTCAAACACAATGTTTATTAAAGAATAAGTACTGAGAGCGTGCTAATTTAGGGAAAATATATATATATATACATATATATTTAAATGTGACAATTACTGGAGCAGTTATTCAAAATTAGGACCATTAAAAGATTATTTTAATCATGTAGGAGTATTTTATCATTCATATTGTTTAAAATTATTGGTTTGGAGTGATAATAAAAGGCTAACCAATATTATTTTGTCTCATTATTGTTTTTAATTCTCCAAAGACCGTGACTCTCACCCTTGTCATAAACCACCCCTTTGCCTTCTCCTCCCTCCCTGGTACCCAGCCGGTGCTCCTTTCTTTCTGGGGCTTTTGAAGGAGCCCTTCTGGGGCTTTCATCATCTGAGAACAAGTCAACGTAAACTCAAAGATCTTGTTCATAAATTCGCCAAGACTAATATGATTGACTCTAAGCCATTCTTTACATTTTCTAATAAATTTGTCAAGCTGAGTAACCATGGAGGAGAATTGTGGGTAATTTTAATGTTTTTAAGTAAATCAAAGAAAAAAATATGCTTGAAAGCAGTGGAAAATGTTGAAACTAAAAAGTAAATCAAAGAAACTGAACTGTCCCAGCTAATTCTGTCAGAAAGGAGTCAACAACTGCAGTGGCTGATTCAGACTATTTCCTTTAATGCATTAGGAGAAAGAGGCAGAATAGGGAAAATGAGTAACACATGTTAATTTCGCACTTTTCACTTTGTCACTAAGCATAGGTACTGCTTGCTTCTATCATCCTGCACTAGTACAATGTACAAACAATGGAGAGATGCAGGTGTGATGAGCCTCTTTTGGGAGAAATTAATCAAATGAGGCCTAAAGGAGCACATTATTCCAAAAAAGAAACTTCTAAAGCTAATGTATAGAAAAGGATTCTGCAGGTTGGTAGCACAAAAGCAAACACTGGGTAGGAAAAAAGAAAGCTTGAGTCTTTATGCCATGAATCTAATGTTTGGATTCACTCACTCCTTTCAATGAAACATATTCATCATTCACTAATGGCAAAGGGTAGACCACTGGTGAATCCAAATATATATTCTACCAAATCTCAGTGCAGGGTCAGGCGTCTGTAGACAGGAGAAAAATAAAATAGGGGTCTCACCAGGTCTTCTGGCTAATTCTGACTAGAAAGAATTAAAAACAAACTTTACTAGAGAAAGTCCCCTGGAAAATAGGTCAAGGATGTGGGTAGAGAAAGAGAGAAAAACCAGATACAGAAAGGTACTAAATGGTTTTGGGACTTGCACCAAAAGACAAGAAAAAGAGATGACAGGCAGGACACAGACAGAAAGCCAGGTACATAAACAGTAAGTCACCCCGGTACCTCCAATAAAATATAGGAAATACAAGGAAGGGGGAGGCTGACTAAGGCAATATGTACTCACACCTATGCACTACACATACATACGCATGTGAATTCACTCTAGGGTCACTATATTATTCACTCTAGAGTCATTACAGAGCACAGTAGATATCCACATGCCCCCTTACTAACCCTAAGCTAACCAAGAATAAGGTACCTCCTTGCCAGCTAGTCACCCACCCCAAACATAAGGCCTTAAAATGTATGTCATGGACAAGTAAACAGAGAGAAAGAAGCTGCCTGCAGACCACCGAAAGAAATGACGTTAGACAGAGGTGCCTGGAAGCCAATCCATTTATGGCAAGTTCCGGGTTGTGTGCAGGGTGTGGGTGGGAGGATCCACCACCCTATAAAAACAGCTGAGAAGAAAGGGCCCAGGGCTCCTCCATCTTTCCGGTGGACCCCTGCCTTGATGTTTTTCTTATCAGCATGGCTATCTATCTTTCCTTCCCTTTTCCTTTGTTTTCCTCTTTACAAGTAAAGAGGAACACATTTTCCCTGTCCCTTCCTTTGTTAAACTCTGCTCCTCCAATTTCTTATTGGGGCTGAGTTTATGATCCAATGGGCTGCTTGGACAGGAGAGCAGTGGTGCTCATCCCCTAGATGCAACATCTTCGGTTCCCTGATGAGGAGCCAGATGTAACATCAGGATATTTTCATAGCAGACAGTCCAGTTTCCCCAAGGATACCTCGTTCTCTGCTTTTCTCTATGGTTCCTCATAAGGTGGAGTGGACACAGTGGATTGTCTGCCATTATGAATCTTGCTGGTAAAAAGTATTTCTCTTTCCATGCAAACTGTCTGAATGACTGAGACACTGGGGAACCACTGAGGGATTTTAACCACAGCAATGTCTCAAACAGATTTCTGTTGTTTTGAGAATTTATCACAGTTGTATGGGTTGAACGGCAGCCCCCAAAAGATGTGTCTAGGTCAAATCCATGGAATCTATGAATCTGATCTAATTTAGAAAGAATATTTGCAGATGACAGTAAGTTAAGTATCTTAATCTGAGTTTATCTTAGATTATTGGACTGAGTCCTCAATCCAGTGAAAGCTGTCCTTCTAAGAGACAGAAAAGACTAAAAACTGTCAATTATAAATTAGATAAGTTCTGAGGATCTAATGTATAGCATAATGAAAATAATAATATTGTATTTGATTGTATTAAAATTTGCTGAGACAGTAGATCTTAAGTATTTTTGCTACAAACAAAACAATGGCAACTATGTGAAGGCGTGGTTGTGTTAATTAACTTGATTGTGGTGACCATTTTATAATGCATAGGGATATCAAATTATCAGGTTGTACACCTTACGTATATACAATTGTAAGTATGTACAATTGTATCTGACAGTCACAACTCAATAGAGCTGGAAAAAAAGACAGAAGGGAACAGATAGGAGAGAAGTTGTGAGGTCAAAAAATGGCAGCAACCTTGACCCTCAACCCATACCTCAAACACCAAGAGAGCCAGCAACCACAGGAAATTAGAATTCAGAAGAAAAGAGTAACCCATAAAGCCTCAGAGGAAATGCAGCATTCCAATATCTTGATTTCAAATTTCTGGCTTCCAGATTATAAGAAAATAAATATCACTTGTTTTAAGCCAATGGGTTGTATTACTTGTTATGGTAACAGTATGAATGTCACACGACTGGTGACGACATTCCGGTTGTGTTTCATATCAGTGTGACTTGAGAAAAGATAATGTGAAAGAAACTATTCTATGGGTTATGTCCAGAAGAATGTTAACTGTGGATGACAGTACTTGATATAATTTTTATTTTCTTCTTTTTTTTTTCCTGTACTTTCCAGTTTGTGTACAACAATATGTATGCACTATTGTAAATGCTAAATAGATGTGAAAATTGAGTATAGGGCCTGTTCCTTCCTTATTTTTTATCTGACAAATATTTTCCAAATGTTTACTATGTCCCAGGTGCTGATCTAGTCACTGTATAGCTGGTAGTGAATAAAACAAAGATGAAATCTATGCCTCCATTGGCATTTATGGAAGCTAGCTGTGGTAGAGGCAATCTCACTGAGTAGTGAGGTTCTGTCTTGAATCCTATTGATAAAGTATCATGGAACTCAAAATGAAGTGCTCAGAATGAAGTGGGGAAGGGGGAGAAAACATCACTAATGGACTATTCCTCTGGACCTAGCTCTACTCCTTGACACTATTTCTGAAAGTCACTCCCAAGCCATATAACTTGCAAGAACTATTCTCCTCGGATGACATCCATTTTTCAACACAAGAATATGTGGAAACAAATGAGATGGTTAAGAGGAATAACCATGCTTAGTTTTAAGGTCAGGGACTGTCCTCAGTTGTTCCCTAACAAAATGACCAGTAGAGAATCACTGATGATATTTTGTGGCTAATTATCAGGATGTATTTGGGAAACAACCTTAATTATTGGAAATTGTCCAGCCAACTAGCAGAGGCACCAAGTCAACTAATGAAAATCAATTGCTCTATTTTCTCAAAGATAACAATGCAATTGAGAAGTGAAACTGGTTCTATACAATCTTTTTCCTGAAGAAGACTTTGTAATTATCCCAACTCCATTCCAAAAAAGACTTGCCATTGACTCTAATTTAGTCTAATTCTTCTCTAATAGTGCAAGAAAATGAAAACCATATGTGGAATACTAGACAGTGAGACTGATATTTTCTTTTTATTTGAGAATTGGAAACAGAACAAACTGACTAAACAGTTAATGTCTCAAATAGCAAAAAACAGATATGTTGGACTTAGATTGAGGTACTGGTTGCTTATTTAGCCCATGAAACAAGGAGAGACCAATTAATATTACGATACTTTGAATTTCAAGAAAACACCACTCTACACATAAGTCGTTTGCATATGCAAATATCCCCATCTCAGTTTGTTTTAAAATTATCTCAAATATCACCAATCACTTGAAGTCTTTTCAAAATCCAGCTCCCTCGAGCACACAATTAGAAGGTTCAGTGGAGAGATCACTTGCATTCTTTATCCCTCTCTCTTGAGGGACTCCAGATTACTCCACATTGAAAGGGGACTCCAATTATCCACTAACATCTTCATTTAGGAGTGCACATTTTAGTTCTCATGAACAAGTGATTAAAATAAAGTTGTATTTCTAAAAGAAGAAAATGTATATAATTAGCTGGCTTTGCAAAGAAAGAAGCAGAGAACATGTCCTGGAAAAGAAAGAAAGAAAAAAAAAAGCAGCAAAGACATTCTGTACACAAGAAAGGAACAATTTAAATATATCTATTCCAGACAATACAAGGAATAAAAGAATCTGAATATATGCATATAGTGCAGCTACCTGGCTTGAGGGATCAGGGTCTTACAGGCTGTATTCTGAAGCTTTTCTATGGGAGGAGGCTGCCTCTGTGAATCAAAGTTCCAAGTCGCTGGGGTTTACGTTAAGCAGGAGGGTGTGCAGCTCACAACCTGTCCTCCACTTTACAGTGTTGGACATTGCCGCCCCTCCCACTGATTACAGCATCAACATGGAGAGTTGATTACTGATTTAATTGACACCAGCATATACAGTTCTAGTTTCATGAAGATTTTGGAGAGTCAGGGCGATTCTCTCAATGGAGCACTTCTGTGAGAGAAAGCATAACAATAAAGCTTTCTCTGCATTCTTGCCTTGTGTATTCTCCATTTGCTTATGGTATTCCACTAAGTTTATAATTTGGTAGGCACTCCAGCCTCATGTTTGAGAGTAGAGAAGAATATATGCCACTTATTTTTGTATTGAACAAAGGGTTTGATACCAGCTTGCTTGTAGTAGGGACTCACATTGTATCTGCAACATCAAAAGCGCAATGAAAGAGAAGGAGAAAGGGCTCCCACAAAGACCACAAAGTCTGAGGACTCTCCCTCTTTTTCGTGTAATTTGAGTGCCACAGATAATGCAACAGCAGAGTGCTATTTGGAAACGCTTGCATTCTATCTGCCCTTCCACCCTCAGCCTACAATCTCTTTTTAACATGTACTGTCTCCATTCTTATTCCTATTCACAATTGTTTGATAACCAATTTATGATTACATGTCTAACATCGGTTCCTCTAAGACAGATGTGTGATCAATTCCAATCACCCCAGTTCCTATATAGATACTCAACTAGCTTATATTCCTCAATTACCTGATCTCACAGGGCTACACGTGCAAGGGGAAAGCAATTCTCAAATTGGTAGTGTTTAAAAAGAATTACCTTTCCCCAGGGTTTTCTCCCCAGGTGTTAAGAAATGTAACTGATTATTTTAGCAAGCTGAATTTCTTCCCTCGCAAGTCACGACCTGGTTATTTCAGATAAATTCAAAGCTTCTGGGCAAGCACCTTAAGCCCGTATCTTTTTTCCCTTTTGCGAGTTTTTGGCTGCTTGCCTTCAAACTCCAAGCTAGCTGAGTTCATCCTTTTAAAGCGTAATCACCTGAAAAACCACCAGGTACCTAGAATACCTCCAGTTTTCAGCCTCAGAGCTTGAGATGGATTGTTTAGAAATCTAATGCACTTGACCTTGTCACCTCCTGCTCATAGCCCATGCTTCCTATTACACCCACTCCAATCCTCATTGAGACCAGAAAACACAGGGGCCTTTTGCTGACAAACATGCATAGAATAGCTACCGTACATCTTACAAGCAATTGGCTCTCTAGGTCAGAGGCTCCGCTAGTGTCCCGGTACTAGACTAGCAGCATCGGATTTACCATCACCCGTGCATTTGTTAGAAATTATATTATCAGCACTAGCTCAGACCTGGTTCACCAGAAACCCTGGGGTTGACCCCAGCAAGCTGTGTCCAATCAAGACCTCCAGGGGATTCTGAGGATCTCTGAAGTTTGAGAACCACTGCTCTGGTTAAATGAACTGAGGGTATTTGCTCGTAAGCCAGTGAGTGGTATGTGTCTCTGAGAACAAATCCCTGACTTGGATCTGGTTGCAGGAATCATGGGATTTGGTGTCTTTATTTCACAGGAGCAATAGTCAGCTCTGAATGGCCCTGGGCGGCAGGCTGTGTGGACTAGAAAATGCACAGTGCTTTCTGCCCCATGTGGCCCAGGGAAGCTGGAGAAAATCAGAGGCTTCTGAATAAAAACTGGTCACATCTGGGGCTAACAAAGGAGAGAACGGGTATCACAGAAGTCATCTTACTTTCTTTCAGATTTGCCCATCCCTCCTTGGCTGGCATTTTCTTCAAGTGCTGTTATGTCACAAAGGTTTTGCTTTTCAGTGTTCCACTCGACAATGGTATTCATTCAAAACAAGGACTCACGAATTTCTATTGTGTATAAGGTACATAAAGAAAATAGCCATCTCTTAAAAAAGAGAGCACTAACCTGATTTTACAATACACCACCACGAACTTACCCATGGTATCTGAATATCTTTCAGGGAGGAATCCAACTTCCTGAACAAGAATGAGCATGTACATTTGGCATACATTCCTACTACAACTGCGTAGGGTTGGCATAGCTCCCTGCCCATATGCAGGATTCAATATGTACATGCAAAGCTGGGCATCTGTCTTAATTTTCATTTAATCCAAGCATTTTAGCTCATCAGAAGAACTCTTTAAAGAAAACGTTCAGAGAGTCTGAAATGTACTTTCTGGTATATGTTTTACTTTAATAAATCTAAATATTGATATGACCAAATTAATATAAAAATGTAATTGAGTTAACATTTAGGCTGGAGGAGTGCAGATAGACAGGCGGTTTGGGGGTTACAGGAACATTTTCTGGGAATATAGCTTGAGAGCGTAACACATGGTCCTATCTGCAAACGTATATGAAATAAAAGAACAAGTTAAAATAGCCTTGCATCAGGATGCACGGGACTTGGGTTCTCCGCGTAAGAAAATAACTATGTAGTCTCCTATATAAATACAGCAATCCTTGTATACAAATATAGTGATATATAATTTCTTATCTGAAATTTACTTCTGTGCTCACTGATTAATTAGACATAGGTCTCCATACCAAGTTCAAAGGATTATTGCTATGATGTAACAACATACTAGCTCATCATTATAAAAATATGCTGATTTATGGGTGATGTAAAAATTACTAGAACTGAAAGAAGTCACCTTTAAGTCACTGATACTTGACATTTGCCTTTGTGATGGATTATAAGCCATCTCCTTCACTCCTCTATCACCTCCCTCGTGTTGAACAGATCTTAAGGAAGGAGACATAACTGCCCACAGTTGAAAAGGTGGGAATGTAACTCAGGACTAACTTTGCTTTTAGTTAGTCAGCTCATAGCTAGCAAAATTTCTCTTAGCAACTCAATCTACATGTGTGTGCACTTGTTTATATGTCTGCCTGTGAAAAGGAATAGTTAATCTGAGATACGAACTAATCTGCTGAAATATTATACACTATTGGAGTCAACAGCCAGTAAAATTGCCTAGCCTGTGAAGTGCTGAGTTCCGCTCCCAGCATTTACGCTGGGCTTTTTGTACTTTTCCCAAATGTACACTTTCCCCCAAAGGGTGATTTAAATTGACCTTATCCTCTGTTAGTCAAACTTGAAGAACACTGAGTTGTAATCTCCCTCCTAAGTTCTCTCTCTAACCTCAGGGCTGAAGTTCAGAGTCATTTTTGTGAAGACAATGTTCCCCAAGCAAATTCTGCAGCTTTTTCTGCCCCCAAAAATATGTGGGATGTTATTCCTGAGCGCATGAGGGACAGGATTACAGTCCAAAAAAGCACAATCCCTGGGGCTGTATTCCGAAGTTGGCATATCGAGGGCTCGAGCCCTTTGCTTCTGGGCCACGGCAGGAGGAGAAACAGAAAGGAAGGTCCATAAATTCACGCGGAGCAGGCGTGGGAAGGGAGCCCTGCCTCTGCTGCCACAGAATGGTGTCCCAGCTGTTTTCCATTCACATCTGCTTCCAAGCAGACCAGCGCAAACACTGGATGAGGCTGCGCCCAGACTCAATTAAATATTCAAATTGCCTGTATTTAAAAACCCCTAGGGCCGGTGAGATGGCTCAGCGGCATAAGCGCCTGCCTGGCAAGCGCGAGGGCCCGAGTTCAACTCCCGGATCCCACATACGAAAAAGGGGCCGGTGATATCGCTCAGCGGCACGGGCGCCTGCGGGAGCGCAAGGTCCTGAGGTCGACCCCCCGGTACCCACAAAAAAAAAAAAAAAAAAAAAAAACCCTTAAAACTGTAATGGCTTCATTAAGCTGGTGACTTTATGGCAGGCTTCTCTTCACAGCCTACCTCCAAGCCCTCTCTCCTCGCAGCGAAGCCAGTGTGACGATGCTGTCTTGCTGGGGAGGAGCAGCTCCGGGAAAGGAAAATGAAGAAACAGAATCTGGGTGGGAGTTCGGTTCCCTTTGTGGCAGATAGTCTACAAAGCTCAGTCCTTTGGAGCCCATAAAACAAGGCTCTGGGGAAGAACACACATTAATTTAGGTTCCAGGAAGAACGAGGTGAGTTTTCACGCTGTGAAACTTGCCTCTGGAGTCCATCAACCAAGAAGCTATTCTCAAGAAGAAAAATTCGGGTTAAAAGACTCTCCCATGAGCAAGCAGTGGCGCGCTCCTCCCTCTGCCACCTGCCTGACAGCGATCTTACTTTCAGCCTAGGCGACACTGCCACAGAGGAGCATTTTAATGTGGAGTGGTTGTTCTGCTTTATCGAGAGGCCACTGGGCTTCGCTGAGAGGATCCTGTTCTCCCTCCCTGTGCTTTACAGAAAGGTCTTGTTAGGGCTCCAACTGTTCTTTTTCAGAACATTCAGGTCTCTTGGTAGTTTCTGTAAACTCCTTTTTTTTTTTTTTTTTTTTTGATGATACGTTAAGGCATTTGTCTCAGGTGGAAATTAACCTTTTTGAGAAAGTTAATTACCGATCACCTTTGTCTTTTTAAAGTGTAAACATGTAAGCTTAAGCATCAGATTTTTTTTTTCTTTAATATCACCCATCTCAGCCAGCTGTGGTGGTGCGTCCCTGTAAATAACCAGCACTCTGGGACGTTAAGGCAGGAGAATTATATTTCCAGCCCAGCCTATGAAACTTAGTGAGACCCTGTCTCAAAATGAAAAATAAGATAAAAAAGACTGGGGGTGTAGCTGAGT